>CM044985.1:5043000-6371000 GCA_024586325.1 Stellera chamaejasme | reverse complement strand
TATTGCAAACTGCCCTTAATGTTATAAAAAATACTCTAAGTTAATGTTTTGTTGACAGAGGTTGGAAAATGCAGTCAATAATGTGTTCCATAGATCTGAACATAGACTCTGTGCCCGCCATATTTTTGGTAATATGTACTCAAATTTCAGAGATGAAAGACTCAAGATTGCATTTTATGCTGTTTCCAAGTGTTCAAATGAGGTATAGTTGGAAAATAGGCTTAATGAGATTGAGCAGCTAGCTGAAAGAGCAAAGGCTTCGTTGGAAAAGACAGATATTAAACAATGGTGCAGGGCCTATCAAAGGGACTTGGTGTTGTGTGACACAGTGGACAACAATAGCACGGAAGCTTTCAACATGGTCATGATTAGAGCAAGGAGTTTACCAATAATTTCAATATTTGAACCAATTAGAGAATATGTGATGAAAATGAGGGTTTAGAGGAATGTGTTTGTGAGGAGATGGAAGTCAAATGTTGGGAAGAACATTAGAGATATAATGGCTGAGAATACTGTTAAAAGCATAAAATGGAACATCAAGTGGAATGGCAAGTTAAAAGCTTCAAATGGAACGTCAAGTGGAATGGGAAGTATGGATATCAGGTTTTTTTTATGGAAAAACTATACATGTTAAAATTGAAGAAAAGTCTTGCACATGCAATCCTTGGAGGCTGTCTGGAATTTCTTGCAGACATGTTATTGCAACAATAATGTCAAGAAAGGAAGACCCCTTTAAATATATCAATGAATGGTATAGAAATGAGAAGTTTATGAATACCTACCAACATCCAATGCATCCAATGCCAAGTGAGGAGTTTTGGCCAATTACTAATAATGGGCCAGTGAAGCACCAAAAGAAAGAAGACTACTAGGGAGTAGGGGTGTGAAACGATTCGAGCCAAGTCGAGCTCGGCTCGAGCTCGAGCTTTAACGAGGCCAACGAGCCGAGCCTCAAGCTCGAGCTCGAGCCGGTTTTGAGGCTCGAATAATAAACGAGCCGAGCTCGAGCTCGAAACGTTCGGCTCGTAAGGGTTCGCGAGCCTTAACGAGCTCGTCTAAAATTACGATACTACCCTTCACGAACCATCGAGCCGAGCTCGAGCTCGTTTACTCAATGTTGTGGCCGAATCGAGCCTAACCGAGCTCGCGAGCCTAATGAGCTCGAGCTCTTTTACTCGAACTCGAGCTCGTTTACTCGGTGTTGTGGCTGAATCGAGCCTAACCGAGCTCGCGAGCCTAACGAGCTCGAGCTCGTTTACTGAGTGTTGGGGCCGAATCAAGCCTAACCGAGCTCGAGCTCGTTTACTCAGTGTTGGGGCCGAATCGAGCCTAACGAGCTCGAGCTTCATGAACCATCGATCCGAGCTCGAGCTCGAATTATCAGGCTCGAGCCGAGCCCAAATTTCACGAGCCCAAGCTCGAACCTGCTAGGCTCGGACTCGGCTCGACTCGGCTCGAACTCACTCCTACCAGGGAGACCTAGGGTGTCAAGAATCAAGAGGAGGGATGAACCCAAAAAAGGCAAAGGTAAACTTGCAAGACATGGAAGCATAATGCACTGCTCTTTATGTAATTCAGAGACTTATAATGTGAGGAAATGTCCACTTTCTGAGGTAATTTTGAGAGACATAGTTTTTCTTCTGTTAAGTTTGAGGTTTGTAGTTAGATTAATTTCTAATGACTACTGCATGCCTCCTAATTTCAGTCTATGCAAGGTGTTGGAACTTCAAAGGTGAGAAAATGCTCAAAAAAGGCTAATGGAGTTCAAAATGCAGCTCCAAAAGAAACAAAGAAGAGGAGACTTGAATCAGGAAATGCATTTCAAAATGTAGCACCAATGTTCAGACTTGAGTATGGAAGTGTAAGAATTTAGGTTGAACCGTGTATTTGGTGACTTTTGGACATGTAACTTTTGGATTTTAGGATGCATTAGATTTTAGGTACTTCCGGACATGTAATTTTTGGATTTCAGGATGCATTATTTTAGGTACTTCTAGACATGTAACTTTTGGATTTCATGATGCATTAGATAATTGATGCAAATACTGAATGTGCAAGTTCATTCTGAAAGTGCAAGTGTTTGTACATTAGGTGCAATACATAAAACACCATAGAAGACAAAACATAGCACAATCCATACAACATAGAAGACAGAACAGAGCACAATCCATAAAACACCATTGCACACAATACATGAATTCTCTAAGTACATTTCTCAGCTAAACTCCTAATTTCCTGCTTAAGCCTAGTCAATTATGCATCCACATCCTCAAGTTTGGCGACAAGGGTCCTTATGCAAATCTGAGCTGGTTCAAGGTATTTTGGATCAACCCATTTAAAATAGCACCTATGAGGGACCTGTGGAATAAAACAAAACACACTTCAAGCTTCCAAGCAACTATACATTCAAAACAGAGGACACTTAAAGCCACGGAAAACAGAGGGCACTTCAATATTCATACTTACCCTTTCATTTATGCCCATATCACTCATGAACGACAGAATATCAGACCCATCATGACCTTTGGGAAACTACACATTCAACCATTCAACATATCAGAAATCAAAGAACCAAATTGTCATTGTTCAACCCATATACTCTGGAAACATTAAAAAACTCAAGATTACCTTATACTATGGACACTTCAAAAACCGGCGCCCATAAACTTCACCCAACCTCTTCAAACTCCATAGTTCAAGCTTCTACCCGCATCTACCACAGGTTCTTATATAGGTTTGCTCCATCTCGAGATCATCAGTTTTGAATGCAGCCTGGTAATCACCCGGAAATGCATCCTTGAGACCCATCACCTCAAACAAACGGAGAGATCACCAACTGGGATTTCAAAACGAGAAGGCCAATAATTCATAGCGAGATCACTACTAGAAAATGGTGCAAAACCAACGGTTAGTACCAACAGGCCAACACGTTGGAAAACGTCGAAACCAACTGACCTACCCGTTGGAAACGACTCATTTGTATCTGTATCGTTGGTATAATTTTAACCAACTGGCCAACTCGTTGATTAATTTTCTCTACCAACTGGCTTACTCGTTGGTGTCGAAATCCGGTGACCGGAATTGACAATCCAACGTGCAAGCACGTTGGTATGGCTCTACCAACGAGTCAACGCGTTGGTACTACTACCAACTGGTTTACGTGTTGGTATGGTTACCAACTGGTAAGCTAGTTGGTGTAGCTACGAACGAGTTAACCAGTTGGTAAGCTTACCAACCGACCAGTCAGTTGGTATTGTGAATACCAATCGGCCAGCCGATTGGACAGGATGTGGATACCACGGGCCGATTGGTATTGTGAGTACCAACTGGCCAGCAAGTTGGTATTGTGATTAAATAACAGTTCCAACGTATACCAACGTGTTGACCGTTGGTAGCTCATTTTTTTTAAAAAAAAATATTTTTTATTCATATACAATACTCAAACCTGTGTTTATTAAATTAAAATTCATTCAACACCAGAAGTACTACTGAAATATAATTAAAAACATAGAACGCAGCATCCAATAACTACATAACATATCCTACATAAAAGTTTATAGAATACTGTTCGAACCGAATTAAAGAATTCTAAAATGACTTAACAAGTTTTTTGAAAATCGAATACCTAACCGAAGCTTAACTGTTCGACCCATCTGATTCTGAATCTGATGTTGATGGTGTTTCAAGAGTCTCGAATCCGTAATGCGCAGCCATATCAGGATCGAACTCATCAGTAGATATCCCTCGAGAACTTGTACCCGGACCACTTAACTTTGATCTCCTTAATGTATTGTACATGCTATTCAAATGACTTATGCCGAGCTTGTTGAAAATCCTATACACCTCTGACTCCTGAATTGGATCTCATTCGCAATGTTTCTAACAAGGTTGGTAATTGTAAACATTAAATATACATAAGAAATTTTCAGTAGTAACAATTAAATCTTGTAACAAAGAGTTTAGCTATATATGTGTAAAGTCCTTTTAATTTATACCTTGAATTCGGCGAACCATCGGAGAACCGCGCCTTGGGATCGAGCGATAGGCCAAGTTGGATATGCATCTCCCGTTCCATTGTCATAATTTGCTTTAATCACAAAGGTAACCCAATCCTTTGCCTTACTTGGATTAAACCTATATTTTTATATAAAGAAACATATTATGCACGTGTGATTAATTGACATTATTACTTAATCAATTATGATATCAAATTTAAGTTAATTACCCATCACCAAATGGTTTGATAAATATGCACTGGTGATCATGGTCGGTGCCATGTAGTTGGGTCTGGGTACGCCGAGATCTGCTCGGTTGCTGGCGCTGATGAATAGAGCGTGCCACAGAATCATCGCTCGGACCGACAATATCATCTTCCGCTGTATTCTGAACGCGTGTCCCATCGTCATCATCAGTGTCGCGATGCCCGGATCCGTCAGTCCCTTGGCTCGACCTATCCGACCTGTACATTCCAAATGCTCTCCCTAATGCTGATAAAGTAGAAGATTTTTTCTTCTTACCTCTCCGCAAGTAATCTTTCGTCCGCTGAATATTTTCATTATCATCCATTCTGTTCTACTTACATCATGAAATTTAAATCCATGTACAACATGTATGTATATATAACATATGATAAGTAAGAAATATTTAAAAGTCACAAGTAATGCATTTCATCGAAAATGTATTAAAGTCATAGAATATACAAATAAATTAACTAGTCATCTTCTGAACCATCATTTTCATCAGATAGCTCATTCAAGCTTTCATGCTCGTAGATGATGTCGAGCATCGGTATTAAATGACCCTCCGAACTTGAGTTGTCCCACTGTTCTTCTTCATCCATTTCCATATCAACGTCATGAATAATATCTCCATTTCTTTGATCCCCTAAACTTGTAATTGGATCATCTTGGATGATATTTTCATTGATTTCATTATTCTCATCTTGCCACGCCTCCTCTTCAACAACATAAGTGGCATGCTCGTTCATACGCCTCGGTATGACTTTTATCACAACCATCCAATCTTTCTTATCCTTTGATTTTGTTGGGTACTTGCTGTAATATACATGTTCAGCTTGACCAGCTAGAATAAAAGGATCATAGTTGACATATCGTCGACTTTGTTTGAGCTCAACAATTCCATATTGTTTGTCAATTCTTGTCCCACGTCCAATTGTTGGATCAAACCAGATGCATTTGAATAGGACAACTCGTTTGATCGGTAAACCTTGGAATTCCAATTGAATGATATCCTCAACCTCTCCATAGAAATCACAATCAATTGTGCTATCCTCCGTGCATCGAATACATACCCCACTATTGTACGTTGATTTCCCACTACCCCATGTAGTCGTCCAGAACTTGCAACTATTTATAAAATACGATGGCCAAGTGACAACCCTACGTGAAGGTCCAAATGAAACATCCCACAACATGCCACTTGATTCAGCATCACAATTATTTTGTATCTGCAAGAACACAATGACAAGTTGCAACTAGTGAGAATAAACACGTTTTCAAAAAAAGAAATCAACATACGGGTTCGATAGACGTCGTACGTAATCCTGCAACCAACTTTGAAAACTGTTTTCTATACTCGCTTCAACTTGTGCCGCAATAATTGATCCAAGTGTTTGTCGTAGCGCATGAATGTACATCCAAAACATTAACACGCAAAAAAAATAGAATTCAAAAGCAAAGGCCTAAAAGAACTGCAGGCAGTCGAAACACTTCTAACCCGCATTCACCGTGAATATCAGATCAAGTAAAGGTGGATCATGGAATATTTTTACGATTACTTTTTTCCCCATTTGGAAAACATTCTGCATTTCTGCTCAAGTCATAACCAAACGCTGAATTTGCAGGATTACCATGCACATCAATTTGTATCAAATCGATGCTCAAGCATTACTCATTGGCACTGACATAAGACACAAGAATGTTAAACTTGAAACCATACAAGCAATTGCTATTACCCTTATTTCACTACTTTATACACCGGGTCACCAACCAGAATAGAGCTGAAGAATGCATATAAACACCAGAGATAGGAAAACAAAAGCAAGAATGAATAAAATGTACAGTACATTTCAACCATGGATGTCTCTGTCTCTCTCGATCAAATCAGTACAAAATGTACAAAAGCAAATGGTGTCTCAATCTTCCATTGAAAGCAAAGATAAAAGAAATTGACAAACTCAACACTAACCCAACTGAATTTGCGCACGAGAGCAAGAAATGAGATGAGATTTGCTCTCTCTTTCTCTCTCGGTTTCGTGCTAGGACGGTTCGCGGTTGTGGCGGTGGAATCAAGTCGGTGATGGGGTGGTGTCGCCGGAGCTTCGCAAGGACGGTTGGAGGAGATGGGGTGACACTAACCCAACTGAATTTGCGCACGAGAGCAAGAAATGAGATGAGATTTGCTCTCTCTTTCTCTCTCGGTTTCGTGCTAGGACGGTTCGCGGTTGACGGCGGCGGAATCAAGTCGGTGATGGGGTGGTGTCGCCGGAGCTTCGCAAGGACAGTTGGAGGGAGATGGGGCTGAGTGTGGCGGAGGAGTGTGGAGGCTGCAGAACACGTATCTGTGAAGGAAGAGAGTTTGGGAAGAAAGGGCTAGGGATTTTCGTGAAGTGAAGTGGGTGAACACCACAGATATCACACTTCACTTAATGGGCTTCACAGTTGGGCTTCAGGTTCCAACGCGCGAACCGTTGGTACGCTAAGCGTTCCAACGTGCAACTCGTTGGTAAGCTCAGGGTTCCAACGGTTCGCGCGTTGGAACCATGAATAATATTTTCAAAATATACGTCCCCTCCACAGGGACTCGAACACAAGCCTCCCCCGTGAAAAGAACGCATCACAACCACCAGACCGCTAGGCCTATTGCGGTCATACATGCAAGCAAAATTGTATTCTCCACAAAGTTTCAGTTCTTTGGTATTGATTCATTCAATAATTCAACTATTTTAAACGTTTCCTTATAAAATACATTTTCCTAATTACTATAACTATTTTATTATAGAATTTATTTATTTTTACTAAACCTCACCCTACATTAAATTTTCATAACTTTCATGTTCAAAAAAAATAATGTTTCAAAACATGCATGTGATTAGTGTCTATTTTTATAATACATGCTTTCATCTTTAACCATCCAATTCTAAGGTCCATCGCTGTTGTTTAACGAAGAAAATAGTTATTTGTAACGTGTTGCTAATTTTCATAATTTTCATGTTCCACTCATTAATCTTAATCACACTTGAAACTCCTCAACTATATTATAAATGTTTCCTTATAAAATAAATTTTCCTAATTACTATAACTAATTTATTATAGAACTTATTTATTTTTACTAAATCTCACCATACATTAAATTTTCATAGTTTTCATGTTAAAAAAAATTAATTTTTCAAAACATGCATTTAATTAGTGTCTATTTTTATAATACATGCTTTCATCATTAACCATCCAATTCTAAGTCAAATTGCACAAAAATGTTGATTTTTCAACGGACAACACGTTGGAAAATTTGTAGTTCCAACTGTTAACACGTTGGAATCATGCCAGTTCCAACGGCTTACCAGTAGGAACTGTTCAAATTTTTTTTAAAAAAATTCTCCCACCAAATTTGAAAGATAATTTGAAACAGATAATTAATCTCAAGAAACTCCTCAACTATATTATAAATGTTTCCTTATAAAATAAATTTTCCTAATTACTATAACTAATTTATTATAGAACTTATTTATTTTTACTAAACCTCACCCTACATTAAAATTTCATAATTTTCATGTTAAAAAAATTAATGTTCCAAAACATGCATTTAATTAGTGTCTATTTTTATAATACATGCTTTCATCATTAACCATCCAATTCTAAGTCAAATTGCACAAAAATGTTGATTTTCCAAAGGACAAAACGTTGGAAAATTTGTAGTTCCAACGGTTAACACGTTGGAATCATGCCAGTTCCAACGACTTACCAGTTGGAACTGGACAGATTTTTTTTAAAGAAATTCTCCCACCAAATTTGAAAGATAATTTGAAACAGATAATTAATCTCAAGAAACTCTTCAACTATATTATAAATGTTTCCTTATAAAATAAATTTTCCTAATTACTATAACTAATTTATTATAGAACTTATTTATTTTTACTAAACCTCACCCTACATTAAAATTTCATAATTTTCATGTTAAAAAAATTAATGTTCCAAAACATGCATTTAATTAGTGTCTATTTTTATAATACATGCTTTCATCATTAACCATCCAATTCTAAGTCAAATTGCACAAAAATGTTGATTTCCAACGGACAACACGTTGGAAAATTTGTAGTTCCTGCGGTTAACATGTTGGAATCATGCCAGTTCCAACGGCTTACTAGTTGGAACTGGACAGATTTTTTTAAAAAAATTCTCCCACCAAATTTGAAAGATAATTTGAAATAGATAATTAATCTCAAGAAACTCCTCAACTATATTATAAATGTTTCCTTATAAAATAAATTTTCCTAATTACTATAACTAATTTGTTATAGAATTTATTTATTTTTACTAAAACTCACCATACATTAAAATGTTTCCTTATTCTATTTTAACTTTTGTTTATTTTCAATTTTATGTTATTAATTGTAATTATTGTATGATAAAATTTATATTTTCACTAAAATTATAACCACATTAAAATTTGTTCAATTTTATATTGTAAATGAATAAAATGGATTAATTATGAAACTAGGATAGTACAACAATACCAATGGGTCTGCCTGTTGGTACGGCTAAGATTGCCTGGTAACATATAATGGGCTTTCATAGTACCAACGGGTTGCTCGTTGGTATGATTAGTATTCCGGTAGAACCAAAGGTTCGCTCGTTGGTAAGTTCTACCGGAGATGGTTTAGTTCTTACCGGTGAGAACGTGTCAACCCTTGGTTTAAACCAACGGGCTAAATTGCCCATTGGTTTTACCACATTTTCTAGTAGTGGATTGTTAGGGTTCGATGATTTCAAGCTGATTTAAATGAACATCAACTCTTTTTTGCAAATTAGGGCTCGCCCCAAATATTTTTAAATCATCCATTATCTCTTCTCCGGTTTAAAATATCATTGAAAGCCCAACGTCTGTTCGCTCACGTGCATCCACGTGCCGAGCTCACCGTTTCGGGGCCCTTATCCGCCCACAACAAATAGTTCGAGGTCCACTATGCCCAAGTTTTAGTTGGGGCCTTGAGTTGCCCAACTCATCAAAATTCAGGGTACCAAATGATAATTCAGTCATATAGCTAATTACTATAGTCTATAGTAGTGGGATGAAGAGGGTAATTACTAGTAGTGGATAATGTCTGAGACTAACTATTACACGAAAACGGACTATAATACTCCTTATTTTGCTTATGCTTAGCTTAAAAAATCCAACTTAACTCACACAAGCGAGCCACCTATCTAATTAATTGACTAACGAACTAACTCCTATATACGTACATGTTTATTTTGCAACTTATTTAGCATTATTTTCATCCAAAAATAATGCAATACTTGTTTTTCAGTATTTAATTTATGATTTTTTTTCTATATCAATTCAAGTTATAAATTTAAAATTTTAAAATATAAGTAAAAACTTGATGTTTTAATTTTATAAACATATATTTTGATATTTGTTTCCATTTGAAATTAAATTGATATCATAATTCAATTGTTTCATTTCTTTTAAGATTATGATGATGGAAGTAGTATTGTATTGGTATGCACTGTGGTACGCCGTTTTCGTGATGGTGAGTGTAAGCCTTCTCTGGTAAATTAGAAGTAACCCATTACAACAACTTTTAGTATGTAATTAACTTTGATTTTTCATTTTAGTACTTATTTGCCGTAGGGACTGAAGATCGAGGATTGGATTTGAAATTTACCTGTTTGAATGGCACTTATTGTTGCAACTCTCCAGTTTCTTACGCTTTGATGCAGTTATTGTTTACTTACCTGATTTGATACCAAAAAAATTATAAGCAGTTAAACACATTTATTTTCATTTTAAGATAGTATTCACTGTGTGTGGGGCTCTATTAAAAATAAAAAAAATAAAAAAAATTTGTGTGAGGGCAAATGACCTAAGACGACAGAGACGATGGCGGTGGCGGAGGCTGACGGAAAGGAAAATCAAACACAAACAAAAGTTGGGTGCTGCTAGAGCTCGGGTGGCGAAGAAGGCGACTGGGCAAGAGTCGCGATCTGGAGCAGCTACTAAGCCTGAGTGGTCTTGATGCGGGAGCACAAGTCAAGAGGACCAACCCTAGTCTTTTGGACAACATTGGAGCACCTATGACTAGGGCTAGGGCCAAGAAGGTGAAAGAAGCTCTCAACTTGTTCATGAAACTTATGGCCGAAGCTATGGAGCAAGAGGAGGAAGTCCAAGAAGCTGCCAAGAGGGTTGAAGGAATGAGATTGAAGGTCATTGCACAAGAGGAAAGCTTGAAGAGGAAGGTCCGCTTATTGAGCATCATCCACCTAAGTTCCAAGGCCGAAGAGGAGGGGGCAAATGGGCAGCAGCTTCCAAGAGGCCTAACTCCCTCGTCCGAGCTCCAAATGGATCACTTAAAGACACCATTTTCTAGTTCTGGAAAAGAGGAAGCCAATGCAAGTGGTTTAAGGTCATTTGGACTTCTACAGCGTCCTATGCAAGCAAAACAAGATCAGTGCCCCATCAACTAGCTTGGAGGCCGTACCGTCGAGCTGGCGCCTAGTGGACAACAACTTCCCATGGCTCTAAATTTCTCGTCCGAGCTCCAAATGGGTCGCTTCAAGACACCATTTTATAGTTCGGGAAGAGAACTAACCAATGGAAGTTGTTTCACTCGATTTGGAGCACTACAGCCTTCTGGAGAAGCTTTGCAAGATCAATGCAAAAGCAGCCAAGGTGGTGATGTCATTGTATCGGATTGCACACCTCCTCCTCCATGTTGCACCTCCCAGCCGTTTTGGCCACCATTAGTAGGTCCAAATCACTCCTCCAACTCACCATAAATCTGATCAAGCTTGTAGAAGTACCCTAGACTTCATTTATGGTTAATTTTGGATTGTAGCTAAGGTTAGACATGTAATGGGGCCGGTTTTGCCCTAGTTAATCCTTTTAGTTATCTTAAACTTCAGGGTTAGTTCCAAAACCTTACAGGTCATCCTAGGAGTGATCTAGACCCTTGGATGAACCTGCTAGAGGTAACCCTAGGCTAAAGAGGCCGAAACTTCTCTAGCCTCCTTAGAACTCATTTTGCAAAATTCAAACCGAACTGTTTGAACTCTTGAGCTCTCAACCTCTACCTTTCCATACCCAGCTCTTGGGGCTTGTTCATGCCTCAAGGATCATCCTTGGTGTTGCTCTCACACCATTGAGAGAGGTGTCAAGGCCATCTACATCCCCCGACATTACCCCCCTTTGTTGCCAAGGTCACCAAGCCTTGGAGGTGAAGGAGCCGGTTTCACTTCCAACCGCCAAGCAAGCATTGTGAGCTTCGATCCTGCTCAAAGATCCCTTCTCCTACCTAGTGAAGGGATATATCAGGTCTCTCAACTCTCAAGTGAAGTCTTATATATATGTGTGTGTGTGGGTGGGTGGGCATATTATATAAATCTATCTTATAGGTTGGTGGACAGTGGGTATCCACAAAATCATGGATGGTGGTAAATCATGGTGCGGATATCCCTTATCCATTAACCGTAACCGCTAAGCTAACGATTGTAAATAATAATAATAATAAGTCGTTTTGCAATCTCGGTTCCTTGAGAGAAATTACAACCCCTACAATCTTAAAATGAATAATTCTGTTAAGCTTGTTCTCACTCAAATCTAGGGATGATAGTGGGTCAAATGATATCCACCAACCGCGGATAACCACGACTTTATAGCGGTTATATCCGCGGTTATTGGCTAATAGATGGAATTTAGTAACCGTGAGGTTAACGGTTACGGTTACGGATATCAGCTATCCGAACCGTGGATATCTGTAACCGTTAACCAACCCATCAATAAAAGTAGGCCACTAGCCTATCTTAGCCAATTCTCATTTAAAAAATTACCCTCCAACTGAGCCCGAATTTCTATTGTTGTCTAGTATATGATTTTCCTACTTGCTTTGGTTTAAGATATGCCCTTATAATGTCTTACAGTTCGTGATGATGTACTGCTGATGAAGATGAAGATCCGAATGATGGACAATTAGAAAATGGAAATCTTTTGTTGAACTTTGTTAAACTGTTTTCTTTAGCTTCTATCAGACTATCACTTTTAGTTGTCTACATTTATTAGGTTTGCTATCATTTGAGGTTTTGTATTGTTTTGTATTTTCAGGCAGTATCCGCGGACTAACCACGGTTGGCGGATATCCGCGGGTATTCATTAATAGGTGCTAGAGTATAACCGCATTGACGGATGTCTGTTAACCGCAGATAGTTATATATTCGCGATCGCGTTTACGGTTTAGTTATAACCGCGGATAATCTGCACCGTTTTCATCTCTACTCAGATCAATGATTTGCGATTACTGCGGATTTACAGAGAAATGCCCATTACTACGATGTGTGAGAAGCACGGCGGCAGGTGGATATGCGGCCTCTGCTCGGAAGTGGTGATGGAGGAGACCTCACGATATGTGATGGAGACATGATCTGTTCAAGTAGGCGTCAGATCCGCACATGAAGTTTTACAAGGAGTTCAATTCGTCAACCCGATGGAGGAGTTGATCTCCACGGTGAAGTATCTTGCTCTGGATTCGTCCAGGAAGTGGAGAGGGATAGAGGGTCACCGTGTTTACTCAGACAGAGCAAATTTACGAAAGTCTCAAGTACTTCCCTCACCCTCATAGTAGATTTCACCTTTCTCAAAAAAATACGCCGTCTGGGGGCTTTGCCGGGACTAACTAGTAAAAGGCTTTCTTGGTTTAGTTTGTTTCTTCGTTTCATGATTTCTGGGTTGTTCTTGATCGAGTTGTTGAAGAAGCCGTGGATGGAGGAATGAGAAGAAAATAGATGTTGCTTTTAAGGAAGTTCCTAGTTTTCGGTAGTTCAAATAGAGATGATAAACCAATAAAAGTACTATAATTGATTGAGATAAAAACCAAAGGTAAAAATTTCAGTGAAATAAAATTTTAAAACAACCTAAAATATGGTTTTGAACGTGACTCATATACTATCAATATGAAGTTTATGGAAAGAAAAATTGAGGGTAAAGTACTAAAGTTTGATTTGAATATTTTTCATTGTTTTTTTTAATGAAAAGAACTCAAATACTCATTCTATTTTATATAAAGGTTTGAATAATTTATATGAATATCATAATTTATAGTATGAATTTTTAAATTTTTTACTTTTATTTTTTTATGATATACTCCCTCCGTCCCTGAAAAATTGAACACATTTCCTTTTTGGGTTGTCCCAGAAAAATTGATCATTTTCCTTAAAAGGAAACTTATCACTCTTAAAGTTACTAAACTATCCTCAGTTTATCTTTACTTTTTCTACCTCATTTTTTGTGCACTTTCAATCAAGGGATAATTAAGTAAACTTATTAAAAATCTCACATTCATCTTAATCTCCGCGTCCAACCAAATCCTTCAATCTTTTGGGGACAGAGGGAGTACTTTATAATTTGAGTCAAATACTCAAATACAAAACATGAAAATCAGACTTTATGTCGACTGAGATTTGAGCGAGTACAATACAATTAATTATACAGGGGTGAGGATCAAATAATGAAAACTGCTCTGCGTGCTCAGCGTAAGTGCGTAACCCGCCAATTCGTGTCGTGGCTCGTGGGCCATTATTGGGCAACTACCAACATAACCCATCACTTTTTATTATAACAAAATTTACCCTAGACTCATAATTTTATGGGAAGCATGAATTTGATAGAAACTTTTTTTATACCTATAATGACAAGTAAACCCCTAAGATTAGTTATCAATAATCCTAAACTTCTACTTTTACCTACTCATAAATTTCTATACCATTTTCTTTCTTTTTACATCCTTTTTTATTTCTTCGTGTAGATCTTGGGCTCTCTAATGTGGATCTTGGGGTCAGTCGTCATGGGCTATTGATGGGCCGTAATAGGACGGGCTTTAGTTTGCGAATAAAATATGCAAGCCTTCTATGGGCTCTAGCCTCTAGGTCTAGGTACAAAAATAAGCACACACTCCTTTTCTTTCATAAATATTGCAGTGTCTATCTGATCTTGATATTTCAAATTACAGTGTTTGACTCAAATTATGATATGTATATAAATTATTTAACTTCTATCTAAACATCCATACAAAAATTTAAAGATTAAATAACATGAAATAGAAAAAAAAATCAAAGTTACAATTTTTATGGGCAAATGAAATATTCTAGAATAAGACAGTAAATGAGCTGAGCCGTTATTAAATTTAGTCGAATTCGAACTCGGAACTTGTGTTACTGAGCAATGTATTATCAAGTTTCGAGTTCGAGTTCGAGTTCGAGCAGAGTTCAGGACTCGATAATTTTATCGGACCGAGTTCGAGTCGAGCTAAGTTCAATTCGATTGCTTATCGAGCCATATAGTATAATACATACTAAAAATAACCTAGGTTAGTTCATATGTAAGTAATTAAAGTAGTAGAACCTACTTTACTAAAATTGTAAAGTATAAAGAGTAATTTGAAAGTAATATGACCTAGTTGACTTAAATTATAAAGCATCGAGACAAATTATAAAGTATCATATTTTGAGCAGCTATCGAGCAGAACTAGATCGTAGTTTGAATGATTCTTGACATGTTTTCGAGTAGCTCGCGAGCAATCGAGCCAAATTCGAGCAATCAATCGAGTTGATTAATTCGAGCAATCAATCTAGAACTTAAATTTCCATGAATTTAGGGTCACTTTCCATCATTCTATAATTTAAGGGATACTTAGGTAAATTAATTCGAGTAAACTTCGCTGGCGGTCCTATAAGTTTGTGGGTTGTCCTATTTGGGTCCCGTTTTAAGAATTTGGCTCACTTTAGTCCTATAAGTTTCAATCGTGTGCATTGTTCGTCCTACCGTCATTTTTTTCGTTAAAATCACCGTTAAATTGGTAAAATTATCAAAATGTCCTAGATCTAATATTCAATTTAACACTAATCTCTTAAAACAACTACAAATAAACCCTAACTATTTTAAATGTACAACCACACCATCTCTTCCAATCCTCTTCGTGATCCAGTCGTCCGCTCCGCCTCTGAGAAACTTCAACTTCAGCAACTGAGCCGTAGACGTTGGCCGGAGCCTCTGCAGCACCGCCCTTCCTCAAAGCGTCGTCATCAGCTCTGAATCGCAGCAGCTAGAAGCCGTCCCGAGACCGATTCTACCCTCTCACCGCCTCAACCGGTCTCCCTAGCACCCTCGACGCGCTCCTCGACCTCTGGTATGCTGGTCTCAATCATCTCCACCTCCAGAAGCCGCCAGGATCACCGAATCGCAGCAGCTTGCCTGAAAACGCGAGGACTCAACTCGACAGTCCATCGGCTTCTCCAACCCGGCCATGCCCCCAATCAGTCAGCCGCCCCCAAGCCGCAAAACTCCTCCCCTTTCGCCGTAGAGCATCCCACGGTCGATCCCACCGCCGGAACAATGACAATCGCCGCGACTCGCCAAGGAGGACCGAAATCCGGCCACCTCGATTCTGCCAAGAGGAGCTCCGATCAGCCCCGCCAGCGCTGCAGATGCTCTCCCCACCTCCGGCGACCCTACTCCGGCCGAACTCACTGCCAGCAGTCGCTCCGTCGCGGTGGCCCTCCTAAAGGTCCACGCAAATATGCTTTCCACCGGAGATGAATATATTGGATTGGAAGAGATGGTGTGGCTATACATTTAAAATAGTTAGGGTTTATTTGTAGTTGTTTTAAGAGATTAGTGTTCAATTGAATATTAGATTTAGGACATTTTGGTAATTTTACCAATTTAACGGTGATTTTAACGGAAAAAATGACAACAGGATGAACGGTGCACACGATTGAAACTTACAGGACTAAAGTGAACCAAATTCTTAAAATGGGACTCAAATAGAACAATTCACAAACTTACAGGACTATCAAATTTATTCAAATTAATTCACATAGTAGTTATAATAATCTGAAATACCTTTTGTGAGAAAATTGACTTGGACTGTGACAATTGAGAGTATGATAAAGAAATGGGACAATACATTTAGGAAAGCAGATGACTTCTTCCCTAAGTAACACCAATAAAGAAACCAAAGCCGCTTTTGCTTTCATGCCACCAAGCATACTTCCTTGTTTGTTGCTAGCGTATGGTAATAAAGGGTGGCTTTGTCGTCCACTTGTCCTTGTTGCTTTCTTCACATTCCAACCGCATTTGAAGCTTTTGCAAAGATATCATTCATTATCTGACAATTCTACCCCACTTAAAATTTCCATATTTGTTAATGGTTTTCCTCCAAACTCAATCTCTCAACCTACCCGCTAGACTCTTTTACTCCCTAAACTCTTTATAAGTGAATTCATTATAAAGGTAAAAATAGATTAAAATAAAACAAAAATAAAAATTGTCATTTCATTTAGAACAATTTTTTTTGATATTGTGATAACTCACTTGGGACGAAAGAAATATTTTTTTTATTATTATAAATTTTCAATAGATTTAAATGGCATGAGACATAAATAAAGGGTAAAGTGCACCCATGGTCCTGTAACTTTAATTATTGTATCACTATGGTCCTGTTTTAACTTTTTGTACTAACAAAGTCCTGTTTTTTAACTTTTTGTTACTTTAAGGTCCTTTTCTGTCCGTTAACTGTTTACTTTAACGGATTTGAGGGAAAAATGATAAAATGAGCAACACAATTGTTAAAAAAAAGTTTATTTACACCCCAAATTTTAAACTTAACCATTCAAACGTCCCTAACAATTTTAAACTTAACATTTTATCACAAATATTTTAATTAAGTCTAAGAACACCCGGCCACCGTCGATCCGTCGCCACCGGCCAGCCGCCGCCGAACACCACTAAAAAATGTCGGGAACGCAAAAAAAATTAGTTGAGAATGTAGATCGGGCCGGATCCCCGCCTAGGGCCGCCGAATCTCGAGCCCAGGCCGCGAATCGCAAGCATGGGGCTTCGAATCGCAGGCCCGGGGCCGCGAATCGTCGGCCTTAAGCTGCGATCCGGCTGCCCTAGGTCGCGATTCGGCGGCTCTGGGCCGGGATCTGGCGGTCCTTGGCCCCGATCTACGTTCTCGGATATTTTTTTTGCTTTTCCGGCATTTTTCGGCGGTGGTCGGTGACGGCGGCCCGACAGTGGCTGGGTGTTGTTGGACTTAATTAAAACATTTGGATTAAAGTGTTAAGTTTAAAACTGTTGGGGTGCTTAAATGATTAAGTTTAAAATTTGGGGTGTAATTAAACTTTTTTTAAACAATTGAGTTGCTCATTTTGATCATTTTTCCCTCAAATCCGTTAAAGTTAACTATTAGCGGACGGAAAAGAACTTTAAAGTAACAAAAAGTAAAAAAAAACAGGACTTTATTAGTACAAAAAGTTAAAACAGGACCCTGGTGGTACAATAATTAAAATTACAGGACCATATATATGAGTGCACTTTTACCCCATAAATAAATAAAGAAGTTCAACAATTTATTCAAAAAAATTCTTACTTTTCGAAAATGGAGGAAAGTTTCGCGAGATAAAAATGTAGAGGAAAGTTAGGGTTTTGGATTTTTTTTGGATATGTTGTTTTTTATTTTTTTAAAGGGGAAAATATGATGTTTTAGAAAATTGATTATTGTGTTATTTAGCCCATCTATTTCCAACTTTCCCTAACAATACAAAATACATTTTACTTTTAGTTTTAAGGTTCAATAATATTTGACTCAAATTGTAACAAATAAAAAATTTACATTTCAAATTATAATATGCATATGAATTATTTAACTTTAGATATCTAAACATTGATAAAAAAATTATAAATTAAATAATATGAAACGACCAAAATAAATGTATTAACTTTTGAAGGGCGGAAGGAGTATTATTTTTCAGAAAATTACCAAATTTTTTCAAAATTCATACGAAGAGAGGAAAAAATGAAGAAAAAACATTCCTAAACAGAATTACATCATAGAAATGGAAAAGAACAACGTTTATTAAAAAATAAAAAACGAACCAGGGAGAGGCGCGCGCCTAGATGAGTGTCTATTTACCACAGATGTGAAAAAATACATACCATAAAAATATCAAATTTATTAATTAATAGTACATTTAGATATGTGTTTTGTACATATGTTGTAAATAAATAGACTCCGCGGCTAGGCGTGCAGTGATGAAGACGGGCGTGAAGTCGTGAACCGATGATCGTTGATAGGGTCAACCTTATTAAAAATAGTGAGAAATAGTCAACTAAGATTATTGACTTAATGAAACAGTTTCACTCATATGAAACACACAACACAAGCACAGAAGAGACTTTTTCACATTGCTTAATTGCAGCCCTCCTTAAGTATATACCACCAAAAACTCAGAAGCAAAAAAAGAAAAGAAAACTACAACCTCTCCTTCCTAGGTAGAGTAATATGCAATCTTCTTGCCTGAAAGATGTAGCAGAGGTGTGCTCTAATGGCTGCTTCCCTTCCCCTTTCCTTAGCCATGATCATCATCAGTCCCCCAAAAAAGCTCCAAAATCCAAGAGCACCTCCGCCGCTTGCCGCCATGAATTCGCAGCAGCAACCGCCTCCTCCATCTTCCCCGACGCCCACTTCACAAACCACGAGTCTCTTCCTCCATTGCAGCAATCGTTTTACGAGTTCGCCAAAGTTTACCAGCAGTACTTGGAGACCTCTCGGATCGATGAGATCCGAGATCGAGAGTATGTTCATCTCTCCGCCTCAAATCGTACCTGTCTTGATTATCTGGGAATTGGGCTTTTCTCGTATTCGCAGATGAAAACGCAACAGTTGATGAATCAGCGGCAGCAAGCGACCACTTCTTCTACTTCTTCTTCTTCATCATCATCTTCTCATGATACTCTGCAAGTTCCGTTCTTTGGTCTGGCGTACAAGACAGGGAGTCTGAAGACGCAGCTGCTCCATGGCGGGCCGGAATCAGAACTGGAATCTGTGATGAAGAACCGGATCATGAGTTTCCTCAACGTATCGGAAACTGACTACGCCATGGTTTTCACAGCAAACAAGACGTCTGCGTTCAAACTCGTAGCAGAATCGTACCCTTTCCAGTCAAGCTCGAAGCTTTTGACGGTTTACGACTACGAAAGTGAGGCGGTGGAGACCATGATCAAGAGCTCCCAGAAGAAAGGAGCAGAAGCAATGTCGGCGGAGTTCTCATGGCCGCGGCTGAGGATCCAATCTGCAAAATTGAAGAAGATGGTGGTGAGGAAGAACAAGAATAATAAGAAAAAAAGAGGGCTTTTTGTGTTCCCGCTTCATTCGAGATTGACAGGAGCAAGGTACCCTTATCTATGGATGAACATAGCAGAAGAGAATGGGTGGCATGTGATGATTGATGCTTGCGCATTGGGACCAAAAGACATGAACAGCTTTGGTCTGTCTTTATGTCGACCTGATCTCCTCGTCTGTTCGTTCTACAAGGTTTTTGGTGAAAACCCTTCAGGATTCGGATGCCTGTTCGTCAAGAAATCGATCATCTCAGTTCTGGAAACTGCTTCACCTTGTTCAGGAATGGTGAGTCTCATCCCTGTTGAGGAAAACAATACAGGAACTGTAATAAATCTACAAACATCAGTTACGGAGTGCAGAGGGCTGGATCAAGTTGATTCATTGGGTCTGATCACAATCAGTACCAGATCAAGATGCTTGATCAACTGGCTTGTCAATGCATTCATGAAGCTTCACCATCCAAACACAGAAAACGTCCCCCTTGTGAGGATTTACGGTCCAAAGGTCAAATTCGACCGTGGACCTGCATTAGCTTTCAATGTGTTCGATTGGAAGGGGGAGAAAGTGGAGCCTGTTCTTGTACAGAAGCTTGCAGATCGTAACAACATCTCTCTTAGCTATGGCTTCTTGCACCATATCTGGTTTGCAGACAAGTACCAGGAAGAGAAGAACAAGGTTTTAGAGAGACGGAGTGGTAGTGCAAATGATTCAGGCATAAGTGTGGTCACAGCTGCACTTGGATTTCTGGCAAACTTTGAAGATGTCTACAAAGTTTGGTGTTTCATTGCTCAGTTTCTGGATGCTGATTTTGTGGAGAAAGAGAGGTGGAGATACACAGCTCTTAATCAGAAGCTTATTGAACTCTAAGCAGATAATTAGTAGCATTTCTCATTCTTTCTTGCACAAATTTCAAACTGATTCTTCTGAATATATATACACTCTGAATGTGTGCTGATAAAGAAAGTTAAAACCTGTCAAAGTGTCAATTCTTTTATCCCTACATACCATGCACAAGTCTTTTTTCCCATCACCTGTCTGATATTGGAGCTGCTCTAAAATTGATTTGTACTCCCTCTGTCTCATATGGGTCTATCACTTTTCCTTTGCAATTTACAAAGAAAAAGAGATGATCCATGACTATGAGGAGGAGGAGTGCATAGCATCAACAGGAGAAGTCCCAGTAAATCTGATATTGCTCCTAATGGGTTGAGAACCAATCTCCTCTCTAAGTGATTTTAAACTTGAACCATCTATTAGATATCCATAGATAAGAAAAGCATTTGGATATTGAAAAGAGCAGCACCCTGAGCATTTGAAATGGAACAAAAGATACTACTCCTATAATTCTTGTGTCCTAAATATACCAAGTTAACTCATGTTTAATTGCACTCCAACCTTGCTTCTTTCTATTCATTGGTCCATCCTCCAAGCTGTGAATGTTCAAGCAACTAGCAATTCCCACAAAATAAGTCACGTGACACCAAGAATATATATGCATCAAGAAAATAGTCACACAATTTACTTGTTAGGTTCATGACTAAATCAAATTGGACTGTTATGCCTATTGATTAAACCCAAGAGTCTAAACAGCCCAATTTCAAATTCTTAAGGGCCTAAATGCTTTTTTTTTCAGAAAAAAAAAAAGCCTAACAGACCCTCACACAGCGAGTCAGCGACTGCGACACAGGCAGCGCTGCTGCATTTCATCTCATCCACTGCGACTCGGGACTGCTGCACGATCTCTCGCTGTCTCCGCATCGTCACCCACCCCGACCCCAGTCCGCCTCCGCCAGCGCCAACGACCGCCGCCCGACCGCCCTGTATCCTTGTCGAAGCTCGACGCGGCCGCCACAACAGATCCACACACGGACCACGCCACCACTCCTTGGCAGGTAAACCTTTAGTCTGTATTTTTTTATTATTTATTTATGTGGCTTCTCTTTTATTTGTTCGACTGCTAGCTGGTATTTCTTCTTAATTTGGTTATGAGCACGTGATCAGAAGCTATAATTGTACAAGAAAATATTCACAATTTACTTGTTAGGGTTCTAGGTGACTAAGTTAGTTTGATTTAGTCTTTGCAGGTTGGAGTCAGTTTGATTTAGTTTTACAGTGGAATCTTACGGCTTGGTGATGGTCTGTTTGCGAGTTTTGTTTAACTTCAGAAAGTTTGGTTACCTTCCGTTTTGTTTAACTTTTTATTTTATTTTATTTTAAGTCCTCCTGTTGGACTAATGTCTGTTTGCGAGTTGCATGTGTAAGTTTTGTAACTTGTAAAGTTCACCGAGAAGCTTTTCAAGCTTCACTTAAATTTAAGTCTAACTTTGGTAAATATGTCAAACGTTTTAGAAGTTTTGAGATGGAGGGAGTTTATGAGAAGACATAAATGAATGGATAAAACTTTCAGGAATTTTGCATCGCACTGAAGTTTATGTCTTCAGACAATTTGTTTCTTCTCGTGTACTACTTACGGGGTATTTTATTTCACTTTCATAATTAACAGAAGTATCGAACTGTTGGACTGCTTCGTTGGATTGACATTAGTTTTCTTTCTTGATTATTATTATTATTATTATTATTATTATTTTACTCAGATAAAAGATCTTTGGTTTACAGGGGCATTCGGGCTGATATTCAGGCCCCTTGTTGATGAGTTTTGTTGCTTTGGAGCTGTTTTCTATTCTCTGAGACATAAGGTATGCACTTTCCTCCCTAGACTTAAATATCCTTTTATACAGTTTCTCTCTTTCTTTAAGCGAAATGTGATAATCTCTATTGTTAAAAATGTTGTCGTTTCATTATTGGATTTTGTTTCCTGCTGCCTATTGATTCTTTTGGTTACTGAGTTGAGGATTCCACAACGAAGTGTAAACTATTCCAAATACTAAGTCGTGCTTTAAGGAGTAGTTTAGTTTTTCCAATGGTCTATTATCAAAAAGTCTGTTACCACAATGCAAATTGACAATTCTGACACCACAAGCTTGAAGTTGTTTGATATCTCACATGTTTTCTATTCAATGCATATAGGAAAAAGTATAAAAGAAACCTCACTTGGCATAAAGTGGGAATTAGTTTATCATGGCTTACAAGTTTTTTTTTGGCAGAAAAAGCTGGATTTTACACACAAAATTGTTGGTGGTGACATAACGTCAGTTCCTGGAGTTGGTGGTGACATAACTTCAGTTCCTGGAATTGCTGCTGCCACCAAGGTTCTGTCTAACTTTTGTATGTTTTGCTTACATGTTTCTGCTTGTTGTAGGCTGAACAACTTAAAATATGAATGAATGGTGTAAGGTTGTTAAGAGTTTCGTTCATAGTTAGTATAAATGCTGGCCATGTCTTGTGTTCAGAAGTTGATTCTTAGGATTTTAGTGCCCTGTTTTTTATTATCTTGTAACCTGAGATATATTTCAGAATGCTGCTGGAGGCTTCTAAGACACTTCTCCATGCATTTACATATCATATTGAAGGATTTGATAATTCAAATATTCACACAAATACTAAAACCAGTAGTCAAAAAAGAAAAATATGCATCGCATATTAGTAATAGTTATAGAAGTAAGTACAATTTAATTTTATTTAAAAAAAGGTTTGTTAGCTTTTTGTTAGAATTAATTTAGGAGTATGACATTCTAATTGCAGAGTGTGCCATCCTTGTTTGTATATTTAGGACCTAAAATGGAACCATGTGAGAACTCAAACGTTGGGTTGACGCCATTAGACCAGCTTACTGATGGACAGATTATGGCAATGGAATTTGAAACCATAGACGAAGCAGATGACTTTTATATGGCATATGGTAGAGTGAATGGGTTTAATATTAGGAGAGATGATTATGGGTATAACAGGAACCACGAAATCATATCGCGAAGGTGGGTTTGTGGGAGGGAAGGGAAGAGATTTAGAAAAAATGTAGAAAATCAGGCACAAGAACCTAAGGCGAAGACGAGATGTAAGTGTGGTGCTACGCTTCGTGTTCACAAAAATCAGAGTACGCAACGATGGTATGTGTCTCAGTTCGTAAGAGGTCATAATCATGATCTTGTTCCCCCTCGGCAAGTACGATACCTGCCCTGCTACAAGAACATAAGTGAGGGTGATGCAGCTCAAATCAAGAATTTGCGTAGAGATGATGTACATACTGGTGACACTATAGCTGCTGTAAAAGAGCAAGCTGGTGGGTTTGATAACCATAACATCGAGCCACAACGATCAACTGTGGAGAATGGGGATGCAAATGCTGCATTTGCGTACTTGCGCGGGAAGCAAGATGCAGATGAGCAGTTTTTTCTCAATTACTCTGTTGATGAGGGAGGTCGGTTAGAGCATATGTTATGGGCAGATGGTATGTGCCGGTTGGACTATGAGTGTTTTGGGGATGTGCTAGCATTTGATTCAACATTCAAAACAAATGTGTATAACAAACCATTTGTTGTGTTCTCTGGAGTAAATCATCATAGGCAAACAGTCGTGTTTGCAGCTACGATGCTTGCAAATGAGAAAATAGAAGCGTATGCTTGGGCTTTGCAATCACTAGTGAGATGCATGAATGGAAGAACTCCTGAAACAGTTGTTACAGATGGTGATTCTAGTATGCGTGCAGCGATAGAGGTTGTTTTTCCTAATGCCACACACCGACTCTGTAAATGGCATCTTCAGAGAGATGCCCAGTCAAATGTAAAAAACCGTGAATTCATAAAAGAATTCAAAAGGCTGGCAAAAGTTGAAGTCTCTACTCATGAGTGGGATGCAATGTGGGATGAAGCTATTTGTCGACTAGGAGTTGATGCTCATCCATGGGTGAAAGATATTAAAAGCAAAAGAGAATATTGGGCAACTGCATTCTTGCGTGGGAAGTTCTTTTGTGGAATCAATACGACCTCTCGTTGCGAGGGCGTTAATGATCATATAAAAAGGTTTCTTGTGGAGAGGTACGATTTGTATGAGTTCATGCATCAGTTTGATCGAGCATTATCGCAAATTCGAGAGAAAGAGACAAAAGCGGATTTTGAAACGTTAAGTACTACCCCAGCCATGACAAGTGCAGTCCACCAACTTGAGCGGCATGCAAGCACCGTCTACTCTCAGGCGGCTTACTACATGTTCCAGAAGCAACTTGCAATTAGTAATGCAATTAATTTTCTTGGGAAGAAGGATGTTGGAGATGTTCAAACCTATGTTTTTTGCAAGTTTGGACAGCCGGATGAGCAATGGACTGTGGATTTTCATATTAATGATATTGGCATGAAGTGTTCATGCAAACGGTGGGAGAGTAATGGTATCCCATGTGCTCATATGATATGCACGATGAAATTGCGGCATTTACTAGAGATACCATCAACATGCATCTTGAATCGATGGAAGAAAAATCCAAAGGACTGGGATTGTCTTTCTAGCCAACCGCATGTATCTCAGGAAAGATTGACTGCTATTAGATATGGGGCGCTTATATTTGCCTGTAGAAGGATGTGCGCTCTTGCATCTCAGTCGACTAATACCTACAACGAGGCTCGGAAGGATATCGCTGTATTAACATCAAAAATTGAGAGGTTGGGTTCATTGAATGGTAATCAGCCCACATGAAGTATTTTGGATCCGCTTGTTGCTAGAAGCAAAGGTAAGGACATGCAGTATTTGGCTTATGTATTGCATCCTTTAGTTATCTTTTTATTTTTCAGAAAAAAGATGTTGGTGCTTTTGCAATTTTCAAAGTTAATTCGAAGTTCCCGAAAATTGGTTAATTCAACTTACTTTTTTGTTTCAGTTAGCAGAGATTGGTGAAGGAAGGTCCAGACTCCAGATGGTTGTAAGCCTTGGCTGTATAGGCGATTTCTGGGACTTCCCTGATGATTTAACTGCTCTTTAATAGTGTGGAATTTTTTTAGTTACCCAGTCGAAGAAAAATGCTACCCCACCAAGTATTGATCTGGACAATTTTAATGATTAATTGAGGAAATATAAATCTGAGTTCAACCACAAAGTTTTAGCAATTCCAATCAAGATGAACAGTGCTATGCCACTAAATATTAATAAGTCAAACATATCAGCTGATCAGGCTCTTCTTTTGATCCCAATTGCTCCAGGTATGTCGAAGCACTTCAGTTTGTATGTTATGATGGAACCAGAAATTTAGTTTTGCTTAAAGTATCTGTGATCTGTGTCTACTATATATTGGCTTCTGTTGCTTTTCCAGTGAGAAACCAACCCTACAGAAGTTGGAACACTATAAGCTCCAATAGTCACCAGTAGCTAATCAAAGAAATCTCTGGAAATTGGAAATATGTTAGTAGAGGCTCCCATGCAAAAAGCCGGTTGGTGTGGGCATGACTAAGTTGAATGTATGGTATCAAAGGCTGGCTAGGCTAGGTTCTAAAATTTGTTGATCCCTGCTACTTGCGATGTGAATATACATATCATCTAGAGGAATCAGAAAAGAGATTTAAGTTTGCTATCCACCGCCAAAGGTCTTACAAACCACCTTATGGGAATATATCTATAATAGTATGTATATATTTATGCCATTGCAGGCTTTGTTTGTATATTGAACTTGCAATCCACGTTATGCCAGTGCAGGCTATGTTACTGAGCACTGCTTGATTAGGATGCTCGCTCGCTCGTATGAAGATGAAGATTGGCACTTGCTGCTGCTTCGCAGTTTGGGCATGTCTTCACCCCAAAGGCATCACACTTTGGTTTGGCTCCAAAATGATGAATTTGATCTCACTCTTGGAGTAACTGTGTTAAGTTTTAAACGTGAGGAGTTATTGAATCTACTTTCTGGAATCATTCAAAAAGTTGAATTTGAAATCAGATTGGAGTTTTTAGTGGCCATGATTGGTTTAGGGTCATTTGTGGCTCCAATGTGACCTCCCTTCTCTCTTACCGAAATTTTGTTTTTAGTTGCCTTATGGTTACATATGCAATGTGTTTTCAAAGATGACACAGTATAGTGTGCCACCCTCAAATATGTCTTGGGTTGTGTCAAAGTTTCATTTAATTACAACAATACCATTCCTTCTCTTCTCCTGCTATTAACGTCGACTTCCACGGAGATTTTAACCACCACCCACCACCTCTCACTTCTAGCCTTTGATCACGGTAGCTCTTCCCTTAAACACTAGCCGGTAGTTAGCAACTCGGTGATAGTCTCCTCCATCAACAACCACCGAGACCAACAATTGTAGTAGATCCGTTAGGACGACCCGCATTATCCGATCCGACGAAATCCGCCAACCAAGGCGATAATCGACTGCCGAAGCCGTCAATCTCTTCCCGTCGTCGACGCTTCATTCCCGACCATTTCTCGAGTGAACGCGAAAATTCGTCTCAAGTCAAAGCGCAACCCCGCAGACAACAAAATTATGATGCTCCTACATATAATTATGATGTGCTCTCGATTAATTATGATGCTCTTTTGTGTAAAAATGATATAACCACGAATTGCATACAAATAATGTTTAAATCTATTATAATGAACTTAATAACGCCAATTAGTGATGAATTGCGAGAAGATAAATTTTTCAGCGAAACAAGCATCACATACATTGCACCATAAAGGCATACTTACCAGATGAAACATCATTTTAAGTGCTAAGCTCATCATACTTATAAAAGGAGCATCATTTTAACCACATAGAGCATCAGTTTGAGAACTTCATCATTTTGTAAGGTTAAAGAAAACGAGTGCATAATTAAGTTATCGAACATGTGCACGATGTTTGTAATTGAGAGCATCATAGTGCAACGGAAGTGCATCGTTATGGTCATCAAAGGCATCATTTTAAGAGAATGAAGAAAATGTGTGCACAATTAAGTCATCAAAACGAGTACATCATTTTTGATAGATAGAGCATCATACTTGAAACAAAGAGCATCATCCATGACACAAAGAGCATCATATTTAACGAATGCATCATACTTTATTGAAGAGCATCATAATTTTACAGAAGCGCATCATTCGTGACACCAAACACATCATTTTGAACCAAGATATCATATTTTGTTAACAGACGTAACATTATGTTCAAAGCGCGAGCATCACCATGGAATCTACGAGCATTGGATATGTCATTAAGAGCATTCATAACATTAAAAAGTTGAAAAATATAGTTTTATCGTCTGGTTCATTTTGGTAGCAAAAGCATCAAATTTTAAAACACGAGCGTTGTACATTGATTAAAGAGCATCACGCTTTCACGAAGTTCATCATTGTGAACGAAGAGCACTATATTTTTCTTTGCACCCATTATACCTCAAAGATCATCCATTTATTGAAAAACAGGGGACAAGGTGGAGCATGATGATTTATTGAGAAAGGCATCATGATGTTAAATTAGAGCTTCACATTGGTGCAAGAAGCACATCATTTGTGGTAAAAATCTAATTAATGTTGGTAATATGCCGAAATGTTGAGCCGAGTCTTTAGTAGGGAGCATCATAACTTTGATGTAGAGCATCACTATTAACGGGAAGAACAACTTTACGCGCTGTAGACTCGAGTTTTGGTTGAACACTACGGCGTGGTGGTGGTTTTGTCGCCGGAGGACGGTGGTTGCTTGTTTTTTGTCGTCCTTTTGCCGCGTTCGTGCGAGAAAGGTGGTCGATTGGTTGATTTGTTGTTGGATTTCGTTTCTGCAAGAGGAATGAAGGTGATCGACTTACCTTATAGCAGTCCTGAATTTGTCGCTGGTAAACGCGGCGCGTTGGCAGATTCGTGTGTATCATCTTTCCTTCTTATATCTAAGGGCACACATAGTGTGCCATTGGTACAACCTATCCACACTCTTTAAAGATATACGTATGAAGAAAGCGCAAAGACATACATATGAATAAAGCTCAAAAAATATATAGGTGAAGGAAGCACAAAAAATTGTTGAATAATACTCCCTTATTAACAAAAGATTGTCTCATTTGTTTTGACGGTTTCACGTAATTAATCTATGATGAATATTAATCTATGATGAATATTAAATGATTCTCACGTGTATTAAAATTTGCTATCTATTTTTTTTGGGTAAAGTGTATCTATAGTTTTGTAATTATAATTACTCTCCTACTTGGGTTCTATTTTAACTTTTTACCTCAATAAGTCCTTTAAAAAAAAAATAGATCGTTTTTAATGTGTGGTCCTTTTCCATCTATTATCCGTTATGTTTTACGGATTTTAGGGGGGAAATTACAATTTCAGCAACTCAATATTTTTTTTAAAAAAATCTATTTACACCAAAAAATTTAAACCTAACAATTTATACACCCCTAACAATTACAAACTTAAAAAAATTGCCCTAATGTTTCAATCAACACACCAGCATCCCTGCCCAGCCTGCCATTGTCGGGCAACCACAACCACCACAGCCAACCACGCTAGAAAACACCGAAAAACACCGGAAATCTCACATTCAAACGCCCAAAGTAATGTTTCACCGCAAACAGCACCCACGGGATTCGAATAGCGAACCGTAGACCGCGATTCGTGAGCCCAGGGCTACAATTCACAGCCTTGGGCTCGCGAATCACGCCCTAGGGTTCGGGATTCAAAGTCCGTGCCTGTGGTTTGCAGCCCAGGTTTGCAAAATGGAGCCCCGAGGTGTCCAACAACGACCATTTCCAGCTTTTTCCAACGTTTTCCTGCATGGTTAGCGGCGGGGGCGGTGGTAGAGGCTGCTAGGGGGTTGATTGAAACTTGAGGGTAACTTTTTAAAGTTTGTAATTGTTGAGGGTACGTATGTCGTAATGGTTAGGTTTAAAACTGAGGGTAAAAATAGATTTTTTTTTTTTAAAAAAAATTGAGTTGTTGAAATTATCATTTTCCCCCAAAGTTCGTTAAATTTAACAGACAACGCATGAAAAATGACCACGAATTAAAAAAAATGAAAAACATGATTTTATTGATACAAAAAATTAAAACATAACCAAAGTAGGACAATAATTATAATTATAGGACTATGGATCCACTTAATTACTCTAAATGTTTTTAAATATAATCCTTATTAAAATTTGAGTTAAAATATTAAACCTTCAAATGACAAAATCAAATGGGATAATTTTTTGTAGACAGATAATAATATTAAGAGAAATGCTAGTGGCAGCTGCTTCGATGGTCTTTTAATAAGTAAATGGTATGTGACCAATTTATCTAAGATAAACCGTCCAAGTTGCTGAAATGGCGAGGATACATTGCGCTAATTCAATGGACGTTTAGGTGTTCTTCACTTTTTAACTCATTTATATTTATGTCACTTTTTTTTCATTTACCTAAAAACATGCATATTTTTTATTCTATAATAAAAAATTATAAAATCAATTATGGAATTTACTATAACAAACACTTGATGGAGAGAGTACTATAACAAACACTTGTCATTTGCATGCTCCACTACGTCCTTTTGATCATAAAGCATGTGAAGATCGTTAACATCCAGAGAAAAAGAAGAGGTGAGGGAGAGACAAAGACATTTTAATGGCATGATTGTAAATAGTTTTTTTAGCACTTAGTATGTGCTTAAGCGAACTCTAAAGCTACTCCTTTAACAATTAAGCTATATACCAATATGAATCCTTACCTATGAATATGAAGAAGAAAAAAAACAAGTAAAATGCAGCAAATTCCCTTTAACTTTTAATTTCATCTTATCTGAGTTCTATTTTATCTTTTTGTCCTAGTCATCGAATCAAGTTCATAAATTTCCGTTATGCTTAAATCAATTCATCATCTCCACCCAGTTCACAAGCCTCTCCCTTCACCGATTTGGCGATTTCTCATCTCCAGATTGCTGAATCATGCCTAGCTACGTCTGACACCCAGATCTCAAGCGAAGGTGACGTAGTAGCGCGGCTAGGCCTAGACTGAGCAGCAGTGCGAGCATCATGCCGGTGATGGGCGGAGCATGTTGGGGCGGGGTCTGCTTGACTGGGGAGGAGAGAAGGTGACAGAGGTGGTGCTAGCAAGACAGTTATGTAGTTTAGGGGAAGATGGATGAATAGTAGTATTTTAAAAAAAACTATGGCCAATTTGTTGGTTTTACACAAATTGGGGTTAAATTTAATCCATAATAATTATTATAACATTTGATTTTAAGGGTAAAATTGTCATAAAGGACTACGAATGCATCATAAGTTTTAACATGAGACTTAAAGCGGATGAGAAGATAAAATAGGACCCAGATAGGACGTAACTAAAAGTTAAGGGACCCAGTACACTTTCGATGACTTACGCCTTACCATGGCGTTACTCTACCACTGAGTTAAAAGGGCCTTTTGATTCAATTACTGAATGAATCATCAATAAACCTGCTAAAGAACCAAACCATAGAGCATTGGGCTTTTAACCTAATGGTCGCAGGTTCAAGTCCAAAGAAGAACCAATCAAATCAAATGGAATGGACACAAATTTTTTTATTTGATTCTATTAAAGGGTTACTTTCAGTAATGTTTTCTTAATGAAGTGACATTTCTAATTTTGAAACTTGATGAATACCCCTTAAGTTTATGATTAAATTTTTTTAAATCATTATTCTTATTTAAAAATCATATTTTCCAATAATTTTACCAATTTTATTATTATTTTTACTTTTTAATTTAGAACTATAAAATTTTAAAACTTTACAAAAATAAAAAATAATCGTTACCACAAAATATTTACGTAAATTTATATATTATTATTAAAAATAATGTTATTATCAACATTTTACAAAAGATCACCCTAACGTTTGAAAATATAAATAAAATTTCTCAACTCACCATACCTATCGACTAACCCATGTCCATCTCAACCCGAGCAATAGAGGACGTACGATGGTGTTGGCAACGGGGTTCATATTGGTTAGGTGAAGTGGGTTGGTCAAGCATCTCATGATGTATGTAGGGTGATTCGCTGACATTGGTGAGGTGGGATTGAGAGAAGTTTGAAATTATTAATCATATAATTTGGTGTTATTTAAAATTATACTTTGCTATGATAATGATGACATGAAAAGTAAGATATAAATTTAGGGTGTTGTTTATCACATTTTAGAAACTATGTAGCTAAATTTCAGCATTTTTCCAACATTTTCCGTCATTAATTGGCGAGATTTGTAACGGAGGTATATATTTGCAACAAAACATATTTGTAACAAACTTTTGTTTGGATATAGATTTGCAACGAGAGATATAGTTCATGTATATCTCGATGCAATTTCAACATTTGATTTTTCTTATTTTCTCCCTCCCCAACCACCACTCTTGCCACCGTCGTTGTCGTTTGATCGCTGCAACAACTTGGATGAGCTCGGGTTGAAATGACGAATGCGAGGCATGCGGGGTGCCTAGACCGTCCCTTGACTAATTTAAAGTATAGTTCAAGAGAGGTAATCAAAGCTTCAATACATCTCAATGGAGTAACTGGAGATTATTTAAAATATAGGGGTAAACTATTTCACTAAACCTCATGGGAGTATTTGTGATTTACCCCCAAAATTAAGAAGTTTTGTGGGACGTGGTTTGTATATGTCTCTAATGTCGGGCACAATGTGAGTGGCGTAATGTATGCTTTCTTCCTTACAACTAGGGCTGGTATTGGTCGGTTCGGTTAAAACCGAACCAATTGAAAGGTTAATTCGGTTTTCGACCATAATAAACCGAACTAATCCATAAAACCGAATAAACCGAAACCGCTCGGTTTCGGTTCGGTTCGGTTTTTAACCGAATAAATCAAAAAATTTGGTAAATTCGAATTTTGACAAAATTTTTCCTATTTTTTCTATCACCTCCCTAAACTTGTTGAATGAAACAAAACAATTAAACAATTGCAACAAGATGATTCAAAAAATGTCCAAAATATGAAAACAATACTAACATAAATTAAATGTAAAAATAAAATAAAGGAGTTCGGTTAACCCCAAACCGAATCCGAACCGAATTAACCGTTATTCGGTTTTGACCAAACCGAACAAAAAACCGAATTGACCAAACGAAGACGGTTTAGTTATCGATTTTTTCGGTTTTGGCCAACCATGCACACCCTACTTACAACTTCTTTGGGAGGGTCCGTCATTTCCACTCGATTTGAATTAGACGATAATGAGTGAAGTGGGGCTCGCTTTAGGGTTTGTTCTTCTCTCTCTCTCACATTCAATTTTCTCGTCTTTTACAGAGCTTATTTTTCTATCGACCTAATCTCCTATTAATCTAACTAACTTAACTTAACTGCTACCAGACCACCGTTGGAACAACCGCCGCCGCCGCTACCATGGCCGCCACCACTACAGTGCAGACTATTTAAAACATAATAAAACATTTTTATAATTAATTACAACATAATATAAATTAGTTTTTCATTAAATTATAATTAATTACATAGTGGCTAAAGTGATATGCAAAACTGTCTACTAACTTATCAAATAATGTTTACACCATAATGCAAAGTGTGGAACAAAATTTTTAGAAATTAAATTTCGTAGAAAATCATAAAATCTCATTTTCTAATGTATAATAACATTTATAACATAATATAAAACATATTTACGTTCATTTATAATTGATTACATAGTGTCTAAAATGATATGCAAAACTGTCTACTGCAACAGTTTATATTGTTTACTTATTGTTTTAAGACAATTCAGTGATAACGAGACAGTATGATGAATTATAAAAAATTATTTATAACAAAATATAATTGTGTCTATCATTTAAAAATATTAATAAATTAATAAATTCATAACCAATTAAAATACATGTACAATAATTTATAGTGTATACAAACACAAAATTTTGAAAAACTAGTAAAGCGTTCTAAGTCGACTAAAAATTCTACTTCGTAGTTTATTAACTAGCTTTGGTTAGAGTTGGAGGCCGATCGGAAGCGAAGATCGAAAAAAAAAGTAAAATAAAAGCAGGACAAGCGGATTAAATTGATCAGTTTCGGTTTTGAAAGCGAAACTCGTACGCATCATCACTTACTCGTACTCTTAACAGCGGCGTGGCGATGGAATCAAGAAGGGAAGGCTACCGAATGGAGGTGAAAGCGTCCGTTCATAGAGAATCCAGCAGTGGCGGATCTAGGCTCTAAATAAAATCTAGGTGAGCGGAAAAAAAAACTCAATAGTGGGTATCCATCTTCCATATTGTTTCTAAGAAAAAATTGTTGATGTTTGGGAAAGAAGGCATCAAAGGAAATGTTCACAAACATGACAACAGGGCATCCAATTACATAAAGAGAGCAACTACAAATTCTAGGGATGCAATCAGGAAATCAACCTTAAATTCTAACAAGGTTCAAAGTAATCATGGAGTGACTAAGTATTCAACTAATAGCTTGATCAAGGAAAACGGACTTAGACCAACTAGGACAACAGAACCGAGACATACAGTTTCTGGAAAGGAAGTCAGCCAATACTTAATTTTTTTAAACAGCTTGCAAATATGTATTGATAATAGAGAAGAGAGGAGGGGAGAAACAAAAGCATAATAACAGAGCATGAGGACCTTGAGATGAATGTCACTAAACACTCACAGAGCAGAGAGCATAAACACACAAACAACAACCCACCCATATAAGACTACAAGCATCTACTATGTGTAATTCAAACACGCAACAAAGCCAAAAACACAGCCCAGAGAAAACCCAGCCTTTATCCCAACAAATTAGCATGTACTCCTCCGTCCCAAAAGATTGAAGGATTTGTTTGACACGAAGATTAAGGTGAATGTAAAATGTTTGTATATATTTACTCAATTGCCTCTTAATTGAGAGTGTACAAAAACGAGATAGAAAAAGTAAAGATAAAATGAGAATAGTTTAGTAACTTTGAGAGTGAAGTTTCCTTTTAAAGAAAGTGATTGCCCTTAATTGAGAGTGCACAAAAAGAGAGGTAGAAAAAGTAAAGATAAAATGAATATAATTTAATAACTTTGAGAGTGAGAAATTTACTTTTAAGATAAGTGATCAATTTTTTAAGACAAAAAAAGAAATGTGTTCAATTTTTCGAGACGGAGGAGTATGTCTTTTCTGCTGTAAGCATGTAGCTATGAACTTGAATGAAGTAAGTAAAAGGGTAAAAAAGGGTGAAAAATTTATCATTGTGTTACCCTTTTTTGGTATATTTATCAGACAACCGAAAACATGCTAATAATCAGCAAACTAGGATCACTATGAATTTAACTCAGAGATTCCTCAAGTTATTAACAGAAGCTACCTAATTCATCAATTACATTTCGATTTACCAGTAATGAAAAAACAATTTAAGAAATTTAAGAAGACTATAAACAACTAGGATGATTAAGCATGTACACCTCCAAGTACCAGCCGACTAGCCGAGAGCGTTGTATCAAAGTTCACTGAAACCGTGACTGAGCTTGAAGAAAAATATCCTCTCCATCTAAATCGAATCCCTCAAATCTCAAAGTCGCGCGTCGAGTCTGTGTTGGTCGAATCCCCATAGCTTGGTTTGTCCTCTTCCAGAAATCCCCTCGAGTGGTGATCGGAGTCGGAGATGGGTACCTTGGTGACAAGGTAGGGCACAAATGGTGATATGGCCGGAGAAGAGCCACCTTTGACTTCTTGATGCTTTGTTTGTCGAATTGATAGCGGAGGACTGGAAGAGAGCGTGATACAGTGGCTGGACTGGGCTGGGTTGTCTCCTTGTTGGGTTAGAGTATGGGTGGATATATTATTAGAATTTTGGTTCAAAATCTTGCCTAATGGGCGCTGGGTCTGCTACAAGGCAGATCCGCCTCTGACTCCGACCCGCGAGGACTCACCGATCAAACCCTCGTCCATGGCCTGGGACGGATATTGTCGGTGAAGCGGCCATCCAACAACCGCCAAATATCGTCGGTGAAGCGGCCATCCAAAGACCACCACACTAAGGTAGATGGCCGCGGTCGGAGGGTCCGAATGCCTACCACCTGCGCCGCCCGGATTTTCCAGCTGACCCAAGAACTGGGTCATAAATCCGATGGCGAAACAATAAAATGGTTGCTGGAACACGCAGAGCCGTCGATAATCGAGGCCACCGGGACCGGAACGATTCCGTCAATCGCCGTCTCCTTCAACCGAACACTCAAAATCCTAGCTTCTTCCAGCTCAGAGAACAAAGACGGTGACTTGCCAAGAAAGCGCCGTAAGCGGCCGTCGAACAGCGACTTCGTGGACGTTGAGGAGCGTCAGAGCTCTGTTTCTTCCGGGTTAGCCCCAATGACCTTATGGCTTACAACGGGGTGAGTCTCAATTCACAAGGGTCGGTCCCTCTGTGGCCCATGGGTGCGGTTGGGGTGGTCCCTGCAGGCGCGGGCGGGTCGACCCAGGCCCAGCTGTGGGCGATTCCTGCAGGAGCGACGTCTCTGTTCAGCGTTGCCGGGGCGAGGCCGGTATCAAGCTTCGTGCCGGTGGAGTTTGGCGGCGGAAGGAGCTCGATTTCGGGGACGACGATGGTTTCCGGTGGGTCAAACGGTGGTGAGATTTGTTCGGGTAGCAAAAGCGTTAGTAATAGTAATTCAAGTGCCAAGATTGTGAGAGATTTTTCGATGGAAATTTTGGATAGAAAGGAGCTGCAGTTCTTGGAGATTCAACAGGCTCATCATCATTGTCCTGAATCTGAATGAGTTTTGGGTTATAGCTTAATCTCCATTGATCCAATTCCAATGATTTTGGGGGTTTTGTTTTGTTTTTTGAATTAATTTGGATTGGATCATTGTGGATGTTTATTTATCGCATATATGGAAAAACACATATCATGAAAATGTCAAGTTTATCATCTCAATAAATCTCTATAAATGATGTTATAATCTTTTAATTTATTAAATTAATTAGTTAAATTAGTTAATTAGTAGTATATTTATGTATGTGTTTTTTTACATATGTGGTAAATAAATGGATTCCTAAATCATTGGATTGAGGGAAAATGTATAAAGTTCCTAATTCCTTCTGGATTTTTTTGGATGATGCTAGTCTTTTCGGCTCCTTTTCAGTTTGGTCATGCGGTGGTACTTCTTTCGTGCGGCTTTTCATTTTTTACTCCTTTTAAACATTATCCAATTTCACTTTAGCACTTCCATTTGCATGAAGTTCCAACTAAGGATGTGTTATTTTCGTATGCTTTTTTTAGGGAAAATTTGTTTTTGTTCTGTAATGGAGTGAAAAGTTTGCGAGAGAAAATGTGAATTGAAAAATTGATTTTGAAAATTTGAGAAGCTATGTTGCTTAAAGAACACAGCTTAAGTTCCTTAAATAATCAAAGTTTACCTTAAAGAATCAAAGTTTGCACATTTACCACTTTGTTATTCTTTATAGTTTCTGTGCCTTACTGATAAATTTCATGTAATCATCATGCACTTGCATGACCTAGATCATTTGTCACACTCGCCCATATCTCTATTATAATTAATAAATTAATTAATAATGTTAATTAGTCCATTTGTTTTTTAATGGAATAAGTAACAATGTTAATTAATAAGAGGACACCGAAAGTGAGGTAGCACCAACTTTGCAACTATCTTGGCGGGCCAAGATTCGGGCCTGGTTGATGGCAGAAAACCGGCCCGGCCCACCTCTTCTTCGAATGGATTTCCCAGGTAGGTTTCTTAGAAGACACTTAGTACAACAAATTCTTAGCTACCTGAGAATGAGAAAGCAAAACAGTACACAAATTTGTTTCATGTACTCACTCTCTATCCCTTCAACCGTCTGACCAACCTTTGATAGCTATATCCAACAACAACATATCCATTCATCCTCATATTTTGAGGCCGCCCTTTTGATTGCTCTCTCGGTTCCTCATATTTTGGGGGGTGAAAGGGTAATTTTCTCACTGAAGTTTACGAAATTTCTAAATTTACCACTGAAGTCTATTCTGAAGCGAAAATACCACCAACGTTTTAATAAAAGTGGTAAATTTGCCACTAGACGCTAATCTGTTCCAATTGATGCTCATGTGGCGTGCCACTGGATGATTACGTGGACATTAACTGTACATTGTGTAGAGTTAATATTGAATTTTAGCTTAAAATCTGTCACGATTTAAAGGTTGAATTGTTAGTTTTACAAATTTTAAGTGAAATTAAAATATTAACCCTACAAAAATGTACAATCAATGTCCACGTAATCGCTCAATGATGCGCCAAATGAGCGTTAACTGAGATAAAATTAATGTTCACTTGCAAATTTACCACTTCAATAAATTGTTTGTGGCATTCTCGCTTCAAAATAAACTTCAGAGGCAAATTTAAAAATTTCGTTAAATTTAGTAGCAAAATGACTATTTTTCCCTATTTTGAGCTGGTTAAACTTTAAAGCAAACAACCCAATCAACATGTTTTAGGCACCGTAATCATGGTGCGACTTTCACATGATTCGATTGGAGAGAGCGTTTTAAGATTAGCGTTAGAGGTTAAGAAAACATTTGAATGGTTGTGATAGCTTCTCTAAACCGCTAACGTAAAACGCTATCGTTGGAAAGCGTTCCCAACCTTGTTTTGACAGTAAACGTTAATGCTATTCTTAGACAGACCTTTAATGTATAAATTTTCCCAACATTTTGATATAAAAAAAACAGAGGAAAAAAAAGCGTCTCATTAAACTAGTCAAAATCTCTTTCCAACCTTCAGAGTCTGTGTCTCTTTGCTTTGAGTAGCTTGAAAGAATGCCACACAAAGAAATAGTATCAAATCTGTGCTGCATTTCCACCCCAATCGAACACTATATATACATGTCCATGACTCTGAGAATACGATCATCCCCAACTCAATTTCACTCTCCTGTTCTCTACTACCATCAAAATGGCAGCTTTTGCACCAACAAGAATCATTCTTCCAAGCATTCTTGTCATGGTTGCGACGATTTCACAATGTAGAGCAGAGCTGAATGCTCGTTACTATGAGAAGACATGCCCGCGAGCTGAAAGCATCGTATTCCAGACTGTGCGTAATGCTTCTGTACATGACTCTAAAGTCCCTGCTCGAATCCTAAGAATGTTCTTCCATGACTGTTTCATAAGGGTATAGTATACACATGGCCTCTCAATTCAGTTTAAGAATGATCAGAGTTTCTGGCAAGATAATCAACAGCTGAATTTCAGGGATGCGACGCATCGGTCTTGCTGGACTCAACCCCACAGAATCAAGCAGAGAAAGATGGACCTCCGAACATCTCTCTCAGAGCATTCTATGTGATTGATGATGCCAAAGCCAAGCTCGAACAGGCATGTCCACGCACCGTCTCTTGTGCCGACATAATTGCCATTGCGGCGAGGGATGTTGTAGCGATGGTAAGTAGTATCAATGATTTTCACTCACTCCCCATCAATCAGATTTGATCGAACATTTGGTTTTTCTGTCCATGTTTTCTTCAGTCTGGAGGACCTTACTGGAATGTGCTTAAGGGAAGGAAAGATGGAAGAATATCAAAAGCATCAGAAACAAGAAATTTACCAGCACCAACCTTCAATGTTACACAACTCATCCAGAGCTTTGCTCAACGGAGCTTAGGAGTCAGAGACATGGTTGCCCTATCCGGTGGTCACACTATCGGCTTCTCACATTGTTCTTCTTTTGAGGCACGGCTGAGCAATTTCAGTTCAGTTCATCAGGTTGACCCTACCATTAATACCGAGCTAGCAGAATCTCTTGGAAATAAGTGTCTGAAACCAAAGAGGGAGAGGAATGCAGGACAGTTCCTGGACTCTACTATGGCTACTTTCGACAATAACTACTACAAACAACTTATAGCTGGAAAAGGCGTACTTGGATCTGATCAAATATTGTTTGGCAACATTAGGACAAGAGGGATTGTCGAATCATTTGCCAAAGATGAAAATTTGTTCCTCAAAGAGTTTGCAGCAGCAATGATTAAGCTTGGCAATGTTGGGGTCATTCAAAATAGTGAAGTAAGACTAAAATGCGGACAGGTGAACTGAATTAAATGGAGTGATGACTGGATATAAGAAATTCAAAAGTTTTCTTCCTTTCATATTTTGATTAAGGAAGTACTTGATAACAATGTAAACATGCCTTTCAATGTCTTGAGATCAAATAAAAAGTTCATTCTATCATCTTTTACCAACTGAGTGACCTATCAAGCAAAAACTACATCAGAACGAAACACATACTTGATGCCCTTAGAAACATTCCGTGCTTCATGCAGCATACATTTGTCTCCATGAACGTGCAATAATGCCATGCCTTCAGTTGGAGCCACCTGCAAGGTTTCTCCAAAAACAGCACAAAGTTATCCTCAAAGTTAATCAGTCAGCTGAAAACTGAATGCAACAGAACAGATATGAAAAGAGAATTGTTAGGAAAAGAAGAACCTAAAAATGACTGGACAGAAACGAATTTTACCTCAGCAACAATATTGTTCCTTGGACCATAAAAGACAGTCTCCCCTCCAACAAGGGGCTCTCGGGATGAATTGTTATTGTGGGCTGAAACATTTTTACTTTTGGCAATACCACCACTTAGATATATCAACAATGTGTAATGCGTCCTCTTCCTTCCACCAAGATCAACACATTCATCAATATGCCGCCCAAATCGCTGTCCAGGTTTGTACCTGAAAGTTAAGAAGTTTGCCACAGGCAAGCATTAGAGATCTGAACTCAGATGTCAAATGAGGAACCCCTGCATTCTTTAATCAAAGCATCCATTTGAGTGTGAACTTAGACATTCCAAAAGAGTTAAAACAATATATAAAGCTTGCTTTGCATGTGCATCTAATGTAACTGACATCAACTTGATACTTCAATTCACAATTCAGATTTCCAGAAACCAGAATAAAGAGACAAGGAACCAAGGTATGTATCAGGAGGATAAAAAAATAAGGATTGTGGGTAACTTTAAGGAAGAAAGTTCAACAAACCTGTAGAACCTGATATTTGGATTCAATCCAACAGCAGTCTTTCCTCGAATTTTAATATCAGAAAACAATTTGCACAAGCCAGACTCCCATATTTTATCTGCCAAGGTAGAATCATAAACCGAGATTCGATCATTGTCGCGAAAGGCCTCCCCTTTCGTTGGACCAAGACTTCCTTGGTGAGCAAAGCCAATGGTCTCCGCAACCTTAATGAAGGCTACTGCCTCTGCCGTTGTGAAGAAATTCTGAACCTGGATATCTTAAATTGAAATGCATTATCCTCAAACAGCCATCCACAGTAATCAACCAAGGATGCTCAACATTAAAAGAACACAGTTCCAAATATCACTCCAAAGCTAAATTAAAGGCAGAACACGGTTTCCGAACTTGGACAACTTAAACTAATCATGATTATTATTCACTATTTGCATTAGAAAACAGCAGCCTTGAACTGTTTACTCATGTCAATGACAAGATCTGAACATTAAACAAGACCATGGATTGAGAACATCAAAGCAAAGTAACTAAAACTCGGACAAATTCCAGACCAGGATTCAATTACTTTCATAAAAACAGCATCCTGTAACTATTTTTTCATGTCAACCCATCTCAAACGTAATTCCAACCTGAAACATTAACCTGTTTTTCACCATACAAATCTATCGAGACACTTTTTCTGACCCTTTGAATCAAGAATGAAGTCAATTAAGAACAAAAAAGGAACCCAACTCTCGGAAGATGCTAATACTAGGAACTAGTGTATACATATCATACTACCATTGCAGAATAATTCAAGATATGAAGATGATGAATCAGATGAAAAGGCAACGTACAGTGAAGAGATCAGTGTCTTTGAGGCGAATGACTCGGAGATTTTGTTTGGGTTTGACGATCGGCCAATTTCCGGCATCACTACTTTTCTTGTTCTCCTCCGCTTCTCTCCTTTCTCCCATTTTCCTCTACTTCGTTTCTCGCTCAGCCATTTAACATCGATGCCCCCTGTTTCGCAGGATAATAAGAAGGTAAATATCCTGTTAGAGCACAAGTCTTTTTTAATTCTTCCAAATAAGTCCTTTAGAGTACGTTTATACCAATCAAGGCCAATGATACTCGACCTTATCGGGTATCGATACTTATTGATACTTATCAAACCTCTTGAATTTGTTGACTACATTATAATTTATGTTGTATTTTGTTAATACTAATCATTATAATTAGTCTAAAACTATTAACTTGGGAGTTTAAATGGTATAAACTTTGATGGTATATTATATTTCATTATTTGTTGATTAAAATATACTCCTTAGAAAGTTTCAAAATGAGCCTATCGAGCTATTTGAGCCGAGCTCAAGCCTACTTCGAGCCGAGCTTGAGCCTAACATATTGGGCTCGGGGAATCGAGCTTGAGCCCAAATAGTACCGATAGGCTAAAGCGTTGAGCTCGAACTTAGTGGGCTAAGGCTTGATCCGGCCCATTTATGTTACACCCACCATCGACGTTTTGCCTTTTACGTAAATATCGGTAGGAAGGTCAAATCGTAATTTTCAGATCATATATGACTTGTGATTATTTTATGGAATCAGTATTTGAATGTTAATTATGTGGTTAATTAAGTGTTTTGCGTAGTGGGAAAAGCTGGTATGGTCACCCAGAGCGGATTGTGACTGGGTGACCGGGGCTTCGGTTTTGGCTGCGGGTCATGTTTTTGGGCGGTCAGCGAGCTCCCGAGTCTTACCTGGGGATTATTTTTGGGAATCCTTCTGGATTTGAGGCCCTACAGTACCCCGGACATTTTCGCGGAAAATATTTTTAAGTAGGACTTGTCTGGGACGTCTGGGCTCGGTAGTGCTCCCTGGACCTCGGAAAAGGAAACCGTTTGCATATTTGGGATCGTGGGAACATTCCGCACCTTTTTACGGAGTATATTTTTTGGGACGGGACGTTCGGTCCCGGGCGACTCCCGGGGCTCGGGACAGGATTCCCGGGGCTCGGGATGGAAGTTTTCGACGGCTTCGGTGTTTGACGTGTTATTTCACGAGACGGTTTTTATGGTAATTTTTGTGGATTTTTGGCATGGCCGGATTTTGGTTCGGGTTTTCACGCGCGACGTCGGGAATTACGCGGTTGGCGTTAGCGCGGGATTGGCGCGCCAACACTTGGCATTTCAGATATTTTGGGTTGTGGTGAGTCATGGGCATGACTATTTTGTCATGGGACAAGTGTCCCATGGCCACCACATTTTGGCATAAAAGAGAAGTATTATGCCAAAAATGCCAATTTAATTCATTTCTTCTTCTTCCTCATCACTCATCCGCCAACTTCATCTCCATTTTCAAGCTCCCAAGTGTTCTTCATCCTTGTCTGAGTTCATCAAGGATTGGGCTTAAGATTTGGTAAGCTTCTCTTCTCCATGTTCTTAGTAAGTTCTTGAACTCTCTTCATTGGCTGGCCAGAATACTTCTCCTGTGTTCGTGGCTAATTCTGTCCTTCTGTGTTTCGAATTGGCTTTGGTGGTAGTTAGAAGAAATCTTCCTTAACCTCTTGGCTACAACTTTGCTGAAGGGGCCATGGTCCAAACACGTCGGGAAGACCTCCAATTCTGAGCTGCACGAAAACGGGTCTGCTGTGATGTTGGTGCTGAAAACTCAAATTTGAAGTTTCGGGTTTTGAGGTTTAACAAGCTGGGTTTAATCTTTTGGTAAGCTTTTCTTCTTCATGTTTTAGCAAGTTTGAAGCATGAATTTTGGTTGGAAAAGAAGAGTTGAAACCGAATTGAGTTTACTCCTTGCTATGTGTTATGATGATTCTCTTGATTCCATGTTTAAGTATGTTGTTCTTGGTATGGAGGAGAGTAGGAATCAAGGTTTAATTTTGAAGAACACCATGTTTAAAGAAATGCCCAAATGGCGAATTATTTGGTTAAGGGTTTTGGTTGATTTTGGGTGATTAAGGTGTAATTGGTTAGTAAGCATGCTTAAGAAGTGAAATTGGTGGTTAAAGTAAGCAATTGGAACTTTGAATGAGTTGATTTGGATGAATGGTAAAAAGTTCGTGGATAGCCGAAATTTGGAATGAAACTTTAGTTAGTTTGGTGTTGTGTTTTGGGTAATTTGGATGGTGAATTGGTATTGTGGATGGAAGTAGGTTCGAAATGATGTTTGGAACGTCATTTTCGGACAATAGGTGAAAAAGTTACCTTTTGCGGGGTTGCGGGTAAAAGTGTATGGAATCTGGATTTTATGGTTTGGATGTGTTTGTGGATGTTTGGGTAAGGATGTTCTAGCTCGGTTTGAGAAACCGAGCTTTCTGTGGAATTTTGCGGAAAAGTGCGGGATTGTGCGGGTTTGGGTTCCAGGGTCGTGTTTTGGTAGTTTCGATTCTTTGTTTGGTTGTCCAGCTTGTTTCGGTGTTGGTGGTGTAGTGCGGGACTTCAAAAGTCACTTTACCACTTTTCGGGCGGGAGCCGGGTTGTCCGGGGTTTCTTTGCGAGGTGTAGGTGGCCTCGGTAGAGTTTCCGTTTGGCCAAGGTAAGGGGTTTAATTTCCTTAATGCACATTTCATGTGTATTAGGTTAGTTAAGAGCTAGTACTTGGGTCGAGGTGGGCCCGGTGACTCCCGGGTCTAGTCACATGGTACGTAGTGGTCTGCAGGGTTTTGCTTGAATATGGGTTGGACTTTTATCATATCGGACTTGCTTATCGGGGGTCGACAACGGACCCATATTTATGTTCTGTACGTGAGAAGTCCGTGAGTTCGGCTGACGGGGATGCCGGGACCTAAGCCGGTATGCCAACCGTGGTCGTTAACTCACGATGTTATGTGTTGGCTTTATGCCGTTTTGGGTCCGACAGTTAGGGGTGATATCTCCCTCGCTGGTACCACGCGTTATGACCCGATCATCAGTGTGAGCTTAACAAGCCGTGTAGGAGTCTTTGTCGAGGTTCGGGAACCTTTGTATTGGTGTACCACTGTCCGACGGGACTTAAGAGCATCATCACATATGCATGTCATAATCCGGATATATTTAAGACTGTATTATCTAGTTCATGGCATTCTAACCCTTTTATGCAGGGAAATGTTTTTTTAAAGGTTTTACCACTACCGTACCTACCCCCTTACGGAGTTCTTTCGAGAACTCACCCCCCCACTTATTATGGTTTCAGGAGATCCGGGCAAACGACCTGCGGTGTAGATTTCCGCATGATTATCGTTGTGCGTTTTTGGCTATAAGGTACTATTTGTTAAGTTGGGGTTGTTTATCGTTAGTTACTTTTTGTGATCTTTTTGGTGTTGGATTTTGACTTCTATTCTCCTGTTTATGTTCTGCAGCACAGCAGTACTAGCTAGCAAGGTATTATTACTGTTTTGGACTCGGCTCTGTATATGTTCTGCATATAGGTTAGTTTCAAGCACTTGGGTTGTATCTATTTCGTAGGAAGTTTCCGACCCTACGAAGAGGGCGGAACTTCTTCTGCCTGTATATCTTATCTGCTTTTCTGCGCGCGCGATATTCTGTAAAACCACTAACGTGTCTCGGGTGCAGGTTTAGGACTAGAAAGATGTCGTAAAATCTGCAACACGACTTAACCTTAAAACTGAAAGGGAAACGTTTTAAGGGTTGGGTTTCGGGTCCACTCAAAAAACTATTTAAGAGAACTCCGCGTTCACCTGTCGCCGTCTTCGCAAGCTTCCGCAACCACTCGACAACCGCGCTTCCGGTGTTCCGGGCGGTGGGGTGACAATTTGGTATCAGAGCTCTGGTTGTACATGTCCATGTGCCAGCGAGGACGCTGGGCTCCCTGTGGGCGGTGGATGATGTTGCTCATCCCACCTGGTCGAGCGCTGGGAGACATCCTACCTTTATAAGGGTGGTTGCTCGTAGTTTCTTCAAGACGCGTTTTACGGCGGGCTTACCACCTAGTGTGGCAGACTAAGCGGGCGAGTAAGAACAAATCCGTGCGGGCTGGGCCCAAAACGGACAATATCTTGGCATGTACACGGTCCGTCTGTATCAATTTACATCCCTAGTGATCACTATTTGAATTAAACCGAAATAAAAGAAGATTATATATATATATATATATATATATATATATATATATTTAAGCGAACGACTTATTTTATCAAAATCGAAATATTACAAAATAAGTCATAGAAACGTAAACTGAGAGGATACCTACCCAAACACCCCTTGTTGGCCTAAACATAGAGACAAAGAAGACAATATGATAACTGCTTATAACACCAAGGCATAGCCTTTGGTAGTTCTTACTCTACTTCAAAAGACTTCAAAGCACTACAAAGATAGCTAGGGATAACATATCTAAATTTAGCCCTCGATACTCCTGACATGCTCTCTTTGAGCAAAATGATATTGACGCATCACAACAGTGCGTTAGTAAGAAATACCAAAATCAAACTTTGTAAACAAAATTAGCAATATTGTGGTACCTACTTCAGTGAACCAACTTTAAATAACGAGCAATCAAAGAAAAGTTAACTAAACATTGACAAAAGATAGACTACCCACCCCTATGAGTTGTAAACGAATCTAGAATGGCCAGCCCAACTCTATACCCACCCATTCCCATTGTTAGGCAATTTGGTCCTAGCCGAGGTAGGATGCCCAACCTCACTTGTATTGCTAAGATAATCACACCTCGGTCTTTTCCCACAATGTCCCTACCAAGCAAAGTGCTTCTCTCAGTAGAGCGCAAGAGTCCAAGATTTGCGGTCAAAATCCAGACAGAGCTCTAGGTACGTGGTGGCTCCAGCAGCGTTCGGTGCATACGAAGGTCTCGAACTGCGGAGGAAGAGGCAGAGCTTCGGGTGAGATAGAAGGACCGGTGAAAATTCTATTGAAGGAGCACAATCAAACAGCAAAAAAAACGGACGGCCACTCGCACCCTCTGATTGCGGCGGGCTGAAGCACAGGCGGTTGGGTGAAGGACAGACGTTCGCCTGGAGTCGCGGCCCTCCAACCGACAACATCGGCCTTGGATCGAAGGAACATGGGGGTGGCGGCGCTTAGAGTGCTTTAGAGCTAGTTTTGTTCAAATTTGAAATAAAATTAAGAAGAATTGGAACCATATAATTATTGATCAAGACAACCCCAACTCTAAGAAGCACTAACCCCATCCAAACCACCCTATTGTTGGGGTTTTAGAAGCGTGGGCAAACAACACAAATATTTTTCACCGTGACGATTCCACGACTTTTTCCACTATCAATCTCAAATCAATAATTACACAACTCTCAATTTCTCATGACACAACACACTAGTGCTATCTCACAAATAGCACAAAAATACCTTGCTACCTATGTTGCACGATCTGCTCCAAGCCACAAATTGACCGCTTCTAACTCTCACAAAACAAACAGCGCACACACAAGCGGCTCTCTCTGCCTCCGTCTATCTCACCAAAACTAACCTAGCTATATTATATGTATATATATATATATATATATAGCACTAACAACTAATCCTAGTATAACAACCTAAGTCCTTTATCTTTCAAAACTAGATCATTTGAGTAAAAAACCAACAATCTCCACCTTGACTCAAATTATCTCTTCAACGCCACCTTTTCGCCAAATCAGCAAATCTGACTTTCTTGCTTAGAGGAACCTTCACATCCCGGGGCTCGCTCTTGGTCTCTCCTTTGACAAATATGCTTCCAACCAACTCATACAAATTTTTAGAGTTCTTCACTCCTTTCATTACAAACAATGCATTCTTTGAAATTCTCAAACCTCTACCTCGAGCAGAAAATCCAAAACCCAATTTATCCAGTTTGCCAAGTGAAATCAAGTTCCTTCTAAATTTTGGAACATACCTTAAGTCACCAAGTGTCTTTGTACTTCCATCATGCAACTTGATCTTCACGTTACCAATCTCTTCAATTCGTTCTTCTCCACCATTAGCCAAATAAATTGGCTTATCACATGGCTCAAATTTTGTGAACCATTCTTTCTTGGAACAAACATGTTCCGAGCAAGCTGAATCAAACACCCAAACATCACCAGAATTTTTCTCCTTGTGACCTCTTGCACCAATAGCAACTCATCACCACTTGTATAATCTTCCATTAAACCAACATCACCTTTTTCTTCTTCTTCTCTCTTTTCTTTTCCTTTCTTCTTTGTCTTCAAAAAATCTTCCATGTCTTCTTTTGATTTTGGGCAATAAAATTTAATATGCCTCAAGTCTTGACAATACCAACATTCTGTTTTGCTCCAATCCTTCCTCGGTCTTGAACTCGATCTTCCTCTAGACTACCTCTCCAGCTATTTTTCTCTCGCTCCATCACAGCTACATCACTACATTCTTTTTCTTCAAACTTTCGAACGCGGTCATGCTCCAAAAGCACTGTAGTCACATCTTCTAACTTCAAAGTTTCTCTTCCAACCATCAACGGAGTCACAACCGGCTCATAAAATTTTGATAAATAATTAATCAAAATTATAACTCTATCTTCTTCCTTGATTTTTTCACCAATACTTTCAAACTGTGTAACCAATCTGTTAAACCCATTCAAGTGTGCAACCAAACTTGTACCATCTTTCATCTTCAAACCATATAATTGCTTCTTTAAACACAACTTGTTAGTAATTGATTTTGACATGTACATACCTTCAAGCTTCGCCATCAAACTCGTTGGAGAGGTCTCGTTCAACACATCATACTTCAGTTGTGGTGCAAGAGCCAATCTAATCGTACTCACCGCAATTTTTTGCATCTCTTTCCACTTGTCATCTTTAATTTCATCTGGTTTTATTTTCTCAAACACACTACCAAGCTTCTGTTGCACGAGCACATCCTTCACCATGCACTTCCAGAGACTGAAATCTCTGGAACCATCAAAACGATCAATCGAAAAATTGTCCGACGTCCCAGCCATCGCGAACCTCGCTCTGATACCACTTGTTGGGGTTTTGGAAGCGTGGGCAAACAACACAAATATTTTTCACCGTGACGATTCCACGGCTCTCTCTGCCTCCGTCTATCTCACCAAAACTAACCTAGCTATATATATATATAGCACTAACAACTATTCCTAGTATAACAACCTAAGTCCTTCATCTTTCAAAACTAGATCATTTGAGTGAAAAACCAACACCTATCACTAACATCACACACTATAAGGACCTCAAATTGGAAGATCTGGAAAAATTTCTCCCTCACCTAGAGCCATTTTAATTAACAGCCTCTTGGGATCTAAACCAAAACCTTCAAGATTACCCCGAACTCTACTAATTTCCTTCCAAACACAAGAAGGACCCGGACAATGTACCCTACCCCGTAAACCCAACTAGACCTCCTTCCACTCCATGGATATATACACCTAAATTTTTTTACCCAGAGATTATTACCCTTTACTTTGAAACGCACCACCTTTTACATAGAAGTGAGATGTTACTTTCATGCGATTACACAATCTTAACTCTCCTTACTCAAAACCTCCAAACATTTTATTACTTCATCAATTAAAAAAACCTTGAAGAATTGAGGTATAATTATTCTAATAATTTTTCTAAAACAACCTAAAAAAAAGAATACATGTAATGCTTTGTGTGACGGTAAAATAATTTTGAATAAAGGGGAAAGTGTAAGCGCCTCATATAATAGGGGGTTTCAAACATAAGAAGTGAGTAGGAAGTTTTTCACCTAATTGGTGAGTGAGTTGGAGGTGAGTGAGAAAAGTGAAAAGAGGATGGTTAAGTTTGAGGACCCCGTGAATAAGGAGTAGCGCATGGCGTGAATTCGCAAGCCTGTGCACAAGACTGTGCGCAAGCATGTGCACAAGCATGTGCGCTGCGCGCAAGCATCTGCACAAGGCTGTGCGCAAGCCTATGCGCTGTGCGCAAGCCTGTGCACAAGCCTGTGCGCAAGCCTGTGAAAGTAGAACGATGACCTTCTGGTTCGACAGGAGTGGGAGCGTCGTGCGTTGAAGAGATGTGAATAAGGAGGGGCTCAGGTGAAAAACACAGTTCACTTTCGTGTTTTTCACCTGAGGTCCGCGTATTAAGAGGTGACTCACGTTGTGTTTTTCACGTGAAAAAGGAGAGGTGAATTTCACCTCTCCACGTGCATGTTTGAAACCCCCTAATGTGCTCATTTGATAATCGTTTTCTCACCATATCGTGGTCATGTTGAGAAAGTTTGATATCAAAAAAAAAAGTTGGGAATTTTGAAAAATATAGAAAAAAATGTTTGAGAAAACACCATGAGTAACCAAAACAAGTGTTCCACTAGGAGTTGGGTAACTTGATATGAAAGAGAATGAGTAACGAAAAGAAAGCAGAAACCAAAAGTGGCATAAATTAAATTAAAACTGTTTGAATAATTAACATGTACGCATGTTCAACAAAAAAAATTCATTATTCTGGTTGCATGATCATTTGGATGTGTTAATTTTCACGAACTCTTATGTACATCCAACTTCGGTCAGAGTCAGAAACTGAGTGATGAGGCACAGTGCAAGTGGACCACTTCAATTTCAAACACACAATATCTCCCTCTCTATTAATTACTCTATTCGTCCCTAATATATGTTGTCACAACATCAAAATATTTTTATCTCAGATGAAATGACATTTTCTCAATTGTGTTTTATTTTAGTCCACTTCTACCCTTGCAAATGCACACATTTAAGGAGTCTAGAGAGTGGGTTAGGAGGGGTGTTTGGGAGGGGGTAAGATGAAGGTTCATGTGAAATGAGTTAATGACCAAAAACAATATTAATCTATACAAAAAAACTAAAAGTGACAACACATTTTGGACGGGGAAAGAGTATTAAATTAAACATACTACTATCTATTTTTGTACATTGGTTTTTTAGGAGTTAGTGTAGTAGTCAGGAATATGTCTTAACAGATGGAGGAATCTGTGATCACTTAATCCACTGATTAATAAATAAATCAACTTAATCACTTTCTCTCATGGACATGCATGGGGGACATATAAAATGCAGCAGAGTAATTAAAAATACACATATATATATATATATATATATATATATATATATATGCTGCTGCTACGTACTTTTATTATTATGATATATATATATATATAGTGATCGGTATTGCTATACCAACCACTCTCTTGTAAATTAAAATATAATTAGCTAGCTTACCCTAATTAATAAAAATATCACTCCTACTACTTCAAGTCCCCGGCTCCAAAAAAAAAACACAGACCGGGTAAATTAAATAAAAATAGGAGTAACACACCTTCTGGTTTGAAAATGAAGTCAAAGCTACATATAAATTAAAATAATCAATAATAAAATAAAATTAGTGTTAAGAGGTTTTCTTAAAATAAAATGATGAAATCTTTCCCTCAATAAAGATTGGGATTGAAAGTTCTTGGGCCAGAGAGTACAAAAAGTAATAGCAATGGTCATTTGGACTCTCTCATTAAAAATTTATCATGTGTTAGGATACTAGCTAGCTATATATTTTCATGTATATGGTATCTCAGTTGATCATGAATATTGTGTCGACGGTCCCGATAAATAAGAACAAAATAGGACGGACAATGATCGAAATATGAAAAGTTGATGAAATGGTGGCTTACACTCACTCCACATGAAGAAGCTAGGTAGCCCAGCCCTCGCAAGATCATCATAATAATGCATGTAAAATTTGAATTGAAGGTTGTTTGTTAGCAGGTAGCTATCAAGCAAGCGACGCCATAACCATCAGCATCAGAATCATACAGAAGTTAAGCTGCAGAGTCTTATTTTGTTTCTATTCTTCTTCTAGATTGCATGCAGGACAAAGAGCCATTAATTGTGATGTAAAGTTAGGTGCAGAAGAAGTTGGGTAATTGCTTCCATATATATATATATATATATATATATATATGTATGTATATATATATATATATATATATATATATATATACCTATTTATTAGGAGTAATTGATTTAAAATGATCCTTTAATTCAAATATCCTTTTAAATTAAGGAAATGCTGTTGCTTGCACAATCTTTTAAACCTAAATGCAAATGGATTGAAAATTAAATATTTGAATATGTTTGAATTCAAAATATTACACATGTGACAAGTTTTAAATCCAAATTCCACCAAAGAGTACTATGTCGTTAATACCCGTTGTAATGCGCTAATGTTATTTCCCAACCAGTGGGAAAACCACTCATTGGTTAAAGACTAAATTGCCCCTGATTATAAAGCTTTTTTTCGTCACACTTCTTTATTTTGGAGTACAACAAAAACGTCGCGATGTGGAGTCCGAATCTTCGATGTCGTGATGATGGAGAACTTCGCCGTCGTGAGCCTCGATGAAGGAGGAGACCTTCTTGTAGTCGTCGAAGATGATGTCAGAGGAGACCTCACTGGCCAATTCCGCCACAGTTCTAACCGGCCGCCACAGTCTCCATCAACTCCGCCCATCGTGATCTTCGGAGAATCAAAATCCGGACGATTGCCGACTCGCCGGCGACGATCACGACTGCTAACTCTATCGAAGGCTCCATAAGTCCTGCAATTGGTTCGTTGTAATTGTTTTCTACAGGGGAGGTCAGATTTGAGCCGAACAAAACAGAGAGAACGTCTCAATCCCCGTCGCAAGGGCACAACTACTCTCTCCTCCATCGTGCGCTCAACTGAGGAGAAATCTCCACCATCCTCTGTCGTGCGCTCAACCGAGGTTTGCCTATGTTTGATCTAGTTCCAAATTGTCCGATTTTGTTATGTTTTTTGTTTTTTTCTTTTTATGGCCAAGTAATTTTTAGAGTAGAGCTGAGATTTTATTTTAAAAAAATTACATTGTATACACTCTTGTAGTAAACAATATTGTATTTCACTTCAGACAGTATACGAATTAACGGAAATTGTTTCATATTATGTCATAAACAGTTTTATACATTTGAAAATAAGTTGTTACGATTTTCTATGTAAATAGTTGTTTATAAAGTAATAGACAGTTTCACTATCACTTCAAAATGTGCATAACAAATAAATAAACATTTTTGATTATTTATTCACACATTATATCACTTTCTAGTAGACATTATAGAAATGTGTAAAATAACTAAATAAACATTATAAATTTTTGTAATAGACAATATTGCATATCACTTTAGACACTATGTAATTAATTATGAAAATGAAAATGAAAGAGAGAGAGAGTTTTTTTAGATTCATATGAAAATGAAAGAGAAATGAAAGAGAGATGGAAAGCCAGCAAATATACAACAAATTTGATCCCCGTACCGTAACATTTCAAAACTCCTAAATTACCCATACTAAATAACTCACTCTCTTCACGGGTCACCCATCTCCATATGTGTAAGATGAATGTGTTTGTTTTAGAGAGCTTCAAGAATCCTACTCCCAGTTATAGAGAGGAGTGGACTGTTCCTTCTGTCTATGTGAGACAGAGACTATATATTAACCATGTCTTAGTCCATTGTCCTCGTGGATGAAAATGATCCGGAGATCTGAAGCATCCTGGTGTAATATTGATTTGCGATCACTTTTGGATGCATCACATTTTTTCCTGAATGATTTTGTGCAACAAGTTTCGAGCACGAATAAGTTAGTGTGGCATGCAATCTTCTTCAGTAGTACTGCATGCATGGGTTCTGTGGAAAGCAAGAAATAGACTTGTCGTGCAAACTAAACCATGGCAAGCATCAGGCATCAATGGCTCACTTTTGGTTTGTAATTATAGAAGAAGGAAAGAGCCATTCCTTATATATCGAACTAATTGGTGTTTGGTTTTTTTTTCTTCTTTTTTTGTTTGTGTGAGACCAATTAATTGTCACTATAAATTTCATATCACAAGTCCAAAAGTAGTTGGGATTACATTGTTAATTGTTGATGATAAGGCATCTTTAGGTTTGTAGTCCACCGGACTTTTTTTTCTTCACGTCAATAAATTTGGTAACATATATTTTCAACCGGTACTTATCTTAATCTCATCATTCAATTAAACTCTACAACTTTGTGGGATAAAGAGACTATGTGAAAACACAAACTACTGTTCAAAATAGCACTTGTTGGCATTTCCACAAATTATCGAATAAAATCATCACCTAGCACTAGTAGGAGTAGGATGCCCCCAATAAAATAAAATAAAGCGGAAAAGGAGAACAAAAATAAGAAATGAAAAGAGAGTGTATAACATGATATTAAATACCGTTTCGTACCGATTGGTACGTCGGTTCCGTTTCGGTACCAGTTATGAAACGGTACCATTTAGGCAAAATTTGCATCGGCAAAAGTACTGAGCTGTACCGGCCGATTCGGTCGTGCCGTGTGCCGGCCGAAATGAAGAAAACAGCGGTACAAAGGCTTAAATGAACATTTTTTAAAAGTTTAAGGATAAAATTGTTAATAAAAATATCTACTAAATTAAAGAAATTAAAATCTCTAATAAAAGTTTGTAATTTAAAAAATTAATTTATCTCATTCTTTTTTTTTAATTCTTTTAGTTAGTATCTTTAGTTCTTGTACTCTCTCCGTCCCAAATAATTATACACTTTGTTTTTGCTGTTTTACAGTGTTTAATCTATGATTATTTTTTCATGAATGCTTAGACATTTAAAATTAATAATTTATACACATATCATAATTTGAAGTATAAACTTTCTAAATATATTTTTTATGAATTTTTTAGAACATTTTATCTTTGTTAAAATTTGAGTCAAACATTGAACCTCGAAACAACAAAGTCAAAGTGTAGAATTATTTGGGGACGGAGGGAGTATGTAACTAGTATGCTAACTTACTTTATTTGTTTTTCTTTTAGTTAGGCAGGTGATCACCCAGATACTGCACGTAAAAAATTACAATTTCTGATACATTTTCATATATATATATATATATATATACATGTACAGTCTTTCCGATACAACTGATATATTCCCGATGTACCGATAGTATCTCGTGTCGCTGGTAAAACGGTATAAAAGTGTAGTTGGTGTGGAAGAAAATGGGCAAAAAGTTCCGTTGGGGGTTTGATTTGATCTGATGTAATGTAACCCTTACAAAAGCTCAAAATTTGATGGCAACGAATCGAATCTATCTCTCTGTGGGAACCTACCCTAACCCAAACCCCAGTTATCACATGCATGCACAATACTAATACTATAATAATTCCAAATAAAGCACCAAACCCCTTTTTCCTTTACCATTTTTGTTTTGTCCTCCTTAATTAATAAATTCCACCCTTCTTTTCCATGAAATTTCTTATATATATTCAACCTCAAAACCCTCTCATTTTGAAATGATTATATTGTAATAGCTAGCTAGCTAGCTAGCTTTTCAAATCTTTAACCTTAAAGTAATTATACTAATTAATACTTCTAATCTAAAACTCTAATATCATCATTCCAAAAAGGAACTATGCATTTGGCTACTACTACAGAAGAAGAAGAAAGGAAATTCAAGAGAAGTGAATATGCCATTAATATTTACTCATCAAACAGTACGTACCCAAGTCAACTACGTACTATCGCCATGAGTGGAGTCTGACAGTGCACGTCACCTGCCTTTTAATTTCTCCTACTACACTTTTAAACCCCCAAAAAAGAGAAGGAAAAAAAATAATAATTCTATGGAGTTGTATTTACTAGCTAGTATTTACAAGTGATGAGATATTTCAAAACTAAAATAATTAATAAAGGATTCCTTTCTAGACCACCTTCGGCTACTACTATTTTCCTGTCCACTGCACCCAATCAGATCGGTCTTCATCTGGTCACGTGAACGGCTCAACGACCGGACACTCACGCCACGTGACTCCCAGATCTCGCTGTCCCCCCACACGACGCCGTTTCGATCTCAAACTCAAACTCTCCCCCATAGTAGATACGCCGTCGTTTCAACTATCAACGTGTCCACTATATCCTTCTCGATCTCCGTCACTATCCCTTCTCCTTCCTCCTCGTACGACGACGTCGTTCGAACTGCCAAGTCCATCTCCACCAACGCGTCAATGTCTTCCAGAACTAGACAATCGGCTCTCGGGAACCTTCGAATCTTCTCGATCAAGGTTTCCCCCAGCTGGGCACCCTTCATTTCCGCAGTGATCAAGAACTCGCGCTTTATCCATGGCTTCATTTTCAGGTACGGTTTCAAAATCTCAACAAGAATCTCGTCCACCAGCTGAAACAGCAACTTCCGGTTCGACCGGCGGTCCAGCCCGCCGGTTCTGACGGCGGCAGCGGTGGAGCAGTGTTCGAGGTAGAAGAAGATGGAGGGATCAAGAGGGTGGGCGGGAGAGAACCACATGGTGGATGACACAGGCCGATCTTTTGAAATCCCAATACGACGTAGTATTGAGTTGACGTACTCGTTCTCCGCTGCTGCTGCAGCTGCCAGCTCACTGCCGTTAGTGACGTCGTAACGGTTGTCGTTGTAGTAGCCGTTTCGTGGTGCGTGCTTGTGCGTCGCTTCTTGTTTGTACCTCTGGCTCGATGTACTAGGTAATTGTGAAAATGAGGAGCGTCGCTTCGATTTTTGAGTGTCAGGTACTATTACCTGCAGCCAGCAGTAAAAATAAAAAAATAAATAACGAAAACTAAAAAAAAAAAAAACAGATCAAACTATATATTTTATAAGATAAGTAATAACGAAAAACTGAAAATGACAGTTTGAGTACCTGTTTTTGCGGAATTTTTATGTCTGGAGGAGACGGGTCTTTTTTAACGGGAATTGGGACGACGGAGACGGTGGTGATGAGTTGAGAAGATAACGGCGTAATTTTCTTACCGTTGATTTTGTCCTGAAGGATGTTACTTCCGGCGGTCGTCGCCGGCCGGACGAACGTCTCTTCTTGCTTGTTCCGGAGGATATCGGATGCAGTAATTATTTTGAATCTGTTATCCGGAATAGTACTCGCGCTAGCCGTTTTGCATTTCTTGGCTTGTCTCGGCGGCGGCGGCGGCTGCTCTGCTTCTCCTTCCTTAATTACATTCTGTACTTGCAATCTTGTCGTGTTTCTGATCTTCATCATTGTACAGTTGTGTCTTGTTGATCGTGTTGTTTTCTGGTGATGATCTGGATTCTGTGCTCTCGTGTTGGTGACGTCTGTTAAGGGAGCTATTGTTTTCGATCTCCCGACTCTGTCTTTAACTTGGCTGTATATTTGCCGCGCGTAATACCTGGGGCTTCTGTTCTCGCCGCCGCCATTCGCCGCCGGTACGTTTTCTTTTCTGATCTGGACGGAAAGCCGGTTATCGACTCTGTCTTTGACTTGGCTGACAATCTGGCGCGCGTAAAAACTTGGGCTTTTGTTGTCGCCGGAAACATTATTATTGTTCTCTTTGTTGATCTGAAGAGAGAAGCGGTGGTGGTAGCAATCGGAGTCGACGGATCTTCTAGCCAGTGAGATTCTGGGTGTCTCCGGCAAAGAGCGAGTTCCTTCGAATGAATTTCTGTGGCTTGTTTTTGTTGTTCTGCCGCCGATATGGAAGGGTTTAACTGAGGCTGATGAAGATTTCGAGGACGGTGATTCGCAATGAGGAACAGGATCGAGACCCATGAGCCTGGCGACCAGACTTGGAGTCTTGGCAGCCGGCGACGAGGAGCTGTTGTCGGAGGAACAGTCATTTGGAGTGGTGGCGGTTGTCGGCCTTGTGTCGACCCGGCTGGTTTTGATCCGATTAATTACCTTCTGGGATTTCCAAAAAACAGACATAATTTATCAGCCACACAGTAGTAGCAGTTAGCATGCATGATGATGATAATTATCGTCATGATGACTAGCTTTTCAGAAACAAGCGGGAATCTTTTGAATTAATTCAAGCAGATAGAGGCATTATTATAAAAACAAAGATCAGATTTAGATAATTAGATTAGAATAAGTATTGAATTAATTAAATGCTACTAATTCGTAGTAGTAGAGTACAAATATTAATGAAATAAACATAGTATTATTAACACATACCGGGATATTCAAAATTTGATCTTGCTTGCAGCTGGGTGAAGCAATCTCATCATCATCATCCTCTGATTCCAAACTGTTCCTTGGTGCCTCTACACCTGCTAATTAAGGATCATAATTTTCAGCGAAAGTTTCCTTTTTTTTCTACAAACCCAGAAACGAAAAAGAAAGCAGAAGAAGAAATCAAGAACCTTTTTGGTGTGCAAGTGTGATGGGTTGGTGTTCCTGGTGATTGGAATAAAGATGAGGGAAACGGAAATCTAAAAAGTGGAAGAGAGAAGAAATGCAGCCTGCACCTGCAGAATTAGTTGCAGAAGGTTTTGAAGAAGAAGAAGAAGAGGAATTAGTAGAAGAATTTTTGGTATTGGTTGTTGGAGCAGAAGAACACCAACGCCAGTAGTCTCTGCCCATAGCTAGATATATGTTTCAGATCATAAGAAGCAGCTTAAAATTCAGTGATATGTTCTTCTTCTTCTTCTTCTTCTTCTTCTTTTTGTTTTCTGTGGAAACTGCAGAAGCTTTTAGAGGGAAAGAGATGTCACTGCAGAGATGAGAGATGGAAGGTGTAGTAATGAAGAATAAATTAAAAGGAGGGGAAACAAAGGCCTGGGAAGCGAGAAAAGCGGATCATCATGACGACCATAAAACACTTTCTTTTTTGATTTCAGGGATTCGGTACAAATACTAGCTAGGATATATAGGTGTACGTGGAGTGTGTGTATATATATATATATATATATATATATATATATATATATATATATATATATATATATATATATATATATAATGGAGAAATGAATAAATATACAAGGGTGCAATGCAACAAATACACAAAGGTCGGGTAAAAATACCTAGCTAGTTCTCCCTTGTTTGCAACATACTCCATTCTCTTTATAGCCAATACTTACTATTCTCCAAAAACTCTACTGCTTCTTCGCAATGAGGAAATGAAAATTTATTTCTTGAAATTTTATGCCTCAACTCACCCTAAAGGGTGAAAAGTGAACGACGTTCGTGGTGGAATTTTATGAAAAAAGCTTTAAATATATCTTACTAAAGGTCTAAAAAGTCCCTAGATCATATGTTGGACACATTTAATCCTCTATCAAGGTATTTAATCAACAATTTTAGAGAAATTCAAACATGAATCATTAAGCAATATTCATTCATCAAGAAAATCACATATCCATAATCCAAGGGTCACAAATTCCTAAGAGATAATGATAATTTAGCTCTCAACATGATAAAAACCATAAATAGAAGAAATCCATGTGTTTGGTAGAGATGAACTCAAGTTGACAAAATTCAATAAACATAGAGGAGATGAGAGAGTTAGCTAAATCTGAACATAGAAATGAAATCTACTCAGAAAACTGAAGAGAACCGTAGAATTAATCTAAAATTTATGAATAGATGGAGCCTAGAGAAGAAGAAGATGCTGCTCCCTCCATTTGTGCGTGCTCCTCTCCAAATGATGGCATTGATGCGTCTCCTTGCTCCCAATCTTCTAATATGTCCAACAGTCTCGTGTCCCCAGCCTTTCTTTGCTTTAGGTTTAAAAGCAAGAAATGGATGGTTCGGAATGAATCTCATTTTCAGCATCCAGCCATCGTTAGGTTATGTCTGGGGTGCTCTCTGTCATTCCCAACCATTGCTAGGCCATGGCTGGGGTGCTCTCTATCGTACCACAACCTTAATTCCATAATTTCAATATAAAATAATATTTTTCACAAATTTCTCTACTCACATATATCTTATCTATCAATCAAAACACACAATCCAAAATTTCCCAAATTTTTTCCCATTTCACTGAACTGAGCCTTAGAAACTCCTACAATTGCTTGTTATGTAAAGACATATCATGCTCTTATCAGTGGAAGCACCAACTAGCGCCAACTTGCATCACTGGTTGTGCCAAGGCGGTCTAGGAGCACCTGGAGGGCGTTAGGGACTTTCTGCTAGAGGCTGGTTTGCAGCGGTACTAGCTCTAGGAAGCACTGCATGTGCTCAGGTCATTACTCTGTTTGAGTACCGATTGATCCGAAATTTATATCATGCAACGCCCGCCTTTTCATACGCTATCATTTAGGCTCATGTTTGGTGCCTTTCCACTCCATCTCTTTAGAAGTTGCGCGACTACATGAAAAAAATGTTATAAGCACAAAATGCGTAATTCTAAAGGATTTAACTTAAAAGTATGATGGAAATAACTTGAAACACATAGGAAATATGATATATGTGTGTCACACATCAAAGCATAACAGTGGTGGTGAATGTGCACGAATGTGTGTTTTCTAAATCAGGATCGAATATTATTGATAGAAACGAGAAGCATGACTGATGAAGATTTGGAAGTCAAAGACAGAGACATAAATCAAAGCGTGGATCTATGCGAGTGACACAAGCTGTATTTTGTATGAACTCTTGTGTACGTAGATTGCGCGTATGTGCAATTTATAACTACTCTTTTAAAAACGGAGAAAACGTTGAAATAATAAATTATGCTACCAAATCGGGTGTTACCTTCTCGAAATTCAGCTACCAAACTGCTGCTAATTAATTTTATTAAATAAAACAAAATAAACCCAAATTCATCCGAATTCAAACCAAAAGTCTTATCTTATTCATGTTTTATTCATTTTAAACCCACAAACACAAAGAAAAACTTAGATTTGGTTCCGAACCCATAAATGCAATATTTATCTTCAACCCATAAATACTAAAGACAAACTCCTAATATACACCACAAGTTCAATTGAAACAAACATGTAAAAATAAATAAAGATAAACCGAAATTTTTAAATCAAATCTAAAAATTCAAATACAACCTAAAAATTCAAATATAAATCCAAATCTGACCCGGATACACATTTGACCAGATTTGGAAGATCAGCGGGAGAAATACTTTGCAACGCATTTACGATGCTACATACTTACAAAACATTTAAAATAGTACTTACTGCAAAAACAGTGATTAAAATTTAAACATTTAGGTTATTGACATGAAAAAACAGTACTTATTGCGAAACAGTGATTAAAATAGTTTAAATTTTGTTGAATCGTTTTTTATTCTTATTGTCAAAACTTTTATTTCAATTGTTCGAGTTAAATTTTAGAGAAAAAGAATTGGACAACTGACTCATAATTGAGCGTATTTATAATCCCTGTTCACTCAATTAAAATAAGGTGTAATTAAATTGGAAAGTGGTTTTACAGTAATTGATTTATGGGCTACAGAATATTATAGCCACGTACTTACATATCCGGAGGGGAGCGCCTACCACATGTCTGATGTATTCGAAAATATTTCATGTATGCGCGGTTGCCTTCCTTGGCGCTTGTTTTTCGTTTTAGGCCAACACTAGAAAGCAAATTAAATATTACCTTCGTCTTTAAAAAACTAATACGTTTTTTTTAAATTTAATTTATAATTTTCTTTTTCTAATATTTTAATATATAAAATCAAATAATTTAGATGCAAACTATAGATTAATGTGTGAAGTTTTGAAATATATTTTCTTGAAGGTTTTTAATGAGTCTCTTTTCGTAATAATTTGAATCTTCCACAATATTGAAAAATAAACGTATCAATTTTTTGGAGATGGAGAGAATATTTAGTACTCCATCTGTCCCAAGTGGGTTGTAACAACATCAAAATAAATTTGTCCCAAATGAAATAACAATTTTCCACTTTTCTTTTATTTTAATCCATTTGTACCCTTGCAATGCACTAACTCAATGGGTCTAGGGGGTGGGTTGGAAGGGATTATAATGAGTTTCGAATGAGTTAATGATGGAAGTTTATGTAAAATGAGTTAATAAACAAAGATAATCTTAATTTACACAAAAAAAACTAAAAGTGACAATCCACTTGGGACAGAGGCAGTATAACAAAAGAGTAGCTATAAGCTATGCCTATGACACATATTAATTGTCATAGGTATTAAGAAGGAAGAATGGAACATGACCTTCTGGCGACTCGACGACAAATACGGTGACGCGAGATTGAAATCAGACCATCTTTCCTCGCAAAAACGTCGAAAATAGCATCAAATCAGAACGATCAACCTTCCTTCCATGTGATAAAACCAAAAACAACAAGAAATCCGACCAATCCACCTTCTTCCGGTGATAGGATCTCCGGTCTTAGGCGCATTAATGAAATGCCATTATGATGCGCCCATCGATATTGCTGATGCATCCTACGTAACACATGATGCACTCGTAAACAACAATGATGCGTCAAAAATTGATCATGTAACTAGCAACTCTACCAAAATGCTACACTCAAGAATCATATTAATGACGCACTACGTAGAGAAAACCAGGTTACTGCGGCCTACTACGCGGTAAATGTCAAGGTAAACGTCATTTACCGCGGCATTTACCACGCAATAGGCCGAGGTAAATTGGTTTACCGCAATAAATTGTGCTTATTCTACGTAGTGACGTAACACATCTAACCAATGCACCACAGCTCAAACATTATGCACTATATTGTTGTGTTGCAATGATGTGAAAGCATTTTCGATTGATGCGCCAGACATTCCTACAGATGCGTCGAGGCTCCATATGGATGCGCCACGGATCACTGTTGATGCTTCCACTACTCCAAAAATGGCACCCTTGTTACAGTGATGTAACTAGCAACACTACTGAAAAAGGTGCACCACCTCGACTCCATAATGATGCGCTACGCTTTTATGACCACACAAGCTATGTTATTGGTGACTAACACACACCAGATCCGAAAAAGATGATAATTATCTTCCAAATGATGCTCCAAATTTTAATCATGATGCGCTAAAACACTACTGAAACCTGAAAAATAGTATGATAATCGATGCATAATGATGTTAACGATGCATAATGATGTTCTCCCGTAACAACATGATGCAGTCGTCCCGATGACTTAATGATTTGCTCAATTTCTTTAGCCATTCTAAAGGATGCGTTTGGTGACCAGAATGATGTTATAGGTTTCAAGTATGATCCGCTCCCTTACAAATATGAAACACTCGTTCTAATGACTTAATGAAGCACTTGTTTTCTTCAACCTTCCAAAATGATGCCTTTGGTGACCACTATGATGCACTCAGTTGCACTATGATGTTTGCATTACAAATATGATGCACTCGTTCCCATGACAATGTTGCACTCGTTTTCTTTAACCTTTCAAAATGATGCGCTTGATGACAAGAGTGATGCTCTCCCTTTCCACTATGATGTTCTCCCTTATAAACATGATGCACTTTTGACCACTAATTATGCAATCCAGCTCACACATGATTCACTTCCTCTACCAAATGTTGAACTCAGATGAAGCACTCATCCTCCAAAATAATGCCATCCATGCATCAAATGATGCTTATACGCGAAATGATGCTAATGTTATGCAATGTGATGCTTGTTTTACTGAAAATTTATCTTCTTTCATCTACTTTAGTTGATATTCTTCCAATTCATTACTAATTGGCATTATTAAGTTCATTTTAATAGATTTTAGCATTATTTGTATGCAACTCGTGGTTACATCATATTTATAAAAAAGACCATCATAATGAGTCGAGAGCACGTCATAATGGTATGTAGGGGCATCATAATTTTGTCGTATGCAGATGGTTGCAGTTTCAGGGCATATGATGAATTTTCATGATTCAGCTCAGGAAATGGTTGGGAATGAAACATCAGTGACTGGGGAAGAGATTGGCTCCTCCAACGGGGTCGAGAAGGATGAAAACGATACTGCAAGCGGCAACGGATTATGAGCTTAACAATGATGATTAACAAAAAGAACGGAGACAACTGAAGACAAATTCTGTTCAAAGTCTGAAATCGACTCTAGGGAATCAGTGACATTTTTTAAATTAAAATGAATGTGGCACACTTTGGCACATGATAAAGAGTGACACACTTTATCCTAAACCATAACAAAACAAGAAAAAAGAGATGATATAGAAAATGATTTTACATCTAAACAAACAAATCAAACGATAAGTTTGCTCCTTTTAATGAATCTCCTATAAGCTGTCGAATTAACTCCTAGGCTCTGTTCGTTTGGTGCTATAATTTGCAACTTTGGATCACTTTTTAAATTTTAAAGTGGTGTTTGGAAGGAGAAATTAGTATGGAATTTTGAAAAGTGGAGAAAAGACTCAAAAGAACAAAACCCTAACAGGTGTCTAACTGTAAGCTGAACTCCAAATTTAGACATTGAAAACACGGTAGGCCGAGTTTTGTAATGGCGTTATCATGGCGCATCGACTATTTGTTAACCATGTGTCAATTACAGTTTCCAAATGAGCCACTTTTTATTACGTTAAGATCTGACTTGTTAAATCTATAACTTATAGGATTGGATCGTTAAAAACATTAAACTTATAGGATTAAACATGAATTCCCCTTTGAACTTAAGAATTGTATTAGTTTATTTTTTCAGGATATGTGTTAGGGAGTATCATTCATGAGTTATAAACAAAAGAGGGAAACTTTGGACAATTTATAAGATTAAAAAAAAAAAGGAATGGTAAGTAGCAATGATAGGGGAGGCGTGAGTGAGTGTGAGTGTAGGAGAAGAATTGGGGGACGGAATCATGCATGGTGATGGTGTGGGCTTACACAAGGGACATACTTATAATTGAAAGGCACTGTTTTGCAGGGCACCCTGTCCCCAAGCAAAGGCAAATGAACACTCCCCCCACCAGGAAGAGGAGCCTCTTTCTTCTCTCTGCCCAACGCAAACTCACCCCCATCCACCTTCCTTTGGAACCATCCCTTGGAATCATTATGTGATGGTCATCCCACAATTTGAAGACTACACATGACCTGTCCCATTTTGTGTGTCTTCTTCATATTTCATGATGTAATTAATTAACATCGTTACATTTTCTTTTAAAAAGGTACTAATAAATTGTTTAACAATGCTAATTAATTACAACAAGGAACATAGAGGAGACATACAAGGAGGGTACATGTGATCTGAAGTCCAATTTGAACCATATTCATATAAGATTAAGATTACTAAATTTTATTTTACACTCCCTTCATCCCCAATTAATTACATGATTTGACTCAACACGAAGATTAAAGTATATACTATAATATTTTATATGTGTTGACATAATTACCCTTAAGTTGAAGTAGAATAAAAGATGAGACTAGAAAAATAAAAGTAAAGGATAGTATAGTAACTTTGATAGTGAAGTTTTCTTATAAGGAAAATGAACAATTTTTCTGGAATAGTTTAAAAAGAAAATATATTCAATTTTTCGGGGTTAAAGTACTCCCTAGTAGTTGTAATCTTATTAAACTTGTATATTTTGTATTCTTGGCTGTTGGTGGGTTTGGCTGGTAGGAGGGTGTGTTGGGGCTCGGGGTTACCTTCCTAGGGCGGGACCGGATCCTCCTCAGTGGTGGTTCTTGTTAGGAGGATAGTTTATTCATCAAGTTAAGTGTGTAAGTGTGTGAGCGCAAGTGTAACTTGCGGATCAAGTTAGTCTGCAGAGTAGTTCTGCGGTAGGACTACTAGTCCCTTAAGGACTTGTAGTTCCGGATAAGTCCTAGTTCTAGTTCAATTAGGTTAATAGTTCATGTACTATATAAGTCCATCTCTCATTCAATACAGATAGAGGTTTTGGCACAATTTGAGTTTTCTTCATTGAGTCAAATACCTTTCAACATCCTGCATCGAGCCTCTTTTCATCCATGGCTGAATCGGGCTTTGCACAAGCAGGGATTCCCAAGTTTGAAGGGGATTATGAGCATTGGAGTTTGCTCATGGAGAATCTATTGAGATCGAAAGAATACTGGAATGTTGTCCAGGAAGGGTTCGAGGAACCAAATCAAGATACAACAGAAGCACAGAAGAAGATGTCAGAAGAACTGAGGCTCAAAGATCTAAAGGCAAAAAATTATCTCTTTCAGTCAATTGATAAGAGTATTTTGATGACCATTGCTCAGAAAAGGACTGCCAAAGAATTGTGGGATTCAATGAAGTTGAAGCATCAAGGCAGTGCAAGGGTGAAGAAGGTACAACTCAACGGCTTGAGAAGGGAATTTGAAGTATTGGAGATGAAAACTGGTGAGTCAGTAATCAATTACTTTGGAAAAGTGATGATGATAGCCAACAAAGATGAGAAATCTCGGAGAAGACATGCACGATAAGAAGATAGTTGAGAAGATTCTTAGAACCATGCCCGAAAGGTTCAATTTCATTGTTTGTTCTATTGAGGAATCTAAGGACACAGACACATTGTCTGTTGATGAACTTCAAAGTGCACTTCTAGTACATGAACAGAAATTCAAAAGAGGAGAAAGTGAGACACAAGTTTTAAAAGTCTCAGAAGAAGGATCTGGTGGAAGAGGCATAGGCAGAAGCAGAGGTGGCTTTAGAGGAACCTTCAGAGGTGGTTTCAGAGGTAACTTTAGAGGAAGTTACAGAGGCAGAGGTAGAGGACAATATCCAAATTATCGAGCTTATGTGGAATGCTACAACTGTCATAAGCTCGGGCACTACCAATCTGAGTGTCCGGAACAAGAAGAAGCACACTACACTGAGAATCTTACAGGGAAAAACCAAGGGGAGGAAATGCTTCTCATGGCTCAAGATGGTTCAAGATTATCAGACAATATCAGTGAATGGTACCTAGACTCAGGTTGCTCTAACCACATGTGTGGACATGAGAACCTATTTGAATTACTGGATAAAAGCTTCCTACATTCTGTTACTTTGGGGAACAACAGCAAACTTCAAGTCAAGGGAAAAGGGACTGTCAGAATAAAATCTGGTGATATGAACTTCATGTTAACAGAAGTCTATTATGTACCTGACCTTAAAAATAATTTGCTGAGTCTGGGTCAGTTACAAGAAAAGGATCTTACCATTGTGATTAGCAAAGGGGTCTGCAAGATCTATCATCAGGAGAAAGGTTTAATCATGGGGACATCTATGAGCAATAACAGAATGTTCATCTTGTATACCGAGGTCAAAACAACATCCTCAACTTGTCTGCAGACAAGCCTGCTGCACGTGACTCATCTATGGCATAGGAGATTTGCACATCTGGGTTATACAGGGCTTGTTGCTCTTAAAAGGGGAGATATGGTTCACGGCTTACCTGACATTGTCACTACAGACAAGATCTGTGAAGAGTGCATGAAAGGCAAGCAGCACAGGAGACCTTTCCCCAGGAAAGGTACTTGGAGAGCAACTCTCAAGCTGGAATTAGTACATTCTGACATCTGTGGTCCAATCTCACCTGAATCTAATGGAGGTAAAAGGTACATATTATGTTTTATTGATGACCACAGCAGAAAGGCTTGGGGATATCTCTTATGTGAAAAGTCAGAAGCCTTTGATATTTTCAGAAGATTTAAGGCCAGTGTTGAGAAGGAGTCAAGTTGTCTTATTAAGTGCCTAAGAGCAGACGAGGGGGTGAGTTTACATCTGGTGAATTCAATGATTCTTGCTCTCGAGATAGGAATTAAAAGACAACTCACTCGCCTTCACTCCTCAACATAACGGTGTTCTTTGAGAGGAAAAACAGATCTGTTATGAATATGGTACGTTCAATGTTAGCAGACAAGGCCATGCCAAAAATCTTCTGGGCAGAGGCTGCCAACTGGGCCTATTATGTGTTAAACAGGTCACCTACAGCAGCTGTAAAAGGAAAAACACCCCAAGAAGTGTGGAGTGGTCAAAAACCATCTGTGGCACACTTCAGAATTTTTGGATGTCTTGCTTACACACATGTTCCTGATCCTAAAAGAACAAAGCTAGATGATAAGAGTGCTGTCAACATTCTTGTTGGTGTAAGTGAAGAATCCAAAGGTTATAGATTGTATGATCCGAGAACAAAGAAGATTGTGGTTAGTAGAGATGTGGTTTTTGAAGAAGAAGATAAATGGAATTGGGATAATGGTTATGAAAGACAGATTCGGACCAGGCTGGATTGGGGTGAAGATCACGGTGATCATGATGAACACATTGAGGATGAACATAATGCGAAGAAGAAGAAGATAATCGGACCGAGAAGATTATGATGAACATCATGCTGCAGCATCTCCTGTTTCTGATGCAACATCTCCTGTTTCTGATGTTAGGGAAGGAAGAAGACAGAGACACACTCCTGTTTGGATGAAGGACTACATCACTAATAACACTTATGATCCTCCATCTGATGAAGAGGTGAATATGGCACTTGTCTGTGAAGATATAACAAAAGAAGCAACAGAATCTGGGAGCTTTTGTGAGGAAATGGTACTAGCAGCCTTTGCTGGGGATCCTGACACTTTTGAAGAAGCAGTAAAGAAGCCAGAATGGAAACTAGCAATGAATCAAGAAATTGATTCAATTGAGAAGAATCAAACCTGGTCCTTGTGCTCACTACCTACGGGTGCAAGAAGATAGGAGTAAAGTGGATATTTAAAACCAAGTATAATGAGCAAGGGAAGGTGGATAAGTTGAAAGCTAGATTAGTGGCAAAAGGCTACTCACAGAAGTATGGAGTTGATTTCACAGAAGTCTTTGCTCCTGTAGCTAGGCTTGACACTGTTAGGTTGATCATAGCATTGGCAGCAAAGAATGGGTGGAATATCTTACAGTTTGATGTCAAATCTGCATTTTTACATGGAGAGATCAATGAAGATGTCTATGTTGCTCAGCCTCAAGGTTTTGTGATTCAAGGCAAAGAACACATGGTGTATAAGCTTCACAAAGCGCTTTATGGTCTAAAACAAGCTCCTAGAGCCTGGTTTAGCAAAATTGAGATGCATTTCATCAAAGAGGGATTTGAGAGGTGTGACGGTGAACAAACACTCTTCACAAAGCAAGATAATGATGGTAAGATTCTAATAGTAAGCATTTATGTTGATGATCTTATTTATACCGGTAATGATGAGAAAATGATGAGAGATTTCAAGAAGAGCATGGAGAAGTTTTTTGACATGACAGATTTGGGGCAGATGAAGTATTTTCTTGGCATAGAAGTGTCACAACATTCACAAGGTATCTCTCTGTGTCAAAGAAAGTATATCTTGGATATACTTGAAAAGGTTTGGTATGAGTGAGAGCAAACCTGTAAGGACTCCAATAGTTGCAGGAACAAAGGTTGATAAAGATGAAAATGGTGCTCTCACAGATGAAACAACATACAAGCAGATGGTTGGGAGCCTAATGTACCTTATCGCTACTGCACCGGACATCATGTATCTCTGTTTGCAAGGTGTATATGGCACGACCCACACAAGTGCACCTACAGTTGGTTAAAAGAATTATGAGATACCTGTGTGGCACAATTGATCTGAAATTGCACTACAAGAGGAATGGTTTTGAAGGACTACAAGTCTTCTCAGATAGTGATTATGTTGGGGATCTAAATGACCGAAAGAGCACAAGTGGATATTTGTTTATGTTCAATGGAGGAGCAGTGGCTTGGAGCTCGAGAAAACAACCAATAGTGACCCTCTCGACTACAGAAGCAGAGTTCATAGCTGCAGCCATGACAGCATGTCAAGTTATATGGGTGAAGAGGATTCTACAGCAATTGGGACATAGGTTGACAGATAGCATTTGCATCAACTGTGACAACAGTTCAACAATGAAGCTCTCGAAGAATCATGTTATGCATGGGAGGAGCAAGCACATAGATGTGCGTTATCATTTCTTGAGAAACTTATGCAAGGAAGGAGTCATAGAACTGGTATATTGCAGAAGTGAAGATCAAATTGCAGACATCATGACCAAACCCTTGAAGCTTGAAGCTTTTCAGAATTTAAGAGCTCTAATGGGTCTTGTTACTGTTAATAAGTAAACTAGTTGTAAACTACATCTAGTTTAAGGGAAGGAATGTTAGGAGGATAGTTTATTCATCAAGTTAAGTGTGTAAGTGTGTGAGCGCAAGTGTAACTTGCGGATCAAGTTAGTCCTGCAGTAGTAGTTCTGCAGTAGGACTACTAGTCCCTTAAGGACTTGTAGTTCCGGTTAAGTCCTAGTTCTAGTTCAATTAGGTTAATAGTTCATGTACTATATAAGTCCATCTCTCATTCAATAAAGATAGAGGTTTTGGCACAATTTGAGTTTTCTTCATTGAGTCAAATACCTTTCAACGGTCTGCGGTTGGCTGATCACGGTGACTTGTGGTGGGCTCCCAGGCATACCGCTGGTTGTGAATTTTGTTGGGTTACAGAGGTGCAAGGCGGATTTGGTACTGATTTTGTGAAATAGGGATGGAGTCTTTGGCATCCTCCATGGGAAGGGTTTGTGGTTTTGGGTTCTTGTGTGGTGTCATGGGGTTTATGCATATGGGTGATGGTGTAGCACTTGGGATGGATGTGGTGTCCCTGTTAACGGCAGGATGAGCGGTGGCTCGTCCTGCCTGGAGGCATGATTTATCAAACTGAGGATTGCCTGGGTGGTGGGTCTTCCTGGGCTGTTTTGGTGTTGCAGAAATTGACCCATTGGTGTTGTCAAGGATCTGGATCTTCCAGGATAACTCGAGCCCGTTTGACGGGACATGAAATGGTCCCAGCGATGTTTGGTCTTGTCTGGTGTAGGTCGGGTGCCCAATCTAGCTTATCAGGTGCCTTTAGGTGTGAAGGACTTTTGGTAATCATCAGATAGAGTTTGTCGTTGTTAAAGTGGGCGATCTCAGGGCCCCTCTCTCACACCTTTTATTTAACATCTCAGGCCCTTTGCGTTAGCCGTATTGATGTTTATCTTTTCTACACTGTTAATTATTCTTTCGTTTCCCGTCATTTTTGCTTCTTTGTTTCTATTGGTTATTTTCAGTTTTATCTAGTCCTCCTGCGCAAGGCTTTACGTTCGGTTCTCTCCTATTACTCTTTCGATTTGGGTTTGTATTATTGTTCCTTTGAATTATTAATATAAATCCTTTCCTTATTCAAAAAAAAAAAAAAAAACTCGCCCCATTGTCCAATTATACTGCGTACTCTTTTCTACTTATATTCTAGGTTTGTTCGTTTACAAGTTCAAAATCAGACCTCGAATGAAAATATGGTTGTGATAAGTGAAAGTGTAATCAGATTTTGGGCCAAAATTTTATATTTTTATTTTTTAAATTATTTTCGGGGTAAAGTTAAATTTTAAAGATCCCATCAATACGCTACATCGGTCATCTCTTAGGAAAGTGACCTTCCTAAAGGACCAATGTGCCTGCCCTGTGTTGTTTTGTCCTTCTCTTTTTTGAAGTGGATGAACTTCCCTTGTCTTCTCTATATGGAGCTTGGAGCTGGAGGTATACATGGAATCCTTTTAGTACGAAATGGATTAATTCCAATAGGCTCAGTCCATTTGAATCCGGAAATGTTTTTTGGAAAATTTGAGAATGTGTTTTTGATTGATGGATGAGATGCATGTGAACAGGAAAATTCGAGAAAAATATTATTTTATAGAGAATTAATGGATTTAACGTTATTTTGTGTATTGAAAATTGAAAATGTGATAATTTTTTTTCCCCAAAATTGTTGTTGAACCGAGTCTTAGGGTGTATTCTTTCATAAAAAAATTTCATCAACAAACCTTCATATCAACATTTTGAGCTATTTTGTTTTCTCTTATAAATATCACGTCAAATTTTTAAATACTTCACTTAACTATCCAAAAAGTTTAAGCGAAGAACACATCACACAAAAAATTTATCTAAAACGTCACTTGAAAACCAATACAGTAGAAATAATTATAACCAGCTGAATATATTAGTGGATCTCTCAATGGATTGCTTAACTCGGAACAACATTTATAGAGAAAATTTATGTTCTTTTGCCATTTTTTTCCCTTCTAAATCTATCAATTCAACCTTTTCACCTCATAAACTTCACATCAAGTTTTGTTATACTTCATTTATATATTGTCCTTATTTTATTTCTCTTTTTAAAAAATCAGCACAATTTTTAATGAAGTTTATATACCCTTACCATCAACTCTTGCATAATTTCCAATAACTTCAGAATTATTTAATTATACTATTCAAAGGATACATTTGAAAAACCAACAGAGATGGTAATAGCGAAATAGCGACACCGACAGTCTTGTACATCAAGCCAGAACGCAAAGTAGCGAAATCTTTAAGCATAATCCTCCATCAGATACAAATTAGATATACATTTTACTGACACAACTATGTTGTCTGCAAATTTTAATTTGAAGAAAAGGTGGAAACCACCATTTGTAGAGTAAGCTCTTTGTACAGCACAGTATCAGATATGAAAAAGAATCAAACACTGAAATGTCAGGTGTAAACTTCTTAGAAGGAGCTATATGCAATTCGAAAAATACCTGGCTAATCATCGCAGAAAACAATGGATAAACGTTGATGAAGCTATTACCGAGAAGAAGGCGTCGTTAGTACGCTCTGCCACAACCCTACAGCCTATGGAGAACCATGAATATTTCCTCAACGCTCCACAACTTACATTGTAGATGTTTCTATAGATGTTTCTATGTTCGACCATCGACATCAAACCCTGCTCCGGTCCAATCAGGTGCATTAGATCCACCTTTCCGCACAGCACCAAATCCCCTACCTCTCCCTTGGAAATGACTTTTCTTCTTCGCTCTTGCATCCTCAGTCACAGTCTGTTTTACATGCCCATTTGTTGTTTGGACATTTTCACCATTTCCTTGATTTGGTGAAGTTTCAGCTACTCCAGATCCTTGTTCTGTTTTACTAGGAGCTGAAGACGTCTCTTGTCTGGTAATTATCTGAATACGTCGCAACATGTTTCAAATCATAGCATGATTAGAAGTAGTATAAGTTTTCAGCATATTACATGATTGTAGATATCAAAAGAAATGAAAAGATAGAAGGGACCACTGATTGATTGTCAATGAAGCAAGAATATGAGATTCACAGAACATAGCAAAATGAAACCATTTTTATCATTTCACATGTTTGTTCATTAACAATTGTCAAATACTCCTATCTTATGTCAAGAAGGAAAATACTCATAAGATCGTACCACTATTACAAAAACAGCCAGTGAAGAACAGGGAAAGGAAAATTACTTGATCAGAAGTGGATACTTTACTAGGGTTCAAAGCTTCCAACCGTCTTTTCAATTCTTCTAGACGAGCAAACTGAGAGCTACTGCTTTCCTGGACCTGTTATGAGGAAAGACAGTTAAGGAGGGTTTTCTTCAAACCGGGAAACATGCACAAATATAGATGCATACCAAGTTGTTTAAGTCCTCGCATAATTTCTGCTTTGTTGCTTCCTCATCCTTTACAGCCTGTAATGCTGCTTCCCAGATCTGAATTAGAGTAGAACCACATATCCATTATAATGAGGATAAGCATTCCCAGGAGTTTTCCGCACTTTGGTTTTTATAATTTAAGGGTAAGCAGCAGAAGTTAAATCAATGCTTGTAAGCTTAGAATTGGTTGACATACTGATAGTACATCACATCTTAAAAAGAAAAGTCCGACACTCAAACTAGTAGTAATTCAGGTTAGAAATGCTCTTTTGAGTATCAGAAAATTTCATTCCTCCTACACGAAGTTATTATCACTTAAGCACAAATGATCATTTCTGGCTGCTGCTACAATACAAAATGACATTTCAAGTTTCATCATGTACTCATACCTGCACCAGTATCGTTTTTTTTTTCGGAACATCAATTTTTCCAGTTTTACCTAGATTGAGCATTGCCAGGGCTGGATTCTGACAAGACTCGAATCCGAGACGTTGTTTAAGGAAGGATGAGCCCCTTACCACTTAACCCCAACAACTGTTGGTACCAGTATCATTACTTTGCAAAAAGGACACTGAAGAGAATAATTTTTATGTTGTGCTATCTTTTGGTTCTAGAGTATCACAAGTAGTGACAAAGTATCAGGGGGGTCATTCTGCTATACTATCACTTTGCCAGGACATTTTGATTCCAGGGGCTGGTCCTGAGAGAGATATAAACTCCCCTAACTCTACGAAAGTTCACCCAAGTCCATAAACCATCATTTTGTTTGTTCAAAGCTCCTAGAGGACGGACGCTGAACAAAATGGTGATGATGAACCCTAAGAATGGTATGATGAGAGTCCAGCATTATGAGACAAACCTTCCTTGCTTGCTCTTCCTTTTGCTTGGCAGCATGAATTTTTTCAGTTTGTATTTCAATTTTCTTTCTCAAGTGCTCGAGAGCTGTGGTTGATACCAGCATGGAAAAGAAGCAAAGCAACTTGGTTACATTAGTTAATAAATGAAACTTCAACATACTTCAAAGATGAAAGTAGCTAGGTGGTAAACAACTAACCTGCTTTCTTAGGCCCGGCTGTGAGTTTCATTTCCATTGTAAGATTTCCGAGCTCTCTTTCAACATCACGTATTTTTGAATAGTTTTCTTCAATGTACCTACGGTGTGTATTAACAATAAATCAGACTGACTCACCCAACAATCCCACCACTACCAAAGGAGATACTAATGACTTCAATGAGAAATTCTAACATGTTCACTAACTGAAAATAAAACAAATTGCACAATATTTGCAAACTGAGCTAAGAACCAGTTTCTGGATCAAGTCCTTTGACTAGATCGCAGTACTCTTAGCACAAAAAAGGATTGCTCACCATAAACATTCAACAGCAATGAGCCTCGAAGTGAAAATCAGAACAAATATCTACGCAGCATGCCACAGAAAATAAGAGAAAAAATAAAAGAAATTCGAATACTTACTTCCTTAACTGAAGCTTCTCTGCTTCGATTATCTGATATAAAAAAAGGGGACAAATCAACAACCACACTTCAGAGTGCGTTCGAATATCAGAAACGGAGAGATGATGGTAGAGAGGAAGAGTTGACCTTCTCAGTGTAGGCGATGACCGGAGCTTCTCGGGCGAGTCCGTCGGGTCCGATCTCGGGTTCAAGTGACGGATTCGGAGCCATTATGATTTCCTGCAACTCTCCCGAATTCCAGATCGGAGCAAATGGCAATGGAGATTAATGCTTCGCGTTTCGATCTGTGTTCGAGTACTATAAAAACGTTTTCTTGGATTGATGGTGGTAAGAAAGGAAAACGTGGGACGTCTTTCGTCGTTTTGGGATCGTTACTGGGTGGGTGACTGGTGAGTGAAGCATTTTCGAACAGGAGTTTAATACGTTAAAGTCCTTGAAGTTCTTATGCATTTACAAATTGGTTACTTAACTTAATTACTTACCCCCGGTCCCCATCTTGAAAATAACTGAATTGAACTTTCGATGAACTGTTCGACAGGAGTTCATTATTTAGAGAAAATAACTACTTCTATCCCTTTAGAGTTCATTATTTAGAAAAAAAATTGGTGCGTTTCATTTTTAGTTTTTAATTTATGATTTTATTTTTTTTAACATTTTAAATATTGGTTTATATTTCGTGTCTGGCTGAAGAGGGGCAGATCGATTGAGAGAGAGCCGGGCTAGGTAGTGACCCGTGAGAGCATTCCTCAACCAGCTTCTTCGATTTCTAAGCAACACCCCAAATCGGCGGCCACCATTTGGAACTCCTTGTTCTACACCATTCGCTGAACCAACCGAGCTCTTACCGAAACTTACCAACACTTACTAATCTATCTAAACGGAACTATAGTGTTCATGAAGGCCCAGAGTAGAATTAGTTCTTTGACATTGATTCATTGAACATACAATATATATATATATATATATATATATATATATATATATATATATAATATAAAGGGAAGGTGGTTGCGACCACTTTTACTAACTAAATGGAGATATACATACATAACACCTAGAAACTTTAATGAGAGGGCTAGGCATGTCCATTGCAAAACTACACAAGACTGAAATCTAGCTAGCGCTGCTCTGAAACGTTAAAACTGGTCCAAAAAAACAGGATGTTACAACTTACAAGACGTATGTACTAGCTGGATTTGCAAAGATATGTTCCCGGCACACGAACTTTGGTTTTACGCCGCTGCCGCAGTTTTTCACGAGCAGAGCAGGCGGTCCATCATCCACGGCTTGAACCATCTTCCTCACCATCAGGTGTCTGTCCCTTACCATCAACTCCACAAACTGTCTACAGCTCTACAGAGGTCAAACCAACATGTTACAAAACTGTAGTATTATAAGTAGCTATCAGAACATAATGCACAAAATTCACCAGAGACAACGCATGATGACACCATACCTGAGGATTTAGAACGTCCATGCGGCGGATTATATCATCCTGATGCAGGAGGCAGAAGGGGTTAGCAGTTTCTTTCAATGGAGAAAGGATCATCACAATTTTAGCATCAAAATACAGAAACGGATGAAAAATGAGATGGTCCTCTCAACATTCACTGAACGCCTTCAAAACCCTTGTACTAAAATGTGAGAACCAAACTGGTTTTAAGGGATACAAAGAAATGTTCCAGAAAGGTTGTATTAGTATGAAAGATCAGTACAGCAATCTTGTATTCTAAACAAATACTAGCATGAGCAAACCATACATGCTATAATTCCATGTTTTTATGCTCACCAAATATAATAGGCAACTGAAGTAAAAGTAATAACAATAATAATAATAGGACAGATTTCGAGGAATAACATGAAATAAAATATCCAAATAAATTATGTGTTGCAAAACCTTAAAATCTAGAAAAATAGAATACTGCTGTCCTTTTCCGGACAGAGGGTCGTCTTATTTGAGTAGCAAATCACATTAGTAAAAGCTAGCTGACATTTCAAATGCCAGTCTAATACTGAACAAAATTCAGAAAAAAGATATAAAGCTCCCGCGTGCCCTAAAACTAATTAAGCACCAAACCAAAAATCTAACTTAAACAAGCAAGGGAAGCCGGTATAATTCAACAAAAAAAACCAAAATTAGAGTAAAATTATTGGATTTCACATGCAGGCAGAACCCACAGGAAACAAATTATTTAACCAGCTAAAAGAATGAGCTCTTCCCTAAATTTGAGAAAATAAAATAAAGCCTACACACATAAATAGAAGACAAGGAAAAACAAAACACAAGTCAGCGAAGAAAGAAGTACCTCTAATATACCAGGATTTTGCATCACAATACCAAGAATACGACGTAAAAGGCCATTATACACATTTCTGTTAATTGTCCCATCCCCACTGATCCATGGCACTATAGGCATCAATGTTTCACTATAAAATGATCCACTGGCTTCACCATCATTACTAGCTTCTGCCAATTTTGGACCACCTTGAACAGAATTCTCGAGCATGTTGGTATTAGTGTTGTTTTCAGAAGGTGCGCACTGCTCCTCAGGAAGGTTAAGAATGGTGACTCTGTGAGCCTCACCGAAATCCAGGCTAACACCTTTGAGTGAATTTGCAGCACTAAGTGCATCATCTGTCGTACCTCTTGGAAGTAACTTGCTTTTGTTTTCTTTACAAGAGAGTAAATTGACATAATTGTTTCTCTTTTGAGATTCATAAGATGAAGACACTTTAGACTGATCTTGATTAAAACTAGCTGTTGAAATAAGAAAATATTTGGGACGATATAGCATATCAACAACCCGAACAGCATTGTATGCATTGACCTGCATATAGACAGAATACCACTTCAGGTATTTGAGAATAGAAATCTAGAGGGGAAAAAAAGGGAATTCATTCCCTACTGCTCTCAACTCTGAGCATAATAGAAAAAACCACTTTGCATCATCAACTCAAATCATCATCGTCATCAACACCACCCTTAATCCCAACTATGTTAGGGTCGGTGGCAAATAATTGTCCACTATAAATTCATGCAAAAGCATATTAGCAGAAATATAATTTTGGATAATCTAGAATAATCAACAGTGTAAATGTCGATCTTCCCATCCCTGAGTCTACAGGCATTAAAAAAAAATACAGCAAATGACTGGAAGCTTAATGATGAGGCTATTTAAAGATATGATAAAGACTGAGAATGAACTTCGCTAAAAAAAGCAAAAGATGGAATACAATAGAAAATCCAGCAGTTGAACATACACAATATGAAATAGGGCTGAAAAAAAAAATCTGAGCATGAAAACTAAAATCTATCAACTAGTTTTTACCCAACAAAAAGCTTTGCTTACACCATAATAATATAGACTACAACTATAAGAAAGCTAACTGCATTTAAGTTGATCCCAGCAATCAGTAACTCATGACCAACCTTGAAAGCTCGCCCAAATGCTTGAAGCACATCAATGATAACACTAGTCATATCTCCTGCATATAAACCACCATTTTTCACATATTCATTATTCGAAGTTATAATTCCTAAATGATATGAGCTTATTTTATCTTTTAGAAGAAATCATATTCAATAAATTTACCAGATATATTCAGGACACCAGAAATGCCTTCAATGCTCAAACCCTGGTCACCAGCCCTTTTGATGTTACTAGAGACAGTCTTAAAGACCTCCGGATCAAATTGACAACCCTCAACACGACCAGAATGTTCTGAAATAAAATGCTTAGCATATTTTGCCATAAATTCCCATGATGGCTCGCCTGCAAATGGAGTCACGTGTCCAAACTCACGTGTCTCTTCAAAACAGTCAGAATTACTTGACCCACAGCCAAGACCCTGATCCACCCTCTCATTGTTTACAAACTCATTGTTAGCAGTCTCCTCATCTCTGAATAGCTCTAAGGCACTGAATACTGGAACTGCTGTGCGGCGGACAGAAACCATTACACCTGGAAAACCTTTCTCTCGGCGGGAAGTAAGTTCACTTTCTGAAATAGACTTGAATTTCTTAGCCTTGTCCCTATGACATAATTCACTGTCCTCCGCCCTACGTTTCCAACTTCTCAGATCTTCAGCTTCACCAATACCCTCATCTGGTAAAGATGGTGAGATAGAAAGTTCACCAGAAGAAACAAGTGAAAATAAGCAAAATATGTCCCCACATTGTAAATCTGTGGTGAGGATGCCTACGCCTTTTGTAAGGTCTCTCCTCCTATCATGAAGCCATGCAGAAAAGTTTGCAGCTCTCTTCCCAGCATTACGAGGAAATGGTGACATGGAAATAGCATGCAAGAAACGCTGAGAAAGCACAAACGGTTGACCTCCAGTACCCCCAATCTAAAAATTAATATCAAGTTAGGATTAACGGGTGAAAACAAAATAGATTCTAGGACCTGAAAGCAAAACAGAGTATGCAAACTACATAGTGCTTAAAACCATAGAGTGCAACATCGTCTATCGACTATCTCTGCAATGGAATTCCTATGCTAGCTGTGCAACCACCCATGACTAGAAGTCTAGAAGTGGAGCCAAGGATAGTGCATGATAAGAACAGCTGCATTAAGCTCTCGTTTTTGTTTGAGATCAAACCAGTCATAAGCATGACTAATTTACACTTGTGTAAAGAAGTCCCAAGCTTGTCACTAACCCACTTGATTATCAAAAGAAAAAAAAAATCTTCACCCAAAGAAAAAAGTTGTCTTAACCTAAGAAGCAAAGAAGAGAATGCTTATCTTGACCAGGAAACAACTTAATTGGAAGTGCTCTTTGAGATTGCTCAAAAATATGCAGGCATGCTGACAGTTAAAAGAAACAATCTATTACCATTATTTTTCTATCTCTGAGGTAGCTGAAAGCAGCATAAAGATCACATTCAGAATATCGCCTTAGAGTTTCTGCCAAGAAATTTGGTGTTCCCATTGCTGTAGATGGGCTCATGAATATTAGCTTAAAGAGCTCTACAGCATTAGAAGCCGCCACAGATTCTTTTATGTGTCTGCCATTACCCGGTCCTTCACTCCAAAACTTAACTAGCTTTTGCTGAACATGTCGTTGACTTGAACTTCTGCTGCGATCTTTATGTTGCCCACTACCGGAGCTGCCAACTTTATCTCCATGATTGGTTGCTGGAAGTGTTTCAGGTTGCTGGAGATCCTGACAGGAAACAAGTATAAGTAGTTTCTTTCAAAGCAATTGGCATCAGAACAATAATGTAATTTACTACTCCCTCCATCCCAGAAAATATGTTGCAATTGATTTGGCGCAGGGATAAAATGTATAGAAAACTTGGGGGTAAAATAGCAAAATAGGTATTTAAGACCAGATAAATATTAGTCAAAAAGAGAACTTAAGGGTGATAAGATAAAAAAATGGTATGTAAAACTTTCCTTTGAGAGAAACATAACAGTTTTTCAAGGACATCTTAAGAAGGAAAATTTAAAACTTTTTCTAAGACAGAGGGAGTTAAAGAAACCATGTCCCCTGCATCTTCAAAAACAAACCATTCCCATCTGCCCTCTGATTTCTCTACTCAGCATGTGGAGACAGACATTTCTATTAATTTCTAATGCAGTTTGATGTAGCAAACGTTAAGCATGAAGACTGGAAACAAAATAAAACGAGTCGAGGAATTACGAAGCTCTGAAAATCCATGTCTACATTCAACCATTTCTCAGAAACAGACCCAACTTCTTCAGATGCCTCAATTTTAGTTATCTGCTTGATCTGAAGAACATCTTCAAATGCTTTTTTGACATTTTCATCATCAAAATCATCCCATTTCTCTATCCTGCAGCCCGCAGCTTCACCACATTCATGGTTCTCAAAAGAAATGTCCCCAAGACTTTCCTTCAGTGAAGGTCGAACAAGTAATCTGCATTCATGATCATCTAATGATCCATCCTGACTTTTCTGAAGCTGCTTTTGATATCTTTCACTAAGTATGTTGCATAGCTTCATAAGAGCTCTCCTCAACCGTTTTTTCCTTTTTAGTACTGCCATTCTTCTCGCGCAAGCTTTAGGCATTGCTGGCAGTCCAGGTAGTGAAGCCCAATCGACACGGAAAAATTTTGCCCCAAGAGCTGCACGATACCTTACATATTGGGTTATCAACTGCCTGAAAACAAAAATTCGTGGAAAAAAAATGAAAACAGAAACTAATATACAACAGAGAGGCAACATTGTTTTATGAATCCTGTCTACAACTAATCTCTACTAAATGTTAGACCAAACCAGAAGTAAACAAGATTAACCATCACAAAGTAAATACTTATTGATAGACAATCTTTTAAATATTAAGAGAATATATTGCTTCCAAGCATGTATGTAGCATTTATAAGTCATCCCTAATTATAGAAACCAACCACTTTTGGTGTAATGCTCTTATGTTTTTTCCTTTCCCTTTTCCCCGAAAGGTGGGAGGTAAGTCGGGTGGGAGTGGGGTGTAGTCAATTCTAACATCTAGTTCCCAGGGAGCCATTACCTTAAGTTGATGTCAAAAAGATGCAACACAAATAACTAATACGTCAGAATAGGTGATCTGCATTATCATCCAAAACTATTGATCATATCTAGCACTAGCTAGAATTCAGTTTTCAAACCAACAAATCTATAGTTCAATGCACATGATATTAGCAATCTAAGACAAACCAAATTACCTATCAGCCGTTTCAGTCCACAAAAATCTTTTATTCCGAATTGGCTTCAACTTTATTGAGGAACTTGGGCTAATCCGAAAATGACACTCAATATCATCTGCATCTGGTCCTTGCATATCAACAGGTTCAACATGATCATCATCTTGATATGCATCTAAATCAACATCATGCTCTCCTGAAGAATCTGGATGTAAATCTTCTTTGTCTTTAAATGTATTAATGTCATGACTCTGCTGATCCAAATGTGGAGATCCAGCATCAACTCTCATTGACTTCACAACACAAACTATTGAAGTTGAAGATCTTTTTCTCTTCCGAGCTGATGAAGGTGTACTTGCTGCTTGACTCTCCACGTTTGCATCTGAAGCACCATGAAATCTACTCAGACGTTTCTGTTGCTTATCGCGGTACACACGAAGAACCTAAACATTACTCAGAAAAAAGACGGTTGATATCAACAACCCTTTAAACAAGGAACAGAAATCAACATTGAAGGTGGAGGGACACAGTTACCAATGTCCACCACAGGGGTAGGTGGTAAAAATCATACTACCTCTGACCCCAATTAATTGAACAGTTTGACTAACTGCGGAGATTAAGGTAGATGTAAGACTGTCTTTTGACATGATTACCCTTAACTTGAAGTAGCGCAAAAAACGAGACAAAAAAAGTAAAGGTCAAGTGAGGATAGTTTAGTAACTTTTTGAGATTGAAAAGTTTCCTTTTAAGGAAAGTGAAAAATTATTCTGGGACAACCTAAAAAGGAAATGTGTTCAATTTTTCAGGGATGGAGGGAGTATATCTTAGGGAAAAGACTCGAGCGTAAGTGAGAAAGCTATGATAGATTCTAACCTGCTCGAATGGAAGATTTAACTCCTTTGCAATTTTTTCACAATCTTTAAATGAAAGCTTTCCATTTGGATTCTCCTTCATTACTCTCTTCAAGAGATCGGCACGCTGATCAGCTGTCATTACTCGAACTGAAGCCCATGAGCGAAAGAGGAAAACCTAGAAATGTTAAATCATTAACTAGAGCCACTTTTTCAATGATTTCTGATAGACATAAATTAAGGATCATTTGGTTGGTGCGACACCGTGTTAATCCAGTGCATAGATGAAATAGAACCACTTGCAGTTTATGTTAAAGTTGGGTAAATTTACGATCCTTAACAGTAAATGTACCCAACTCCAGTGTAAATTGCAATAGTTCTTCACACATGTGATTAAGCCACAGATTAATCCATTGGATTAATGCGGCTTACTACCAACCAATGAGACAGAACTTAAAGATCTTTCTCAAAGACATTGAAGCTAAAGAGCTCCACAGTCAGAGTTGTATAGGCATGAGATGTCCTTCATGAATTGCAATACTAGCAATTCACTTTAATCACTTTTCATTCACAGCCAGTATAAAATCATCAAAATATGCACACATATTGAGGGAAAATGCAATGAATTAATAAGTGGGTAGAAGTAAAAGACTTCACAAATTAATAAACAAATAACTCCTATCCGAGCAGTAGTTCTTGGGACATTATCAACCATAAGGAAAATTGTGGCAAAATTGAAATCTCTGTTCCCAATATGTCAATGCTTTTATTTGCTACAGGTGCAAGGTAAACCTCTGTGATAAGTGTAAGGAGCAAGGTGAAGGTGCCAAAGACGAAAAAATAAAAGGCAAAGCTAAATACTAAATTGGTCTACTGTTTAATTTCTTAGCTATGGTTGTCTCAAATTCTTGGTTTAAACAACTTACATTCTGATAGCCTGACAACCTACACTGATCTTTTCCCAAGACTGAACTGGAAGCAAACTGAGCCAACAGAGCGAGTAAGAAACGAACGAGAGACTGAGAGTAAATTAAGGGAACTTATGTTAGTCCATCTATCAAAAAACTCTGCCCTTTCACCAAGTGCCCACCCAAAATGCACCATAGACTAGGCAATTAGCCTAACCTTCAGAAGTTTTGGGAGCACTGTCTACTGCCTTTGACATGCAGCTGATTGAACTAATCTAATGGGAAGCCAAACTTATTGACGCCTCACAACAGAGGCATGAAATCAACCCATGTCAAGAAGTCAACTCAACTTCAAACCGTTCTCTTACACGACCAATTACATACTTTCATTCGTTAGTTTGTCAGACCTAGAGAAGCATAATTCTCATCAGCAGTGCAATTTTCTTTTATCCCTTAGTAGTCTACCTAGAAGAATGAATTAAGAAAAAAATTAAGGAGTCCAATTATATAGTTCCATTATTTTGGTAGGATAGATGAGCCCTCCTACATTTGCATTTTCTTTTTGTTAGTTTGCATCTCATAGTATATTCTAGCTTAGATTGCTACATGTCAATGCTTGAATCCAAACATACCTTTGTCCAAAATAATACTAGCTTAGTCCTGCTAAAACCATCCAAACCAGAAGTAAGCCCTACAATCTATTCCCTTTTTACCATGTTGATATTATTTATTCAATGAAGCATGACGAGACAAAAGATATCAAGCACAAAAAGGAAAATATAAAATTGATCATGTACACGTTTCTTCAAGCAAAGAAAGTTGAATGACCATCAGAAACCAAGCCAGAAGATTCATACGTGCATAAGAGAAAATTACATATGAAAGTACACACCTCACCAACAGCAGATCCAGGGAATGCATATATGGCAGCCCTTGGATCACAAGCAGCATAACAGTATTCTAGTGTCAGCCAATATTCATTGACTGCTTCTTTGTTTGACAAGGTGAAATCATGCCTCAATCTTGGTCGAAGATCAAAAGAAAATAAATTAGAACGAGCAGCGACAGACACAGGCTCCTCTATATAAGGTTTGAGCTCTAACGCATGTCTCAAATTGGTGTGAGGGACCTTAACTTTTTGATCTGAATGTTCATCGATCACCAGTCGGATCAACTGAGTCACAAAAAGCTCATCAATAGCAATATCATATATTGCAGAGTGCAAGAAATTACGAGAAAAATCAAATTAAATTAAACATTTCTTATTAGGACATAAACAAATTGAACAAAAGTTGCCGTATGTTGGCTAAAATGTCTATCTGTCCCAATCAAATGACAGATATCACTCCCTCCATTGGCAAAAGATTGTAGCATTTGACTTTTGAACTTGTCTTTGATTCAAATTATTACGAAGAAGAATCTCTCAAAAAAATCTAAAAATATATTTAAAAGCTAGAAACCTTAAATTATCATTTGGATATAAACTTGATGACTTTGTATATCAAAAAGTTGAACAAAAAAACATACATTAAATGCTGGAAACTAAATGCTACAATCTTTTACGGACGGAGGTAGTAATAGTTATAACACCACTGTTGCTTGAGCATCTACAAACAAGACCCGGCCTTCAATTAGAGAACAGAAGCATATCTGAAGCTCAAATTTTATAGCATTGCCATTTTGTAGAATTAGCAGTACATCAACTGATGTAGGATTCCTTTCTTCTATTTTTTGGGAAAGAGTGGGGGTTGTCAAGTTGAATTTCTACAATCTGAATGAAGCATGTGCTATCCAATTCATTGCAAAGAAACACTGAGACTTCTACAAAATTAAGAAAGCAGTACTAATATTCTGCCTATCATCACACCAACTACAGTGGAAGATGCATCTACAAGACCTATTAAAGCATCTAAGTACCTTGCAATATGTTTAGTAAGTATGTAGCATACAACCTAACAGATAATAAGGCATGCATATACCTTTAAACGTCTGAGGATGTCAATGATCAATGAAAGCCTTCCAGTTGCATGTGTGTCCATCAAAAGCTTATATTCTTCCTTAGAAAGATGAGAAAGACACAAGCCTTTCTTACACTTCTCACTCATATCCTCAAACTTCTGATAAGACCCCACAACTTGCAAGAAAAGCTCAAAAGGAATAGCTCTAATAGTTTCTTCAAGTGAGAACAAAACGCATTTGCCGCGAGAAACAGTTGGGCCATCGACTTCTGAACCATACAATGAAGTGGCATCCCATCCTTGACATTTACTCGCATAATCCCAGAGAAATCTGTGTAGTAGCTTTGCACGTACCATTTTTGCAAGCACGAACCCGTTGGTACGCATGGCCTCAAATCTTGCAGCTTTTGTATCCAAAATTTCATGATTCTGGGTTCTCTGCACACCATCCAATACAGGAAATGACTCATTATTTTTCATCTTAGATGAACCACGGCCACGAATTTGCATCTCAAATGACCTCAATCTGTCGTGGATTCTGCTAAGCAATTCTGAGCGTAAATCTTGAACAGATGGGTGCAGAACCACTTGAGTGATCCGACTTCTGCCACAATTTGTGACAACAGGTACATTAATGTGTATACATTTGCAATAACCTTGATGTTGAAGCTTCTGCAAGATACGATCAACAGTTTTTCGGTCAAGTTTTGTTCCCCTGTCCTTCTCTAACTCCATAAGCCAGCGGTGCAATTCAGGTTTCAATATGAATTCATCATCCTGCAAAAGAGAAACTATCTTAGAATAACAATAATGACTATGCTAAGAAACACGGTGACGTGCTGCTTTAACATGTGGGTGGGTGGTTCGACTGTCTTTTTTGACAAAGTTGGTCAAGAGCAAAAAAACCTGCAGCCGTTCAAGTATTCTTTGTTCTCTTCGAGCACCATCAGCAGTTTGAACCTGATTTAAATGCTTTTGACAAGCATCAGATTCAGATATTAGCAATAATTTAGGAGCCGCTGGTTCCAGTGGTGGAGCGGAATGTCTATCATCTTCTGCATGTATGAAATCAAGAACAATATCAAAGAAAGTAGCACTAGGCTAATGCAAAACACCTAAATAGAAAATCATATGCTTACTTCCAGAATGACTGGGAGTGCCAGAAGAAACATCGTAAAAACCCTTTTGCATTATTTCCGGGGTACCAAGATCACCTGCAGTGGACAGATGATCATATTCTAGGAACATTTGGGCTGAGTCACCGGGACTATCTGAACTGCCAGCAAGGAACTTGGAAGCAGCATTATCATGATTTTCAATAGTATAGGTACTTGGACTTGCTTTTGAAGACTTGTGAGCCAAGTTTCTAGATGTCCAGACTCGATAGGCTGTAGTCTTGCCGTGACTTTCTGCTTGTAGGTGCATGCCAAACCTAGATAACATGTTGAACCACCGAGAGTAGCTCCTTTTTTTATCAATACCAAGCCTCTCACAGACCTATTTGTACCAAAAATGAAGAGGAAAATTGACAAGATTCACATAAAGCTTAATCATCGCTAAGGTGTAGTTAAAGAAAAGACTGTATTTCAAAACAACCATAACAAAACATGTGCAGAAGAAAGACGTTGCACATAGTCTACTTATTAATTGACATTAAAAACTGTTAGAAATACGTGTTTTATTTTACTTTTTTTTTGCTTGTTACTTAGAGTAAATTATTCTGTAAGTGCTTTAGTATAATTGCCGTAATTATTCTGTAAATCTTTGTAATTAGGAAAGTTAGATTTAGATCTCCCTCAAATCAGGGATTAGACCTTAAATCAGGGATTAGATTTATCTTTCCTTTTCATGCTGATTCTCAGCATTTGTATTTAAGTCAATTGCCACAATGGCTGAGTAAATACACGTGAATTCCATTCTTCACATGGTATCAGAGCTCTAGGTTTAGATCTAGACCAAAACTTCTTCTAGTCTTCATTGCAGAAATTTCCCAGGCCTTCATTGCCATATTACCAACACATCTATTCTAGAAAAATGTCTGCTGGTTCACAAACTCCACTTTCCCATAGAGACTTTCAAAGTGTCCAGTCCTGTTATAAACTGGATGGACAGAATTACCTCAATTGGTCCCAAATGGTGACGATTTACCTAAAGGGCAAGGAGGTGTTCGACCATCTAACAAAAGAAGGACCCAACCCAGGAGAGGAGGGGTTCAAAATTTGGGAATCCAAGGACTGTATGATAATGTCTTGGTTACTGAACTTAATGAATCAAGAGATCAGTAACACCTGTATGTTTTTGCCGACTGCAAAGGCAATTTAGGAGGCTATCCAGGAGACTTGCTCCAAGGCAAGGGATACAGCCAAGGTTTATGAAGTGAAGATCAAGACAGCAGCCACAAAGCAAGGAGCTAGGTCTGTCACAGACTATGCCAACTTTTTGCAAAGTCTGTGGCAAGAATTAGACCACTATAGGGTGTTGAAGACCAAGAACAAGGAGGTGGCTATTGCTTTGAAGGAGTTCATCTCACAAGATGTCTATGAATTTTTAGCCGGCCTCAATCCTGAATTTGACCAGGTGAGGATCCAAATTCTGGGCAAGGAGGAAGTACCATCTTTGAATGAGGCAATAGCTCTTGTGAGGGCTGAGGAGAGTGTAAGAGGAGTCATGTTGGACTCTAAAGAACCCGAAGGTTCAGCTATGGTGGCCAAGGGTTACCAGAATGAGAATGTGGGATCACAAGGACAAAAGGGAGATGTAAGAGATGCTCTGTTCTGCACTTACTGCAAAAAACCAAGGCACACCCAGGATTACTGTTGGAAACTGCATGGAAAACCACCCAGCAAGGACTGGAATGTGCGTGGGAAATCTGGGCCAAGAGCAAATTCTGGGTTCTGTGGTATCCTCTACCACAAGAAACCAGAGCAGTGACACAGGGAAGTCAACTGTGAGCCAAGAAGAGATGGAGCAATTGAGGAAATACCTGGAGTCTCTCAGGGCAGAGGGCAACTCTTCTGCATCCCTTGCTACCGCAGGTATCTCTCTTCCCTTAGGATTGCATGTTTCCTCAAAAGTACTATGGATCCTTGATTCTGGGGCAACCGACCACATGACCCCACTTTCTAATCTTTTCTCCTCTTACACTACATGCCCTAGCAACAAGAAAATACTAGTTGCTGATGGAAATCCTCTTACTGTGGCTGGGTATGGAGATGTAAAATTAAATACATCCCTCACATTAAAAAAATGTCCTACACGTACCTAAATTATCCTCAAACCTGATATCTATTCACAAACTCACTCAACACTTGAACTGCCATACTATTTTCTCTACTTCTGAATGTGTATTTCAGGAACCAGTTTCGAGGAAGATGATTGGAGTTGCTAGGGAGAGGGAAGGGCTCTACTATCTTGAACCCGGAGAAGATCTTCCTAACTCTATGCATGTCAAAAGTGAGACTCTTGCGTCCAGTTCAAATAAAACACTTTGGTTGTATCACAGCCGGCTACTTTAAAACTTATGTTTCCTGGTTTATTTAAAGATGTTGGAAATGAAAAACTGCATTGTGACATTTGTGAGCTTGCTAAACACAAAAGGGCATCACATCCAAGGAGTGATACAAGGTCTTTAAAACCTTTTGAATTGGTTCATTCTGATATTTGGGGACCTTCCAAGGTACTCAACATATATGGTGCTAAGTGGTTTGTAAGCTTTATAGATGACTGTACTAGGGTGACTTGGATATTTTTGATGAAAAATAAATCTGATGTGAGCACCATTCTCCCTAATTTTCAAAATATGATTCAAACTCAGTTTGGAGAAACAATTAGAAGATTCAGAACTGATAATGCCACAGATTACTTTAATCAGACATTATCCAGTTTTTTCACCAAAAAGGGCATAGTTCATGAGTCTTCTTGTGTTTATACTCCACAACGGAATGGAGTGGCTGAAAGGAAAAATAGCCACCTTTTACAAACTACAAGGGCCTTGTTATTTCAGAACAAAGTACCTAAAAATTATTGGGGAGAAGCAGTCCTCACTTCAGCATATAGTATTAATAGACTTCCTACTAAAGTCTTGAACAACAAGTCCCCTGTTCAGTTGATGAAAGAATTCTTTCCACAAACCAGGATTTCAAACCATTTAACACCTCGGGTGTTTGGATGCCCAGCTTTTGTTCACGTTTATAACAAAGGAAAGATGGACCCAAGGGCTGTTAGATGTGTTTTTTGGGATATTCTCCCACTCAAAAAGGGTACAAATGTTTTCACCCAAGCACAAAAAGATTTTACACATCTATGGACGTTACTTTTCAAGAGGAAAATTCATTTTTCACTACACTACTCAAAACAGAACAAAAAATGTGTAAGACATGGATTTTTTACCCTTTGAACTTCCTAATCCCAGTCCAAATGTTAATGAAATTGGTCAAGAAAATGATGATGAAACCCCTGATACAAAAACCACTAGTGATATGCTTGATAAAGGGAGGTTTCCCAGGTTTGTTCAAGAAGGAAGGAGCCCAATCCTGGACCTATGCCACTCCAAAGCTCTTCTACAAAACTGGAAACTGAGGTACCTTCTTCTCCCTCTCTAAATGATGATTTTTACCTTCCTATTGCCCTTAGAAAAGGAAAGAGGACATGCACTACCAAACCACTTTACCCAGTGGCCAACTATGTGTCCCTCCACAAACTGTCTCCTAATCATAAGACCTACCTCACCAACCTTCACAATTTCCCAGTTCCAAGTACTTTTGCTGAAGTTAAATCTAAAAGGGAATGGAGAGAGGCTATGAGGCTAGAAATGGAAGCATTAGAGTTAAACAAAACTTGGGAGATTGCAGATTTACCTAAGGGGAAGAAAGCTGTAGGACGTAGGTGGGTGTGTTCAGTGAAATTAAAACCAGATGGGACATTGGAGAGATATAAGGCAAGACTTGTAGCGAAGGGATACACTCAAACATATGGAATAGATTACCAGGAGACCTTTGCTCCAGTGGCGAAAATGAATACAGTTAGAGTTTTACTGTCTATTGCTGCAAATTCCAAATGGGACCTCCAGCAATATGATGTAAAAAATGCGTTCCTTCATGGAGACTTAGAAGAAGAGGTCTATATGACTATTCCACCAGGTTTTGAGAAAGGAGCTAAAGGGAATCAGGTCTGCAGACTAAAAAAGGCCTTGTATGGCCTTAAACAATCCCCAAGGGCATGGTTTGGAAGATTTACTGGTGTAATGCTTAAATCAGGGTACAAACAAGGTCAGGGAGACCATACTTTGTTTGTTAAACATGACAATTCAGGGGGGGTTACAATTCTTCTCGTTTACGTGGATGATATAATTGTCACAGGAAATGACGAGAAGGAGAAAACAGCCTTGAAACAATGTTTGGCCAAAGAGTTCGAGATAAAAGAGCTGGGTAAGTTGAAATATTTTTTGGGGATTGAAGTTGCCCACTCAAAGCACGGGATCTTCATTTCTCAAAGGAAATATGTGACCGATCTATTGAGAGAAACAGGAAAACTAGCGTGTAAACCTGTTTCTACTCCAACGGAACCAAATCTGAAGCTTGGTCTGGATAAGGATGGTCCTAGTGTAGACAAGGAGAGATATCAGAAGTTGGTGGGGAAGCTAATCTACCTAGCACACACAAGACCAGATATAGCTTATGCTGTAAGTGTGGTAAGTCAGTTTATGCATGATCCCAAGGAGATACACCTACAGGCACTTAACCATATCCCGCACTACCTTAAGGGGTGTCCTGGTAAGGGATTACTCTTCAAAAGGAATGAAGACTTAAGCCTGGAGGCTTATACCGATGCTGATTATGCAGGGTCCATAGTGGATAGAAGATCTACTACAGGATACTGCACCTTCTTGGGAGGTAATTTGGTCACTTGGAGGAGCAAAAAGCAACCGGTTGTTGCTAGGTCTAGTGCTGAAGCAGAGTTCAGAGCACTAGCCCAGGGTGTATGTGAGTTATTGTGGCTGAAAATTCTATTACAGGATTTGAATATTGAGGTTACCAGTCCTATGAAGCTATACTGTGACAATAAATCTGCAACTCAAATTGCTCACAACCCAGTACAACATGATAGGACAAAACACATTGAGGTTGATAGAAATTTTATCAAGGAGAAGCTGGATAAGAAATTGATTTGTACCCCTTACATCTCATCTCAGAATCAGATAGCTGATGTCCTCACAAAGGGACTTTCAGGACCAACAGTCAAAGAGCTTACTTGCAAGCTGGGAATGGAGGATCTCCACTCACCAGCTTGAGGGGGGGTGTTAGAAATACGTGTTTTATTTTACTTTTTTTTTTGCTTGTTACTTACAGTAAATTATTCTGTAAGTGCTTTAGGATAATTGCCGTAATTATTCTGTAAATCTTTGTAATTAGGAAAGTTAGATTTAGATCTCCCTCAAATCAGGGATTAGACCTTAAATCAGGGATTAGATTTATCTTTCCTTTTCATGCTGATTGTCAGCATTTGTATTTAAGTCAATTGCCACAATGGCTGAGTAAATACACGTGAATTCCATTCTTCACAAAAACTTCTGCGAGTACTGTAAGGAAAAAGATTTATAACCACCGTGAATAATGGCATGCGCAAACCAGAAGTATAAAGGAACTAACTTCCTCTTCAAAATCTAATGCCGTTTGGTTAGAAAATTTTGCTTATCATAGTTCTTGACATAAGATCAGAAATCTCACATGCTCCTCTCACCATACAAAACACTTGATTTATGAAATACTAGAGTATAAATCTGGTTGGCGGTCATGCATGTAAAAACCATTAATAATTACAAACTTACAGCACAAGATTAAAGAAACATCAGTAAGAAATAACTTATACACACCTTCATGGAATGGAGACCTTCAGATCCTTCAGCATCAACCATATCATAAATTTGACTCTCAATTGGGAGTTCTAAAATTTGATCTGTAATACGAACTTTCCTGCCAAACTTCAGCTGTTGTTGATTGTCAGCTTTGTTATGGTATCCTAAGCTTTTTAGCTCGAACTCCTTCTCAGGAAAATTCTTAATCAATCGAATGCATACCTCAACCTGAATAAGTGAAAGCATCTCAATGCCTGAGCAAGAATGTGTCTGGAGAAAAAACAGTCTTTGCCCAACGGGACAAGAAATAGGACTGAGGTTATCCACTGAATCACAGTACGTGAAAATATGACTAATTTTTCCGAAAGTGAGGCTTTCCAGGGAAAAGGACCTCTTAAAGAGCAGAACTAGCTAGAATTGAACAAGAGAAAGTAGTGAACTGGTACAAGAGGAACCCATTGAAAACATTCTAGGCACCAGAAACATTGATCGCAGAATATATGCTTTAAAGCTTAACAATATATACAGACAAGTACAAATGTCCATAGAGTCATATACAAACAAGATCCAGATACCAAAAAACATTGTAAGCAAGATACACAGAGAAATTTAATATATATATATACACACACACACACTCGTAAAAGATAAGTATCATCATGTCATGCTAAAGCATCCTACATAGAATCAATAACTAATGCGTGGAATATAAATACTTTCATTGAGACAATATGGTTAGTTGATATAGGTCGTGCTCTCAAAGAGCATGAATCATACTAGTCCCAAAAAACAGAGGATACAGTTGGAACCATTTTTCATTGTCACAGATGCGCAAACAGTTGGTACATAACGCATGTTTCTTTACAGCAACCTAGCAATGATAGATTAAGGGGAAAATATAAGGCAACATGAACAACTTAGTTATTTCGAAGCTATGAAAATCTCCAACAATATGTTGGCCCCAAGTATTTCTTAATAATTATATATCTTTAATCAATTATAAATACGATTCACAGAAAAATAAATAAGAAATGGACTATGCACAACTCAGTTCTTTTGCTATTACACAAGTCTAATCAGATATCGTCATTCATACTTGATGATTTAAAATTTTTATTAATTACATGGCAAAGCTCATAAGTCTAGTTGAGAGAGATCTTAGGCTCCCGGAACTTCCGAAGGACCTCGTAACAAATAGCGCGGAATGGAGACGCGGGATTCATGTAGCCGACCCCAACGAGTTGGGATTAAGGCTCGGTTGATTGATTGATTGATTGACATGGCAAAGCTCATGTCTGAAACTGGACTAGGGCTGAATCATTTTTGTAATAATAAAAAAAAGTCTTTGAAAAGCTGTCTGTAATGATTTACTTGAAACAAAAGTGAAGGATTCATCATAAAATCAATTCCCTATGCAATCATGTAGAGAGAAAAACAATGCTATTCATCACCTTCTGATTCACTACAGCTTCAAAATCTTCAACAAGACCAGCATCTTTCAACCTATGATAGATCTGCAATATGTGTGTGAAATCATATTGTTAGAAACAAACCATTGCACCAAGCAAACAAATGATTAGGAACACAAATATTATACACAAATTTGCAAATTTCTTTTATCTTTACTTCGGTTGTGTTCTTCTCCACAAAAAAACAACAACAAACCAACAACAATTCAAATTTTCATCAATCCCAAAAACTTTTACTCTCACATTTTTCCCTTCAAAATTCAATTTGTTGTTACTTTTTTGCCAAATATGTTACAAAGAACACAACCTTCAGCCTAAGAGTTTTATGAGCAACAGCATATGCATGATAAAATTAACAGCAAATAAATAAATATTTTTTTTAAAAAAAGCAACTTACATTTCTCCATGCTTTGTGCCCTGCTGGTCCACTATAACCAAGATCCCTTTTGATATCTGAAACAACAAGAACCTTCCAACAAACGTAAATATAAAAGTCAGAATACTCATAAAGAAAGAGAATGAAAGGAAACTTAACTTCCTCGACCAGCATACTTCCAATCAGTATACAAACCTCACCTTTCCATTGGCTTCGCTGAGCTTATTGCAAACAGCTTTCATTGGTGGCAGATAATCGTTTACAAATACATCCTCCTTAATATGCTCCCCAGCAAGATCATCTTCATGCATATCACTTCCGTTCGAGCTCCCAAGATTTTCATGGTTCTGCTCTTCTTTGCTTATCTCAAATCTCTGTTGTGAATCCAGATGCTTTGCATACCGATACAAATAAACCAAGTTGGTAGATACTACAGAACTATTTTTTTGTTCCCCCTCAGGGCAGGGCTCTCTTGTCCTAACAACTGCTGGCTGCCTCACAATTAGCCCTCGGCATTCAAGGTTCTTCATTATATAAAAGAAGTTTCTACCTTCGATACCAAATTCTTTAGCAAGCTGACTTTGTGTCACTCCATTCGTCCTGCAAAAAAACAATATCCATAAAACGCTTTAGTGTCTGTCATCTATGTATTCCCAGCAATTTCATGAAACTCCCATGAAACTGACTAATCAAGGCAGAGTAACTCACAAAATGAACCACCTCTCTATCTTGGAACGGCAAAGTTACTTTCCAGAACACAACATACAAAATAAATTAAAACCCAAACAAAACCTGGCGATGGCGAGCCTCTCAAGAGTTCGACGTTGCTGTGACGATATATTAACACTACTCTCATAGAGTCCGATAAAATTATCCCGGAGCCTTTGATCAGCCACAATCTTCACACCCAGCTTCTCAGCATCTTCAACTCGCTGTAACGGAACTCCATTAGGGTCTAGAACTTCACCGTTTCGGTCGTTAAATTGGAGCGCCGGGACGGCGAGAAGGTTTCTCCAGAGTGGACTCTTAACAGATGGAGAGATTTCAAGCTTGGAGCAGAGAGAAGCGAATGACACGCCAGCTTGGCCGTGGAAGCAGATCTCTTCAACGGCTGCGCAAACAGTCAAATCCATTCGGGCATTCGAACAAATGCGATTGGGTGTCTGGCAAGAAAGCAAAGGCAACGAGCTATTCAGTGGTGAAGCCAAGAATTATACTCCGGGGTGGTGGGAACGATTCATTGAAACAGTGTGATTTAAGCGTCTTGATTTAAACAAAATAAATAAATATTTAAAGCACTTGAAAAGCGAAATTGCAATCATAGATACATATAAACAAGTTGTCAAAATCTAACACGATGTTCCTCGAAGTCTCTGAAATCATCAATCACCTCTTCCAAACTGAATGTCTTTGCAAGATCCTTCTCAATAATTTCTTATCAATTAAATCCAATCTCTCAATGAATTTAAATAACACTTTCGCTTAGAAACCTTTACCATAAGCAAAATCTTAATTGGTGATCTCAGTGAAATTGACAGCATTGGAGCAAGACCAATCTATCTTTGTTTATAGCTTTCTATTCAAACTCCCTAGCAACCTTTACCATAAGCAAAATCTTAATTGGTGATCTCAGTCAAATTGACGGCATTGGAGCAGGACCAATATATATTTGTTTATAGTTTTCTATTCAATCTCCCTTTCACTGTTTTCTTAAATTTCTTTGTTTGTTTGTTGTAAAAAAAAAATCTTTGTTTATGGTTTGCTATTCGTCTTTAACTCTGAAGTGTTAAGGAACAATACTCAACGAATCAACACATAAAAAATCATGTTCATTTAGTTAAACCAATGGATGACACAAATAGACTAAGGTCTGCTCCTGTAAGTTTATCTAACATAACAAATTGCACTTTCTAGTTCAGAAATCAGAGCCAAGCCTGCAAGCTATTACCCTTTATACAGCAAAAAATAATTACCTAATAAAAGCAAGAGAGGTCAGAGACGGAGTCCGGGATGAGTGGCAGTCGGCGAGCGAGCTGGAGCTTGGACGCTGGAGCAGCTCACTGCGAGCTGGAGGTGACGGACAGGGACAGAGGCGGTCGGCGGGTGGTTTCTGGCTTGCTGCTACTTGCTGGTCCTGGTCGTGAGGTGGAGGCTCCGCGCCGCGCCGGTGAGGTGAGGCCGTGAGGACGGAGGCTGAGAGGCGGACGGATTGCTGCTCCCATTGGAATTAGAATTGGAACTGGAATTGGGAACTGGGATTCGCGGATTGGGTAGTGTCTAGTGACTTATTTTAGACTAGTTTAATACTCGTACATAATCGAGGAATCAACTTCCTTCTTCTTACAAAACTAAACACATTTATTTTTCAACATTTTAATTTAATTTAGTGTATAACTTTTTTCTTACAACATTTTAAATTATAAATTGTATAATGTTATATCCAAATAAAAAATTAATATATTTAGTTTCTAAATATATTTTTTAATAATTTTTTTGAAAAATTATTTTTAATAAAAATTGAATTAAACACAAATACAAAAATCAACAAATAAAAAAATCAACGTAACTAATTTTATGAAAAAAATTAAACGAAGGAAATAAATAAATACGGATTTGGGATGGTGGAACTTTGAACGTACACCTTCACTTTTAATTACCACCCTAAAGCCTCAAGATTAATTAATGTTATATTTAGGTCTGCTTTAACTTTTTTAAAAAGGGAGTTTTAAAAATATTTGTCTAATATTGGTCCTTTCATCAAAAAATTTGTTAAAGTAACAAAATTTTGTGAAAAATAATTATGATGATGATTAAATTTTTCTAATCACCCTAATTTTGCACCCTAAACTTGTAAAATAGCCATTTATCCTTATCGGTACTTGATATAGATTTTTTTCAACATTTTGATTTAAAAAATTTATAAGTTTATATGCATATAAAAATAAATGTTTCTAATTTCTAAATATTTAAGAATTTTTTTGATAAACTATTTTTAATAAAAATTTGAGTCAATCACAAATAAGAAAATCAAATGTGACTAATTCACTAGAACAGGTCAAACATGATAAATGTATTTTTCACCATGATCCCCAGCTTCTTCATGGCCGAGATTTGCTCCTCTTACTCAACATGCAATGGTATCTAGAGCAAATTACTTTATAGATGAGTCATTTGAACAAGTGGGTGAAAAATCACCCGGTGATGATTAACAAGGTTGATGGTTGTTGGGGTAACAGGTGAGTGACCAAAATATTAGATATAAAAGTTCAGGATCCGAAGAGTCATTGGAAAACTTTAATCACTATAATAATCATTTATCACAATCTTCTACTCATTCCATCCCATAAAAATAGTCACGTTTGACTTTTGTACTTGTGTTTGACTCAAAATTTTATTAAAAATAATTTATCATAAAAGTTCTTAAAAATATATATTTAGAAAAAAGACACATTAATTTTTTATTTGGATATAAATTTATACAATTTATAAGTTAAAATGTTGTAAGAAAAAATTCATATATTAAACATTGAAAGACAAACGTGACTAATTTTCTAAGGCAGATGAATATTAGAGTAGACTCAAAATTTGATGGAATGACTGAAGTTAGACAAAAAGTTTAAAAACACGACTTTAAGAAAATAAAAAGTTAAAATATGATCAAAACATCATCATCCCTCTGTCCCCGACCCAACAACCCCTTCCTTTGCCCTACCTAATTGACCTGAAATGGCAGCTTAAGAATGTGTTCTTTTATTAAGAATTAGAAAGAAATTTGGAAATTTTTAAAATTGATTTAAAGTTTATGACATGAAAAGATTGATTCAACAATTCAAAGAAAAAAAATACTCTATATTGTAAAGGAACACAACCTGTGTTTTCACCATTTCTTTTGAGCATGTTAAACCGGTTTTCATGTTCCCATAAGTGCCGTTGGCTTTGGGCTGTTGGGATGGAGCACGTAGCGTGATATTTCAGACACTACACAAGTGCTTACCCAAACATGAAACATTTGTTTTAATATTTGCAGACAGACCACAGGCTTTCGCTACACTGCACTACTACAATGGAGATAATTCTCATCAACAGTTACAGCATCACAATTCTAAGGTGTGTAAGCGTGTTGCTAGCTCAGGTTTTTGTATTCGATTGCTACAACATTCTCTTAAGGTAAAATTTGCTCAACCAACTTACATACTCGTTGAGCCACTACAACAACTCATGCAAAGAATGCAAGAAATGGACCACGTAAAGGTAACAACTGTTACAATTTTAAAAGCTAGCTATGGATGAGTGTTCTACATCTGTTAAGCAGGAGCCTGGGATAAGAGTTGAAGAACAGCCTCTTTCGAAGGCATGGCGGGAATGGCACCCCTTGCAGTTACCGTCAAAGCACCGCAGGCATTTGCAAATAAAAGAGCTTCCCTTAATTGCTTCTCATCCTGAAAAGTCCACAAGCATAGTAGAGTTGATGAGTTTTACATGTTAAACTCTCCGGAACAGCGAAATGATATCGACTCGAAGAATAAGCAGTTTTTCAATAGTGAGAATTGCTTTCTCGTCAAGAGGTTTTTTGCATACCAGAAGCGAAAAGCCAAGCAATGTCTAACCTCTATAATCCTTGTATCAGAAGCCAATCTGCTTAGTATTCCACTTACAAACGAATCACCAGCACCAGTTGTGTCAACAGCCTTTACTTTGACACCAGAGACTCTGCCCTTGAATTTCTGCAATGTCAATTGGTATTCCACAGGGTCAACGCTACATAACTAGCATCAAGTTTTGTAATAAAACTCATAAAATTGGATGAGTCTGTCAAGTCCTTGCAGGAATGCACTTTCACTAATGAGGGAAGTGAAAGGAAAAAAAGAAAATATGTGAAGAAAAAAAACAAGGTCTCTGGATTTAGCAACACTTAAAAGAATTTCAGATCGTATATGATGAAATGGGTTTGTAAGATGATCTCATCTTGGATACAACCAAATAACCAATAGATTGGAAAATTAACAAGTAATCATACCTTGGTGTAATATCTACAACCTTGTGATCCTTCACTTACGATCAAAAGCCTAAGATTAGGATGAAAGAGTTTCTCCAACACAACTTTATCATCATCAGGATCACCATCTCCAGTCAGAAATGTAATTTCCTCCTCACTGATCTGCCGTTAAACAGAAGGCAGAAGACATAACATATCTAAAACATTTCTTGCAGTTTCATATTAAAATAAACCAAAAAAAAAACTTAGATAGTATTATCTGGGTCCCCACAGGTTTTTCATGTTAATCTCACAGTATGTAAAACCATTCTTAATAATGTGCATGCGATCCTCTACAGTTATTGGTTTTCATGCAATTTAAATCTTAAGAGGTACATAGTGGTGTACCTTAATAATGTCTGCAAGATCCCACACGCTCATTATGCCTTCCCGAGCAGCTTCAGCCGATGGCCAAAGCGCCAATCTTAGATTTGGATCATAAGACAGGATGCAACCAGATTTTCGGGCAAAGTTCATTGCAGCAAGCAGAGTTGATCTGCATGGTTCGTCAATCAAGCTAATAGAACCATAATGGAAAATCCTTGCCTGCAATAAGTAAAGCTTAACATAAATTTTGAATTGGGCACTCTACCCCGATCTGTAATCTATTGCAACAAAATCAAGAAATGTGTGTCCCATTAAAAGAAGATACAAACCTGGTTAATGAGGTTCACATCAAGTTCTGATTCATGGAGCAACATATCAGCACTAGGATGACGGAAAAACAGGAATTCACGTTCACCATCATGTCTAAGTGTGACAAATGCCAGGGCTGTTCTTGCATTGTGGTCAAATCGCATGCCCGAATTATCAACATTGTTTTGTTTCAATACGTTAGCCAGCATATAGCCGAACTCGTCATCGCCAACCTAATGTAAAATGGAAAACATTACAAAAAAGAAGTCCACTGACTCAGACTTACTATCTTATTCATATTGTTAGAACTATAGATATGCAAAAAATAACTTTTGCCAAAGGGGAGAATGAACCAAACCAGTAAGGACCACAAAGATTCCTCCAGGCATTTAAAACAGAAAGAGCAATCAAAATATAAAACTAGGAGATATCCTAGTCGCTAGGTCAAGCTAAGATATATACTGTAGTTGGTAATATACCTTTCCTATGAAAGCTGATGAACCACCTAATCGTGATATTCCAACTGCCACATTAGCAGGGGCACCACCAGGGGCTTTCACGAATGCAGGTGCTTCAGCTAGTGAGACACTTTTAACAGTTGGGACGAAGTCAATCAACATTTCACCAAAGCAAACAACAAGTTGCTCGCTCTTTCGAGCATCATCGCCATCAACAGCAGTGGCAGGAGGATCTGTAGTGCAGCCTTTTTCACATGTACAATTATTAAACACCATTAGAGATGACATGACTGAGATAACTAAATAGAAACGAAGCAAATAAAAGAAAATAAAAAAAGTATCACTCAAAAGTAAAGGGGAACAAGAACAGAAAGAATTTAAAAAAAAAGGATTAGTCAGTAGAAATGCATGAAGACGAAACCAAGCAAGGGAAAAAAAAAGAGACAGCCAATCCTACGAAAATGTTCCGGTAAATTGAACAGTTCGTGATCACAAGCAGCAACCAATAAACATTCTAGGGACATTCTTTGTACTTCCTCGAAAATTGAGAAAGATGCTCAGACTCGGACCAAGATCCGGAAGACGGAAGAGAGCCCAAAGCATTCGCATCAATGAACTCGAAGAAGAAACGAGAAAACCCCAAGAAAGATGCGCGAATCGCAGAAGATGAAGATTAAGTCAGAAAACCCGGAAAGAAACAGCGTTGGATAACAGGCGGCGCACCTGAAGTTGGATGGGAAGCCATTGACAATTCTGCAGAGGAAGAGAGTAGCGAGATGGGAGTACGTAAGTGGTTTCTGAGAATTTCTTGGTTGCTACAAAGTTCTCGTGTGAAGGAGAAGATGAGAGGTAGGAGGAGGGAAGGAGGTTGCAGATCAGAGGCTTGATTGATTCTTTTGATACTACTTTGCACATCTATCACTTTCAAGGTGACAACTCTGACTTGAAGGTCTCCTCATCATCAGAAACGGTGGGCGTAATCCGCGGCGTTTTAGTTGAGGTGTGATTACGGACGTTGTCCTTATTTATGGCATAGTTTGAAGTTTCACCCTCATACTTTTTATAACTGTCTTATATACCACTCAGCTTAGGCATGGTAGCTATTCGCTTATCGAGCCACACGAACCTTTTGAGTTTAAGTGAGATACTTGATTAGCGAGCTTTACAAACCTTTGAGCGTAAGTGATCTACTTTCTTATCGAGCCGGATTGGACATCACCGCCACGAACCTTTGAGCGTTTGGTGGAACGACCATACGAGCTGGGCTCATATATATCAAAGTGAGATACTTGATTAGCGAGCTTTACAAACCTTTGAGCGTAAGTGATCTACTTTCTTATCGAGCCCCACAAACCTTTGAGCAGAGCTCAAGCATTTAGGCTCAATAAATTTCGAGTCGAGCCTTATTTTCATGGTGTAAAACATTGTACCGGATAACGTACCGTTTTTCTAACGATACGAGACAGTACTAGTATATCGGGATATCCCGGACGTACCGGAATTAATGTACCGGTGTGTGTGTATAACCGTATGATCCATGAAAGATTATCCTACTGATGCATTGGGTTCCATCTATTTCTGCAAAGAAAAGAATGAGGTCAGCAAACATATACTAGTTTTATTTAGGACAACAAATAATGAATCATGAACCAAGCATATACTGGTTTTGTTTTTGACAGCATCACACGCGGACAACAACTACTAAGCTTGTCCCAACACATCAAATGCCCTCAAAAGTGGAGCTTACTAAGTACTAACATTACTAACAGCTTACTAACTAATAACAGTTCCAACTTTAAACTTCGAATTCAAAACTACTAAGTACCTTACAGTTCTAACGTATAACAGTAGCACTCATGAACAAATAATCGGATAAAAAACTAAGAATTGTTAAAACTAAAAGCTAAGACAAAGAGTTGGTTAAAAAAATAAAGAAGAAATAAAGCTTGAATCTTAAACAACAATTACCTCTCTCCGATGTCAAGTTCACGCTAAGAAGGAAGGAAACTACAATCCTTGCTGAGTTTTTCTTCTCTCCGCCGCCGTCTTCGGCGAGCTCATCCTCTGCTCAGTCAAGAAGAGAACTCAAAAGGTGGAGGCATGGAGTTCTTGCGATCTTGCGACTCGCCTCTCACAATCGTTTGAATTGGATCTCAAATCCCTAGCTCTCGTCCCGTGTTCTGCTTATGCAATTTAATTTTCCAGATTTAGGAGAATTGTTTGCTTCACGTTTTGCCACTCAATGTTTATGATTTTTTTCAATTAGGCACCGTAACCGCCATTTTCTACATTTCAGCCGGTACATGAAACAACCGAAATGGCCGAAATGACCGGTACCGACCAGTACAGCTGGGGATGCAAATTCAGCCTAAACGGTGCCATTTTCTGACTGATACCGGTACAAAATCGGCGTACCGGCCGGTCCGGTACGATTTTTAATACCGTGCTTATTTTCACGAGCTCAAGCCTGTCAGGTTTGAGCTCATCTCGGCTCATTCTTCCCTAGTGTATGAGATCCCAGTGGCGTCACACACTACACTCGCCTAAATCTAAATTGTGAGCTTGTTGGTGACAAGCGAGGGTATAGCGGCGATCACATGAGAGTTGAGTGGTGGAGGTGAGAGATGGCATAAGGGTGACAAGGTATAAAATTGTTGAATATTTTTATATTTGATCTAAATATTTTAATATAGATATTTGAGATTATTAGAAAATTGCTCCATTATTCATTCTTGCATTTTTTTAATAAATAGTACAAATACTATTTAAGTACAAATACTATTAATTGATGTTATTTTAAACATTTATTTTCCATATTTGATAATTTTAAATTCAATCTAAAATTAACATCAGTGATTTGCTCAATAAAAAAACATTAATGATTTGGAATGATGATTTGAATTAATATGCTTGTGATTAAGAATAATGACTCAACTGTGAAATTATAAAGTTATTATAAGGTGTTCAACACATTTCAGACTTCATAATGATCAATTTAAAGATATATATTTGAACAAAACTCATACTTTAAAGCCACATTTGTAATTCCACTTAAAAACATGATAAATATGTAACTCTCAAATAATGGTTTTCCCCTGAGCGGTGTTGCTAAGGGTTTTTGCCCTACTCATATGGCTTTGTGTTTCTCTTCTCCAGTGGTGATGTTGTGCGTGGCCCTGGCAGACGGCGGCATGGAGTCCGTTGGTGAGAGGTTTGCATGCTTTGTTTCCCATGGTGGAGGATCGGACGATTCAGGAGAGGGATGGAGGTCGTTTGCTAGTCCAAGATGACTCAGGCGACAACACTTTTGTGTTTGAAGGTAGTTCATCATGTTTTATTGGCTTTGGTGGAAAGATTGGCCTGGTGGGATTTTCCATGGCTTCGCGTCTAAGCGGTTCGGGTGATTGCCTGTTGTCATTCCCCGATCAAAGGGTTGTCTTTGGTGGTGGATTTTCTTTTGTTGATTGTCTAACCATTCCTCCTGCCCCAGTGTTGAGATCATATGATAGACTTGGCTAAGGGCTCCACTTCCAATTGATGCGTGCAAAGAGTATAACTTTTTAGCACAAGTTTTATATTTACAATTACTTTTTTAAGCCCTCAAGTGTAAGAATCACGAGTAGTATAGCGAATAAGAGTTAAGGGTGTCGAACCCAAAGGAACTCAACTTAATGAATTTGAAGTGCAAATTTTTGTCGTGGTCCTGTATGGAATGTTTTGCAGGAGGTGGCACCCCACTGGTGCCACGGGCTCCCGAGAAATGGGCAGAGGGCTTTTGTGGCACCACCTTAGCGCCACAATGGCGCCACAACTGCAGCTAGGTGGACGAATTCCTCTTGTGGCACCACCTAGGATTTAACTTAAACGTATGATGGAAATGGCTTGAAACACATAGGAAATATGACATGTGTATGCATCACCAGCCAACCTCTCTTCCTAACAAGGAGAGCGTTTTTCTTCGAGGTTCGCAATGTGCGAGGTTGGGCGATAGAGAGTTTGAGTAGGAATTGAATTAATGTATGACATTCATGAAATGATCCTAGTTGGCAGGCAATTCAGCAGAGGAGGTTGGTTGTGGTTTGACAAAGCAAGATGGTGGTCGATTTATGAGGAGGGTGTGGTTTGCAAGGGTTGCAGCGGATAAAGAGGGTTTTCTTTTGGTAGGGTTGAGCCAGGAATCACGCTACCGTCATATATGAGCTGGGGCTGCTGGAGTTGTCGAGTGTCATGGTATCTCCACAACTAGTTTCAGTTCAATGGACTATGGACCCAATATCGATCTTTTGGTGCTTTGTGTTGGGGATTGATGTCATGGTGAGCTGGATTATGCTCCAATGGGTTCTTAGGGTGCCTTTTCAACAGATTTCATTGCTAGCGACCTTGGCATTGATTAATCTGGGTGAAGTTCTAGTACTCTCTCCATCCGTTAAAAATTGGCCCGTTTGACTTTACTATTTCAATTTTCAATATTTGATTTAAATTTTAACAAAGATAAACAATTTAAAAAAAATTAGAAAAAATATATTTAGAAAATTTAGATTTCAAATTATGATACACATGTAAAATATTTAATTTTTAATGACTAAACATTCATGAAAAAAATCATAAATTAAATACTGTGAAACTGTTAAAATAAATGAGCCAATTTTTGACGGACGAATGGAGTATAAAAATCTATTTCCTGGAAAAAATACCACTTTTACAACCAATTTTTGTTTAGGTGTATAACTAACGTAATTTGCCCAAAAAATATCAGTGAGTCTGACTCAACTAATTTGTCGTGTTTCTCGCCGATGAATGTGGAGCTCGTCAATCTCCACGGATCCGTCATTCCTTCGCGTGGAGCAATAAAATTAGATCGAAATTCAACCGATCCTCTTCTTTTTTTTTCTCAAAAAATCAACAAAATCAACAACAATCGTTTTCATGACTTAATGATGCATTTTGTTCTACAACCCATAGTGATGTGTTTGATTACCACAATGTTGCATTCATGATGCATAATGATGTTCTCCCATAACAACATGATGCACTCGTTCTGGTGACTTAATGATATGTCTATTTTCTTCAACCTTTTTAAAGGATGCACTTGGTGATCAGAATGATACTCTAGGTTTCACGTATGATGCGCTAACTTACAAACACGATGCACTCGGTCTGATGACTCAATGAAACACTAATTTTCTTCAACCTCCCAAAATGACGTCTTTGGTGACTACCACGATGCACTCATGTTGCACTATGATGTTTTCCCTTACAAATATGATGCACTCGTTCTCATGAAAATGTTGTACTCATTTTCTTTAACATTTTAAAATGATGCGCTTGGTGACAAAAATGATGCTCTCTCTTTCCACTATAATGCTCTCCCTTACAAACATGATACACATTTTCCCACTAATTATGCAATCCAGGTCACACATCATTAAGGTACTTTTTCCCACTAATCATTTAAGATGAAACACACATAAATCAGAGTGGCGGTGGCAGACATGGAATGGTCATCGTCGGTGGCAGAGGGAGGTTTGTGGTGGTTGACCTTGTTGCAGACGTTGCACTTGTGGGTGAGGTTGTCGACATCGAAGAAAGGTGGTGGTGGAGAGTGATGAGGACATCGCCCCAAAGGACCCTCAGGTTCCAGAAGACCCACAACCTCAAGCACGCGCGACCCCTGGTCCGTTCCAAGGCCTTGGCGGACCCATGACCAGGTCCCGGCTGAAACAAGTCCAAGCGAACCTTAATGCTTTCATGAGGCTCATGGCGCAGGACGATCGAGAGGAGTCTCGGGAGAAGGCCTTACAACTTCACCAACTCGGTATCGCGCTGGACGCAGAGTGTGCGAAGCCCCTTGGAGTCTTAAGCATAAGCGTTCTTGAAGAAGGGAGCAGCCCAGTCTTAAGCGCGCGAACACTTGGCGAAGGAGAAGGCCTCAGCCAAGGGCAACTCCCGAAGGCACCCGGCGGAGGCATTCTAGCGAAGGCTCCTAGCGAAGGCCTTTCGCGTAATCTCCAGGCTTCATCAGTTGACCGACCAAACCTGACAGATGGTGTATTTTCTCCGCCGATACTCGGATAGACAAACAACCACTTTTAGGCTAGCCTTACCTTTTTACCTTTTTAGAAGCTTTTCACTGTAAGCGTGCAAAAGTACTTTGTACTTTCGCACGCATGCACATTCGAAATACTCCTTTTACTTCTTCCATTTCACTCCACTATATAAGCTAAGTGGCAGTCACCATTGTAACCTAGAACATATTATTGAATTTAAGCAATTCGGCTGAAACACTCCCGGGGAGTCATCGGCTTTTGTGTTCTCCACTCTTGCATTTCCATTTCCCTAGTGATCCAGGCAAGAGGATCCAAGCATAATATCTAGTATTGCTTGACCTTGTAGTCAAGAGGTGCTAGATCCCATCTTCATTCCTAGGCATTTTCAAGGGCATTGCCTCACCTCGTAGTGAGGAGGTTCCCTTGGCCGACACTGTTTCCTTCGTGTTCTTCCTCTGTTCTTCGTTTCCATTCTTGCTGGAAACCGCCTCCAACGAGCTAGATCCGAGCTCGTGATCACTTACCCCCCCTGTGATCATATCAAGTGGTATCAGAGCCAAAGCGCTCATTGGAGGTACCGTATCAGTTGATGATTTTTCTTCAAACAAAACCTTTTGTTACCTTTTCTTACACTTGGAGGAATGTCGGTTGATGATCTCATTGAGACCGAAAAAGTTGTTTAAAAGTGTGCTTGTTTAAGCCAAGTATTTTCGAGCTAAGCCAAAAGAGTTGTCCTGAGCGACAAGTGTGTAAAGAAAAACGTTTAAAGAAAGAAAAGTATTGAGCAAGTTTTCGCTCGAAAAGTTCTTGAATGTTCTTACGTGTTCTTCCCAAAACACAAGTGAACAGTAAGATTGATCGGACAAATAGTTTCCAAACTTAAACAAGAAGTGTTTGTGACTGCAAAAGCCTTTTCTAAACTTCCAACCAAGTATCTTCCGAGCCCGATATCCCACAAAATCGGTTTCAAGTAACTAGTCATTTTCTTGAGTTGCAAGTTGCGGTTTTACTAGAGTTTTGTTTGTGTTTCCTTGCGTGTTCATCTTTGATCTAAGGTTGAAAACGGTATCAAGTTTAGAGAACTTGTAAAAGCCAGCGGTGAACAGCCGAATTGACAAAGTTATTGAGAGAAACACGAGAGTGAGAGTAAACACTCAGGGAGTGGTGAGCTTCTTTTCTGATTACATATCTTTAACAGAACTGTGTCACAGATGGTTTCAACAGACTCGTCCCCCCCTCATCCATCCCGGCTAGCCGTGCACAAAGACGCTCACGAAGATCTTACGAGGTTGGACGAATCGGGAGCTCAAGTCGCCATGACAAATGAGCGACTAACGAAAGTAGAGGTAGCTCAAGGAAGCAACCGGAAAGCTCGCAAGCCCACGATGACGCCCATGCATCGCGGGCTCAAGATGGAGTCACCCATACCACTTTCGACCCGCATCGACGAAGCCACAGGCTACCCCACACAAATCGTCCGACCACTTCCACAAGAATAGATCTTGGTGTTGACATCCTGGACAGTGATGACCAGGAATATTACGCGGAGCCACCACCAAAGCATATTAAAAGAAGAGTCTTTCCCGATAGAGCTCAAGCCAGAGCCTATCTCCATAGAGACCTCGAAGAAGAGGAAGAAGCGGAGCGAGGCCGAGTTCACCGAGGGTTCAACAGAGACCTGGGAGGTAGGGCGCAGGCCCAGGACCAACAGGCCCTCGCCAACATCAAGCTTCAAATACCACCCTTCTACGGGTCCAGTGATCCGGAAGAGTACTTCACATGGATGGCTAGGACTGAGCGGATCATTGATATGATGGGATACACTGACGCTATAGCCCTGAAACTTGTGGTTATTGAGTTTCATGAATATGCTCTCACCTGGTGGGAGCAAGAGCATCACGAAAGAGCCAGGATCCGATGTCGTCCTATCACTACGTGGGAAGATCTTAAAAGGACCATGAAGAACCGATTCGTACCCAGCTACTATGACCGAGATTGTGCTCAGAGGTTGCAGCGCCTTATCCAGGGTCATCGCAGTGTCGAAGAATACCAGAAGGACCTTGAGAGGGCCTTGATGAGGGCCAACGTCAAGGAGGACGAAGAGGCTAAGTTGGCCAGATTCTTATATGGCCTACGGGAGGACGTCGCCAAGACAGTTGAACTATGCGACTACCGGGATTACCAAGATCTGGTGCATAAGGCCATTCGGGTGGAGAAACAACTACAGAAGGGAAACTCTTACTATCCTGCTCCTACCCCCGGCAGGGCCCCAAGCAGCAAGACCCCCTTCCCAAACCGCTCCCGCCAAAACCATACGCATCTTCTGCGGCGATGCCACCCTCGCCAAAATTACCCCAACACAAGACCCTCCTCGCAACCTCACCAAACCCAACGCCATCACTAATGAAGGCCCTCGGCGGTCAAGGAGCATCGAATGCTTTAAGTGCCCGGGCAAGGGACACTATGCGAGGATTGCCCCAACCGAAGAGCCATGGTAATGCGGCCCAACGGGAATTGTCTAGTGAAGAGGAAGGAGAGGGCTATCCCGAGCAAGAGCAACATGAGAGTGAAGCGTAAGAGGGAGAGCTCCTATGGATGGTCTCATATTAGTTACCAAGAGGGTCCTGCAAAGTTCCCAAGTGTCACCGAAAGTATTCAGCGGGAAAATCTTTTCCAATCAAGAGCCATGGTGAATGGGACTCTGTGCAGTCTCATTATTGACAGCGGGAGTTGTGTCAACGCTGCCAGCGAAGACATGGTCGCTGAATTAGGCCTCCCCACCATCATACATCCTAAACCGTATCGCTTGCAGTGGGTCGACGACAGGACCTTTGTAAAGGTTGTCAAACAAGTCGAAGTCCCAATCAAGATCGGCAAGTATGAGGATTCCATCACTTGTGATGTAGTGCGAATGCAGGCGACCCACATCCTCTTGGGCAGACCCTGGCAATATGACAAGGAGGCCATACATTATGGCAAAGCCAACAAATATGCCCTCACTCACCTCAGTAAACCATACACCCTGCTTCCCTCACCCCAACTCAAGCCCATCAGGATCAAATCCATCCGGCTAGTAAGTCCGAGGGAAAAAGAAAGGAGGGCAGAGAGCGGAGAGAAAATGGTGAGAAGGTTCAAGGAACCTTGAGTGAACGGAAAGGGTGTGCATTAATGGGAAACACCCCGAGAGAGCCCACGAGAAAACAAGAGTGTCTTCCTCCCATAGCCAAAGAGAGGGATTTTAAAAGAGCGTTCCTTGGAAACAGGATCTGTTTTCTCCTGATCCCCACTCACTGCATGCTAACACTTGACAATGTGTCTTCTCTTCCTTTCTATGTGCAGAAGGTCCTGAAAGAATTCGGCGAAGTATTTGATGAGCCGCGAACCCTTCCTCCATATCGCGGCATCGAGCATCAAATCGACTTGCTCCCGGGGGCACCTTTACCCAACAAGGCCGCCTACCGGACCAATCCCCAAGAATCCAAAGAGATCCAGTCGCAAGTTCAAGAGTTGTTAGACAAAGGGTTCATCCGCGAAAGCCTGTCGCCATGCGCGGTCCCACCATACTGCACTAAAGAGCGATGGCACTTGGCGCATGTGCATGGACTGCCGCCCCATCAACTCTATCATCAGTAAAGTATCGCCACCCTATACCTAGACTTGATGACATGTTAGACGAATTGAGTGGTGCTTGTGTGTTTTCAAAAATTGACCTTAGAAGTGGATATCACCAAATTCGGATGAAGGAAGGTGATGAATGGAAAATCGCTTTCAAAACCAAGATTGGTTTGTATGAGTGGAATGTTATGCCCTTCGGGTTATCTAACGCACCAAGTACTTTCATGCGTCGATGAATCATGTTTTGAGGCATTACATAGGGAGATTTGTGGTAGTATACTTTGATGACATACTAGTTTATTCTAAGAACCATGAGGAGCATGTTGAGCATCCGAGGCAAGTCCTTGATACGCTTAGGTTAGAAAACTGTATGCCAAATTTGAAAAGTGTGTATTCGCATCCCGGAAGTTAACTTTCTTGGATATGTCGTGGGTGCGAAGGGAGTCAAGGTAGACGAGAGTAAGATCGGTGCCATTCGGGATCGGCCTACTCCTAACTCCTTAATCGAGGTCAGTCCTTCCTAGGACTTGCTAGTTTTTACAGAGATTTGTTAAAGACTTCTCTTCCATTCACGCCTTTGCATGAACTGGCTAAGAAGAATGTCGTCTTTGAATGGGGTCAGTCGCAAGAGAAATCTTTTAACGAATTGAAATCTCGTCTGACAAATGCTCCTCTACTCACTTTGCCAAACTTCGACAAAGTGTTCGAGGTAGAGTGCGATGCCAGTGGTATAGGCATCGGTCTTTGTCTTGCACCAAGAAGGCCATCCCATCGCCTTTTTTAGTGAAAAGTTGAGTGGAGCCACCCTGAATTACTCCACGTATGACAAAGAGCTATACGCTCTTGTGAGATCCTTACAAACGTGGAGCCACTATCTTCTGCCTAGAGAATTCGTAATCCATACGGATCACTTGTCTTTGAAGTACCTTCAAGGACAAGGAAATTTGAGCAAAAGGCATGTTAGGTGGGTAGAGTTCATTGAGTCTTTCTCCTATGTTATTAAGTATAAAAGGGGCAAAGACAATGTCGTTCTTGATGCTCTATCAAGGAGGTATGCATTACTCATGACTCTCGATACGAGGATTGTTGGTTTTGAGGGTTTAAAAGGAATGTATGAACATGACGTGGATTTTGGTGAAATATTTGCCAATGTGTTAAAGGAAGCCAAAGAGGCTACTATGTTTTTGATGGTTTTCTGTTTAAGTTGAAAAGGTTGTGCGTCCCGCAGGGTCAATGCGCGAAGTGATCATCAAGGAGGCACGTGGAGGTGGTCTCATGGGACACTTCGGTGTCCAAAAGACGCTGAGGCCGTTAAGGAGAACTTCTTCTGGCCCGGCATGAAGAAGGATGTCACCAAAGCTTGCGCCAGATGTGTCACATGCCACCAGGCCAAGTTGACTCTCCAACCGAAAGGGAAGTACACTCCTCTTCCCACACCTTCTATTCCTTGGGTTGAAATAAGCATGGACTTTATAAGTGGTTTACCTAGGTCATCGCATGGTCATGATGCTATATTTGTGGTAGTTGATAGGTTCTCCAAAATGGCCCATTTCATCCCATGTCATAAAACTGAAGATGCCTCTCATGTGGCGGAATTGTTCTTTAATAACATCGTTAAGTATCATGGCCTCCCGCGATCCATTGTTAGCGATAGAGATTCGAGATTCCTAAGCCATTTCTGGCGAACCCTTTGGTCTAGGCTAGGCACCAGTCTGATGTACTCCACATCCAAATCACCCTCAAACAGACGGCCAAACCGAAGTGACTAATAGGACCTCACCACTATCCCGCGCACCCTCCTTAGGAAAAATCTGAAAGAATGGGAAAATGCTTGCCTCATGTAGAGTTTGCGTATAACCGAGCCTACCATTCCTCTACATCCCATAGTCCTTTTGAGATTGTATATGGCTTCAATCCTTTATCCCCTTTGGACTTAATCTCATTAGACTACACTTAACAGGTGGACGTAGATGGGAAAGAAAAGGCCCGACGCATGAAGGACTTGCATGCTAAGATTCACAAACAACTTGAGAAAATTAATGAGTCTTACGCAAGCGAGTTAATAAGGGCAGAAAATTTAGAAGTTTTCAAGTCGGGATTGGGTATGGTTACATTTAAGAAAAGATCGATTTCCCAGTGCTAGGAAAAGCAAACCGGCGCCAAGAGGCGATGGCCCCTTTCAAATCACTAAAAATAGGAGAAAATGCTTATGTACTTGACTTACCTTGCGATGGCTCTTATAATGTACATGCAACTTTTAACGTTTGTGATTTAGCTCCCTTTGAAGGACAAGCAGATTTTAAGAATCCATGGACGGATTCTTTTGAAGAAGGAGAGTATGATGAGGACATCGCCCCAAAGGACCCTCAGTTCCGTAAGACCCACAACCTCAAGCACGCGCGACCCTCGGTCCGTTCCAAGGCCTTGGCGGACCCATGACCAGGTCCCGGCTGAAACAAGTCCAAGCGAACCTTAATGCTTTCATGAGGCTCATGGCGCAGACGATCGAGAGGAGTCTCGGAGAAGGCCTTACAACTTCACCAACTCGGTATCGCGCCGGACGCAGAGTGTGCGAAGCCCTCGAGTCTTAAGCATAAGCGTTCTTGAAGAAGGGAGCAGCCCAGTCTTAAGCGCGCGAACACTTGGCGAAGGAGAAGGCCTCAGCCAAGGGCAACTCCGCGAAGGCACCCGGCGGAGGCATTCTAGCGAAGGCTCCTAGCGAAGGCCTTTCGCGTAATCTCCAGGCTTCACCATTGACCGACCAAACCTGACACATGGTGTCTTTTCTCCGCCGATACTCGGATAGACACACAACCACTTTTAGGCTAGCCTTACCTTTTACCTTTTAGAAGCTTTTCACTCTGAAGCGTGCAAAAGTACTTTGTACTTTCGCACGCATGCACATTCGAAATACTCCTTTTACTTCTTCCATTTCACTCCACTATATAAGCTAAGTGGCAGTCACCATTGTAACCTAGAACATATTATTGAATTTAAGCAATTCGGCTGAAAAAATCCCGGTGAGTCATCGTCTTTTGAGTTCACCACTCTTGCAATACCAATTCCCTAGTGATCCAGGAAAGAGGATCCAAGCATAATATCTAGTATTGCTTGACCTTGTAGTCAAGAGGTGCTAGATCCCATCTTCATTCCTAGGCATTTTCAAGGGCATTGCCTCACCTCGTAGTGAGGAGGTTCCCTTGGCCGACACTGTTTCCTTCGTGTTCTTCCTCTGTTCTTCGTTTCCATTCTTGCTGAAACCGCCTCCAACGAGCTAGATTCGAGCTCGTGATCACGTTCCCCACCGTGATCACATCAGAGAGTCATCGGCGGAAGTGAAGTGTCGAGTTTGAACAAAATGGAAAATTTTTAAATAACATGAACAATGCTCATGGAGGCTCACATTAAGCTCGGGCGCACTGTATCCCGTACCTAAAGTAAACACTCTAGGGGAGAGTTTTGTAGATTATCAAAGCTAAAGGGGGAATCGGAATGTATCCATAAAACTGTGGGGTTTCTGTAATTTGCGAGGGACACGGACATGGAAACAAGGACATGTCCATTTGTAAGTTTCCTACTTTCTGAAAGATAAAAGAGGTTCGTACACGTGGCAGCCATGGATTTCCTCAACCACACCATCTCGGAACTCATGATTTTAATTTTTACGGACTCCAGTTCCCAACTTCTTCCTCCATGAACCTTTTCTCCTGAAAAATGGCCGTCTTGTCCAGTTCCATCGACGCCCTATTCTCCTCCGCCGTAAGGAGTGCACGATCACCTCCGTTGACGCTTCATTCTTCTCATTCGCTATGTGCTCCCAAATTCCGCCTCCAAATGCCCTCATTATCACGTTCCTGCGCACATTCTCTTGCCATTAAAGCTTCTGCTTCCTCCACTGCCATTGCCGAGCCCGAAGGGATCAAGGTTCTCCCTAAAACTCGATTATGATTCAGTTTCATTTCTGTATGTGTGTGTGTGTTTTTCTCCCTGGAATTTTACCTAGATAAATGTTAAAGCGGATCTCTTATCTGTTTTCCTTTTTTTTTTTTCCGGTTTGCACTTTGAAGATCAATTCCGTGCCCACCAAGCCTATCGAAGGACAGAAGACTGGGACGAGTGGGCTCCGGAAAAAGGTAATCTGTTCCTTTTTAAGCCCCTCCTTTTCATTTGCTCCGCGGTTTAGTCTTCTCTTAATCTGCGTATTTGAACTAGTTCAAAAGCTCGTGATCTTTTAATTTGTCATTCGTTTGCTCGTAGGTGAAAGTTTTCAAGCAAGAAAATTACCTCGCAAATTGGATCCAGGTTTCAGTTTAATGCTTGCAACATAGATAGTTGATTGTGCGCGATACTGTTTCAATGCGTTCATGCTTTCGGTTCTGTGTAAGCAGGCACTCTTTAATTCCTTGCCACCTGAGGACTTCAAGAATGGAGTGCTTGTGTTAGGAGGTGATGGTCGGTATTTTAACCGTGAAGCTGCACAGGTTCTTTCACCTTATGTTTTAGGCATATCTTCTTTTATAGTACTTCATAATCTAATGAGACTTGGAAAGAGAGATGGGAAATATTGCTTCTGAATTCTTGTCAAGAGTACTTGTTCTTATGCTTCTGATATTTTACATTATAATTTCAGATAATTATTAAAATTGCAGCAGGCAATGGTGTTGCAAAAATTCTGGTAGGCCAGTGAGTGCTCTTAACTAGCTTCTGAATGTTTTTTCTGCTGTTTGTTCCGTAAGCATATTACTCCATATTACTCTAGTAAGACCAGCCTTTGGTGACCTTGCAATTACAATTTTTTCCGCCTTAGTCGTAGAACAATACTTGGGTGCTTACTGAACTGTTTCTGTGGAGATTTCAGTTATTTTGGTTAAACAATAGTTACTGTTCTTATGCTTGTTGCACAATTTATGTTTTGTTGCCCGTCATTTTCTCTTTGTATCTTTTTAAATTGCTTGTACGACAAATTAAGTCTCTCTTCTGCTTCACCTTTTTTATTAATTTGTACAATCTTAGTGAATTTCAGCAATGGAACTGAACATTGTGTATACTGTTGCAGAGAAGGCCTTATGTCCACACCTGCTGTTTCTGCTGTGATTCGGAAGCGAAAGGCATGCTAAGTTTTGTTTCATGATGCATATATAAAGATTTTCCTACTAAAGCACAAAGTTCTACTTTATTTGTCCTTCGCACCTGATTGCAAAATTTTCATAGGCAAATGGTGGTTTTATTATGAGTGCCAGCCATAATCCTGGAGGCCCTGAATATGATTGGGGTATAAAGGTGAAATGCTCGATTCACTCTCATATCTATCTCATAGGTTGTTGAACTGGAGGTTTTCTCTGGTGTGTTTTTTAAATTAGTGAGGTTAACTTTCCTCGTTTTTATTCTTTAACTAACATGCAAGATTTTTCTCTGTTGATTTTTCTAGTTCAATTACAGCAGTGGACAACCTGCACCAGAGTCCATCACTGACAAGATCTATGGAAACACACTTTCTGTAAGTCTTAGAATAGAGCATTCACAAGCATGAATCATTGTTTGAAGATGGAATCATATAATGTTGGTGTTTTTGGTGGTGACAAAGGTGAAGAAGAGAGAACAAATAAGAAGAAACCGTATGAAACCGGGAGAAACTTCATTAATTTATTGTGCATACAACCTTAAGCTTATATAGGCTTGTAGCAAACCAAATTCTAGTTGATATAGGAATCCTAAAATAATATTAATCCTAATTTTTATTGCTAAAGACTTATGACTTAACTAATTCTCCTAAATAAACTAAATAGTAATAATAATAGAAATCCTAGAAAGTAGCTGCTAAGCAGCGTATAATGACAAGACCTAATTAAATACTAAAATATATGCTAAAGAAACAAAATAGGTAGAGCTCTAGTAGAACTCCTCCAATCACGTACCTCAGAGGAGGTAAGGCAGAGAATATAATTTAGCCGGCGAAGCCTTTATCTTATAGAGGGTGGGCCGTTTACTGAGACTCCATCTAACAAGATCCCATTGGGCAGTTTAAAGACCTTGAGAAAGAACTAAGACTCTCATATAATACATTGAGCAGTAGCTTCGGAAGCACATCTCAACACTCCTTGCTTCAAAGCTGTTTATTGCTCAAAAGAGCTCCTCAAATTCTACCACTTCCGCCGGCTTGGCTTGCGGCAGCCTTCCCGTGCAAATTTTCTCAACGTGACCAAGCTGTCCACACTTGCTGCATCTCCTGTCTGGCCGCCACCAACATGCTTCGAGTTTATGGTTGATTGTCCTGCAGTGAGAGCATGGTGTACTCTTCTTTAATGGTATAGTCCTAGCAACAAGAGCACATGTAGTGGAACTCTTCCGCGGATTCCACAGGAGGAGTCTCTGTTGTTCGCCAGCTTGCAAGGCCTCCAACAAATCAGACAATGTGATGGACATAATGCCCCCAGAATTTTCAAGTGAAGCAAGTGTAATTTCAAACCTTTGGGGAACAATGACCAAGATCTTCTTTACCGGCTTCTTATCCTTCAACTTTGTGCCCAAGAGTCTGATTTTATTTGCCAACTCCAAGTGCCTATTAAAATGTTCTTGGATTGTCTCATCATCCTTCATCTTCTCAGTTTCAAACTCTCTCTTTAAATTAAGAGATTTCATATTCTTCACCTTATCACTACCGGCATATTCCTTCTTAAGGTAATCCCATATAGCATCAGGTTCTTGTAGAGACATTACCCGATTGAAGACTTATTGTGACATGTTTGCAAAGAGTGTCGCCTTGGCTTTGGATTTCCTCTGCTTCTTTATTTGTGGAAGAGTAGGGTTCTCTGGTTCTTCCTCCACCACTTCCCAAAGGTCTGAAGCCTCTAGGTAAGCTTGCATCCGGATGGACCACATCTGATAATTGGTTCCATCAAAGATGGGTGGAGACATGTTGTTGAATAAAGTATTCTCCATATGTTGTGAGCCTTGTGGCTTGTGTTGGTTTAGGGTTTATATGTCGTTCTTGGTCCCTCAAGATCAATATGCTCTGATACCACTTGTTGGTGTTTTTGGTGGTGACAAAGGTGAAGAAAAGAGAACAAAGAAGAAGAAACCGTATGAAACCGGGAGAAACTTCATTAATTTATTGTGCATACAACCTTAAGCTTATATAGGCTTGTAGCAAACCAAATTCTAGTTGATATAGGAATCCTAAAATAATATTAATCCTAATTCTTATTGCTAAAGACTTATGACATAACTAATTCTCCTAAATAAACTAAATAGTAATAATAATAGAAATCCTAGAAAGTAGCTGTTAAGCAGTGTACAATGACAAGGCCTAATTAAATACTAAAATATATGCTAAAGAAACAAAATAGGTATAGCTCTATTAGAACTCCTCCAATCACGTACATTGAGCAGTAGCTTCGGAAGCACATCTCAACATGTAAGTGTAGATTGTTGTTTGAAGATATAATGCTAAGTATTAAAGAAAAAAATAGGAACATTGTACATAACCTAATCTTATGGTTATGTAGTTTGGGTAAATAAATCATACAACACTTTTTATGTAAACACGTCTTTAACTCAGAATGATATTCATGCATGGGGTGAAGTTATAAAATATGGCTAAAATCTCCATTTCATGTAAGTCAGAAACTAACTGTCATCTATCCTGGGAAGGGGGGAAAAAATAACAAAGCCTCAGCACGTAAAACAAAGTTCGGTTATCTGGGGCAGAATACTCTGGTTGCTATTCATACTTATCTAGATGGTATTTGTAACTTGTCCTTTCTGCTTGTTTTGGTCAGGTACTTGGTTACTACTCCCCCTTTTTCCCACTCCAAGGCTAACAACCTAAGATCTAGTATTTACTTTTCTTGAGCAATAAGCAAATAACTTGTCACTTATACAATTTATATGCTAAATTTCTTCATAGTCTGTTCTCATTACTTCTGGATTTTGGATCTTGATTTTGCAAGTTTAAATAAATACTTCAAGTTGTCAAATAATAATAATAATAATAATAATACTACTTCAAATTAAGGTTTTTGATTTTCGTGAACATTATGCAGATATCTGAGATCAAAATGGCAGAGATTGCAGATGTAGACCTTTCTCGTGTCGGGGTCACAAAATATGGACCATTCACTGTTGAGGTTCTGGATCCAGTATCTGATTACTTGGAATTGATGGAGGTGAAAGTAGAATTATCAGTTGCTGCATTTTTTTTATATATCTTAGGTTGAAGATTTAATTGAATTGCTAATGGTTGTATCCATTTCAGAGCGTGTTTGACTTTGAGCTGATAAAAAATCTGCTGTCAAGATCCGATTTCAGGTATCGTTTGTGTTATTGGCCACTTACAAACTAGTTCTTCTAATTTGGTCTATTGGTCAGGCATATAATTGTTGTGTGCTTGCTATATACCAACAGCTCTTTCTTTTTGGAAAAAAAAGAAAAAAGAAAAAAGAAAAGAAGTGGGGTGTGTTTGTTGAAAGGTGAAATAATACATTGCTATATACTCACTTTTATGATTCTATGCACGAATTATGGGTGTTCTGGTTCAGTAACTGGGTTCAGAGTTTTAAAGAACTAGGAATGGTTTATACCTTTGCTCATTTGCGGGCATGAGCTTGATCAAATTACATTTAAAGATTTTTGTTTATTAACTTTTTATTTAAAATCTAGGTTCATTACTGATATCTCATGATGGAATCAGCAGTTGGATTCTTGAAATCAATGCTCACAACTGTATATGAGCTTTAGTTTTGGTCGTTTGTTTCTTTAGAAGTTTAGATTCTCGTTTTGCCGCTCAATTCATTGTTTAATTTGAATGTTTAGCATGATATTAGAGCTCAAGTAGATGGTTGAACTTGATTTTTTGGATCATACACATGAAAAGCTAGTTGTGAGTTGTTCAGTAACTTGGCATTTCTTGTGTCTTATAGGTTTACATTTGATGCTATGCATGCTATTACTGGTGCTTATGCGAAGCCAATTTTTGTGGATAACCTGGGAGCAAAATCGGTAAATAACTGCTAAGAGTATTATGCAAATCGTACAGATGATTTGGTTATATCAAGCCATTAAGCTGATATTAGCTGGTTCTTTTAGGACTCCATAGCCAATGGTGTACCTCTTGAGGATTTTGGACATGGTCATCCAGACCCTAATCTGACGTAAGTTGAAAAAAAGTTTTTCTCAAAGTGCATGTAAAACAGGATAGCCTTCTCTCACTTATCCTGTAAAATTAGATATGCGAAGGATTTGGTCAACATCATGTATGAGGAAAATGGACCAGATCTTGGAGCAGCTAGCGATGGTATGTTGTACTAAATTATGCAGAATAACTTGTTACTACATTGTCTTTTTTGGATCTCTTTTACTCAATGATCACTAATAAGGGTACTTTAATGTTAACCTGTTCTACTGCTTCCTAAAATCTTTGGAAAAGGTGTTGGGACTTCATAATTTTATGTAAATATGTATCTTTACATTAGCAAGTTAAAAGAAACAAGTAAAGTATGGGAAGTTTTGCGATTTAAGAATACTATGAACAACTATGGGGAGGGATGAGAAGAGGGACAGCGAAGCCAGAAAGAAAAAATGAAAAATAGAGAGAAACCTCTGAAGTCATGCAAAGTATTTTCAATATGTCATACATTTTTATAGCTCTGTTTAGCTAAAAATATGTTCTAGCCATTTGTTAATTGCTCAGCTTTGCAACATTTTCCTATTGCTTAAGGTCTCAATTATAATTACCTTCTGAAATGTGTCCTTATAAGATATTTATAAGCGTTATTTCTTAGTAATTTGCTTCCTAGCTGTTCATTAAAAGGAAAAAAAATTACTTCCTACTTCCACTCTGAACTGCCTTCAATAGGCAAAGAGAGCTTTTCATAAGGTGGTAACACCTTTGAAATAAAGCCAGCCCGCTCCCCCTTTTAAGGGATGCGGGGCTGGGGTCGGGGTGGGTGTTTTCTTAAACTTCAACTTAGTGGGTCATGTGTCTTCATAATTAACACCAACAGCTCAACAATCCAGTAGTGTTGCATATTGTGCCTGTTAGTCTGCGTTTCACCTATTGATGCATTACAGTGGTGTAAAGAGCGGATGAGTATTTTTTATCAGAATAGAGTTAACTTCTTATTCTGTATCTCAGGTGATGGTGACAGAAACATGATTCTGGGTAACAGATTTTTTGTGACTCCTTCGGACTCTGTAGCAGTGATTGCGGCGAATGCACACGAAGCAATCCCATACTTCAAGGATGGTCCCAAGGTGTGGAGCCTCCCAGAGTCTATACCCATGCCTATTAAGCTTAGGTAGAAAATTCATATGTTCAATTTTCAGGGTTTAGCTCGATCGATGCCAACTAGTGGTGCCCTTGATCGTGTTTCTGAGAAGTTAAAACTTCCCTTCTTTGAGGTTAGCTATATGCTTAACTGCATTACAAAGTTATGTGTGAAGAATGTTTGGGAAATTAAGATTGTATGCGTGGCTTTCTTATAAACTCTTGTATTTATTAAATTTAGGTACCTACTGGCTGGAAGTTTTTTGGAAATCTTATGGATGCTGGGAAGTTGTCAATTTGTGGAGAAGAAAGTTTCGGTACAGGTTCTGATCACATTCGTGAGAAGGATGGCATATGGTAAATTTGTGATTCGAGATGCTACAAAATATTTTAGGTTCTTTATACTAATTAACACAAAGCTGCATTAAAGGACATGCACTACACAGGTTGACGTCCTCTTTTTGGTATTCTTTTTTTCTACCTAAGAAAAAAACAAACAACTTAAAATAAAATGACAGGATTGTTATAAAATGACTGTAACTTCTGGTTCTTTACTGTTTATTTAGTTCTTATAGTTGTTTGTATTTATTTACAAGTTATGGGGCTGTTCTGTACATATCTTGATAGTTTAGGGGTTTAGTTATAAGCTGCAGGGGTTGAATCCCTCTAGGACTAGGATTGCTTTCCTAGTAAGGTATCTCTGTAGACACACACACACACACACACACACACACACACACACATATTACCAATTATATGGTGCACATATGTGTAGGTACACATAGCAATATATAGAGAAAGTATGTAGGGATAATTTAGATATTTAGTATTTTTTAGTGGATTTGGGCTGAAACTGTTTTGTAAATTAGGCATCTAATCTACTATGTGTACCTACACATATGTGTATCATATCAAGACTCCATATATATGCTGTTAAGCGTACAATCTATTAAAAAAAAGTTCAGTTTCTCACAAGGATTAATGAACATCCATTTCCTTCTGCTAGAAAGTATTCTGTAAATGTTTTTGGCCCAAGATTTAATTACTTACCTTTAATTGCTATTATGGTATCATACTATCATCATTTCATGATAAGACTGTTATATGTTCTTGGGTTACCCTGCAATTGCAATTAGAAATGTGTTTCTCTATTACCACCAAACTAGCTGTCATGGGAAAGCTTATTAAAAGCTTTTACTGCTAACTCGTTAAAAATCTCCTGTTTTTAATTCTTTCAATGTCCATCCAAGATTCAGTTGCAGTTGATAAATTCTTATATCTGATGGATAGGGCTGTTCTGGCGTGGCTTTCGATCATTGCATATCGGAACAAAGACAAGAAAGTGGGTGAAAAATTGGTATCTGTTGCCGATGTTGTAAAAGAACACTGGGCAACATATGGCAGAAATTTTTTCTCCAGATATGATTATGAAGTAAGAAGCATGTGATAGCTGGTTTCTCTAACTGTCTCAACATGTGTTTTATGGTCTCTTTTATTTTATCTTGCCATATGTTAATCTGAAGTGGAAAAAAAACTTAAGATGATGACGGTTTTGAAATTTCATTGCATCATTCTTTCATAAGAAGGTTGCGATACCAAGAGCACACAGTATAAAACTTTGCCACTGTTTTTTGCATGAATTTATAGAGTTAACTACTTCTAAATATTTAATTGCCAATGACCTCAACGAGTTTAAGATTAAGGTGCAGTTAATGTTAATCTAACGTTTACTCTCCAGGAATGTGAATCTGCCGGAGCTAATGATATGATAGCATATCTTAGAGATCTGGTTTCAAAGAGTAAGCCTGGTCAGAAGTATGGTGAGCTCTCCATTTTCATATTTTTTGTGGCTCATCTTAAGTCGCTCCTGAGTCTTATTATTTGATCACATGAAAATGATCTCATGCCAGGAAGTTATGCCGTGAAATTTGCCGATGACTTTAGTTACACAGATCCAGTAAGTTTAAACACACTGCATTTTCCATGTGCCCTTGGGATGTACAGTTGCTTTACATAGAATATACGGAGCCTTTCCTGCCTGACATGTTTACTTTGTATTGGAACTGGCATTTTAGGTGGATGGAAGTGTAGTGACAAAGCAAGGTGTTCGGTTTGTTTTCACTGATGGGTCAAGGATCATTTTCCGCTTATCAGTATGTTTAAAGTAGCAACCCAGTCTATCCTATTATTGTAGATTCAATTTATAGCCTATTCAATTATGTTTCGTTGAACATGATATATGCAGGGAACAGGTTCAGCAGGTGCAACGGTTCGACTGTACATTGAACAGTTTGAGCCAGATGTGGCTAAACATGACATTGATGCGCAAGATGCCTTAAAACCATTGATAGGTAAGTTTCATCGCCTGCAGAGTTTTTCTTACTTATCCTATACATGAGATAAGCTGAACCAAATCCTTCATTCATCCCTTTCATGTTTCAGATCTGGCATTGTCTATATCCAAGCTGAAGGACTTCACCGGAAGGGAGAAGCCGACAGTGATCACATAGACTGAGCTCTCGACAACCAGACTGTGTTTCTATTAAGAGTATTGCTGAACGGAAGATTGGATGTTTCCATCAAATGCCTCTCCATTTTTGACGTGAGTATCTTTACACAATTTTAGGGCACTCCTGCTGGTGTAATGCTCATGAGAAATGTACATCTGTTGGTAATGTTCATGCACAAATGCACAGACAAACCAAAAAATAATGAAATAAAGTGTCTGCTAGTTCAACATTCATTTGTGTACATGATCACATAGCTTGGTTTTCATATTTATGTGCAGCATTGTAGCTACAAGTACACATGTTTTGTATGATAATGTTAAGTTCCTATACCCTTCTTAGGTAGGGGCATACTTGTATGTTCACTGTCTCTTCTGTTGAATAGCAGAGTGGAAAGGAAAATTATATTCTAGTGGGAGTACTAGGTAGGAGTTGATGGTCAGTTGTCCACTTGCAGAGTGGTGGTGTGTGACCAAGGTGGTGTACAGCAAAGTACCATCAGAGGTGGTCAAGCTAATGGGCGATCACTTTTATATATGTACTTGATGCTTTATATGTTTCTCTCTGATGCTCTAGTTCGATCGATTAGAAGTAGATGTGAGAACACAGACTCTTCACTTTTGAGATTTAGCCACTTGAAATCGTGCGATATAAAGCACCACAGTTTGTCAAGGAAAAGTGAAGGCAAAAAGCACGAAAAGACCATTAGGGGGTTTCAAACTTAGAAATTGGGAGATGAGTTTTTCACCTAATAACTAAGGGTTTGAGAGGTGAGTGAGAAAAGTGAGTAATGAGGGCCCAAGTTTGAGAAGCCCGTGAAATTGAGGGCCCAAGCTTAAACTCCCGACTACCACTGAAAATCAGCCTGCTAACAGACACCATATCGCAACCTCCAAGAGATGGGAGCGGGGAAACTGATACGATCACGGGTACACTTGACGCGAAGCCGCGAGATCGTACGGAAGCGCAGATCTAGCTTGAAGGAGTCGACGAACAAGGAAGGGATAGATTCGGCCACAGACACCTCCCAACTACGAGGTTGGGCAATATCTGCGATAAGCCTAGGGAGTATGGAAGATCTAGCACCTCTCAACTACGAGATTGAGCAGTACTAGATATTAAACTTGATGATAAACAATCAAGGGGGATGGCGGAAAATAGCAAGGGGGTGAGAACCGGGCTTAAGGAATTTCCTTCTTAAGCTTTAAACATGTTCTAGGTTACAAAAGAGTTTGTTGTCCCTTTTATAGGAGGGAGAGGGGACAGACTCTGACAAATGTGCAGGCATGCCAAAAAGGTATAAAGATCAATATTAACTGTTAGAGTGAGTGCCAACCGGGTCAAAGTATGGCCATGGCTATAAAAATTAGATCGGGAACAAAACCGCTTAACTAGCAGGCATGCTATCCTAAAAAGGTAAAAAAAGGTAAAAACTAAAGTATTATAATACTCCCAAGTGTCAGCATGAAAGGAGGGAGTGTTCCAGAGTGGTTGGGAGTAGTTGGCCGACTTGAGGAACCTAGGTGGCTTCGCTTTAGGGCTTTGCCTGAACTGAGAGGCCCCGCACTGAAGGCCTCGCCTTCGTTAGGAAGCTGGTGGAGATGGCTTTGCCAGAAGGCCTCTCCTTCTCCTGGAGGCTTCGCGAAGCAGGCTTTACCTTCACCTTGAGGACTTCACTTTGGAGATTCTCGTTTGAGGGCTTCGCCGTGAGGCTTCTCAGAAATGGCTTCACCTGAGGACTTTGCCATCGCCGAGATGCCTTCGCTTGAAGTAGCCTAGTCCTTGCCTTGAGTTCTCGTGTGGAGTTCCCGCATGGTGGCGATGCCTTCTCCATGTCAGGTGCTAGTCCCAACCATGGATTAGGCCGCCTGGGCCTCTGAACCGCCTCACCAAAGGATTGCTCCGAGCCTCACTCGACTGCCTCTTCGTCTGGGACACTTTGTTGTTGCTTGGGGACCTCATGATCACATCAGAAACAATGGAAGGACAAGATCCTGGTGAATTAACGTCGTGGCCACTAGATGGCAGCCCTCGGCAAAGTCAGATCGGCCCGCTAAAGGAGAGGACGTGCCTCAAGCACGGATAGAATGCATGACGATGGCCCTGACCTCTACTCTGCTCGCTGGCTGAGGCAAGTACCTGTAAGGGCGTGCTGGCGTCAGGGAGAGGCTCGACCATAATCGCTGCAGTGATAGGCCTGAGACGGAACATCGACGGTGCCAACCACCACAAAAAAATGAATGGTCGCCTCACCTGGATGAAACGAAGCAATTGGACACGAGGAAGCGGGCGATCTCCACACAAACGAGGATGCGGTGAGGGCAAATCAGCGAGAGGAACAACAACGGCGACTTGAGGAGCCCGAGAGCGCCGACAGCGGGTGGCAATGTCGTGTTCCAGGAGAAACCCTAGAGGTTGCTCGAGAGAGCATTTTTGATTATTGCATACCTTGACCTTAGAAACTACACTAAGCTTGAGTTTCTTTAATGTCCTCTTAATTAATTAACACCATAACTGATATGTTAAGAACTTAACAGGTCGATTAACGGTGTTAATTAAATGAATTATTTATAGATTCCAGGCGTGAAACAATGACAGAGTCTATTTACCAACTAGTGGGTAAAATCACTAGTTGTATTATTTGTGTAAAGACCTAACTAGAAAAGGTATTTAAGTCTTTAGAATCGTTAGTTAGTTAGATTAGTTAGATAGTGTTAGGATACCCACTAGTTGGTAATTAGCAGCGCCGTGAAACAATAGTATGCTACTTAAATTGCACATTTTATCCCTCGATTATATGAAGTATCACATAATTGCCCCGAAACTACCAATGATTCATATTTGGTCCACAATGTCAACAATTTAGTTGCCATGTCAACAACCTCATGAATACCAAGTTCAAAATGTACTTGATGATATATAGATTAGAACCGGCAAAAACACACACACACACAAGAGTGCATTAGTTTACCCTAGCTATATATGACCTAAACATTAGTAACAAAATTGGCCCATATGTATTCCCAAGAGTACGTAGGGTGTTTGTGAATAGGGTAGCTAGCTTAAGACATGAATGAAGTTGATGGTGGATGAGTTGAAAGTGGGGTTCTTGGATGCAGGATTATGGGCAGTGATCAAGTTGGTCTTATCCAAAGGACAATAGTTGCTTCCCCGACCACCTATTATGGTGCAACTAAGACAAACATGATGTGAATGCCAAAGTACCAACTATTTTAATTAATGTTCTAGACACAACCAGCCAATAGGCTACTTATAATGGCACAACACACACTACATGCCTTAAAACTTGAGGCAATTGTGGGTCACTATGCCTCTTATCCTTCTTATTAGTTCCTGTCTTTTCTACCTTTACCAGGATGTGACATTAATGTCTAGCTGTACATGTTGCTTATTTGTCAAAATTACCAAACTAATTAATCAAAAATGTTAAATACAATCACTTTAAGAGTCAGTAAATTTGCACACCATTCTATTAAATATTTGGTTGCATGCACTCTTGTGGACCCAAATGAAAGTTGATTGATCAATGTGTATTTTTTTTATAACATGTTTTGAGTCTACAAAAGTATACACATGTGATTAATTAGAGAATGTTTAATTGATCAATGACTTACTACCATAAGCAAACACACTTCTACCCTGTTTCTGTGGGGAATGACGAGCACCATTGTTCCCCTCTTTTTTAATAAATTCATATTGTTGTTGAAAAAAAAAAAAAAATCACATGCATTAAAGATATATATACAAATATTTTCCACAAAAGACTTTACATTGAAAATTCAGTAATAGTTATCTCATTCTCTATTATAGCATTTAACAGATTTTCGTGCTTAAAAATCATGATAGCAAAAGAACAAAAGGAAGACTTGAAAGTGGTCGAAAGGAAAATTATACATGAAAGTGACATTGAAACGCAAAGAAAAACAAAAGCGAGGTTGTCGTATCAGGACAATGGAGCCTGAGAGTGTGCCCTAAATGGGTGCATGGTCATCTGTTATACTTATCTCACATATAATTCATCAAACCGCTGTCTATTTTGGCTTTATAACAAGCTTGCCTTATTTTCACAGAATTTTTGGGAACAAGCAGAATTTATTTCATCTCTTTTTCATCCATTAATCCCTGGTATTTCTCTGACCAATTATATATGCGCATATAGATTTCTGTTCCTTCCTTCGTTAACACTAGTGTTTTAAATCGTCAAAGATCAATCTGGATTGCGTTTGCTCCCCATTTTCAGTCTGATTTAAAAGGCTTACCAGCAGCAGCAGCCCCACCAAGAAAATAATGGCATGCAACAGACAAAACTAAGCAACTCATCATCTCTTTTAGTGGATGTATAAGTTTGCTGTTAACTTGAGGATGCAACTGTTCTTTTTCTCACTCTAAACTATATATGCTTTGTGCATGGGATTGTAACATATTGGTCTATGATCAGTATCATGAGATTTGCTCTATAGCTGAACAGAACTATATATATCTTCCATGCCCCACATTTCAGATGTTTTGACAATTTCCACCATTTGTTTAGTTGCTCATCTAATGGACTTAGTTTCTTGTCCTCACGTACTTTCTCCTTTTTTATCTCATCTAAAAGTCCCACAAACAAAGCTGTATTTGACTAGATGCAGAACTAATTAATAGGGGGTTTCAAATTTAAAAAATGAATGGAATGTAATTCACCTGATTTGTGTGGAATTCACAAGTGATTTAGCTTTTTAATTCGCTTGCTAGAATTGGGATGCATGTTTGAAACCACTGTGAAAAATGATAAGAGTGGGTGATGAATTACAACTAAAACACTCTTCAAAAAAAGAAACCATCTCATCCACATATCCAGGGGTGTAAATTCGGGTCAACCCGACCTTCTCGGGTTCGGGTTGACCCGAACCCAGCCCATAGTAATTTTCGGGTCGGGTCAACTTGAACCCGAAATTTTCGGGTTAGGGTCGGGTTGACCCGAAAAACCCGAATTTCCGTTTCAGCTTTTTTTGGAGGCGGAGGCGAGGTGAGGCGTAGAGCGTCCAGCTGCTGGCTGCTGCTGCTACTTAGTGCTTACCACGAACTGCTGAGCCTGAGATCGAGACAAAGGCTAGGCGAGACTGCGACCGAGACCGAGACCGAGACCGAGGATGTGGAGGCGGAGGCGAGGCGAGATAGAGGAGACCGACTGCGAGACAGAGACGAAGCCGCGAAGGCGGAGGCTAGGCGAAGCCATGAGGCGGAGGCTAGGCGAGAGCGACTGCGAGACAGAGACGAAGAGGCACGCGGAGAGTGAACCACAGACATGTGATACCGACGAGAGTGAGCGGAGACGAAGAGGCAGAGCGGGGCGGCAGAGGCAGAGCAGAACTTGAGATGAGAATCTGAGACTGAGATTGAGGTTGTGGGCAGAGACCGACTGGGCGAGAGAGAGTAGAGAGACAAATGGGGTGGGTGGGTTTTGGGCCTGGGCTGGAAGGCTGGGACTGCCGGACTAGGACTGGGATGGGACTGGGCTGGGCTGGGTGTCTGGGTCAGTGGGTGGGCTCTGGAGTGGGCTAGCTGGGTGGGGGATTTAATTTCGGGTTCGGGTTTGTATTCGGGTTGGCCCAGCCCGACCTCGAAAATTGCACATAATCTCGGGTTCGGGCCACCTAGGGCAGTATTTTCCCTCGAACCGACCCTAACCCGACATTTTCGGGTCGGGCTTCGGGTTTTCCTTACACCCCTACACATATCCACTCATGAAAGGAAAAAAAGTGCACAAACTGAATGAAATAAACCATGAGCCTTGGGTGGAAAACTTACTCACTTCTCATAATTCACTATGATTTACACTAATTCACTTCTCCTAAATTCACCCTAGGTTCTAGTTTAGGTGAAAAACTAACTAATTCACTAGTGAATTAGATGAGGTGAAAAACTGATTAATTCACTTAAAAATTGTTAAGTTTGAAACCCCTAATGTAAGTATTTGAAAGTCTTATATGTGTGTTTTGACAATTTTACATCACACAAAGAAATTCAAGAGGCGGTGAGAAGAGGCCCTAATTTTTTTTCACATGCCTCATTGTGCTCTTTCAACAAGAGGCGGTGAGCCCTAATTTTAAGATGACGTGATAAAGTGGTAAAATTGATAGTAGGCGTAATTTTCTTATAAGGAAAATTTTGAATTAGTTTCTTATGGTCTAAACTGGTACAATGATTTTTACTTCCTCTGTTCCACAAAAGTTGTCCACTTTATTTTCATGTTTATGTGGTATTTAATCTTTGATTTTTATTCATGAATGTTTTGATATAGAGATTTGAATAATTTATATAAGTATCATAATTTGTAGTATGAATTTTACAAATAATTTGTTTTAAATTTTTTCATTACATATCTTATAATTTGAGTCAAACACTCAAACACAAAACATGAATTTGGCAAACTCTACAACCTTTATGTGACTGAGGGAGTATATAATGGGAGAAGTATTTAGTTACATATACTCCCCTGTCTCATAAAAATTGTAACTTATTTTATTTTAGGTTGTCCTAAATTAATTATCATCTTTGGATATTGAAGGAAACTTTCTACTACCACATCTAATTACCACTTTACTCCATTTTAAAAATTTACCACTTTACTCCATATTGAAGCTGCATTTTCCTTAAAAGTTGGAACCCACACTATGTACTTACTGGAGCTATTCACTATGTACTTACCGGAACCCACTTCACACCTATTTTCTTTGCTGCCTTCGGTAAGTTAACCAGTACCCAAGTTTCATTCTTTTCTATTGTTTCAATCTCTCGATCCATTGCTTCTCTCCATTCATTCTTTCCTGCTGCTTCTTCATAGCTGTTAGGGTCCTCATGACTCAGGAACATCACCAGATTCTACTCCTCATCTTCATCAGATAAGCCATCCCCTCTTGAATAATCTTGTAGCCATCTAGGAGACTTCCGTGTTCTTTTGCCCTGGCCATCCATCATTTGTGTCGCGTTTGAAGTGCTAGCTTCATGTGTTGCATTGGTTGTAGTTGTTCTATCACTATTTGCAACTTCTGCTTCAGTTTCACTATCAACTTCTTCTTCGATGTTTTCTTCTTCCCCATGCGATTAATTTGACTACTTTATCTTGTGCATTCCAGCCCCAACTTTCACCTTCCTCAAATTTTACATCTCTGCTGGTGATTACACTATTAGTCACAGGATTAAATAGAACATAAGCCTTTGATTGTTCACTTACCCCAAGTAGAACAGCCTTGTAGCTCTTGCTGTCCAATTTAGTCCTTTTGCTGTCAGGTATGTGCACATGACCTACACATCCAAAAATCCTGAAATATTCAACATTAGGCTTCACACCAGTCCAACATTCTTTTGGGGTCTTATCCTTTACTGCTACTGTTGGACTCCTGTTGATCACATGAACTGTCCATCTAGCTGCATAGGGCCAAAACACTTTAGGTACCTTCATATCTGCGTGTAGGCACCTTATCATATTCATAATAGTCCTATTTCTGCGTTTCGCCACTCCATTTTGTTGTGGAGTATAAGCTGATGTGAGCTGCCTCTTTATCCCATGCTCCTTGCAAAACTGATCAAAGTCTCTTGAGGTGAACTCTCCCCCTCTGTCAGTTCTTAGACAACCAATTAGTGTGCGAGACTCCTTCTCAACTTGATTTTTAAATATCTTAAACATAGAGAATGCTTCATTCTTTTCTGCCAAGAAATATATCCATATCTTCATGGTGTAATCATCAATAAAGTTCAGAATATACTTCTTTCCACTGTGTGATGCAGGTTTGATAGGTCCACAGATATCGGCATGCACGAGCTGCAACTTTTCTGATGCTCTCCATTTGGATTTTTTGGCAGTTTGCCACAATGTTGTTTCCCTTCCATACAGTTTTCACACACTTTATTTACTGAAGTAAGCTGTGGCAATCCTCTCACCAAGTCTTTACTGTACATAATCTGCAGGTTTTTATGGCTTAAGTGGCCAAATCTCCTATGTCAGAGTTCAGTGGTATCTTCCGTTGTTGTCTTAAAATAGCTAGATTTTTTAGTTTTAATCTCAGCATGTACTTTGAACATTCTGTTGCTTGTCATCTCAGTTTCAACGACCAACCCCTTTGGCTTATGATGAATTCTACAACTCCCTTCCTGAAATATGATGCTTAAGCCCTTCTCTTGAAGTTGACCAATGCTCAATAAATTATTTTTCAACTCAGGCACGTAAAACACATCAGTTATCACCTGCTTGGCATTCCCCATATGCAGCCTTATATCTCCTTTTCCAGTTACAACCATCTTCATATTGTTCCCCAATTTAACCAAGTGTTTGTAGTTGTCATCTAGGGTTGCAAACCAATGTTTATTACCTGTCATATGGTTGCTGCAACCTGAGTCAAGAAACCATACACTTTCATGCTTGGATTTGTCCATCTCCACGCAAGACATAAGCATCAATTCTTCTTCCTCTTGTTCAACATAGTTTGTTGTCTTCTCTGATTTAGGACACTCATATTGAAAGTGTCCCATCTCATGGCACTTGTAGCATTCAATATTGACTTTTTTTTGAAACTTCTACCTCTACTTCTACCTCGCCAGGACCCTCTTCCTCTACCTCTGCCTCTTCCATCTGCTGTAACTTTCAAAACTTGGTCTTCCTCATGGTGGTTGCGCATCCTCTGCTTATGCACAAGCAAGCTACTTTGCAATTCATCCAGGGACATTGCATCAACATCGTTTGATTCTTCTATTGAGCAGACAACATAATCAAATTTTGAAATGGACCTCAAAATTTTCTCAATAATTGTTACTTGATCCATTTTCTTATCTCCATGAGCCTTCATCTTATTGGCAATTGTAAGTGTTCTAGGAAAATATTCCTCTACTTTCTCACCTTCTTGCATCTGCAGTACCTCGAAATCTTTTCTCAAAGCTTGAAGTTGTGCCCTCTTTACTCGAGTGCTTCCCTGCTATTTTTGCTTCATTGAATCCCAAATATTCTTGGTTGTGTCCTTCACTAGTATAGTCTCCAGTATATTGCGATCAATGGCCTGAAATAAGAAATTCTTTATCTTCAAATCCTTCAACTTTTGGTCCTCCATTGTCTTCCTTTGTGCCTCTGTAGGCACTGCACCTTCTGGAAGTGCCATGACTCCTCCTTCAACAAGAGTCCACATCTCCTTTGATCGAAGGAAGTTCTCCATTAGCATGGACTAGTGATCATAATGGCCATCAAACTTTGGAATAGTAGGTTGAACAAAGTTGCTACTCTTTGCCATCTTTCTCTCGATTATCAGGTCTTCAGTGGGAAGGCTTTGATACCAGATGTAGAGAAACACAACAACAATTGTTTGCTGAATAAAACGTTCTAAATCTACTAACTGAAGAGGGTAGCATATATATAGAACCTAGGCTTTGGTCCTAATATTACTAGGACCAGACTTCCTGCTGTAAGCAGGTTTCAGTTCCTACAGGGAACCCTTATTCATTACTAGCTCTACTAACTAGACTCCTAGTAATCCTAACAGGCTCCATCGGAGGTTTAATTGCCAGCCTTCCCTCTTTCAGCCGAGCCTACTAGGCTTATGCTCTCTCCATGGCTGTCGATGAAATGAGGAAGGAGGAGAATCCCTATTGTGATGAAGTATGTTCTTCTTTTCTCCAGCTTGATTCGAACCAGATGAGGTAGGAAGCCTTTTATTTCTTCCTCCTCTGGCATCGATCAAGAGCAGTCAAGAATTTGAGGAGATGGGTGGAGTTTGGAGGAGCAGCTCAAATCTGAAATGGGGAAGAGAGAGTTGAGCTGGAAAGGTTTATGGAGCTGGTAGCGGGACTGCCCATTGCCAGCCCGCTACCAGTTCAAACTTAAAATTTTGGCAGCCCGCTTTAATTTTGATTTTTCCTGCTCCTGACAGTTGGAAAGGCTTGATAGCTCGTTACCAAGTCACAAATTTGTTTTTGAAACGTTAATAACATTACAAGATTATAAAAACATTTTAATAAATGTAACAATAATAAAAATATGTCAAAAGATATTTCCTACAAATTTTAGCATTGCAAAAAAAATTTTAAAAAATTATTTCCTACTATCAAGCTCATAATAAAAAGTATTTCCTATAAATATTACTTTTTTAGCTTTTCCTACTATATAGCTCCTATTATTTTTTGAATATATTTCTACGTTTGCCAATTATGAAATTTAGGAATTCATACAACCAATAAAATTATGACCTACATTGGTGTTGTTTTTAATCGATAAATGTTTTTAATATTTAGTATTATTTTACCAATTTAAAATAAAATCATTTCTCTAGATTCTGATTTTGATTTATAAAAGCAATAAGAAATATTTCATGTAACCAAAATATAGTGCCTTATTTTAACTTGTCTCTATTTCAAATTTAAACATCTGATTTATCTACATCCACATTGAATGATGGTATATAAAATATTTAAATTTATTTTTCTGCACTGAAAGTGGCACTGGCCAGGGTCCTAGAAGTGGCACCGACGGCGCACACGGTAGAGAAGCCCGACTTAGTATCTCCTTCGTGACGGGACGATATTTAGGATTAATAACAAAAGCAAGAGTGCAATGGGACGAACACCCTCCACCATCAAACTCTTCATATATTCCCCGATCAGAGGCACTGCCACGAAAACGAACGAAAGAAGTGGCTCGATCGGAACTCCAACCCCAAAAGCCCACAACACTTGATGGCATCAGCGAGCTGAGGTAGCGCCACATGGATAAAGGATATATAAACTAGTTCTCTATAAATGGCTAGATTAGGGGTGTAAATGGGTAGGGCCTTTAAAGAGTAGCTCTAGCTTGAGCTCGAGTTGGGGCTTATCGATCGAGTCGATGCCTATCTAGTTCGAGCCTGAAATGAAACTCGATAAGTTAACGAGTCGAGCTCAAGCCCAACGATACTCGGCCCTAAAGAGTATCGATACTTGTCAATACTTAACGATACTTATCAAACCTCTTGAATTTTTTTTCTATATTATAATTTATGTTAGGTGTAGTAGTATTTTATTAATAGTAATAATCATGATTAGCAAAAAGTTATCAATTTGAGTGTTTAAATTGTATAAACTTTGATTGTATTTTATATATTTTATTATTTGTTTGATAATTTTTATTTTTATTTATTTTTTAATTATAATTTAGTTTTGAAAGTTTTAAAACGAGTCTATCAAGCTATTCGAGCCGAGCTCGAACCTCGGGTCAAACTCGATACTAATATATTGGACTCGAGCAATTTGAGCTCGAGTAGTATCGCGATAACTAACAGACTGAGCTTGAGCTTAAAGGGCCCGGGCTCAGCCCGGCCCATTAACACCCCTAGCATAAAGGACATGATGTTGGATGTATATGTCAGGCTGGTAGCGGGCTGGAAGGGGGTTAGGGCGTTACCAGCTTGGTAGCAGCTCAGTTGGTTACTGGCCCGCTACCATGGTCAAAGGGTAGCTACCACCCTGGTAACAGCCAGGCCCGTTACCAGGGTCTGATGCAAGAATGTAGTGCTTGTAGCGCATATGTAACGCCAAAATGCACTAAAAAGCCCCACCCAAGCCTTTTGCACTATCTATAGAGGTAAATGCACTACTTTGTTCGTAGCGCCGTAGTGGCGCATAGAAGCGCTATAACACCTTAAATTTGAATTAAATCATTTGAAAAACTTAGATTTCTCAATTCATTTCATCAAAATGTTTCTCTCTCAAGCTCCCTCTCCCTCTCTCTCTCTCTCTAAAAAGCTCCCTCATCTCATTCATCTCTTCTCAAACTTTAAACTCTCAACTCTCTCGTCATCAGCTCGGTGGAGGACTTGGCACCGGCGGTGGAGGGCGTGGAGGCACCAACGGTGGAGGACGTGGAGGCACCGACAATGGAGGATGTGGAGAAATCGTTGATTTGTTTATTCTTTTTTTCGTAAGTTAGAGTTAAAACCTTAGTTGTGTGATTTGTTTTTCAAATCTGAGTTTTTTTTTTGCAAGATATGAGTTATTTGGGATGTGATTTATTTTTCAGATCTGAGTTTTTTTTCAAGATATGAGTTGGTATTTGAGTTTTTAATATTTTTCAGATTTGAGTTTTTGGTATTTTTTGTTAAAGATTCATGTTTAGATGAAAATCTTAGTTTTGTGATGAATAAAAGTGTTGAAGATGTGTCCATAAAAAAGTATCGAAGATTTGGATTTGGATAGACTTGTATATATGTGTTTCTGGGTTTAAAGTGGATGAATGTAATGAATTTTTTAGTTTTGGGTTTCCGGATCTGGAATTTGTTTCCAGATTTGGGGTGGTGTTTTTTTAATTCATAAAATATTGTTGCAGCGTCACTTGGTGCTACTATTGTAGCGAATTATTCAGAAAAAGTATCATTTGTTTTAGCGTCTGTATCAGCATCATTTGGCGTTACGATAATAGTACAAATGAAGCGAAATTTTTGCGCTACAAATGTTCAATTAAATACGTAGTGCCACATGACTTTCTATTTCTTTCCACTCGTATTATAGTTGGATTCCACCATATATACTTTGTCTTTCTTTCTTTTCAAGTGATGGTATAACTTTTAAAACATTTTTTAAAGGCAACACTAATTTTATTAATAATAAAAGTAATTACACCAAATTCCCAAATATAAAGACTCCACAAAAAACGCCACAAAAAATCACCACACCCCTAAAACATATAATTTCAACTACACACCTTAATACTTGTACTCAATCAAACACAACAATTATTATGCAACGAATAGAGTACTACAATCATCTTTTAAGTGAGACTAAAACTCAGTTGTTGCCACAGCTGTTTTATAAAGCTGAGTTGATTGATTTATTACTAAACAATTAAAAGTACTCACACTAGCTAGTTTCACTTATATTTCTTGATGAATTAGCTAGAATATTGTATGCAGCCGGTAGGGGCTGATTTGAAAAAGTTAGTCACACTAATTAGGGTGCTTCAAACTTAGAAATTAGGGGATGAGTTTTTCACCTAATAACTAAGGATTTGAGAGGTGAGAGAGAAAAGTGCATAATAGGGGCCCAAGTTTGAGGAGCCCGTGAAATTGAAGGGGGCTGAGGCGTGAATTTCGTGCACTCAGTCTTTTCCCGCCTCTTTTCCCTTACATTTTTATAGCCTATGCGCTTCACTGTGCGTTTACTGGTGTGTCAATTATATTGTGCACTTATTTGTGCGTACAGCTGTGTGCCACGCACAACGTTGTGCGAGACTATGTGCAGGACTGTCGTGCACCGCCCACATATTCGTGATCCATCAACGTTCAAAATAAGCTTCATCAGGACAGCACAAATTAAGCAAGCCGAAACAAAATTAAGCAACCTCTGCCCTAACCCAAAAAGAATTTGTACCGTCCAAAGCAGGGAAGAGACGATTGAGGGAGATCAAGTGCTAAAACGATGGAGAATGAAGTATAGGAAGTGGAAAAAGAAGACTTTGCTACTGAACGGCAGTAAAACGGATGGAATCGATGACAGCCTTAAAAAACGAGAGGTTTGGGAGCGCCGGTGAATAACGATGGGCTACTCACGTGAACAACTAAGTTCACTTTGGCCCTATTCGCTTGAGGTCCGCGTAGAAAACGGTGAATCACGAGCTCTAATTCGCGTGAAAAAGGAGGAGCAAATGACTTTGTTTTTCACCTCCAAAATCTTAAGTTTGAAGCCCCTGTTAGTTATGTCACACTAAGTGTACCCTCGTTTGTGAAGAGGAAGATTTGGAAACTTATTTGTTGCAGATATTAATTTGGTCAACGTCTTTCCACTAGCTTGCAATCGATAATAAGCAAAGAAAATTGCAAGTCAACGTTGAGTGGATAGGCGTGGACTTTGTTTAAATAAGGTCAAATCCCACTCGCATGGCTTTTCAAATGCTGTCTGGTCCTTTTTTGCTTTGTACGTATTTTTGCCGATGAAACCAGAGAAGAAGAGAGTTATATGTATTTAGTACACGTACTTAGAATCTCTGTTAAAGATGAAGGATCTAATTGTATATTTACAATGTTACTGTGACTATTATGTAATTAAACTAGTCCTAGTTGTAGTTGCCTATTCGACTGGTTGATTACTTATGATAGAAGTAATACACAACTAGGACTAGTCAGCTTAGGATATTGGCTGTAATATTGTACCTAAGCTAGGATTCTTCACTTGTATTCTGATCCAAACTCTTGTAATGGCTGTATATATACACGCCAAAGTACATTGACTATTATTATTGAAATATACTCCATTAAACTGAAATTCTTCATGGTATCAGAGCAAGTTTTGATCACCAATTGATCAATGGCTAATGCTGCTACAAAAATCGATTCTTCCTCACCCTATTTCTTAAGTGCAGGAGATAATCCTGGAGTCAATATCTCTAGTTACTTCTTGAATGGAGAAAACTTTCCTACATGGGTCAAAGCCATGGCTAATGCCCTTAATGCCAAAAATAAGTTTGGCTTTGTCGATGGATCCTTGGTGAAATCCAAAGATGATCAAGTCCTGCAGCAAGCTTGGGAGACGAACAACGCAATGATCATCTCCTGGATTTTCAGTGCTCTTGAACCAGAATTGAAGAGCAGCGTGGCTTATGCAACCACTGCGGCAGAAATTTGGGAAGATCTCAAAGAAAGGTTTGGTCAAGGATATCCTGACTGGTGGCAAGGATCAAGGGATAAACCAGCAAGGGGAGAAGAAAAATCAACACAAGGTTTTAAAGGTAAGAGGACAGCTGCCAACAAGGTTTCACAAAGAATGTAAGCAAGAAACAAAGAAGAAGAAATAAGGAGAACACTGGGACTAACTCAAGCTCACATTGAGCGGTGATCTCTATCTTTGTCAAACCAAAATAAGGAGAATCAAGCAAATTTCGCTGGTAACACTTCTTTTAATGAGATTGGTTGGATAATTGATAGTGGTGCAACAGACCACATGACTTCACAAGTGAAACTGTTGTCAAATGTGCAAAGTGCAGTTTCAAAAATGCCTGTTAAACTACCGGATGGTACATCTCAGTAGATATACACTCATTCGGCACAGATTGATCTAACACCGAGAGATCAAATTGCAAAATGTTCTTCGTCTTCCTACTTTTACATGCAATTTGTTATCATCAGTAATTACAAAAGATCTCAATTGCTCTCTCACTTTTCTACCTGATTCATGTGTGTTGCAGGACCTAACCTCGAGGAAGAGGATTGGCAAGGGTGATTTGAAAAATGGCTTGTACTACTTCAAGCAGCCTTTTACTTCATTATCTGCTACAACTCAGGAACTGAAGTCTCCAATCATTTGGCACAGGCGGCTTGGACACACTCCCTTCAAAGTTCTTTCTAAACTTTCTCAGTTGTCAAATTTAGAGTATATCCCTAGTGATACTTGTTGTGACTCATGCCATAGAGCCAAGCAAACTAGAAATATATTTCCCATGCATTCTGGTTTTTCGAAAAAGGTGTTTGAATTAATTCATATGGATACCTGGCGTCCTTATAGGACTAGTTCTTTATCTGGTTGCAACTATTTTTTAACTCTAGTTGATGATCATAGCAGATCAACATGGACTTATTTACTAAAACATAAGTCGGATGCACATTATCATTTCAAAAATTTCTATGCTATGATCCAAAATCAGTTTCAAAGCAAAATCCTCAAGGTCAGAACTGATAATGCACCAGAGTTGAGTGCTGGTCCTATGTTGAACTTCTTTCAAAAAATGGCATTATTTTACAAACTTCTTGTCCTCAAACTCCTCAACAAAATGGTATTGCTGAGAGAAAGCATAGGCATTTACTAGAAGTGGCTAGAGCAATTCGATTTCAAGCTAATCTTCCAATCAAGTTTTGGGGAGAGTGTATTTTGACTGCCTCTTACTTGATAAATCTCATGCCTTCTCAAAAACTTCAAGAAAAAAGTCCTTATGAAATTTTGTTTAAAAGAACACCTTCTCTTCTTCATCTCAGAGTTTTTGGTTGCCTATGCTATGTTCATTCAAAAACCTCAGATAAGTTTGAGGATAGAGCCAAACCATGTGTCTTTGTAGGTTATCCTGTTGGCCAAAAGGGGTATAAAGTCTACAATCAAGAGACTAAAAAAATCCAGATTACCAGAGATGTTGTATTCTATGAGAACAGTTTTCCTTATCTCTCTCAAATAATGAACCAATCTCCCATGACCAAAACACCATTCCTACTATTTCATACGAGCAGCTGAAAATGATGTTACCGACATAACCAATTTAGATCAGACACCTCCAGCTGAAAATGTGCAAGTTTCTCAAAGACCTCAACGTCAAAGGAGACTTCATGCACATCTAGCAGATTATGAAGTGGGGCTGCCTCGAGTAGAACAACCACCATCAAATTCAGACTCTGCCGACTCTTCTCTTACTGGTATGGTTTCATCTTTAACACATCATGTTTCATATGAAAATTTTAATCATGCACATAGAGCCTTTCTTTCTGCTATTGCAAAGGAGAAAGAGCCACTAACCTACTTGCAAGCAAGGATAAAAGATGGCAGGAAGCTATGAAGCAAGAACTTTCGGCTCTTGAATCAAACAGAACCTGGACTCTTGAGCATTTACCACCAGGGAAGAAGGCTATCAACTGCAAATGGGTTTACAAGGTAAAATACAAATCAGATGGAAGTATTGAACGCTTTAAAGCTAGGCTGGTTGCTAAGGGGTTTAGCCAAGTTGAGGGGGTGGATTTTTCTGAGACTTTTGCCCCTGTGGTGAAACTCACTACAGTTAGATGTCTACTATCAATAGCTGCAGTTAAAAATTGGGAATTACACCAATTTGATGTACACAATGCGTTCTTGCAAGGAGATCTTGATAGAGTCCTCTATATGACACCTCCACCTGGACTGGAAGCTACAGACGGTAAGGTATGCAAATTGAGGAAATCCATATATGGCCTTAAACAAGCCCCTCGACAATGGTTTCAGAAACTCTCAAATGCAATTTTGAAGTTTGGTTTTGTGCAATCAAGATCAGACTACTCTTTATTCATAAAGAAGGGTAAGGACACTTTTATGGCACTTCTTGTCTATGTCGATGATATAATTCTAGCTGGAAATGACTCTCAACAGATTCAAGAAGTAAAGGATTATTTGCACAAGACTTTCAAGATCAAAGATTTGGGAAGGTTGAAATACTTTCTTGGTTTGGAAGCTGCAAGATCATCAAAAGGAATATTTCTTTCACGAAGAAAGTATGTTTTTGATCTTTTGGAAGAGACATGTATGACAGATTGCAAACCTGTCAAGTTTCCTATTCAACAACAACACAAATTAGGAGAAGTGGAGGGAAAGCAGTATGCAGACCCTGGAAAATATAGAAGATTAATTGGCAGGCTACTTTATTTGACCATAACACGGCCAGATATCACATATGTAGTCAACCTGCTAAGTCAGTTTATGAAGGAGCCCATGGAAGAACACTGGAGAGCAGCCATAAGAGTCCTGAGATACTTAAAGGATGCACCAGGTCAAGGGATCTTATTTCCAGCAAACAATACGTTAAATCTGATTGGTTTTTGTGATGCAGATTGGGCCAGTTGTCCTAAGACTAGGAGATCAACAACTGGCTATATTACTAAGCTCGGAGAGGCACCTATATCATGGAAATCAAAGAAGCAACCGACAGTGTCAAGATCTTCAGCAGAAGCTGAGTACAGGTCAATGGCAAGTCTCACAAGTGAGTTAATCTGGTTGAAATCTCTCCTTGAAGACATGTCTGTTCACCAATTGCAACCTATGCAAATTTATTGTGACAACCAGGCAGCCATTCACATTGCTTCTAATCCTGTCTTCCATGAGAGAACAAAGCATATTGACTTGGACTGCCATTTTGTGAGAGAAAAGATGCAGTCTCAAACTATTAAAGCCCAACATATATGTTCTAAAGCTCAATTAGCAGATCTTCTCACCAAGGCACTCGGGAGAGATCAATTCCAATCTCTTATCTGCAAGTTAGGCATTCTCAATCCCCATGCTCCAACTTGAGGGGGAGTGTTAAAGATGAAGGATCTAATTGTATATTTACAATGTTACTGTGACTACTATGTAATTAAACTAGTCCTAGTTGTAGTTGCTCTATTCGACTGGTTGATTACTTATGATAGAAGTAATATACAACTAGGACTAGTCAGCTTAGGATATTGGCTGTAATATTGTACCTAAGCTAGGATTCTTCACTTGTATTCTGATCCAAACTCTTGTAATGGCTGTATATATACACGCCAAAGTACATTGACTATTATTATTGAAATATACTCCATTAAACTGAAATTCTTCAATCTCGTCACTAGGTTTGTATAGAACTTTGCCAAGGCCGTATTTGGAGTGTCTAAAGCCTTGAGAATCCCAACCATGTTAATCATCACCTAGGTGATATTTCACCCACTAGTCCAAATGGCTCAGTTACAAGGTAATATGGAAATCCAAGCCCAACTATATGAACAATTACATATCTACCTCTCATTTCCAAAGTGTTCTCATTTCCAAAGTGTTCTAGGTGGGTGAAAATTCACCCGAGTGATAAATAACATTGACGTGAGAATCCTTTAGCTTATCACTCCTCCCTATAAAATTACCAATGTGCCCACATTTCTGTTTTGTCGCAATTTTTTTTATTGAAGGGCAAATAAATGTAATATTGTGGAACATTTGGGCTATTTGTTAAGATAAATGCTTAGGAAAGTTCTAGATTTTTGCTAAACCTTTGGCTAATTAACACTTGCCAAATGGGGCTGCAAGTTTGCCGTTCAATAAAAAAAGGGTTGCAAGACAAGACTGACATCAGACTTTAGTTTGATTTGAAAACTTATTTATTAATTTATTTTTGTTTGAACAACAATTTTTCCAGCGGTATTTTATTTTTACATAAGATTTAAATCCAAAACCTTTTTTCGTAACAATGAGGGCTACGGTGAGTCATATGTGGTATCTGTAGCGGCTTTAGTATCGGCTAAGGCCACTACAATGTATTGTAGCAATCGAGTCGCTAATAAACCCACTACAAAAACTATTTTAACTCGAATCCGATTAAACCTCGCACTCTCTCTCACACACACACTTCTCGTTTTCCTTTCTTCCTCGTTTCCTCCTCTCCCACTCTCTATTTTCATTTTCCTCCCTTCTTCCTCTCCCGCTCTTCCTTTTCCGTTACTAAAGCCTCATTTCTTCTTCTTCTTCTTCTTCTTCTTCAAATCTGAAATTCAGCTTTTCACCATAACTCTTCTTCTACGATGGCGCTGAGCTCTATGTGGTGTGTGGTATCAAGGCGGGCCTTCATGGCCGCGTCGTTGAGTCCTCCTATTGGTCATCTCAACGGTGGTGGCGTTGAGTTAAGCCAAGGTGAAGATAGAAGAAGTAGATCTGGGTATTTTGCTCTATGTTAAGCTCTATATTAATTAATAAACATTTATGGATTTGTTTTGAATATTTTCTTTTATGAGTTTGTTTTTGCCCTTCTATCTGATTTTGTTCATGGATTATGGGTTGAAGATGAAGAAATTTGCCAAAGATAAATAAATCTGGGTTTACAGATAAGTTTTGTATGATTTTTAGGATAAATTTGAATTTTTTTATTTCATAAAATAATTTATAGCGTCCATAGCCGTTAATAAATCTGCTACAATTGTAACGGTCTTATAACTGCTCAAGAAACATGAGTAGCGCCCAAATAACTAATGGATTTCGTAGAGACTTTACCGCTATGTTTGTAGCGGATTTAGTAACGGGAAAGCCCCTACAACGCTTAGTGAATATCCCATCTTTCATAAAATCAATTCTCTTAAATTTATGGTTAAAATTTTAAAAGGAATATATGTTGATAGACGTCTTAATAGTAAAATAGTTGTACTTGAAAAGCTGCAAAAATTTACACGTTTAAGGAAAATATACTAAAGGAAAATTGACAAGGAAAATCAATAATTTTACCACTTAAGTTTACGAAATCTCTATATTTGTCATTAAAATTCATTTTGAAATGAGAATGCGACTAACATTTTATTGAAGAGGTAAAATTGCTACTGAACAATAATTTGTCTCAGTCGGCGTTCATGTGGCATGCCACTGGGTAATTATGTGAACATTGCATGTACATTTTCATAGGATTAATATTTTAATTTCACTTAAATTTTTTAAAACTAACAATTCAACACTTAAAATGTGACAGATTTTAAAGTGAAATTCAATATTAACTCTACAAAATATACAGTCAATGTCCACGTAATCATCCGGTGGCATGCCACATGAACTAGCGCCAACTGGGACAAATCAACATTCAATGACAAATTTACCCATTCATTAAAACAATGGTAAGTGCACTTTGTCATTATCCTAATTTCTTGTCTACTCTTTAGTCTTCACGGTTCCTAAGTCCAACTTACAGTAGACTTCATCTTGCTGTGTATATATAATATGCAGAAAGCCCTTCGCCTTGCTCATATTGAACAGCCTTTATTCTTGATTCTTAAGCAAGTTACGATTCTTCCATACCCACAGATTCATTTTCAGAAAAATGCGATGTTGGATAATAAAAAAAAAAATCGAGGAACAATACTTTTAGGGGACACTTGGTTTGTGGATGCTAAAAATTTGTGGAATATATAAATTTAGAAAGTACGAATGATGAAACGTTGAAATCCATGAATTGAATACTTAGAATTAATCGTTTGGTTCACCTCTCATTAAGAATGATTATTCTAACAATCTTATATTTGGAATGAAGGATTATAATATTCCATCGGGGTCATTTTGTAACTTTTACCAAAGTTTAGGGACTAAATATGTAATTTTATAGGGACCATTTAATCATTTTTTTTGAAACGTTCATGGACTAATTAAACACTACGTATTAGATGGGTGTCCGGTAGCGCCCTACCAGCTAGCAGGCCGTTACTACTAGTAACGGGCCTGGTAGCGAGTTGGAGCGCTACGAATCAGGACGTCTCATTCTCCAAACCCGTTACCAGACCGCTACCAGTTGGTAACGGGCTAGTAACACATAAGCCCGTTACCAATTTATTTTATAAAATAAAAAAACCACAGATCTGGTGATGAACGTTAGCTCGATAGCTGAACTGAGACGTCGTCCGCTCAATCCATTGCTCTGTTCAATGAGCTCTTTCATTTCGTCCCAGCCACCGACAGCCACAGATTAGAATTTCAGTTGAGAAAGCCACAATCCGTGTTCATAAATACTTGAGTTTTCAAGCAAGGCAACAACATTTGGATCATGAACCAACCTAAATCAACAACAAATCCTCCAAAAATCAAGCCAATGAAAAAGCATGGAAGTAGTTCATCTGCAAAAACTAAACTATACACGTTCACATACAATGACAATAGATTTATTCTTAGGATGCTCCTTCTTGTACTGTTTGCGGAATTCCTCCCTTGAATCATGAACCAAAACAAAAGTTCAGAAGTCAGAAGCGATGTGAAATTCTTAAAACATGAAAACAGATCTCATAAAAACATTCATAAAATTGGAGATGAAATTAAGGGGAGTCTGTATACATGAAGACAAAGAAGACACCGGCTGGGTGCTTGGGCTTGTTCGGATCCTTGGCCGCTTTCGCCGATTTCCTGGAAGGCTTGGGCGGCTTCTTGTTGACCACGAGCCTGTGATAGCGGAAACAGATCAGGATGATGAAACGCCCATGTTATTGAGACGAGATCTGGAAAACTTACTTTGTGGTTTTAGCGGCAGACTTGGATTTGCCTCCCTTCATGGCGATGTGATGAACATCGACTGGTGGAGAGAGCACTGCGAGTTGTGAGTATGCTAGCTAGGGTTTGTGTGAGCGAGCGAGAGAAAGTTTGATCCAAACAAACGTGGAAAGATGTAGAAATTAAATTGGGGATGGGATGGGATGGGATGGAAGGAAATTGAAATTCAATTGCAGACGAAATGAAAATCGGGAATTTAGTGGGATTTGGGATTTTCATTGGAGATAGGTGGAAGAGTATGTTTGATTTCGCCGTTACCACAATAAGGGCATGGTAGTGGGTTGGGGTGTTACCAACCGCTACCACAGCCTCGAAAACGTAAAAAAACAGCTTTTGAACAAGGCATGTGGGAAACTTAAGTTTTTTTATGCATGGTAGCTGGTGGGGGCGTTACCAGCCCGTTACCGTCGCTTTAAATGTTTTTTCTTTAATTCAAAATAGCTAAATATCATGTTAGCGGGGTAGTGAGTTACTATACCAGTTACCAAACTTCCCTCAACTACGTAGTGAAATAAGTATTTTTCAGGACTATTTTGTAAAGTTGTAAGTAAATGAGGACTAAATAAGTAGTTTTCCAAAAACAATTAAGGACTTTAGGGACCAGATTGTAAATAAATGAAAGTTTGAGACCTTTATTGTAAGTTTTCAAGTACTATAATCCGATGAATTGTAGGAGTACCATGTCTAATCAAGGTAGAGTTAGTCATTCAACAATGTGTAGTGTGGATTGTGAAAATGAGCGGAACTATTTTCCCCACCTAGCTAAACAAAGGATTTCGGGATTATGAAAATCCACACAATTCATATTCTTTCAAAAAATCAAAGATTTTTAGAATCCTAAAAATCTCAAGAATTCTTTGTTTGGTTTATTTTAGAGTCATTTTCCACATTCTGAAAATTCATAGATTCCTAATAACATACAAATTCTTTGGATTTAAAATACCAACTATAGATTAAGTATTCTTAGAATTAGTTGATTTATTACAGGAGTATTTTATAAAGTTACAACAAATCCCTTGAATGTATATATTTACAATGTGGTGGCCAAATGTTTTTTTAAAAGTACAGTACACATTAGTCCCTAAACGTTACACCTTTAGTCCTAAACTTTTGAGAAATTTATAAAATAGATCCTAAAAAATCACCAGTTTAATCCCTAAACTTTTGTAATTTTTACAAAATGGTCATAGTGAAATATCGTAAAATCCATTAAATATGAGATTATCAGAATATTCATTCTTAATATATAATATGAGTTGAACCAAACATGAGTTCAAAGATTTTCGATCAATAGATTTTTATCATCCATCATTCACATTTTCTACATTTTGTAGATTCCATGAATTTTCAGAATCCATGAAACAAACGCAGTTAGTGGTTCCATGAGTGTGCACATCAGTGGAATGGGACAGCAGTTAGTTGGAAGGTATCCATCATCCTATTAGCTAAGCTTATTGAGGGTATTAGTTATTATGTACATGAAATTAACTTAATTTATTAGGAGGATTGGATTGGATTAGATTGTTGGTGTAATTAGTGATGAACTAGCTATATATCACCAGAGACTAACTAGCTAGCTAGTTGGTCTCCTATATATCACCAGACTGTCTCCTCATACATTTCACTTGCATATATTCTTCCCACTGCACAATAAATAAATAAATTAAGGATTAATAACTAAATTTGCACTGTACCTCTGATATATATATATATATATATATATATATATATATATATATATATATATATATATATATATATATATATACAAGTATTATTATTATTATTATTATGAGTGTTTATATTGCAATTTGCTTAGTAGCTGATCATACAGCTTGAGAAATTGGATGAATGAATGAAAGCATGCACCGCCCAAAAATGTAAGGGAATTTGTAAGTAACATGAAGCCCTGCTGTTTCTTGTATGACATGAAACATACACAACCAATTAAGTTGTGTCGTTTTGTTGTACCAGAAGGATCTTCGCTGATTCCCAACAGATCAACCCTTCCTTCGTCCTTTCTCTCAATCCCACATGCATCTTATCATGATCAACACTAATCTTACCACATCACTAATATATACAGTACTGTTGCCTTGCACAGAGCTTTATCCCCATAGATTTAATTTCTCGAGTTTCAATATATGATCTTAGATATATTCATATTTGTTTATAAGGGGGGGAACGCATTGCATCAAGAATATATATCAATATTAGCATAGTACAAAGCCGATTCATGATGAGGACAATTCATCTCATGTCGAACGGACTTGAATTATCCAAGAAATTTCATATCCTTACAATTCTTACGCTACTAATTAATTTTACCGTTTTATCTTCTAATATACTACTCTCCCTGTCCCTAAAGTTTTTATATACTAATTTACCAAATCATCCCTATCTCTAAAGTTCAAGATATAAAAATTAAAAGTATAATCAATATGAGTCTCTTTCTTTTCTAAATAAATTTTCTACTCAATAAAATACATATTTAACTTTTATTCTTATTGCTTACATTTTCCAATAAAATGGGTAAAATAGGAAAATTAAGATCAATTTTTTTCATCTTAATCTTCATATCGAGTCAAACTGTTGCATTATATTTGAGATGAAGATAGTATGCAATATCATGGGTCTCCTCAAAACAAGGCCATCTTCAATTTCATGCGAAGTCGAAACAAATTTCAAGTGGTTGATGATAGCCCAATGGAGATCTCCGGTTATCCCGGTGCTCACTGGTGGCGATAAGTCGACTCCGTGCACGAGAGACAAGATCAAAGACACTTTCGGGTGCAGAGAGAGGAGGAAGGTGTGGGTGTGTAGTAGTTACCTTCTTTTTGGGTTGGCATCACCCACTTATAGGGTGATGCCTGGACTCTTCCGTTGGGGTAGAGTGTTTGGTGGGTCTTTTCCCACGCGTGAGCCGCTGACTTCTCGATTCGTGAGCGGCGGATTGGACGCATCTTGCTCCACGGTGTTGGTCCGACAAAGACTTGAGTGTGTACAACTTTTGTGTCTGTGTCTTGGTGCGGCTTTTGGGCATTGTGTCTTGGGCCAACTTTTTGGTTGGTGTACGGAGTACCAATTGGGTCTGGCCCAAAGCGCTGCGCCAACCAGATCATACGGGCGCCCTAGTGGCTTTGTGTACGAGGGGCTCGTCGTATTTACGAGGCACTCCTCGTATTGGTGGGCTTGGCCCATATGACGTTGCGTTTGGCAATACGGCCATACTGACCGGGCCCATATATATCAATATGTCCTCCTCCCACAGCGGAGGATGGCAGGTGGCCCTGTGCTCCGTTTTGAAATATAGTTTGAGTTTAAAATGGCAGCTACCATTGTATCAGAAAAATTCGGAATTTTTCGTGTGCCTTGAGAACGATTTTTTACACCCCCGATATTGCTTAAACAGGAGGAATTAAAACTTTGTTGTCCAGGCCTAGCCCATAAGGCGTTGTGTCATTTTGGACCGTTTAATTTGAGAGAGAGCCCATTTGCTGGCCCAATTGTTGGCCCATTACCGCGTAAGGGGGTTGAGCAGCACTTTTGAAATTGCGCTTTTTGCGCCGTTTGTAATTATGGGGGAAGTCGTTTCAACTCCCATCGATCTGTACTTATACGCCAACCCATGTGAAAGGTCAGGTTTCCCACATTCTCGCTTTCCTTGCTTTTTCGCTTCCGTTTCATTTCCATTTTTGGCGATTACATCAAGAATTTTCCGGCGAGTTTCAAGAATCCAGCCGTTGGAACCGGTCGTTCTCATCTCCAGCGTAGCAATCTGTAAGTGGAATCCCCTTTGTAATTTTTTGTTTCCGTCGCGACAGTGTCGCGAGTGAGGCGTCGCCGCGCCACTGCCTAGGTTCTTGGGTCTAGGTTTTTATTTCTTGCATCTCGTGATTTATTTCGTAGATGGCTCCCAAGAATCCAAGCAGGCCGGCGTTAGCCCTGACGTTGAAAAGGAGTGGCCCCGTAGTGTTCTGTCGGAAAAGAAGATGACCGAGATTTGCCAGAACTACCACGTTTATACGGGGGTGGTCTGTGGGCTTTCCCCGGCCGATGTTTTGCGAAAGGCGGGGTTGGGGTTGAGCTACGAGGCCATGAGGGAGCAGACAATGGTCGTCTACGAGGCTCAACTGAAAGCCGGACTAAGACTCCCCCGTGCTGCCGCTTTGCACTGTGTGAGGGTGGGAGTCTCGCCTGGCAGTTGGCCCCAAACGTGTTTACCACCGTAAACGCGTTTGTTGTGGCTTGCCATTTGGCGAATGCGGTGGTGCCGGAGACCTTTTTGCGATTCTATACGCTGAAGAGGCCAGTTGGGCATCCCTTCTACCAACTGACCCCTGAGGAGGTGAAGGTTGGGAACAAATCGGTGAAGATCGGAGTCTTCGCTGAAACCACCAGCTCATGGGGGAACTGGAAGGGCAACTTCTTCTTCATCTTGAAGGAGGATAGTCAGGGCTTCCTGCGTTCTTCGTAAAGGAGAAGAACGCCGTGGTATCGGTGAAGCCCTCTCTGTGGGCGGGTAGCGAGGGAAGAGAGCCCTCGACGCCCTTTGTGAATGGGTCCGCGATGCGAGAGGCTCGAGGAGTGTAAGGGTAGGTTCCCCTTCACCCTAGCCGATCACGGGACGAAGTGGTCCTGCGAAGAGTGGGGGTTAGCAGGGCCCATCGTATGTCGGGCCACGTAGACACCCTGAAGAATTGGGTGGAAGGGTTGGATGGCGACCTTATTGAGCGCTTCGAGGGCGCTTTTAGGAACCCCAACGGTCTGCCTTGTGTTTACTGTCGTTTTTTGTGATTTATGTCTTCCAGTTTCTGTTTTAACTTGACTTCGTGTATTGTTACAGTCAAGATGTCGCACCCCAGCACTCTCTTTGCGAAGAAGCGGGGAGTTGAGGGAAGCCCTCAAGAAGTTGGCGGAGGAGCAACGCCTCCGAGCCCACCAAGAAAGGTGTCGAGGAGCCTCCAGCTTGGCCTTCGAAAGGAGTGGAGCCCGTAGGTGAGAAGGCGCTGGTGACGGAGGCTCAACCAGTCAGTGTGGCTGGCCCCGTGGTCATCGAAGAGCTTTCCGAGGGCTCTGATGAGCAGAACCCTCGGAGAAAACGCCTTGAATTACAGTAACACCCTTGTCTTGCCTTATAGTTTTGGCAAACAGTTCCTTTATATTGTATTCTTATCTTCTTTTGAACTTTGTTGACGCAGAGGGTGTAGAAGTGTCCTCGGATAGCGCCCCAAGCCCCGCGAAAGACAAAGGGAAAGGGCCAGCCTCCGAGGAGCAGTCCCCCAGCTCCATTCGAGGCGCAGAGGAGCCTGTGGGGCTCTTGGCTGACGCTCGAAGGGCTGCCGTGGCTCCTCGAACATCTGGGAGGAGGTCTTCGAGGATCCCGAAGACCCTTAAGGGGATTGACCCGGTCTTCGAGCCCCAGCTGCTCGAGGACTACCGGCGGGAGCTACGGCAGAAGACCTTTGGGCGCCAGGGCTTAGCCCTGGTGGAAGCCTGGGACCCCGTGATGAGGGTGACTCGCGACGAGTCGGTGCTCCTGGGGGACAAAGAGGTAAGACTAAAAGTTGCCGAGGGGCTCTCAATGCCCCGTGACCGGCACTATCTCAAGCACACGACCACAGGACCCCGGACATCGCGAAGGACATCTGCCGGGACCTTGTTCGAGTAAGTCAGAATTCTCAAGTCCCCTTACGCCACTGATTTGCGTTTTTGTAGGACATTTTTACTCATACGCTTTGTGTTCGTAACTTGTAGAAGACTGTGTTGGCTCAAGGCCTAGTGGCCAAAATCGAGGAGCTTGAAGTCCTCGTGAAGAGGCTTGAGGCCAAGGCAAAGGACTCGAGGAAGTGGAGAGCTCAAGAAAGCCTTGGCCGAGAAAGAGGCCGAGTTGGCTGCCTCGAAGAGGGAAGAGGCCAACCTTCGAGGGCTATGGGCCTCGTTGGCCAAGAATCAAGGCTGCCACGGCTAAGGGGAAGGAACTCGAGGCCTTATTCCTTGCCGAGCAAAACGCGAAGAACGACCTAGGTCGAGATAGAGCAAGTGCTCGGGGAGTGCCAACGGATGGAGGCCCAGGCCGGAGAGAAGGACAAGCTCATCGAGGAGCTGTCCTCGAGAGCTGCCAAGGCCGAGGAGAAGGACAAGCTCGCGAAGGAGCTGTCTGTGAGGGCTGCTCAGGCAGAGGAGAAGGCCTCGATTTTGGCAGCCCAAGTTGAAGAGCTGGCCAGAAATCTCAACGGTGTCTTTGAGCAACAGCTTGGCTGGACTTTCAGCCTTCGGACAACTTGAAAAACAACTTGGCCTCAAGTTGTTCGAGGCGAAAGTCTTGAGCCACGCGTGTTTATCAAGCCCATCGCAGAGAGGACTGGTCGAGTGGGCAACTTCTTCGAGGCGCTGACCGAGAAGTTGGTTGAGGCCCAAGCAATGGAGGGTCCGTTAGGCCGAGGGTTCCTACGATGCCGCCATCAAGTGGAGGCTATGGTTGAAGAATCACAGCTGGATCCCCTTGATGCGATGAAGGTCGAGGAGCCCTCCCGTGCAGCTTTGTTCGAGTGGGGTAGGGCATGGAAGAAATTAGGAGTAGGATATCCTTATGATATCCTCGCCCGGGCATGTAGAGGATGCCCTGTTGTACCCCTAAACGATGATGCCCCAATTAGTTTTGGGGCTTGTAATTACATTTTTGCACATCCGTTACAAAGTAATGAGCACTCGTTGTAGTGTTGATTGACGTTAATATTGCTTGCAAAATGCGAAGACTTGGAATATTGTCTTTTTATTTGATGTATGAACATTGCTTTGTACAACGCAAAGGCTTTAAATACCCTTGTCTATGTATGGAAAGGAGAGCGTACAACTTAGACGTAGTAAGGCCTCAAATCGTCGACATGGTAGTCGTTTTTGAGCTTTTTGCCTTGATGGTCCTTTAACTTGTATACACCCTCTCTTTCTTTACTGTGTACCACATAAGGTCCTGCCCATCTGGAACGAAGTGCGCCATGGCCAGGATTACGACCTGACAACTCCGCCTTTAGCAAGACCATACCACCCACGTGGATCTGCTTTGCCCGAACTTTGGCGTTGTGATCGAGGTTTGCCCTTTGTCGTAAGGCCACAAGCCTAAGTCTAGCACCCTCGCGCAGTTCCTCGACGAGGTCCAGACGCGCTCGAAGACCGCTCTCATTGTGAGGGGCGTCGTAATATAGCGTTCGGATTGTGGGTATTGAGACTTCGATTGGTAGCAAGGCATCGACGCCGTAAACCAAAGAGAAAGGAGTTTCTCCCGTGGGTCCCCGTGTTGTTGTTCGATAGTCCCAGAGGACGCTGGGTAGGGCTTTGACCCACTTTCCTTTTTTGTCCTCGAGGCGCTTTTTTAAGCCCTCTTTGATCGTTCGATTCGTTACTTCCACCTGGCCATTTGACTGGGGGTGTGCCACAGGAGCGTAGAGCATTTGTATGTTCATCTTAGTGGCCCAATCCTTAAGCTTTTTGCTTGCGAATTGAGTCCCATTGTCTGTGATTATGGCTCTTGGTGCCCCGTATCGTGCCACAAGGTCGTGCCAGAGGAAGTGTATGACCTTGGCGGTTGTGATTTTCTCGAGTGGCTGGACCTCGACCCACTTAGTGAAGTAATCGACAGCCACTATACAAAATTTGAATCGCCCTTGGCCGTAGGCATTGGGCCGATTAAATCGAGGCCCCACAGAGCGAAGGGTATGGGGTATGTCTCGTAACCACTTCGTTTGCCGGCTGTCGTTGGATGCGAGAATTGAGTTGGCACTTATGGCACGCTCGTACCAAATCATGCGCGTCTTTCCTCAAGGTTGGCCAATAATAACCGAGGCGCAAGCATTTGTGTGCTAGCGCATCGGAGCCAATGTGTGCTCCGCAAACTCCTGAGTGGACTTCGTTCAGGATGAGTGTGGAATCGTCGGGGCCAATACATCGCTGTAGAGGAGTAGAATATCCTTTACGCCATAATGCGCCATCTATGATGACATGGCGGGCTGACTGCGTCCTTATTTTCTTTTGCAACGCTGGTGGGCCTTCGATTGCGCCAGTTTGGAGATACTGGAGGATTGGGTCCCTCCAATCAGCTACTGCGTTGGCGTCGATTGCATGAATTGTATTTATCGAAGGTTGTGCTAAGGTTTCGAGGAATGCATCCGCCCGCCCCTTAGACAACCTGTCAGCCACAGTGTTTTGATCCCTTGGGATCTTATTAATATTTAACTGCTCGAACTGCCCTTGTAAGCTTTTTACCAAGCGCAAGTACCTCGAGAGTACGGGGTCCTTGCAGTCATTGGTCCCCGTAACCTGGCTTACGACGAGCTGCGAGTCGCTGTGCACAGTTAAACGTCGCAAACCAGCTTTCAGAGCCGTCTTGAGACCCGCTACGAGGGCCTCGTATTCTGCCACATTGTTTGTGACGGGGGTGGAAGGCCACTCGTAAGCTAGCCTCCATGCCGTGTGGGCCCCTGATATGAACGCCTTCTCTGGGCGATCGGCCTTTGGATGAACCATCCACGAACATGTCCCACTCGGGAGGCTCCAACTCCGGTGGTGGTTCCCTCGAAGGACCATGCTCGAGGGTAGATGGAAAGCTCGGCCATGAAATCCGCCAAAGCTTGTGCCTTTATTGCTCGTCGAGGCTCAAACTTGATGTCGTATTCCCGATTCGATGCACCAACGAGCTAAACGACCACTATGTTCCGGTCTGTTTAGAATGTCTCGGATTGGTAAGTCCGTTCGACAATGATTGTGTGGGCTTGGAAGTATGCTCGCAACTTCTCGGCAGCCACGATCAAAGCGTAGATCGTTTTTGGAGGAGGGTAATTAACCTCAGCCCCTCGTAGCGTGTGGCTTACGTAATAGACGGGCCTTTGTTGTGGGCCTTCCTCTTTAACGAGCACCGCGGATACGGTCTTTGTTCGAAGTGGAGAGGTAGATGACGAGTTCATCCCGGTTGCGGACATTTCAGCGTTGGCAAATCGGAGAGGTGTTTCTTGATTTGCTCGAATGCTTCTTGGCACTCCGGTGTCCAAGTGAACGCCTTCTTCATGCGAAGCTGTTCAAGAACGGCTTACACTTGTCCCCAACTTGGAAATGAATCGCCCAAGGCAACAATTCTTCCCGTGAGTTGCTGGATTTCCTTAATGTTCCTTGGTGGCGCCATTTCCGTGATGGCTGATATTTTCTTAAGGTTGGCGTCGATCCCCTTTCGGAGATCATATAGCCCAGAATTTCCGGCTCCAACAAAGAAGGAACACTTGGCTGGATTGAGCCTCATGTTATATCGCCGAACGATTCAAGGTCTCGCCCAGGTCTTGAAGGTGATCCTCGAATGTCATGCTTTTGACTATGACATCGCCGACGACGCTTCAAGGTTACGGCCCATCCGGTGGGCAAAGACCTTGTTCATTAGGCGCTGGTAGGTGGCTCCAGCGTTTTGAGCCCAAAAGGCATTCGAACGTAGTAATAGACGTCGTCACCGGGCCAGAACGCTGTTTTGAAGGAGTCCTCGGGATCCATGTAGATTTGGTGGTACCCACTCTTAGCGTCCATGAAAGATAAGTATTTGTACGGAAGTAGCGTCCACGAGTTGGTCGATTACGGCAACGGATAGGGGTCCTTTGGACAATGCCTATTGACGCCCGTGAAATCGACGCACATACGAAGGTCGCCGTTAGTTTTGTCGGCTAGAACTATGTTAGCAAGCCACTCGAGTACTGAATTTCCTTTATTATTCCAGCGTCGAGGAGTTTAGAAACTTCCTCTTTTACAAACTGCTTTTTTGAGGGGGCCATACCCCTTTTCTTTTGTTTAACCGGCTTTGAGTCCGGGAATACATTCAGTTTGTGGGTGATGACGCTAGGGTCGACACCCGGCAGATCCTTCAAGCTCCAGGCGAAGACGTCAAGGTTTGCTTCGAGGAGGTGGATGAGCGCCATCTTCTCCTTTTGCTCCAGGTTTTTGCCAACCTTGAACTTCTTGCCTGGGACGACGTCGATCTCTTCTGTCAAATCATCGAGGCGTGGCCTGTCATCGGGATCCATAAGATCGCCGACGTTCTTCGAGATTTGCGGATCAACCGTCGAGCTCAAAGAAGCGACATAATTTGTCCGCGCAGTACGCTGGTCGATGTAGATGGTTGCATCCCCACGAGGTGTTGCAAATGTGATTGTAAGGGAGCGGATGTCGCATCTCATGCTGAAATCGACCTGGCTTGGTCGGCCAATGATTGCGTTGTAAGTTGAGGGCACCTCGAGGACCAAGAACTCCGTCATGATGGAGTGGCGGTCAACCGTGCCGAATTGTGTGTCCCGATGAGCATGAGGGGTAGGTTGACGACCCCTATAGTTGGGACAATGTCCCTACCAATGCCAAATGTAGGGCCGGAGCTCCTTCTTACGGCAGACATGTGTACCCCGAGTTTGTCGAGCATGTCTTTGAAGATGACACTGGTATTCGCGCCAGTGTCGATGTAGACTCTGCCGGTGTCGAAACCTGCGATCCTTGCTGTGATAAGCAGCGGATCAGAGTGTGGAACGACAACCTTTGTCCCGTTAGGACGGTAGATGACATTCTCCTCGAGGTGGTCGATCTGCAAGATTTCCCTCGCGTAACGCTTCCTGGAGGAGGCACCTTCCGACTTTGTGAGGACATGGATGGTGCCCGCCGGTGGTGGTGGTGGCAAGTTGTGCCTTCGAGGACTATTGTGTCGACGACGCGCTTTTTCGCGGTCGTCGTTATCGTCGTCCTTCTTACGACCCTTGGGAAATCCTGCAAGGGGAGTCGGAATCGGACAGAATTCCTTGAGCTTGCCCCGCTCAATCATCTCCGAGATGAGATTCCGGAGTTGAAAGCACGCCTCCGTGTCATGCCCACGATCCTTGTGGTAGAGGCGACTTGTCAAAGCCCTCGTGTTCTTATGTTGGATGGGTTGTGGCCACTTGGGAACCTTGTTCTGCTTTCTCCAAAGCATTAGCGGGATGTTCGTGCGGGTGTCACGAAGTGTTGGGTGGTGATCGGGGTCCTCGAACTGATGTTCGAGGGCTGGTACTATGATGAGATAGGCCCTTTATCGAACTTCCTGTTGCGCTCGCTTGTGGGAGGCCTGCTGTAGGGCTTGTTCATCTCCTCGGAGTTCATGAATCGAGTTGCTCGATCGATGAACTCACCCATCGTTGTGACGGGGTTTTCATTGATGTTGTAAGCGAGCCTTGACTCGCGCTGTAGGCCTTGAGTTACGGCCAAGAGTTGCATGTCCGAGGAGAGGCCCTGGACTTGGACGGCTTCCGCCTGAAACCGTCGGATATAGTCACGGAGCGGTTACTCCCTTTGTTGTTTCACTCTTAACAAGTGTTGGACAGTCTTCGGGGGAGGTCGAGCCCCCATGAAGTGGCGTAGGAACGATGAGGCGAGGTCCTTAAAGCATTTGAAATGCTGGCCTCGTAGCGTTCCAAACCATGTTGAAGCAGCCCCTTTTAAGGTGGAGCTGAAAGCCTTGCAGAGTATTGCCTCGGAGGCCCGAGCCATCTCCATTTGGGAGATGTAGCGTCGCAGATGGTCGACGGGATCCGTTGTAGCATCGTAGCTTTCGATGACCGGCATTCGAAAGCTGGCCGGCGCTGGACGGCGATTATGTCCTCTCGTGAACGGCTGCGTCGGAGGACCTCGATATCGTCGAGGACCAGGTTTGGTGTCTTAACTGTTCCTCGACCACATTGATTCGTCGGAGGAGGTCGCCGACGTCTAGATTCCCAGATCTGGTTTTGATTTTGGGACTGTTCGTCCCTGTCGTTGTGTGGTGGGAGGCGAGCGATCTGCATTTCCGCCTTGATGGTTTTTACCATGAAGGCTTTCAGCTCATTAAGCATGCTCGCTTGGAGCAGCGCTAGCTGAGCGGGATCGACGATGACCCGCTGTGGGGTCGTCGAAGTCCCCGCGAGGTATGTCAGAGTGGCCGCTTGCGGTTGCGGTGGCTGCTGCCCCCCAGGTGTGCTAGTAACAGGGAGCGGCGGGATGGCCATCGATTGAGGGTTGCGGGGCTGTTGTGTCCCCATTGCGTCACCAGCAGGGCGTGGAGGCATATCGGAGGAACTGGAAGCAGCATCCTCAACGTGCACACTGTTGTGCGTTCTCCTTGTTTTCGCCATGAGAATGGTAAGGAGAGAAAAGTAAATCGCTTAGGAAAGAAAAAACGACTGTTTTTCGTTTCCCACAGACGGCGCCAAATTGATAGCCCAATGGAGATCTCCGGTTATCCCGGGTGCTCAGCTGGTGGCGATAAGTCGACTCCGGTACCTGAGAGACAAGATCAAAGACACTTTCAGGTGCAGAGAGAGGAGGAAGGTGTGGGTGTGTAGTAGTTACCTTCTTTTTGGGTTGGCATCACCCACTTATAGGGTGATGCCCAGACTCTCCCCGTTGGGGTAGAGTGTTTGGTGGGTCTTTCCCCACGCGTGAGCCGCTGACTTCTCAGTTCAGAGCGGCGGATTGGACGTTACTGCTCCACAGTGTTGGTCTGACAGCACTTGAGTGTGTACAACTTTTGTGTCTGTGTCTTTGAGTGCGGCTTTTGGGCATTGTGTCTTTGGGCCGACTTTTTGGTTGGTGTACGGAGTACCAATTGGGTCCGGCCCGAAAGCGCTGCTGCCAACCAGATCATACGGGCGCCCTAGTGGCTGTGTACGAGGGCTCGTCGTATTTACGAGGGCACTCCTCGTATTGGTGGGCTTAGCCCATATGACGTTGCGTTTGTCTGTCTGAATTGCATATATATATCGATTGATTTCGACGCAAGTAATCTAGATGATCTATATGTGATTCAAATGATGCATGACATGACCATGTAATTGCAAGATCAATCGATATTGTCTTCAACAATAATTACAATTCACTATATGTTAATTTAGCGGTTGTTTAGATCATGAAACAATAATAATTAAAACTATTTTTTTCTTATGTATACTGATTAATTAACTAAGTAACTTGTATACTATTTAAAGTACACCTAAAGAATTTCAAATAGTATTAAGATCTACGAAGTTGTTATATACGAATAAAACCTTTGGCACTTGCCTACGGCCACAAGGACTTCGCCGACGGTTTAGTCATAGGTATTTAGGAGTTTTTGCAGGTGGATTGAGACGGGTAGTGAAAAAAACAGTATTCGGCCCGTTGAGTTGTAGTACTCTAAATGCGGGTACCCAATTTTATGGTTTTTTGGCGGATCGAGTATCTACAAATGTTTCCTAAGTGTATGCATGTGTAGATTTAGAGTATTACAGAAAAAAAATGTAATTTACGTATACAAAACAACAACATTAATTTGTATTGGTTTAAATTTATCCAAATTCTATGTTTTCTATTGTATAATATGAGTTTTCAAACCAACTATTAAAAATAAACTAGAAGAAAAGTTAAGATTGAGTAGACATTATATATAGGGCATTTATTTGTAAGTAGGTATATGCGATTAGGTTCGAATATTCACATGTTTTAGAACCCAGTAAGTAATTTGAGTGTTATCAATTTCTTTGGTTTTTGGTTTTTTGGTTTCCAATCATGAGATTAAGTTCACTTTTTCAGTTTTGCACTTTTTGAACACTCCTATTCGTAGGTTACTTTTCAAGTGAAGATGGACCATCAAAATAAGTTTTTATTTATTTTTCGAATTAAAAACAAAACCGATAGTTAAAAAGTGATCGATTTGCTAGTCTAATGGTTTTATAGCGGGTTATGTTTTTTCCCTAGTAGTTAAAATCTATGGAATAAAAATATAACAACTTTTTAAAAAATGAAAAAAAAAATGTTACTAAAGTTTGTCAATCTCTAAATTTATTACTGAAATTCATTTTGAAACAAAAATGTTACCAATATTTTATTGAAGGGTTAAGTTTGCTCCTGAACGTTAAGTTATCACAGTTAGCAATGAGATGCATTTAGATGGCGCTCATATGACGTGTCACTGGGCGATTATTAATTTTATATTTTATAGGGAATGTTTAATTTCACTTAAAATGTGTCATAATTTAAGGATTGAGTTGTTAGTTTTACAAATTTTAAGTGAAATTAAATATTAACTTTACAAAATGTACAGTTAATGTTCGCATAATCGCTCAGTGGCATGTCGCATGACTACTAACTGGGAAAGTTTCACCTCCAGTGGCAAATTTACTCCTTTAATAAAACGTTGGTGGTATTCTCTATTCAAAATGAATTTTAATGGCAAATTTAAAAAAATTGTAAATTTTAAAGAAAAAATTATCCCTTTCCCTTTCCCTTGATCTTATTTTTTCTCTCCTTGCTCTGCTAGGGTTTGGTAGAGCTTTTGGAGGCCGTCTTTTTTTTTCTCTACAAAATTCTTCTTCTCCTCATTTTTCGATTACTTCTCATCTCTTACTCTAATTCCTTCACCTTACTCCTTTCGTTTTCTTCCATGCAATCACTCTACTAATGGTGTTGGAGGCTCTGGAGGAAAGCATGGCAACCATCGCACTCACGAAGGACGAACCCATGACAATCGATGTGGTTGGCCTGGTTACAGTGACGGTAACACTGCTCTCCTTCGGTGCTCGGAAGAGGGGTGGAGGAACAACTGGGAGAGGAAGAGGAAGACCGCAGACGTTACATAACAACGGCTCCTGCTTCGTATAGGAAGAGAGCGAAAGTTGACCCAATTGTGGAAGAACCTGTGGAACAGGTAATTGAAATGGCAGGGACGAGCAATGGAGGCTTGCTCTACATTGATCAATGAGGTTGTTGAACTGGGTAGTGGGGGGTTGGAATCTTCCCTTTCTACTCGTATGATTAAATTGACTCAGGTACGCCAATGGTGTGGGTGCTTGATATCTAATTTTTTAGTCTGATTCTATGGCTAGAGGGGTGTGCAGTATTTGACAAAAACTGAATAAATCGAAAAACAGAATTAATTCAGTTCGTTCGGATCGGTTTGTTCGGTTTTTAGTTCAGTTTCGGTCAAAAGAGATATTGTGAAGTTCGGTTTCGGTCCGGTTTCGATGTTGGTGATCGGTTTGTTCGGTGACCGAAAAATCGAATTATATTTTTTATCGGTTTGTGTGGTTTATTCGGTTTGTTTGGATCGATTTCGGTCAAAACTGAAATTTCTGTTTCATACTCACTTATCTATACAAGTAGCAATGGTGTGAGATTAAGTGCATAAATTTCATATGTTAAAGACTTGAAGGAGCCAATATAGAGTGTAAAATCATGCTTTATATATTGTGGAATATTTTTTTAATAAATTAATTATTTTATTGAGTTTTTGGGCTTTATGTGGTTGTATTTATGTAGTTTTTGAGAGGTTATTAGGTTGTTTAAAACTTAGTTGGATTGAATGGAATGAAATGTTGTGATTACAATTCGACCAGTTCGGTTTTTACTGAATCGAAATCAAATTGTATTCTAGGGAATGAAATGTTGTAATTTAATTCAACTAGTTCAGTTTTCAACCAACCGAACCGTAATATTTTAGTTTCGGTTTATTCGGTTTTCACACCCTATTCGACCAGTTCAGTTTGTTGTAGCCGAAAACCGAAAACCGAACAAACCGACTAATTCGGTTCGGTTTTAACCGAATAAACCGAATGTTCACCCTTAGCTAGATGCATTCTTCCAGGTGTTTATGCAGGGTCTAGTCCTTTAGTAGCTTGCTATTTGCGGCTAGTTTGGTGGAGGGGGTCGGTGACCGGATATTACGAGAAAGATTCTGCGCACGGACACCTGTTCAAAGCCAAGATCAACTATGAAGAACTCATTCTAGTCCGATATAGACTCGATTTGTTTATAATCCATTTATATCGTTATGACTTGATGTACTTTCTTTCGTTGCTTAGGTTTTTGCTTCCAAAATATTTTCTCTACTTTTCATACCATACAACCTTAAGTTACATGGTTCGTAGGATTTATTATGTTGGTTCCCTCTTAGAGCTATTTTTCTTGATTATACGGGGTTAGTGAATTGACTACTTTCTTGACTTTTTATCATTGATTTTGAATGACAGCATTCACCGTCAAAAAAACTGAAGTCCACTTGGGTGCTAGCTTAGGTTAAGGTCAAACTTGAAATCTTTATGGACTACAATGAGAGCTAGGATAGCGTTCTATTTTTAAGGAATCCTATACTACGTAAGACCGCCAGCACTACACTAATTTTGGAATTCAATAGCCCATATGTTGAGTTTTTCTTTTGGGGATCCTATCCCTCCCATTTCCTTATCTTAAACCATACATAGCCCTACACCTACTAAACAACATCTCCTTTTTTTTATGTCCTTGGAAGATACTCCATTCATCCGTTAACATCAAATAGTTATATTCGAATAAATTTCAAAACATTGTGAAACATACACTTTCAACCCATCTTAATCTATGTTATATTTCATCTTTCTAAATTTGTGAAACATTTAATTTTCAACATTTAATCATTGATTTATTTTTCTAACATTGTGATATATAAATTTAAACTTTGGTATATGAATGATAATTTGATATTTCTACTTTATAAACTTATTTTTATAATATAATTTTATTAAAGAATAATATAGATGTATTGATGAAGTCAAATAGTTAAAAATTTAGGGATGAAATAAGTAATTTTTATGGATAGATGAAGTGAAATGATAGTCATCAGAGCTCTCATATAAATCGAAAATTGAAAAGGCAAAACAATGATACACCTTAAGAGTTCCAACTGAATTAATTTGCCAAAGTAAAACTACTCAACAAAGTGTCACCTAAGTGAAATGACAAGTAAAGAAGTTTTCTAATAACGTTACTTACGACGGATCATATTGAATCATTCAATTTCTAAGTATACCATATGCTTATATTACTTTTGTTTAGTATTATAGTTCTCGTAAATAAACAGTTGATGAAATATTTTCCACAACGGAAAGTGCCAATATAGCGTACTTGAAAATGTAATTGTGTTGTCTTTTATACATATATGGAGGTAGTGGGATAGATCATGAAAGTGGATTTAGGTCCAAATATTGCAATATTCCCTTCGTTGTAAAAAGAATTAAGTATTTGATTGAATATAAAAATTAATGAGAATTAAATATTTGAGGGTAATGAACTAAAATTGTCATATAAAAGTAATTTCTTGGATGAAAAAAATGGTGATAATAAGGTTAAAGTAATGTTTAGAGGCAATTTTAATTTGAAACACTTTTCGTTTTGGCTGTCCCTAAATTTTTGAAACATTTCATCTTTTGGAAAATTTTATCACAGACATTTACCCTATTGCCCTCATATATCTACCAATTATATATTTTTATAAACTTTTCTTCTCTCCCCAATTTTTTTTACTACGCTTCTCTCTCTCTCCCCTGTAATTTTTTCAAAGCTTCACTCTTCAGTCTTCTATAAGCCACAATCGCAAAATTAGCCACCGTCTGTCACTTTCCTTCATCGGTGACAAAAGTAGCACGGTCGCGAAGACGCGACGATACGAGACAAGATCACAGGTGTTTCACGATTTCTCTATTCTTTCAAATATGCGGCTTGTGGAGGACGGTCGGCCGACTACCAGAGACAATCCAGGTGGCTCGTAACTCCAAGAGCGGTTGTCGGGACAGTGGGTCTGAAATTGCGACGAAGATCGCCACCATAATCGGCGCCGAAAACATAATCGTGCTTTTATGTGTGCATGAATGGATCTCTATATGTTCATTTTTGTTTTTTCTTTTCATTTTTCTGGTTATTTACTTCAAATAATGGAAAAATCTATTAATGGGAAGAGAGATTCAGATGAAAATGTTCTTGGGAAGGAGAGAGAATTAACAAACGGAAAGAAAAGTGGTTGTCTATTTACCACACATGTGGAAAAACACACACCTTGAAAATGTCAAATTTACCCTTATAATAAATCTCTATGATGAGTGTTTTAGTCTTTTAGTTTATTAGGTTAGTTAGTTAAGTTAGTTAATTAGAAGTACATTTAGGTAGGTGTTTTTCCACATATGTGGTAAATAAGCAGACTCGAAAGAAAGAGATGGTGAAGTGTAAAGGGGTATTCCGGGAAAGGGAAGAAATTTTCTTAAGATGAGTTCCGAAACGAAACATTTCAAAAAAAACGGGACACTGGGAGTAATATTTTTAGGACAATCTAAAAAAGAATATACAATAATTAAATATTTTTACGGTGAGGGGTTTTCGGGTTGGGTTCATGGGCTTCTGGCCCATATACTTATTATTGTCCAAAATGAAAATATAGAAGATTTCCTAGAATGGAGTAAAATTTTATAGTACAAAATATAGAGTAATAGCTTAAATAGCATTTTAGTAAATAAAAGTACACATATATATAGATTATTTATTGTTCAAATAATAATTTAAAGATATAAATTAATAATACAGTTAATAGTAGAAAGTAAAGGGAGTTGTGGTGTATTTAAGCCCAGAATGAGGAAGGGGATATGATTTTTGGGTAGAAGACAAAAGAAGGGAGTGAGGTTAGATTCGTAAACCCAAAGATAATGCCAAATTCCATCGGGAACCGCTGTCCTGGCAAACTAAAGAAGACGACAAGCCTCGCTCCAAGCCGTTTTTGCAAATTCTCAGATTCCCAGGCCCTTTTCTGCAAATTCGGAAAACTTTCATTCGAAGAGCGCTCCGTATTTATCACTATAAAAAGATTCGCAGCATTTTCTCACACCGATGTTCGGCTTTGGCTTTTCCTTCATCACACCTCTCACCATTCACTGCGAATTTCTCACTTATTTATCTCCGATTCCGATTACCTTTCATGCAATGGCGATCGAGCAGATACCTCTGGTTTTCGATGCCTCTGTCCTCCGCCATCAGACTCAGATACCCGACCAGTTTGTCTGGCCGGACCATGAGAAGCCTCGCCAAAACGTGCCGGAGCTCGACGTCCCGCTCGTTGACATCGGGGGATTTCTCTCCGGCGACGAGAAGTCTGAAATGGAGGTGTCCGCGCTCGTCGGGGAGGCCTGCCGGAAACATGGGTTCTTCCTCGTCGTCAACCACGGCGTCGACAAGGACTTGATCGCCGACGCTCACGCCTACATGGACGACTTCTTCGAGCTCCCGCTGTGCCACAAACAGAGGGCGCTGAGGAAAGCCGGCGAGCACTGTGGATACGCCAGTAGTTTCACCGGCCGGTTCTCGTCCAAGCTCCCATGGAAGGAAACGCTTTCGTTACGGTTCTCACCCGAGAAGGACGCCGGAAAGCTTGTCGAGGACTATGTGGCTAACGCAATGGGAGATCAATTCGGAAAATTCGGGTATGCAAAAAAAAAACTTTAAAAAAAAAATCAGAAAAAAACAGAACTTTTTCTACAAAAAAAAAACAGACCATGTGAATTTCAAACACTAACGACACGTGTGGTTTTGCTTTTTCCTGTAGGCGAGTTTACCAGAAGTACTGCGAGGCAATGAGCAAGCTTTCATTGGGGATCATGGAGCTTCTGGGGATCAGCTTAGGAATCAGAAAAGAACATTTCAGAGAATATTTCGAAGAGAACGAATCGATAATGAGACTAAATTACTACCCACCATGCCAGAAACCAGAGCTGACTCTAGGAACAGGTCCTCATTGCGATCCCACGTCGCTCACCATCCTCCACCAGGACAGAGTCGGCGGCCTCCAAGTGTTCGTCGACAACGCCTGGCGCTCCATCAGCCCCAACCCAGACGCCTTCGTCGTCAACATCGGCGATACCTTCATGGTAATGATCAATAATTAACTCTTTCAAAAATTTACCAGCTTTAATGTCGGTTTTAGTTCATGTCGCTAAAAAGATCGGAAATTTGATTGCTTTTCAGGCGCTAGCGAACGGGCGGTACAAGAGTTGCTTGCACCGGGCGGTGGTGAACAGCGAGATCTCTCGGAAATCGCTGGCGTTCTTCCTGTGCCCTCAGGGAGAGAAGGTGGTAGCCCCACCGGAGGAACTGGTGGACGATGAGAGGCCGAGAATATACCCAGATTTTACATGGCCAATGCTTCTGGAGTTCACGCAGAAGCACTACAGAGCGGACATGAACACTCTCGACATGTTTTCGAAGTGGCTAAAACAGAGAAACAGCTGAAACAGAGGATGTGGGGCCATCTAGTAAACTAAAAAAAAAACAACAAAGGGCATGTTATAGTGCCACCATCAACCACCCAGCTTGTGTTATGCCTAGCAACATGACAAAATTTGGGTTTTGTTTTTATCCTTTTTCTCCCCCAAGAGCTAAAATACATGGAGGAAAAAAAAAGGAATTGAGGGACAGGACGGGGGCATTATGGTCATTTTCTTGCTCGTCTGTATGGTAGGGAAGTGCAGTAGATGATTAAGGTGCTTAGTCAGCTAAATTTTGTATTTTATCAGGTATATGAAAAAGAAGGTTTATCGATAAGAAAACAAAAACAAATTCGCCCCTCTTCCCTCTCTCTCCCTTTATCTCACATGCTCTATCTAACAAGTTGATTTACTATCTACAGCTTAACTATAATACACACCCCTCAACTATTGTAAAAAATGCACTTACGTCTACATAAATGAAAATATGCGTTTATACTAATTAAGGCGCTTAAAGGGTACCATTCTTCTATCAAGTTCAAGCTATTAGGTATTTTTAAAATTAATTTACTTTTAGAACTGAAAAGATCTTTGGACGGTGCATAAGGTCAAAATAGACATAACCAAGTGGTTTGTTTATGCTATAAACAAGTATATATCATGGAATAATTGTCATTTCCACTATAATTTACAAGTTAAATACTCCCTCCGTCCCCAAAAGATTGAAGAATTTGGTTGGGCGCGGAGATTAAGGTGAATGTGAGATTTTTAATATGTTTACTTAATTGCCCATTGATTGAAAATGCACAAAAAATGAGGTAGAAAAAGTAAAGATAAAGTGAGGATAGTTTAGTAACTTTAAGAGAGAAGTTTCCTTTTAAAGAAAGTGATCAATTTTTCTGGGACAGCCCAAAAAGGAAATGTATTCAATTTTTCAAGGGACGGAGGGAGTAGATTTAAGGCGAGGCGGACCAACCCTTGGGCGTGCCCAGCACCCGCTGGGCAAGAAATTAAGCCCCAAACTTATACCCTCTCATAGCTTAACCTAACAAAGGAAATATTACACCTTTAACTCCTTAGAAAGCCTTGCAAGCTCAGTTAAACCACTTCAATTAATAGGTGTCAATTAGGTCCCAAATTCTCCATTTAGTGCAATATTTAGATCTAGTTCCTCTCTCTTAAGATTTTCAATTCACGAAAATTCGGTTTTCCAACTATTGTTTCTTGAAATTTTGTCCACATTTTTCAAAACTCTTCACTTTAATTTGATCGAATTCTTAATAAATACTATGTAAATTTTATATTTTGACTTATAAACTTTTTTAATTATTATTGAGTATTTTTCTCCGCTCACCTAATTTTTGTGGGCTAGATCTGCCACTGATTTAAGGAACCTAGTAACTGAATGTTAGTGCCAATTAAGTTAATTGATTAATTGTTTCGACTAGTTGTGTCAATGACGCTCCTGTCCTCTCACTGGACCACTGCAAATAGCATGTGCATGATTGAGCTGTCTAAATTTACAAGTCTAAGCTAATCAATATGAAGTCGGAAATATACATGTTGTGGAAATATCTTTACTTTAGGATAATAAAAAATTTCATCTGATCCCAACCAAACACATGTAAAGTTGAATGAGGAAAAGTAAAAAGCACATATATTTTCAAAACTTACAAGTACTAGTAAATACACATTATATGAAAGATTAATTAGGAGGTACCTCTTAAAAGGTGTTTACATTATAATTGAGTAAACTCCACATTTTACATAGTTGTCCTATTTAAGTTCCCTTTTAAAAATTTTATATCATTTTTGTTTTTTTAATTAAAATCGTGTGCACCCGCCCTGTCTTTCCCCTCCCTCTGCGCCCATCCCAAGCCTTACCCTTAACCTCTGTCCACTCCCCCCTGCCCATCCCTTCCACCTCGGACGCCAGATCTATCCCACCCCGGATGAGGCCTTCTTCAAGGTAGATAGCGGAGACGATTCCGCCGTGTTGGACTTGACGGAGGTGTTCAGGGTGTTCGACAAGAACGGTGATGGGTTCATCTCCACCAGTGATTTGCAGTTGATGTTGCAGAATCTGGGTGACCTATATATTTAGCCTTCGCGAGGATGGCAGGGCGGCAAGGATGTTCACAGAGGGCTTGGGTCGGCGCGGAGGACTGCTCATGAAGGCTGACGGTGTTGCGGTGGCGTGGTTTAGTGGCCGGCGGCGCCAACGAGTTTAGGGGCTGTGGTCTTCAGCACTGTCAAAGCAGAGGCGATGCTGTCGGTTGGAGAATGGGGATGTAGTGGTGCAATTGTAAAGAGATAAAACAATTAGGAGAGATTTGATTGGGTTTGAAAAGTTAAAGGTTCAATTAATAAAATTACCCTCAAATCTAACAGAAAGCCTAAAGGTGGTAACGATAGAGGAGGTTTTGTAGGTTTCTGATCTAAACCTCAAGGGATTTCAGAAGGTTTCTGAAAATTTGGGGAACTACAGATTATGCCTAATCTAAAGGGGTTTTTGCAAGTTACCCGGAAAGGAAATCACTTATGGACAATCTAAGGGCTCGTTTGGTATAGGTTTTAGAAGTTACAAGAGAATCCAATTTTAATGAGAATAAGATGTCAAAGGAATCAATTAAGAATAAAAGATTGGGAAATTTTTTTTCTAAGGAGAAACTTCTCCTTCCGGCGTATATGTTATGCTATTATTGGTTAGTATCACCACACATAATTATAATTATGGATCTTTCATCCCTTAATTAACTGTGGTGATGTCGTAATTAATAATGGTGGCTCCACAACACGTGTGCAGGAAGAAGGAGTTTCCTCCTAACCGGGTAGAAGGAAAAATTCGTTCAAAAGATTAACTTGTTTGGTATGCAAAAATAATCTACTAGAAAACTAATTCATTTAAATAGTTTTTGTCACTCCATAAGAAATTTATAGGGGATTTCAAACTTAAAAAAAGTTCAATCCGTAATTCATCGAAAATGAATCTCATTCAACAATGAATTAGATTTCTAATTCACTTTGTACAAGGTTTGAGACATACATAAAAAATTGTAAGAATTTGTGGTAAATTTACCATTTGATCTTTCTTATAAATCTGTGTTGCTAGAGAAGCACGAGGGATATGAGATGACCGATTGTTGAAGATGAAAGAGATGACGAGTGTGAAAAGAGGATAAATTCACGATAAATTATTAAAACTCACACCTCAATTCTTAATTAGATGAGGTGAATTAAATTCACTCGTGAATTATAGGAAGTGAGTTATCCACTAAATATAACTTAAAAAGTTCTAATTCTAAGTATGAAACTCCTTAATTAAATTGAAAAAAAAAAATTGAAGCGTCACTCATTGCTCCTTCACAGCCTCCTCATTGCTCCACTCAATCATTGCTCCTTCACAGCCTCCTCATTGCTCCACTCAATCATTGCTCCTTCACAGCCTCCTGGATAACCACTCAACCATGCCTAGAACTGGAGCCGACGCCTCAGCCACCACAAACGCCTCATGGCCGGAGGCACGTCTCGCCGGAATGTTGCAACCAGCCATCGAATCATCCACCATCACACCAGATCCACCCAAATCGGCAACCCATCAAGACCACCGTTAATTCTGGTAGTAACGCCGACATCGGACCCGAAAGGCTTACCATCGACGTCGTCGATAGTGGACAAAACAATGAATAGGATGAAAGAGGAGGGTTTGACTGCGATCAATTGGGGCTTCTGGTGGCTGAAATTGACAGAAACTGTGGCCGGCTAGAGTGACGGAGATGGTGGCTTGGGCTTAGCAGAGTTTCTGCACAGAGAGTAGTGTCGCGTGCGGAGGGATCGAGGGGGCAGTTCATCGACGGGCTTAAACTGAGAGGCTATTCGATAGAGGGACGTCTTGCGGCGTGGAGGATGGTTGGCCGGCGGAAATCAGAGTGGCCGGAAGTTGAGAATACACAGTGAAGCTAGCCTTTTTCTTTCTTTACATTCGTGAAGCTTTTTTTTCTTTTGTCCACATAAATGGGTTAACCTTGGAAGGTAACATTCATCCCAATTAAGTCACTTTCCCTAAAACTTTGGTTATTTCATTCTCTTGGATAAGTTAGATTCCTGAAAATAAAATTTATAATTCCTATCAAACATGGAAAAATAGCTTTGTAAATCTTTTATTAATCCCAGTAATCAGAAAACTTAACCTATACCAAACGCATCCGAAGAGGAGAGAAGAAGCTAGTATCAATAGACGATGAAGAGCAATTAAACAAAAGAAGAATCATACTCCTCCAATCCAAAAAGTAAACTAACACTTTCCACTTTAGGACATCCCAAAAGTAATGTCACACTTTTCTTTATGGTAACTTTTTACATACTAATTTACCAAATCTTTTTTACGTCTAAAGCTCAAGATATAAAAACAAAAAATAGTCAATATGGATCTCTTTTTTTCCAAATAATTTTTTTATTAAATCATATACTCCCTCCGTCCCACAAAGGTTGTAGTGTTTGACATTCATGTTTTCTGTTTGACTATTTGACTCAAAATATAAGAAAAATATAATCCAGAAAAATTCAAAAAATAATATTTAGAAAATTCATACTACAAATTATGATAATCATGTAAATTATTCAAATTTCCATATCATAACATTGATGAATAAAAATCAAAGATTAAAAAACATGAAAACCGATAACCCGTGGATTCTAAATTTAGAAACCCGTGGATATCCGAACCGATCCGCATATGCTTATTTCACAAATAAATTATCTAAAATTGCTTACTTCATCTCAATTTTTCTTCAAATTTTCTTTTATACTATGTGTCGAAACTCATTTCATACAATAATGATACATGATTTGTAATGTTATATTATTGTTCTATTTATGCAAATTACTTTTCTTCTTTTTGATGCTTTAAATATATACATTTATGATACAAAATTTTAAAATATCACTAACTATATATATATATATATATATATATTTGAACGATAATATCGCTAAGTATATTGGAAGATTTTATAAGATAAGTATACTTAATAATACATGAGGATACCCACAATCCAAACCTCAAAAAACTGTAAAAATCGATACCGGCATTTAGGATACCTGAACTCAACGGGATGAATACTATTTTCTCAATATCTGCTATGCCCCGCCCCGTGAACACCCCTGTTTAATATAATTGGGAGGGAGGGGAGTATTTGCCATAAGGCGACAACGGCAAAAAAGGCAATTGCACTTTCCATTTAGTCAGTCAATAAATAGTACTAATGCTAAAGTAGTTAAAGACAAATATTTCCCAAATGTCACAAGATTCATTGTGTTGTTCTACTACTTTTATTGTTGATATTTATAGTTTTATTTTCTAGAGTAATACTTAACTATACACACACACACGATGAGACGATTGTTGAAAATCTTATGCTAAAGCTAAAGTATTAGGAGTATATTTCATGACTAATTGGCGTAACGAAGAAAATTTATAAGGCACTTATTCCACACACAAAAAAATGTTTTCAAACTAAGAGTAAAATTAATCAATGAGTTTAAAACTAGGACTAAGTAGTCCTGTAACTTTAATTTTTGTCTCATCGAAGTCATGTTTTAACTTTTCGTCTCAATAAAGTCATGTTTTTCAACTTTCTTTTATATCCGTGATCCTTTTCTATCCGACTTCCATTAAGTTTAACGGACTGTAGGGGGAAATGATAATTTAACAACTCAACTTTTTTTTAAAAAAAATCTATTTATATTCTAAGTTTTAAAACTAACCATTTAGGTACACCCCCAACAATTATAAACTTAACACTTTTACCCAAAAGTTTTCTCACATTCCTTCCACCATCATGCCATTGTCCGGTCACCGGCGCCATCGTCGGACCACCGTCACTGCCGTCGCCGACTCTCCGGAACACGCTATTCACACTCCGGGGTCATAGATTGGGGCCAAGGGCCGCCAGATCGGGGCCCAGAGCCGGAAAATCATGGCCTGGGCTAGCGAAACGCCGGCCTGGGGCCGCGAATTGGCAACCTAGGGCCGCGGTTCGCCGGCCTCGGGCCAAGATCCGGCGAGCCCGAGCCCTGATCTGCGTTTCGGTGTATTATTTTCTCCATTTTGGATTTTCCGGCGGTGGTCCAGCGGGTGTTGTGAGTGTGAAGTTTGGAAAATTTTGGGTAAATATGTTAAATTTATAATTGTTGGTTCTGTGCCTAAATGTTTAGGTTTAAAACTTAGGATGTAAAAGATTTTTCCAAAAAAGTTGAATTGCTAAAATTATTATTTTTCCCAAAACTCCGTTAAACTTAACGGATGTTGGATGGAAAAGGACTCGCGAATTTAAAAACGTTGAAAAACAGGACTTTATTGGGACAAAAAGTTCAATAGACAATAATTAAAGTTACAGGACTATAAGTGCACTTTACCCGTTTAAAACTAATATATTTTCCGCAAGTTATGGTACAAATTACTCAATTCCACTTTAATTATTACTTAAATAATTACTCCCCCGCCCTAAAATTTTTGAAACACTTTATTGGGTTGTCCTAAAATTATTGAAACATTTTACCCCTTTTTTGAACAGTAATATGAATTTTTATTAAATAAGGTAAAATATACATCTTAACCCAAAAGAGAATTTTGGATGATGACTCCTAAAATTGAAACAACATCATAAACCCATAAACCCATTTTAAGAATCCTTCAATTAATCCAGTTATAATCTCTTCAGTTCTTTTAACCGAGAAGCACCTTTTGATGGAGCCAACATTTTTCCATTTTAGTAACTTTTTGTACATGAATTTATCTAACTATCCATTTATCCGTCTCTTTCACTTAACATGTCAACATAAAACTATGCATTGGCGTGGCATGAATTCAGTGGTCTTCCCCTCTTAGGTGTTATCGTAAATTTGTAACTGTCAACATTTATTTCGTTGTTACTGTAATTCTTAGCTCTCCTCCTTGAAGAGCTGGGAAACACTCTCATCTTTTTATAATCTATAATTTCTATTTGCCACGGATCAAGGTAACTCAATGCATTTACAATTTATAAAAAAGTTTTTTCTTCATTTTTCAAACTAATTCTTCTAAGTTAAAATTTAAGTTAAATACAGAATTGAAAATCAAACATATCAATTAAAGTAAAGTAAGAGGATGGAGTAAAATGTAATAAGTAAACGACAACAAATGGACTCTAAGAGAAACCGCTAATGATCTTGAAATTACACTGATCAAGAAAAGGTATCTAATTTTTGAAGCAAAAGTGCATTTGTCCATAGCACTAATAAAAGGAAAGAAGACAAGGTGATGGTGACCTTAATTCTAGAGTCGGGTAAGTCTTCGTCAATCTGTGTGGGCAAATTAATTTTCCCTTTGATTTCATTGGCCATGTATATCTGGAGATTTGGAGGTTTGTGGAATATAGGATGCTATGGAGGAACACTTGCAACATTTGTCCTGCTGTCTGTCCTTATTGCAGCAAACATTCCACCAAAGTGTTAAATAATACAGCACCAAGTTAACCATGAAAAAAGAACTATATATGAAATTAATGTGATTATTGGTTCATGCATGTTTAAATGATATTACCGTTTACCGTTACAATATTATTTAACAATTGTTTTTATTGTTAGAAGTTTAAAAAAATTAAATAACACGATTTCTAAACATCCTAAATTCACAAAGTTAACCTTAACAACAGTTTTTCAAGTAAACATTGCATTTTGAAAATGATATCTACAAGTAACTTTTAATAGTAATTAATTGTAGTATTTGATCTCAATTACTTATTAAATTAATTGAAACAACTATTCTTAAACGGATCATCTTGAGAGTTAAACATTTCTAATGAAATCATAAATGTTGTTTAGAAAGAAAAATAACAAGAGAGAATACTTCATTTTCAGGTTGCTACATGAATTAATTACCAGATTGCTATTATAGAATATTCCCCATGGTAACCTTCACCACTTGACTGCATGATTGGCAATAGGATAGTCAAAATGGTAACCTAGCTAGCTTTGTCTCCTTCTACTTTTCCATTATGATCTCAAGTATATATAAATTCTAACTTAACTTTAATTATTGTACTATTAATGTCTCATTTAACTTTTTGTTCTCTTTAAGTCCATTTTAAAACTTTTTACTCATCCGTGGTCATTCCCTCCATTTTCTCCGTTAATTTTAACGGATATGTAGGGAAAATATTATTTTAACTACTGAAATTTTACAAAAACTCTATTTATGTCCTAAAAGTTTTAAACATAACAATTTAGTTATCCCTAACAATTTTAAACTTAACAACTTTACCCTAAAATTTTCAAACTTCACCATTAACCCACTACACTTTCCCTAGTCATTGGACCACCACCAAAACTCGTCGGACCGTCGCCGAAATGCCAGAAAATCACCACTGGTCATGGAACACTCCTCTCCCTACTCCTTCACTTCCTTGGGTTGACATAAGCATGGATTTCATAAGTGGTTTACCTAGAACATGTAGAGGTCATGATGCTATATTTGTTGTAGTGGATAAATTTTCAAAGATGACACATTTCATTCCATGTCATAAAACTGATGATGCATCACATGTGGCCGAATTGTTCTTTAAAGACATTGTGAAATACCATGGCTTGCTTAGGTCTATTGTGAGTTGTTGACACCCGATTTTTGCCCGGACTACTAAAATCTAGTTCGTAATTTTGATTTTGGTATTATTTTCGTATTTTTCATTTTTACGTGATTTTTGTCATTATTTTATGTGATTTTTTTCGCTTTCATCATTTTCGTCATTTTCATTATTTTTTCGTAGTTTTGTATCATTGTCATGTGCTTTTGTTATTTTCGTTATTTCGTGAACTCTTTGTCATTTTTATATTTCGTTTCTATTATTTATTGTTTTCTTATCATTTCATGTGCATTTAATACTTTATGTACTTGGCCATTATTTTATTTTTAATGTGATTTTTATTTACTAATTAATGATTAAAAAAATCAAAAAAAGGAGAAGTAAAAGAAAAACGTTTAAAAAAAAGGAAGGAAAGAAGAAGAAAAGAAAAGAAGCTTACCTGCATTGGAAATCATCAGCACGCATCCATGCTTGGTGGCTGTAGGAGGCTTCCCTCAGCTTTTGTCTACTTCATGAATTGTCAAATATGTTGGAAATGAAATTTCTTTGTCACTTGAACAAAAGCTAGATCTCATGGACAAAACACAGAAATTGAGCTATAAATAGAACCAATCTTGCAACTTGAGGGGGGAGAAGGCTGCAATCCGAAGAAAATAACACAAGCAAAGAAAGGTAGCAAGCTAGAACCTCCGGCCATCTCCTTCCTTCACTTCCCCCTCCACATCCGCCACCTCTCGTCACCAAACCAGTGCCTCATTAGTACAGCCGCTTCACGCCGAGCACAACGATCCGTCATATGCCGCCGGCGACGCCAAAACCGAGGAACCCAAGCTCGCCGGCCCGACGCTCCGCCAGCCCTCTTGAGCCACCCTAGCACCGCACAGAAGCCTCCTCTGCCACCCTCACTCACCGGAGCACCGTTCCCAACCGAAATAACTGCCGGAGACGCTGAAACGGAGGAGAAATCGCCGCCGACCTGCCGGAGCTCCTCCCCCATCTCTCCCGACTTGCTACGTTTCATCACTCCTAGCTATCACCATTAGCTCTGCCACGACGAGACGAAGCCAACCCACCCTTTCACGTTGCCGGATACGGCCTGAGCACGGAGAAAACGCCCACAATCCGATCCGACGTCGGCCGCCCATTTTCTCTCTAACCGGAGCTCCATTCACCGCGCCACCGCCGCCACCACCCTCTCCGGCTTCCGCCGGGATGACCTGTCTCTGCTCCGCCGTCGAAACCGCAGTTCGCCACGAGAGGGAGGTCCGGCACTCCCTCCAGCGTCCATACGTCGCAGCAGACGCGAAGAAGAAGTTGCTGCACCTGATTTAAATGTTTTTTGGTAAAATTACAATTTCAGTCCACTCCTTGTCCCTTATATTACTTAGGTCATCGTGTTTTCAAAAGTTTCAGTCCAGTCATCAAACAAGTTTCAAAACTAACAGTTTGGGCACTAGGCCTAAACCTTTTTTTGTGTTTTAGTCACTATGTACTTGGAGGCCATCGGGTAATGCATGGGGTAACGCTGGCGTATTAAGGGGGGGCAGCGTGGTAGCGCCTCGGGCATTACTCGGGCGCTGCAGGTAGGCTGCTGGGTAGTAGAGCCGCCCGCGTGCGCACGTGTCAGCAGTAGTAGTAGCGCCCAAGGCATTACTGAGGGCGCTACTGGTCAGAGCTTGTTAGAGAGAGTAGCGCCATGGTAATGCCATTGTGCGTTACGGACGTTCAATTTCAAAATATTAAAATAAATTTCAGAATACTAAAATATTTTTTCAAATATTTAAAAATTTCAATAATTTACAAATATTAACAAATTAAGATAATTTACAAATATTAACAAAAAAATGATATTAAAAAAATTAACAAATTAATTACGATATTAACAAAAATAAATATTAACTGAATAAATTAATTGGGTGCACATAAAATTAATGATCATTTTTTTGATTAAGTATGTTCATATTTCTTTTAGAAATTCCCATTAAAATTAATGATCATTTTTTTGATTAAGTATGTTCATATTTTCTTTTTCGGATTTGATAGAAAAATTCATTAGTTTCTAACCATGGAAAGATAAAGAAAATATAATTTTAAATAAAACTTACTCTCATTATTATTTACTAGTTTATCTAAAATAATGATAATAATAATATAGAATCCCATTATAGTAATAAGTACTATGGAATCATGCAATATAGACAATTGGTGCAGTGGGGAGATACGAGTTGCCCATTTTCTCACCCCCAGAGAGCTGGGGTTCGAACCACACGGATGTGGGATGTGGAGGAAATTGCGCATAATTGGAATTTGGGATAGTAACGCCCTGGTAGGGGGCTGGGGCGCTACCAGGCCTGTCAGGCTTTGTCAGGCTTGGTAGCGCCCTGGTAACGCGTTTCGCTGAAGTAATGCGTCGAATGGTAGCGCCCTGGTAACGCCCTTTGGTGTTACCATTCGTAACGCCTTGGTAACGAAACTGACATTACCAGCCCTTCTGCAAATACGTAGTGAGTTAATATTTTTGTTATTATGTCAATTTGATTTATTTTAATTTTATTTTCAAGATATTTTGAATTTTTGTTAGTCATGTGAATTACTAAAAATCTTTTTCTTCTATTTTTGGTTTTATTATTTATCTTTTTCTTTATTTCTTAAAATCAAGCAAAAATCTAAAAAGAACCCGTGGTACCAATTTTGGGCGTACGAAAATTAATCATTTTTGTACGTAACTGATGAACGATTCCAGATCTCTCATAGACCATTTTAAGGTTTCCAATCGACCTAGGAAAAAGATTGGTGGCGACTCCGTGAAAAAAACCACGTCGCTACATGAGTGATAGAGATTCAAGGTTCTTAAGTCACTTTTGGAGAACCCTTTGGTCTCGGTTGGGCACGAGTTTGATGTATTCTACATCAAGTCATCCTCAAACCGATGGCCAAACCGAAGTGACCAATAGAACTTTAACCACTATCTTGAGAACCCTCCTTAGGAAGAACTTAAAAGAATGAGAGATGTGCTTATCACATGTTGAATTTGCCTATAACTTAGCATATCATTCATCTACATCTCATAGTCCATTTGAGGTTGTATATGGTTTCAATCCTTTGGCTCATTTGGACTTGATTGCATTGAAGCATGATGAATAATTGGATGTAGATGGTAAAAAGAAAGCCCAACACATGAAAGACTTGCATGCTAAGGTTCACAGGCAACTTGAGAAAATTAATGAATCTTATGCAAGGCGGGTTAACAAAGGAAGAAAATTTAGAACCTTTGAAGAAGGTGATTGAGTATGGTTGCATTTGAGGAAGGAAAGGTTCCCCCAAGCTAGAAATAGTAAGTTATCACCTAGAGGGGATGAACCTTTTAGAATCGCAAAGAAACTCAATGATAATGCATATGTTCTTGATTTACCATGTGATAGATCTTATAATGTGCATGCTACCTTTAATATCTGTGATTTGCTTCCTTATGAAGGTGATCTAGAAGAAATGAATCCGAGGTCGGATTCTTCTCAAGTGAGAGGGAATGATGTGGACATCCCTCCAAGACAACCCGAGCACCCAGGCAAGGCACCAAGTCCTTTCCAAGGACTAGGAGACCCAATGACAAGAGGACGGTTGAAGAGGATGCAAGAGGATCTCCAAGCATTCATGAGGATTATGGCACAAGGAGAAGAACGGGATCAAGGGCAAACCCGAGCCAACCAACTCCTCAACATGGGCATTCACATAGAGGAGAGTCATTCCCCGAGCATGGAGGCCCTTAGTTGCATCTCCCTTGAGGCCGAGGCACATCCCACGCGCCCCACGCGCCCTTCCACCTCCCCCACGCGCTCCAAGCGCCATCCCGAGACATCGGACACCGGAGCGCCCGACCTCGCATCTTCCACAACATTTCCAAACCTCCAAGACATACAAAGCTAATCATCCTCGCAAAAACGGTTGGAACACAAGTCCCACAAAATCACCTACCATCTTGCTTGATCGGTCACCTACCAATTTGCTTGATTATTGACTTTTTGACTTTTGACACTTCTTGAATATTAGAGACCTATTTGTATTATTAACTTCTTTTATTTTCCATAAATCACAAATTATCAATTATGTGATTTATGGAAGAAAAGAGCATTATCTCTTCCATTATCTCTTCCTTTAGCATTAAATGCTAGAATCCTAGCATTTATTAGCTAGGTCCCACCATATCTCTTAAACCCCTATATATACCCCATGTAACCCTTTGTAAAATCATAACATATTTTGAAAGAAAGGCACACAAAACTTGGCCAAAATTCCTCCATTATTGTGAGACTTGGCTTTTATGTTCTCCTTTTTTGAATTCAATTTCCCTTTGATCCATGAAAGTGGTTTCAATTTTCATTTCTAGTATTGCTTAATCTTGTAGTTAAGAGGTGCTAGAACCATTCTTCTTCCCTTGACAATTCTCAAGTATTGTTCAACCTTGTAGTTGAAAGGTGCTTGTTCTTGGCCGAAATTACTCTTGAACTTTTATTCATGTTGTTCTTCATTTCCTTCAGTTATATCATTAAAAATGGTTGTTCTTACATTCTTGTGAAGACCACATCACTTGGGCTCACGATTCGGCAGCGGCCCAGGGCCCTAAATCGGAGGCCCATGGCCCCGAATCTGCGATCTAGGGCCTTGAAACAGCGACCCAAGGCCGCGATCTGGGCGGCCTTTGGCTGCGATTTGGCCGACCTATGGTTAGGGTTTCATGGGGTTAGGGTGTTCCATGACCGGTGGTGATTTTCCGACATTCCGACGGTGGTCCGGCGAGTTTCCGGTGGTGGTCCGGTGACTATGGAAACTGTAAATGTTAGGGTAAAATTGTTAAGTTTAAAACTTTTAGGGCATAAATAGATCTTTAGAAAATTTCAGTAGTTAAAACTAGCATTTTCCCTACAGATCTGTTAAAGTTAATGGAGAAAATGGACGGAAGGACCACGGACGAGTGAAATGTTTTAAAATATGACTTAATGATGATAAAAAGTTAAAATGAGACCCTAATATGATAATAATTAAAGTTAAGGGACTTCCGGTGCTGATGGCCGATAGGCCCAATCACCTAAACAGACCTACCAAAAGGCCCAAAACGATGGCCCACCATAAGGGCCCCATTAAAAAACTCAGTAATTACGAAAACCTGTGATATTCCCGGACTTAATAAAACTTATTACCCGGACAAGGCATGGGAGATTCCCGGATAACCACTTCCCGGACAACACAGGATACTTGTGTAAATAACGAAATATTGACTTATTACGATAATGCCCTTGACTTATTACAATAATACCACCATTAAAACCTACTATATAACAAACGTCGGCAACATAAGTCAGCTCTCTTGCTTTCTTGATATAACTTCATTAACCAGAAAATCAGGGGACTCACCACCAAGGACCCCCCATTCCTCGAATCCCGAGAAACGCGTCACGTTCACGCGCCAATGGCATCAAGCAACGTCAACACTCGACGACTACGTAAACACGTGGCGGTGCCAGTCCAATCGGCGCCGCCATCAGGTGCACTTTACTCAAATTCTAAATCTAATAAAATCACCATCATGTTTGCATGATGCCTCAAGAACCTTCTAGTATAGAAAGCCTAAGTTGCTGCTACAAATTATCTCCGCAACTTCAGCCATTCCTAATTTACCTTGGTTTTCTAGATCCAAATAGAGTAGGCAATGGGTTTAGCTTATGAGGTAGAGATGACCTGCAGAATTAATATTCCTTAGTTTTTGTTGCTCATGGAGGTGAAGGCTTGCTTGATGGAGGCAAAAATTAATTGTCAATGAATGTGTTGATGAAGAGTGAAGGAGGGTATATACCACATAGCATTGGGGTTACCACAAAGCTGCAGCTACATTACATATGAGGAGATCATGAAGTACTAATGTTTCCACTAAAAGTAAAAGATTTCATTAGTACATTGAGTTATCCAAAATATCAAATAAGTCAATAATGGATATTCGCGATGATGATAAATCAATATAAACATAAGTACACAATCGAACAAGTTTCAATGTACTTTTTATTGCCATGGTGAAATTCTAAGAATTAATAAACAATATAATAATTCAAAGAAATAGGCAAAAATTAATTCAACACTATAATTCTTAGCAAAAATCATAGAGTAAATTATAATAATTATAACAATATAGAATTAAAAGAAGAATTAGACATCTAAAACCAAATTTCGACGGAGTTTCGAGGCTTGTGTTTCACACAATCTCCTTACACTACGTAGAAAACACACATTTTACCGCGGCCGTTACTGCGGCTGAGGCCGCGGTATGTGGCCCAGTCGCAGTAAACGGCGTGGTAAGTGGCCCTTACCACAGATGTTACTGCGGCTCTACCGCGGAGGTGGCCGCGATAAACCTTGTTTGCTTGGCGTAGTGTTAAAACAGATTCGCCCCCTCTGGGACGAGTGCTCGGGGTTTGATGAATGTCTGTCTCCAATGATACAACAATAGACGTGAAGTGAAGTTGCACCAAACTTCCCTCACCGGCGAACTTGAACGGAAGAACACCAAAACATATGATAGAAGAGAGATTTTTTCTCAAGGAGTAAGAAGAGAGAATAATGTGATGAGGGATAGAAAATATGCTTGGAGGAGGTGCTTTTTTATTGGTTGGGATGAGCCAAGACATTAACGGGCACCATAATATCCCATAAAGCTAGTCATAAAGCACTATACTAAATGACAGAAAACCTCTCTATTAATGGCCATAAACCATGGTCATAACACCCCTGCTACTACGTAGAGAAAATCAATTTACTGCGGCCTACTGCGCGGTAAATGCCGCGGTAAAGAGTTCGTTTATTTACCACATATGTGGAAAAACACCTACCTAAATGTACTACTAATTAACTAACTTAACTAACTAACCTAATAAACTAAAAGACTAAAACACCCTTCATAGAGATTTATTAAGAGGGTAAATTTGACATTTTCATGGTGTGTGTTTTTCCACATATGTGGTAAATAGACACCTTGGCATTTACCGCGGCATTTACCGCGCAGGAGGCCGCAGTAAATTTACTGCGCTCTCCGCCGCGGTAAAACCGCGGATATTCTACGTAGTGTAATAGGTCATAAACATCCAAACTAAATGGTTAGAAAGATGACAATTTATTATTCATATAATTTCTACCATTTTCCACGATTTTTCCAACACATTAAACAAAATGTTAAGGGGCAAAATATATATATATATATATATATATATATATATATATATATATATATATATATATATATATATATTACCACCTCACATGACACGCCATCAAAGATAGGTTCCAAATGCGGATGTTTCATCCTTGTTGATAAAGAAATATAATGGAGCAATATGTAAAATCTTCTTTTACAATTGAGTTAGTTTCTAATTAATAGAAACTGTTCAAGAGGTTGATGATAGATTTACTTTTTAGTTATAATTAGGTCATAATGTACTATTAAATACTTTGTTTCATGCCTTCTTAAAGTATCAATTAGCTAGAAATTGTAGGTAGGTAAGTCTCAACTTTCAACAAACAACAAAATGGTGTTTAGGCTTTAAACTAGCTATACTTGATGCACTATTAGAAACAAAAAGGTAGAAATCTACAGTTCAATTCAACCTTCACTATGCCCAAAAGGGAAAAAATATGTTCATAAATGACAACAACTAATAAGTTGATAAGACTTCTTGAGTATGTGATGACCAAAATGTAGTAGAAACCATGGAGAACTCTAAACCTCTAACATCATATATGGAGTATATCTTTTCTGTAATCCCAACCAACAAAAACTCAAATGGATGATGTAATTATAAGATCGCTCTATGACGTATCCATTGATTTTGGTAATGATAAATATATGAACCTTAAGCCACAAATAATCCTGGTCAATAGATAAATGGAGGTCCTTCAATTAGTGAAAGTGAAATAAGTGACAATCAACATGAGAAATAAAAACAAGTGGAAGAGCAAAACATTATATATATAAAAAAAACATCCATCACTAGCTATACTCGTTTTGTTGTTTCTTCCCATTATTCTAAAACTATTTGATCTTATTACTTTTTAGATTGGCCTAAATTATTTTGATATTTCCTTCTAAAAAAAAAATTTCACATAAATTTTTATATTAATTCTTCTTATTATTCTTAAATCTTCGATACTCTTAATTTTTGTACTAAAGCTCGAAACAATTTGAATGAGTAGTATTTTATGAGACACACACACACAGCCGCCACAAGTAAGGACAACGACAGTCCCATTCCCGTACTCGCTTCCAAAAGGCCCGCTTCACGTGGAACCATTTGTTCTTTGTTTTGGCGCCACCTAGCTAGCCCCCTAATCCCAACTCTTCACAAAAATAATACTAATACACTTGTTTTTTTGTGTCTTATTTATTTATTTATTTATTTATTTTTATTTCCCTCTTTCTTTCGAAATTAATCAAAGAAAATTTGTTTAGGAATTATTCCTTCACCCACAACAAGACACCTCTTAGGATTTCTACCTTAACCTCCCTCCTTTGTTCCATCCTCTGTTTTGTTGTTTGTTTCGATCGCTACTGTGCTCACAATAAAAACCACAATGCATGCTATAGCTTCTCTCCATCTTCTTATCTTTTTCTATTTTCAAATGTTTTCCAACGGTTTTTTTTTGTGTGTGTTCATTCTCATTCTGAAAAATTTAGCACCAATCAAATTCGGATATCATCACAATTATAGCCGTAAATTGGCCGAGCCTTTATCGAACTTGACTCGTGTGTTATTGAACAATGTATTATCGAGTTTCGAGTTGAAGCATCAAATGATCGATAATTTTATCGAGTCGAGTTCAAGCAGAGGTGAGTTTGATTCAATTGTTTATTGAGTTATCAAACAATATACACCAAAAAGAACCTATGACAGATCATATGTAAGTAGTTAGAGTAGCATAACCCTAATTTACTAAACTTATAAAGTATAAGGAGTAATTTGAAAGTAGTAGGACCGAATTGACTAAAATTATAAAATATCAAGAATAAAATTATAAAGTATCATATTTCGAGCAGCTACCGAGCCGAATTTATTTGAGCATAATTTAAATGATTCTTGACACGTTTTCGAGTAGCTCACGAGCAATCGAGCTGAACTCGAGCAATTAATCGAGTCGAGTTTGAGCCCGTATCATGAAGGCTCATTAAGCTATCAAGCCGAACTCGTGCTCAATAAAAAACATTTGAACCTAGTTTGAGCTCGGTTCGACTCATTTAGAGCCCTAATCAACATTATTCTTAGCTCACAACACTAGCTAGCAGTTTAAATACTTGGGGGCACCGACAAAATCACATTTTTAAATCTTGGAGCTAGGACAAATATATGCTTTATTTTGCCTACTACGATGAAGGGCTGTGGATTGATTCGCAATGGTAACTAAAGGTTTTGGAGTAAATGAGTAATTAATTCGTAGAAAATATATATGCTTAACAATTGACATCAAGCCAACTAATAAATTAATGAATAATCTTGAAGGAAGATTTAATATATTTGTGTTTCTTTTAGTTACAAGAGTCAATTAATACAACAAAAATTTTATTGATAGCAAGCCGATTTTGTCAGTACCAAAGGAAGCATGCCCGATTTCAAACTACAATGTATGTTTGGTTGGACAGCTATTTAGGTTTACTTATGTACTCAGTATACTAATAGTAAGTTGTTGTAAATGGCCAGCATTTCAAGATTCTTTGCTACTTGTATGACTTGTTTTTATAACAGATGAAGATTGTATGGTTAAATGAACCAAAATAGAGGTATATATTATAGAATGGTGATCAAAGTTTAATTACCAAGAGGAGTATCTGAAAGTATTATTAAATCCGTTCCAAAAGTAATACTAGCTCACTCCTTCCTATATTAATTGATAAGACTGATTAGAAATTAAAATTAAGACACTAAAAGAAATATTACTGGTATGTATATTAGTGATAAAATTCATTCTATCATAGAAAGAAAAGTATCATTGGTGGTACATCAGACCCCGCGACGGCCTCAAGTCCACAGGGCTCGGGGTCCATCACATGGACCCCAATACCCAAAGGTTCATTGGGGCCACGTGGGCTACATCTTGCACAACCCCTTGAGGGAATCGATCTCAAACCCAGCCTCGAGGACAACACCTTGGCGGCATCTCGACATCCTTTGACCTCGAGCTCCCAGTCCCTATCTGGCCCTCCGAGTCCTACACCAATTTACACGGGATGGATGCTCCACTTCTCCCTAATCAGAGCCAGACGCTCACCCAACTTGAGGTATAACTCTCTATCTGTTCTGCTTCCAGGATCCTTGACTTAGCCTCCTCCTCCTCCTCACAGTCACTAATGACTTAAGTGCCAGAGTGGGTCTCCAGGTACAAAAGCCCGGCCCATTTCTTCTTTGGTTGCAGCTGCAGGTGCTCTAGACGGCGGATCTCCCCACATCGAACTGTAGTGCCAGAGCAGGACCGGCCCCCTGCTAAAGCTATTAAAGCATGTGCTTGGGACCCCCAATTTTAAGGGGTCTCCAAAAAGTTTATTATATACACACACACACAAATAGAAAAATAATAAGTATTAGCATTTGTAATTTTCATATTTTAATTTTTTTTAAAATATTATACAATTTTATTATTATTGAAAGTTTTATTACTATGTTGTAACATGCAGATTTTTAAAGTAAATGATTATGTACAGTGACGGACCCATAAATTTTTAAAGGGGGTCCATTTTTGTCTTAACTAAAATATGTTATGAAATATAGAAGCTCATTTGCATTTTTAAGAAATTTAACCAATAAATACCCCCTGTCCAAAGTAATTGATCAATAAACTGAGCATTTGAATTAAGGTGGATGTATGACATTACGTATTTTGAACTTTTGACGTAAATATCCTTGATTGAAAAAATTGTGAAAAAATATGAAAATAAAGGTAAAGTGATGATACTTTAGTGACTTTGGGGTAAAACGATTTCATTTTAATTAAAGTGAACAAATTTTTTGGAGACATAAATGAGTAAATTTCGCATAAGGTCTATTTTTAAGTTTCGTTGACCTATTTTGATTACATTTTAAGTATTTGATCTGTTTGACTCCTATTTTTCAGATTTCTGACAAAATTGAGTCATTTCCATCTATTTATGCCGTTTAATCGAATGGAATAGTGTAAAAAGATGAATTTGCTCTTAATGTAGCACTCAATTTTTTTAAACACTTTTGTCCCCATTAGCGAAAATGGGACCCTATGCGGAATTTACTCACATAAAATGAAAATATTTTTAAGGAAAGTGAAACACTTTTAAAGAAATGTATACTTCATCTAATCTTCAAAAATTGGACAAAATTCTTGTTTAAGTTAGATTTATGATTGATTTAGTTCCTAACCTTCATATTTTTCTTATTTCGATCATTATATTACACTATATAAATCGTCAAATTTTTTACCTGTAAATTTGGTGCCAAATTAGTTAAAATGTACAAGTATAAAGATTAAATTATAGTTTTAGCCAAAACAACCTTTAGTAAAAAAGGACCCCTATTTGTACAAGGTAGATCCGCCATTAATTATGTAAATACTCGCTCCATCTCTGGAAAAATGAGTAAATTTCTTTTTGATGTTTTGGGAGAATCAACTTATTATTAGAAAAAAATTATTAGAAAAATTCAAAAAAAAACATATTTAGAAATTAGACGCATTAATCTATAACACTACGCCGAGCTCACACGGCTTACCGCGGCCATTGCCGCGGTAGTGCCGCGGTAACAATCACGAGGAAGGCTGCGGTAAACAAGCTCGTTGTAGAGGCCATTACCGCGCTTCAGGCCGCAGCTGCATCGTAAGGCCTTACAACAGCCTGTGCCCCGGTAAGCTTACGGACGGCGGATGGCAGCCTCTCGCGCGCTTGTTGGTCATGGAAAGGTTTTTTTTTAATAAATGAAAATTTGATAAAATAATGATGTAATTGTTTGTATATTTATAATTTAAATAAAAATTATATTTTAAATGCAAATATATATATATATATATATGATAAATTGTTAATTTACACCAAAATCTAATAATGTTTACAAAAATCCTAAAAATGGTCGTTTGGGTCCGCGTTTGGGTCGGTGTTCAAGTAATCAACAAAGCCATCATGCTGAAACCCACTAAACCAGTCTAAGAATGCCCGCTGGTGCGGCTGCGGGATCGGCATCTCAGGCTGATAATCTCCCTGGGGATGCGTGAACCCCAGGCCCAAGTCGACATTGGGCTGCTGCTGAAGATGCTTGTACCGTGGAGGTGGCTGATGGAATGGCTGAGGCCGCGGCTGCTGGAAGGGATGAGGAGGCGGCTGTTGGAAAGGTTGAGGCGGCGGCTGCTGGAAGGGCTGAGGCTGGGATGAAGATCTAGCTGACAAGTGCGGTGGTGTCACGTAAAGCGGGATGTACCCCCCAGAATGCATAGCCGACCAGATATTGCTGACAGCCGAATCGAATAATCGCAACGTGTCCGCCTTCCAACCATTGAGAGCAGCTTTCCGAACCTCGATCACCGCAACCCGAGTTCTGAGGTCACGGATCTCATCCGTGTCCCTCTGATGATGGTCCTCTAACTCAATCACGTGCTGAAAGTTAAAATTTAAAATTTTTTAATATTTTTAATATAAATAAACAAGTTAAATTATAAAAGATAATAAAACGATAATTTAGGTGGCTCGAATCGCTCCGGATGGCTAATCTGGGGAGGGACATCGACCAGTGTCCTCGGGTGGACTGGCCCACAACAGATATGTAGATCTCGTCATTGATCGCCGGGAACGGCCCATCTGGCCCATACTTGTCAACGAGACGCGACCTATACTCCTCCTAAGTAATAATACAAATAAACTTACGTTAAATAATATTGAAAGAAACAATAATTTAATTTAGGAAAATAAATGAATAATATCAGGACGACCGATTCCTTCGCAAGCCATGCCACCCCGAACTCCTCCTGACGCAGCCGATGCCCAACTTCTTTACACTGTCCAATAGTATTTATATATGAAGTAATTAATCTTTTTATAAATTAAATAAATTAAACTTAGATATTTAAACGCTGATGTAGTTAAAAGAAATTACCATGTCTTCTTCATAAACTCTATGTTTGGACTTGTTGCTAAACGACTTGATTTTCGGATGATTCTCGCTCTTCGCATTCTTTTTGTTCTTCTGAGATTCCTCCTTGAAGTCGTTGCTGTTGTAATACTCGAGCAACATCTTCCACTTGTCCGGGTTGATTCTATTCGGGATGAGCGGTGGCCAATCCAGGTAGTTAGGATTGTCCGGATCCAGAGGATGCTATCATCTGCACTTCTTCCGGATGTTATTCTGCGTGTTCTGGTAGAAGTCCATGAACCGGGAGTGCAACTTTTCCAAGAAGCCCGGCTCATCCACATATGTTGTTCGTGTTAATTATTAAAAATACATCACCGTTATCCATCATAGTTTATAAAAAGTATTAATTAATGTAACATATTAAATATTAATAATTGTTAAAAGACCGCGAACTTATTTGCCCAGATGGCGAGCTCGTCTACCGTCTGCTGGAAGTACTTGGGAGGGAATCTGGAGAAGCGGTTCGAGCAGACATGAGAAATCAAGTATGTATGTCGATCTAATTAGGTAGTCATGCTGATATATTATCAATGCTGATCAATCAAGTATGTATGTCGATCTAACAAGGTAGTCATGCTGATCTAACAAGGTAGTCATGCTGATCTAACAAGGTAATGATGCTGATCTAACAAGGTAGGCATGCTGATCTAACAAGGTAGGCATGCTGATCTAACAAGGTAGTCATGTCGATCTAACAAGGTAGTCATGCTGATCTAATAAGGTAGTCATGCTGATCTAACAAGGTAGTCATGCTGATCTAATAAGGTAGTCATGCTGATCTAACAAGGTAGTCATGCTGATCTAACAAGGTAATCATGTCGATCTAACAAGATAGTCATGCTGATCTAACATGCTGATCTATTATCAATGTTGATCAATCAACTATGTATGTCAATCTAACAAGGTAGTCATGCTGATCTAACAAGGTAGTGATGCTGATCTAACAAGGTAGTGATGCTGATCTAATAAGGTAGTCATGCTGATCTAACAAGGTATGTATGCTTTTGAGACTTACTCTGCGATGCGAACAATGAGACGTCCATCAGGGCCGGGGACCGCCAGTGGTAGTGGAGGCGGGGGCTGTGGCACTAAGCGTGGACGCTGCGGAGCTGGTGGAGCATCATCATGAGGTGCATAATCGGGTGCATCCTGATGCACCGAATCGCTGGACCCCGCAAGAGAGTCCTTTGTACGCAGTCGGGATAACCTCGGTGTGCGATCACGGGAACTACTGGTCTGAATCATCTCGACGATCGGGAGTAGACACCATAACTCAAAAACATTTAAAAATAAACGTAAGTACTCATGTTTACATTTAACTTACAATTTAACCCCAAATATTTTCAAAACTTGCAATTTGACCCCCAAAAGTTTGTAAAAGATTCATTTTCACCGTAAAATTTTCAGAACTTGCAATTTGACCCCAAACGTTTGTAAAAGTTACAATTTCACCCGAACTTTTTCAAAACTTGCAATTTTCACACCAAATATTTTCAAAACTTACAATTTGACCATCGAGTTTTGTAAAAGTTTCACTTTAACCCCAAATATTTTTCAAAACTCACAAAATGCAACTAAACAAATAATACCACTAATAATAATAATAATAAAAATCTACCAAAAATCAACAATAATCAACAAAACCACCAAAAACCATCAATAATTAACCAAATCACCAAATATCACCAAAAACCTTACCTTCTTAAGTTGGTGTAGTAGTGCGGCGGTCTGACGGTGCGGCGGTGCAGCGTGACAGTGGCGGTCCGGCGGAGAGATGGAGAGGAAAATTACTAAACCAAAAAACAAAAAAAGTAATGAAAATAATATGAAAATGCATTGTATAGGCCGAAAATCAGCATAGAGGAAGGAAACTCAACCAAAATATTAAGAACTTACCTGAAATCGACCCACAAATTTTACCGGAGGAAGGAGACTGCCGGATGCGAAATTCTTTTTCAAAACTGATGAAGAAGAAGAAGAAGAGTTCGGATGGACTTAAAGGACCTTACCGCGGCCTTACCGCGCGGATTGCCACGGTAAGGCCCAAGCCCACGCGGTAAGGCCGCGGTAAGCACAGATACATCCAATTTAAACTTTTTCCTTTCTCCCTGCAGTTTTGAAACATGTGTGGATATTGTGAGACTAACGGGCCCACTTAAATGTGACCCAAATTCATCCCGTTCCGCGTTAAAAATTTATAATTTGATCCAAATGTTTTCAAAACTTTCAATTTGATCTTGAATTCTTTAAAAGTTACAATTGGAACTTAAAATTAGCATATTGTTTAAATTAAAGATACATTCAACTTTTAGATTGTTGTCAAATTACACCATACATCACTATGTAGAGAAGCTGAGGATTTACTACGGCGAAGGCCGCAGTAAACCTATTTACTACGGCCTACTGCGGCCTCCGCCGCAGTAAATGTCGCGGTAAATGACATTTACTGCGGCATTTACTGCGGCAGAGGCCGCAGTAAGCGGATTTCTGTACGTAGTGCATTTCTATACTATATTTCCACCGGATCATCGTCATCATCATCTTCTTCCAGAAGGTTGTCCAAATGATCTACGTGCTCGGGATCTGCATGATGATCCAATAATGATGATGACGTCACATCTGCTCCTGGGCGTATACTTTCACCAATTGTCGTCGACTCTTGCAACGGATTAGCCGTACCTATCTCCGGCTCTTGCAACGGATCATCCTTAAAGCGACTCGGTTTAGTTTTGAAAACGGTCCACCAATTTTTTAGATTTTGTCTCTTTGAAGGGTATTCGAGGTAAACCACTTGTTCCGCTTGGCTGGCAAGAATGAATGGGTCTTCTGGATAAAGTCTGGATGTGTAGTCAACATCAATGATCCCCGAAAGTTTATCATATCGGATAACTTTATTCGTGCAAAACCACGTACCCTTGAGCACCGTAATACTTAGATTATTCATGTACTGAAGGACGATGATTTCGTCAATCCAATCGTAGAAGTCCATATAGTCTTCTGCATTTGTATCCATGAGGACATAGACCCCCCAATTAGCAGTCAACTTGCGATGCCCGTATTGTTTTGTATGAAACTTGTACTTGTTCACATAAACATCGGGGAACGATTTAGCTCGCAATCTCGGTCCACAGGCCAATGCATACAATGTCGGAGGTAAATTTGCCTCATTTGCAGATGCCTACACATTAAAAAGTAATTTAAATTAACTAACATAGTTATAGAATATATTTATATACAAAAACCAATAAGTTACACGACTAACCATATTCTCGAACCAACTTGGGAATTGCACAAGTCTGAAATTGTCAACACCAACGTCATCCAAGTCTGGGAAATTTCGTCGAGCCAATGAGTTGAATCGATCTATAGATGGATCAACTTCCCGACAATTTTGCAGAATATAGGTTTGTACATGTTCTCTTTCTGCGACCGTCAACTCTCGAACTTGCGCTCTGCCCATTGGTTTTGATGGGTGATCAAATATTGATAGTCCGCTCGGATTGACAATAACAGGAAGAATTTCATTACGTATGTTAGGGTTTACACGTGTTCCTTGATTATCTTCCATGTAATGCTCACAAAAAGTCGCAACCTCTTGTATTAGAAACTTTTCAATGATGGAGCCCTCTAAAAATCTTTTGTTCACAGCTTTTGCTTTCAATCTTTTCATGTTCCTTTCAAAACTATACATCCACCAATATGACATAGAAGCACAAGTTCGAAGATGTCAAGGTAGATGCATGGTGAGATGCTCCATCGAGTCAAAGAACGATGAAGGGAATATTTCCTCAAGTTTGCACAGTGTAACGACGATAAATTCATCCAACTTCTGGACGTCTTCCAATAGAATATCCTTTGAACAAATTAACCGAAAGAATTTTCTGAATTCAGATATTGTAGTTGAAATACCATCGTTGAGATCGCCCCGCAAAGCAATTGGAAGCAACTTTTACATGAAGACATGACAATCATGGGTTTTCATATTGTAGAACGTCTTACTAGACGTATTAACACACCTCTCAATGTTAGAAGCGTAACCGTCTGGAAGTTTGACGGTATGGTTCAACCAATTGCATATACTCGCAATTTGATTTGCATTTAAAGTATATGTTGCCTTTAGTTTAAACGGTTCTTTCTTACGAGGATCAGTCACCAAATGCAATTCAGGGCGCAGTCCTAGCTGTTCTAGATCACGTCTTGAATTTGCGTTGTCCTTAGTTTTCCCTTTCTAATTGACAACTATGTAGAAAACATTGTCGAAACAATTTTTCTCAATATGCATCACATCGAGACAATGTCTAACTTTCAAATCTGCCATGTAAGGTAATTCACAGAAAATCGATTTCTTAATCCAATTATGCACCTTTCCGAACGTCTCTGCCCTCATGTAATCATACGGTATCCCGAATGGTAGGAACACGATATTCTGGACCTCGCTTAATATCTGGTGCCTGATTTAAACTCACATCTCGACATACAATCCTTGCGTTTCCATGATTGCTTGTTGTTACGGAGAGCATGCCGTTGTGGTAAAAAATCTTCTATGACAACCAAACCAACTCATTTTCTTCCCGTGAGTTAGCTGAAAACTATGAACATCCTCCATACAGTACGGACATGCAAGTCTTCCATGCGTTCTCCACCCTGATAACATTCCGTAAGCCGGGAAATCACTAATTGTCCAAAGCATACATGCCCGCATGTTAAAGTTCTGATTACGATGTGCATCCCAAGTTTCCACGCCTGTATTCCATAGATGCTTCAACTCCTCGATCAACGGACGTGAAAACACATCAAGGTTACAGCCCGGTGACTTTGGGTCAGGGATTAGCAATGGCATGGCTTCCTTCATGCATAAATCAGGCGGTAAGTTGTAAACCACGATGAATACAGGCCACATAGAATATGATTGTCCTAAGTCTGACAACGGGTTAAAACCATCCGTACATAAACCCAATCGAACATTTCTATACTCACATGCAAAATCAGGATAACACTAATCGACATGTTTCCATACCTCGGCTTGGGATGAATGTCCAATAATACCCATCGAATTTTTACTAGCTCTAAGATGATACGTCATAAATTTAGAAGTTTTCGAGGACTGGTAAAGCCGTTGGAGTCGCTCAGTGATTGGTAGATAACATAAAATCTTTTTAGCTTTTGGTTTCGGATTCGCCTCACGTTCTTCGAACCGTTCCACACCACATACTCTACAATTGTTTAACTTTTCATATCTACCATCAAACAACATACAGTTGTTCTCACATGCATGAATCTTTTTGTACGGTAACCCCAACTCTTTCATCATAGCTTTTGTACTACACATGTTCGTAGGCAAGGTCGAGTCTTCTCCGGGTAGTATTTCATTGACAAATCCAATCAACTCTGAGAAAAAAGCGTCAAATACGTTATGTTGACTTTTCATGCTCAAAAACTTGGAAATAACCAACAATTTCGTGTGCTTATCAATACATCCCTCATATAAAGGTTGCGACGCATCACGTAATAAATTGAAAAACTTTTGAGCCATTTAAATTGGCTTTTCAGGTGTGATGTCGTCCTCATCCGTCTGATGAATTATTATCACCCTCAAAATTATTATTATGATCATGAATCCCAAATGCCTCGCGGACCATTTTGTGGTAATCACCCGACCTTTCTTCATTACGCTCAATTGAATTATCAAGTGCACTACTCGTACTTGCAATATTCGATGATGATGATTCCTCATCAAATCGATAACCTCGATAAACACATAGATTTATCTGACGCCGTTCACCATGACAATCTCACACATGATAATTCGGTTGAAATCCATCTAACAGTAAATGATTGTCAATTGTTTCTCGATCATGCGAATATCTATTTTTACATTTTCTACAAGGACATTTCACAAATTGTTCTCCTTTTTCCTGAGCAACAAGAAAAGCATAATCCAGGAATTCTAGAAGTCCGTTCCAAAACCTCTGACTAATATCGTGAGTCCCCTCCTGAATACGCTGATACATCCAATCATGTCCTTCGGCCATTGTACAATTCCTATAATCGTATAAAAACAATATGACGACAAAGCATAATAATTAATATATATATATATATATTTAGCACAACTTAAATCTAAAATTCTCAGTACCGTTTTTTCATAATTCAGGGCGCATGGGTCCTTACCTATTCATAAAAGTACTTAGTTAATCAAACTCTTATCTCGTGTATGTAGAAACTGATGATATAATTACATAAATTTCGGCAGCATTTCGTCTTAGTTCCCCATTATACCATTTCTCCGGGGTAACGCCTAGAGCAAGTATAACGAGGAACAAGACCAAATATTGAATTCGAAATTTATGTAATTCTCATCATTTCTCCATTCACAATTATAAAAGATTAATTAACCGATAATATACTTTTACAAACTGTCCAATCGGACAATCCATGAAAACTTTGTAGAATATATAATTTTACAACGTTATTCCAATACTTTGAAATAAAGTGTAAAGTAATATATATTACTACAACTTTTCATATACAGGTACTATAGCTCAACTAATTTAATTTAACCACATAAGCGAATCAAATACGTAAATTAAAAAAATTAAACAACTTATTTTGCTCAATAAATAAATATAAATTAATTTAAAATAAAACATTTATTACCTCAAATAAATCTAGCAAAAGATGATGTCTAAGTTTCCCGAAATCTCTTGTGAGATTAGTAAGAAGAAGAGAAAGTTGGAGAATTTTTTTTAAGGGTGTGAAAATGGATGGGCTGCTCGGGGAGGTATATATGGGAGATATTTACCACGACCAAATTCGCAGTAAACGATCGCGGTAAGAAGGGTAGCTGAGGCCTCGTGGGAAACGAGGTCTTACTGCGGCCTCTACCGCGCAAACGGTCACGATAAAGTGGCAGCACCGGCGGCAGTGGCTGTTTACCTCGGCCATTTGCGCGGTAGAGGCCGCGGTAAAAGCTGTTTCTTCTACGTAGTGTAATTTGCATGTAAAATATTTTTGACTTTACATATTAGAATGTTAAATAAATAAAATTATATATTAAATGCTAAAAACGAGACGTATCAATCACTACGTATTTAATTGAGTATTTGTAGCGCATAATTCGCTCCATTTGCGCTACTATTGTAGCTCCAAACGACGCTTCTACAGACGCTACAACAGGAGGCGCTTTTTTGAAAGGTGCGCTTCAAGGCGCTACAACAGAAGCGCCAGAGAAGCGCCATGGTGCGCTACAAAATATTTTATGAATAAAAAAAAAACACTCAAGATCTGGAAACAATTTCCAGATCTTGAAACACAAAACTCAACAATATTCAGACTGGATGTTTGAACGAACAACTTAGGTAAAAGTATACAAGCATCAAGCTCACAAATATTTCTTGAACACATCGAACACTTGCAAGGATTTAATGCAGAAGAGTTACAAAACTGCAAAATACAGCTACCTACCAAAACCGCGAGAAATCGTCGTCGTCGGGAGAAATTTCTTGAACACATCGAACACTTGCAAGGATCGACAAGGAATAGTGAAGGAGCCGGAGCAAATTGATAGCAATCGTCATCGGGAGCGCTCTCGCTCCAACTCTCCTTCTCCGTTGAAGTGGAATCCACCATAGCTGTCTTCCTTTAGTTCTCTTTGTTTGAGCATTTACTCACTCGTTTTCTCCTTCTCCGTTGTTGCTCCCCTTCTCTGCTCGACGATGAAGACGAGTATAATGATTCCCAATCTCAGATCTGATTAGGCTGAGGCTTCTTGTAGAAGCTTCGGGTTGAAGCGCCAAACGGCGCTTCTCTGGCGCTTCTACCGAATATTCCGAATATATATATATATATATACATGTTCCCAGCTGTATACATTTTGCACCTCCCCATGGCGCTACATAGGCGCTTCAAATAAAAAAACGGACCTTAAGGCGCCTTTTGGCGCTTCTTAAGGCGCTTCAAAACACCCTCCATGTACGTAGTGAATTTTTTAAGGACTAAAGTAGTATAATCTTGACAAAGGGTCCCAGTTTTCTCTTCGCTTTGAGTTGGAACGAGACTATCACTTGGTAAGCGAGAAAAACTTTGATCAATTCGTATCAATAAAATGTACTACAAGACTTCATTAAAAAATGTAGTATAAGAATTGATACTACTTCATCTCAAAAGTTTTGTAATATTTGATTTTTAATGTTAATTTAATTTCAATTTATTTATAATACTCCCTCCGTCCCTTTTTAATAGTTACGTTTGACTTTTGATATTTTGTTTGACTCAATTTTTTACTTGCAAGAGTTTGTCAAAAAAATCTGGAAAAAATATTTTTAAAAACTAGAGACATTGATTTAGCTTATAGTTATAAGTAACTTGACATTATATATTAAAATCTTGAAGAAAACAATTCATAGATTAAAGGCTGAAAAAGAAACGTAACTATTAAAAAGGAATGGAGGGAGTATTTTTTAATTGAAACTTTTTATAGAAAATATGCTTATAAATTAATGATATTAAATTATTATCTGTATATAAAAGTTTTAAATTTATAATTTATAAATATATAAAAATATAACCATAAATTAAATACTCAATAACGTTACGTAGCAATACCTTTGAGAATGAGTATCATGTTTTTTACGTTTAAGTCTTCTTGTAGTAGTAAAATAGGTGAGGCCGGTCAAGTAACTTGGAGTAATACTTAAAGGGTCATAAGGTAAAGATGACATATAGTACAAGAAAAACATTTTTTAATTAAAAAAATTAAGTAGTGGAGGAACAAATGAGGTAATTACAAAGTAAAATAGATAGGTAAAAAAATTCTTTAAAAAAACCTATCAATTTTTGGGAGGTAATTTTTGTGGACATAGCAAGTGCAATGTTTGACTTTTTATATTTATTTAATTTTTAATCTGTCATGTATAAAAATCAAATTATTATTATTTATTAAATTTCAATTTTATATAATACAGAAAACTAAAATTAATTGATTATAAATGTTGAAAAACAAATATTATACTTACTTTTTGGACATAAGCATTTGTTTACAATCGATGAGTGTGGAAAACAACTATATTATACCTCCAAATTATGTGCTTTTATGGTATTTTGTTAGTATTTAGTGTGGATTTAAGCATGTTTTGTAGGTTTTCATGTCCAAAGAGAAATGGATGAAAACAAACACTTTTCACAACCATGAAGGTATGTTTTGCAAGCCAATTTTGAAGGCTTTACGCTTTTTTGGACTTGATTTCTCAAGAGAAACTGTAGCCCAATCTCTCTTAGCTACAGGTGAATACATAAATCACCTCGATCAGACACTAGAGCAGAAGTTATGGTCAAAATACGAAGGAAGCAACCGGGAAATGATCCGTCCAAAAAAAGTGGGAGCGATTGCTACCCACAGAATGAAGAAAAAATCGCCTAGAAAGTGACAGTTTCGGAAGCGATCGAGGATCAACAGGTGCAAAAGGTGGGAGTGATTTCTCCAGACCTGATCCTGGTGGTCCCTAAATTTTAATTCTAGGTTTTCAAAAGTTTACCCCTCCAGGGGCCTTCTCACTATTAGAAAATGGCGCAAAACTAACGGTTAGTACCAACAGGTCAACACGTTAGAAAATGCCAAAACCAACTGACCTACCCGTTGGAAACTACGAGTTGGTATTTGCATCGTTGGTATAATTTTAATCAACTGGCCAACTCGTTGATTAGTTTTCTCTACCAACTGGCTTGCTCGTTGGTGTCAAAATCCGGTGATCGGAATTGACAAACCAACGTGCGAGCATGTTGGTACAACTCTACCAACTAGTCAACACGTTGGTACTACTACCAACAGGTTTACGCGTTTGTATGGTTACCAACTGGTAAGCTAGTTGGTATACCTACCAACGGGTTAACTAGTTGGTAAGCTTACCAACGAGGGGGCCAGTTGGATGTGTAAATACCAACTGGTCAGTCAGTTGGTATTGTGAATACCAACTGGTCAGTCAGTTGGTACTGTGAATACCAACTGGCTAGTCACTTGGTATTGTGAATACCAACTGGTCAGCCTGTTGGTATAGTGATTAAATAACAGTTCCAACGTATACCAACGTGTTGACCGTTGGTAACTCATTTTTTTAAAAAAATATTTTTTATTTATATACAATACTCAAACCTGTGTTTATTAAATTAAAATTCATTCAACAACAGAAGTACTGCTGAAATATAATTAAAAACATAGAAGTAGCATCCAATAACTACATAACATATCCTACATAAAAGTTGATAGAATTCTAAACTGACTTAAGTGTTTTGAAAATCGAAGACCTAACCGAAGCTTAGCTGTCCGACCCTTCCGAATCTGAATCTGATGTTGATAGTGTTTGAAGAGGCTCGAATCCGTAATGTCCAGCCATATCAGGATCGAACTCATCAGTAGATATCCCTCGAGAACTTGTACCCGGACCACTGAACTTTGAACTCCTCATTAATGCTTTCAGCACCTTGTTTTGCATTTTTCTGATTTGGCTGATTTCCTCTTTGTCTTCTTTAATTTCTCTTTGTTTTTTTCCTTTTGTCGTTCCATCTTCTCCGTTATTTTTTTCATATCCTCCCTCATCTGGATCACTTGTGGAGACTCCTGAGTAGGAATATAGCTGAAAGATTGACGTCCGGGAATCATCACAGCCATAGATCCTAATCCTGACAGTCTTTCACGATTTTTCTTTCCAACCGTCTGAAGAAATGTGTTGTCCTCGTCGAACAGGGCATCGGGCTCGGAGGTGGTTGAATGTGTTTCACATTGACTTTCAACATTTTCCTGAAATTTCAGAAGCACACGAATAACAATATGTAGCTTCAATTTCCTAACAATATTCCTAAAATTTAAGAATGTAAAATTTCGAACAACAACGGATCTGATTTTCTGCGAAGGAATCGATCCATCCTTTGCCGAGTTGACAGTCTTGTAAACTGTATAAAATCCAGGCATATGGTGTTCCGGATCTTTTTCATACTGTTATATGATAAATATAAATGAGCGAAGTGTGCAGTATGTATGAATAATCTAAGAAAACTAATTTAAATTTATCATACCAGAGTTAATGCTATGTCAGAAACTGAGTGACGGCCCTTCCTATAAATCGGAGCATTCGGAGCAGCTTGCTTTCGTATATTTTGCATTTTTGCCGTTGAGCTTCAAATTGCTCACTTGCCCAGAACTCGATTAATTTTCGGTAAGATTCATCACCAAGCCAACTTGCATAGCTCCGACGCTTCTCTTCAGTAGGTTGTTGCCTTAATGTATTGTACATGCTATTCAAATGACGTTTTGGGAGGCTTCCAACGTGCAACACGTTGGAATTTGTCTGTTTCCAACGTCTCACACGTTGGAACATTGATCTTACCAACGCGCAACCTGTTGGAAATAAAATTCCCTAGCATGACTAGTTCCAACGTGCAACCTGTTGGTAAGAGAGATTTTCCTTTTTTCAAGTAAAATCATTTAGTTTTTTATTATACCAACGGGCAATCCGTTGGAGATATATTTTTTCTGGTTATACCAACGATTTGCGCGTTGGTGTAGTTAAACCGGTGGTTAGTGAATAGTCACCGGTGAATATTCCAACGGTTTGACCGTTAAAAATTACCAACGGGCTTGCTTGCCCGTTGGTTTTGTACCATTTTCTAGTAGTGTCTCCTGTACACCAGCCCCACCTTGCCCCTTCCCGGCTACAAAATGCCCTCCTCCCTATAGCCCTTCCCCACCCCTCGTCAGCCCTCCTCCTCCCCAGTGTGGCTTCCCTGCCCCCCAACAACATGAGTTACCGAGTTACCCCAAATTAGAGTTGAAGGATGAAAATACACAAGTTAAGATAGGTTAGGGGTGTAAAATAGAGTTTGGGCGTATAGATGCATGACAGGTTAAGAGATTCGTAGTAGATTTGCTTCCTAACGCCAGACGAAAAGCCACATGCCGTAGTGGCTAGCTAAGTAACGATCAACAGAGAATTGTTATTGTACGCCAAAGAACTTTCTCTCGTTTAAAAAAAGATTCGGGTGTTAAAAAAAGACAAATTTTCTTGTTTTTATAGGTAATTGGGTCGCACGCTGCAGCAAACTACAAAACAGGTAAGCGACAGAGTAAAATCCAGCAGCAGCAAGCAACCCCTGTAGGGTGGAAAGGTATTAATTAGTAAGTAATTACGTACGTAGTATTAATTTATGAATCCAAATTCCTGTTACCATAAATTACTATATACAGAAAGTGGTAGTCTGTAAATGAAATGAGTTCATGAACTCGCTCGAGTTCGAATTCGACTTGTGTTTTGTTCGTGTTTTATTAAGTAATGTATATCGAGCGCTTCGAGTTCGAACCGAGTTCAGGGCTCAATAATTTTATCAAGTCGAGCTGAGTTCGGTTCAATTGCTTATCAAGCTATCAAATAATATATATTAAAAAGAACCTAGAATAATTCACATGTAAATAATTAAAGTAGTAGGACTAATTTACTACAATTTCAAAGTGTAATGAGTAATTTGAAAATAGTACGACCTAGTTGACTAAAATTATAAAGCATCAAGACTAAAATTACAAAATATTATATTTCGAGCAGCTATCGAGCCGAACTTGAACGTGGTTTGAATAATTATTGACACATTTCGAGCAGTTCCGGATAACGCTTGCATCCTCCGTATTACCGCGGCATCGAGCCGAACTCGAGCAATCAATCGAGACGAGTTCGAGCCCGTATCATGAAGGCTCGTCGAGCTATCGAGCCGAACTCGAGCTCGATCAAAAACTTTCGAGCCGAGTTCGAGCCGAGCACAGTTCAAGCTCGGCTCGGCTAGTTTACAGCCCTAGTAGTAAGTAGTTGAAAATGTATATTTTGACAATTCTAGGTACCATGTCTTAAAGAAATAAACAAGAAAACTACAGGCAGGGGCGGAGTAAGGAAATTTATTTAGTGGGGGGCAAGTAGTAGATAATTTGTGGAGTGGGGTCACAACAAAAAATTTAGTGGGGTAAAATGCACATTATATAGAAATATGCATACCATTTTTCTATCTTCCGAGTGGTGATAATTGCTACCACTGAAATACAGAGTAAATTCAACTGGTGGTTCCGTAAAAATAAATATTATCATGTTTTGGTCATATCTTATGGTACCTTGTGTTGTTTTGGTCCTTTCCGTTCAGTTGGACCGTTAGTTGTAACGGATTCAAGTGGATTTACCTTTTCAGCCTTATAAAAAGTTTACTTTAGTTCCTGACTTTATATTTCCTCAAAGTTTTAACTCTAAAGTTTAACTCATATTGCACAATGCCCCTAACTTTTATCCTCTGCCTCCTTCCACTCATCTCTCATGCCACCGTCTCGTTTCCATCGGAGCGTCAGCAAAAAGACCGATCGGCGGCGACCAAATTCCTCAAATTTTTGTACCCAACAATTTGAATAGGAGTCGCGGTGGAGATGGAGGCATATTTAAGAATATCGTACCAGACATCGTACCGTTAGCAGACAGTACCAGTATATCGGGGATATTTCGGATATACCGAAAATAGTGTACAGGTCAATAAATGTATAAATATATTTATAATTGTATACAATAATTATTATCAATCAATCAATAAATATATTTATAATTATACACAATAATTAATATAAATATATAAAATAACAAAATATAAATGAAGTTTTAACAACAAATTATCTGCAAATAGTTTGATAGACCTTTTAAGTAGACCCAAAAGCCCAATAACAAAGAAAATGATGCGTTAATAACAAGATAACACCAACCGTTATAACCATTTTCTTACAATTTTAACCTTAAACTTTTAAATTTCTTACAATTGTATCATGTACCGCCATTTTCATCGTTTCGTCCGGTACACCGGTAAGGCCGAAACGGCCGGTACGGTCACCGATATGATATTGGCCTAAACGGTATCGTTTTCTTACCGGTACCGGTACGATACCAGCGTACCGGTCGGTGCGGTACGATATTTCACACTATGGTTGGATGAGAGTCTTGGTCAGGTCAATCGGATTCGATCGGAGAGCTCCATGCGTTCATCGGGACCTAAAGGAGCTAGAGCGATTTTCTTCCAAAAATTTCATTGAGGAGACCTGCAGGAGCTCCATGTGAATTGAGCAGATTTGGAGGTTAATCGACAACGGCTTTGATCTTACCATCATGGCGCTTTTAACCACCAATTGAATTGACAATCGGGTGAGCGATGGCTGTGGGGTGGAGGCAAAGGTAGAGGTCAACGTCAGCGCCGCCGCATAAGCTCCTCAGCCCGTTGCACCGGCTCCCAGAGCTTTGTCGACCCCTGCCCCTGGAACTTCCTCTCCCAATGGTACTCCACCCGCTGCCACCCCCTATTCAATCAACACCCTCGTCATCATCACGCCCTCGCTCTAGCAGTCCTCCTTGCGGCCGCCGTTGGGCTTCTGCGACTCCACCGCCTTCAGATCCAAAGGCATAGAAACTTTCCCCATCAACTTTCCTAGACGGGTGCACACAAATATTAGAATCCGGTTCGTGTAAACTTCGATCTTCAAGCAAGGGTTGTTATTGTTGCTCTTGGATACGATTTTATCGATATGGAAATACACTCTACTTTCAGTTAGATTTGAGAACAAAATGTTGAAGAGCTGCTAATACATCCAGGAGTTTTGGCCTTTATCGGTCTTTTTTAGTATGAATTAAACTTTGAGGCTAAACTTTTGAGGAAATATAAGTTAAGTCGAAGTAAAAAATTTTATAAGGGTAAAAAAGTAATTTTATCCGTTAAAATTAACCGTCTGAGCGGACGGAAAGAACCAAAACAGGATAAGGTACCATAGGATAGGATCAAAATAGGACAAGATTTTAAAACAGGATCAAAACATAACAATAATTATTTTTACGGGACTACCATCAGAATTTACTTCTAAAATATACCTGAAATACACGTAGCGCTGCCCCGCTGGTGGAATCAAACTTTAAGATAAGTTATAAGAAAGAGAAAATCTTTTAAACCCCAACATTTAAAAAAGAAGATAAAGTGGTAAAGTTGATGGTATAAAATTTTGTTTTATAGAAATGTTACAATTAATGTGGGATGACATAGAATAGCAAAAGTTACAATTTTTAAGGAATGAGTGAATACTACAATTAAATTGGGATAAATGAAAGAGTAGCTATACGGTGCGCCTATAGGCGCACCGTAAGCGCCTATATAAAAGAAGAAGAGGGAGAACATGGACGCTTAAACATCAAAATGATATGCTTAAACATCAAAATGATGTATCCCGCGATGCATAATTATGTATCCCGCGATGCATAATGATGTGCCTCCGTAATAAAAATCAGAGCATTTTGTTCTACAGTCCATGGTAATGCACTTTATTACCAAAATGATTCATTCCTGATGCATAATGATGCTCTCCTGTAAAAAACATGATGCACTGTTCCAATGACTTAATGAAGCACTCACCTTCTTCAACTCCCAAAATGATGTTTTCTCGGTGACCCTTTGTGATGCTCTTCTGTTGCATTATAATGCTCTCCATTTACAAAAATGATGCACTCGCTCTTATGACATATGTTACACTCGTAGTGATGCATTCACGATGCATAATGATGCTCTCCAGTAACAAACATGATGCACTCGTCCTAATGACTTAATGAAGCACTCACCTTCTTCAACTCCCAAAATGATGCTTTTTGGTGACCACTTTGTGATGCTCTTCATTTGCATTATAATGCTCTCCATTTACAAAAATGATGCTCTCCATTTACAAAAATAATGCTCTCCATAAATGATATGCTTAGACATCATTAAGGTACGTAGGAGCATTATAATGAGTCGCATGCACATCATTAAAGAGACGTGAGAGCATCATAATAACATAATGTGCAGCAGGTTGCATCTCTGAATCATGAGATATGAATCACGTCATTCAGCTGAGGAAATGGTTGGGAATTGATCGACGACACCTCAGGAAGTGATTGGCTACTTCGGCATGGTCGGATTTCGTAGTGCCAACGCTTTTAACCTCCAAAAGCTTGTCCGCCGTTAACATAGAGGCGCCGTCATCGGTGACGATGTAACAGTTGTCGTCGATGGCAGGGGGAGGCTTGTGGTGGCGGGCCTTGTTGCAGTCGTCGGTGACGTTGCACTCGTGGGTGCGGTTGTCGACGAAGAAGGAAGGCGCGATGGAGAGATCGATGGTGAATAGTGTGAGTTTGGCGCACGGAGGCTCACCTTAAAGAAGGGGCGCACCGTATCCTCTGCCTAAATGAAATGTCAACTGCAATTTTATCGGATTGAAAAAGTATAATTCTCATGGACGTAAGTGTCCTTTATCCAAAATATAAGGACATCAAAATTATTGAAATATATATACGTACCGTTCGTATTTATATTCACAGGTTTTTGTCAAATAGCGTACAGAAAGATGTAATGAAATTTCGTAATTTCAACATCGTGTGTATGTAAGTGTATATGTAAATTACCATATATATCGTGTCATTCAATTTCTACGTAGTGGGAGGGAGGGACTTTATAAGTTAAATTGTTGAAGAAAAACACTATAGGTTAAATGATGAAATATTATTGTATCAACTTTCCTAAGACGACGGTGGGAGCAACATTTTCTAAACATCGATAAACTCTGAAAAAGAACTATCACATGACTAGAAATTCATATCAATCATCAAAACTATATTAGGGTTGTCAAAACTATATTAGGGTTGGTGATATGAAATTTATAATTGTAATAAATTTTAATAAGGGGTGAAAATTAAACGAGCTCGATTCCATTACAAACTCGAAAAGTTGGTAATAGGTTTGATTTGTTAGGTGAGATAGTATTATGTCTGATTTCTTTAGGTTTCAAAAACGTGTAGACCAATAATGAAATTATTCTATTGAATGAACCTGCTACAGAATAAGAATATGGAAAAGATTAGAGAGCTTAAGATGATATATTACACAAGGAACCATCCTCTTATAGAGAGAATTTACAAGAGATAATTATGGAAGTAGATGGTAGTTGGGGAGATGGGTGGAGTTGGGTAGTTAGGTAGGATATAAATAGGAAGTTTGGCTTAGTCTTCTAATACTCTCCCTCAAGCTGGAGCATATATATCATAGGCTCCAAGCTTGTTACAAATGAATCTTATTTGAGTCCCTCCTAAAGCATTGGTAAACAAAATAGCTAGCTGGGCTTTTGATTTGAAAATTCGTGTCTTGATCAATCCTCCTTGAAGCTTCTCACAAATGAAATGAGAATCAACTTCAATATGCTTTGTCCGTCACGAAAGACCGGATAGAGGCGATATGAATAGTTGCCTGATTTTCACACATTAATTCCATAAGAGCCGAATGTTCAAAACCCAGCTCCATGAGAAGATGCTTTAACCAAATCAATTCACATGTGGTATATGTCATTGCTCTATATTTAACCTCAACACTTAAACGTGCAACAATTGTTTGTTTCCTTCTCTTCCATGAAATCATATTTCCTCCCAAGAACACACAGTATCCTGAGGTGGAATGTCTATCATGAGATCTTGCCCAGTTTACAACAGTGTAACCTTGAACTCCAGTGTGACCATGATTTTTATACAAAAGCTAGTCCAGGGGAACCTTTCAAATATCTCAAGATTATGACTGTTGCATCCCAATGACTTGAGCAAGGTTGATCCATAATCTGACTTACAGCACTTGTGGCAAATGAGATGTCTGGACGAGTGGCGGTTAAACAATTCAATTTGCCAACAAGTCTTCTGTTCTGTCCAGGGTCTGCTAGATATTCACCTTTTTCAGTATCAAGTTTAACATTTGGTTCCATGGGGCTTTCAACTGGTTTTGCTCCCATCAAGCATGTTTCGTCTAGCAGATCAAGAACATATTTCCTTTGAGATAGAGAAATTTTCATTTTCAATCATGCCACTTCAATCCCCAAGAAGTATTTCGGAGGACTAAGATCCTTTGTCTGAAACTTAGTTTGCAAGAAAGTTTTCAAAGAGTTAATGCCCACTTTATTATCTCCAGTGATAACATTGTCATCAACACAGACAATCAAGAGAATTTTACCAGCTTCGGAATGATGATAGAACACAGAATGATCCATGCCACATCATTGTAATCCAAATTCCATGAATGTTGTACTGAATCTTCCAAACCAGGCTCGAGGGGATTGCTTCAAACAATATATAGACTTGTTTAGTCTGCACACCGGGGGAAAACATTCTATACATCAAGCTGATGTAATGGCCAACTATTTATGGCAACCAAAGCAATGAAGACTCTAGTAGATGTTAACTTAGCAACGAGTGAGAAAGTCTCAGTGTAATCCATTCCCTAAACTTGTATGTACCCCTTTGCCACCAATCAAGCCTTTAATCGATCAACCATACCATCAGGATTCACTTTGATATTGAACACCCAGCGACATCCTATCACTATTTGATCTGGTAGAAGTGAAACTAGATCCCAAGTATTATTAGTCTACAGAGTAGTAATCTCTTCTTCCATGGCTTTCCTCCATCCAGAGTGCTTTAAAGCTTCTAAAACACACTTGGGCAAAGGTATGGAAGACAAAGTGGACACAAAGGCTGAATATGATGGTGGTAAGGAATCATAGGAGACATAGTTTGATATGGGATGAAGAGTACAAGACCTTTTACCCTTTCGAGGAGCGATCAGGACATCCAAATCATCATTTGGTGGATCTTAAGAAGGTGACGTTGGAGAAGGCGGTGAATCATCTAGTTGCACTTCTTGGCGAGGTCGGCGAGAATAAACCTGCAAATCAGGATGAGATAGAAACTCTAATGGATTTGGGTGATTATTTGGATGATTATATGTAATTTCTTCAAGAGATGTGGGAGGTGTATCCGAAACTGGATTGGTAGGTTTCATAAAGGAGATAGGTATAGGGAGACACTCGACTGTATCACTAGGGATATGTTGCTCACTCGAAAAATAAGGTAGATCCTCAAAGAATGTAACATCAGTTGAGATAAAGGAATGGTTCAAGGAGGGGATAAAGCACTTGTACCCTATTTGCAGACGAGAGTACCCAAGAAAGATGTACTTTAAAGCCCTAGGATCAAGTTTGTCGGTTTTAGGATGATGTTGATGAACAAAACATACACACCCAAATACCTGAGGAACAACAGAGAAAGAGGGTTGATGAGGAAAAAGTGTGGAAAATGGAGTGTGACTTGTAAGAACAGTTGATGGCATTCGGTTGATGAGGAAACAAGATGTGAGTGCAGCGTCTCCCCAAAAGGTTTTGGGCACATTCATGTGAATCAACAGGGTACGGGTTATTTCAAAAATATGTTGGATTTTTCTTTCTGTGGTGCCATTCTGTTGAGAGGTGTATGGACAAGAGGTTTGATGCATGATCCCTTGTTGTTGCATGTAGCTGGAAAAATAGTTATAGAAATATTCTCTAGCATTATCACTGCAAAAAATGTTAATCTGGGTCTTAAATTGATTTTGAATTTCAAGACATAAAGAATAGAAGATGAAGAACAATTCTGAGCGATCTTTCATTAAGAAAATTCAAGTCATTCGAGAGAAGTCATAAACAAAGATTGCAAAATACCGAAATCCTAAACTAGAGGAGACACGGCTAGGACCCCACACATCCGTGTGGATCAATATGAAAGGTTTGTCAACTCTTTTATTGATTCGGGGCAAAAAGAATGATCGATGATGCTTACCAAGATGGAATGATTCACAATTTAAGCTGGTGATAGAGTTTAGGTTGGGAACCATTTTCTTTAAATTATCTAAGGATGAATGACCCAAACGATTATGAATTTGAGAAGGAGAGGCAGATACCGAACAAGCCACTGGCGGGTGTGACTCCTTAAAATAGTACTGCCCATTTAATTCACGCCCTGTTCCAATCATCTTTCTACTCTTTAGATCCTAAATGAGAACATGATTAGAGAAGAAGGAAATCCAAAAAATTAGTTGCTTGGTCAATTTACTGACAGACATAAGATTGACTGGTAATTTTGGAACAAATAGTGTAAAGGGTAATGTAAATGTAGGACAAAGATGAATGGATCCAACGCCTTGAATGTTGACGTTAGATTCATCTGCAATGGTAATCGCATCACACCCTAATGACAGTAATGGAGAGATATGATAAAAAAGGAATATATTACCTGAAATATGATCGGAGGCACCAAAGTCCAATATCCATGATGCCATAGAAGGTGAAACCGAGTACACTCTTCTTAAGGACGAGTGATAGTCGATTCTGGATTTGCAGTTTGCTAGAGAGATGCTATATGTGGTTTCCGGCGACACCACCGGTACTGCTGGGTTTGCCGGTGGTCCCTGGATCCAAGATGCTCTGATACCAATTGATGTGATACTAGATTGCTCGGATACCAATTAATCGAAGTGTGATCTAGATCGACAAAGGAGCATACATGATAGAAAGGATGAAAATCAGATTGCGGAAGCTTGAAATTGATAGATATGGCCGCCAACTCCTCTTGAATCTTTGTTCAAGCAAAGATGGTGTTTTTCCTTGGCAACTCCTCCTTCTTGATACTTTGAAAGTTCAAGACAAAGCAAGCCTTTGTTGCCAAAATGGGGGGGTGTAGATGGATCCAACACCTTCTTCTTCAAGTGAGAATACAATCTTGGATTTCACTAAACTTGCTCAAGAAACTTGGAGAAGAGTTGAGTGGAAAGTGAAGATAGATCAATAAGAGAATCACTTTCAAAGTTGGAAAACATTTTTCTTATGAAATGTATGATATGTCCCTACAAATTCCGTGTAAGCCTCCTTTTATAAGACTAAGGGGCTGCTTACAATGACTAGACACTCAAATAGGCTATTAACTACACAATTCCTCAACTTGAATGTCATAATGAATGAAATAATACTGATACTAAATGCTCAACATCTATGATCATAAAACACACTTATTCTAGGCTATTATGATGTAAAAATATCGTAGGAAAATAAATGAATTCGGATGGAATGAGTTTAAGGCAAAACAAGCCTTTAAAACACCTCATTATGGCTCCAAATGCTCCATAATGCCTCCAATAAAACTCCAACGGCTCCACCATTAAATTCCAACTTCTTTTACCTCCTCAAGGCTGTTAGAAACCGAAATAAACATGTCTATTTGATTCTAAAAGTTTTGGAGAAGAAACAACTCATTTAGAGGCCAATTAAGGCTCCAACGGCTATATTCTTAATGAGCAGCCTCTCATTTATGTCCAGCATTAACGCTCAACGTCTCTATCATCTTCATGGCTCCTTCTTGGCTGTTTATAGCTCTAGCCATCAAAAGAAATAAGATTAGAGTGCAATTAACCCATTTATGAGCTAATAATGCTCCAACGGCTAACTCCTTAAATGTTTGGATGTCATTTATGATGGGGCATTGATGACCAACGTCTAGAACTCCTTTTATGCCGTTAATGGATGTTTGGACACCATCAAGACTTGGTCTTGCCACAAAAGTGGCCTTTAGTGCTGGTAAAACATGTAAGACACCTTGGTCTTGTGTAGGGCAGGGGTACCCTTCATTTGTAGGGTACCCTACGATTGTAGGGCACTTTGAAGAGTTCACCAAGAAGTCATTTGAAGCATGTTGAACACTTGGTTGGTGGACATGAATTGGATGGCTCCCGTTGGGTGTGGAGTACCCTAGGAATAGAGAGTACCCTTCAAGTATAGAGCACCGTTGAGAATTGTCCTCCTTGGCATTGGGATGGGCCAATTTGGATATGTCTTGGACCAAGGTCTTGTGAGTGACCTTGGGCCAAGAGTTGAAGTTATGGGCCTTGACTTGGCTTAGGCTCTGATCACCATCTTGGGCTTGAGCATTGTTGTGAGCCCAAATGGTGATGTTGAAGAGTTGGGCAGCTTCTTGGGTATTGGATTGACCCAAGTTGAAGGCATAAACTACCTTTCCTTCATCTTCTTGTAATTCTCCATATTGCTTCTTAAGTTTAGGCATTCGAGCTCTTGGGGCCTCAAGCCTTATCAAGTGAGCAATTGAATCACTTGACAGATTCACATCAAAACGAATGTGCTGGCCGAGTACTCGCGCGCACAACCTGCCATGAAAATGTGTTAACTACTTTTGACGTCCTATAAGTATTCCTTATTGTTTATTTAAGTCATGAAAATTTTTATTTTGTCATACAAGTCTTAAAGTGTTGATAAAATATTAAGAATTTTTCCTACGTATTTATAATGTTGGTAACCATTATTAAATAAAATAATTTTTTTCCTAACAAATAAGAGTTTAGTATTTTTTAAAATCAAAATATTCTATCTCAGTATTTTGAACATATAAACATAGTTAAAATATTTACGTAATTTAGTTCAAATAATTTTAAAAATTTATTACACTTTCAACTTTTAAATAAACTATACAACTTTGTACTTGAAGTTAAATAATTCAAATGATTAAGTATTATTTAGTGTGACACCCTCCTCTCCTCCAAATACACTTCTCTTAATAGCTTTTACTGGTTGTTCAAATATTTTCTATATTAAAATTATGGAAAACTATGAGTATATAATGTGAAATTTCTAAATTACCAGATTATTTTTTCTAAGAATAATTAAAAAAAGCAAATAAACTGTGCCCCCACATCCCAAAATTCATAGGCTCGTCACTGGCTAAAGAATAAGAATATGGAAAGGATCAGAGAGCTTAAGATGATATATTACAAGGAACCATCCCCTTTATATAGGGAAAGTACAAGAGATAATTATGGAAGTAGTATGCAGTTGGGGAGATGGGAGTTGGGTAGTTATGTAGGATATAAATAGGAAGTTTCACCTAGTCTTCTAACAGAACCAACTGTTCAAGTAATGAGTTAATGGAGATAACTGAATGTTTATGAAGTTAGGATGAGATAAATGTAAGTTTAGGCAAACTTAATGTGTGTCACTATACTTTATAATACCATTTTTCGTACCTGAAGGTCCTTTGTTTATTTCTTCGGTCCAGACAGTGCGCACAGATTTCTTCATATTACTCTCGTAGCCCTCATAGGCGCCTTTGGTTCTAGATCTAGAGGCTTATATTTGTGTGCTTAGCTGCATCTTCCATTATTCTACTCCTTCGAGTCGAGCTTGAACCTGTCACGAGCCAAGCTCAAACCAAGCTAAATTTTCACGAGCTCAAGCTCGAAATCGAGCCTGAAAGGTTTGAGTCTGTTAGGATCGAGTTCGGCTCATTCTTACCCCTAGTGATGTTTCTTTCATTGTCGGTCACTACGTAGTTAATGGAGGCTGGGTAGCGGCAAGCTGTTACTATAGAGGCAGGGAGGGCCACTACCCATTCTGCTACCAAAATGGGCACTACCAACCAAAATTCATCAATAGATTCAAACAAAAAATGCAATCCATAATTCATCCTTTATCAATATGTTATTACAAAGAAATGAAAATAAATAATACATGTGCAATATGCTATTGGCTCTGTTTGCATTATTCAAGTTAACTCAATATCAGGATATGAGTAGTTATGCTAAATCACAAACTTCACCCTAATTTATGTAAAACTTTCAAAGAAAACCCCTAAAATTCTAAAACCCTACAATTCCTCACCCTCTTCCCCACTCAACAATCTCTAGAGCCTCTGTACATCACCGACCCTACCTGCAGATCTGCTACCCCCATCGATACCATCTTCATCATGCACTCATTTCACTTAGTTGAATCTGCTTGATCTATCTTCCATCCTGCAGTCACCCATTTTTCCCATCTCCGGCGCCGTCGCCTTTTGCTCAGCCTCCGCCAGATGATGTTGGGGGAAGATCGAAAGGCATGTCGATGGCTGCTATCAACGGTGCCAGTCTGAGCAGTAGTGATCCGCGTCCTCTCTGAAGTTTCAAATTTGGCACAATCAGCCATCCCCGCCCGACGTCGATTCGTCGCTCCCCAACACTGTGGTTATTCTTTTTACCGATGAATGCGAGGGTGTCGATGGTGGCATCTCAGAGCATTGATTGTTGAACAAAATTGATTGCAAACAATAGTGGTGCTAGCGGGTTAACATCGAGCCGGTAACGGCAGGGTGTCCAGGTAGGGTGTGTTGTGCGGGACGGGTAGGGGGAACTGGGGTGACAATGCAGCTAGTTGAGGCTCACATGTGCCGTTGACAGAGTGTGGAGGGAGGCCATAGGCGATGGTATCGATGGCGGTGACAACTTGATGAAGATGGTGGGACGGGGAAGAGGGTGTGGAATTGTAGGGTTGTAAAATTTTAGGGATTTTCTTGAAATATTTACATAAATTAGGGTGAAGTTTATGATTTAGCATAACTACTCATATCCTAATATTCAGTTAACTCTGATAATGCGAACATAGTCATTAGCATCTCCAATTGAAACAAATATGTACAAAAAGCAAAGATAAATCCAGAAATTCAAACACCTTAAAAATTCAAATACAACCTAAAAATTCAAATATAAACCTAGATCTAGAAGAATTGAAGATGACTGTGACGGTGGTCACTTCATGGAAGATCTGGCCAAGGTGAGGACACCAATGGTGTGGTGCTTCCCGAAAGCCGCCTCGCTAGGGAAAAAAGGAGGGTGAGTTTTTTTTATGTTGGAGGTTTGAAGAAATACAACAACAATAAAATCAGGAAAAAAACTTACCTAAAACAGAAACGGTGGTCTCGTGGCCAAGAGGAATGACAAGGTGTTTATTTTTATGTAAAAATTAGCACACAACTCAAGTAATAAAACAACCCACTAATCCCAAGTGCAAGATATTGATCTTGTAGTATAGGCTAAAGTGGGGTCGAACCCAATGGGACTTTATGAGCAAAAACTATTTCTAAAGGACAAGTGTTATTTTTGGTATTATTATTATCAAACAAAAGCAAATAACTTGTAATGATGAAAGATGACTTTTGGGATAATTTTCGAATAAAGGAGACTCAATTAAAAATCTAGTTAAAACTAACAGAATTCTAGCAAGCAATTTGGAAGGGTTTTCTAATCTTATGTCAAAACTTCCCCTAGGATTGATTGTTGGTTCACTTCACTTGGATTTCCGGATTCTTCAATTGATTCCAATATAAAGGAGTGCTAGATAAATTTCATGCAAAAGTTCTTTACTCCTTAAGCAATTCTCATACTACCTAGATCAATGCAAGACCTCCCCCATTGCACCATGATAATTTGGCATTAGGTTTAGCATGATTGATTTTCCCAATATTCTAAATCATGACCCCTCGGCTGATTCTAGAACAAAATTGTTCATTCCCTAGGTCTAGTTAATCAAAATATTTCTCAAGCCTTTCAATCAACCCACAATCAACCAAATAGAAATTAGTTGCCGTCTAACTGCTACTACTTAAAATTAGGCGCAAGAGAACAAACACAATATAGTTTGAATCGGCATCAATATATGAAAATCTAAGTCAAGTAGAACCTACATCATTCCTAGAAGAATAAAGGAACTACTCGCTCATAATGTTGAATAACACAATAACCAAGTTGAAATCCATAGACAATAGTTTAGAAAAACCAAGAACTATCTCCAGGTTGGCTACAAGCTATTGAAAGTCTCCAATATGCTGTCCAAAAGCCCTAGGATGCAAAACTTGTAAAATCCCAAGTTAATGACGCTTAAATAGGTCTCAGCACTCCTAATTAGGTTTGGATCCACGTTGACAGGTTCGGCCATAGCAGGAGGGCGTCGCGGTCACAACAGGCGTGTGTCGCCGCCACAATAATTTTGTTCACTCCACAGCTTTTAGCTCCATCTTCCAGCTCGATCCTCCAACTTTCATTTAGTGTGTTTTTTTGCCCCGAACTCTTCTCTTTTCCATCTTTTACCACTCCAGTGGACTCCTGCAAGAAATACTTGCGCAAATACGAAGAAACTAGCAAATCAGGGGATATAATTGACATGCATTTTCAAGCAAATACATGTCAAAATAGCAAGTTATCACACCTCCTAACTCAAAGCATTGCTAGTCCCTAACAATCTCTAAAATGCAACCTAAACTACCCACAGAATATAGAATGATTACGGGGAAGAAACGAAGGCAAACAATCTATCAATGTCTTTTCCAAGTAAAGAAACAACTCGGAACCATTCACTACCTAATTATATAAGTAATTTCATAAGTATTAGAATTAAGAACTCGGTGCAGAAAACAGAGAGTCACTCCCTAAGTGTTTTACTCTCGAAAACAATGGTAGTGTGTGAGTGTGTGTAAAGTGATCTTGCCACTTACCGTCAATCCATAAGTCTGAAAACGAACCAAAACTCATCTACTAATGCCCACAAGGGGCGTTACATGCCTTACTTGTTAGATGGACTTTTATATTTGGTTGTAACGAGATTTGGTTTGGTGAGGAGAGATTTATGTTGGAAGCTTTATGTAGTGGAGTTCAAAATAGGAAACATTCAAGAGTTTACAAAACCAGGGAAAGATAACAAAACAGAATTTTACAATACTAATCCTATGCTTTCTTTTTGTTGTTACCTCCTCCATACCTAATTAGGTGAGCTATCCGCAAGTTGGGAGGAAACCATATAATATATAATCTTAATTGCTTTAGTTTTTCCATTGCCTCTCATTTTCAAGGTCTAATGTTTCCTTGGGACTGGGTTCTTTTTTAACTTATAAATTTTACACTTCGCATTCATCCAGCCCCAGAATATCCACAGGGGCACCCCCCAACTCACCTACTACCTTTTCTCTTCCTCTATAACCACTCCCTTTTCCTCATTGATCCTCTATTTATAATTGGGAGTGGTGGATATGATACCACAGTTTGGCGTAAATCAATACACATCATCTTTCTATTTTCAATGCATCTATAGTGGATCCTTTTGATAAGGATAGGCTGCGACAGATACCCTTGCCAACACAATAAATCAATACACATAATCTTTATGAACCAGTGCCCTAATGTTCACAACCTGGAGGGTTAACATAAATAGCACAACAATGTGACAAAGATTAATATAATACTCACAATAAGTATTAATCTTCATGTGACAAAGATTCTAAAACGAATTCTTATGATGACGAGTTTTATAAAAAAAAAACAAGAAGAGCTATTTTTTTATTAAAAAAAATTAATTTGGAAGTTAACGGCAGCCTTGTGGCTATTAATTTAATTAAGCCTAACCTATGTATACCTCGGAGGGTTTAACTGTTAATTGGTTGGGCAATCTTGTTTGTGCGTGTAAGACATAATAAAGCTATTTACATAGGATCCTAATCGCATGATTAACGTGACAGGATGTCGAACGCACATTTATAATTAAGGTCTAACCAATAATCAATTTCAAATCATATTTTTAGGCTTTCATGGCTTTTCATTACGGCTACACGAGTAATATGCACGACCAAATTGCTACTTCTCACTAGCTGCCTATAACAGTAATACGAGTAATAATGATATATTACTTCATTCATTTTGAGCATTTAATAGTCATAGAGAAGTTTCCAAATTTTCATTTCCAAATATTCTTTGTAAATATTTGATCATATACGCAAGTTTGAAGGGATGGAAAACAAGGTTTTCCAATCTTTGAAAACTCTATTATTAAATTAGGGAACATTATTTAGAAGGTTTCCATTTGAATACTAGAGTTTTCTAATCAATGGAAAACAAAGTTTTTCATCCCTTCAAACCTGGGTATATGATCAAACATTTCAAATAAATTTTGGAAATGAAAATTTGGAAACTTCTCTGCAACTAAACGAACCCTCACAATCCTCAATCTCCTACAATGTTTGATTTTTGATATATATATATATATATATATATATATATATATATATATATATATATATATATATATCAATTTGATTTCAATTTATTTGTCCTTGAAAGATTGATGCATTTCTTTGATTCAAATTATTACTAGAAAAAATTTAATAAAACACTAATCTATAACTTATAATTAAATTAATTGATTTTATATATTAAATATTGAAGCAATAAAATTAAATTAAATGCTTAATTTGAAACGCATCAATTTCACCGGAATGGAGTTGATATTTCTTAGTAGAAATGGTTTTCAAAACTTTATCTAAAAAGTAAAGAGAACAAATTATTATTTCTTAGTAGAAATGGTTTTCAAAACGCTCGTTCCTAAACAGGCCGAGCTCTCAGATGTTGGAGGTGGTGATCTGCTATTGACGGAGCAATTTGTAATGGAGAAACAAAGTACTCAAGAACATAAAGAGGAGTGAGGGTGTGTAGATAGGGTATACCTTTCTCAAGTCTCATTTTTATATGAGGTAGAGGAGGGCGGTTGCCTCTTTGGACGTGATTGTGGAGCACAAATATGGAAGGTGGAAGACGTTCACTGTCGTAGGAGTAGTTATGGAAGATGGTGTACGCTTCCCGAAATCGTGACTGATCTGGCGGGGTCGCGTGTAGATCCCTCTAGGGAGTTCCAAGTTTGAAAGTGTGGAGGCCTCGCGTGGCGGGGGGTCACGGGCGGAGGCCCCATTTCCATGGATTAAAACAATCATGCTTTAAGTCGAAAGAGAAGAGATGAGACCGTGAGGGGGAGGACCCCTTGCGGTGAACTGTGATGAGGGGGTGTCCTCACGGGTGACACCTCTTCGCGTCGTGTGTGTTGGGCTTTTGTTGTTTGCTTGAATCAGGGACGCATCAAGAGAATTGGGCCTATATACCATGTATATAAAATTTTAATTCATAATTCAAATAATTCAAAATGATATAAAAATAAATCATAATTTAAGTAGAAGTGTTGGAATATTACTGAGATAAAAGAGTGTTTTTTTAGAATATATATATATATATATATATATATATATATATATATATATATATATAAACACGGGATGAATATTACCTGTCTTTTTAAAAAATATAGGAGTAGTATAAAGAATGATAATCTGGTTACTATTTCTAGAGAGCCACGATTTTGTTATGTAATATTTCACTTTTCCTCGCATGAGGGGAAACCGATGGTTCTTAAACCGTTGCAAGTATCGCATGACAGAAGATTATAAGAACTTGCCACGTACGGTCGATTGAAATGAATGAGCATACCACGCCATTTGACAAAAAGGAATTAAATATTTCTTGATCGGTTTAGTAACTTTTAATAGTTATCTCACTTGCAGTGGCGGATAGGAGCGGATGCAGCATAGCATACAGTAAGTAGTGTTAAGTGACCTCACTCAAAACATACAAACTCTTATTTAGGTATTAGTAACTTTTTTATATCAAAAATCTATTGCATTAATTATAGAGTTTTATTATGACATTAACTAAACTCAATATACAGTAACACCACTCAATGAGAATATTTTTTGAAATAAGGGTCCATTTATATCTTCCAATGTATATTATTTTCTTCGGCCCAAAACTTCTACAACATTTTAACTTTGCACGAAAATTAGAGGGAGAAAATTATGGCTTTCGACTTTCATATGTTACCTGTCGAACTCATAACCGAGAAATAAATACCAAAATTAACTATAACAACGAATAGTCTACGAAAAAAAATCAAACAATTAGAAAATTGAAAATAAAAAGCATTTTTGGAAACTAAAAAGACCACTATATTTCAGTATATTTTAGAAATTATTTAATGTTGTAAAAGTTTTAAGATTAATGTAATATAAAATATAGAAATAACATCTCAAAATATAAGGCGTCCATTACAATTTTTAAATGAGTTTTATCAATAAATTATATATCACATATACATATTATTGATAAAATGGGGGATCCATGGACCCCCCTTTGATACAAGTAGGTCCGTCAATGCCCACTTGGGTCTTGTTTTAACATTTTAAAATTCAGTTTTTTTAACTTTTTTTTTCAATTCGTCCATTTCCCGTTAAGTTTAACTGAGTTGGGAGGAAAATGATAATTTCAGTAACTCAACTTCTTTAAAAAAATTCTATTTACACTCTAACTTTTAAGCCTAACCATTTAGACAAACCGTCAACAATTACAAACTTTAAAAAATAACCGTAAGTTTCAATCAACCCACCAGCACCCTTGCCACTTCCGGACCTCCGTAGGTGCCACCAACCACGCTGGAAAATGCCGAAAATGGTCGTTGTCGGACACCTAGGGCACCGTTTCGGGAACCTAGCCTGCAAATTGCAGCCAAGGGCTTCGAATCGCGAACCCTAGGCCGCAATTCACGAGCCTAGAGCCGCAATTATGAGCCCTAGGCCGCAGTTGCGAGCCCAAGTTGGCAAATCGTAGCCCTAGGTCTTGCGAATCGCGGTCTAGGGTTCGTGATTCGAATCCGATGGATGCGGTTTGTGGCGAAATGGAGCCTTAGGGCGGCTGACCGTGAGATTTCTGGCGTTTTCCAGTGTTTTTCGGCATGGTTGGCTGCGGCGGCGCTGATTTGGCGGCCCGTCGGTGGTAGGGTGGGCAGGGGTGCTAATGGGTTGACTGAAACTTGAGGGTAGTTTTTTAAGTTTGTAATTGTTGAGGGTGTGTATAAATGGTTAGGTTTAAGACTTTCAATATAAATAGATTTTGTATAAAAAAAATTAGTTGGTGAAATTATCATTTTTCCCTAAAGTCCTTTAAACTTAACGGACAAAGGGTGAAAAAGGACCATGAATTAAAAAAAAAAAGTTTAAAAACATGACTATATGGGACAAAAGGTTAAAACAGGATCTAAGTGGGATAATAATTATAGTTACATGATTATAGGTACATTTTACTCGATTTTTATATAATTGAAAATTCACTTTACTTTAAAAGGACCATAATATTTCATTGAAATCCCCCACTATCAAGATGACCGTAGAAACCAATTAAACGCCATACAACACCTAAACACGTGATCTGCGCATCAATATGATAATCTGATGATGACGAAATCTGAACCGGCCAATCATTCTTCCAAAGCAAAGCCAAACCCCTCTTACGACTATCACACGGTACTGTAAAGAAAGAATCAAACTTGAGTCGCTACCGGATTCCCTCCATCTCATCCTCAAGCCGCTGTCTCAAGCAAGAAAAGAATCGGTGGTTTCGACACTTGCAGAGCACGCTTCAAAACGTGGATGGTTCTCTTTGAACCAAGGCCTTGACAATTTAGACTAAGAACACTCATGATCCCCAAAAAGCCACCGGTGGGCTAGCTAGGCTGACAGCAAACTGAGGAAGAAAACAAATTATTATCCCGGAGAAGTTGCGATTCGCTGGAATCGCTGATCCAATGCACTAAGGGATTGAGAAGAGAGGTGATGGAGACTAGGGAGCACCGATAAGTGCTGGAGGGAACCACAACTACTATTGTCGGACGGAGTAGCATCGCCATGGAACAGAGGCTAGGGTTTTCGCGTGAGGGGGAGAGAGTGAGTGAGAGAGAGAGAGCACCATTCTAAATGTGTTAAGACTTCTTCTCTGAAATTTTAAGAAATACTTTCTAAAAAAACCAAGTTCTTTATTTTACTATACTGAATTCTGAATATATTTTTTTTCCTCGGATCTCAAGCTGCTTGATTTGGGAGAGAGTGAGGGAAACCTAATGTTAAAGTTACTTCACCCGTTCGTTTGGTTAAATTGATACGCTTATTTTTCAACTTTAATCTATGATTTATTTATTTTTTAATATATTAGCGTAAAATCAAACATTTCATATGCATATGATAATTTGATATTTCTAGTTTCCAATTCTTAAATAAATAATAATAATAAATTTTTTCTAAGGAAAATTTAGGTGAACACAAATTTAAAAGTCGAACATATCAATTTTGGTATAATTGTGAAACATTACCGTTAATTGAAAAAAGTATTCCCAAACGAACACTTTATCAGTCAAATGAGTTTGGAATGAGCACGTAGTATTCCTTTTGCGCATTTGGATTGGAATATTAGGGAACTTCAAACATCATCTTCCTTAAAAAAATCATTCATCAAAAAATTACAAAATTCAATTTTAAAATTCACCTGTCTCCCAAGTAGTCCCTCAAACATATACCTTTCTTTTTTATAAAGAATTATATCAATGTATGTGTGTAAAGGCTGAGTGGGGACGCAGGGAGGGGGTGGTGCCACGTGGGGAGCAGCCTACCGAAATTGACCATTCAATTTCGGACTCCACCATATCTCAAACGAATCCACGAATTCACCTTACACCGTACAAAATCGGACCTCCCGAATTCACGGGGAGGTCCGAATATATTTGGAGTGACTCACTTTTTTTTAGGACCTCCAAAAAACAAAGTTTGAAACCCCTATTATAGGATGATGTGATTGTTGAATTAACCAAAGAAAGGCTTAATTTATGAAGTATTGAAAAACAAATACAAAACAAAAAGGAAAAGCATTTTATTTCACATTTACGATGAAATCTAATTTATGAAGATTAATTCGTTATTTGTTATTCTGAAAAAACCTACCTTATCTAATTTACTAATTCCTGGGAAGATATTGAACTTTTATAGTTGAAAAATGTTTGAAGAGGGAGTTCTGAAGTAGACGGTGGTTGATAGAGTAATCCCCTATCAAAATTTCCAGCATAAGTACTGTGTACAAGACAAAACTTGTGATTGGTAGTAAAACACCGATCACCCCCTTGAGATCTAGATCTAATTCGATCTTCATAGATTTCTCGAGATATTTTCTTACGAAGTTTTGTTATAGCATCTATAACTGCTTCCGGTTTAGGTGGACAATAACAAACGCTGACAAAGATAAGTCAAGTCTCTCGCTTCTTGAAAGGACTTCATTAACAAGACAAACAGTGAACGCACTGCCCACAACTCCAATTCCTCGAATCCCGAGAAACGCGTAACACCCACGCACCAATGGCATCAAGCAACGTCAACACGCGTCAATTGCGTAGACACGTGGCGGCATCAGCTCCGCCATCAACAATATCACCATTTTTGTTCAATAAGATACCAAAGCGGATGATTGACTCATTCCATACTAGAAATAATAGCATGAAATCTTTTGATAACACAGATTCCTATTTCTCAATGATATCTCACGATCAAGACAATTGACTGAATCCCGTGTAACCATTTTATAGAAGTTCATTGATATCTTCTTTTTATAAAGCAAATAGACTTCGATTCTTGAATAATCTACATCACTTCTCCTTCTATTGTAACAAAAGATTCCCTATTTATGTGGAAAATGCCCGTATCAAGAATTATGATTTTACGTACGGACAATTCCTCAATATCTTGTTTATTCGCAACAAGATATTTTCTTTGTGCGGTTGTAAAAAAAACTACCGGATGAAATGATGAAAATGGTGGTATAAGATACAATTGTAAGAAATGTAAAACTTTAAGGTTAAAATTGTAAGATAATGATTGCACCGGTTGGTGTTATCTTGCTATTACTACATCATTTTCTTTATTGTTGGGCTTTTGGGTCTACTTAAAAGATCTATCCAACTATTTGTGGATAATTTGTTGTTAAAACTTCATTTATATTTTACTATTTTATATATTTATATTAATTATTGTATACATATATATATATATATATATATATTTATGGACCGGTACACTATTTTCGGTACATCCAAAATATCTCTGATATACCGGTACTGTCTCGTACCATTAGCAAAACGATATGATGTCCGGTACGATATTTTACACCATGGTATATACACCTGTACTTACGATTGTCCTTTTTTCAACAGATGTCCCTTTTTTCCTTCAAAGATCTCAAATTTTATTTTATTTCTTTTCATCTTTCTCTTTAATCCATTTATTTAATTCCCACACGTCTCTTCGTCACTCTATTTGAGAATGAATGAATTTTCATATAGCGAAGAGTCTGAGGCTGGATAAACAAACTAATCAGGGACGACACCACATGAACTAAGCGTGCTATAAGAATAAGATGAGCAAAATTAATTTGAGAAACGAGAACCTATAGACTAGAGATAGTAAAAACCCGAAATAAAACAGACAATTTAGATGTAGGAAAATTAAAGATAGCATGATCTTCAGGATGACAAAGGTACCATGCGATCAAATGATGAACACCATCAGGTAAAATCGTTGATCGCAAGTCCTTCCAAAATGCCACTTGACTTGTGATAGGAATCTGTCCGCAGAATTCTCAGATGAGCTCAAGGCTACCGACCACCACCACCAAAAACTTACCAAAAGGGTAAAAAAGAACTTATTCCCTGCAAGGATTCCTAGGAAGAACAGGAAAATAACAAACCACACATGTAGTAATTTCATCCAAAGTAAGCTAAGCATCAGTGTCCAGTGTCACACTAACAAACCTCAGTCCATTGTACACTACAAGTGATTGAGGCGGAACCCCAACCACTCTAGAGAAATCTCTCACTGGTCCAAGCCGGGTGGGTTGTTGCCCATCCCTACTGTTTCATACAATAGCAATTCCTGCTGGCCAAATTCCGTAGCCCCAATCCGAGCACTCTTGTGCCCCCCTCGATCCTCCACACCACAACAACCAAACCAGAATCTCACTCCTACTCATCCTTTGTCAGCCCAAGCCGAGTAGTCTGTCTTCCGCGGGCCGACTCTACATCTCGTCCACGCAGCCACCCCCCCCCCCCCCCCCCCCATTTTTTGGCCCGAATTCTTGCCCTCTAGAAGCAAAATGAACCAGCAGCAAATCTGAAGCAGCATCATCACCAGTCCCCATCGAAGCAAAACGCCGGGAAGGGGCCTCGACCAAGCAGCGACAACGTTCTGCCAAAAAGCATCTGCTGGCGAACACAGTAGCCCGTCAGATGCTCGGAGCACATCTCCTATGGTCGTCCCGTGCCGGCGCCCTGCAGTGGTGGCGGCCCAATCAAAGATATGAGAATGGCGATGCAGCGCTCCACCGGCAGTTAAAGCGGGCTCCGCCAGCCTCCCAAGCCAGCGGGTCACAGACACTGAAATCGCGAACTTCAGCAGCGATGCACGATGAGCTCCAAGAATGAAAACATGGAGCAAGCAAAGAGAGGCCAGATCAGCCTAAGGCACAGTCGTAGACTCCTAACGAGCTCGAGATCGACGTCGGGCAGTGGTGGCGGCGAGAGCCGAGAAAAGTGAAAACCATATTTCTCATTGTACGTTAACAACATTTCTTTTTTCAAATCTCTTCTCTTCCTCTTCTGATCTTATGTTTTTTTTTTCTATTTTTTATCTGTCTTTTTCTATTGTAGATTTTTTCTCAGATCTTAAATCATTGAATTCTTTTGATACTTAAATTTTTTTCATATTAATTTATTTCATTTACATGTTGAATCCACCATCAGAGATGCTTGGTTAAAATTGATATGGGCGTTAAAAGGTTTAAACGAGACATGGAGATGGTAGGTTTATGGTGGTTGGGGAAGGTTCCGGTGGGTCGCTCGCCGGAAAAGACAAGGATCAACTGAAGGAGACTAAAGGGTCTGCACTCCGAGGAAGACATACAGTGTTATGGTCAAGTGGAAGAGAAATATTGTAAGCAGTAAAAAAATGTTTATTTTTTACGGAGTTTCTTTTCTTTCTGTGTTTTTTTATTGTGTTTTTTTTGTTCTTGCTTGATACTCTCTTCATTTTGGAGAGGGAAATGATATTTGAAGAAGGTTTGTGGTAATTATCTAGAGACATCATGGAAGAAATGGAATGAAGGAGAGTTATTTGTTTTGTTGTTTATTATTTCTCTCTGACTTTTTGCTTGATGGTCTCTCTTCAATTTGCTTTTGAGTTTGCTCCACGTGGTTATGCTGGATTGGCAAGTGAAATTTGGTGATAATTCAATAAAGTATTCAAATTTGAGGCTCTAATCGATCTATTACTATTGAGCTTGAAAATATTTAAGAATAATTCAGGCTTGGTGTTTTACGGTTAATGAATTGAATTTTTTTTCTTCATTTTTTTACTTTTGTGTTCCACGTATGAGACCTAAGAGAGATGCGCAAACGAATGGAGAGACCAACCCACAAGAAAACTAAATCCAATTGAACTGAAAATTTTACTTTTCTTCCATTCCATCATCTTTTTCAGGCTTTGTTGTTTCTTTTGCAAATTTTTATCCAACTCTGTTTATTTGAAATTTCCAAATTTAATTTTTCTTCATTTTTTTTTTAAAATTTTAGAAATTATTTAAATTAATGTGCAGGCTATTTTTGTTCTAATTATGTATAATTGTAACAATATGGAACCGTGGACTTTTTTCCTAAACGTCAAATTAACGTAGCGCCAAATCTCACGCAAAGCGCGTAGTATGATCTAGTAAGTACATAATGTCCAAAGAAAATCCTACGTACCAAGCATCAAAACGTACAACACCACACCAATTCCATAATGAACTAAAATTAAACCAACCCTTACTTGGGTCCGGTTAGTTGAGCAGCCACATAAAAATGTGATTAATCCATTGAAAATCCGAAGGTGGGAAGGATCTCCATGATAATTGACGTTGTCAAGGCATTAAACTGTACCGTTAATCCCTTGTGTGACACGTTGTTTCGTCAAAGGAGTAAAATGTCAGAATTACATAGTTCAAGCGAGTTACAATTTAGGGACGAAAGTGTCCAAATCACTCTAAATATTTAGAGGAGTAAATAAATAAAGAAGCCTTAAAAATATTGAAGTTCACCACGTTGAATTACAGGGACTACCTCGTCAAATTTGTCAAGTAAAGGGCCTTCTAAATGATTTAAGACGGGAATCACGTGTCAACCTTTTCCGTTTCTAGCTTTCCTTGTAAAACCCAAAAAAGAAAGAAGAAGAAAAAAAGATCCCGTTGAATTGATTTGACAGAAGAGAAAAAGAGCAGCCACTCTCCAGCAGAGTAGCATGAAGCGCCGCCGCCCTTACAGGCAGTCACAGAAGCAGAAGCAGCAGCAGCAGCCGGCGCCGCCATTTCAGCCCCCACCCCAATGTTTCAGACACCAGAACCTCGCCCGTCTTGTATTGTCCAATTAATCACCTCATTAGTTAAATTAAACAACAAAATTAATCAAATCCCAACATGCACCTAATTGATCATCAGTAGGGTGCAGGTGCAGCTCCGGCAGACTGCGGCAGCGATGACTGAACCTGGAGAAGATGGTGGTAGCAATCAGCTGCGGTCGGTCGCAGCTCCGGGTTGTGCTCCAGGCACCTGTGTTGCAACTCCCTGAGGATCTTAGGCACATCGCAGAGACCACATGTTTTGATCAAGTAACCAACTCCGAAAACGTCCACCTTCACGCCATGCAACCCACGGGCCATCTCCGGCGCGTGACGCTCACTCTCCTCCACGTGCGGGTTTATCTGCGGCGCCCCCACCGCGTCATCGAACCCGCACACGAACCACTCGCTGTCGTCCTCCGCCGCATCGCTTCGTCGACGCAGCACCTTGTCCCAGCCAAGGTTCCTGTGCATGAAGGACAAGTCGTGGAGAGCCACAAGCGCTTTTGTCACAGATTTAAGAGCTTCCATTAACTGCACCAAATTAATCGGCTTCAACTTTAACCCTCTCGGCTTGAACGTCAACTGCAATTCGCTTTCGTGTGCCCGGTGTACGTTCTCCGAGTGCGGGATCCGTTGGTCTAAAATGTCGTAAATCTCCTTCACAGCCGCCCACCTTTGCCTGCTGGGGAAGAATCTGATAACCGTGTACGGTGTCGTTTCGACGACGTTTCCGTCTTCCAGAATGATTCTTTCGAAGTCGCTGAAGACAACTTTCTTTGAGGCATTACATCGAGCGGCTAGCAGAGGTAAGAGATTGGCGAGTCTGTAGCAAATAACTAGGCCCTTGAGACGGTCGGCCGGAGATGACAAGTCAACTGAACACAAATCTGTTCTGATGATCCTGTCCTGCTGACATGACCTGCTCAATGCGCAGAATTTGACCCAGTACCCAACGGCGTAGTAGCCGAGTAGATATGGAAGGTCCATGAAACTCCATAGAAGCTTTTCAACGATTGCAGAAGAAGGGTCGTGTTGACCTTCTCGGAGTTGGTCTGTTTCTTCTCCTCTCCACAAGCACAAGTTGTTGATAAACCCAGTAACGTTGGGCCACTGATCTTGCAATGGCTCTGAATAATTGGTTGATGGTTTCCGGATGAAGACAATATCGGCGGGGCAGAATTTGGAGATGACACGGTTGATGCAATCGTCCCAGAGGCCGATGAAGGAGTCACGGCTTGAGGCTGAGATGAAATTTGTTTCGTTTCGGATAATGGGGCTTAAGATCTCGTACAGAAAGCTTTTACAGTCGATCAGTGGCTCGTTTGAGCAGGTGAAGAATATGTCTTTCCCCAAAGGCAAATCTTTGTACACGTCTTTCCGGAGAGGTAGTCTGTATTCCTCCGGCGGAGGTTCTTGCAGACGCCATGAGAGCTCCAATGAGTTTGGCAGTACGGGAGACGACGATTGCTGAAGACAAGTAATGTAGTAGTTTGTTGGGTCTTGAAAATCCAACCTGGGTACTGAAAAACCTGGATGTTTTTAACATAAAAGAAAAGTTGATCATATATGAGTAAATGAATTTCAGAAATGGAACTGTTTGTGAACAGAAATTTTCTGTGGTACTACGTACCGGAAGAACAGCTGGGAGGTGAAGCCGATTTCTTTCTGCCAAAAACTCTCACTTGCTGCCCATTAACGAATCTATCCACCGAGAAACCTTTAAGAGCACCATCTTCGAAAGCTTCCATGGCACAAGCAGCCGTGGAATCTTCAATGAAAACGAGCTCATCTTGGTTTAAAAAGCTCGAGCCTTGAACCCTAACCCTTCCTTGCTGATGCTCTCCTTCCTCGGCCCATAAGCTAACCGATTCCTCCCAAATCATTCTCACCTTCCCGATCCTTCTAAGCTCCTTATAAGTTGCATTTGAAGAAGCTCCAACTCCTGCAATGTCCATGGAAGAATCGTACCCAAACAAGCGGTCCCCACTTGCCGTCCCCATTTGCTTTCTCCTCCCTGCTGCAGCAAAAACAAGAACACTTCTTAATTAAAGCAATAATTTTTAATCTAAGAAAGTTCCTTTTTTTCCCCTTATCATTTTAATTTACCTGAGAGAGAATGCTCTTCATCTTTGAAAGGTGGGGGAGGAGGGAGAAGAAGTTGATGGACTCTGGTTTGAGAAGGAGAAGTGAATTTTGACCCCATGAACTGGGACAATTCGTCGAACACCTCCTCATCAAAAGAAGCCGGCAATCTATGGAGCTTCCGTTCATACGGCGAGAGCCTAAAGTAACTCTTCCCAATCTGCTCTCTCTCTAACCCTCTCTCCCAATCGTAAACCTTCCTGAATTCACCCAACATGTTATCCCATTTCGTCCCGGCCGTTTTAGCGTCCCTGTTGACGCCGTGTCTGTTTAAAAAATCAGCCACCTCTCGATCTTTCTCCGCCCGTGACTTGGTTCGCACGTTCGTGGAGTCGCCGCCGCCGCATTGGTACTGGAACCTCCAGGCTCTTGCGAGACAGAGCATCTCGTTGGGCTTCCACACGGGGCTCACGTATTTACCTTTCCGGAACTGCTGGCCGCCTCGGAACGACGCCGTCTCGTGTTTGTTATCGGAAGGGGACTGCGTCGGCGTTGGGGAGGCAGTTTCCGATGAAGACGCTGCAGCGGCGGAACTGGATACGAGCTGTGCACTGGTCGGAGATGGAGTAGATGAGTCATTACCGAGGTGGGGTTGCTGCGAAGGCGGCGGCGCTGGAAGAAACTTCCACTGTGGGCCTCCGTATCTCTGCCTCTTCGGGTTAATAAGTACTTGATCAAACTGTTGATCGAACGCCGTCGAGGAACACCGTAGACGCTGGCGCGGCCTGGTGCTGCAGCTGCCTGGACGGAATCTGATCAACAGGAGAATCTTCGAGATGATCATTCGGGGAAGGTGTTGAAGACAGCACTTGCTGTTGATGTTTCTTGGTCGTGTCTCCTTTGTTGTCACTCATCTCGTCACTAATTTTAACTAAACTGCATTTCAGTTGGATATGAACTAGAACCAGAACCAAAACCAAAATTAAACAAAGCTAGTCTGGTTTGTTTGTTTTGGATCAAACGGGAGAGAGAAGAGAACAGAGGATTAGAATTAGAGAAGCTTAGGGTAGTCAAAGAAGATATAGTACTAGAAATTAATAATGTTAGTATCTAAGAGAAAGGGAAAGTGAGGTTAATGATGAAAGGGTTGACAACAATGAGCTAAAAAAAGATCACAAGCATGTATGTAAGCTGGCAAAGGCAAGATCAGAAGCAGAAGCGGAAGCAAAGAAAGTCGAGATTGTGGAACTGGCAAGAAAAAGACGCATCAAATTATTACCTTGCTTTTATAATTGGGAATATTACATTTATCAAATGAGGTTTTGTACTATTAACACATACACTCTCCATTATTAGGAAACGTACATTTAACTTCCCATTTTACCCCTATTTACAAGTATAAACTTGTCCTCCCTCCATCTCAAATGAATCCTACATGTTGTGTCAACGTAAAGATTAAGGTGAATGTAAAATTTTATATAATTTGACATAGCTGATCTTGAGTAGGGGTTTGTACAAAAAATGAGAATGAAAAAAATAAAGATAAACTAAGGATAATTTGGTAACTTTGGAGGTGAGAAGTTTCCATTTAAGAAAAATAATTTTTCAGGGACGACCCAAAAAAGTAAATGTGTAGAATTATTTGAGGACGTAAGGAGTAGTTAAAAAATACTCACTTTGTCCCTTTAAACATGCTCCATTTTGATTAGCTTGTGGATTGAGAAAATGTGTTGACACTACGTAGTTGCGGTTCGTGTTGTAATGCACGGAGTAGCGCCAGCGCACGTGGAGCCGAAAAACGTCGTAGCGCCCAAGATATTACTGAGGGCGCTACCGGTCAGAGACTGTCAGAGCTAGTAGCGCCCTGGTAATGCCTTTGTGCGTTACTGTGGGGCCGAAAATTGTCGTAGCGCCCAAGGCATTACTAAGGGCGCTACCGGTCAGAGCCTGTCAGAGCTAGTAGCGCCCTGGTAATGCCTTTGTGCGTTACACCCGTTAAATTATAAACGTACCCCCTTCCCTTTCCCTTCCTCATCCGCCTTCTTCCTCTTGTCCCACCCCTTTCCTGCCTACTTTCGTGGCTTCTTCTTCTTCTTCTTCTTCTTCAGAAGTAACTCCATATTTTCTTGCCTCATATTCCCGCTCCACTTCATCCCTCTTCCTCTTCTTCCTCCTCTCAATCTCATTCTGATTCACCAACGCATTTGATTCAACACCGCCTTCCGAATCCCGGTGGTGATCCGTGACCTTCTTAGGTTTCTTTTCCGGTACCATATTGCCATCTTCTATATCCTCTCTCGATGCAGGCCCCGCTAGGTTTCTCGCCGCTCGTTCCCTTTCTTTCGCTTCCCCGCTTGGCTACCCTAGAGCCCGAAGAATCAGCTTGTCCTCTCGAGTTCGAACAGATACAATTGATTCCACAAAGCATCAATCGTGGCCTCATCTTAAACGGATTGCTATCGGAGAATAGGAAGAAGCCGCAGCGCCCAGCCTCCGAACGTCAATATGGTCTTGAAGACGTCAGGCTGTGAAGAAACGGCAGCTTCGCATCCCGTTGCTGAATTCGGGTCCTTGGATTTCTTCTTCCCCATCATGAAAGCAGAAGCCCGAAGGTGCTTGAATTTGGAGGAGCGAAAACAATGAGAGTCCTCAAAGAACCCTAGGAGGAGGAGAAGAAGGTGGGAGGATGAAGAACAGATCGATTCGGTCATTTAACATTTACTAGATTAAATGGTAAAATAGGGAAAAAGTATTGGGATAGTAACGCCAAGTAGGGGTGGGCGCTACTGTGCACACAACTCGGCAGCATCGCTCGCCAGTCCGGTAACACCAAGTAGGGGGTGGGGCGTTACCGGGCACACGGCCAAGTGCACTGCCGCCGCCCGGTAACGCCAAGTAACGCACGATCAGAAGTAACGGCTCAAATCGCATCGCCTAGTAACGCCCTTGTGCATTACCGTTCGTAATGGACTGGTAACGTATTTGGCTACTGCACCTCCCTTCCAGATACGTAGTGTGATTTGAAGGTAAAAAATTAAATTATTTATATAAGACAAAAATAATTTTTTTGAGTTGGAAAGGAGAGAATAGGTGTAATAAAGTAAAATTGATGTAAAAATGTTTCCATTAAAGGAAGAGTAAAAATGTTTCCACAAAAGGAAGAGTAACAAGTTTTTTGAGACAAACTAAAAAATAAATTGTAACAAGTTTTAATGAACGAATGTAGTATTCTTCAATAAAAGGGTTACGCCGAGAGTTGAATGGGTCATCTTTGGTCATCAGGAAATAAAAGGATTTTAGAAGTTATTTTTGAATATTTTGTGATGTTTTGTGAATTGTGTTAATTGAACATGGCCTATATGGGATTTCATTTTGTATGTATGAGTCCTTTTCCAAAATTTTATTTTGGGTTATTGGTGACTACTCTTTTTTATAAAATAAAATAATATTTTATTTTATTTTTTTATAAAAAAATGAGCAATAATATTTATACTTTAGACTTGATTCATATTCTGAATATAAAAAATGTTCGTCCGTAAAATATTGGTGTATTTTTTTTTTTTGATGTTGTGGTAGATTGTAATAAATCTAAGAGAACTCACACCATTCCACACAAAGTAACATTTCTTTGAATGATTTCGTCCACTTGTGTTACATACTCCCTCTGTCACGTCCCATAAGTTTTGTAATGTTTAATTTTTTATGTCAATTTGACTTCAATTTATCTATATCATTATTTGTTAGAAAAAAATTATAAAAAATACATCCATAAAATAGAAACATCAAATTTTCATCACAATATATAAGTTTTAAAATTATAATTCAAAATGGCATAGAAATAAAATAATAAATTAAATATTAAAAAACAAACGTTACAAAACTTTTGGGATGGAGGGACTATTGTTTTTTAACAAATTTGTTAATTTTATTTTGTTCATTTTGACAGGCAAATAAAGTGTTAATTTTAACAAATGAAGTGTATGTTTTTTAAACTCTAGGAGAGGTTAAGTGATGGTTTTAGAATAGTGTAAGGGGCAAGAGTGTGACTGAGTAATTACGATTTGTGAGTAGGGTATTTAAAGGATAGCTCGAGCTTGAGATCGAGTTGGGGCTTATCCAGTCGATTTTTACCGAGTTCGAGCATGAAGAGGAGCTTATATGAAAGTTTTATTGTATTAACCTCAAGTCTTCAATACTCTTTAATCTCCGTGCACGGTCAAATGCTCAATACAAAATGGGACAAAAGTAGTATAAACTTTGATAATATCTTTTATTTCATTACTCCATATGTCTCATTTTATTTTGAGCATTTGATGAGCACAGAAATTAAGGAGTATTGAAAACTTGAGGGTAATATAGTAAAACTTTGATTTAAGACGAATGTAATTTTTGTAGGTGGAGGATGAAAGTTGAGTGTTAAAATGTAAAAGTGGTGTGAAAATTTTTTCTTATAATGAAATGATCAAATTTTTTTTAGACAACCAAAAAATATATATAATTGAATCTTTTTGGGACATAGTGAATGTTTGTTAATTATAATCTACTTTAAAAAAATTACAAAACAAGGCTATTGAGATATTAATCGAGCCGAGCTCGAACCTAACAAATTGGGATCAAAGAATTCGAGCTCAAACCCGAATAGTACGGATAGGTTAAAGGGCCGAGGTCGAGTTTAATTTAATGGGCTCGAGCTGATGCTCGAATTGATATGAAGCGGAGAAGTTGATGAATACAGAACAACGGCGCTTGGAAAGTTTGGTCGGGTGGCTATGCTTGTTTGTTTTTGGGGTTTTGGAAGGATCGAGGAAGCAAAAAAGTGCGAGTCTTGGGGTTGGCTAGCTAGCTTGTTGGAGTTTGGAGCCAGTCATGAGTCCAGTATACTAACTGCATCATCAGCTGCATGCGATCGACTTTTATCAGTTAGCTACCAACCTACCTAGCTTCTCATCTCATTCATCAATGGAGGACAGGACAGCGACTCCTCCAACACCATGGCGCTACGATACCAAAACCTAAGAAGAGAAGAATGAGAAAAAAAAAAGAAAAAAAATTAAGTGAACTGATTTTATATACAATAAGTTTATTGATCCCGACATAGTATCTGTTTGGGAATAATTAAGTAGTGCATTTCTTCCTAAGCCCTTAATTCACCTACACCATTTCTCTAAACAAAATTCTAACTTTCCAAATTTCAATACATTTAACGACCTTAAATCCATCATTTTACAATAAAATAATATATTTCTCGAATTTCTTCATTCACATACATCTTATCTATCAATCAAAACACACATTTCTAAATTTCCCAATTTTTTTCTCATTTTACCAAACTGAGCAAGGTATCATTATAGTTACCAGCTATCTCCATTTTAGGTATTCAAAAGTTTTTATCTTGTTATTTTTTAATATTTCTAATATTCCAAAATATTTTAGTTTTTTTACGGTAAACCAAAATGATTAAAAGGTAGAGATTTTGTAGTTAAAACAACCAAACAAAGGAAACAAAGAGACCTCACACAGGAGGTAAACCAAACTAGTTAACAGAAAGACAGATTGCAAAAGCGAATGAAAGAGACTAAATAGCAAACTATCTCCATGGCTAAATCTGTGCTCCTTGAGATAAACGTGGATGGGTAGGGGTAGAAGGGCCGATGAGACGCCCCTTCCATCAGTGTCGAGCTCCCTCCAAAGAGTAATGAGACTCCTCCATACCAAGGATGTCTCACCAAGCTGGAACAAATACATAATCTGCACCAAACAAGAGCGAGAAGACACCGATAAATTCAATCTCTGAAACAGAGACTTCAACTATCTAGGAAGATCCAGATCCCGAATGACCAACTAAACACACTCATTTCTCTAAAGCACGAGGGGCCTCTTGCATACCTACAAGCAAGCCTGATACAACTGCTTCCACATCTGCAACAAAACAGGCTTTCTTCCTCCCTTGCCCTGATCCCGTACTCTTACCTTTTCCGCTATCTAGACACTTCACTCCTCTAAGCATTGAGTTCACCCGAGTGTGTAGCAGAGTGGATGATTTCAGTTGCTTATCCATTCCAGACGTTATAAGAGAAACCTTTGGGACCATAACCAGTGGTGGTGGGATCAAAGCTAGCGCGGATTCTACACCATTGAGAGCCCCCACCTCCGTAGGCACCTGGACTAGCGGTTGTTGGAGAGGAGCTGAAGTAGAAGATGTCGAGTCCAGTGGCAATAGATGGAGAGCCAAAGCAGGTGCACCACTCTAGGAAGAAGAGTTCTTCGGGTTCGGTTCTTGTGAGCCACTCTCCCCCGTGGTTGTTTGAGTCCAGATTTGGGGTTGTCTATCCTTTCCACCACCCCGGAAGCGTAACCAAGGGCCAAACTGAAGCTTACCTCATACCGACAACGTTGATGATTCCAGACACTACCTTTCTACATGGGTGCAACGCCCACATCAAAAGAAAAAATCATGAAGTTTCTCATACTGGATGAAAAAAATTCTCTTTCTTTGTAGTATCACCCAGAACCACCTTAACCACCCTACGCAATGGCTTTGTGACATCAACCATCACACAAATCCCGAAAGAAGCCCCTTCACACTAAAACTCTAAAACTTGACCAATCAAACAACCAAGTGATTCACCCATCTCTCTTGTAACCCATGCAAACAGAACGTCTAATACATGAACCCATAAAACAGTATGGACAAAGTTCATTGGCGACAAGCGATTAGAATCAAATACCTGATGAAGATGATTACCCGACCGTTAAACGACCAAGGACCCTTTCTAAAATCATGGAGACTTGGTCCTTGTCTTCAAGATCCAGGAGATAAAGATTTGACCACCTTTTGTGTGTCAAGTGTCAGATGGTTGGTGGAGTTCCCAAGCAACAAATGGTACGTTTTGCATTAATGGTGGCCGCAGTTCTGGTCGGTCCTTCGACGGGAAGCATGCTCGGAGCGTCCCTCCTGGTTTTGGGCTAGGCCTTGTGGCCCTTGCTGGCCCAGGTTGCTTTAGAGGGTTGTTTGGGCTTAGTGGGCTTGGAGCCAATTGGGCTCCTAGGCCATCACCGGGTACATCTACAAAATGACCCTAATTTTTTGTTTGAAAATTCTACAAACTCCCCCAATATTAAACTTAACTCTATTCGCTACTGCCACCCCAACATCGTCGCTAGGGGTGTAATCTGGTCAACCCGACCAATTTTGGGTCGGGTCAGTCCGAACCTGAATTTATCGGGTTTGGATCAGGCTGAAGATGGTAACCCATAATTCATGGTTTCAATTTTTTTCTTAGAAGAGATGCTTTAACTATGATTTTCCAATTTTGACTGTAATTCCTATAGAGGAAACTTTAGTTGATGCTTAGTAAATGACCAATGCGGGACAAAGAGTTAGAGTCTTAACACCTCTTTATCTAGCATCAAGCATCAATGTGGGACATATGATCAAGTCAAATGATAACTCTTTTTATCTATGTTATATTAGTTTTCATCCCACATTGTTGGTGAAAAGAGAGAAATAAGGTTTGACTCTACATATTTCTAAGGTCTCTTGTTTTCTCATTATATGTCTTTAAAGACCTCCCTTTATATGTTCTCATCCCATATTGTTGGTTGATAAGAGAAATACAAAGGATAGTCTTTAAAGGGTTAAAAGCTTCCATTGTTACATATTAATTTTAAAGATTTGAATATAAAAAACATTCTTGATAATCGTGTTCTTCATCCCACATTGATGGTAGATGAGAGAAGAGCAAGAGGTAAGTCATTAATATGCTTCTTACAACCCACACGGGATGCCTACAAAGGCTTCATGGCTCTTGAGCATGTATAAAGACATGCATTATGGGTTTCTACAACAATTTGTTAAAGTAATTATGCAATTGAAGAGTATAATTGTCTTTATTTACATAGTATAAATAATTATTTAGTGAGAATTTGGGTTTCGGGTCGGGCTAAGAAATTTCGGGTTGAACCCAACCCTAACCCGAAATTTGGGGAAAAAGTCAGGTTCGGGTTACCCAGGGGCATTTCACTCCTAACCCAACAATTTCGGGTCGGGCACGGTTCGGGTTGCGGGTTGTGCTAACACCCCTAATCGCCGCCACCGACAACGACCTGTACCGCCCTCGTCGTGCTTGGCCCGAGTCACGTTCTGAAACCAGTGCCAAATCTAACCTTTCGTGAACCTGATTTGGCGTTGACTTCATGATGTGGACGAGGCTAGGGAGGGTGGGGGCGTAGCGGGCCAAAGTCAGCAACGCGGGATGGGCCGATACGAATGGTTGGCAGTGGGGGATGACCTTTGATCTGGGCCGGATAAGGTTTGGTTGGAAGGCTGGAGACGCTGGTTCGGTTGGAATGAGGCAAAGGTGAGCTGGGGCAGGGCCGACGAGAGGTGAGCATGGCCGGTGAGGTTCATAGCGATGTGCAACTATGATTCAAGGTTGAAACAGGAGTTGTACACACTAAAAATAATCGATCTTTAAGTATTTTAAACGTCTCATGCATATGTTCACGACCTTATATTTTAGTTATCACTGTTTATGAGTTGAGATTCAAGGCCAGGTTTGAAACGTCCCGGAGTTTCAGGGTAAAGATACAACATCATGGTACATACTAGAGATTATGTGTAATTTACCTCATTGTTTTTATTGGTCAGCAAAGAGTAATATTTCAATAAGAATCCAAAGGTCCCCTCCCTTCAACCCTGTTAATCATCACCTAGTTGATATTTCACCCATCCAAATGGCTCAATTACAAGGTAATCTGGAAGCCCAAGCCCAACTAACTGAATAATTACATATCCACCTCTCATTTTTCAAATGCTCTAGGTGTAGGGGTGTGCATGGTTCGGCCAAAACCGAAAAAACCGAGAACCGAACCGCCTTTCAGTTTTTTCGGTTTGGTCAGTTCTGTTTCAGTTAAAACCGAATATCAGTTAATTTGGTTGAACTCATTTATTTTATTTTTTTACATTTAATTTATGTTGGTATTGTTTTCATATTTTGGAAAAAAATTTGAATCATCTTGTTGCAATTGTTTGATTGTTTTTTTCATTCAACAAGTTTAGGAAGGTGATAGAAAAAATATGAAAAATTTGGTCAAAGTTCGAATTTACCAAATTTTTTGGTTTATTCGGTTAAAAATTGAACCTAACCGAAACCGTTCGGTTTCGGTTATTTCGGTTTTATGGGTGAGTTCGGTTTATTACGGTTCAAAACCGAAAACCGAAATAACCAGTCAATTCGGTTCGGTTAAAACCGAGCCGACCGTACCCAGCCCTATCTAGGTGGGTGAAAACTCACCCGGCTGATAAATAATATTGACGCCCTCCCTTAGGAGAGGAAAGAGGACAACAATTTACAAAAAAATTGACAAATCGCTCATGAAATAGGAGCAACAACCATGGAGAAACTTGTTGAATAAACAAAAAAGAGTCAAAATAGAACTAGAAACCCGCAGAAGAGAAGACATCCTACAAGCATATCACCGGAAACACTCAAGGGGATTGATGAACCATGTGTCCCATGAAGGAATACTACCTCCTCTGATCTGGACATATCCAGTGTCAATTGAAGAAAGTGGGCTGAGGCCCTCGAGAAAAGTTCCATTCATGAAGAGGAAAATACAGGAGTAGCATATTACTCATTCCTTCCTCAAAACATCTCACATGTTTCCTTTTCAAGTTCGTTTAGGAAAATTATTCAGTTTCTCTAAAGTAGTACGAGTAATTTTTTTTTATTCTCAAAGTTATTAAGCTACCATTTTTGTCTCTCATTTTCTCATCTATGTTTTTATGCAGTTTGTAATTATGTTTATGTAGAAATTTTCAAAGTTTTACATCTATTAACATTCCTACCTAACGTGTGCAATGATTTTGGGAATAGAAAAATATATTAATTTTCTTTTTGAGAGGAAAACCGAAATCTAATTAAGAGAACCAGAGCCAAAATCGTTTGGACATCTGGATTGGTAAATGAAGCAAAGAAAACCCCACGTAGGAGGTGAACAAGAAACAACCAAGATAAAACCAACGCTAAAGTGCAAGCAAGACCTAATAAAGCAAAGAACTAAAACACCTCCATGGCTAAAGCTGCGAGCCTTGAGATAAACGGGTATGGAGAAGGGGTGAGGTGGCAACGGGATACCACCCCCAACAGTGCCGTGCTTTCTCAACCGACTAGTAAATCTCTTCCACATCAGAGCAAACATACCATACTGGGATGGGGTAAAGCCTGAACCAAACAAAAACACAAAAACAGTGGGACAAATTCATGTCCCGTCAAACGAGTGCGAGTTATCCTGGAAGGTCTAGATCCTTAACAACACAAGGGAGTCAATTGTAGTAGCACCGGAACTGTCCATGGAGACCCACCACCCAGACAGCTCACCATCCCCGAACTCATGGCACCGGGCTGGGCAAGAACCGGCTCAACCCTGCCAAAAAATGTAGAACCATGCTGCGAGTCCCGCCCATGGAGAAACCATAGAGCGATCCCAGCCAGTGTTCGAAGGCAGAGGCAACCCAAGAGGAAGTCTAAACAACCCGCAAGGACCGCATCTAACCCAACCAGAAACAGAGCCGGAGAAACCACCAGTGGCGGTGTATAGTCCAAGGGGCAAGACCTTACTGAGGATCGGAGATAGACGAGGAATTAGATGGCCGAACCAAGGACCCCAAGCAGCCAACCGAAGCAAAATCCGCAGCAGACATCTCAGCCGACCAACGATGGACAATAGCGAAGGAGCATGTCGCTCCATATGGGTAGAATGGAGCATCAAGACTCCCGAGGCCAATGACCGTCGACGACGGTGACCAAGCCCAGGGAGAAGATGGTGCGATGACACCAAAAAGCGAGAGCGATGCCTCGAAACGCCTGAGACTTGCGAACGACGGTGACGACGTCATCGACATGCTCCAAGAAGATCCTTGTGCGATGAGACTCGCCGTGGAAGTCTAGATGGAGACGGCGGCGGAGCCAAACTGCTAGGGTTGGAGGGCCGCATCTTTTCGAGAAATGTTATTTACCAACTAGTTGGAAAAACGACTAGGTGTGTCTAACACTATCTAACTAATTTAACTAACTAACTAACAATTTTAAAGACTAAAATACTCTTCTAATTAGGTATTTACACACATAACACAGCTAGTGGTTTTTCCAACTAGTTGGTAAATAACATCTCCCCATCTTTTCCTTTTAATAGAAGAATATTAATTAAACACGTTAAAACTTATATGATATATAAAAAAACACGTTAGAGCTAATTGGGTATTAAATAATCACTCGGTCCTTAAAACACGTATATGTTAATTTTACATTTATGTTTTACTGAAATTTTCACTAAGAATATTTCGCTAAAAAAATTCTAAAATATATCTTTAGAAATTAAAAATGTTCATTTATCATTTAAAATATAAATTATTAATATATATATATATATATATTAAAATATTAAATAACGAAAATTATACATTAAATATTGGAAAAAAAAAGTGTAACATCTTTTTAGGGAAGTAGGGATTATATTTGTTTTCTCTAGTTTCCAAATCATGTATTCACCATATAAGTAAAAAATGATGTGTTTAACTTTCTAGACTCAATGAACAAGAGCTGCCTTGATATACAAAACAAATTGACCAAGCAATTCTTTCACTTGTTACAACTTCTACCGAAACTTTACGATGTTTACAAAAACATCCACACTCAAAAGCTATATGTAAACATCATTTCCGATCTTTCATCGGCAATGGAACTGGCACTATCCAACCCTTCATTGGCTCCTCTTCATCATCGGACAAATCATTTGCATGATCACCATTTCTATTTCCTTCCTTATGTTTTTGGTGGGAAATGACCACGAGCTCTTTAGGGGTTCTTCTTCCACTCCCATGCTTAAGCCACTCCACAACTTCCTCCATTGTAGGCCGAACATCTGGATTGCTATCGGTGCATCGAACCGCAACCATGATGACAGATTTGAGTTGAGTTTGGTCGAAGTTGGCCTTGAGTCTTGGGTCTGCAATATGATCAAAATCACCCTTTTGGACGTATGGTGTAGCCCATTGAACAATGTCACGCTTCACTCCTCCCGGGAGTTTCTCCAATGGCTTTCGCCCGCTCACAATCTCTAGCAGCAATATACCAAAACTATACACATCGCAGCTCTCTGAGACCTTCCCCCACATGGCGTATTCCGGGGCTAGATACCCTAATGTGCCTTTCACTCTGGTGGTGAGATGTGTTACTCCTTCTGGGATCAATTTGGCGAACCCGAAATCCGCTACCTTTGCTTGGAAGTTTGTGTCTAGGAGGACATTGCTGGCCTTGATGTCCCTGTGGATTATGTGAGGTGTTGCCTCGTGATGCAAGTACCTGCAATCATGAGACCCTAGAACTGAGTATCATAAGGATTTGTTTGAGAAGAATGGTTCTTTAAGATTAACGTAGAGTTAAGGAAATATTTTGGAATGATGATGATAAGACAATACTATAGGCAAACAGACCCTAAGTAGTACTCTTATTCTTAGGTTGTGTTCATCTAACAAGATCAAATTTCAAAAATTCCAAAAAAGCTTTCAAAAAAGAACACGAGATTAATAAACACTTACGCAAGGCCTTCTGCAGAGCCGATGGCTACGCTCATTCGGCGGTTCCAATCGAGCAAGCGGTCGGCGGCGAGCTGGCCGTGGAGGTGGGTGATCAAACTGTGGTTAGGCATGTAGTCGTAGACAATGAGCCTCTCATCGCCGCCGGCGTAAAATCCCCTCAACCCCAACAAGTTCTTGTGCCTCACCCTCCCCAGTATCTCCACTTCAATGGCGAACTCCATCTCTGCCTTGGCACTCATAGCCTTGAGTCGCTTCACCGCTATCTGCAACAGCCTCCAGAAGTAAACATGGCGGAAAAAAAAATGGAGATTTCTGGGTTTATATTTCTCCAAAAAAAAAAAAAAATCGAACTTTATTGGATCCAAATCAAAGTCAGAATCAATTCCCATCAAGAACCGAACTTTATAAAAATCCCAATCTGTCTGTTTCCCACAAATGCCTTGCTGAAAAACTACTTCCAGAGCAGAATTGACTAAAATCAGCAGAAATGTAAAAAAGACAGACAGAATCAGAGTCACAGGACATAGAAACAGAGATGAAGAAGAAGAGAATTGCCTCAACGCCTTTGCTGGTTCGGCCCCAATAGACGGTACCAAATCCACCCTCACCGATCTTGTTATCATTGTGGAAATTGTTGGTGGCATGAAGAAGCTCCCTCAGACTGTACCTCTCCCATGGATAATCTCTGCTCCTCGGATTCTTCTCCACACTTAGAAACACCCAAAATCAACAACAAATCTCATCGATCCGTCAATGAATCATCATTCAATCATCCATAGCACACAGGTTAAAAGCAAGTACCTTTTGGGCTTCCCATCTTCTAATCTCTCTTCATCCAAGCAACAAAGCCATCTCCTGATCATAATTCCAGTCCACTCCTCTGCCTCCCTGGTCTTGGAAAGACAGGAACCGGTGAGGGGTGATTTGCTGTCTGAATGTAATGAGCAGGTGCTTGGTTTCGCTTTCTTGGGGGTCAAGACAAAGACGCAGCCTAGAAGCCACCAATGCAAAGCGAGGAAATTTGCAACGGAGGAATAAATTATATTTGTGATTTGTAAGAGCAGACGGACAAATAAAGCTCAGCTTTGTCTTTTGTGTTTCCACGTATCTGCGTCACAGTAGGAAATTTCTCAATGACAATGACAATAATATGGTGTTTGATGATCATGGGGATGATAGTGAACCGGGGATTGTGCGACCGAGTCCAGCCTTCACCTAACCTTGTTCGACTTAATTAAAACCAACAATAGTTCATCTCAAAACAGCTGCCAAAAATCCGTTTAGGGAATAACTGTTTTAATTACTTGAAGTGTTTCGGATATTTATTTAATGATTAAGATCAATCAATTACATTTAAATGTTAAAATATGCAATAGATTGCTTACTCAAAAGGCAACATGAGCTATTTGAAAAGTTATTGTCAAACACACGTTTTGGAGGAATATATAAATATATTTATATTAATATACAATAATTAATATAAATATAAAAAGTAACAAAATATAAATGAAGTTTGACCCAAAAGTCCATCAACAAAGAAAATGATGCAATAGTAGCAAGATAACACCAACCTGTACTACCATTTTCTTATAATTTTAACCTTAAACTTTTAAATTTCTTACAATTGTCATGTACTGTCATTTTCATCATTTCGTTCGGTATACCGGTATGACCGAAACGGCCAGTATGGTCACTTATGTGAAATTGGTATAAATGACACCGTTTTTTTATCAGTACCGATACGAAACCGGATACGAAACCAGAGTATCGGCTGGTACGATATTTCATATACTATGGCTCCATCAGACTATGTTGACCAAGCAAATCATGTGGACCGTAGACTTGGTCAAGTATCTTCATGATTAATTATTAATCAAATTGTAACCCATATTTTGATTATATAAGTGGTTACTTGTAATCTTATGATTGTATGATGATATAAAAACCTGACGCTAATTTCAAATGTCCACGTAAAGAGTGTAAAGACTGTGGGAGATGGACAATAAATGATATCCATTATGGTAAAAGGGGCAAATATGGTCATCTAACTTTGACCATTTGTTCGTTTCAGTCATCAGTTTTTAAACTTGTTCAGATCAGTCCTATGTCTTAATTTAAGTAACCTCCATATATCCTAAATCATTGGAAACATATAGTTTTCGAATGATTTAGAACTAATGGAGGTAACATGAGTCAGCATATTGGACTAATTTGAACAAATGAAAAGATAGAAGATTAATATGGATAAATGGTTAAAATTAGAGGAGCTAATATGTATATTGTTTCTGTGATTCTTGCATATGTTTGGTAGAACTCTTCTTTGATCATTCCACTCTCATGTTTCGTCATTTTTAGCAAGAAATATTTTTAGTACTCCATATTTTTTTAACAGTATAAGATTAGTGGAGTGTATTATAATGTGGCCACTGAATACTTTAATTTTATACTACAGTCATCCTCAAATAATGTAGTATTTGACAATTGAACTTTCGTATTTGTAAAAAAAAGTATATATGAAAACTACAAACATCCCATTTATCTTTTGGTTGGACTTATTACTTATTACTTAATACTTCTCTATAAAAATAGTAGGACTTAATTATTTTACTAATTTATATAGTATAAGAACTAACTTACTTACTTACTAAAAGATCCAAATCAAGCACCTCACGATCTATCAAACCGAACTCATTAACAACGGTACACTAAACTTGGTTAAAGTCATCACATGATTACAATTTTTTTAATAGCATTATATATATAAGGAAAAATTAAACCTAATCCCAAAACACCACTAAACAAACCATCACACTCCAAATAGTTGAGACTCACCCCTTAACAAACTTCAAATAGTCCACAAAATTCTCCCATTACAATTGCCTTAAGCCCAAAACAAAGCCCAACCCAAGACTCCCAACTTCCCTAGGTAGAGAACGCAGAAGTTGCATTTGCTGTCACGAGCGCTGTGCCACGTGCAACCTCCTTTATCGATGAACGCCGATGGCCAAACGCCGGAGACTTACCCAACTCCGTCCGATGCACCAGATTTCCGAAGGGCAGGTTCGGGATGACTACAACATCCCACTGCCATGCGGTATCTCCTTCTCCTCGGATGATTGCCGGAAACCGGACTCGATCGACGGCATCTCCCTCTTCATCCCAAGAAGAACTCTTCCCCGTTGAGTTCGACCCTGGAACTCCTTCACAGCTAAGCCGCAAGAAGACCCAACCTGAATCTTACGCCCGACCGAACTTGGACCCAACTCCACAGCCTCTTGCACACCACTCTCTGTCACCAAACCCCCTTGCTTGCTCCTTATGCGTTCCACCAGAGCCAGTCACCCCCGTCGTAACCCAGATTAATTTCTCACCTTGCCTCCTCAACGCTCCCTGCTGCTCTCACAGCCTCCCAACCTCAGAAACCATAACTACTAGCCACTCCCCACTTCTGGCTCTACCCACCTTTGTTCCATCGCCTCTTGCTCCCCTGACTTTCCCAACAACTTGCAACATCAACACCGGTCCCACTGACGAGGAAAAACGTCATGAGCAAAAATCTGATAAGATCTAGATCTATAATAGAGAAGCTAAAATAAGATAAAGAGGGAAGGGAAAGAATGAAAAACGAGAAATTAAAGATGAAGCAAGAAAGCTGGCCGGGATCCGGCCACCAAGAGAAGAACAAGAGTGGCGGGTTTAGGAGAACGTCAGGGGTTTCGCAGGTCAGAGGAAAAATCGAAAATTATTTTCCACCTATCACATGGTTACATTTAAGTTGGAAAAAACAAGCATTCTCATTTCATCATTCCTCCACTAAGTTCGGACAAAAGGGTGTAAAGACCAAAAACAGAAAGCTAAATCCTCAAAAATATTATGTAAAGCTCAATAACTTGCATGACACAACCAGTTGTACAAAACAACTTAATTATACATTGCAATATTTTACTACTAAGTTGAATGAAGAGTGGCGGGTTTAGGAGAACGTCAGGGGTTTCGCAGGTCAGAGGAAAAATCGAAAATTAGTATTTTTTTGCATTAAGAGAAACCGAAACCAATAAAGAACTGATTTGGCTTCAATGATTATTAATTGAGATGAGATTCAATTATTAAGATAGGAATATTTTCTATAGTGATAGTCACAGTGTTATAAATCTCGCAAAGAATTCAGCATTTCACTCCAGAACAAAGTATATTGGACTTCATTATCATTTTCAAATCTTTATTGGAAGATGAAGTATTAGTATTGGAGAAGATCCGATGAAGTGAGAATCTAGCAGACAAGTTGACAAAGATGGTAACTATAGACAAATTGAAGTTGTGTTCAACTTCAAATGGCTTGCAAGAGTAACAAAACCATACAGCTCTGCTCATAGATCAAAGTGTGAAGATAAAGTGAAATCAATCCTCAAGTGGGAGATTGTTAAGAAAATAGAAAACTATTTTCAGAAATTTGAATTTAGTTTTATTAAGTTAAAGAAAGTTTATATTAATTACTAATATAGGAAAGCTAAAATGAACTTATAAAGCCTAGAGACAGGAGCCATTATAAGAAGGTGGAAGATCAAAGCAAATAAAGTTATGTTTTATATTAAGACAACGATCAAAGAACACATGCTTAGCATATCCTAAGTGCCATCATCCCCAAAGATTGTTTGGGACATCTTTGATGCCAATTTCCCCAACACTACGTGGTTAATGGGCTATGGGTAGGGGGCAATCCGCTACCCAGCCCGCTACCAAGGTAGCGATATTACCCGCTACCCATCCCATTACTTTTTGGGTCGCTTCTGACGGTTGCTGCTACCCAGCCCGTTACCGTTAATAAGAGGCTCAGTAGCGGGGTGCTGGCTATCCCAATGCCATGTGGGCGTTGCCAGTTGGTAGCGCCCTGCCCCTACTAGGCCCGCTACCAACGTTTTTTTAAAAGTAATAATTTATTTATTTTCAACATTTAATAAATGATTGAATAATATTATTATTATTTATTAGTATTTATAAATTAAAATTAAAAACATAAATAAAATCAATTATAAATTAACCAAATGTATCCATTACAATAAAAAAACATCCAAAATCAAATTATTTTTACAAAAGTGTCCTAGGAGGAAAAACGTAATCGTTGCACTAGTCCTCATGTGGCGCCGACCGCTGCTCCGACTCACCAAACGGATGTCTGTTAAACCCCAAAGAGAATGGCTCAAACGTCATGCTGATCCTCCACGGTGTGTTCTAAACCCTCGGTGCTCGAGGATGCAGCTAAAGTGGTGGACCGGAACCGGTGCGACCCCCAAAACGGCCCTCACCCGTGAAATCACGTCCCGACTCGTGGGCGCTATCTCGCGGAGGAGACGACATATCCTTACATAATTTACAAACATAAAATTTAATTAAGTCTATAACTTTTACATAATTTTCATTCTTACCCAAAGCCTTCAAAAACTTTTACATAGTAAAATAATTCCTAAATTAATTACTAAAACACCAAAAAAATACTAAAATACTAAAACATCCCAAAAATAATTCCTAAACAGAAATTCCTAAAATAAATAAATATAAATTACTAAATTAATTACTAAAATAATTACTAACATAATTGCTAAAACATAAAATACATACACAAATAATTAATTACTAAAACAATTACTAAAATGCATACAAAAATTCCTAAAATAATTACTAAAACATAAAATGCATGCAAAAGAAATTCCTAGATTAATTACCAAAATAAAAAATACATACATAAAATACATACTCAAAATACATTACTATAATAAAAAATACATACGCAAAATTATGGACCTAAAAAATTACTAAAACATAAAATACATACACAAAATAATTCCTAAAATAATTCATAAAATAGAAAATACATACACATATAATTCCTAAAATAATTCCTAAACAGAAATTCCAATAATAAATAAGCATAAATTCCTAAAAATATACCTAAAATATTTAAACACCACAAAAATACTAAAACGCCACAAAAAATACAAAAAACTGAAATTATTTTCATGTATATGAAAAATATACCTGTAGATGACGGTGGAGACGTCCGGTGACGGAAAAACGGAGGTGGCCGACGGTTTGGAAAGAGAGCTTCAAAAAAAATGAAAATGGTAAAATAAACCATTTTTAACCGACCAAAAATAAAAATAAAAAGAAGATTTGATCTTACCTTCGTTTGCTTATAAAGATCCACGCAAATAGTTGTTGAAATAGCGCCAGAAATGTCAAAAATGGCTCCGGTGCGGCGGCTGGTTCTTAGAGGGGAAGAAGGAGAAGTTGGGGAAGAAATGGAGAAGAGAAGGCCAGAGATCTGGTTTATGAAGGGTGGTAGTGGGGGCCCAGCCACCCAGCCTGCTACCATATACTTTTCCCGGGGACCGAGGTGGTTTCAAAATTTGAAATGCCCGCCCAGCATTATACACAATGGTGGTAGCTGGCAAGGTAGCGGGATAGGCGCTACCATTGTGGTAGCGGGCTAGCCCGCTTCCAAGCCCGCTAGCAAATTGAAAATGTGGCGTCATCGGTAGTGGGAAGCCCGCCGCAACCTGCCAGAGACATTTTGAGGATCTCGATAGTGGGCTGCCAACTACCAAGCCAGCTACCGAGGTCCTAACAGATACGTAGTGTAAGAAGAATGAGATTCAAATGCAACTCGTTCAAGATGGGCCTATTTGATTGGCTTAAACTGGCTTAAGCAATGGGTTAAGCCAATTAACTTAAGTATATATACATATATATATGAAGAATTTAATTGTATTTTACTTAAATAAAGATAAATATATGTTTAAAAGTAATAAATACAAATAAAATCTTCATGCATATACAAAAAAATAATAATAATTTAAGTTGATTGACTTAAGTCGGCTTAAGCCAACCAAATAGGTCGAAATAGTATTTGTTTCACAATGTGACATGACCATTGGTCAATGTTATAGTATGTACTCAATCCGCCTCCAAATAAATGGTGTGTATTCATTTTCTGGATGTTCCTGAAAATTGGTGCATTTTCCTGTTTGGAAACTTTGTGTGAGTTTTTTTACTTAATTACTCCTAACATTTCATCCATATTTAGAGTTAAAAGAAATGTACCATTTATTTAGGGGATATTTTTGACCAAATGTTTTTATTCCTATCATTTCTTAATTTTAGTGCCAAAAAATACATCATTTATTTGGAGACGAGGGAGTACAAAAGTGAAGTTTCTAGACAGGTTGAGAAATGTCTATATTGGATAAAACATAAAGATTTAATTAGCGTATGAGAAAGATAATAAGACATGGCTTATGGCCCAAACAAATCCCCATATATAGAGGCATGGGGAGGCTTGATAACAAGTACGCGATAAGGGCCATAAGGCCCATAAACTCAATATTGAAAGGTAACAAGTCAACCCACCAAGCTCACAAGCGATAACAACACCCCTAGCTTTGAAAATCAAATATTTCCAAAAACAAAATTGAGGGGTTAAAGACATAAATTTATTAGATGGATAGAGCCAAATCAACCAACAAAAGTTCACATAGGAAAGGGAAAACGAACAGGAATGCAACGCAGGATGCAAAACAAAAGTGAATCTAAAAGCAAAACCATAAGTTTGAAAGAGAACAACTAGCAACAAAATATAAAGTAGTATCTCCTTGGCTTAATCTGCATGCCTTGAGATAAGGTGATATGGAAAAGGGCGGAGGACAACGAGATACCAACTCCATCAGTGCCGAGCTTTCTCCCAAGACTAGCAATTCCCTTCCACACTCGAGAGGAACTGCTATGCTGGAACGAGTGTGACACGTGTACCAGACAAAAGCACCAATGCACTGGGACCAATTCAATCTCCACAAAAGAGACTTTAGCTGTCTAGGAAGATCCAGATCCCAAACAGCCTACACTAAACCTTCATTAATTTGCTGAGACAAGTTCCCTATCCAAACCTACCAAGAGCCCAAATACTACTGCGTTCACATCCTTAGAAAACCTTGGCTTCTTCCAGCCTCAATCGGACCCAAAGCCCTTACCTTTTCCAGCACTGCTCCGCTTAACTCCTCGAAGAACCAATCCACACGAGATTGTATCAGAGGCTTCTTATTTCCGTGTTTCCCCATACTTGTCACCTTAGTTGAGTCTAGAGCAGGAGACATGTAAGGAACCAAAGCCATCATCCCTTCACTAGGTTGCAGGCCGAGTGAGATTATCTCCCTGTCAACTGGCAGCCCTGGTTGGGGCATCACGATAGACGAACCTGAATCAGCTGAACTAACTTGAGTCCTAGTTTTTGCTTCTAAGACTGTGGGAGCGGATAACACTTGTCATGGTTCTTGAATAAGCTGGCTATCTAAGGGCGCTTGCACTGAAGCGTGAGATTGACGTTCCTTGCCTCCCCCTCGAAATAGTATCCACGATCCAAATTGAGGAGCAGTGTTTGCTCAGGTTACCAGAGACTCCAGACATTCCCTCTCCACATGTGTGCACCTAACACACATGTAGCAAAAGTGAGGGAGTTTTTCATATTGCAGAGCAAAACTCTCCTTATTCTGAGAGTCTTCTAGTACTACACGCACAACCCTGCGAAGTGGCTTTGTAACATCAACCATAAAATATATTTAGATATAAAATACAACATAAAGTTGTGGATCAAATAGTTAAATGATAATTTTGTAAGATATAAGGTTAAAATGCTTTTAGGTATAGTTTAAGGATATAGATGTGACTTATGAGAAATATAGGCTCTCGGTGCAACAAAAAAATCACTTAATAAGGTAAAAAATGCGATTTACCAACTAATCTTTTCATCGACTTGTTTTCACCACTCGTCTCTAATTACTAAGTGCAAATTAAAGACTTTCGGCCAGTAAAGGTGCAAGACAAATACTGGAGGGGGTAACGGAAGGAATATTCCGTGAAATACTGGAGGTGCAAATTAAAGACTTATCACATCTGCACGTATGGTGGCAGCGCCAACGTACTCTATTGCTGTGACGACCAAGATTGGTGGCAGAGCGGGTCCATAGTGGTGCTCTAGAGGTCGGCGAAGGCAACGGTTGTGCTGGAGGCGGTGAATCATCGGCGTCCCAACCGATCCAAGAGCGACGCTCCGCCATCTTTGCCTTCGCTCCGACGCTCCTCGATCTAGGCCAACCGAGATTCCAATCGATTACCTCAGAATCGCCAAGACATTTCTCGTCCACCTCCGCCTCATTCTTTGCTAGAATCGCCGCCAAAAGACAATGGATTGGCAATGACCCGACCGGCAGACCCGTCAGCCTGATTCTTGCTCAAAACAATCGTCCACATCAGCAAAAGTGGGTGCCGCATCAGCTCCATCAGTAGAAGTGGATCCCACATCACACATAGCGGTTGAGTTGGACGATTTAACGTTGAGTATTAAAATTTGTACTAATGGAATAAACGTGAATGGTTAAAACAGACTGATGAAAAGGAGAGTTAACCATTTGCATTTTTTAACTTGGTTAAGTGGCCTTTTAATGGAAAATATTTCCAGAAATTTAATACATCTTGTTCATTGTATTTTGGTGAAACTGCGGGCTTCATGAAGGGTGAGAGGAGTGAAGATGAAAGAGTGGTTAAAAGTGTAGGTGATTTTGTTGATTTTTAGAAACGTTAAGATCTAATTTGTAGTTACTTTAACGAATAGTGTCAAATGGGGACCATAAACAATATCATCGATGGCAAAAAAGAACCATTTTTTAAAATAATTGAAAAAATATTTTTTGATAAAAAATTGATGACAAAAAGGATATAAATCATAAAAATTCCCCGGAGTCACTTGCCCCTACTTGCCCCCACTGTAGGTAAGCCTGTGGACGAAAAGATCATACAATGGGCTGGCCCATGAGAAGGGAGCCTAACCTACACCCTACATAAACAAGAGGCCAACAAGCCAATATGACAAAGCTAACTTCAAATTCGCGACTCTTCAAAGATAAAAACATTTTCTGTGAATTACGAATTGAATTGAGTTGAATTATGAATTGAATTGAGTTAGATTTATTTTTGGTGAATTATGAATTGAACAACCCTAGCCCATGAAACCCGTAACCCTAGGCTGCCTAAATCGCGGCCAAAGGCCGCCCAAATCGAGGCCAAAGGCCACCAAATCGCGGCCCTAGGCCGCCGATTCAGGGTCCTGGGCTGCCTATTAGTGGCTCTGGGTCGCTGAATCGCAATCCCAGGGCCCTAAATTGGCGGCCCATAGCCTCGAATCGGCGGACTAGGGCCGCGAATTGGTGACCTCTGGCTGCGATTTGGGCGCTTTTGGTAGCAATTTTGGCGGTCTAGGGTTAGGGTGTTCCGTGACCGGTGGTGATTTTCTGACGTTCTGGCGATGGTCCAGCAAGTTTTTTGGTGGTGGTCCGGTGATTAGGGAAAGTGTAGTGGGTTAATGGTGAAGTTTGAAAATTTTAGGGTAAAATTGTTAGGGATGGCTAAATTGTAAACTTTAAAACTTTCAGGGCATAAGTAGAGTTTTTAGAAAATTTTAGTAGTTAAAACTAATATTTTCCCTACAGATCTATTAAAGTTAACGAAAAAAATGGACGGAAGGACCACGGACGAGTAAAAAAATTTAAAATGAGAATTAAAGAGGACAAAAGGTTAAAATGAGACCCCAGTATGACAAGAATTAAAGTTAAGGGATCTCTATTGCACTTTACTCTTAAAATAGACATCCCATATATAAAAAGAACCGCTAAACTACAAAATGATCTTTAAATAACCCGAAAGATACACTTAAACAACCACAACTTTTAAGAAATAAACGTTTTGAGAAAATGGCTCCTAGGTTTTTCCCTCGCTCTTCCGCCGCCTCTAGCCTTTTCCCTCTTTCCGGTAGCCTCCGGTTGTGCTTCCCCTTGCACTATCCTCTTTCCGGCAATAGGTTTGGCGTTCGTTGCTTTGTGAAAAATTGCTTGGACCCCTCTATCTCTCGGGAGCCATATGTTGATGGTGTCATCGTTGCCGATACTCTGCCTTATCTCTCTGGCGGGCATCGATGGTGGCTCCCTGTTCATGGTCGATCTGCTTGCAGGCCGGCGGCGCTACGCCAGCGTTCTAGGGGCGTCTGGCGACGTACCTCGCGTTCGCTTCATCCTATCACTCCTCTGTTTGCTCGGGGGGAAGGCCGGGCTTGGTGTTCCTCTCTGGCTTTCGATAGGTCACGTAGTACCGGCGGTGGTATTCTAGTGGCTTTTACTGCAGACTTGATAAGGCCTTTGTTTCGCCAATGGGGACACGATGGATCCGAGTCTCTCATTCGATGGTGCCATGGGTCTAATAAGGGGCTTTGATTCAATTTGCATAGGCGAGTCTCGGCCTCGTCCGGATTTTGTCCAATGGAGGTTCTGTCCTTTGAGCCAGTGTTCCAAGCATCATCGCTGGTGACCTTATTAACAACAGCTCAACGATTGGTGTATTGTGGGTTTTTTGGGTTGGTGCGTTTAGTTTGGTTGATTTCGTGGTATGAGATATGGGGTTGGTTGAAACAGGTGCGAGTTGGCCCATTTATCGAGGAGCCAAGGGAGCAGGCGGAGGTTATAGCAGGGAGGAACGAGGAGACTTATGGTATGGTGGGATGAGCATTGATGGCTCTCCCTGCCTGGAGCAGTGTGGGTTATGTTTCTAGGTAGTGAAGGTCCCGAGTATTCCTTCACTATCTTGATTCCTGAACTGACTCGGGCGCATCATTGGCATTGTTGGATCATGGTGGATTATGGTGTGCTTTGTTTCTTGGTTGGGTGTTCTCTTCCGGAATCCTTTACAGGGTCTAGGCTGTTTGGAGCTTACTTGTTGCAGCTCGCTTGGTGGAGGAGGTCGATGGCCGGTTACTTCTCAGAGTATGTTGTGGGTAGGATTCCGTACAAAGCAAGGAAGCTATTTGAAGAGCACACCTCAATGCGGCCGAAGTCCCCGATATCTACCAGTTCTCAACCTTATATAACCATGATGTACTTTCTATCTTTATTTCCTTTGCATCTTTTTGGTTTTTATAGTCCTATGTTAGATAGTCATTTAACCTTAAGTCATTTGGCTTGTAGTCACCGTACCGCTCGTATTTGCAAAGAGTTAGTTATTAACTTTCCTCAGTGCCTCGTCTGTGCTTGTTAAACTTTCTCAGCTTCCACCGTATGATCTTAAATGTGAGCATTACCTTTCAAAAAAAAAACCACCACAACTTTGAGATACTTCTATAAAGTTTTTAGAAATTGTCCTGCAATACTAATTTTCTATAAAATGGTTTGTGAAAATGAAAACCAGTTAAATGATTTTGAGTGTCATCTAAGTTTAACCCGATTCCTTTAAAAGTTTGGTGTTGCGGTGGTAAAACGATAGTACTCTCTTTCTCATGAAAAATTGCACACAATTTTTGAGTTATTTAAAAAAAACATCTCTTTTTTTAAAAAGAAAACTTCTTAAGAATAAGTTAATACTAAACTATCCTCATTTAATTTTTATTTTTTATCTAGTTTTTTATGCACTTTCGGTCAATGAGTAATTAAATAAACATATACAAAAGTCACAAATTCATCTTAATTTATGTATCAAACTCTTCAATTTTCCCCTTCCTGACTTGTGGCTACACAAAGCAATATTGAAGTATGTTCAATTAGAGATTATATATATATATATATATATATATATATATATATATATATATATATATATATATATATTACTCTACTAGAAAGAATATTCGTCTTTTGTGAAACTTTTCCTTATATTGCAATTCGAATCGGTGTACTTGTACGGAAGAAACCGAATTAATTTAATCGATAATTTGATAAGGTGCGGGGAGAGTGGAAAGATAATACAGGCCACAACAAGGACTTGGTATCTTTAGGAATTATAGCAGGAAGAAGGAGGGAAGAAACTTCCATCAATATTTATAAACTCTACTAAATTAAGTATGTCTGCATGAATGATTTTCTTATACCTTTTGAGATTTTATTCCCTACCTAGTCAGCTACTTTATTGGTTTATGAATTTTTGTATTGGATTAGAGATTATATAGTTCAATTTGGTCCAGTACATAATCACCATAATTAATAGGATAGCAATCTTTCATACTGTTTTTTAATCATTTTTATAATTTTTTCTGTGTTTGGTGAGAATCAACTTCTACCGTGTACTTTAATTGGTGTAATGTACTACCTCCATCACTAAAAAATGGAGAGTTTATTTCTTTTTTAGTATTTAAATCTAACATTTTATTTCTTTAACATTATAATATATAAATTCCAATAATTTGAATGCAAATTATCGATTAATGTTTCTAATTTCTAAATATTTAATTTTCTAACAATTTTTATTGAAATATTTCTAGTGAAAAATTGAATTTACCATAATATAAAAAAAGAAATACACCAATTTTTCTGAAACAAATGGAATCTTTGTTAAGCACCTTGTTTACTCACATTGAACTAACTTAATTAAGGACTTCCCATGACTGGGAAAGTGGGAGTAGCAGTTTATTAATCCCACCAATCATTTTATTAATCCTACAAAGTGATACCGTACTGATTCTTTGAACAACTCTTCCTACACACTTTGGTTCGGATGTGCGACTAAATCAAATGCTATGATAGTCCTCTACCAATTGGAGTCCCGGAAAAGGTTGCCATAAACCGAGTCATGACCTGCCAGACAAAGAAAGGAATCAGACGTAGAGGAGAGCAAGGTGCGTCTGTGTAGAATACTTTTCCAAGGTATCCACCACTCAATATATAAGGTGATATTGTCGGAGCCTATCATGGAGGGCTTGATAAGAGGAATTGGGCTGTTAATGCAGCTTGGTTCGCAGGAATAGCCATTACAGGTGTATTTAACTTGTTAATGTAATTAAGTGTGAGGCGGATTGAACTCTCATTTTATTTTGACGAAGAAAGATTAAATTTATTAGCTAGCCAGAAGAGAACGACAACCAAATTTATCCACAAAAGAAAATGAAAAAACGTCAGTCTCACCCAAGTGAACTAACAAACGAAAGCAAGTAGAGAAACAAAAACAGCTAAGTAGAAAACATAAACTAAAAACTCCACGGCTGAATCTGCATGCCTTGAGTTTAGAATGACGAAGGGTGACGGGGAGTAAAAGTCGACGGAAAGCCATCTCTCACAATGTCTTATCATCTCTAAGAATAGCAGTCAATCTTCAAAATATCATGAAATATTGGTAATTTCTCGCGAGACTTTTAAAATATCACGAGATATATATGAGAAAGGTCGAGCAATTCATTTCTTCTCCAATCATCGCTTGCTTGTGGAAACCAACATAATCACAGGGAAATGAAATATCCCTTCATTAAATTCATTTTTTTTCCTTTCAACAACAAAGCATGAGTTCATTAATTAGAAGAAAACAAGCGTTGAAATTGCAAAAGCTTTCAAGGCAAAAGCCCAACAAAGAGATAAACAAGCCTGCAAAATGATACCAGGCGGAACAAACCAAAGAGCTTCACCAAAACAAAGCTAACAACAACTCAAACCATTGATCATCTTCCATTGAAGGGAAGAAACCTTGAGAACTAATATTTACAACCAAAAATTGACACAGGTTCATGAATCGTTCAAGATTGGATTGTACCAAAAGCAGTGAGATTTGGATGGATCTTTATGATTCCACAGAGTTGGTTTAGTTTTTGCTTGGAAAGTGGAGAAATGTTAGTAAGGAAAAAAAAAGCAGAGAAACTATTGATTACCGAATGAAAGCGTTACGTTATTGCTTAGCGATTGAAGGAGGAAGATAGAAATTATCGGATGGAGAGATGAAGAGATGTGGAGATGGAAGTTGCGGAGTGAGACCAAAGGGATGCGGAGAGAAATTAGTTTAAAGTGTGAGCTTTACACTACGTAAATAATGGGCTCTGGGTAGGGAGCGATCCGCTACCACGGTAGCGAGATAGCCCACTACCCAGTCCGCTTCTTTTTGGGCCAATTCATCCATTCCTGCCGCTACCCAGCCCGCTACTGTTAGTAGGGGGCATGGTAGCGGCCAGATCGCTACCCCAGGGCCATGTGGGCGCTGCCAGCTGACAGAGCTTGTAGCGCCCCGCTCCCTACCAAACCCGCTACCATCTTTTCTTTTTTTTTTTAAATGATTTCTTTATTTTCATCATTTAATAAATGATTCAATAATAATATTATTTATTGGTATTTATAGATTACAATTAAAAACAGAAATAAATTTAGTTATAAATTAACCAAATGTATCAATTATAATAAAAAACATCTATAATCAAACAGTTTTTACAAAAGTGTCTTACGGGGGAGGCAAATCGTAATCGTCACCCTGATTCTCACGCAGCGGGGAATAGTGCTCCGAATTGCCGAACGCCTATCTGTTGAACCCTACAGAGAATGGGTTAAACGACTCATTATTCCGCCTGAACAACTCCGAGTCATACACGTTATTGTGCGGCAGCTGTTGAGGTGCCTGCTGCTGTGGCGTCGGCATCATCGGGGTATAATAATCAGCATCACGGATGTTGGGCGTCTGAAACCCTATAGTCGTGCACCAGGAGGACCCCTGAGGTTGCGGCTACGACGTCGGGATCAACATAGTAATAAGAGAGATAAACATGCTAAACAAGAAGATCAACGTGACAAGAAGATAGATCGACGTTCTAAAAAGATTGATCAACATGATAAAGAAGATAGATCAACATGGTAATAAGAGAGATCAACATGACAAAGAAGATAGATCAACGTTATAAAAAGATTGATCAACATGACAAAGAAGATAGATCAACATGGTAATAAGAGATCGATCAACATGCTAAAAAAGAAGATCAGCATGACAAAGAAGATAGATCAACGTTTTAAAAAGATTGATCAACATGACAAAGAAGATAGATCAACATGGTAATAAGAGAGATCAACATGCTAAACAAGAAGATCAGCATGACAAAGAAGATAGATTAACATTCTAAAAAGATTGATCAATATGACAAAGAAGATAGATCAATATTGTAATAAGATAGATCAACATGCAAAACAAGAAGATTAGCATGACAAATAAGATAGATCAACGTTCTAAAAAGATTGATCAAAATGATAAAGAAGATAGATCAACATGCTAAAAAGATTGATCAACATGACAAAGAAGATTAATTATAGGCCAACATGCAAAATATTATTTGGTTATGAACAGAGTAATAAATATATATTAAAAATGACAAAATACCACAAAACCACAAAATACCTAAAATAGCACGAAATTCATAAATACGTAAAATATATACTAAAAACCACAAAATACCTAAAATATATACTAAAATACCACAAAATACCTAAAATATATACTAAAATACCACAAAAATATTTAAAATAGCACAAAAATTATAAATAATCTTATATTCATAAAATACCTAAAGTATATACTAAAATACCAAAAAAATGCTCAAAATACCACAAAATTCATAAATAATCTTATTTTCCTAAAATACCTAAAGTATATACTATAAACCACAAAATACCACAAAATTCATAAATAATAACTAAAATACCTAAAATAGCACGAAATTCATAAATACCTAAAATATATACTAAAATAACACACAAAACATAAAATATATAGTAAAATGCTTAAAATACCAAAAAATTCATAAATAATACCTAAAATAGCGCAAAATTCATAAATACCTAAAATATATAATAAAATACCACAAAATACCTAAAATATATACTAAAATACCACAAAAATACCTAAAATAGCACAAAATTCATAAATAATCTTATTTTCCTAAAATACCTAAAGTATATACTAAAAACCACAAAATACAACAAAAACATATATGTACCATAAAAATACCTAACATATATACTAAATTACACTAAAATAATAAAATAACACAAAAAATGAAAACAAAATCAAAACAAAAGCTACGCGCAATAATTTTTAAAACATACCTGTGATGCCGGAATTGAAAATCGGAGGTGGCTGGAGAGCTTCAACAAAGAAATAAAAATGGTTGAAATAATCAATTCTTAACCGACGAAAATGAAAAAAAACTGAGATTCAAGGTTACTTTAATGAAATGAAGCAGATCCACGCAAATAGGAGATGAAACAGCGTCGGTGATGGAGGTCTCGCTCCGGTCGGCTGCAACAAGGAGGAAGAAATGGAAGATGGAGAGGAAATGGGGAAGGAGGCCGATGGTTTCTGTTTTATGGAGCAGTAGTGGGTGACCACCTACTGTGCCCGCTACTGCAGACAAACGGTAGTGGACGCCCTACCCAGCCCACCACTCTCGCTTTTGAATTTCTGAGGCGGTTTCCGAAATTCGAAACTCCGGCCTACACTGTGGTAGCGGGAAACCGCTACCATGCCCGCTACCCAGTTTGCGCCTCTGGTAGTGGGCGACCCGCCCCATCCAACCATAAGCTCTTTTGGGAGCTGGGTAGCGGGCCGCCACCTACCAGACCCGCTACCGAGCTCCTAACAACTACGTAGTGTTAGTTAATGGGTTAGTGCATACAAATTTATAAGGGTGCACGTATGTGTAGGTACACATATCAATATACAGAGAAAGTGTGTAGAAGTAATTTAGATATTTGATATTTTCGAGTGAGTTTAGACTGAAACGGTTTTGTGAATTGAACTAGTAATCTGCTATGTACCTAAACATATGTGTATAATATCATGACTCGTTAGTGCATGTGACAGATTAATGATCAACAATTTCGTCATAACATACTAAAAAAATTTCATCTTTAATTCCTCCACTTTTAATTTTCAACTATCATTTCCCCCTTTCGCATTATAATGACCTTTTTAATCACGAATCCATCATTCTAAAAAATTACATTCTAACACTCGTTCTGTTAGTGACAAATTTTTACATTTTCGGTCTTTGATGGATTTTTACGTCATTACCCTTTCAAACAAATGGATTCAATCACATAGTGATTTTAGATAATTCTTCATAAGCCTAGTCTTTGTATTCAATCAAAAGTATCAAGTACTCCCTTTGTTTTTTAAAAAAATTATAGAGTTTTACTTTCATGAATTCTGATAATCAATATTGTTTGATTCAAATTATAAAAAATTTGAAGATACTGTATTTATAAAATATATATACTTCAAATTTTAACATATTTTAACATATATGCATATGAATTATTCAACTTTTATATGTATAATTTTTCATTGAAAGAAATTACAAATCGGTGAAAAAACCAAACAAAGTATATAATCATTTTAAAACGGAGGAAGTACTAATTAAATAAAGAAGTAATGCATTTTTTTTGAACAGCAGTAGGTCAGATGGTTAGATTAGACACTCCTATCCTCGGAGAAAACCCCACATCACGAGTTCGAATCCCTTCGGTTTAAACTCATCCGAAGGCAGAGCCGCAGGGGGTTAAACTCGAATCGTAATGTGGGTAAAACTCCTGTGTCTTGGCAGCTCAGGGACTCGAAGCCAAGACCTCGAGCCCGGACACCCACCTCTGTGGCACACTAAGTGCCACTTGAGCCAAGGCTGCTAGACAATGCATTTTCTTTTTAAACAGCGAAACTGAAGTACTCATCAAAATAAAAAGGAATAAAAATGGTCCTTAGCATTTAGCCTAGTGGCTAAGCTCCTAAGGATATGGGGTAGAGATCTTGTGTTCAAGTCTCCAATATCCCCAATCCCCTCCCGTCTGTATATGTATTAAAAAAAAGAATACAAAGGATCACACAACACAACACCACAACCAAATTCAGATACAGTACACCAACCAACACGGCAACATCCCAAATCCCAAGACTCTAATACTAATTAATTAACCCTTCATCTTACTTGAAATAAGCCTTTCACTTATCATAATACATGCTGCTCTCTCATCACCATTCATAATCTTCCTTTTTCGGACAATCTATATTTCATTTATATAAATCCGAGGATCCCTCAATGACCTGGCCTGTATTAACACTTATCCACCTCCAAAATTTCACATTCTCAAATCCAGAAGCATATATATAATAATGCAGCAACAATTAAACCTCACCAACCAAACTAATTCAATGACCCAACCAGCTGCCACAGATACATATACTTCCAATGATCATGATGACAGTGAAGAGCTCCGCAACAGGATCACAGCCCAGTTCATCTTGCGGGTCATGCATGCATTGTTTATCTACACTAATTAAGAAATGGATGAAAATCCATAATTCTGTATACATGCATTAATAGTAATTACAGATTTCAGTCTATATATGCATGGATATACGCATGCACCCTCCTTTTCTTTTCCTCGGAAATTATGAACATGAGATATTTAGGGTTACTTCATGATTGTTAATTCTCTTAACAATGTGCTGGTCATGGAGAAGAAACTATGGCATCGGTTCATAAGTTGTTTCAATATGTCTATGAGAATTTATTGATAAATACTCACAAATTATAAAACCCTTCATCAAGAAGTTGGGAACCTAAATCCTTAAACTACACAACGACCTTCACTTTTAACCCCTTCACCACCAGTACAGATAATTAGTAAAACGCTTAAAAACCTCTCAAAATGAGACCATGTGATTACAAGTTTTTAGCATCATGTAAAGAAGATTGTAATCCTTTATACTGTATTTGATGTAATGGTAAATGTATTTGGAAAAAGAAAAGGACTATAACTAAAATGAAGATAAATATACTACTCTGAGTCTGACCCAAATGGATTGTCCTATTTCCTTTGTAAATTGCAAAGAAAAAGTGACAACACATTTAGGATGGAATAAGTAACAAATTATGCTTAAACATGACCCAAGTAGCTACATATATCCCAGTACTTACCGCTACAAAAATGGTTAATTAGATGTCAACACTCGAATTAGCTTTTGTTCAAGCTGAGATATATCCACGCTGGCTGCATTTGAAATCTGAAAATGAACAGTTAAAGTCAAATCATCATCATCAAACAAACAGTACCACCTTAATCCCAACTATTATGTTGGGGTTGGTGGCATAAAGTTTATAGTGGCATGAATTGAATCCCAACTATGTTGGGTTTGATAGCTAGTTTTACGCTTGATATATACCCTTCCTGACGCAACCTAGCTTGTGACAAAGGAATAATGGTAAACTTGGTCACCTCAGTTTGGATAGTGTGGAACATTTCCTCCTCAATCTTTGTGGAGATGCAGCTAACAACTGTAAGTCCTTCGTGAAGAAGTACATTCATGGCCCTTGAGAGCTCGAGACAGCTTCCGATCACAACCTCAACTCCATCCAAACAAGGCCTTACTTGGACAAATGTGTCTAAGCGTGATGAGCTTCTGTTCATGGTGGACGACTTAGAATGAGCCGAAGCTGAAACCTTCTTTAGATCATCTCGCTTCCTACCTAGTCCCTCGAGTCTCTTCTGCAGGTCCTTTATGTAGCTCAATGCCCCGCCCAGGTGATCCGAGACTGATCGCTTTCCCTGGAAGAGCAATGGACCACAAAAGTAATTTAAAAAGTTGCAAAAACACCACTGGACGAAACCGAAAAAAATGCCCTAATTTTTGGTGGTCACCTTGATGTACTCGACTGGGAGGAGGTCACGAAGTGAAGTGTGGAGGGTAGCCATCTCTTGCCGCCTTTGACGTTCGACGTCCCGATGAATGATCTTCTTCCGGGCTGGACCCTCGACGTCCGCCGGAGTCGTCTCCGGGGGGCGCTGGCCCTTCCTTTTCCCGTCGGGACTGCAGCTACTGCTAGTTCCGGCGGCGAAATCCCAGTAAACGGGCTGCTGCTGCTGTCTGGTTATGATGGAATCATGGATCTCCGGCTGGTCGAGGTCGGAGATAAACTGAAACAGTAAGTTGGAATCATCGTCGTCGTGGTGGAATTGATTTTGGTGAGGGAACATGGGGGCTAGTGTTGAATTATTGGGCTGATAATTAGGTAAAAGATAAGAAAAAGATGGGGGACAAGATGAGTGGTTACGTGATCTCCGTATAATGGAAGTGAGATGGCAGATTGAGATTCGTAATTATCCGATATCGATCTTAATTCGGAACACGAGACAGAAGTGATCGGAGAAGCTGATCTTCTCCAGGGTGGTTGTGTCTTATTAAAAATGGTGTCTAATCAGGTTTTGTTGATTGAATTATATTGGGACGCACGGTGTCCTTTTCTTCCTACATGATGACCCAGTATTCTATATCCCATGCTTTACAGCAACGGAAACTAGGAGTGTTCAGAAAACCCGTAAAATCGAGAAACTGAACCGAACCGTATGATCCGAAATCGAAAAATTCGTACCGAAGAAACCGATAACCCGCGGGTTCTAATTTTAGAAACCCGCGCATATGGCTATTTACAAATAAATTATCTAAAATTTCTTATTTCATATTAATTTTCCTTTAAATTTCTTTTATATTATGTGTGAAAACTCATTTCATACAACAATAATACATGATTTGTAATATTATATCATTGTTCTATTTATGCAAACTACTTTTCTTCATTTTAATGCTCTAGATATGTGCATTTATGATGCAAAATTTTTAGAATATCTCCAAGTAAATTGAAAATTTTTATAGAATAATTATACTTAGAAATATCCGCGGATACCCGCGATCCGAACCGCAAAAACCGTGAAAATCGGGTACCCGCATTTAGGGTACCCGCACTCGGTGGGGTGGATACTATTTTTCTCATTATCCGCCCCGCCCCGCCCCGCCCCGTGCACACCCTAACGAAACCTACCTAGCTAATTAATTACTGCAATTTAGTATTAATTTATAGCGTAATTATTTTACAAATTAATAATTAGAAGACAAATTCCTCCAAACTATAGGGTGGTTAATTAGTAGAAATACTCTTGCTTCGGGTAATAATACTGAAGTTTTGACATATAGAAGAAACTTATTTTCATTTAATTTGGTTATAATTAACTTTGTCCAGCAGAGACATTGGGTTGAACTGATAATTTAGATGGTAAGTGAAACTTGATTTTTATATTTATGCTTCAAAAATTTAGAAAATTAACGTAACGTGGATTCCAGACTCCCATTAACCAAAAGATGTGTTTCGTCTCTTAGCAGCTAGGGTTCCCATTAAACTTAAATACTTTCAATAAATTGACACCATACTTTTACTTTTGCACTACTATGAGTTTTTTCCATTAACATTTTAACATAAAAAATTATATGTAAATAATAAATTGATGTCTCGTATATCAAAATATATTTTATAAGAAAAGTTATAATAAATTCATAAGAAATTTTATGATTTGGTATTTAATTATATATAAATGGACCACCATTTCTAAAAATTTTCGTAACTGATTGTACTCCCTTCGTCCCCCATTAATTGATCTATTTATTTTTACTGTTTCAAGGTTCTGTCTAATTCAAATTTTTATAAAGATAAATAGTGAAAAAAAATCTATTAATTAGTTTCATGAAAAAAATCTATTTAGACATTTTATATTTCAAATTATGATACGTATGTAAATTATTTGACTTTACATGTCTAATTATTCATAAATTAAATTATAAATTAAATATTGTGAAACAACCAAAATAATTGATCAATTGATGAGGGACGAAATGGGTCGTAATTTCTTATGCAGCATATAGTTTTAGATGGACCTCGAACTGTAGGGTTTCGTTGTCAACGCACCCATGAAATTGGGAAATGTTAGTGAACAACATTAGCAATCCAATGATAACTTTTAACTATAATGTTTGAAGAAGCTGCTAATACTATTAATTAAAAAAATATTCTCAACTTTTAAAGTTATAATCCCACAAGTTATTAACAAATGAAATTCTAGTCCGAAATTATCATGTCTCTTAACGAGCTAAACTCCAAGCTCGAACTACACATTATCTTCTGACAGCACTAAAAAATTAGCAAATTGAATAAATAAATAGCTATATACTACATACAAACCAAGGAGCAGCGAGTTGTATGCCATTGAATAATTAAGAGTAGTTAGTTAGGAAGTAACATTCTGGGCATTAAAAAAATAAAAAATAAAAAAGCTCTTAGTACTATCCAAGTACAGCCACTGAGAACGAAGACCCTCATGAACCAACGTTGCATCCAAGAAGTGATCATCATTTCTTACATTTAAAGTTTAAGAAATAAACACCTAAAAATAGTTAATATGGATCCAAATAAAAATTTTTATTCAATAAAATAATTATTTAATTTTTACTCTTGGAATATTTATAGTTATAGTTTAATTTTGTTTTACTATTCTTTCTCGATTTATATGTTTTATTACATCTTTCAATATAAAAAATGGTAAAATGGAAAAGTTATTACAAAAATTTCTCACCTTAATATTCATGTCAAGTCAAAGTGTTACATTATATTTTAGACGGAAGAACTAGTATTTTAGAATCCATGATATGAAATTCATGATGTCAATTAGTTGTGTACCGTTATAAATATATGCAATATTTATATAATAACAAAATTTTACAAAAGATATATTTACACCATTAATCTTCAATCATGTTTCATTATATGCACATGGAAAATATCGCATTTTACCATTGATATTTAGGCAGAAGACCTTTTTTGTATTTATTTTTTTCTTGGTTTGAAAATGCCACTAACGTCATTGTTTTAGATTCTCGTTTACCCTTAGGTGTTAAAATTTCTTAAGTGTCATCTTATTTTCTACGTGTTCAAGTCTAGTGTGTGTATTTTAATGATGTGTAGAATTTAATGATTAAATTAAAGTTAATTATTTAATTTTTTTCTTAATGAGTAATTATTTATTTACTATTTCTACTTATGAACAAATGGGCTGGTGCAATTTTGTCCGTACTCTCTGCTCCAGCCCCGCTCCTTCCGGCCAACGAACTGCGATTGCTTGCTCCGGTGAGACACATCCGCAGACGAAGGCTGATTTGGGTTGCTAATCGCGGTGGACGGGATTCGGGGTTGAGAACGAACTTTGCACTGGAGGCATAAACGTGCTGGAGTTAGGCCGGCGTGGTGAATCGTGATGCTCTCTCACCGGCGATGTCGGATCTGGTGGCGGCTGGACGAGGCAAGTTGGGCCGGCGAGGAAGAAGGTCGACGGTGAAGAAGTGAATCTGAGAACTTGTCTGGTAGATACAGATCTGATTGGAAATGGAGAACAAGAACCACCGTCAACAGGGTTTACACAAGGATGATGACTGGAAATTTGGTAAGATCTCATCTTCTCCAACTGGGTTTTCGCCACCATCTGTCACCGTAGCTGGGTCGGGTTTGGTCCATGGCTCATCACCAGCGATTTTTGAAGTGAGAGTTTCAACTGGTTGTTAGATCCACATTCTTAAGTAACTAGGAGCTCCTATAATTAAAATTAATCTTTGTTCCTTGGTGGTTCTTTACCATATTAAAAGCTGTATTTCATAGTGTTGTTAGTAATAGTGTCATTTTTGTGATGAATTAGAAGCAGGTCTTAGTTATTAGCATAGTACAGTATTTGTTTGTTAGTTTTGTGTTCTGGGTTTTTGTTGTTGAATTTGGTCTTAGATCACCATTCCTCTCTATGGCTGGTGATGATGGATGATGGGTGGGATTGAAAAGCCAGAGAAAATTAAATTGAATGTGGTCTTCGATTTGCTGGCAGAACAACCAAAGGCTTTGGTGGAGCGAAAGGGTGGTGGTTTCGGGCATGGTTAAAAAAAACGAACCGATCATTGAACCGTAAAGTTAGTGGTTCAAGGTTTAATCGGTCGAATCGGTTGAATCAGTGATTGGACCGTTACTTTTATATTATTATAAACTATTAATAAAGTACCCATCTTATAGAACTGCAACAAAATAATTCATATAATAATACATATTTTTAAGAATCAATAAGAAGTATTATTATTTACTTAAAAGATGAAAGGTTAAAGTAATAATTGTAAAGAATATAAGAGTTTATTTGTACAAAAAATAAAACTTTGTGGATGATTTAGAGTTAAGTAGATAAAACCCTAATATTGACTCTCACTCCTCAATTAAATTTGAGTTTTTTTTCCTAATTTGAGCTTGTTTTTTTTTAAAAAAATAAATTTGAATTTTTTCACCTCATTTTGGTTGAACCGCCGGTTCATTGGTTTTCGGTTTAAATGGTTTTGACCAGATTTTTTGATTTTTTCCGGTTTTTTACCAATGTGGTGCAAAACCAATAACCGGACCGGACATGCAACCGGTTCACGATTTAACCGGTCCGACCGGCCGATCCGGTCCGGTTCTTTTAACTATGGTTTCGGGTCAGTGGCGGAGCAAAAAGACAAGACATATTGTGGGCAGTAGGGAGGAGGGTGAACACGTCAACAACGGCTTCAAAGTGCCTGCTTATTCATCTTGTTCACATGTTCAACATGTAAGCACAAAAGCCACGTTGGAATTCCGTTACAAAATATTCGACTATCCCTCCGTCGGTCAAATTAATGGTAAAATAGATTCAAAATGCTATTTCAGTGGTAAATTTGGACCGATAAAAATCTAAAAATTGTAAACTTGAACCATAAAAAAATAAATGCAAAAATGGTTCTTTGCCCAAACGTCAGTGGTAAAAAGAGACTTTTTCCCTATGCATATGTTGATTATGCAAGATGTTTAGATCGCTAGTTAGATTTTGACTCATCGGTCAAAATTGACCAACGGAATCACTGTCGATCAAATTGATGACTGTTGATTATACTCTTGTAGCCAAACTTGATCGTTGAAGGAAAAACTCTCAAGAAGTAGTGTGTTTTGATTGATGGTTGAGATATATGTGAGTAGGAAAATTTGAGAAAAATATTATTTTATAAAGAATTGATAGTGAATTGATGGATTTAAGTTTATTTTGTGTATTAAAAATTGAAAAAGTTAAAAACTTTTTTCCAATATTTACTACTGAACTGAGCCTTAGTGAAAAAGATAACCGACTGTTAAACCGTCAATTAACCAAAACTCATGCTCAGCTATCCAAAATCTTTAACCCAAATTTGTTTCTCTTTTTATTTCCAAAATGGATCGTTGGTTTGGTTGTCCGCTGACCAAAATTGATAGTTTAATAGTGAGACCAAGGGTTTTTCTTTTATACATAGGAGGTAGCGAATTAGGGATAGTGGAGACTTGAACACAAAGGCATTCATTTCATGTTCTCAGGAGCTTAGCCGCTAAGTTATATACCCAAGATGAGACAAAGTTTTCGTGTTTCCCTTATGAGTATATTTCGGCTGCAGTCCTACTTTTTAGGTCACTGACCTACTCTAGTCTCATTTTAAGTTTTTGACTACTTTTAATCATAAATCTTGAATTTGTGTCCTAATTGAGTCCTTTCTGTTTCCTGGTATCGTTTAAATGGACGAAATTGTAAGAAAAGTCAATTTAAATGGTACAAAGAGATAGAAAGGACTCAATTAGGACACAAATTAAAAATTTAGGATTATTTAATCAACGGTTGTTGGGGTTGAGTGGCAAGGGGCTCATCATTCCTTAAGTAAGGTCTCGAGTTCGAGTCTTGTGTATAGAGAAAATACTGTTGGGATAGCTACCCTTCGGAAGAGGCCCAATAATGCTCAATTCAGGTCAAAGTGATGTTAAAAAAATAAAAGACTAAAATATGTCAAAAACTTAAAATGATACCAGAATAGGTCAACGACCTAAAAAATAAGACGTATGCAGGCATAATTTACTCTTTCCCTTACCAGTGATTTAATCTTTGATCAAAATTTATAGTATTTTATTTTTAATCTTTTAAAATGGACCGACAATTTAACCATAAGAATTTGCTCAAAGTGACTTGCGAGCTTGCTCGACCTAAACCTTTCATGATTCGAGTTCGACTCATTTAATATTCAAATTTGGGTAACATTTGGAGTTCCATTTGACTCAAGTTCATGAAAATCGGCTCGTTTGAAGTAATTCAAGTTCAAGTCCAAACTAGTTCGCAAATGGCTCTATGCCTCTATTCATTTTCATAAGGAAATGAAAGAAAGGAAAAGGAAAACAATAGATGGTAAGTTAAAAGGGTAATTAATGTAATCCCTATAGTAATTAAGGAGTAACATTTGGAGTTCCATTTGACATGAAAATCGGCTCGTTTGAAGTAATTCAAGTTCAAGTCCAAACTAGTTCGCAAATGGCTCTATGCCTCTATTCATTTTTCATAAGGAAATGAAAGAAAGGAAAAGGAAAAAAAATAGATGGTAAGTTAAAAGTGTAATTAATGTAATCCTTACAGTAATTAAGGAGATAACTTTATTGATGCTTGTAAAAATGAAATACTTCATTTGTTTCACAATAAATGATACGCTTTTTTAGATGTCTCATAAAAAAGATACGTTTCCTTTTAGGGAGTATTTGGTTCAGGGATTTTAAGAATGTGAATTTTGAAGATTTTAGGTGTTCAGGCATTGATAAGTTGATAGTTGTTCTTGCACCATTTTTCATGTAAGAGATTATATTCTAGCAACTACTAGTATCATTACTACTTGGGTTGAAGGCCTTTTAGTTTGTCATTCCCATGATTTGGAAAATAGTCAGGGATTGTATTAGAGTAGTTATAGGGTGCGCATATACGCATAAGATGTAATGATAATTACATCTTATGCCACCGCGCGTCCATTCCACTGACAATCGTCACCGTGATATCCGGCGAAGCTTCTAGTCCGTCTCTGCAGCTCCGAAACCACCACGAAGCACAACTCAACAAACAACAACCATCAAAACATGTCACTGTGCATCTGACAAAGCTCTCCATCCGACTTGACGACGCCTCCGTCGTTTCCGTCGTGAACTTTAGATCTGCTTCTGAAAATCAAACATGCTCAACTCGGCAACATAAAAAAACACAAGAATTTGCCGGCTATGAAACTCCATAACCACTAAACTTACAAACAATAAAAAATTGAAATTTTTTTGACTTAAGAAATCTGGGGAAAACAATGATGACCTAACAAGGTAGTCATGCGGATCAAAACATGTCATGCCGATCTAAACAACTCATCATGTTGATCACCATTTTTTAATGACCTATCAAATAGTTATGTCGATCTAACAAGGTAGTCATGCGGATCGAAACAACATGTCACGCCGATCTAAACAACTCATCACGCTAATCACTATTTTATGCTGACCTATCAAATAGTTAATGTCGATCTAACAAGGTAGTCATGCGGATCAAAACAACATGTCATGCCGATCTAAACAACTCATCATGTTGATCACCATTTTATGCTGACCTATCAAATAGTTATGTCGATCTAACAAGGTAGTCATGCGGATCAAAACAATATGTCATGCGGATCTAAACAACTCATCATACTGATCACCATTGTATGCTGATTAATCAAGTAGTTATGTCGATCTAACAAGATAGTCATGTGGATCTGACGATGTCGATCTAAACAACTTATCATGCTGATCTATTATCAATGCTGACCTATTACGATAACAATGTCTATCACTATGCAGATGGATATTCATTCTGGCGATGTCGATCAAAATAACATGCCGTGCTGATCTATATTCAATGCTGATCTACCAAGATAACAACGTCGATTGAAAAATGCAAGTGGCAAATTTGTAATTAAACGAAGCGCTTATGTGCACGCGTACATGTTGTGCATTTTAACCTCGACCATTATATTAACATCCCAAAATTTTAAGTAGTGTTTTGTACAAACCTATTTTATCTTATCGTCTTCAAGTTCAATTTTTACTAAAATAAATTATTTTTATTTTATATACATATATTATCAAGCTAGTCTAAATCTGCACACTTTAATATATGTTTAAAGTCAAATAAGTTATATCAATTAGTAAGGGGTTTCAAACCTGGGTTTTTTTAGGTGAGTTTAGTAAAACTCAACTCCCCTCAATTCATCGGTGAATTCTTCCAATTTTCACATCCAGACCTCGTGTGAATCACTGAGGTGTGACTTCCTGACATGAATTCACGTCCCCTGTGAACCCCCCTCACAAAATGGGCCCACCCCCACTCACATGTGTGGCTGCCTGATTCGTCCGCATCCAAAACGGGCCCCACCTCCACTCCTCACCTGTATGTCTTCTCTCACTTTTGTCCTCGACTTTTTCATGGAGCTCCGCTCGCATGAAAATCACAAGTGAATTCGTCAGAAATTTGATGAACGAATTCGCATCCATTTTCAAGGTTTAAAACCCCCTAATATTAGATATTGGGATTAGCTTTACAGCTGGTTGGCTTTTCCATTGCAAATGTGAAACTTGGATCCGTGGGAGTAAATGTGAAAGTAACAAAATTAACAAGTAGGTTATAAAAAAATTCATCCAACACATTTTCAAGATAGTCAAAAAGCATATAAGTAGTATGCTAATCTGCTCTCTTTCAAGTTCCGCCTCAAGAAAATAATCAACTTTTTTTGCTGGTCTTTTCGTGCATGTGACCTATTATAAGGGTGGTCTTCTTTCATATATATAAACAATAGAAATATCTCTAAATTTATGTGATTTAAAAATGGTGGACAAGATTGATTCAATGTCTTAATTAAATTTTTTGGTCAGAATTTAACACTTTCTTTCTTAATTTTCTCTTCTCAAAAGATTAACACATTTGTTAATCTAAAGTTGTTTTTACCTATCAATATACAAAAGTTTTCATTCAAGCTCTCTCCTCGCTAGCTAAACCCTTTCTTAGGGTTCGTTTAGTTGGAAAAATTTTACATTCCAAATTTTCTTTGTAAATGTTTGAATGTATAACTAGTTATTTTGTGTGTAAAATCTTGTTTTCAAAATTTAGGAGAGCTCTAGTATTAAAATGGAGAACTTCAAAATAATGTTTTCAAAATTAATACCAGAGTTCTCCAAAATTTAAGAACAATGTTTTCCATCTAATTGTACATCCAAATATCTACAAAAGGATTTGAAATAGAGAATTTTCGGAACTAAATGGACCCTTAATATGTCATTTGAAGGGAGAGCACGGTAGAAGATAGGAGAGAACAAGTGATGGTGAAGATGATGAACAGAACCAGAAAATTAGTGCTACGTTCGCAAATAGGGAATTAATGTCTCAAGCCTCTAGTGTACTAAGCTCCTAACGAGGTAAGATGTACGTCATGAGTTCAAACCTTCACCATTCTCATTTTTCTACTCTTATGTATTAAGAAAAATGTTTGTGAAAAAGAATTGTGTTTTTTCAATTGGTATTTGTGGGAGAAAATGTTAATGAAAAAATATTACTCCATCTGTCCCATAAAAATTGTAACTTTTGTTTTGTCAATTTCATAGTATTTAATCTATGATATATTTTTATGAATTTTTAGATATGTAAAGTTAAATGATTGATATGTTTATCATAATTTGTAATCTATATTGTCTAAATAATTTATTTTTTAGAAATTTCTTGAATGTTTATCCTATTAAAATTAATTTTTAGTCAAACACTGCAATATGAAACGTTAAAGTCAAACACCACAATTTTTATGGGACGGATGGAGTATTATTTTTTAACAACATTGTTATTTATTGAAATTAAACGAAAAGTACAAGAGTTCTAGCAAATTACACTAGAACGGGGAGCCCGATGCCCAGAATACCATAGGCGCTATTGAACACCTAAATAATACAATGAGAGTGTAGCGACTCATTCTACCTTATTCAAGACACACATCTATCCACAAGATTACAAATATTTCAACTCAAATTCCAAAAAAAACCCTAAGATTGAATGCATGTATTGTGGAAAAATGTTTTCACTTTGCAGAAGCGAATTATACACCCTAAAAATGAGAAGTCAAGATTTTTTTCTTCTGATGAGTCAAAGAACAAGTATTTCTTAAACTCTTCTTCAATCACAATTCACTACGTATTTAATGGAGACTTGGTAATGGGTGCGGCGAAGCCGCTACCAAGGTAAATACCCCTAAATTCGCTACCCATGCCGCGCCACGTCGCTACCACAAGATATTATTTTATGGTGGGTAGCAGATTCGGTAGCAGGCTGGCCGCTACCCCCGACCAAGTTAAATTGGACGAACTTGTTTCAGATTTAAACTCTCTATCCTTCTCTCTCAGATCTAAATTCTCCTCTCACTCTTCTTCAACCTCACAGTACTTCTCCTTCAATCTCTCACTCCCTTCTCCTTTCAACCTCAGACTGTCCTCCTTCAACAGATCTTCCGCCGCCATCGCCATTACTCGCTGATGGAGAGATGAAGCATTGGGACTGACAGAAAGACGAGCTTTCGAGACCACCTCCGCCATCGCCGTTGAAGGCTGATCTTCCGAGAAGCAACCACCGCCACCATCATTAGAGATTTTTACAGATCTAGCTAGCTAGGTTTTGTTTTTGAGTTTTTAGGTTGTATTTGAATTGTTAGTGTCTGGATTTCTTGGTGTTTGTTTTTAGTTTTTAGGTTGTATTTGAGTTTTTATGTTGTATTTTGCTTGTTATACATGTAATTTCTATATAATAAAATTTTGATTAATGATGAATTTGGGTTGAATTTATGGGTTTGTTTATGAATATTGAAGGCTTGTTTGTTTGAATTTGTGGGTTATTCTCCTCGATGAGTTTGAATATGGGTTATGAATATCAGATGAATTTACATTTTTTTAATTTTATAAAATTATTTGGGTGCGGTCTAGTAGTGGTTCTTGGTAGAGGGTGCACCCAATTTGACAGCGGTTTTGGGGGCGGCTTGTCCCGTTACCTTGGAGGCGGTAAGTAACAGTGATTCGAGCAATTTTATTTGATACGAAATTAATGTAAAAGTTAAAAAATTGCTTAAAAATGAAATGTCTTTGTAACTTCAATTTTTCATAACGAATTTTTTTAAATAAATCTTAAAAATATATTTATATGCTGGACACCTCCATTTAACATTTTCAAATGAAGTATACTCTCCCCATCCGTTAAAAGTTGATACATTTGTTTTGGCTATTTCGCGGTATTTATTCTATGATTTTTTCATGAATGTTTAAATATAATTCATATGCATATCATAATCTATAATGTAAATTTTTCGAATATATTTTTTTCTTATTTTTTTTTTCACTTTTTATCTTTATTAAAATTTGAATCAAATATTGAACCTTGAAACATGAAAATTAAATGTATCAATTTTTTGCGGACAAAAGGAGTACGGTTTTGTGTCAAAATAGAAGAAAATAATTAAATTGTAAATGCTAAGAAAAAACACATCAATTGATGTTGGTCGACGAGTATAATAAAATGAATGACTGGATTTTCCCCAACTTTCTAAAAAAAAGTAATAATAATAATAATAATAATAATAAGTTTCTCTCACTACTTCATCTTACAAACTATGATCTCTTCAAATTCAAAAACTTTAAAAAAAATCGACTTTCCTTCTTCATTACTTCATTTCTAACAATTTTTTACAACAAATTTGAATTTCCTTCCTAATTTTATTCTCATAATCTTCCTTTCAAATTTCAAAAACTAACACCTAACACACTTGTTATTTTTTCTTAAAGGCTCAATTCAGCGGGCGATTTTTTAGAAATTTTTTTCTCATTTTTTAGCATCCTAAGAAAATGAGCGCCATTTCTATTATCTATTTTCAACTTTTACCTCTACTTATATGCATGCAACCATCCCAAGAAATCCTAATGGTAATTATGTAAATTTTGCAAAATTTAAAGCACAATTTTAACGTTGAGTTGAAACGTACAGACACACGCGATTTGAATTTGAATGATTTTAGGAAAAAAAACTTCCACATTTTCGTTGAACTGGTCCAATATGAACACAACCTTGTGATGATGACAGTAGTCGCCCTTTGTTTTGACAAAAGGGATACTATCCTGTTTGGTGCAGACGAAAATGAAACAGAGCGAGCGGGTCAAAACTAGTGTGATGCACATGCTAAAAAGCCGCAATGCCTACAGTTTGCCACTCATAATTAACTCAATAAGCAAACAAATGAATATTGATTGATTAAAAAATGTATATTTTTTTATTACTACTATATGTTTTTTATATTTTATTTTGGATGTCCCTACTAGGGGTGTAAGGAAACCCGGAACCCGACCCGAAATTTTCGGGTTAGGGTCAGTTCGAGGGAGAATACTACCCTGGGTGGCTCGAACCCGACATGACCCCGATATTTTGCGTGTTTTTCGGGTTCGGGTTGGGCCAACCCGAAAACCTAATGGAAAACCCGAATCCGATAATAAAACACAACTTAAGCCCAACCCAACCCTAAAACTACCCAGCCCAGTCTGAGCCCAACCTAAAACTACCCAGCCCAGCCCTCTAATCTAACCTAAGCCCAACCCAGCCCAGCAGCCCGCAACTCTCATCACTTCAGACTTCACTCTTCATCTTCATCTTCAGCTTCAGTCACTCATCATCTCATCAGTTTCGATTCTTCGTCTCGTCTCAGTCAGTCGCGCGGTCGTCGCCTCCAAAATCCCTTGATTCGAACGGCCTCCGCCTCGCCTAGCCTGCGCCTTCGCCTCCACAACTCCACCCACCTCGTGATTCGACCGACGACAACCTCCACCACTGCTCGCGTCACGTTCGTGGGAAGCAGCAGGCAGCAACAGCAAGAAGAGGGCGACTCTACCCACATCTCACCTCGCATCTACAGCTCTACCCAAAGCTGAAAAACAGAAGATTTTGGGTTTTTCGGGTCAACCCGACCTTAACCCGAAAATTTCGGGTTCGGGCTGACCCGACCCGACCCGAAATTTAGTATGAGCTGGGTTCGGGTGATATAATCTGTATTGAGAATTTCGGGTTCGGGTCAACCCGAACCCGAAAAAGTCGGGTTGACCCGAATTTACACCCCTAGTCCCTACAGTCGGAAAATTTCGTGTAAGCCGGCCCATACCTTTAAAATGATGATGATTTTATATGGCTAGACAAAAACTTCTCATTTTTATTTGAAATGTTAGACATGTAATGATATCTTATTAATTCTACAAATTGAAATGTTGTAGACTTTGATTTGACAAGTACACGAAAGATTGAACCACTAAATTATTACTTTCACCTCTCACAAAGGTTGTTAACATGACTATATTATGTCGTCCCACAGAGGTTGTCAACTTTCCTAAAATAGAAACTTTCTATCACCATTTTATTCTCTTATTTCACACCATGGACCCACAAGATTTTCTCTTTCTGCCCATTCAATTTAAAATTGGTGTCCACAAAATTTTCTCATTCTTTCTTTTTCATGAGAGTAACTTTGTCAACACACTACTATTCTCTCACTTTCCTTAATATATGTATCCAAACAAATCCTACAACCTTTGTGGGACGAATGAAGTATTTTCGTACTATTTCTTCTTCACAATAAGATTTCGCTTCAATGGTGGGTACTTTGGACATTTGTTCTCAGTGTGTCTAATGATGATGTTGAGCTAATAAACACGCTAATGGTATAAAAAGTGAACCTTTTTTTGAAAGGAAACGTTCACATTCAATATCAACGGCGGAAATTGCCGTATGTTGACACCCGGTTTTGTCCGGAGTAGTAATTTAGGTTTTTTTTCGGTTTTTTCCGTATTTTTATTTCATGTGATTTTTGTCGACATTTTATGTACTTTTCGTCATTTTCGTTATTTTATGTAACTTTTGCCATTTTCATTATTTTACGTAGTTTTTATCATTTTTCACGTGCTAGTGTCATTTTCATTATTTTATGAACTTTTGTCGTATGTTTTTGTTATTTTGTGAAACTTTTGTTATCTTCATTATTTTGTTGTTTTTTTACAATTTTCAGGTGCTTTTGTTATTTTTCTTATTTTTGGTACTTCTATTATTTCCATCATTTTATGTACTTTTTATCATTTTCATGTACGTTTTATTATTATTATTATTATTATTATTATTATTATTATTATTTCATATGTCTTTTATTACTTCGTGTGCTTTTGTTATTTTCATGATTTTTATGTGTTTTTATCATTTTATTTGGTTTAATCTAGAATTAAAATGTATTTATTTTATTTTATTAATTAACTAAAAAAAACAAAAAAAAGATAGAAAACTAAAAAAGGAAAAAAAGAAAAGAATGGAAGGACTTACAGTGCACTAGCCTGCTCATTCTCATCCGCCGGCCACCATCATCACGCTCTGCCGTTTTCCTCATCCATCCATCCATCAAGCTCAATTCAATTCAGACTCCATCATCATTGTTCTTAGCTCCTGTCAATCCATCTTTGGGCTATAAATAGAGCCAAAAATTGAAGAAAACGAGGAGGAGAACAGAAAACAAAACTTTTGGCCTCCACCGTTTCTCTTCTTCCTCCACCACTTTCGTCACCAATCGCTGCTTCTGTTATCTCCGTCACATCGAGAGGAAGCCAACCAACCTTCCCAAGTGACGGACACTACGTGGAAGTTGCAATGTTTACCGAGGCTTATTGCGCGGTAAACGCCGCGGTAAATGACGCTTACCGCGCCGTTTACCGCGCAATAGGCCGCGGTAAGTCGTTTTACCGCGGCCTCCGGTGCGGTAATGCCGCGGTAAATGTTGCTTATCAAGGCCTCCGCCGCGTAACGCCGCGGTAAATGTTGCAACTTCCACGTAGTGGGAGATGGCCTGACGAAGGAGAACCGGTCGAAAAACAATTGCCGGCACGGACTTACTTTTCTCTCCAACTGAAACTCGGTTTGCCACGAGACCACCACGAATAGCCTCACCTTCCACTGCCTGCTCCGCCGTCGAAATCGCAGCTCCGCCTGGAAGTTCCGGCAGCTCCTTCGCCGTCTGTGCGCATGCAGCAGCCCGTGAGGGAGAAGAAGAAGAACCTGCGTGTTTTATTGTTTTTTGGGTAAAATTACAATTTCAGTCCTTTTTATGTTCCTCATATCACTTAGGTAATCCAATTTTCAGAAGTTTCAGTCAAGTCATTTAACAAGTTTCAAAACTAACAGTTTGGGCACTAGGCCTAAACTTTTTATGTTTTAGTTAGTATTTTTTTGTTATTATGTCAATCTAATTTTTTTATTTTATTTTCAAGACGTTTTGAGTTTTATTAGCTATGTAATTTGCCACGAATCCTTTTCTTTTTTATTTTTAGTGCTATTATTTATCTTTATCTTTATTTTTTAAAATCAAGCAAAATTTCTAATAAAACCCGTGGTACCAATTTTGGGCGTACGAAAATTAACCGTTTTTGTACGTAACTGACAAACGAATCCAGATCTCTCGTAGACTATTTTTAGGTTTCCAATCAACCTAGGAGAAAGATTGGTGGCGACTCCTTGTCAAAAACCACGTCGCTACAGATGGCGACTCTGATGGGGACTTGTCCGGCCACAAAAGGGGTTTGTTTTTATTTATTTGCTTAATTTTACATTTTTGTTTTTATTGTGTTTCCATTGTACATATTGTAACACACATACACACAACATACATGTTACATTCATGTCAGTGAGCTTCCTACCCGAGCTCTAAATAAAACAAGATCTTTTTACGCGGAATACGGTGTTGTTGTACTTGTGTGACGTCATTCTCCAAGCCTTCACCATTTCCTAGTAGGGAAGTAGTGCTAGTCCCGTGGGATTAATATTCCCCGCATGGACTCACGAAAACCTACGACCCAGATTAATCCATTCCTTGCATGTCCCTCGTGGGTAAGGATTGGGCCGTCGTTATTCAACGATGGGATCTGGGAACCACCATCAGCCTTTTGGTTAAACCTATCCCTGCATATAGTTCACCCGTGTCTAACACTTAGAACCGACCTTAGATTTCACTACCCATTTTTCACCCAAGCATGCTTCATAATTCACATACTTGTCATATGTTGTAATTTGTATGATGTATAGTTTACCTTTGGCATGAATTAAATTTTTTTGGATCAAGTTCGAGCAATAAAAGCATCAAAGTTAGGATATTGTCAAGACTTAGTGGGACAAGCACGAGACTCATCACCTGGTGCAAGAGTGACAAACGTGGAAGCTTAAAATCACATCACACTGGTTAGCTACACAAGACTTGACAACAAGTTGAATGTTTGAGACACTCAAGTGATCGCGTCGATTTAAATGAGACAAGTATACTCGCTTGAGATTAGTCGGGATCTTTTGTGCAATTGTCAATTCAATCATTTGTACTTTATGCTTCTACATTTTTGTATATGATTTACACTAACTGGTGTTCTTTTTATGTTAATCTTTTTTTAACATTCGCACGAATCATATTTTCTTTCAAATTATCAATGACACAATTACTCATCAATCATGCATTTCATTATTTCTTTTTCCACACACGTCACTGTACATTTTCATTCATAAACTTGGAACCTACAAAAGTGGAAACATGGTGCAAAAAGAAAATAAATTGGACATCAAGGAGCCTGAGTACAGTTTTATGGTGTGAAAAAACTGACGACCCCCAATTGTGACATGGAAAGGCAATTTCTCGCAAGTCGTCTTTAAGCTAGGTCTAACACGTTGATCAATACAAATTGATGAATAATTGGAGAAATCTTTGAATTTTTACTCGAATCTTTGAGAGCTTTCCAAGATAAATTGAAAGCTAAAGTTACCTAGATTTAGTCCAAAATCTAGAGTACAGTCTTTGTTGCAATGGACCTTCGTTATTCTTTGTCTTGAAATAAGAAGGGGTAAATGTGCACTTTCGCATCCATTAGCAAAATACCACATCACACTTCAAGCATTCTCTTTTCCGTTTCGAGACTCATTCATCAAGCCACAACATAAACAATGTCATTGATGAGCTAAAAAAAAGGACTAGATGGTGGCTATCTCGAAGATATTGTTGAATCTGGTAAAAGCGATTTCGGTGTGACCCTTCAATTATGTGATTCTTTTTGGATTAATTCGGAATTCGAGAGGAGAAATAGAGGAAGGGTCCTCTGTTTGTTTTGAGTATTGGGAAATTCCGACGAGAGTGTAGAGTTTTTGTTAAACGTTACCCCTCTTAGGTGAGGATAATGAATGTCTTTATAGCCCAAGGCCAGAGTGACATTATTGTAATATCCAAATATAGTGCGATAGCGTGTCAGAAGAGCATGTGTCCTTAATACGTTCGGGAGAATCATCCAGGAATTTCCTTAGTATGTTCGGGTCCATTATGTCCGGCGATGTCCTTGTGCGGGTTTATGAATTTTTTAATGGGGCCCTTATCTTGGGCTATTGTTTGGGCCTTTTGCTAGGCCTTTTTGGGCCTTTTATGTAGATTGGGTCTGGCGGCCATCAAGTCCCCCCTTAGCGATATGGCCGACTGTAAGGAGTCCAGATTTTCTGTGAATTTCTGATGTTTCCCGAACTGTCAAGCTCCGAGATACTTCATCAGAGTTTTTTTATCCCCTTCGAGAATTTCTCGACCTTGAAGGTCCGAGAATTTTGGAATTGAGGATATTTTATCCCCATTTGAACTTCTCGGACTAACAAGGTCCGGGTGAAATGTGGTTTGTACATGTAATCATGGAATTCTCCATTTTCCCGGACTCAAGGTTCGAGTACGTGAGCTCAATGTTGCCACCTATTGTTGGATATTTGAAATGGTGCTTCGGGTCTTCCATAAGTGTCCAAATAGATGGACACGTGTCCGAATGCATGGACATTCTTTGAAAAGATGAGAAAATGTTTTTTTTTATTTAAAGAATAGTTTTGTTCAAAATACTGACTTCAGCTTGTGGATTTAAACTGTGTCCGAACACATTGCCCGAACACATTGCCCGAACATATTGCCTGAAGATATTGTGTTAATACTTGTTCAGGATATGGACATGTATGTTCAGCCAAAAAGTGTAAATACATGGACATGTATGTCCGGGCAATGGACATGTATGTTCGGCCAAAAAGTGTAAATACATGGACATGTATGTCCGGCAATGGACATGTATGTTCGGGAAATATATCCCACCGAATGAAACATGGACATGTGTCCGAATACATGTGCTTGAAAATGTTTCCACCCCTTCCCAAACGTCAAGGGCCGAAGGTATATATTTGAACAAGAGAGGATATTTTATTTATCCCACCTTTGAACTTCTCGACCAACAAGGTCCGGGAATTTTGAATTGGGGATATTTATTTATCCCCCTTTGAATTTCTCGACCAACAAGGTCCGGAAATTTTGAATTGGGGATATTTATTTATCCCCCTTTGAACTTCTCGCCAACAAGGTCCGAGATTTTTGAATTAGGGATATTTATTTATCCCCCCTATGAACTTCTCGGACCAACAAGGTCCGGGAATTTTGAATTGGGGATATTTATTGATCCCCCTTTGAATTTCTCGGACCAACAAGGTCCGGGAATTTTGGAATTGAGGATATTTTTTTAATCCCCCCTTTGAACTTCTCGGACCAACAAGGTCCGAGAATTTTGAGTTGAGGAGATTTTATTTATCCCCCTTTGAACTTCTCGGACTAATAAGGTCCGAGAATTTTGAATTGGGGATATTTATTTATCCCCCTTTGAATTTCTCGGACCAAAGAAGGTCCGGGAATTTTGAATTGGGGATATTTTATTTATCCCCTTTGAACTTCTCGACCAAAGCAAGGTCCGGGAATTTTGAATTGGAGATATTTTATTTATCCCCCTTTGAACTTCTCGACCCAAGGTCCGGGAATTTTGAATTGGGGATATTTATTTATCCCCCTTTGAATTTCTCGACCAAAGAAGGTCCGAGAATTTTGAATTGGGGATATTTTATTTATCCCCCCTTTGAATTACTCGGACAAACAAGGTCCGTGAATTTTGAGTTGGAGATATTTATTTATCCCACCTATGAATTTCTCGGACCAAGAAGGTCCGGGAATTTTGGAATTGAGGATATTTATTTATCCCCCCTTTGAATTTCTCGGACCAACATGGTCCGAGACTTTTGAATTGAGGAAACTATCCTCCTTTTTGGTGGTTGTGCTGAACGAAGCTACTAGAGGCTGCCAGTTGGAAATCCTATTGACCGGAGATGATATTCGGAACGAGTGAACCTCTTGGGGCCTTGTGTCGTTCCCACAGACGGCGCCATTTGATGGCGGATCGGTTTGGGTAGCCGCCACGTGTCGGCTTATGCTAACATGTCCCGATTATAGTGCGATATCGTGTCGGAAGAGCATGTGTCCTTAATACGTTCGGGAGAATCATCCGGGAATTTCCTTAGTATGTTCGGGTCCATTATGTCCGGCGATGTCCTTGTGCGGGTTTATGAATTTTTAATGGGGCCCTTATCTTGGGCTATTGTTTGGGCCTTTTACTAGGCATTTTTGGGCCTTTTATGTAGATTAGTGCAGCATTTATCATTGAGATTAAGGTGTTATTGATGATGATGATGATAGTTTAATGTTTGAATCAAATATTTATAACGATAAATAGTGAAAAATATATTTATAAAATTTTAGATTTCAAATTATAATACACAAATTATTTAACTTTAAATATCAAAATATTCATGAAAAAAATTATAGATTAAATACTAAAATAATAAAAATAAATATATCTATTATTTGAGGACAAGTAGCCTTTATCAAAAAAACAAAAAGGGACAAGTAGCAGAAAGAATAGACACCTTTAACAATACTCTTAATTAGAACATTTCTCCGGAAAAGACCAAATCGCCATCGCTCGTCCGTCTTAATCGGCCACACCGGCCATTTCTCTCGCTGATACTTGTCGTCTAGACACCAGAGACCGTTGTCTTGTTCTCCACATGCTTCGATTTCCTAGTGATCTTAGTGGACAACATCGAGTTAGGCCATGTCTGCCCTTTAGTCCAATCTCGTACACTACATAGCGCCGTGTAGGACATGCACCGCCGTTCCTACCACCGTTCCTGGTGGTTTCGCTATCAAGATGAGTTGCCTTAGCATCAATTGCCAAGGCATTCCATAATCAACGTGCGATACAAGCAACCGGCCCGACATTGGTTTTTCTGATTGAGACTCGTCGGAAGCTGGGTTACAAGGACGTTATAGTGGTTCCATTTGAGCGAAGGAAACGAGGACTTGCTCTGCTTTGGCGTGATGGTTGGGACGTGAAGTTTCTCTCTTCCTCTGACTATCAAGGGGAAATGGTTTACTGGAGTTGGACCTAGGCCGTAAGGCTATTTTGGACGAACTTGATGATTTTTTGGATGAGGAGGAAGCCTATTGGTGTTAGTGGTCGCGCCTGACTTGGCTGTGGGAAGGGGATCGCAACACGCAATCCTTTCATCATTCTGTTTCGGCACGGCGGCGGTGGAACCAGGTAACTCGTATTACGCGGCCGGGGGTGAGGTTTTGGTAAAGCCGAGGGCTATAGCACAAGAAACTATGCGCTTTTATAAGGAGTTTTTTTCGTCAGACGGGGTAGCACGACAGGATGAGATTTTCGGGTTACTGCAACCACGAGTCACGACAGCTATGATTTCGGCTCTTAGCAAGCTGTATACTGGGGAAGAGATTAGAGTCGCACTATTCCAGATCTCTAGCTAGAAGTAGTGGACACAGCTCAAGTCACCAAGTTAGCTTAATGAGCTCAACTTGAGCTCACTCTAGCTAGATGTAGTTAGACTCACCAAAGTGAGCTCCTCCGGCTAGAAGTGGCTATACGCAGCTCAACTCCACTCAAATTAACTACTGATAGTTAACAGTAGCTCAAACTGACTAGAAGTAGTCAACTTTAGCTCATGGTAGCTAGAAGTAACAACCCTCACTCAGGATATCTAACCTTAGGTCATGTTAACTAGAAGTAGTCAACTTGAGCTCAAATGAGCTAGTCTTGATGGAGAAGTGATTTTCAACTCAAGGTGAGCTGAAATGAGTTCGATGGAACTCAACTATGTGAATTGTGTTTATATGGAACATTTGTTAGGTTTTATAAGTGTCAACTACCTATTAGCATCTTTTTATACAAAATAAGGGTATTTTGGTAAAAGGACATGGTCCGGGCGGTTAAGGTGCATGGTGTATGCACCCTAGTGCATAGGTGCACATCCCTTGGCGGTTATGGAAGAGAAAACCGGCCATGAGAGCCTCTTTGGCCGAATAGGTGCCATTCAAAGTGAAACCCTTTCGGCTTAGAGGTGGTTATCAAGCCTATAAGGCTTGTTTATGCCTTAGGGAGGAATAACCACCCTCTTACTTTCGGCCATGAGGAAGTTATTTCCTCCCATCATAACCACCTACATCTTCTATAGATAATACTCCTCCATCCCCAAAAAGATTAAAGGATTTGGTCGCGGAGATTAAGGTGAATGTGAGATTTTTAATAAGTTTACTTAATTGCCCCTTGATTGAAAGTGCACAAAAATGAGGTAGAAAAATAAAGATAAAGTGGGGATGGTTTAGTAACTTTAAGAGTGAAAAGTTTCCTTTTAAGGGAAGTGATCAATTTTTCTGGGACAGTCCAAAAAAAAAATATGTTCAATTTTTCAGGACGGAGGAGTAGAAGATAATTTCGGCCATAAAACACTTGGTTTTTTCATAACCGAATTCTTCTCTTCTTCTCTCTTCCTTTTGGCCGAAATTATTCAAGCACTTTTAGAGCATTTTGGGTGGTTACTTTCTTGTGTTTATTCAACACAACTCCCCCTTTGAATGCACATGCAATCCGCCCTCTTGAAGGCATTCGAGCACTTGAAGATTCAAGAAGATCTATCACCATCTTCATCCGAGTTTGAAGGTGTTCTTCCAAGTTCAAGTGGAGCAAACGTTTGGAGTAAGGACAAATATCATTTTGTTGTTTTTCCAAGTTGCAAGGTACGCCTCCTTCTTCCTCCTCCTTCTCCTCTTTCTTCTTTGTGAAAGTGGAGAGGCATGATTTCAATGAAACACATCATGCTGTCAGAATCTCTAAATTTTACACACAATACTCGGGGGTTTGGAAGGTCCTACTGGCTGGGAGAGGTGTTGTGAGCTGGAGGTTTTCGGAGGATACGGACAGACTTTTCAGTCTCTGTCTGGGATAACCGGTGGCTCCCGAGGTTGCGACTTACCTTACTAACTGCGCCTTTGTCGCAGCACACCGCTTTACGGGTATCTGATTTAATCGATCAGACTTCTTTAACCTGGAGAGGAGATAGATGTTTTATTCCACCCAGAGGATGCTGCCTTGATTAAAGGCGATCCATTAAGTACCCGATCTTGTCAAGATCTTTTTACGTAGGGAATGGTCGATAATGAGATATTTACTGTCCTATCTGCTTACTATTTATCTTGTAAACTCAAGTTTAGTCCTTACCTTTCAACTTTGTCTATTTTCGTCCTATTTTAAGATTTTGTCCTATTTCGGTCGTAGCTCATAAATCGTCTCACTGTAGTCCCTTAAAGTTCACGTTATGTTGACCGTTAAAGTCTTAAGTGTAAGTAAAATGACCATCAAATCCTTCCTTTTTCGATCTGGATCGGCAGCCGGGCCGAACGGCAGCCAGGCAGCCGGATCGGCAGCCTGCATCGCGGCCTAGGCCGCTGCGTTTGGCGCTGGCTGCCGATCCGGCCGCCGCCATCCAGATCGAAAAGGAAGGGTTTGATGGTCATTTTACTGTACACTTAAGACTTTGAAACAGAGAAACTGTAAACATAACGTTGACTCTAACGGAAGGACTTCAATTGAGATGAATTATGAAGCTACGTGAATGAAATATGACAAAATCTTAAAATAGGACGAAAATATTACAAAGTTGAAAAGTAAGTGACTAAACTTGGAGTTTACCCTATTTATCTTATACGATGTTGTATAATGAAAACCCGTATGAAGGAGCCGAATTTTGGCGGTGGATGTGGCGAGTTAAACTATCCCCACGTGTTCTGGTACATATCTGCCATGCCTGTGGGGACCTGCTATCTACACGGGATAATCTGCCTTTCCGAGGAGTTATGGTGGATCCTATCTGTCTGGTATGTGGTTCTACACCTGAGTCTACTTTTCATATTTATTGGCAGTGTCATTTGGCCCATTTGGTTTGGGACGCAATTCATTTGGATTTATCTGCTTTTGATGAAACAGAGGAGAACTGGCAGCTCAGGCTTCAGGGGCTATTTGGTGATGACCACAACGTCATTCTTAGAATTGCTGTATGCATATGGTTCATTTGGAATAACAGGAACTTAGTCATGTTTGAAGCAAAATTCCAGATTCCGGCTATGTTAGTGAGAAGAATTGATAGTTCGATAGTTGCATGGCTGATGGCTCAACAACCAGCTGTGCCAGGTATTACCTCCTGACCAATTTAGCATTGGGAATCGCCTTCTCCTGGCATTATTAAGATCAATGTGGATGGAGCTTTGGATAAGGAGCAGGGTGTGGAGGCCGCGGGTATGGTGGCTCGGGACGCGTCTGGTTCCTTTTTAGAGGCTTGTTCGTTGGGTTTTCACTTTTTTGCAGCGGATCCACAGTATGTGGAAATGGCGGCGATTCTTTGGGGCTTACGGGAGGCTTGGTGTCAAGGTTGGTCAATCATTGTTGAATCGGATTGCCAGGTGTTGGTTAATGAGTTGAACAACAACATATCCCCCTCACGTTTCCACTTTGATACATTGGTATACATTGGTGGATGATGAACATTATTTTAAATCACTGTTCTCTTTTTGTGCTTTTGTTTTCGCTCCTAGACTTGTTAATACAACAGATCACAAATTTGCTAGGCATGGTCTCTGTCTTGTCTTGGGACGATAGTTCTGGTCTAATCCATTACAGGACTGGCATTGTAATGCTCTCTATAATTAATATAATCCCACTTTTGCTCCAAATAAAAAAATACTAGAACATTTCACCATATACCAATTGTGAGTGATCGAGACCATTATTCTTTAACTAGCTTGTACCCCTCCTTCGGGACGGAAAAAAGAATAAAATGCAAATTATAGTAAATATTATAATTTATATGATTGTAAATATTATAATTTATAAAATGAAAATTAGCGCAAACTAAAACTAATGTTTACCCGATAAAATAAAAAGTTTACGCTTCATTGAATTAAATGTACGAAATTAAAAACACGTACCTCCGTACTTTTTAACATACGTCGTCATACAACCACTATAACACATGTCTCTAAATCAACATGTATCATATCTCACAACATTTTAACCAACGCCTGCATAAGGTTATCTCAACATAATTTCCACTATAATGTATACATGTAAAGGTGGTCATCAATAGACATGTATACGATAAAACATATAAGGATATGGTATACTTTGAAAAATACATTTACCTTTGATCCACAATCCAAATAGATTGCATTTGCTCCATATTTTTGCTTTTCAAAGACAATCGACGTAGATCATCTTGCTTAACTAATCGCCAACAACATCTAGAAGTAATAACATTTTGTTAAAACCTAGTTACACAAAGTTATAAAATACGTTCATATAATTGAAAATATAATACACGATCAAAATAAAAATTTTCACATTTTCAAAATGTGTTTTTAGGAAATTGATTAGACAAATCCACATACTGCACGAAGTCGAACTTATGTCTGGGAATATCAAGAGCCTCGGCATCAATCAGACTAAGCATGGTGTACCTTCTGAAAAATAAGTATTACACATTTACACTCCTTTCACCCTAGGAAAATGAATTTGTTTGTATTTTTTATATAAAAACGTCTCTTTCAATATTTTCACATGTCTTTTTCAAAATCAACACAATCAACTACTATTATCTTTTCTCTTTTCAAATTGTGCCCTTATAATTCTCTTATCTTTTTCATATGATAATAATAGTTTGCCCTGTTTTCTTTAAAATAGTGTCATTATTATTTTTGCACATGTTTATTATTAAGAGTTATGATATTAATTCCCTTGTTTATTTACCTTTTCAGTTTAGTTGTCTAAACTTTTTAGCTTTAAAATGTAAACCGCGGAGGCAAAAAGAAACCTAGAAAAATCAAATTACTCCTAACATCTATCTCTTATAAAAATAAATTCTCCAAACCTCAAAGATTTATAGGTTTCTCAAAACGGGAGGTAATTGTTGGTTTACAAGAAATTTGAGATGGCAATTGTAATTTACTCAATATATTAACACAACATTTATTTAGGATTCCTCAATATTGAGTTTTGATCATTATTCTTATCTAATTTTAAATGATATTCTTATCGAGTAGCATTTAAAATTTCGAACTAAGATTTAAATTTAATTTGAAATTTTTTACAGCTACAATTCAAGTTACTAAAAATTACCATATACGTTTTCTTCCTATGTTTGTGTAACTCATCTACTTTTAAATAATAACAAAATTAAAAATGATTTTTTAAAATATATCTCTTACTCAGATAAGTCATGGTTTATTTCAAAAAAAATATTATTTCAAATTATTATACGCATATGAAAAATGAAAATTAAATGTATAATTTCTGGACTACGAAGAAGTACTGATTTTTATGTATCAAAGGGTAGATATTGGTTAAGTTTTACATTCCTATTAACTAATTGGATATCCCAAATAAATTTATCTATGATTTTTTCATAGAAAAGTTTTAAAGTAAAACTTTTCATATGAGTAATATATATATATATATATATATATATATTACGACAAACCGAGATTCTTCCTCTTCTTCTTAAATTTTTGTACGACAAACGTTCCGAATAAATCAACCGAGGGTGTAGATAAAGGTTCTAAAGGCAACGTAAGTAAGTCAAGAACATGACAAAATTACAACCCAATTTCAAACAAAACCATATATAACTTTAAAGGGGAAACTACAAAAAAAAGTTAAAGAAGAAGAAGCATAACAAAAGTCCTGAGTATTAAAAAAAATAGAAGAAGAAGAAGAAGAAAAAAAATCGGCAAAATCACCTAGACTGGTAACATGCTTCGATTTGGCACCGATGAAGCTTCACTACTCGATGATCTCTTTCATTGTTATTGAACCCACGCAAAGGAAAATAAATCTAATTATAAAAAAACTGCAAAAAGAAATGAAAAACACAATCCAAGTGTGTCAAACATGCAAGAAAATGAAATATAAAAGTAAATGTAAAACAAATCGTTGGAAGAACACATAAAACAAAAGGGAAAAAAGAAAGAAATGAAACGTAAATAACTCCTGAAATTTGCTTGTTCTTTATTTGCGTCGCGAATTGTATAGAGTTGAAATTATTGTTGAAGCATCGGTCCGATCGATGTAGAATTGATATTCTAACTCATATATTTACAGTAGATTGGGTAGGTTAAATATCGTAAAATCCAACTTCGATAGTGTATCTCAGAATGGTTAATAGTATCTATCAAATATATCTATAACATGTTGGATAAGATAATTTGACTCTGTTGTGATCCGGTTCGATCACATCAAAGACATATTCTTGAAACTAAACATAATTATCTTTTATAGAGAGATTTTAGGAAACGAATATCTAAAATCTTATCATTTAATTGAAGACAAAATCCCGATTTTTAAGAAAAAATCCGCAAATATAGATTTTGTTTTGGTACATTTACATTGGCGTCCTTGGTTCGATTTATAATTACAAAATTGCCACTCAAAATGCACTATGCTCCTAAAAAAGTATACGTGTCGCTCTCGTAACACTCTAAAAAGGAAAATATAAAAACACCCATCTGTATGTTTCGCTTTTATAAATTAATAATCAAAATTCAAACTGATATTATATTAATAATTTTGAGAGAAATCCTCTGTATGCTTCAACGATTGAAAATTATATTCATTTTATCACAACCTCGCCACATTGGTATTTATTATTTATTCGCTATTGTGATGATTGAACATACTTGATTGTAAATGAGAAATTACCTCTGTGTGGATCATTTCGATCTTGTTGTATAGAAGCTCATGTTGATCAATCAACTCGCCAACCGTCGAACATGGAATGTTGAGATGCTCCTTGTGACATTGTTTTGTCTCACCTCTGGTTGTTGTTCTTTGTAGAGATGAGATCCAAATGTTGTATTTATAGTAGAACATCTAGGTCATCCAAAGTTTCAAATAGGTTTTTTTCCCGCTTGAGTTTCGGTTTGAATTTTGATTATTGAATTCAAATTTAAAGTTTTGGAGGAAATGTTTAAATTGGATCCTCATGATTTCGGTTCAATTTTGATTATTAAATTTCGAATTTTAAAGATTCTCATGGATTTTAACTAATGAGATATTACAGATTGGATCTCCATTTTCGGATTTGTTGCAACAGATTAGTTTATTTACTATTACTTAACCGTCTCTCATTCCTAGATTATATTTATAAAAATGCCATTTCAACTATACTACACTCCTAAAATAAAGGGACACGTGTCGCATGAGAATACTCTAAAAAAGAAAAGATAAAAACATCCTCTCAGATGCTTCGCTTTTATAAATTAATAATAGATTGGGTGTACTCTACAAAATTAAAAAAATTAACCACATACGTGTCAGTATTCCAACGGTCCTAATCCCTGGATCTCAGCTGGTCAGATTCATTGATCCAGTTCCAAAAGGTTCCTCTCTTCTCTGGATTTATCATCACTCCATTACTTCTGTATTTTACCATTTACCTGATTTGCAGACTCACCATCAAGTTCCGCCATTTACTGTTGATCGGAGGGAGGAGTAGAAAAGGAACAAGCTGATGTAGTCCAAAATATCCAGAGAACGAGCTGGGAAAAGAAGGTCCGAATCAAGGGTAAGATTCAACACGCACTTGCCTTATCTTTATCTAGGGGAGCAGCTAGCGAATCAGTGGAGAGAGAGCCACCGTGCTCCTCCGTGGATCGGTTTCGAACATTTATGAGGGTTAGTTTAAAATTCAGCTGTCAGAAGTGTTTTAGTTTTATTTAGTCAAATTAAGTCCGGGTTTGAATTCTCATGTTGAGTAGATTTCTGACATCAAAGTGATCACATGTCTTAATTCCATCCATTAAGATACAGCACCATAGACTAGAGAGTAGCAGAAATTTGGACCTGTAAATTGACCAGAGCAGCTCAAAATTGCTCCTTTTCCTATATAACAAACCTAGGTAACTTTAGGTCTCTCAGCTGAATGTGCAGCATTCATTGATGGCGTCTTTCCAGGTGACTTGTGCAAGCACGGCAAGGAAACTATGTTGCACTTCTGCAAGCACGGCTGAGAACCTTTAAAGTGTTGGGAGGATCGATGGTTGGTATGTTCTTTCAGATTGGAATCATGTAGTATCTACTTACTTTCTCTGCATTCTGGATTTGGTACTCTCAGGTTTTTCTGTCTTAGTAGCACGTACAAGTATTTCAGGAATGTTGAATCCTTGCACAATTGATCAGGATTCTGTTAAACACAGGGAGAAGTTGGTTCTCAAACAAGCACAACAGTATCAGGTATGTAAATAGAGGATGATGAACATATATGTCCAATCGCTCTTGCTCTAATCACTGAATTTCGGATTGCAGTCTTTGTTCACAGTTAGAGCCTGAAATTTTGAATAAGATTCAAGAGGCTGATCGTGTAACTGAGGAGAAAGAAAAGGAGAAAATGTAGAGGATGACATGGTTCTGTCGTACGTAACGGCTGCTCGTCTAATCCAGAAGTTATCCCACATGGGATGAAAACAAGAGGTTTTATCTGTATATATATGCTCGATGTAATTAGGTACATTGAGGCGCCTTCACCAAAGGACAAACCCCGTAACAAAAGGGACAATACCTCATACTCATGAGGCGCCTTTTGCTAATCAATCACCCATATGTTTCTTCTCTTCTTTTTTTTTTCATTCTTTCCTTTTTCTTTTTGTTGTAAGTTTCAATGAAATATCTTTATCAATTTTAAATTGGTACACTTCCAGGGCCAAACTAACCGTCTTTCACCCATATGTTTCTTCTCTTCTTTTTTTTCATTCTTTCCTTTTTCTTTTTGTTGTAAGTTTCAATGAAATATCTTTATCAATTTTAAATTGGTACACTTCAAGGGCCAAACTAAAATTTATCAGATTTCATCTTACATATTGAATATTGAATTGTAGAGACTAGAAATATTGAATTTTTATTTGCATGCAAACTTACAAATTTTATGATTAAGTTTGAAAAACGTATACTAGCTTTTTTATCCTGTCATGAAATGAGTATAATTAATGGACTAATGATCTCACTCATGTACCAACGTGTTTCTGAAACTTCTCATCTGCTATCTTATATTCTTCTCTTCTCTCATCTATCTCCACTTTTTGTGAGGAGGAAAATGCCACACAAACTGTCACTAAAACAACTTTAGGAAGACAAGGGCTCCAAAATAATGGTATTAGAAATTCAGTAATCCCCAATCCCATCTGTTATCACTTTCTCTAAAAGGATTTGTCCCAAATGTATTATACTTAGTCTATTTTTGTTCCAAATGAGTAAATAGCAGTTGATAGGAAAACATTTAGCTAACTAAATAGGAAGTAATATTAATGTCATAAAAAAGTAATTAGCATTTAGCTCTGGTCCTCTAGTCCGTACAGCAAAGTCATGAGCAGGATCGTGCCTTGCAGCGAACCGGGAATTTCAAAAAGTCATACGTATAAAGTAAAAGACTAAATTTTATAATTATATAGTAAAATTTGAAATGATAAAAATTAAATTACAATTGTTCTCGCTGAGTCCTCATCCCTTAAAAATCTACAATTACATCATTGCTAATGCTTTTAAATACATCTTTCTCGATATAAGTCATTAAGCAATCAAAACTACTTTAAGAACTTTAGGAATATTAGTGCAAAAGAAAACATGTGGTATCAAGTTATTAAAAAAAGTGAAATACAATGGTCAAGTTATAGTTATTACCATAATAAACTTTAACTCAATAATTAAGAAATTGATCCACTTTGTATTTTTTTAATAACCAATAAATATATTAAATATCATTATAATTTTTAAAGGGATCTAACTAATAAATTATATATCCCCTATACATATTTTTGGGAAAAAGGGTCCCACACCCACTTTACAAAGTGGTAGGTCCGCCACTGGTGCCTTGTTGGGACTAGTACTATTATTCTATATTTAAATTTACATGTACTGTTTTCAATTTATAGAAAGAAAAAAAAAGAACATTTGAACATTTTATGAAAAAGGTTATACAGATGAATCGAATTAATTCTAACATCATTCTTGAGGCCGATTTGAAATTAAAGTGTTGATGCTTGATGTTTAGATTAAAGTTTCGATGCTCAAGGCTGAGATCAAAGCTAAATGATTTCAGTTCAGTTTGAGTGCTATTGCTTCGTCCCCGGTTGCTTTTTATCATCACTTAGCAGCCTCCTATGTGTTTCTTACCATAACGTAAGTTTAAGAATTGTGGTTTTGGGTTACTATTTTTTATCCCACATGGGATGAACATTGTGGACTTGCTCTCTATATAATGCTAACCAGTTTTCTTCAGCAGCGGGAGGCGCCTTCCAGAGAGGGAAGGACAAAACCCATTTAGGCAGGTCAGAGAGGAACCTGGAGCACAAATGGGAGACAATACCTCATCAGAGGAGTTTGGGGAAAACTTGATGAGGCGCCTTTTGCCATGAAAATATTTTTTATATATATAATAAATTAACACAATTGATATATTTTTTCTTTATATATATAATAAATTAACACAATTGATATATTTTTTCTTATTTTAAAAAAAAAACATTTCACTACATGGAGGATTGATTCCTTTGAACCGTTTCTTTCTCTGTAACACTTGTAATACAAGTAGACTGAACCATAAAATGTTTGCTGATGATAAGGGGTGAATTGGCCATGGTCCTTGAGGACTACCTGTAGTAGTATGTGTGAACCAACAAGAGGAAGAGAGCACACATAGGTATGACCTCTGAAGCAAGTGAACTTTAGTTTTCTGTATATACAACAATCACCAGCAAAAGAGAAACTAAAACATGTGCGAAGTAACAATCTCCTACAGTTCTGTATATGCAAACTCTCTCATCATCAAAAAACTTCATCATCCCCGGTGCTTGTTGCGCGATTTGTATGGTGAAGGCAAGAACTCCCGAGGTAGCTGAGGAGGTTGAGTCTCTCCATTCAGCATCCCAACAACCTCCTTCATTGAAGGTCTCTTTGCAGGTGTCTTCTGCAAGCACAACAAAGCAACTATGATACATAACAAACCCTGCTCTCTAACCAAGCCTTGTATCTTCTCATCCACCAGATCAAGAAGCTTCCCACTTCGCGCAAGATGCCGCGACCAAGATATCAGATTGGCACGCTGGAATTCCGATAATGGTGAGCCTGTCACCTGCAATGGCCGCCTCCCTGCAATAAGTACTAACAACAGAACACCGAAGCTGTAAACATCAGATTTCTCTGAGAGATCCTCACTGGTATGGCACTCTGGTGCAATGTAGCAGACAGTTCCCCGCATGCTCGGTGTACTTGTAACACCATTACCATTACCATTCTTAGGGATCTCACCACTTAGAGAATCATGGCTGTTGTACTTTAATCCTTCCCATAACCAATCCACACTACCAACACTGCTCTTGCTTCTGCTTCTTCTGCTTTTCTTCTTTTTTCTGCTCTCTTCTGCATACAATTCTTCATCCCAATCTGAATCAACATTGCTAGTTATCTGTCTCTTCTTCTGTTTCTTCTTGTTCTTCTTCTCGAGCTCTTCACTGTACTCCTCCCGCCACCACTCCCTGGCAGGCCTTCTCCTTTCTTTGGGCAGTTTTGAGCTCACATTATTTGTAACATCCTCCTCCAGATTCTCCCACCATTCCAACTTTCTTCTGTTTGGCTTCTCTTTAATCTTCTTCTTCCTCTTTTTGTTGGATTCGTTGCTTGAAGAAGGTGCCACTGGAGACTCTTTCCTGATCTCAGTTCCAAGCCATTCCAACACATAGTCCTTCACTCTCCCATTTTCTTGCTTCCACCACCAATCTTTTTCATTTCCATTTTTCAAGTTCAGTCCTTTCTTCCTACCCTCCAACCCTCCCTCGGAAAGGCTCCCTCTTTCCATCATTTCAGGGGACTCGGTCACGATTTCAATAGTCTCCGGCGAGGCCGTCTCTGACACCGGAACCCTAAATTGACCCTCCGGCGATTGATCCACCCCCAAATTTGAATCCTCGAATCCGGTGGTCACGCTCTCTGTTTCCATAACTGATCCATAATCGTCAACAGCCTCAGCTTTACTCAACTGGGGTTCTTCAATTTTCAACCTTGCCAGCCCGAAATCTGCAATCTTGGCGGAGAAAGACCGATCCAGTAGAACATTGCTCGGCTTCACGTCGCCGTGAATTACAGGCGGATCCAGACCGTGGAGATATTCGATTCCCTTGGCGACGCTTACAGAAATCGAAAATCTCGTCTTCCAGAGCATTAACTCAGGGCACTTCCGGTGGAGCAGAGCGTCCTGCAAGTTCCCATTAGGCATGAGCTCGTAAACCAGGACCATACGCCGTCGTTTTCTGTCCGACGAGAAGCCGAGCACCGGTGCAACGAGCGGCGAATCGAGTCTAGACGCAAAGAATAGCTCGTTCTGGAACTCGCGCTCACCTTGAAGTGCGCCAGAGTCCATGATTTTCACCGCGACTTCTCGGTTCTTCTCCGAGAGCGTGGCCCGGAAAACGGAGCCAAAGCCGCCCTGGCCAAGGATGCGATCTGGGGAGAATGAGGAGGTGGCGCGGCGAAGCGCGGTGTATGAAAATCGGTACGGCGGCTTGGTGTCAGGCGGCGAAGTACGTTCACGGCGGAATTTGCGGAGGCAGAGTGAGAGCACGAGGAGGAGGGAGAAGGCGGTGAGAGGCGGAAGAACAAAGGTGGTGGTCTGAGAAATGGGTTGCGGGGGCGGCTGCGGCTGAGGCGACGGTGGTCCCGCCCCAAGCGGACGTGGCATTGTATGAGTAGAACTAAAAGGGCTGGAACTTTGACTAAGGAATACGCGGTAGTTGTTATTCATCTCAAGCTCTGTTTTCATCCGGAGCCACTTTTGTTTGGTTTTTTGAACGAAAAATGAAATTGGATTTGGCGGAGAGATTCAGGGATGAGCTGTGCTTGTTTGTGTGAGCTGTGAAGCTTGTAGAAGAAGACGAGTTTCCTTTCTGGACCGGCCATAGAATATTTCTTCCATTAATTTTGTTTATGTTTTTCCCTTTTTGTTTTTTTCGAATTATCGGTAAAAGAAACAAAGACGGTTGGGAAGAAAAAGAGTGAGGAGATAATCCGTCTGGGTTCTCGAGCTGTCATTTTAGATTTCACTTTTTACTTTTTTCCTGGGATTTGATTTGACTGTTAAGATGATTAATAATGAACTCATTTGACTATCAGGGTCTTAATTATTTCGATTGTTGTCTATTAAGTGCTGATGTTTTTAGTTCTAGCAGTTGAGCTACGCTTTCACGTTTAAAAGGTAGAGTGTCACCCTCAAATATGTGTCAGTTTGTGTCAAAGTCTATTTAATTACAACAATGTCATTCCTTCTCTTCTCCTGCTATTTACGTCGACTTCCACGGAGATTTTAACCACCACCTACCACCTCTTACTTTTAGCCTTTGACCACGGTAGCTCCTCCCTTAAACACTGGCTAGCTAAGAACTCAGTGATAGTCTCCCCCTCCATCAACAACCACCGGAGACCAACAATTGTAGTAGATCCGTTTGGACGACCCGCTATCCGATCCGATGAAATCCGCCAACCAAGGCGGTAATCGACCCAGCCGAAGCCGTCAATCTCTTCCTATTGCCGACGCTTCATTCCCACCATTTCTCGAAATGAACAGCGAAAATTGCCTCAAGTCCTCAAATCCGCAACCCGTTGCAGACAACAAAATTATGATGCTCCTACATATAATTATGATGTGCTCTCGATTAACTATGATGCTCTTTTGTGTAAAAATGATATAACCACGAATTGCATACAAATAATGCTTAAATCTATTATAATGAACTTAATAACGTCAATTAGTGATGAATTGCGAGAAGATAAATTTTTCAACGAAACAAGCATCACATACATTGCACCATAAAGGCATACTTACCAGATGAAACATCATTTTAAGTGCTAAGCTCATCATACTTATAAAAGGAGCATCATTTTAACCACATAGAGCATCAGTTTGAGAACTTCATCATTTTGTACGGTTAAAGAAAACAAGTGCATAATTAAGTTATCAGAACATGTGCACGATGTTTGTAAATGAGAGCATCATAGTGCAACGGAAGTGCATCGTTATGGTCATCAAATGCATCATTTTAAGAGAATGAAGAAAATGTGTGCACGATTAAGTCATCAAAACGAGTACATCATTTTTGATAGATAGAGCATCATACTTGAAACAAAGAGCATCATCCATGACACCAAGAGCATCATATTTAACGAATGCATCATACTTTATTGAAGAGCATTATAATTTTACAGAAGCACATCATTCGTGACACCAAACACATCATTTTGAACCAAAATATCATACTTTGTTAACAGACGTAACACTATGTTCAAAGCGCGAGCATCACCATGGAATCTACGAGCATCAGATATGTCATTAAGAGCATTCATAACATTAAAAAGTTGAAAAATATAGTTTTATCGTCTGGTTCATTTTGGTAACAAAAGCATCAATTTTTAAAACACGAGCATTGTCCATTGATTAAAGAGCATCACGCTTTCACGAAGTTCATCATTGTGAACGAAGAGCACCATATTTTTTCTTTGCACCTGTTATACCTCAAAGATCATCCATTTATTGACAAACAGGGACAAGGTGGAGCATGATGATTTATTGAGAAAGGCATCATGATGTTAAATTAGAGCTTCACATTGGTGCAAGAAGCACATCATTTGTGGTAAAAAAATCTAATTAATGTTGGTAATATGCCGAAATGTTGAGGCAGTCTTTAGTAGGGAGCATCATAACTTTGATGTAGAGCATCACTATTAACAGGAAGAACAACTTTACGTGCCTGTAGACTCTGACTTTTGGCTGTTGAACACCACGGCGTGGCTGTTGTTTTTTGTCGCCGGAGGACGGTGGTTGCTTGTTTTTTGTCGTCCTTTTGCCGCGTTCGTGCGAGAAAAGAGGTCGATTGGTTGATTTGTTGTTGGATTTCGTTTCTGCAAGAGGAAGGAAGGTGATCGACTTACCTTATAGCAGTCCCGAATTTGTCGCCGGTAAACGCGACGCGTTAGCAGATTCGCGTGTATCATCTTTCCTTCTTATATCTAGGGGCACACATAGTGTGTCATTGGCACAACCTATCCACACTCCGTTTAAAAAGCATCATTCCGAGACCCGAAATAAGTAAAGGAAATGGTTTTGGTTTTGGAGTACATGAACTGAGGGGAGGGAAACAAACATAAACAGGAGTGGTGGGCCCCTATGTTTCCCGACAGACCCATGGCTCGGCCATAACCTTTTGCACCATGGGCTGCGTCGTCGATCATCTCAACCCGAGACCGAAATCATTCTAGATGCGAGCATCCTGGTCTGCAGACACTAGACAAGACTTTAGTGTGAGCCTTTAAGCTACGAAATGCTAGGAAAGACCCCAACCAGTCTACACGCTCAACGATCTGATAGCTATAGCTCGCACGTGAGGAGATTTCCCCATACATGTCAACCTCTAAGCAACTCTTTCCACCGCCACGACACGTGGCATCATCTCAACGATTTTACCACCATTCCATCCACCACCCTGAGAACTATAAATACCCCATCCAACATCACAATCATCATCATCACTACTATTAATACTATAGTACTGCCACTACGTAGAGAGAGAAAACCCAGAAGCACAACCACTGATTTCTCTCACGATGGTGCAGCTTTGTCGGGTCCTCCGCCGCGTTAGCCTGTCTCATCGCATCCTGGATCGATCTCCCTCTTTTTCACTGTCGCTCAACTCCAACGACCACCTTTGATGTTCAAATCGAAGCTTCAACAATCCATTTTTAAAGCCCAAATGCCTAGCCCCAATCCTATCGTTTATAGCTTCTCTGTTTTGCTGCAGTTGACTCACCGGATCCTTCCCTTCCCGCCGGAACTCTCCTCACCGAAGAACAAAGAAAGGATGAAGAAGAATGGTGAAGCTCTTCTCATTGAAGATTTTAAGAAGGATGAAGAAAAATGGTGAAGCTCTTCTCATTGAAGATTTTAAGAAGGATGAAGAGGAAGGGTGCGGCGAAAATGAAGAGAAAGAGGAGTTTAAACCCTAAAAAAAGGTTTACTGCGCCGTCATCTGCAGCATTTACTGCTCAAATGGGCTTACTGCGGCCCAAACCGCAGCAAGGGCAGCAGTTCAAAAAAAGTTTTCCCTACGTATTGTACTTGGGAACTGGAGCATCCACTCTAACTAGTGTATCGCATTCGGACTGACCCTTTTGGTGCCTCATAGGGCCTCGGAGCCTAGCCTCATGGACAGAAGATTCACGTTGACTAAGCCCAGCTCACCCCTCTCGGTTCGAGACAAAGATCACCCTACACTCATCTACTAGAAGGATCCACAGTCGCTTATTCCATTACTTTGTCCATTCACGTAGTAAATACTCCCCTCGTCCCTTAAAAATCGAACACATTTTCTCTTTGGACTGTCCCTGATCATTTTCTCAAAATTACTAAACTATATCCACTTTACATTTATTTTTTTACCTCGTTTTTGTGCACTTTCTACTTAGGGGTAATTAAGTAAATTTGCACAAAAATCTTACTTCACTTTAATCTCCGCGCCCAAAAAAATATTTAATCTCTTAGGGATGGAGGGAGTATAAAAAAGTTTGAAGATCGTATTTTGTAGAATTTTAAAAGCTTGATGATTATTCAAAAGTTTAAGGAGTAAAGTGTCAGTAACTTATTTATTTAAAAGGATACCTTGGCCTGCTCCATTTGGAACAAATAAACGGAACACCAGGTCGCCTAAAATGTACTATAGCAACAAAGTCTAACGATACACAACATGCGCGGCGAATTGCTGAAATTGTCATGAGCCACACGAATGCATGATTTGAAAGCTTAACCAAATCGTGACCCACAAATGTGAACATTACAGATTGTGTTATTTGTTTTAACAAAGTGACAAAAAAAATGAATTTTTTGAAATTTAAAAGGGATATGTGAGTCATAATTGGAGAAAATTTAAAACAAAATTGTGGAAATTTGTTACAAAGAACGCAAGTAACGATCATGAAACAGGTCAACAGTTCCTTTTAGTAGTATTAAAATGGGAAAACAGAGATTGAATTAAGATAGTGGAGCAGTTTTGTTTTTCTGTTAATTTCAACACCGTGTAATTGACTAGTAACTAGTTCTTTGGAGCCCCAACTTCATAGGAGAAAAAATTACAAAAATAAAATATAATGAAAACATTGAAAAATAAAAGATCTTCAATAACAAAAATATTTAAATAACTAATTAATAACAAATTTCAAGAAAGATTGTTGAGAAAAAATTCAATAGTATTATCTCCGTCCAAAAAAAAATTGTGCGTTTCGTTTTTAATATTTAATCTATGATTTTATTTCTTTAATATTTTAATATGTAAAATCAAATATTTTTAACGAAAATTATAGATTAATGTGTCTAGTTTTGAAATATATATTTCATATTTTTCTAATAATTTTTTCTAGTAATAATTTAAATCTCTCATTACATCAAAAAAGAAACGCACCAATTTTTTGAGGACGGAGGGAGTATCACTTAAGTTTTAAATAACTTCTGGAGGAGAGTAAATTCCGTTGACATTCCAGTAAAAATAACTATTGTCCTGATTTGTCCTATTTTAAAATTTTATCTTGTGTATGTCCTATTCTAGAGTATTGTGTCCTATTATGATCATTTCCGTCCAATTAATCGTTAATTATAACGGATTTACTTAGATTTACTCTTTTATCCTTATAAAAACTTTTACTTCAATCCTTAACTTATATTTCCCCAAAAAATTTACCCCAAAGTTTAATTTGTATTTACAAATACACCCCAACACTTTCTCCGCCTCCCCCTCCTCCACTCCTCTATTCATCAACCATTAGCCGCATCATCAATCATCTTCACACATTAATGGCAGTCTTTGACCACTCAAAAATTCATCCTATTTAGAAACACAACAATCATAGTGAAACATGGAGATGGTAAAGTTCAGATCCATAACTCATAATCGATGGCGTGCCTTCTGTCAAAATTTTGATCATGGCTTTTGAACCCTTGTTGGTGGTACCGTCGCTGCCGCTAGACTTCATTGGTCATTAGCCGTTAGGAAAGCACCAGAGGGAGGCGACGGGTTTGCAGAAGTCGTCGATGGAGGGAAGGTAGAAACTCCGCCGAAGCCGCCGTTGCTACCGCCATCTAGTTCCGGGTCTAAGAGTGGGCTCCAGATATTGTCGTTCTTGCAGTCATTCGGTGACTACTTCCAATGCTCCTCAGCCTAAGTGTAGCCTCGACCGCCGGACTTCGCCTGAGCTTCTTTGTCTTGTGGAGGAGCTCCGGGACTGTGAGTCGTGGCTCAAAACTAAGATTCTTGAACATCGGTTGTAATATAAAGATTAGTGTAGAAAAATTTGAAAGAAAAGTTTATGGAGTAAAACATTAGAGTTTGAAGAAAATTGAGTGAAAATTTTAGGGAAACAAAAGTATGGAGCTAAGGTAAATTTTCTCCTAACACTATTATGTCATGTCATGAGGTTGGGAAGGGTAAAAAGATAAAATCGTGCAGATCCGTCAAAATTAACTGCCGCAATGGATAGAAAGGACCATAATATGACACATTACCATAGGATAAGACCTAAACATGACAAGTTTTTAAAATATGACCAAAACATGACAATAATTATTTTTACAGGACTGCCAACGAAATTTACTCTACTTCTAGATCCCATAAATCAAAGCAATGACGATTTGAAATAAACATCACAATACGCTTGAATCATGTTATAAGTCCAAAATTATATTGGTTTATAACAATACAATTAAATCATATGATTGATGATATAAGATTTAAAGAATAATATTAAACCATGAAATTGTGTTGGAAAAAAATATAACTTTTTTTAAGACCATTTAAGCAAAAGGGTAAATTGCACCCATAGTCCCTTAACTTTAATTCTTATACTGTTGTAGTCCCGTTTTAAGATTTTGTACCATTAAAGTCCTAGTTTTTAGTTTTTTCTTCATCTATGATCTTTTCTGAACATTTTACAAATTTACCCTTTTGAACAAATGGTACAATGATATTTATGGTTTGAACTTTACCTATACTCTATTCAAACCCTAAAATTTTACAATTTTAACAAAAACACCCAATACCCTACCCTAACCCTGCCGGATCCAGCTCACACCTCTTTCCTCTTTCTACATCCTCACCAATAGATATCAAAACGAATCGATTTGGATAGGGCAGTTGGTGATCTTCTCCCTCTTGCATGGAAAAAGCGATACTCGCAGGAGCCTGATATCTCTATTATTCTAGAATTAGTTGAAAAGGTATTCCTTGTAAAGTGCACTCTGAGATGTGGCTTATTCAGTTGGTGCTTATTAAAGCTATTTCCAAATCCATGATCCATTTTAATGTTTCTTCTAATATTGAGAATCCTGATGATGCTTTCTTTGCTCTTGCGAATTCGTCAGAAGTTACCTGATGAGACCAGAAAACTTTTGTCCAATCCAAAGTGAAATGGTTGGCTGTGTACTATTGCTCATGTTTGACTAATTTTTTTCGTATCTGAGAGCTTGATGGAATTACACTTCATGGTGTATGATTTTCTTTCTAGGGTTGATGGAGATCCGGAGGACGGTAGTGAGGGTTTGTAAAAATTTAAAATTTTAATGTTTGAATAGAGTGATAAGAAAAATTTAAACCATAAATGTTATTGTAGCATTTACTCAAAATGGTAAACCTGAAAGAAATCCAGAGAAAATACCATGGATGAAGAAAAAAAATTAAAAACAGAAATTTAATGGTACAAAATCTTAAAATGGGACTACAACAATACAAGAATTAAAGTTAAGGGACTATTAATGCACTTTACCCTTTAAAGTAAAATTTTGGTTTCCAAATTCTCTCAGCAACAACAATAAGAAAAAGAAAAGGAAAATTCTAAGGTATCACACTATAAAAGTTATGTGTCTAACCTTATTTTATTTGACATTTCATGACATACAACCTGTTAACCTGGTTAGCAGGTTGCATGTTTTGTAAATTAAAGGAAAACTAATTTGACGGGTTTGGAAGGGAGAAAAAAAGAGGTAATATAATAACACTTTTTTCCATCTACAATATCATTAAACATAATAGAATAATCGGAACCTTACAAAAGAGTTAATACGAAAATGAAAGTTTTATGACTTCTTATTTTTTTAAAAAATTTAAACTTCGTTCATTGCAAACGTAACAAATAGAATAAAGACCAAATACCTTGAGATAAGATCAACATGTTAATCTATTGTACTAATATAAACTTGCTACTTGATAAACCAAATGAATGTCATCAATCCATGTAAAAGTAATACTTAATGCATGTCTCCAATATTCAATCTTCAATGCTTAGGGAAATGCTATTGGTTAGACATTAGGGGGCTTCAATCATCAAGGATGGGGAAAAAAATGTTCACCAATTTGGGTGTCATCCACCACAAAAAATTAACCACATAATTTTGGGAACCTCACACCTATCAAGCAATGAAAATCTGAAATGAAAAAGCGGGTGGGGGGAGGGGTGCAGCAGAGGGACACGTGGGTGTGGGGGGTGGGGCCAGGAGGGGATGGGTTAAATGGGTAGTAGCATTTTGGGAGGGACACGTGGGGGTCAGCAGATGATTTTGTGGATGAATCACGGGCACTGTATATATTCGGACCTCCCGTGAATACGGTGAGGTCCAAAAAAAATGAGTGATTCACCAATTTTTGAGGGGTGAATTTCCAAAAATTCACCCCAAAAAATGTATGTTTGAAGTCCCCTATTGAATTGATGTTGACAAAGCTCTAACCTATAAAATAAAAACAAAACATATGAATATACAACTTTGTTATATAACGTTAGAACACAATAAAAAAGTACATACATATCTTCTTCTATCACTAAAATGCAAAACTCATACACATTTTCACTATTTTTAATCATTTGTGATAATACAACTACCAACATCTTCAACTAACACATTTTTAACACATAAAAACACTGTGAGTTCTTAACTGATAAAATGTTTTGATGCATGTGTTATTAAAAAAACCATATACGTATGAATAAATAACATACATCAGACGATGCTCATTTAAGTGGAAAAATACTCTTTTCTTGTTCACAACTCTACATATAAGTATATAATAACATCAAATATTGATCAATAAAAAAATCAATAATTTAAATATTAGTGGCAAAAAGTTGTGAGCCACCAAACATTAGTGGCAAAATGATCCATTTTCCTAACTTTTTGATTTTGTAATTTTTAATATATTTTGATAGAACCCAAATCACTAAAAGAAATCCTTTATTGTATGGGTAAACTCTATTTTTAGTCTCTTACCCTATCGATTTGTCCTACTCAGGTCCCATTTTAAGAATTTGCATCATCTGAGTCCCTTAGCTTTGATTTTCATCCCAATCAGGTGCTACTGTTAATTTTTCCGTTAAATTAATTCTTTTACCAAAATACCATTTTATTAATTTTTAACTGACCCCAGATTTTATGAAATTTTGACAAAATAGCCCTTTCTTTCTCTCTTTGCTCTCCATCTCCATCTGATCATCATCTCTTCATCACCTCCTTAATTCATTCATTCATCAACCAACGACATGAATCAACCACCACCAAGACGCCCAAGATTATGTCTCGATACCGTCCCATCGCTCCAAAACTGGAGGGGAACGCCACCTCATCCATCACCCAATCTCCCTATCTGAGAAACATATGGTCGCAGCTCCAAGCGTGGCCGATCCACCATGTCTCTGCTCTCCTTGTTGAAGCAGGTGAAACGAGGATGCCGCCGCCTTTGCCCCACAGCTTTTTCAGTTGCTACTCCTCTCGGCCAGCTCCAGTCCAAGCCTCGTCACCACCACGGATCGACGCCTCTCCACATGAGATCCGAACGCGTTCCGCCCAAGATTCAGCTGAGAACAGCGGGCTATATTTTAGATCAAGACCCCTGACTTCATTGAAGCCCAGGATCTAAATCCCTCAAATTAACCTCCCAACATTCTCTAAAATCCTCCAATCGCAAAAGGTAAACAAATAGATTTGGGTAGAAGAGGTACCGACGCTAGCCCATCTTAGATTTGAAATCAGAGTCGGTCTTCATGGTGGTGGGAGGTCGAGGCATAGTGCAGGTTTGAGTCGGGGACAACAAGCCTCAATGAATGGTGCCAATGAAGTTATACATCTGGGATTGTTGACTTCCAACATCGGATTTTACATATAATCACCGGTAGAGAGCACGCCAACTTCATCAGCTTATCTTTCATTTCTTCCAAGGGGATATCTGCTAGTTCTGATTCAGAGTAGAGTTTTCCGAGCACCGAATCTATATTCTCTTCTTCTTGGAACTCGACTAGACCAATTTTCTTCAGTGTGATACTTTCTAAGAGGTAAGAATTTATCACACATTTATCCCACTAGTGCGAGACCCAAACTCTTTCCAAGATGAGAACATATTTATCTTGATTGATCTCGTAATGCCACCAAATAATTCATGAAATACGGTAGATGACTAAGAAGTAGAATTCGCTGAAAGGAACTAGATCTCATTGAGATTTCTGCTTGCGAATTCTACAAACTTGACATAGGATTCCTTGACTGCCTCCGGGAGTTGGTCCGAGACTAATCATTGTTTCTCAAACCAATGATGGAACCAGTTTGGAAACCTTTTTTAGTTTATCTTAAATATTATCATCCAATAGTGCATGAGTTCTGAATTTTGAATATTGAAGATTTCACCCCAAGCTTGGATATAATCCTAATAAGAATAAAGATGACAATTATTGTAGTGACGAGATTTTTGACAGGAGTCGTCACCAATCTGTTTAACTTAGGTCAATTGCATACCTAACCAAACATAGTTAGGTACCCTACAATGACACTTTCTTTTCTGCGTTCTGTGATTTGGATTAATGGAGGATTAATGGAGGATGAATGGAGTAGAAAGTTAAAAAGAAAAAAAAACAAATCTCAAAAGGTTGTAGCAGATGTATAACATACAAACACCTACACCCAATAAAATCTCAATAATGAATAGTTAGGTACCCTACAATGACACTTTCTTTTCTGCGTTCTGTGATTTGGATTAATGGAGGATGAATGGAGTAGAAAGTTAAAAAGAAAAAAAAACAAATCTCAAAAGGTTGTAGCAGATGTATAACATACAAACACCTACACCCAATAAAATCTCAATAATGAATAGTGCAAAATTCCCTATAATATTGTATATATGTATAAATATAAATATAAATATAAAATATGTATAATATAATATAATGTAATTAATGGAGGGTGAAGCAGTGACGAAACCAGAAATTTAAAGTTGGGGGGCTGGTGGGTAGATTAAATTAGGGGTTGGAATTTACAACCATAAAACGTCGACCTTAACCCATTTTATAATGACCGCAGACCAACCTCCATATATAGTAATAGTTGAAGTAATGGAGGTTAGTAACGTTTTCCAATGAAGCCGCCACTAATCATTTTCATCTAACTCGATTGAGAACATAAAAACAAACCTACCAAAATTTGAGTCTACTAACCTTTTATGTAGAAAAATAATAATACAAATTCATACAACCAAATTGGTATCATGGGTTCATTTTTATTTCTTTTACTTGATTTTTTATAGAAAGTAATATTTCCAAATAAAGAAACAAAAAACAGTGAAAAATTAATAAAAAAAGATAAATGTATGAAATAATAAACTCAAACTCATGACAAGTACAAAAATAAAAATGGATTAGTAATAAAAATTAAATTATATCCAAACAATCTCACAAAAACTACCGCACATAAATCCAAATTAAATGTACTAAAAGATGATTAAATTAAAATTAAAGATTAATTAGACATGGTCCCAAACCATAAAATATCAAATTTAAATGACTTAGATAAAACTGTAAATAGAAAACATGGACCAAATTTTTTTTGCCTAACCAAGTTGAGTTGCCTTCTTTTATGGATGTAATTTGGGTGTGTGAAAAAATGGACCATTTAGGTTGGGGTTTAGTAATAAGTGGGTTTAAAAATTATTTTGGATTGAGTGGGGGACTAGTGGGTAAATTATTACATTAATTCTCGTAATTTCTACCATATACCCTATACCCCCATCAACTTGGGGGGCTGTAGCACCCTCCTGTCCACGAATAGTTCCGTCAGTGTGAAGGGAGTAGAAAATTAAAAAGGAAAAAAAGAAAAAACAAATCACAAAAGGTTGTAGCACGTGTATAAAATATAAACAACCATACCCAATAAAATCTCACCAATGAATAGTGCAGAATCCCCTACAATTGTAATAGTAGGAGGATTGTCCATTAAATTAGCTTAAAAACGTTTGAGGTTGATGTGCAAAAAGTATAAAAATAAGGGGTAATCATGGAGTTATCCTCTAAATAAACAGAAACGAAAAAAGGAAAAACAACAACAAAAAAGAGCACATTGATAACATATAATCGCCTACACCCTACAAAAATTTATCAATGACTAGTTATCAAAATTATTTTATAATTGTATATATATATATATATGTACAACGAATTTGAAGTAAAAAATTTTCTTAAAATGTTGTTGAGTTTTTTCACAATTTACTTTTGTTAAAATTTGAGTGAAACATTAAGTTTTGAAACATAAAAGTTAAATTGAAGAATTAATGGAGGATGAAGGGAGTCGAAAGTTAAAAAAAAAACAATAAAGAAAAAGAATGAACTAGCAAAAGGTTGTAGCACATGAATAACATACAAACATCTACAACCAATAAAATCCCAATAATGAATAGTGCAAAATCCACTATAATATTGTATATATGTATAAATATAAATATATAATATGTATAATAATATATATATATAATAAAATATAATATAATTAATGGAGGATGAAAGAAGTATAAAATTAAAGAGGAAAAAAGAAAGAAATAACAAATCACAAATCACAAAAAATTGTAGCATATGTATAAAATACAAACATCCACACTCAATAAAATCTTAACAATGAATAGTGCAAAATCCCTTATAATATTTTATATATGTATAAATATAAATATAAAATATAAAATATGTATAATGTAATATAACGTAATTAATGGAGGATGAATGAAGTATAAAATTAAAAAGGAAAAAAGAAAGTACAAATCATAAAACACTCACGCCTAATAAAATATCAACAATAATTAGTGCAAAATTCGCTACAATTATATACATGCAAAATATAATGGGTAAGTAATGTTAAAAGTGGATAATGTTATTGATCGACAATCGAGACGACACCATGAACCATATTAACTCGGATTTAGATGGATTTGACTCAAATGCAGTGAGAACTGCTATAAGCTATCAAAGTTGTGATTGTGAGTGACAATTTAGGATTTTCACTTGAAAATGATATTCCCTCTCCGTCCCAAAATTATCAAACACTTTCTTTATTGACTATCCCTAAATTATTGAAACATTTTCCTTTTTAGTAAACTTTTGTACATGAATTTATTCAATTATACCTCATCACTCTCTTCCATCTACCAAGTCAACTCAAAATCACCCACCTAAAACAACAAATAAAACGTTTCAAAAATAATGGGAAATATAATACTCTCTATCCCATAAAAATTACTGCTTATTTGCTATTGTCACATTTTTTAATTTACGATTTATTTTTATAAATTCAAAGATATGTAAAGTTAAATGATCTATATATTTCTAATAATTTGAAATCTAAACTTTTAAAATATAATTTTTTGAATTTTTTCCCTTATCTATCTGAATAAAATTTTGAGTCAGACATTCCAACTTGAAATATAAAAGTCAAATACAACAATCTCTACGGGATGGAGAGAATACTCTCTTCGTCCCAAAAAATTGAAGGATTTGGTTGGGCCCAAAGATTAAGGTGAATGTAAGAACTTTGTATACGTTTACCTATTTACCCTTTGGTCGAAAGTGCAAAAAAATCGAAGTAGAAAAAGTAAAGATAAAGTAAGAATAGTTTAGTAACTTTAAGAGTGAAAAGTTTTCTTATAAGGAAAGGGATCAATTTTTCTGGGACAACCAAAAAAGGAAATGTGTTCAATTTTTCAGGGATTGAAGGAGTATAACACTTTAATTTGGTACGAAAATTAAGGTGAGAAACTTTTGGTATTGAATTTCCTATTATACCATTTTCTATATTGAAAAATATGATCAAACACAGAATTCGAGGAAGAAAAGTAAAACAAAATTCAACTATAACGAAAAATATTCCAAGAATAAAACTTAAAAAACTATATCATTGAATAGAAAAATTTATTTGGAGTAAAAAGATATCTAAATTAACTATTTGTTTGTGTTTTATTTCTTAAACTTTAGATATAAAGATGATTTGGTAAATTAGTATATAAACAGTTATAAAAAAAGAAGTGTTGCACTACTTTTGGACGTCTTAAAAAATTAAAGTATTACAATACTTTTGGAAAGAGAGTAATAAAATATACTTCCTAAGTCATCTAACTTACTATCATTATTTTCATTCCTCGTATTATTATAATTATTATTGAGCAAAAGAGACATTTCATTAATAATAACTCATTACAAAATAAGTCAAGTACGACGAACTAAAATACCTAAATTACCTAAGGAATCAGCAGATCTCCTTGAAGCTCCAGTTTCTTTGGAAGAAGTCAAAGCGGCAGTTTGGTCTTGTGGAGGGTACAAGGCTCCAGGACCGGATGGGATAAGTTTCAAGCTGATCAAACTTTTCTGGGATGAAGTAAAAGATGACTTTCTTCGCTTTATTCAATTCTTCCTCAAGACCGGGAAAATTGGGCCAGGTTGCAATGCCTCTTTCATCACCATCATTCCAAAATCAAAAGATCCAGTTGGTCTCAAAGATTTTCGACCAATCAGTCTAATTGGTTGCCAATACAAGGTCTTGTCCAAACTTTTGGCGAGAGATTGAAGAAGGTTCTTCCAACCTTAATCGGTGACGTTGAGACGAGGTTTCATTGAAGGGAGACAGATTCTTGATGGCTCTTTAATTGCAAATGAAGTCATGAAGTTTGTAAAGAAATCCAGAAGAAGACTATGATTTTGAAAGTAGACTTGAAAGCCTTGACAGTGTAAGTTTGGGACTACTTGGCTTCGGTTATGGAACAAATGTGCTTCGGAGAAAAATGGAGGAGTTGGATTAGGGCATGTTTGGAGTCAGCCTCGGTTTCTGTTTTGGTAAATGGAAGTCCCACAACCGAATTCAAAATGGAGCGTGGCTTGAGACAAGGTGACCCCCTTTCACCCTTCTTGTTCTTAATGGCGGCTGAAGGCTTACACATCTTGATGGAGGAGGCTTTAGAGAAGAATATCTTCAGGGGTCTTCAGATTGGATCTCGGGGTCTTCGGTTATCCCATCTTCAATATGCGGATGACACAATTTTTTTCGGCGACTGGGACAACTCCAACGTTACATCAATCCTCCGTATCCTTAAATGTTTCCATATCATCTCCGGGCTGAATGTAAATTTCGCAAAAACAAAGCTTTATGGAATCGGAATCATCAAAGCAGAGGTGGATAGAATGGCGAGTTTCGTTGGCTGTGGATCGGGTGCCCGCCCTTTACTTTCCTTGGCTTACCCGTCGGAGCAAAAATGCACACAGTGGAAGCTTGGGATGCGGTAGCGCAAAGGTTAAATCAAGACTCTCCTCTTGGCGCTCAAAAGTTTTATCCTACGGAGGCGGGTTAACTCTTTTGAAATCGAGTCCTCGAAGCTTACCCCTTTACTACTTTTACGTGTTCCGCGCCCTGTTAGTCTAACCAAAACTCTTGAGAGCCTTGAAACAACTTCAGGGGGGTTCGGAAGGGAAAAAGTTATTCACTAGGTTGCTTGGGACGAGTCCTAAATCCTAGGGAGGAGGGAGGGTTAGGTTTAGGAAGTCTTAAGGCAAAAAACTGGGCCTTGCTGGCAAAGTGGTGGTGGAGGTTCAAACAGGAGAGGACTGCTTTATGGGTAAGGGTTATTCAAAACATTCATGGGTTAGATGGAGGTTTAGAAACTCATAATGTTGTGAGCTTTACGGAGTTTGGGGAATATAGTGAAGATAGGAAAATTGTTGGACAATCTGGGATTAAACTTTTCCAATTCTTTTAGTAGGGTGGTCGGTAACGGCAAATTGATAAGTTTCTGGAATGATGTTTGGTTACAAAACAAAAAGTTAGCTGCTTTATGTCCTAGGTTATACAGTCTTGAAGTAGAGAAGGATGTCAATATTTGTGATAGAGGGGTTGGGATAACGGTATACGGAGTTGGCGGTGGAGGCTGGAGAAGGCGGTGAGAGGTCGGGAAGAGGGGGAGTTTTCAGTCCTAACAAATGTGTTGCAAGATGTCTCTCCCCAGGTTGACAAAGAAGACTCATGGCTCTGGACTCTTGGAAGCGATGGCTCTTTTTCGGTCCCAATTCTTTCCAAGCTCATTGATGATCTCATCCTGGAAAAGCATCCTCAGCAGCTTCCTACTTCATGGAATTCTTTGGATCCCAAAGAAGCTGAACATCTTAAATGCGGAGGGCTTCCCAAGATCGGCTTGCCACCAAGCCGCAACTTGCCATCCGCAACGCGTTATGATCGATACAATCGGTTGCCCCTTGTGCCCAGCCGCCATGAAGGCTTGCACCACCGCCTCATATCTTGTCCTTTCGCTATTTCTTGTTGGAACCTAGTCTCTGTTGGTGTGGTGTGGACAATTTCTCGGAGTGCAAACTTGTTTCAAGACTTGGAATCGGTTTCGCGTTTCAGGAATCTCTCCAAGAACCAAAGCCAAGGGTGGAACGCCATCCTCAGAATTACAGCTTGGCACATCTAGAAAGTTCGAAATGAAAAGGTCTTCTCCAATAGTTCGGATTTCGCTAAAAACTCTCTCTAACACCCAATTCCTCTCTTTCCTTTGGATTTCAAACCGCTGGAAGAAATTTTCCCCTACTTGGGGTGATTGGATTGTAAACCCTTTAGGGATAATCGCTAACTGTGGCTAATCTTCTTCCTCGGTTTGATTTCTCCCTCATGTAACTTTTGTCTGTTGTTCTTTTCTTGAGTCCTACTCCTCCTTGGAGTAGCACTCCTTTATCAATGCATATATTGATGTTGCCTTTCAAAAAAAAATACCTAAATTACCACATAAGTAGAGTGACTATGGAAAGCCATAATACCCATGTCTAAACTCACCTGAACTGGCCACAAAAGGTTATGCAATCTCATGACGATGATCATGACCACTATGGTGGTAAAAAAAATTTGAAATCTCGCTCCCAATACCCCTGCACGATATCGGCGCATCATAGTGGGTTAAGAAAAACACTAAACATATTAACAATGGGGACCATAGTAACAACCTAATCAGTAATCACTAACAGAATGAAACAATGAAAAGGCTACTAGACGACTAAAAAAAATAACCATAATTCGAGAGAAAGAAAACCTAAACTGAGGGACAAAGGAACTGAAAATTGCTGGCTAGCTCTCACAGCCAACAAATCCCAGCGTTGATGGCAGCATGGTCACAAAGCAGCGGTGGCAGCGGGGAGTATTGAAAATCCTAGGAACCATTTGAGCCTTTTCGTATTTTTATTTTTTTGCAAGTAAGCCGGTTATATATACAACATTTTATATAATGAAACAACAAACTCAAAACACAATAAAACAACAAACTCAAAACACACCACTCAAAATTTCCATTTTTTTCCTTCTAATTTATGTTGAACGCACCCTACAAAAAGTGAGAGGCTAATGAAAGAGGCAGAGCCTAAGACTTTAGAGCTGTCCTGTGTAGGGAGGAGATAATCTGTTAGGTGGACTGATTAATCGTCTCAATCACTTTCTAATTAAATAAACATAATAAAATTGCAGCTCTTTGTTGCTTCTGACCCAAACAAGGCAGCTATAATTTCTTTTCAGGACTTATCAATCACTACATGTTTAAGAAAATCTCCATGTGGCAATAATTATATACTCACTATTATGACCTGCTCCAATTTAAAAACAGTTGGAAGAATATTTTGATGGAGATGACAAGGGCACTCCAAAATCCACTGCAATTAAATGGAGTACAAACATAGTGAATTGCAAGGAGTTTCAGTTAGGGAATAATAAGTGCAAGCTAGTGCCTCATTACATGTATAGATACTTTTATTTAAGTTACAAATATGAAAAAAGATAATTAGAGCAAAAATAAAAAAAAGTTGCAGTAATAGATTAAAATTGTCAATAAATAGTAGTATTTTACAAGCCTCCAATTGGGAAATGATTAGTGTACTACCAACAAAGATTTCAGTATAGCAACCTACTGGATTTTGAGTACAAAACTGTTGCATAAAACACCATGGCCTCACCAATATATTAGTGTATGTCAGACTACCTTTCAAATGCAAAGCGGTCCCCAACATTCCTTGGCAGGGGAAATGCTGAAAAGCCTTAACTGTATGGGCAAAATTGATGGACACTTGAGAGGTTGGGAAAGACCTCCATACCTACCGATCTGAGTACAGAAATGCTTGTGTAAGAAAATGGGTCGTTCTTGTATATGTCCACTAATTCATATATCCCCAAGGAACTCTCATTAGAAGGAGCAGCATCATATCCGAGTCCATAACTTTTTTTGTAATAGAATAGCCCTTTGACCCCAAAGAAATAAAAAAACTCACTATTTTAGCTTCTTGTTGGACTTCTTGTTCTTGTTTTTGAAGCCTATAAATCTGTCAATGTCTTCTTCATCATCTGCTCCTTCTCCCCTTCTTCTCTTGTGGCGACTGCTTTCTTTCATTTTCTGCATCCATAACATTTTCTAATATGAGACTTGAGTGCATTCTCCATATTACCCTCGCAAACCAAATGATAGATTATAAAGGAGACAGACAGGTGGGGGAAAAGAGGACCGAAAAAGAACAAGAAAAGAAAAGGAAATCTTGAAACTCGTACAGTTTGCGAGAATCTTCTGGCTTCATTTACACTTTCTTGTAATTGTAAGACCTCCTCTTCTTCAGCTGGGTATTCTGGTAGTTTCTTGCCTTCATTATGGAAAGTAGAACGTTTGTCATGATAAGAAAGAGTCAACCTAGGACTCACAAATACAGCAAAGATTTTATCTTGACATTACCTATAAGTTTCTCTATCTGTAAATACCACTCCAGCTCATACTGATTAACTAGGGATATGGCAACTCCAGACCGACCTGCACGAGCAGTTCTCCCAACTCGATGAATATAGTCCTGCAACCCACAAGTAAAGAAAGTTCAAACATGGATAATAATCACCAACACTACAACTACAGCTTATCAAAAGAGATATTTAGAAACTCTGTAACATGAACAACACTCGACTCTTTTGGAGAAGGTGAACTCAAAAGCAAGAAGAGAGAGGTCACCAAAGCTTGCTTATAAGGGTGTTGAGTTAATTTTACCCGAACCACAAGAAATATGGGAGAGCACATTTAGGTTTGATTGAAGTGTAGAAATAAATCACTACCAAGGCTATATCATGCAGCTGCAATAAAGTTCATTAAAATAGAATGAAGGCAAAACAAATAAAATGAGTAAATCCTACCTTAGAGTTTGTGGGAATATCATAGTTTATAACCATATCAACGGATGGAATATCAAGTCCCCTGCTAGCCACATCAGTACAAACAAGAGTGCTACACTCCCCAGACTTGAACTTACTTAAGGCTCCAAGTCTCTTTGGCTGTTAAAAAAACGATCTCATTAAAAGCTTAAGTAACTTGAAATAAATGGTATTATGGAATTTATAAGATTTTCTTTGTTTATTTATTATTCTAGATTTATTCTAGATTTATGTATATGTAACAAATAATTATATAGAAATAATTTAATTAAAAAAAGAATAATATATTATATGCGCTAATAGTGACAGGGATCAACTTAATATTTCTGACTAAATAAATCACTACCAAGGCTAAATGGTGATTCAACATAGATTCTACATTTTGGAACCAAGCCAATTTTGGAGCTGCTTTGTGATAATAGAATCAACCGGCAAAAAGTTAGATCAAATAAGTACAATAGACCTAATAGAATGATTTTGTTGTATCCATACTAATACCAACCCAACCCATTTTATGAATAAAATTTGACCAATTAACCAACCAACTAAACTTAAAGGACGCATGACGAGAAAAATCAAGGAGATGCATAAAAGAATACATCCAGATAGATATTAACCTGGCTCATATGGCCGCTAATTGGGATTGCCCGTATTCCAAGATTTCGAAGAACCAAAGCCAAGAGTTGAGTTCCATCACATGTTCGGGTAAACACCATGGACGTATGTCCTGCCATTTCAGTTAAAATGTACACAAGATAGCATTCCTGCAAATAGAATAAAATGACAAGAAATTACTCTGCAGTTAAATAAACAGTGAACAAAAACTTTGCAGTTCAGCTTCCCTAATACAAACATCTTAGACAGGGTAAGTTCTCTCATCCAGGTTCATAACGTCTTATATTTCCTTACTTTGTAAGTTTCCACACTTTTTCCTAAGAGAAACATTACAAAATAACTGAACATCTACTGGATATTTTCATCATAAACATGGTTCTAAAATTGGAGAACTGTATACATTTTGACAAAACCAATAATTACCATGAAACTTTTATGCACATTTTACTTTCTTACCCCTAAGTCTTCAACACTACTAAATCTTTATGCCCAGTCAAATGTTTCAGCCTTTTTGGGACGAAGGAAGAATATATTTTTATTTGATTTTTTTCAGAATTTTCTTAGCAATAATTTGAGCCAAACACAAGTTCAAAAGTCAAACCCTTCAATTATTTAAGAATAGAGGGAGTACATCCTAGTAAAAACTTACGTCAAACAAAAAACATAAGTCAAATGCAACAACTAAAAAGGGACCCAGCGAGTAGTTCATATCAACATTTTTTAGTCTAGCTAGACTTGGGCAAAACACCTTGTTCCTAATGGGATTTTTCATAAGGATCAGATCATATTGATCTATCGGAATCCAAACTTCAGAAATATTAACTCCCTTCAACATCCCTAGCCCTTCCACGAGTCTTTGGAAGCCAACATTCTTTAGCATTTTCACTGATACCCCCTTCCCAGTCACCAACCCTCATCCTACTTATTCCTGCTTAGCTTAATGCTTAGGCTGCAAGAATGGCATTGCTAGTGAGCTGCACAGCCATTTGCCCATGGCAGTTGCTAGGTTTAAATATCCCATGCCGGTAAGGGAAGGGGCACCCTTCTTTTGCATTATCAGCTGATACATTTTTTATTACCAGTATAATTAACATTACTATGTAAAAGATAAAAGAAACCACCTCAATAATCTTCTTTAAATTATGGGAAATGACAGATCAATTTACATTTATCATGCTGAATAATCACCAGTTATGAGGAATTGAGCTGAAAAAATATATGTAAATATAACAGTTTTAAATGAACATAATGACACCTTGTGCTTAGCTGGTATGAAGCGGTACATCTGCTTTAGTGTATCCACAGTGGAGTATTTGGAAGCCGCTTCAATCTATAAAAGGATGTACAACACATGTCAAGGAAAAGGATCAATATAGCATGAACATATGAGATGACAGGTCTTATCATCAGACCTTTACAGGATTTCTTAGACATGCCCTCTGGAGCTTCCTGACCTGCACCATAGGTCGCACACTTCAGTTGAAACGAAAGTTATAGGCCATAAATAACTTTTATTATACCATATTATTATTGTTTTATAGAAAACAAGTGCACAACTTCGGACGGTATACTACCAAATTGTAAATGCAACAAGCATATAACATGTAGCTTAACAAGTTTCCCCAACAACAAAAAATGATCAGGAAAAACATGTCATTATCTCTAAAGTTTCAAAGGACGTGTAAAAATAGGAGTATCTTTGATCAATAAGTCAACAAAAGCTGTCAAAGTTCTACAAACAGACGAAACAAGACTATAGTTGACATGAGAACAAAAGATTGGTTAATGTGGTTATTTGAAGTCTTGCACAAAGAGAACAAAAGTGACATGAAAATTTTGGCACTAGAGTTGACAAAGCAATTCCGAACAGTAAACACCATTGACATACTTTATCCTTTTGCTCCAAAAAGCTATGGATTTTTATTTTAAAGAAATCATCACTTAGTTCTTACCTTTGAGAAAGATAAATACCTTCTTTGTCATAGTTGCTGAAAACAAATATGTGTGGCGCTCACGTGGTATAACATCCAAGATTTCATTTAGTGACTTCTCAAACTCTTCATTCAGCAGCCTATCAGCTTCATCTAAAACCTGCAAATTTTGCAAGTTCAAATGTATAAGAACCCTAACAACAAAAGAGGTTGGGGGGAACAGATATAAAATAACATGGAAAATCAGCTGCTGCTTAACAATGGTGATGCTGATGAGGGCAAATAGAAAGGGTACTACCAATATTCATTTTGTATATATATATATATATATATATATATATATATATATATAAAAGCAGAGTGAGAAGGAAATAAAAACTAGACAAACGAAAGTCCTCGATATCTCGATATGCGAGTCATTCAGTGGAAAATGATTTCTGGAATGAATATTTTATTCTGTACATGGAGATTGAATTTATACAGAGTAGATCTGCCTATTCTAGGAAACTAGATACAAGGAAATCCTACCAGATCCTAGAATCAAACCTAATCAGATCCTAAGAATCAAATCTATCCAGGATACTTGGGATTAGTATCTGACCCTACTACATAATATTCTTTTACCAAGTAAAAACAGATTTCCTACACTCCCCCTCAAGCTGGCTTATAGATATTTCTCATGTCCAGCTTGCCTATTTGTTAGTAGATCTGCCGTTTGTTCTTTGGATGGAATGTAAGGCATACATATTATGCCTTCTTCAATTTTTGCTTTGATGAACCCCTTGCCCACTTCTACATGCTTAGTCCGGTCATGAAGAACTGGATTATGAGCAATAGAGATAGCTACCTTATTGTCACAGTAGAGTTTCATAGGGAGTTTCTGGGGAACTCTCAACTCCTGTAATATTCTCCTACTCCACATAACCTCACAAATTCCATGAGCAACTGCTCTGAACTCTTCCTCTGCACTGCTTCTTGCCACAACATTTTGCTTCTTGCTCCTCCAAGTTACCAAGTTACCCCCAATGAATGTACAATATCCTGAAGTTGATCCTCTGTCCGTTTTGCACCAAGCCCAATCAGCATCAGTGTATGCTTCCACCTGCAGGCTACCCCTTGCTTGAAAGAAAAGGCCTTTTCTTGGGTTTCCCTTTAGGTACCTTAGGATTCTATATACTGCCTCAAAGTGTTCTGGTCCTGGTGAGTGCATGAATTGACTCACAACACTTACTGGGAATGCTAGATCAGACCGTGTATGTGACAAGTAAATCTGTTTGCCAACTAATTTCTGAAACCTTTCTCCGTCTGTAATTGCTCCTGACCTTGCAGGCTAGAGCTTCAAATTAGGTTCCATGGGGGTCTTGGCTGGTTTACATGCCAAGATTCATGTCTCCTTGAGTAAATCAAGGACATACTTCCTCTGGCTTACAACAATTCCCTCCTTAGATCTTGCAAACTCCATCCCAAGGAAATATTTCAAATTTCCTAAGTATTTAACTTCAAATTGGCCGGCCATAAATTTCTTTAATCTTTCTAATTCTCCATAATCATTTCCTGTCAAAATGATGTCATCAACATAGACAATTAAAACGGCAATTTTACCATCTTTGGTGTGCTTGTAGAATAGAGTATGATCTGCCTGACTTTGCACAAAACCAAACCTCTTAACAGTTTTTCCAAAGCGTTCAAACCAAGCCCTTGGGGACTGTTAGTCCATAAAGGGATTTCTTTAGTTTGCAGACCTTTCCAGCTCCAAATTTCCCTTAAAAACCTGGGGGAAGATTCATAAATACCGCATCCTTCAAAGCCCCATTTAGGAAGGCATTCTTTATGTCTAGCTGGTACAATGGCCAATTTGAATTTACAGCAAGAGATGACAGAATCCTAATGGAGTTTATCTTAGCAACAGGAGCAAATGTTTCCCGGTAGTCTATTCCATGTGTTTGTGTAAAGCCCTTTGCAACTAATCTGGTCGTGTATCTCTCAATTGCGCCATCAGCTTTACTTTTGACTGTAAACAGCCATTTGCACCCAACAGTTTTTTTTCCTTCAGGTAGTTGTACTATATCCCACGTGCCATTTTTTTTCTCAATGCCTCCATTTCTTCCAATACTGCGGATTTCCATCTTTGATCATCTAGAGCCTCCTGAACGTTTCTAGGAATCATAAGGCTCGAAATTTCTGAAACAAAGGCCTTGTACTTGGGTGACAGGTTATCATAGGATACATATTTAGAGCTTGGATATTTAGTACAAGTGCAGGTTCCTTTTCTCATGGCAATGGGTAAATAAAGATCACAATCAAGAATAGGGCTATCAGAGTTAGGATTTGAATCCGGAACATCAGAAGAACTGAGAGGAGAAGAATTACCCGGTACCTTATCACAGGTCTCATTTGAGGATTCCTCATGAGCAGATGTTGGATGAATCAAGGGCCTTTTGTCAGTTTCAGGAATATTTCTCCTAGTATAAGTTATTGGCTCTATATTGGCACGATTCATTTCCTTCCGCAGTATTTCCATATCTGTTAAACCATTATCAGTTTCACTGATACTAGATTGAGTAGGCCTAGTTTCCCTATTTTCCTTGGCTGTTTCAAAAACAATGTTTGGTAAAACATCAGTTCCCCAAAAATTTGATTCATTATTACTACGACTCTCCCCCTGGATAAAATTTTGGATAAAAAATAGGAAATTTTCAGTAAAGGTTGCATTCATGGTGGTATAAAACTAGCGGGTTTTAGGGTTGAAAAAGTTTATGCCCCTTCTGATTAGGGGCATAACCAATAAAAACACATTTTTCTGCCCTAGGTTCCAATTTGGACCGAGATTTCTTTAGAATGTGCACATATGCAGACAACCAAAGATCTTGAGGGGCAAGTTTACATGAATGCTAATATGAGGAAAAATATTTTTCAAACATTCAAAGGGTGTGCTATAGTCTAACACCTTAGAGGGCGTCCTATTAATTAGGTATGCTGCTGTTAACATAAGATATGGTCTGGGAACATAAGATTTTTGTTGGCTTTTTGCAAGTAAACAAATTTCACATTTGCAATTTAATAAACTCACATTCTTGAACAAACTAGGGAACAAATGTTTTAAATAAGGGAAACTAGGATGACCCAATCTGTAGTGCCAAACCATTATTTGTTTATGATCAGATGTAGAAACATTACCATTCACTCCTAGAGCAAGACTGATACTAGGTGAATCATCCTCAAAGTAATAAAGGCCATTGATCATCTTAGCACTGCCAATCGTCACCCTCGAGTCCCTGGCTTGAAACACACAATGAGTTTCATAAAAGATAACCAAGCAATCTAGATCCTTGACAGTTTACTAACTGATAGAAGGTTACAAGCCAATTTTGGAACATGGAGAACAGATTCAAGAGTGATTTTCTTTCAAATTTTTATAGAACCATTCCCTGCCACAGTGGAAAAATTACCATCTGCAACCTTAATCCTCTTATTTCCAGGAGAAGGTGTGTAAGATTGGAAGATTCTAAAAGAGTTTGTCATATGATCTGAAGCTCCAGAATCTACGATCCATGGAGTAGAAGTGGAGTTAAGTAGAAGAACAATGGCTAGGGCCTTAGATTCGATACCAGTATGAGTCATAGATGCACTAGGTGGCTCAGATGATGTTGAACTAGATTTCAACTGCATAAGAAAATGCTCCATTTGCTATTTGGTGAAGATGCTAGTATTGACTGCATTAGCACTAGGAATCCCTCGGCCTGACTTGTCTCCTTGGCGTAGATTTCCATCTTTGCATGTTAACTCACAAAACTGAGATTGATTTCCCAGATTAGAGTACATCTGATTGATGCTATCCCATAGTTCATGTGCACTTGAATAGCACATGTAGTTTGAGCTGATACCTTCCTCCATTGAATTTATCAACCAGGTTATTACCATTGAATTCTCTGCATCCAGGTTATTACCACTGAATTCTCTGCATCCCACACTTCATAGGCTGGATCTGTATTTTCTGGAACACTTGTTGCCCCTGACAAATATCCCATCTTGCCATGACTTCTAATATACATTTGAACAGCTTCTGACCAACGGAGAAAGTTATCTCCATCTAGTCTGATGGAAGTGATCTGAATTGAATGAGAGTCACTCCCAGTTTTTGAGAGTTCAAATCCGGTCTGGGTCATTGTGGTTGGGGTTTCTGAATTTTCAGACATTTTTGCAGAGGTAATGGGGTAATTGGAAGGAGAAGAAGAAGGATTATCAGTGGCTCTGATACCAAGTGGAAAATGATTTCTGGAAGAAATATTTTATTCTGTACATGGAGATTGAATTTATACAGAATAGATCTGCCTATTCTAGGAAACTAGATACAGGGAGATCCTACCAGATCCTAGAATCAAACCTAATCAGATCCAAGAATCAAATCTATACAGGATACTTGGGATTAGTATCTGACCCTACTACATAATATTCTTTTACCAAGTAAACACGGATTTCCTACACATTCCAAGTAAGAGGAGTAAAATAAAACTAGAACATAATGAGGACTTCTCTATGCTGCAGTCCCATAACATCAACATCAATTTAAAACTGGCCTATTTCATTCCATTAAGCCATTCGCTTGATCACCTACATGAATAACTAATTTATATTCATCCTAGAGCTAGATAAATCTGCGTTTAAGAACAATATAATAAGTTAAATCCAAAATGAATTGCAAATTCTGAGTCACAAAAACAGCTCAATATTTAATCCACTGGATTAATCCGAACCAAAAAAAAAGTTAAGGTGATTTTTTTATTGGAAGTTGACCTGATAATATCCAATGGATTAACTGTTATGTGACAAAGGCTGTGTTCTTTTGGTAAGTGTTTTAGGGAAAAAATGTTTGTATTTTTTATAATTTGTGAGAGAAAATGCTGTTTGGAAAATTTGATTTAAGAAGTTATGTAAACTTAGTCTGCAATTGATTTTTGAATTCAGTAAATTTATTATCCTTGAACATACATTTACACAGTTCCAGGGCGAACTAAAAAAGACTCTTCATATACATGATTGAGAATAGCTTAACACAAACAAAATAGGCCAAAAAGAGAAAGAAGGGGAGGAAACCCCTAGCACCGTGAAATGTATACTGAAATGTCACAAGAATGAACTATTGTGTTGAGAACAGGAAAAATACAGATGGTTTTGGGTAAAGAGGTAATTGCTCAAGACAAAAAGAAGAGACAAAACCTTACCAAGTATTTCAATGTGCGCAGAGAAAAACCTTTTGTATTAGACAGGTGATCCACAAGGCGACCTGGGGTCCCAACCTAATATCCAAAAAAGGGGGGAGAGAGAGAGAGAGACAAATTAAACAACAATCTAGAACTGACATGATCATCTCGTAAGAGAACTTCAACAGTGCAAGCAGTGGTTCACCAACAAGTTTGATGTAAAACACATGATGCCAAATGTTGCCTTCATTAATAAACATGCTGTATGAGAAGCTTTAGGGCATGTAGAGCAACTGCAGAGTATGGCCTATTGTCAATGCTCCTACCAGCATTATTTAGTAGTCTCATCAAGTATCAAAAAGAACAAGAGAGAGTGAAGCAAAAACTTGTGATTGTGATGAATTTCAAGACCAGTATCATTAGAGTATGTAAGAGATATTTCTTTGGATCGGAGAAACTGGATCAGCCAATTAATTTTGAGTAACATAACTTTTATGCCATGAAAAGGAAAATTGTTAAGGCCTCACTTTTTCTGCAGGAAATAACACTTACAACTTTGGTGCTAGGTACTACTAGAGACATAGAAACCAAGAAAATGCACAAGAAGAAAGCAGGAAAGAATGTCAACTTACGATAATATGAGGCCGCTTTCCTAATGCAATCTGTTGTTGCATCATATCTATCCCTCCAACAAGCTTCCAATAATTAAGAGAGTTTGAAAAAGAGTAATTAGTTATAGTGATTTCACCGATAAGAGTCAACAGAAAGCAGTCATAGCTCCAACATATATTCATCATGCAAATGAATGAGAGATGAGATATGGGAAATTTTAAAGGAATAAAAGGTAGCATATGAAACAGAAAGGGAGAACGTCCAAAACTTGATGTATGAATAACTTAAGAAGTAATCTGATAAGACTATGCTGTTGAGGATAACACATCATCAAAATGAAAATAAAATACTGACGAAACGAGCTGAACTGATAAAAGTGACTAAAAGGTGAGATTGGTACAAACATATGCCACACACAATAATTCTTTCTGAACAGGAACTCACCACAGCACATTTTAAGCTAATCCCAGATCCTAATGCTTCAAACTGTTCAGCAATTTGAATTGCCAGCTCCCTGCAAAACCAAATCATCCCACAGAAAACAACACAAAAATTTAAATACTCAAATCATTAATAGAACTAAAACGATGAACTAAAATTATGGACATCACACCTGGTGGGAGAGAGCACACAGGCAAAAAATGCAGGGGAGGATTTACGTTCTGGTTTATTGTGGTATTCCAAAAGGGCCTGCAAAATAGGCAGAGCGAACGCTCCAGTTTTACCAGAACCTGTCTGAGCAAGTCCAATCAAATCTTTCCCTGCAAAATTAAAACAATGATTCTAACAGCAGTCACAATATGATAACGCAAATGAAGCAACATTCTGGTGCTAGGGCTGAAATGAACCTTCAAGTGCATGGGGGATTGCTTCGACTTGGATCTTGGTTGGTATCTTCCACCCTAAGGCTTCGCATGCTTCAACCAATTCTTCAAATAAGCCAAGGTCCTTGAACGTCTTGGCTTCTTCCTGTTGTTCCGTCATTCTCACAACTTTTCAAATCCTCCGTGAAGAAAAAATAGTGCAAATGAAAGTGACAACTTGATCAGTGGACAAAGAAGATTTCTGAACTGAAAAGAAAGAGGAAACAGGGTTTTAGTGACCATAAGCTGGAAGTGAAAGCAGAAGGCGTGAAGGACCGGTGGTGATTGCTGCTGAAATTGATTTGTGAGAATAAGAAGCCCTTGGGAGGTTCGGACCAAAGTGAAAAATCTTGTAGCGGAAGCTGTACCATCTTTTAAATAGTACAAGACGTACTGGTATATTATTTTGGATGTATCAAAAATAGTGTACCGGCTATGCATATAAATGTAATCATACACACATAAAAAAGAAAGCACTTGAAGTCTTACACATAAACATTATGAAAATCAATTTGTCCTGCAAAATCACTTAAGGAAGTCATGAACATTATAAAAAAAATGAAGACAGACAACGAATATACATTAACATTACATACAAGAATATAAGAGAAGCTTAAAAGCCCAACAAAAAACAAAGTATGTATTCAATTAATATCTAAATTTCTGAAACGAATATAATCTGCAGTAGTCAAATCACATGGTAGTTTAAAAAGAAAATTTGGGTTAAAAAATTAATCAAAACAACTCAGAAAATGGATGTGCTTCAACAAAGTAACAGATAGCACATGAAAAGTTTATGTGAGGGCAATAAAATAAAAAAGGCTCGTGATAGAGGGATGGATTGTGCAGAAAAGAATGGCATTAAAGCATTTGCTGCTAAGGGGTGAGAACGAGATGAGCCGAGCCCGAACCTAGCAGGTTTGAGCCCAAGCTTGTGAAAATTAGGCTTGGCTCCAAATCCATCGAGCCTGATTTTTTGGGCTCGAGCTCAGGTCGTGACAGGTTCGAGCTCAGCTCGAAAGTTTGTAAGTCTTGATAAGGGAGTTCGCTTAGGCTTGATTTTCATGTTCAGCTCAACCAGCTCGATCTGAGCTTGTGAGGCTCGAATATTTTACAACCTGCAATTTTAGTTTCTAGCTTATATCTCAAGTAAACCAACCAACCTGCATTCAATCACAATTCACAAGCAAACTTCTAAGATGCAAAAAGGAAACAAATGGTTGTAAAGACTTCAAATGGTTACCAAAAGTGAACCGACAATATACTGCCTTGAGGTCAAGTCAAGGTGCGAAATCTCGTACCGGTCACCGTACCATTTTTCTTATGGTATGAGATAATACTGGTGTCTCGGTGGCATCTCGGAAGTACCGGATACACACACACACACACACACACACACACACATATATATATATATATATATATATATATATATATATATATATATCAACAACCTAAAGATATTACTCAAATGGTCCACTAATTCATCAAACCAAACCAAACAAGTTTAACTCAATAACACTAGCACTCCAATCCAAATATCTCAATAACACCAACACGACGACCACCTGAAAAGACAAACCATTACTAGCTTCCTTGATGAGATATACAAATATATCTGTCAAATGAGTTTAACTCAATAACACTAGCCCTCAAATATCTAGATATATCAGCAAAGGAACACAGTAAAATAAGATTTTCTAGTGCTGTTACGTGAACAACCAAATTAAGACATTAAGAATTTGTACACTTGTACGATGAACAACATCCATCAGTAGTAATAAACAAACAGTGGAATTAAAAAAAAACAGTTAGGAAAAACAGGAAATTACAGCTGCCATGATGATGACATTAGTTTCCTAGTTAAGTCTCAATTGCACAAAACTTTGAGCTAAATCGTGTATGCAGCCAAATACATTTGATGAAACTAATAAACCCAGACTTATCATGGTTTCTCATAAATCAATAACCAAACAGAAGTTCAACAGTTCAAGATATTTCACAATCAAGCATTTCAATTTCAACTCAAGGGTATAAGTTAAAAACGTGGAGAATCATATTCGAAGACATGGGCATTGTGAATTGAGCAACAATTTCAATAATAAACCCCATTGAAGAACAGATTTCAGCTAAGTCTAAGAATTACTTTTGAGTAATAAATTGCCTAAGTTCGTGAGAAGACTGCCGGTGATTGGAGCTCACCTTCGGGTAGAGCTGACGGTTGGCGGTGGCGAGAGGCGGAGGAGGCTGCCGGCTGGCGATTGGTGCCGGAAGGTGAGATGCGATGGGTGCCGGAAGGTGAACTGGTGAAGGCGGCGAGAGTCGATAGCTGATAGAGATTCGTGAAAGAGCTGCAGCAGACTTGAACCTACGCTTCTCTTTTAACCTTTAATTCATCTTAACCCTTAAACTTCTTAATTTTAATCAATTAAATCCCATATACCGTCATTTTCTTCAATATCGCCGATAAGTGAGATGGTCAAGATGACCAAGACGGCTGAGACAGGCCGGTACAACCACCAGACGAATTTTGTTCAAACAATACTGTTTTATAGTCACTACCGAGATGAGACCGGTATATCAACCGAAACGAGAGGAGATTTTCATCCTTAGGTCAAGTGCCACTACAACAATCTATACTTTCAACTGCATTCCCGAGGAAAATCGAAACAACATTTTCATGACATAATAATGCATCAAGCACACACCAAAGTTTACTATGACTAAAAACCATAACCAATTTTGATAAACCCTAACGCTCTACAAAGTCTCTCCAACGGCACTGCTACTCATTTGCCAGCTCGCAAGCTGTGTAACATGGCCCTCCGACATCCTCCTCCTCTAGCCGTTGCCCCTGTTCACCGTGTCGATGCCTTCCTCGCGTCGTTGCAGTCCACCTGTCTCTCGCGCAGCAACGTCCTCGGCTTGTTCGATCTCTCTCTCCCGATCACCATGACCTCCCGTGCATCATCGATGGCATGGCTTGGCTCACGCCTAGTGGGTATCGACCTCTACATAGACGACGAAGCCATCGCTATCACGAAGTCGGGTCCTCTTGGTTCCCAATCCAAGTTGTTTTCGTCAAGTTCTCGTTTCGTAATGCTTGGACGGCGATCAATTATTCGATCGGGCTTGCTTTTTTAACTCCGAGATCGAATGCTTTCTTGATCCAGTTTGCTTCAACAAATTGTGCAAAAAGTGGGGCAAGGGGACTTCCTGACTCACTTTGCAGCAGTGAGTCTGGCTTGGGAGTGGACTTGGCTTTGGACCACCTTCATCTACTCCTGTTTACGGATTTTGGTTCCTTTTCTGGTTTTTTGTTCTAGTTTTTTTTGATGTTTTAGTTCTAGTTTTTTTGTTGTTGTTTATGGTGTTGCCACCTGGTATCTGCTTATGTTGGTTGGCATACTTCTCTTGATTTGGCAAGTTTACCTCTTTATGCATGGTCATGATGAGACAACGTTTAGCTCATAAGCAACTAATTTGGTGCGCCTTGATCGAGATCGTAGATCTATATTACTTCATCATGATATTATATGCTTTATCATGTCGTTTGAAGGCTTTGTTGGAGGTTCGTTGTCTTGCTTGCTAGAGTTTCCACTACAGTTTGCAAGTTGCTGTTTATTTTCAAGTAAAGTGTACCCATAGTCCTATAACATAATTATCGTACCACTAAGGCCATGTTTTAACTTTTTGTACCATTAAAGTCCTGTTTTTTAACTTTTTATTTATCCATGGTCCTTTTTCGACGTTTACCGTCAGTTTGGCCGTTTGAGTCGTGAAGTTACGAAAATAACCTTTTCCCTCTTTCCAACAGTCCAACGTGGAGAAAAAAATGCCCGAGAGTGTACACAGTGGAGGCGTTTAAAATCAGAGATACTTCATCTTCCTCCCTCCCCATTAATGCTTTGAACAACCAACCCACCCACTATCAGTCACGAAACCTTCAGCCTGAGCAAGGTTTGAACGAAACCCATACCCCGTCGCGAATTTAGTAGGGTGGTGCTTTATCACCGCTTTGAAGAACAGTTTTTTCTTACACCGGTGTTCGCTGCTTATATGTCGCAGTTAATTTCGACGACCATGAAGAAAAAAGTAAAGGAACCGTACCGTCGCATCGTCGATTGGAGAAGGAGAAGGAAGAATGAAGTAGATCTAGAGTATGGTGAGTGTGATTCAGGATTTTGGAGTTGTGGTTTTTGTTAATGTGGTGGGAGGGTTTCTTAATTTTTACTTTGATTTTTCTGATCCTGAATCCGTTGACTGTTTTGTTTGGTAGTGTGGGTGGGGGATGGACTTTCTTTTGTTTATGTAGGGTAGTGGATGATCATTCTTTCTCTTCCCCTTTTTTTTATTTTCAATGGAGACAAGCCCATGGTTCACTACCCATGTACACCATAGTAGGTTAGGTTTTTTGGGTACTTGCCTTGGAAGGTCTATGTAGGTGTTATTCAGATCACTATGATTTCTGTAATGTAGACAAATTTTGTATTGAAGATGTGGATTATATCTGCCATGACCTAGGGTATGAAGGTTATGTAAATTACCTTTGGGGTAGTCGACCTTTAGAGCCTCGAGTTAGCGATTTAGTGTATGAAGAATTGAAGAATGACAATGACATGAGGAGGTTGGTAGCTAGTTCCTACTTGTATAAGATTGTACATATCTATCTGGAGGAAATGACATAGGATGATATGAGAAAGTATGAAATGGATAACTGTGTTAAGAGAATTGAAGGTGAGATGAAGGGTCACTGTGAAATAATTGATTTGGAAGAAGACAACCCAAAATTGGTGTCTTTTGAAATGAGAAAGGGGGTAAGTTTTGGGAAGAAAAAGAAAAAAGAAATCTTTTACCTACAGTGGTATGACACCCTAGATATGGATGAAAGAAGAGCGCAAGGAGAAGAAGTTGTGACAGGAGATGCAGTTGATGGTGAGAGAGGCAATCAAGAGGATGTTCTGTATGGACCAGATGAGAGGCCAGTGGAGGGTGTTGTAGAGGAATTGCAACTAAGTGATAGGGGTGAAGAAGTAGAGATTGAAGGAAACATTGATGAGAAAGGAAAAGTAAATGAAGAGCATGTGCTTGATGTAGATAAAGTTAAAGCTACCGACATTGAGGGGTCAGAGGATGCAGAAGGTAGTTGACTAGATTTATTTATGCCTATTAAAAATTTTAAAATTGATGCAGTAGGACTACAATAGGACATAAGTTTTATTTTAAGGACTACAATTGTACATGTATGGCCTATGTTAACTTAATTTTTTTGCAGAAAGTGAAGCTGATGAAGGTGATAATTGGTGTTCTTCTCCATCAAATGTATCAGGTAATTGCATAAACTACAAGAAACTTATTAAATCCTATAGCTTTGTTGTGAATCTGATATGCTACTTCTAACTTAGATGACGAGGAGAGTGAAGAGGAGAGTGATGGCCAAAAAGAGGCAAGGCAAGGAAGGGAAAAAACATTGCACCTATCCCAACTTCATCATCTGCCTCTTCATCTGATTCTGATAATGAAGAGCAACCAGCATGTGAAGCTACATCTTCTTCCACTGATGTGGAGGCCTGGTTCAATTGTAGGATGGTTGAGGCCAAAAAGAAGATTGATGCAGAATATGAACAGAAAAGGAATAAGAGATGGGTGTATATGATAGATGATGATTATGTCACTACTGATGAGGATAAAGAGAATGAAGAAGAACCTGTACAAGGTGAGGATGAGTAAGATAGTGATAGGGGCAACATGAATGGTAATGAAGATATCGGAGTTGAAGTTTTTGATTATGCAGATGAGTCTGGAAGTTGTTCAAACGGAGATGATGAGAATGAAGATGAGGACCCTGCAGATAAGATGATTGACGAGATGATTGATGACTATGAGAATATGGTTGATGGTGACAAAGGACTTATGGATGACGAGGGTGATTATTGCCGAGAAAATCAGGATAATCACTTCGAAGAGGAGGAGGTGAACACAAAGAAGAGTCAGTTGATTACTATACAGATCATGCGTATGTTCAAGAAGAGTTTGATCAAAGTGTAGACACTGAGTTTGAAGAGACTGACAATGATCTTGAGAATGATGATGATGGTTTGCATATTAATGTCAATCCTCAATTTGTGAACATGAGTAGAAGACTGGGAATAGAGACACCGAGAGCAAATGTTATGGGTTACAATATTATTGATGGGGGGTCCGAATATGAAGACTCAGATGGTGACCTTAGGAGTATCCCATCTAACAGTGAAGATGAGGAAATTATATACCCAACATTTAATGAAAGTTCAGACATTAAAAATCCTCAGTTCTGTCTTAAGAAAGTTTTCTCATCCTTTTCACTTCTGAAAAGGGCAGTTAGAGTGTACTCTATGAAAAACAGATTGAGAGTTGAATCAAGAAAAATGACAAGGAAAGGGTCCGAGCAATGTGTTCCTGGATGTGAATGGAGCTTGCCAATAAGGTTGTTTAGGAATGGTCCAACGTGTCAGATCAAGAGATTTTCTGATGAGCACACTTGTGTAAAGCAGACCAAACACTACTCCATTACTATAGATTGGATTGCAAATAAATACTTGGAAGACATCAGATCCGATCCTACCATTCCTCTGTCAGCTTTGGCTGACAAAGTAAGGAGGGACACTGGTTTGATTGTTTGGAGGTCCAAGGTTGGAAGGGCTAGGAAAAAGGCATTGGAGATTTTGAGAGGTGATGAAGAAGAACAATACAAGAGGCTTGGCGATTATAGTGGAGAACTTAAGAGTAGGAACCTATGTTCAGAAATGAGGATTGGTCTTAATCAACTATATTTTGAGAGGTTGTTTATGTGTATTAGTGGATTGAAAGATGGATTTCTGAGTGAATGCAGACCAATAATCAATGTGGAAGGTTGTTTCCTAAAAGGATCCTACGACTTACAATTTCTCAGTGCAGTTGGGATAGATTCTAATGACTATATTTATCCTATAGCATTTGTTGTGGTTGAGATTGAGTCATTTGACACCTGGTCCCGGTTCTTCCATCTGTTGAAGTGTGTTCTGGCCATATGTGAGACTAACAATTGGACTATCATGTCTGACCATCAGAAGGTTAGTGTCTACCTAATACAAGTGTGTTATGCTCTATTACTATGCTTAGTTAACCTTAACCCTTATAGTAAGACTTAAATTTTTGCAGGGATTAATTCAAGCTGCTGAGGTTGAGTTTCCCAATGCTGACCATAGATTCTGTGTCAGACACTTGTATACCAATTTCAAGAAGCTATATCGAGGTAAATATCTGAGAAATTTATTATGGGCTGCAGCAAGAGCACCATATAAAGGGGCATGGAAGCAACAAATGGAGCTTATCAAGGGTGTTGATCAAGGTGCATATGACTGGTTGATGCAGCTAGAACCATCACAATGGACCAGGTCACATTTTAATCCATTCCCAAAGTGTGACATCCTCCTCAACAATATGTGTGAGTGTTTTAATAGGTTTATCTTAGATGCAAGAGACAAGCCAATTCTTACAATACTTAAGATGGTGAGATGCAAAATAATGATGAGAATTGCAAGAAAAAGAAAAGTCCAAGAGAACTGGACAGCCAAAATCTGTCCTAAAATCCTTGCAAAGTTGAACAGACAGATCATGGCTGCAGTAGACTGTAATCCTATCCACAACAGGGGTTCAGAATTTCAAGTGAAGACCATTTCAACAAGATATGTGGTAGACATTTCAGCCAGAACTTGGTCTTGCAAAAAATGGGATATCACTGGAATACCATGCAGGCACGCATGTTCTGCTTTGACTCTCAACCGCGACAAGATTGAGGATTATGTGGATGAAGTCTATTTGGTAGACAAGCACAGAGATATATACTCACACATCATCCACCCATTGAGGAGAATGGAACAGTGGGAGGAGGCAAACTGATGTGAGGTAAAATTACCAAGGAAAATAAGAACCAAGAGAAGGAGGCCTACAATGAAGAGGAGGCTGGAGGCTGGTGAGGAACCCATTGCTAGAGTATGAGAAGGACTGGAGGACCTAACAAATGTGGCAACTGCAATAAGCCTGGGCATAATAAGAAGACTTGCAAGGCACCTGCTTCAACATCGGTATCAAAAAGGAAGAGAGATGCTCAAAGTCAGCCTAAACAGAATAGATCAAAGAAGCAGACTGTTATAAGGGAGGCAGCTGATCCACAGCCACAAACTGAAAATGTCTTTATGCAAACTAGACAAAGGGTAAGAAGACTACATCTGATTTATAATACAAAATGGTAAACTATATAATTTTAATACAGGGTAAGAAGACTGAATTGAGTATGTTGATCCACAGATTAATACAGGGTCTGGAGGAGGGACAGTGGCCAGACAACCAATTTCAAAGAACAAAGTTGTTGAGACAAGGGCAACAGCTACACCAGTGCCAAAGAAGATGGGTCAGCCACAAAGGAAGGGAAAACAACAACACAACAGGGAGAAGACAACAAAGGGAAGGAAAAAAAAGAATAAAAAGAATAAGTGATGGTTAAGAGTAATCGTAGCACTTTGTCAAGCATTTGAGGACTTTCTCACTTTTGTGTATGATCTGATCTTGTAGAATGATCTCATCCACTATGATTTAGGATGGATGAAGAAGGTTAATTATAAAAAATCCTTATGGTATGACATGCTTCATACATAGGGCAATTATTTTGTCAAATAGGTGCTCAGAGATGCAAACAGGTCATGCTTCTTTAAGGACCACAGTAGGACAAACTAAATTTAATTGGGATGTCAATAAGACAACAAGTTTTAAACTAGGAATACAGTAGGACTAGATAGTGATGACGATCTACCTAGGTAGTGATACTAATCTAACAAGGTAGTGATGTCGATCTACCAAGGTAGTGATGTCGATCTATCAAGGTAGTGATGTCAATCTACCTAGGTAGCGATATCGATCTAACAAGGTAGTGACGTCGATCTACCTAGGTAGTGATACCGATCTAACAAGGTAGTGATGTCGATCTACCTGGGTAGTGATGCCGATCTACCATGGTAGTGATGTCGATCTAATTAGGTAGTGATGTCGATCTAACTAGGTAATGATGTCGATCTAACAAGATGGTGATGTCGATCTACCTAGGTAGTGATATCGATCTACCAAGGTAGTGATATCGATCTACCTAGGTAGTGATGTCGATCTACCTAGGTAGTGATGTCGATCTAACTAGGTAGTGATGTTGATCTACCTAGGTAGTGATGTCGATCTACCTAGGTAGTGATGTCGATCTACCTAGGTAGTGATGCCGATCTACCTAGGTAGTGATGTCGATCTACCAAGGTAGTGATGTCGATCTACCTAGATAGTGACGTCGATCTAACAAGGTAGTGATGTCGATCTACCAAGGTAGTGATGTCGATCTAACTAGGTAGTGATGTCGATCTACCAAGGTAGTGATGTCGATCTAAAAAGATAGTGATGTCAATCTAACTAGATAGTGATGTCGATCTAACAAGGTAGTAATGTCGATCTAACAAGGTAGTAATGTCGATCTAACAAGGTAGTGATGTCGATCTACCAAGGTAGTGATGTCAATCTATTATCAATGATGATCTATTAAGACAACAATTTCAATCACTATACAGATGGATATTCATTCTGACGATGTCGATCGAAATAACATGTCATGCTGATCTCACCCCTAAGTAGGACACACTAAAGGACATTAATAGGACTGCAACTTTTAAACTAGGACACTAATAGTACAACACTTTTTAATTTAGGACTACAATACTACACCAATTTTTAACGTACAACTACTATAGAACACTACGATATAGAACAACTGGTGCTCAGAACGTACTTAACATTCAAACGATTGAGACTAACAATTGAGAATCAAAGCTGAAACTAACATAAAGCTGAAACATCTGGTCATCCATACGAATGCCAAATGAAAAAGACCCAAGAAGTCATAGAAAGGAACTTCAATCTGTTGTTCTGCTTCCTCAAATACCCAACTCTTGCTTCCACAGCTTCATTGTTGTTCCGCTTCTTCTTCTCAAACATCCAAAGAATCATCTGCCAACGTCATCCCTCAACCACGACATGCGCAACAAAGCTTTGACCCCGCATTTGCACATGGGTACATCCTCCGGCATCATCTCCGCCGCTGAACTGAAACTTGAGCTCGACATCTTCACCGATTCGAACTACTGTGCGTTATCTCGATCCTTGATGATACAAAATGGCAAAGGACAGACCTAGATCTGGGTCTTATATGAAATTAGTAAAGAGCCTCCAACACAATAATGCCTAATCATTACAATCATGCCATGTACCAGGGGTGATTCGGTCCACATATAACCAATAACATGCCAAGTCAGCGTCAAACGGCCAAACTGATGGAAAAAATCAAAAAAGGACGACAGATAAACAAAAAGTTAAAAAATAAGACTTTAATGGTACAAAAAGTTAAAACATGACCCTAGTGGTACGATAATTAAAGATACAGGACTTTGGGTGCACTTTACCCGTTTATTTTCGTTTAGCTTTGTTGAATCTTTTGTTCTCTAGGTCTAGTTATTTAGGCTTCCTTTTCGATTTGTCTATGAATATTCTTGGCTTGTATTATTTTTCATGCAGTAATTAATACTAAGCCATTTTGCCCTCGAAAAAAACCATAACCAATTCTATTTGAATATCAGTTGTTGGTCAATACCTAGTTCTACTTTATGATCTTGTCCTACTTGATACCCAGTTGTTGGTTCATATCCGGGCCATATATATTCCATTAAACTCCATGTATATCAGCTGAGGCCATGGAACATAAACACAAACAACTGATGATGATGCGGAAGGATCAAGTTCAGTTAAAACTGATCAGGTTATAGAAAATCAATTTAAAAGCCTGCAATGTGAATTTCTCTTTCATGAAAAGAAAAAAGAGAAAAACAACAGTCAAAACCATTCTTCAATAAACAAAGTACGGCTTATTTATGCTTCTGGTTTTGTTTTAATATTCCAAATTGTATAAGGAAAATCGTTCTGAGCAAAAACACAATCAAAGAAACGAAAATATAAACCCACCAGACTCCTCCGAAATGAATTAGTAGCTGATTAAGAAAAGCTTGCTACCCCACTAATTTAGGGGTTAAACCCACCCATAAAATTATGAACCATCACAAGCAGAAACAATATCTGAAACCTCACCTGAGATTTTCGTTCTTGCGGCTAGGAGTAGAGGCAAAGGGCAAGGCGGAGGTTAGTCTGAAGATAGAGGTAGATGTCGAAGGTCGAGGCAAAGATGTAGCTTATTTTTCTAAAGACAGCCAAGACATAAAAAATCAAGTCAAGGTTCAAATCATGCCAAAAGAGTGGACAACATTACGCAAAACCCTTGATTCCCAAAACATGATGCTAAACCAAGACAAACCTAACTAAGGATACAAATCATACCAAGATGTAACAAACTAATTGTAGCAGTAGCCGAATTTGTTTTCAAGGTATAAGTATTTTAATTGATTTAAATAACTTAACAAGTAACAAGCTACTAAAAGTAAAATTAGCCAAGACCACAACCAAAGAGAAAAATCACAATACAAGAGATATGAACAATAAACACACAATGTAGCATACAAGTTTACTCTTTGCACCAAGCTTCCTTTTCCATATTATAGTTTTAAGTTTACCCCTCAATTTCAAGCTAGCAGTTGACTGATATTTTGATCACGCATATAAGAAAGAAATGCAACTGAACGGTAGTAAGCCTTAATCACATAGCTCATGAAGGAACAACAAAGCTTTGATGCAGATTTTCAGATCTCGCTACAAGCTTTAATCTAAGTTCACTGCTGTAAACATGCTAAATTAAACTCCTAACTTCTAGGCTTAAACCAAACAACTCAGCTAATTAAGGTCACCAAATAACAAGAATATAAGTTAAGCATGCTTTAAACACTTTAAGGGCAGGGCAGCCTCATACTCAAACAGGCAGGCATCAGTTTAATTAATAGACCTTCAAGTTCAACCGAGATTAACAAGCTTAACTCAGTCTTTAACTAATCTGTCGACTTATGAATTTTAACATAATTAAATAAAAGGAATCGGCGAGTCAACCAAGACATGTAACTAGCAAATCAACTCAAGACCAGCACGCAAGAATCAGATTTACTTACCAATCAATTAATTGTACATGCATGATTCATAAATCAGGAATCAACCTTCCTTGAGTTGAGGATGGAAGTTTTCTAATCAAAATGAAAATTAATAAAATTGCACAATGACAAATTTATCTGTCCTGGGGTGTGAATCAAGTTGATTTTCCTATTAGTTTCATAGGGAGTATCAATTTTTTTAAAAAAAAAAAAAAACTGAAAGCAAAACAAAAGATGAAAGAAAACTTGAAATCATCCCGAAATGTTTAGTTGGGCTTGGGTTCAAAGTTGATAAAAGGCTGGCCCAAATCATCCACCTTACCTTTTCTCTCGGGGACTGGACACATGATGTTTAGATTCATTTTATTCAAATTATATTCAAATCTTCTTCAAGTTTTATATAGCTCGTTTGAGAACATGTAAGCGAAACAATAATTTGTTTCGTTAAATTTTTTCTTCTAACATTATTTACTTACATCACAAAACATTGCTATAAGTCCAAATATTTAATATTATTAATCATAATCGAAAATATAATTGTTATGACGATGAACACTTCAAAAACGAAAATCAAACAATTAAAAATTGAAGAGAGAAACTTAATTAGAAAAAGAGAAATATATATCCATATTCACTTTTTATAATTAGGATGATTTTTTAAATTTTAAATGCTCTACAATTACCTTACTAGGGTTAACTTTTACCTAAAATATTGTACAATCTATCCCATTAATTGATTATTCATGCCCACTAACATCCTATGGTTTAGGGCTAAACTTTTACCTACATTTCTGATCGTTAGTATGGCTATCAGATCAAGCATTGAAAGTGGGCACTGTGAAGAATTAGATCAGATCTAACATTTGCACTCGAAGAAACATTTCCTTAATATATAATCGAACCTCGAACCGTCTCCAATTAATTTATCGAAACCGGCTCGAACGTGACATCCAATTTTGTTACTCACCCCTAAGTATGGCTATCAGATCAAGCATTGAAAGTGGGCACTGTGAAGAATTAGATCAGATCTAACATTTGCACTCGAAGAAACATTTCCTTAATATATAATCTCACCGTCTCCAATTAATTATATAACACATCCAATTTTGGATTGTCGCTAAAAAATTCTACATTTTTTTTAAATGAAAACTTCTCTCCTTTAAAGTTATCAAACTATCCATATTTTATTTTAACTTTAACTACATAAAATCTTACATTCACCTTAATCTCCATATCAACACAAAGTATATAATTAATTGGAGATGAATGAAATATATATATATATATATATATATATATATATATATAATTATGTATAATTATGTCACAATAATCAATTCAAACGATAGGTACTAGTAATGGAAATTAAGGAGGCTCCTAATTATTAATTTCCTAGTACAATTGCATCAAGAAAATTCATGCATCAGCCTGGCAAAAGTAAAACTAGAAGCCTAGCAATTGGTGATCAATTTACAGTGGAGGCAGCCATGTGAGAACAATGGGGCTCCTAACTTTATGATCATGCCCATCTTTCCACACAAGCCCTCCGAACTCCGGCATCATCTGCCGGGATCTGGTCGTGAAAGTCACCTTGTACGACAGCTTCTGGTGTCTCCTGCTGAAACTCAATATTTCCGGCTCAACCTTCACGGCGGCTCCTTTGAATGGCGAAACCACAACATGGTATGTTGAAACAGGAGGACCCACATTCGTAACAGTCCTATGAATGGTCTGAGCAGAAACCGGTCTTCTCTCCGGGAACACCACGGAGATCGCCGGATAGTTCAAGTCACCGGGAGTAGTGACGGTATGCCTGCAAGTTTTGTTGGAGCTCTTACTGAAAACTTTGAGCTGCAATGTTGACAACTGTTGCGTGCAGAGGAAGTCAAAGTAGTCCTGAGCTCCAATGTCGTAAACCAGACCAGGATCCAGAGCTCGCGACGGGTTGATATGGCCGGCCCCATGATCGTAGGAGGTCGAAGGAGTTTCTGAAGATGCATCTCTCAGAGGGTTGTGAGAGTTGTCGTGAACGTACGCCGTCGTCATCAACGCCGACTTGATCGCCGCCGGGCTCCATTGAGGATGTCTAGCTTTGATCAGTGCAGCAACGCCGCTCACATGGGGACAAGACATGGAAGTCCCGGACAAGATGTTGAACTTAACTCTCCGGCGATCCTCCGGCAAGCTGGAAGGTCCAAGAAGTCCGGTCCACGCAGCCAAGATGTTCACTCCCGGTGCAATAACATCTGGCTTCAAAATCTCAAGGCTCAAGAAATTCGGACCTCTGGAAGAGAACGCCGCCACCACAGGCGACGGTTTAGTCCCTAATCTTGTACCGAGAAATGCTAATGTCACGGTGGCGTTACGGCTTGTTAATGCGTAGCGTTTCATTTCTTTAGCTTCATTTTCTCCGACAGCTACTGCCGGTAAGAGGTGGCAATCTGCGACGAGCTCTTCTCCGTTTGCGGCGGTGTTCGCTAGAATCATGCCTACACCTCCGGCGTCTTTAACCACTAGACCCTTTTGGACGCGAGGGCTAATGCCACGGTCGCAGATGACGATCTTGCCGGAGACTCTGTGTGGATCTAATGTTCCCTCGAGACAGAGCGAGCTTGGGTCAGGGCTGGTTGAATTTATACTTCCGGTGTACAAAACAGGGTACTGTTTGTTGACGGAGAGAGATCTCCGGCCTTTGTAGAGGGAAACGCCGGTTACGGTTTTACCGGTTCCGAGATTGACTGTTGCCGGGAAATCTCTGTCCATGGTGCTTGCTCCGACAGTTGTTATCCACGGTGACACGTTGGTGAGACTCACAGGATCGGGGCCTCCGTTTCCGGCGGAGCAGGACACGAACACACCCATCTCCATCGCTCCGAATGTCGCGATTGATAGACTGTCACGGTAGTACGACGCAACTCCGCCGCCTAAGGAAATCGAGAGGACGTTAACGCCGTCAGCGACGGCTCTGTCAACCGCTGACAGAATGTCGGAGCTGAAGCACCCTCCCGTCCAGCACACCTTGTAAACGGCCAGCCTCGCTCCCGGTGACATCCCTCTCGCTGTCCCCTTAGCGTAACCCAAAAGGTTCGCGTTACGGACCGGTGAACCGGCGACGGTTGCAGCCGTATGGGTCCCATGTCCGTCCTGGTCTCTCGGCGACTTGTACTCGCTTAGCTCGTTGATTTTTCCGGTGGCAGCTTCGTAGCCTCTGTAAAATGATCTTGCACCGACGATTTTTTTATTGCAGTGTTGTTCCGTGAACCCTCTTCCCGTGTCACAAGCTCCTTTCCAGTGAGCCGGCACCGGCATCATCCCGGTGTCGTTGAAGCTGGGACTCTCCGGCCATATTCCAGTGTCGAGAACGCCGACTACCACGTCATGGTCTGCAAATGTTTCGGCCCAGATGCTCGTGCTATCCGCCGGTTCCAGTCCAAGAAACAGAGGACTTCTGGTCGTGTGGAGTTCATATTTCGTCTCTGGGAGTACAGAAACGACACCGTTTTGCTGCTCAAGCCTGTTCGCTTCTTCTTCCGTCAACTGCGCAGCCACTCCATGGAAGGCGTTGTGGTAGCTGTAGATCACCCTGGCTTCACGGTCCTCCTCGACGTCGCCGTTACGAAGAGGGTTGGAAACTACGGACTGTATCTTGGCTAAGTACCATTCGAGGTCGCTGGTGGCTGAATCAGGCATGGTGGACTTGTCCATATGAACAATATAGGTGGTCTTCTTGCTGGGCCGAGAAGCCAAAACGAAAGGGATTGTTAGAATGATGAAGGTGCAGAGCCATTGGAGAAGATTTTGAGGCATTGTTCTGTTTCAAAGAAAGAAGAAGCTTGTTTGGAAAGGAGGGAGGTGAAGCTTGAAATATCTGGTGAAAAGGTAGGTTAATAACTAGAGGTCTCTCTTTATTTTTATTTTTTTGAATAGCAGAGGTCACTCTTTATGATGGTTGGTTGATCTTTGAATGCACCAGAGAGGTAGCTGGTGGCAGAAATTAATTTGACCCTAGCATCTTCAAATTTTAACTGCAAATACATGAGGATTTGGTCAGGAACTTCTGATGTAGTACATGTGTAAAATTCCTATTTTCTTTGAAGCAAACAAACAGAGAAAGTGGTGAAATTGCCATAGGTTGGTACTAAAATATGCACTTGATTCTTTTTTACCAATATAACTATATTTTTTTAATGAAACAATTTTTGGAATACAAATTGTACTTTGTAGCTCAAACTGTTGGTTACATACAGAGTGATTAAGTTGTGAAACATGGGATTTAAGAGGCAGGAATGTGAAATTTATGACAGTGTAAGGATGGGTTCAGATGGAAAGTAGCAAGTGTCTATAAGCTTTTGGGCCAGTTCACAAGATGCATGTAATTTTCAGCAGCTCAGCACCGGCAACAGGTCCTGCATTAATGGGAAGGGCCCATCTCCCTTCACCGTGTTTTTTAAGGCTAAATTGTGCGGGAAGCCCCTCAACTTTAAGTAATTTGAGCCGAGTCACTGATCGTCGGTCCTTGTATTAGGAGCTCATTTGGTTGGTGTAAAGCCATTTTGGCTTAAGCTATTGCCTTCGTATCTGTGTATGTAAATTCTTTTCTAATTTATTCATTAAATTAATAATTTTTATGATTAAAAAAATGTATTTCAACTTTAAATTAGATAAATTTATTGTTTTGAAATATATTTATATTAAATATTTGGATAAATTGGAAGAAACTTTTTATATAGGTGAAAAACCAATAATCTAGACTTGAGTCATTCGCTTCCCACCAACCAAATGCAACCTTATGATCGGCTTTGTTTCACAAAACGTCAAAACCCCGTCTCAGATTAAAAGGTAAATGTAATCTCTAATAAAGTACAAGGGTCACTCCTCTGTATAACTTTGCAGATTTTTTTTCTAAAAAAAAAAAAATATCTGCCTTTTGGGTTTTGTTCATCCTTGGGCCGGATCCTGACGGGCCAGACTTTCCGGACATCAAGGTTGTGGGATTCTGGTCTCTGTACAACGGCGATCGATGCTATGTGTAGATCGGGCCCGACATTTTTCAAAGTATTACCATGTATCTACGCCTATGAGAAAAACGCATTCTCAAACCTATAAAACAAAATTACAAATTAAATTAAATTTATACTAATTATCCAATTTATTTATAGTATTAGTGGATAATTGAATGTTTGAAACCTTAAGAGTTGAAATGACAAGAATGTAAAAGTATGTGTAATTGGTGAAATTATCTTTTATCCTAAAACTTCTTTTATCTCGTCACTTGATCGTTTAGATTTGTAAAAGTGCTAATCTTTTGACCGATTTGCTCTTTCGTCCTCCATTCTTTGTGTAATTACACTTAGGTCCTCAAGTTTAGATGAATTTTCAGTTAAATCCTATGGTTATTCACATCAAACAAACATGTTTTACTATTTGCACTTAATTTCTCAACAAATCAAACTCTACAATATATATGGCAATAAGGAGAGTAATAAACATATTAAATACAAGAATTATAGAACTAATGAAATGGAAAAGAATTCCAAATTAGAGACCTGTTTTGAGAGGGAAAAGACTTATGTTATTAAACCGACAAAATTACGATGAGGATTCTGATTCGGCAGGGGAGAGCTTAAGCTCACCCTGCCCGGACCAATGAGGGCTCGGCTTTCAGGTAGTATGGGTTCGGAGTCTCCCCGCACTACCCTTTATTTTCTCAAATTGACTCGACTGGTATGGTTCATGCTCTTTCTTGTTGTTTCTTGGATAAGAGGGATAATAAATATGTGGACTTGTTACTTGCTGGATGTTTGCCTGGTAGATACTTATGCAGGGACCGAGCAGTTTACAGCTCTTAGTGAGCTAGCAAGGTGGTCGTTGGTTGCGTTTGTTTATCTCGCGAATGTTGGGCATTGGTATCTACCAACTACAATCTCTCGTAGGACGATACAGGAATCTAGTCTTTTCACAATTTGGCATCTTTATTATTGGCTTATTCAGTGCATGGTCGAAGCTACAGAAGATACTCATCTTTTATCCCTTGCTTTAGCTAATTTTAGTTTCTTTGTTGCACATTTATTTTGTGCTTTCAATCAGAACTGGTTTGCTACTTTTTGCTCACTTCTAATTAGAGCTTTTATCTTAGATGTTCTGGGGACGTGTTCCTCGTTAGTGTTTGTAACTCGACGACAGACGCATTAAGTTGAATGAAAGTCATCCTTTCAAAAAAACCAATGAAATTATAATACGAACTCAAACCATCAAAGTAGCAAAGACATAAAAGTAAGAAACATAACATCCCGCACAGGAGGAAGGAAAAAAATGAAACAAAGCAAAGCAACAAAATAAGTAAGAGTAGTAGAAAACAAAAGAGCAAGTAGCAATGCAGAGATAGTAAACATATGTGTGGCTGAACTAAAGGTCTGAAGATGTTGAGTTGATGATATGAGAAAGGGTCCTAAGAAATGCCCGCTCCAACAACGGTGTGCTCCACCTGACGATTAACAATATTCCTCCACACTTGAGGGCAATTGCTACATTGGATAGGGTTCGGAACCTGCACTAGACAAAAACAAACGACACTGTGACCAATTTAATCCCCGAGAATCGGGCTTGAATCATCTAGAAAGATCCAAGTCTCAAACAACCTGCATCAGACAAACTCATAACTCCGGGCATGCAAGTCTTTACTCAGCCTTACCAAGAGACCACTCTCCATTTCCCCCAACATCTTTTGCCAATTTTGCACGCTTTCTTCCCCTCCAGGAACCAATTCGTTTAGGCTTCTCCTTACCACCAACATCACCCCTCGCCAGACCACACATAGCGGATTTACTCCTAGCCACATCCATAGAGGTAGCCAAAGCCACCGAGGGAGTACATCCTAAGTCACCGTCCTTCACAACTGGGAGGGGCTTGGGAACCATTGGGCCAAGTAACACACTAACCACGAGTTCCCCCGTGATAGGGTTGCCTTAGAACTCAAAAATCCCACTGATCAAACCTGACCCGAACGGCACCAACAGAGACTTCAAAGAGGCCAGCCTCGAATTGAAACAACCCGTCAAAGCCAATTTCAAGGTCGGGGGAGAGCATCGACAGAAGATGCGTGCCACATTAATGTCAAGCCCTGATTTTCAGCAGGGTAAAAACCCTAAGCCTCGCAAAAACACAGAGAGATCTGACGATTACTAGGATATGGATGAAATCATAGGCTTCAGACACCGCCCTTTCCTGGAAAAATTTGCAACAATGACACAAAAACAGTACACGATGCACACACCTTCCTCCACGATGGATTCACAGGAAAAAAATTTCCTCATACTAGAGGTGGGGGAAAATCTATCTTCCTGCATACGCGGCATACTACTATTGGTTGAAGCCACTATTAATTACGGATTGTCACCCCCATAATAAATAGTGGCAACCCCGTAATTAATAGTGATGACACAAACCAATACGGATATGTCATGTATGCAGGAAGGAGGACTTTCCCCTAGGTTGGAGCAAAATTTTGTTCGGCTTTACGCGATAAAAATCAACACCCAAGAAGTAGCGTCTCACTAGAGCCGAGTGGCCTCCGACGCTCCTAAGGCCTCCGACGCGGTGGCACCATGCGAAGAAGACACCATGAACCAGAGCGGCATTGCTCTAGCTTCGCTAGGGTAACATTTTTTTTTACAAATTAATCTTCATTGGCGGCATGTGTCAGAGGACACGTGTCAGTGATGTCCTAAACGTATGCCTTCAAATGAATCCCTTAAGTCGTTCGGGTAGTGGATTGTTTGGGTAGTGGGTTGTTTGGGTTTTAATGAGGCTTTTATTTTATGCTACCGATTTGACCTTTTGCTATGCTTTATTGAACCAGACTGAGCATTATTATCTATTTGATTGGGTCTGATGGCCATCAATATAAATTCAAGTTAGCGGCTTAAGTGCTTTTTTCCTATTTTTTTCTTCTATAGAGTTAAAAGTTAAATTCAATATCCCCTAATTATATCCTTAGAGATTTAACCAATTGAGTAAGAGACATGAGGACTCTTACCCTTATTGGTATAATGCTAAAAGGGGGAAAGATAGAAGAATGTCCCAGTATGTATACTATCTCTACATCTAACAATTTAATTTTATTTTATAGCACATTGCTTCGATTGACCACTATTCTCCTCATCCTCAAATCGTGACTTCGTAATTGTCATCATTCATTAGGCTACCAATTAGACCAGGCGGTTCATCTTATACAAGATGTCACCATACCTATTTGTTACACTAGACTTGTCCATCATGATGTAAATTAAATTTCAAGTTTGGTCTCATCAATAATTCTATAATTATTTTCGGCTACTGGCCGTTATGAAGCTCAAATTAATTGTTTTTAATTCAAATTGAAAGGCGATGTCCAAAATCATAAAGAAATTATTACTTGAAATGACCATAGTTATTGCGTTACGAAATAAGTATATATACAAGTGTTTTAGAAATTAATTATCTCAAATTAATGACAAATGCTTGTATAGCTGTCCTAGATATTTCTAAAAAAAATTTGTGACGTTTAAATCATTCTTAATTAAGTTCCCATATATCCCATAATACAATAAATCCATGTTTTTTGTTCCCCAAATGAGAGAGGTATAATAGGGGTCACGATTTCAACCTTACCATTATGGTCATAACCAACCAACTCCTCGTTTCACCATAAAGCTAAGTTTCTCTAAAATGGGGAAGCAAAGTCCACATTCTCCAAATTATTTTTACTCCAACTCCGACAACTTCCCATTTTAGAGAATTATGTATTTATTACAATAATAAAATATTATACATTTTTATTGATAATTAATAAATTATTTGAAGAGATGATAGAGAAAATATGTTTAAACCAATAACAAATAGTTAAAAGAGATGAGAGAGGAGAGAAGTTTGAAAAAAAATTGATTTTGAGAGGCTCTCCAAAATTTGGAGAATGCTCCAAATTTGGGGAAGTTTTCCCATTTTTCCCCTTCTTCCTCATTTTGGAGAATGAGATGGGGAAGCTGTTGAACCAAAAAAAGCCTCAAAATTCTCCAAAAAAGAGCATCCCAATAAAATGAGGAAGCTATTGGAGATGCTCTTACAATCCTTTCATCTGTTTGCCACCTAACATTTTAGGATCAGTTGAATTTTGCGAATAAATAAATATGTTATAAGATAATGTATCATTAATTCACACTATTTTTTTTAAAGGGAATGCTCTCATTCAAAATCATTCGACTAGAGCCGAGAATGTTTGACAAACATGGACAGAACCCTGAGGAAAGCTAATAACTAGCTCTTGGCAATATCGAGTAGTACGAGAACTACTAACCAGATAGCTTAAGGCTATGAAGTTGACTAACTTAGAAACAAACAGTGTAACCAACATTAACAAAACTAAAGATAGGAAGTACACCCAAGTGGAAAATAATTGAACAATAGTGGGACGCAAGAACTCCAACCAAATTGAGATGTAATCTTCAAATGGCTTCAAAACTTCCAACGGATTTCTACCCACAGCATACCTTGAGAAATAATCGGCTACCGACCTCCTCCACCAAGGGAATCGCTGCAACTGACTCCAAAAAGCCTAGACACTGTAAAGAAATCCGGAAGAAAACATCCTGTAGCGACGTGATATTTGACAGGAATCGCCACCAATCTTATATCCTAGGTCGATTGGAAACCTAAAAATGGTCTACGAGAGATCTAAGTTCGTTTGTCAGTTACGTACAAAAATTGGTAGCGGTTCTTTTAGATTTTTGCTTTATTTTATTTTATTTTTTTCTTCTCTTTTTTTAAGGAAAAGAATTGGCAAAAAAAGGGGGAAAATACATAAAAATCCTAAATAAAAGAAAATAATAAATTCAGAGGGAGATTGGGTAAAGCAAGATAAGTAAAAAGGAAATAATAATAATAATAATAATAATAATAATAATAATAATAATAATAAAAGTTGAAGAAGAAGATAAAAAAACAAAGAGGAGAGAGGGATGTCATGCAAGCAAAAATCAAATATGGCAACCATTTAGTAAAGTAATTGAGGAGAAACAAGCACCCAAAAAAGGTTAAAGGATTCAAGTATTATACATAGTTAAGTGGTGATGGAGATATACACTAATTTTGTTGATAAAATGATTTTTTTGTTCTTTTCTTTAATTAAGAATAAAAGTTGGAAATAATTAGGAAAAATAAAAAAAATATAAAGGATAATAAAAGGGACCCTCTGTTTTACATATTGACAAATGTTTCAAAAGGAAACAACAAGAAAAAGTTTAGACTTAGTGCCCAAACTGTCACATTTTAATCTTTGTTTGTGAGTTGTTTGATGGAATGAGGAATTTAGGGAATGAAGTGCACAAACAAAAAGAAAAGAAGGAGTAAAGATGATGATACCAAAATATGATGAAGAAACATATGCAGCTAGGGTGTGTGCGGGGTGGGGCGGATAGTGAGAAAAATAGTATCCGCCCCACCGAGTGCGGGTACCCAATTTTCACGATTTTTTGCGGTTCAGATCGCGGGTATCCGCATATGTTCCTTAGTGTACTTACCCTATAAAATCTTTCAATATACTTAGAGATATTTTAAAATTTTGTATCATATGTATATATCTAGAGAATAAAAAGAAGAAAAGTAGTTTGCATAAATAGAATAACAATGTAACATTGCAAATCATGTATCATTATTGTATGAAATGAGTTTTCACGCATAATATAAAAGAAATTTTATAAAAAAAAATTGAGATGAAGGAAGCAATTTTAGATAAATTGTTTGTAAATAGACATATGAGGATCGGTTTGGGTATCCGTGGGTTTCTAAAATTAGAACCCGCAGGTTATTGGTTTCTTCGGTTCGTGAATTTTTCGGTTTCGGATCATGCGGTTCGGTTCGGTTTCTTGGTTTTGCGGGGTTTTTGAACACCCCTAGATGCAGCAGCAGTTCGCGGATCCTCTGGCGGGTCGAGCTCCTGCCGGGTCGTGGTTGCGTGTCATCGCCTTCTGGTCGCTCTCTGGATTTAGATCCGGCTAGGTTGGTGCGGTGGAGGCTGTGGAGGTCGTCGGCGTCGGTGACATAGCGGATTGTGGCTCGGGGCGTTGAATGCGAGCGGGTTGGGCGAGAAGCGGGTTGGCGGGTCGAGGGAGTTTTCTCCGGCCTCCGGCGATCTCCAGGGAAAAGGAGGGTGTCTTGGATCGCAAAGTGGAGGGTCGAGGACGAATTCGGCGGTGAGCGACTTTTGTGAGGTTTTCTTCGATTTTCTTCCCGGACAAAATGCAAGTCTTCTCTTTACTTTAATTTTCCTTTTTTTCTTTGTAAGTCTTCTCTTTTAAGTTATTTTTCTCTCTTTTTTTTGTTTTTTTATAAAATTAGATAATCAAATTTTAATTCTAGAATAATGAAAAATGAAAGGACAAGAATAATAACAAAAAGTGCAAAGATTGATAAAAATGACAAAAATACATACAATAATGAAAATGACAAAAGCATATGAAATAATAAAAATGGCAAAATGAAAATAATAAATAAAGAAAGTACATACAATAATGAAAATGATAAAAATCACATAAAATAATGAAAGTGACGAGAAATATATAAAATAATAACAAAAATCACATAAAAATACAAAATACTGAAAAATACGACAAATCACAATTATGAATAAGATACTACAACAATCTAAATTACTAGTCCGGACAAAATTGGGTGTCACCACATCCAACCTCAAATCAGAACTCACCACAGACCACCAGAATCCAATAACTCCAACGATGTACTTGAGTCACATTAAGGCACCAAGCAGGGTTGGGGGACTTCGGACCATCTCTGCTTGGAAAACACGGGCTCACTGCTCTATGCAGGAAGAGCCATTGCCCCTCCCTGCCGCTTCTTCTTTCGCCAAATCTTCTTTCACTAGACCAACTTGAGCCCTTTTCCGTCCCGGGACCAAAACAAGGGCCGCCCCCAACCATGGTGGAGGGCCAACAGTCTATCAAAGAAAATCCAATCAATCCCACCACCTCCTCGTACCAGCCCTCTCGAGAGAGTGACTGGTAGTAGCCTCGCCATTGACCACCCGCAGCAAAATCGCAACTGGCAAGCTGTCGAAGCCGGCGACCAGCATCCGCTAAAGGGTGGGAACCATGACCTCTCAGCGGCCTAACGACACAACCATGAGAGAGCTGAGACACCCCGCTGGAAGGATGCCTGGCAGGAAACAGCAAACCGATGCTGCATATGAGAAATCGGCCAGGAGACCACCATCGCACCAGAGGAAGAAGTCTGAGGGATCATATTTGCGAGGGTAGTCGCTAGACCCAGTCAAATCGTTGAACGAGACGATAAAGAACATGGGAAATCCGGCACAGACGATGTCGCCAAACAACAGAAGAAGCAAGGCGCACAAATTGATCGGGAGATTTAGAACACGGAAACGTACGACGGCGTTAGGATGAACTCCACCGTGCAAACGAGGCGGCGCGAGTGAAACAGAGACAACAACGCCGAACCTATGGCCGGAAAAATGCAGAGGAGAACCCAACAACAACCATGGTCGGCGACCGCCGGAAAGATGGAGAAAAGAAGAGGGGCCACAACAGCCTTGGAAACCCTAGCCATAATTATTAATTCACACTATTTTTAAGACTCAAAACTTCCCCTATAAAATCTCATATTACCCTCCAAGTCCCAAACATTTACCCCTACCACAATTTTTGTGAACATTTCTACATATTTCAGTAGCTTGGTGTGCGAAACAAAATACTACTCCCTACGTCCTCAAAGAATGGTGCTTTTTTTTCTCTTGATTCAAATTATTACGATGAAAAGTTCATTAAAAAATTGGAAAAATACATTAAGAAATTACAAACATTAATTTACAATTTGCATTTAAATAATTTAATTTTGTATATTAAAATGTTGGTAAAATAAAATTATTGATTAAATGCTGAAAAAGAAACACACCAATATTTTTGTGACAGATGTGGTAGTAATTTATACTATGCAAATGGTAATATTTGAATATTTCTAACTTTTAAATATATTTATTAAAATATTAACTATTTTTTGAATTGCTCATAACAATAATTTGAATTAATCGCAAATTTCAGCGTTAAACAGAAGAATTAGTTTGGAACTGATCAGAAAATTAATTATGTTAAGGTATCAGAAGAATATATTTAGAGTACTCTATACGAAAAGTAAGGAAGATTTTTCTTAACCTTTTTATTTGGCATATTACGTTTAAATATAAAAAAGAATCAATTATATAGAAAGAGCTATTCGAGCTACTATTATAATTATATAGTTTAAATAGTATTATATCTAATTTGGTTGGTATGAAGTCACGTTGATGTAATGGCATAATTTTGTGACTTAATAAAATATGTAAAAACTTATCTCCGTTTGGCATAATAAATTGCAAAATCTTCTTCTTCATGTTAATCTGTTTTAATCACTTGCATGAATAATTATTTACAATAAAATGATTCGACTCAAAGATAAGATTAACGAATAAAGTGCAACGGATGTCCCTTAAGTTTTAATTATGTCATATTTTAACTTTTTATCCTTTTAAAATCTTATTTTTAGTTTTTTGAAGCACATGTAATCCTTTTGGACACTTTTATCCCTTAGGACGAAAGAGGTAAATTATAGAAATTCCTTAAGGTATAGAAAAACTTTCAATTTAACCCTTAATTTTCATAACATACAAAAAACTAACAATTCCACAAAACAATAGAAAAATTATCTAAGTTTCCCCAAATTATTTCAAACTTAACAATTTTACCCTATTCTTTTTCCCATCTTCCTCTCCCACCACCACAGTCGGACCTTCGCCAGACAACCACCCTCCCTTCACTGGCGACACCAATCCTCTTCACCGGACCGCCTTCGACAGCCCAGGGCCGCGAATCGCGGCCTCGGGGCTGCAGATCGCAAGCTCAGGGCCGTCGATCTCGAGCCCTCGGCTATTGAAGGCGTCGGTGATGTTCCGGTGAAGGTTTGGCAATGGTCGACCGGTGAAGGTCCTGCGGTGGTGGTGGGAGGAGGAAGAGGGAAAAAGTTAAGGGTACGAATGTTAGATTTGAAATTGTTTGGGGAAATTTAGATAATTTTTCAAACTGTATTAGGAATTGTTAATTTTTTGTATGTTTATGAAAATGGTGGGGTAAATTGAAAGTTTTTCTAAATCTCAAGGATTTCTCTAATTTACATTTTTTGTCCTAAGGGGCAAAATTGTCCAAAAGAACCACATGTGCATCAAAAAATTTAAAATATGACTTTAAAATGACAAAAAGTTAAAATAAGACCCAAGTAGGATATAATTAAAAGTTAATGAACCTCTGGTGCACTTTACTCGTAGATTAACTCAATTTATCTTAATAAAAAAATAATGTATTAAGCCATTTAAACTGCCTATGACGAATCAAATAAATGGCTAATAAGTTGTTAATCAAATTAACATGTCTCCCTGTTAAAGATGAAAGGGCCTTATTGCTAACTACATATAAGTACTATGACTGGCCTGTAATTACATGTTGCTGCTAGTGCTAGCTCGCTTACTTGTACTAGAAGTATACTACAACTAGGATACTACACGTTGTAGTTAACTAGGACTCATTGTAATCCTTGTATATATTCTGTCGAGTATGATGAATGAAACTAAGAAAATAGTTTCCCAAAACCTAGAATTCTACATGGTATCAGAGCAAGTTTCGATCAATCTTGCATAATGGCTGCTACAGCTCCTAAGATCGATCCTTCCTCTCCTTACTTCCTCAACTCAGGTGATAACCCTGGATCAAACATCACAGGGTACCTGCTGAATGGAGATAATTTTCCCACATGGCTGAAAGCCATGACTAATGCTCTCGACTTACTTGAAGAGACAGGTATGACTCATTGTAAACCTGTCAAATTTCCAATCCAACAGCAACATAAACTGAGGGAGGTGGAAGATAAAAGACTTGAAGACCCGGGCAAATACAGGAGATTAATTGGAAAGCTTCTTTATTTGACAATTACAAGGCCTGATATCACTTATGTGGTAAATTTGTTAAGTCAGTTTATGAAAGAGCCACTAGAAGAACACTCGCGAGCAGCTATGAGGGTACTTAGATATTTGAAGGACTCACCAGGGCAAGGTCTTCTATTTCCAGTTAACAATACTCTACATCTAGAAGGGTTCTGTGATGCAGATTGGGCAAGTTGCCCTACGACTAGAAGATCAACAACAGGTTATATTACAAAGCTTGGAAGCGCACCTATATCATGGAAATCTAAGAAACAGCCCACGGTATCAAGGTCCTCAGCTGAGGCTGAATATCGAGCTATGGCTAGCCTCACAAGTGAATTAATTTGGTTGAAATCTCTCTTGGAAGATCTGTGTGTTCATCATTCGCAACCAATGAAGATCTATTGTGATAATCAAGCAGCAATACATATTGCCTCCAACCCAGTTTTCCATGAGAGAACCAAACACATTGATATAGATTGTCACTTTGTGAGGGAAAAGATGCACTCCCAAGATATTCAAGCTGAACATTTGAACTCTAAGTTTCAACTAGCTGATCTACTCACCAAAGCACTTGGGAGAGATCGGTTTCGATCTCTTACCCAAGTTGGGCATTCTAAATCCACATGCTCCAACTTGAAGGGAGTGTTAAAGACGAAAGGGTCTTATTGCTCACAACATATAAGTACTATGACTGCCCTGTAATTACCTGTTACTGCTAGTGCTAGCTCGCTTACTTGTACTAGAAGTATACTACAACTAGGATACTACACGTTGTAGTTAACTAGGACTCATTGTAATCCTTGTATATATTCTGTCGAGTATGATGAATGAAACTAAGAAAATAGTTTCCCAAAACCTAGAATTCTACACTCCCCAAACGTTTTCTAAATTGACTTCTAGGTGTTATTAATGATTTGGATTTTCTGGATGATTTGAATTCTTATGATAAGAGTTTGATTCCGACTAGATTTGCTTCTGATCATATAGGTAGTGTAGAGATCTTCTTCGCATCTTCGTGGCAATGTTAATACTCTGGTATGTGGAATCTTTGTCATTCTTTGGATGTAGCATTTGGTTGTTCGAGTGAACATTTCTTAAATCTCTATGTCATATTTAGTACATGTGCATGTTTTTCAGACATCTATAGCTATCAGCTTAAGTCTAAAATACGTGTCTCTAATCTCTTTAGTATATTTCATTTCCCTCATGTGTGAGATTGCTTTCTTTTTATTATTGTTGTTTACCTTCTTATGTGTGAAATTGTTTGCTTTCCTTTTTCATCTAGCATTGAATTTCTATTGAATTGACTTTGTACTATGATATTTTTTATATCTTAATATAATGTTTTTCCCCCTTAAAAAACCAAACTAATGGGTTGTTAATCTATCAATTAAATTAATGGGTAATAAGTTGTTTGTATTAATCCATCCAAACAAGATGAACCTGTTGAACCGTAGAAAGGCCACGATTATGATCAGTATTGATAGACCATTGGCCAAACTTTAATAGGCATATATTCTTTGAATTTGAACTTTTGAAGTTTGAAGATTCTATAATAGACGGCGTCAAGTAGGTATTCGCCGGATTCCATCCCATGTACTTATCAACATTAGATTTGGTTCCGTTCATCGGCCGGCCGCCACGTATCTACAGAAACCCCACCATTTTGGTGGTGTGTTTGAGTCGGATAACAAAATGGGTAACCAAAACAATAAACAATCTAAAATACTGTTCCTCTTTCGGTTTAAAAACCCGACCCGACCCGACATCACCACCCCCACCAAATTCCAATTATTCTCAATATCCATAATTTCTCATCGAGTCTGTTTGTTTGGTGATGTTGTCATTTTCCCATTTCCTTGTAAACAAACTTACTAAAACAAATAACAATCCATGATCCAACAAACAAAAATATAGAGCACCTCATATGAACATAGGAACTCTGTTTATGACAAAGTAAGGTTCCCAGCTCTGTTTACTAAAAGAAATGAAAACATAAAATACAGAAGAAACTCTTCTGCTCTGTTTTTTTCCCACAGCTGAAAAACAGAGTGAGAGACTCATGAATTTATTTACCTATGAAATCATCAATCTTTTTTTTTCTTCTTCTTCTTCTGTTTACTACTTCGTGTGTGTTTTTGTGTAGAACATTCGTATGTACAGAGAGTAAGACCTGCAAAGGCTTCAGTTTCTGAGGCGAGAAGGGATGATCTTGATGACAAGACCCGGGAAGACATCATCCGGGTCATGGATATGCGGGTTCCGCTCCACGATAAACGGGTCGCCACACTTGTCGCTGATCGTATGAAGGGTCTCGCCTTCACTCACCACGTAGATCTCATCGCAGGGCCGGTCCAGCAGCACCAGGCTCCCCCGCATCACGGCGCCGCCGGCCAGTTCTTCCGTCGAAGAATCGGCCTTGATCGAGCCGAAAAGGATCAAGACCAACATGCCTATGGCACAGTACCATGAGACCCTGTCAGCTACCGATTTGGGGTTGCTGATCAAGCTGAGCCTTTTAGAGGAAGAAGATGGTGAGAAAGATGGCATCTTTGAGGAGGAAGTGAAGAAAGAACCGTTTTTTGTTAATTGGGTATGGGTGTGTGTGGAGAAAGAGAGGGAAGTTGGGGGAAGGTTTTTATAATAAGTACTAGATGATACTAATATGGAAGAAAGATTAAGAAAAGAAAGAAAGAGTCTTTGCAGGATTGCGTTTGAAATTGGGCTCAAGGAGATCATGACGACGTGTATGGTCTCATGAATCACATTTTCACGTCAACAATTTTCTGATTACGATTTTTGATTTTTCTTCAAACCATTGTTTTATGTGTACGTAATAAATGTTGTGGCGAATTAGTTCAGCTAAACCAATAAGAAGACTTTGGTGCTTCACTTGGCTCATCGTTACAATACTTATCATTAAAATATCAGTATTATTAAATCATCTAAAATAAAATATCAGTATTATTCTTCCGTAGAAAACTTTTATCATTAATGTTACCTTCGTCAATATGTTATATGAGATGCTAAGATGTCAAGGATAGTGCACATTTACATCATCTATGCCCGCGGTTACAACGTCTATCTTTAGACATCTCTCGACCGGTAGAAAAGGCAGTCACCTCTGTTATACTGGATCCATCAGACTGAATCCATCAGGTCAAGCATACTTTGTATACTCTGAGCTTAAACCCATCACACTACGTATTTGATTTCCAGACACACAACAATGCGTAGGTCCTCTCGATGTGTTTCACGTTGCAGGAACTACACTTCAAACCAGGATCTCTCGATCGTAACTACCCTTTCGGATTAGATAACCCACAGTTATCAACCTCAAAACCCTAAGCCATCTTATAGATATAATGAGCAATTTCTCTCTAAAAAACGCTACATAACGTATTCTAGGTTTTTACAACTATTATATCTTGAAAATCCTCAACAAAGGACAAATAAATTTTACGTCTTTTTCAAGGAAGTGATAAATCTTGAAAACTACTTCAAAGTATGATTTTAAAAAAGAAAAATCAAAAGTGGTTTTATACTTTTCACTGTCATCCTCCAAAAGGTGTGCAAATTAAAGGTAAAAGAAACTATGATAATAAAATCATTACTTTTAAGAACCTCTCCACCAAATCGTCGATGTCTAATTTGTCCAAGAAGTGGAAGAGACGACATGACCGCCTATTTTTCTGATGCAAGCATGTATGGAGTAAGATATGCTCCGTAGACCGTACTCGGTTGACCCAAAATCCATTTACTATATATTTGGTGGAGAGCTATGATATTTGGTAGCTCTTAATTTGAGACAAAAATTAACGTTGGGCGTACAATTAAGTTAAAGAGGTACTAGAACACATGTAAAAGATATCAGGTAGAGGGGATCCCGGCTATTGAAGGATCAAATTAAGAGCTACGAAATACTCCTTTCAGCATTACTTAAAACACTTTCTTAAAATAAAATCATCATTTTTACCATTTTATCCTCTTATCCCAAATTGGACCCACAACTTTTTCTCTTCCTCCCACTAGAAAACATGTCCACAAAATTTTCTCATTTCTTTTTCATGAGGTAATTTTGTCAACACACTATTATTCTCTCATTTTCCTTAATATATGTGCCCAAACAAATCCTAAGGCCTTTGTGGGACGGAGGGAGTATATAATACTTCATCCGTCCCAAGTTGACATGAAAATATTTTTGTCTTAAATTAAATGATTCTTTTCCATTTTTGTTTTATTTCAGTCCACTTTTACCTTGCAATGCACTCATTCAAAGGATCTGGAGAGTAGGTTGAGAGGGTTAGAATGAGTTTGGAAGTGGGTAATAATAGAAGTTTATCTAAAATGAGTAATTGACCAAATATAATCTTAATCTACATAAAAAAGCTAAAAATGACAATCTACTTGGGACAGAGAGGGTATAACATTTTAGAACTCATGAATTATATAAGGAAAATATTTTCGTCAAACCCGAGTTGGAGGAAAGTCCTCCAACCTCTATACGTGTGACATGTTTTTAGTGGTGGATACTACCACTAATATTTACGGGGCTACCATTCCCGTAATTAATAGTGGTAGCTTCATAATAAATAGTGGTGACACCAACCATTAATATCATACCATGTATACAGGTTGGAGGACTTTCCTAACCCGGGTTTAGGGGTGTTCAAAAAATATGGGAACCCGAAAAGCCGAGCCGAACCGAGCGATCCGAAACCGAAGAACCCAATATCCGATAAACCGTGAACCGTAAAACCATAAGCCGTAAAAACCGTGTTTGTGCGGTTCGGTTTCAGTTTATGATCCGTTGAACCCGAGGATAACCGACCCGAACCGTGACTACTTATACTACTCTTATATGAACCCACACCAATCTCAACCCTTATTTCTAATTTCTATAATTATATTTGAGATGATTTTGTCAAAATATTAGGTAATCTTTTAAAAAAATCATTGAATAAACAAAAAAGTGAATAACCGTGAACCGACCCATGGAAAACCGTCACTTCACGGTTCGGTTCGGTTTCCGGATTGAGGAATCCGTCCCGCGTAGTATGGATTTTATTTTTCCAAAAATCCTCCCGTCCCATCCCGTGAACAGCCCTACCCGGGTTGGACCAAAATATTGCCCATTATATTATATAATATAACAATTAGAAACTCATGAATAGTAAAGTGAATATTTTCTAGGATGTGGTGGGTTGTGGGTTACAAATGATGAGCTCATGTTTTTTTTGTGGCTTTTTTGTTACTTGGATAATTACATTCTTACATATTTTTATATATATATATATACTTTTACATTTTGGTCCAAATAGTTTTAATCTTATAATGTGGACATTTCAATATTTTGTTTTTATTTTGTTTATCAAGAGGATAACTTACTTCTTACCTCTTATTCGTAATAGTATGACTACAACAAAATTTAATCTTATTATGTAATCATATACGAGTAATTTAAAATTAATGATGACATGATGAAAATAACATTTTTTTAGTAATACATACTAACCCCTTCATTTGATTTGCATTATTTTGTTCGTTTAGAGTATTGGTTCTTAAAGTCTAAATCAACATTTATTTATTTATTTTTTATGTTTGTCAAAAGAATGTCTTACTTCTTACCTCTTATTTAAATATGTATGACTATATAAAATTTAATAATATTATATGTGTGTATATATAGATAGAGAGAAATTTTATGTGAAGGTAGCCAGGGTTCAAATTCTTGACCAAAATCTAGACCTAATGTCCCAAGTAAATTATACCCTACTATTCTTCTTCTATATATTTATGGTAGTGGTACTATTGATGAATAGTACTGCTACCAATAATATTATGTCACATGAGCTTTTTGTTTTTTTGGTTTTCCTTTATTTTAATTATCTAATGGATTAAATCCCTTATTTGCATCTATTTTTTTTTCCGCATAACTCCCTAAAGTATTAATTATGATTTTATTTTATTTTCTCTTTTAGTGTGATGATCTAAATGCATAGTAATTGTACAAGTGGATTAACTTCTTTTATATATTTACAGTATTGGTATCGTTGATGAATGGTATACCACTATCAATTAGAATGTGTCATACCGGTATTTTTTTGTTCTATTTTTCTTTGCTTTAATTTATCCAATGATTTAGTTCTCTTATTCGCACCTAATTGTTTCATTTTTTTCGAATAGGTTCTTGAAGTTTCAATGATCTCATCTCCTCTTCCTCTTTTAGTGCGGTAGCCTAAATGTTGAGAAATTATATACATAAGTTAATTATGACTATACAATTACGAAATTTGTTTTAGAAGAATAATATTATCCTCCCAACAAGATTGAACACTCCATCCTAATTTGGTGAAATTTTATTTATTTATTTTTCTCGAATCAACATAAAAACTCGCTCTTTTATTTGACTTTTATTCTAACTTTTTTGTGCATTGGTCACTAAAGTCTTAGAGCTTATATGGTATAATGTGAAAAAATAGGCCTAAATTTATTTTTCACATTTAATTAGTTTTTACTTTATCATTTATTTTATGAAATTATACCATTATCTATTGATATGTATATTTATTTAATTACGAAAAAAGTTAATGTTGCAATATACACCTGCTGCGAAGCACGGGAAAGCTTGTTTCGACTATGCAGGGTCGATGGACTTACTTTTAACTTGATTTTGATGAGTTGAAGGGTTCTAATACAAGACTAGTGATCCTTAGAAATGGTCAATTGAATGAAAACAGAAGAAAACGTGGTGACGGGGGGGGGGGGGGGGGTGACTTCCGGCTTGGAAACCAAATAGGAATAATGTGTGTATGCACTTACACCGTTGATATAAAGAAAATTTATTTATTTATTGTGTATTTGGTAGCAACTTTTTTCAAATAGTTGTTACATTTTAAAAAAACTATGGGAGCAACTACTTCATTAATTAATCATAGCGTTTTGAATAATTTTTTAATAGTTGAGATCAAACAGGTATAACTAAGCGTTAAAATCTATACGTATATAGTCTTTTCAAAACGTAACAATTACTTGAAAAAACTATTGCCAAAAACTTAATTGTAACAGTTTGATCTCAAACATTTAAAAATTCTAAAAAATGCTGCATCTAATTCAAAAAAGGGGGGCATTTAGGTTATGTATGTTGGTGCACACGGATGGCAATGAGGCGGATTAAAACCGCAAACCACGGATAACCACCCATTTCTGACGGTTTTAACCGCTGTTTTTATCTGTGGTTTTGCGGTTGCGGTTTTTTTAATAACCGTGAGGTTGGCGGTTACGGATAACGGATAGGGGGTATCCGCACCGCGGTTAACCGCTAACTGCGATTTCACGGATATCCACTAGCCGTTAGAATATACAGATTATTAATTATGCCCACATTTTGTTAAACTGATTATAATCTAACCTTTACAGTCGAATTCTTCAAACACCCAACCCAATCCAATCATTTTTAAATTGCTTCAACCCCAACCTAAACAAAACTAATCGTACCTATCCATATTACACCAAATGTATAATCTTCAAAGAAATTTGCTCATGGTTATATGTACTATTGTTTTCAAAAAAGTTTTCTCATGGATGCGTGCAAAATATTCTTATCTTTGAAAAAAAATTCTGTTATTTTCATGAACTTATTTGGATTTTATTATGTATATTTTGATAAAATTATTGATATTTAGGTATTTATAATTGATTGAGTTAATAACCGCTAACCGCGGATTATTCATGGATAGGGAAAAACCGCGGATAGAGAAAAAATCGTGGATTGTGGTTAGCGGTTTTACCCCTACCGCGGATTATCTGAACCGTTGCCATGCCTATTGGTGGATGAGCACGAGGACGGTGAAGGAAAGTGGGTCAGTTGAGGTGGGCAGAAGAAAGGAGTGGTGAGAAAGAGGGTCCACCCACCCACTTAGCCACCGGCCCACCAGATCCACATCCACAGGCTGATCACAACAAGCAACTCCGTCCAAGTCCAAGCCCCCCCACTCCCAAGACCTTGCAATGGCTTGCTTGACCCTTTCAAATGATTTTAACCGGATTAACGGAAAAATTATTAGACTAAAAGTGGTTAATTAGATTCAGTTTATTCGATTATCACGTGCAATTTTAGGTTAAGGTGGCAGATATTTTGGTTAATTGATTAGCCAAAATTAAGGTTAAGTCTACCCAATATAAACATCCCAACCCAACCCACTAAAGTAAAAAATCCACATTTACCTTGGAAGCTGAAATAATTATTGTAGTGACGTGGTTTGTGACATGGAGTCGCCATGGCTGGCTCTATTTACCAACTAGTTGGAAAAACCACTAGTTGTGTTATTTGTGTAAAGGCCTAGCTAGGAAGAGTATTTCAGTCTTTAAAATTGTTAGTTAGTTAGTTAAATTAGTTAGATAGTGTTAGGATTAACTAGTGGTTTTACCCACTAGTGGGTAAATAACAAGCCCAGTCGCCACCAATCTTTTTCCTAGATCGATTGGAAACCTGAAAATGGTCTACGAGAGATCTGGAATCGTTTATCAGTTACACTCAAAAAATCATAAATTTCCGAGTGCCCAAAATTGATACCACATTTAAAAATTTGCTTGATTTTAAGACATAAAGAAAAAAAACAAATACATACACTAAAAAAACAAAAGAAAAGGGTTCTTAGTAATTTACATGGCTAATAAAACTCAAAATATCTTGAAAATAAAAATAAAATAATTTAGATTAACATAATAACAAAAAAATATTAGTTAAAACACAAAAAGGTTTAGGCCTAGTGCCCAAAAATGAGGTTTTTAACTTGACAGAGTGATTTGAATGCAGCTGTGAACAACTCAAGGGGTTTAAATGACAAAAGGCCGAAAGTAGAGGGACAGGGACTGAGGTTGTGATTTTATCAAAAATCTAAAACTGGTGCGACAACTTCTTCTCCTTCACTTTGCGCGAACCAGGCGGCGGAGATGACGGCGGCAGCGACGAAACCGATTTTTCGGCGGCAGTTATGGCTCCCACGAGTACGCTAGTGGCTGTAGGTGGTGGAACGGCGGTTGAGGCGACGGACAGGGCTCCCGGTGGAGAGAAACAGAGTTCCGTGCAAACGCTTTTTCGGCCGGTTCTCCTTCGTCAGGCCACCTCCGGTCACCTGGTAAAGTTGGTGGGCTTCCTCTTGGTGCTGTGGAGCTAAATGAGACGAGTATTGGCGTCGAAGATGACTGGGAATGGAGGAGGATGGAGAGAACCGGTTGCTCGGTTCGTCGCTCTTTTTTTCGTTTTCTCTCCCTCGTCTCCTCCGAAAATGGCTCAATTTATAGCCCAAATTCAGAGATTTTGCCCAAAGGATTGAGGTTTGGAACAATGGTGAAGGACTCTCATAGCCGAAAGTTGACGCCTCCGACAGCACGTTGGAGCTGTCGTTTCCCAAAACTACTGCTTCTTTTTTTTAAATTAATTTTATTTTTTAATTATTGTTATTATTAGTATACTATTATAAATTTTAAAAATATGAAATAAAAATATGAAATAAAATGACAAAATACATATGAGATAAAATGACAAATTTTTTAAAAATAACGAAATAAATGAAATCACACAAAATAATACAAAAAGTTTATGAAAATAACTATAAAGTGACAAAAACACATTAAAATGATACAAATTACGTAAAATCACATAAAATGAAGAAGGTTATATAAAATAGCAAAAATGACGAAAAGTACATAAAATGTTGACAAAAATCACATGAAATAAAAATACGGAAAAATATCGAAAACCACAATTGCAAATTAGGTATTACTACAACTTAAATTACTACCTCCGACAAAATTGGGTGTCAAGAATTATAACCAAAATAATTAATAACGAATTGAAGAATAAACTGCAAATAAAATGATAAAGTGAAACATATCATTTATTTTATGATAGTGGTAGTAGTACATCTGGTTTGGACTAAAACAAACAATAGCCAAAAAAACAGAATAGTACAAAAACTAATGAAAACTTAATTTTTTTTAAAAAAAACGAAAACCCCTTAAAAAGCAGAAATTCGTGTCCATAGGGTTTACTCTCTCCATCCTAAAATTAACACAACATTTAACTTTTGATGTCAATTTGATTTCAATTTATCTATATTATTTTTAATAGAAAATATATCAAAAAATACATTCATAAAGTTAAAACATCAAATTTGTAATTGTATATAAAAGTTTCAAATTTTTAATTTGAATTAATAGAGAAATAAAATTATAGATTAAATAGTGAAAAAACAGTGTTGTATTAATTTTATTACTTTTAGACCAGAGGAATGTAATGCACTCTATAATAAACAATTTTAGCTTAGCCATTCTATATTATTTATGTCAAATCACACTAAGCATAACAAGATAGTATGGGGCGGTGCACATATATATTTATATGCGCGCGCGTCTGGGCGGCTCACTGCTCTTTTAGGCTTAGTTAAATTGACGAATTTGGGGAGGTGTTTTTTGAGTAATGAATGAAATGTACGTAAATAGAGAAATTTAAAGAAAATATTATTTAATAAAAAATTAATGATAAATGGATGAATTTAAGGTTATTTTATGTATTAAAATTGAGATAATTTTAAAAAAAATGGAAAAATTTGGTGTTGAACACACCTTTATCGTTAAACATTTTACCACATTATTTATTTTCATGCTCTCGCATATTGGAAGAGCCGAAGAGGTCTCTTCTTTGTCTTAAAACATTGAACCACATGTTTTCCATGATCCGTCATATTGGAATTAAAATTTATAAATGACGGCGTGATAACTTTACTCATCTGATGTGAATGATGGAAATTAAATAGAAAATGTCACAAAATATAATAATAATAATAATAATATAATAATAATAATAATAATAATAACAATAATATTCCATTCTCTCCCTTGTGAATAGATGAAAGGATTATGCTATAATTGTAAATCAAGAAAATAATGATGATGTGGAAAATGGACGAGATTTTTGGGATATTTATAGAGTATCCATAAGCAAAATACGAAATTAAATGAGAATTAATTCATGTATTTATTGTTTTTTTAGAGCGAAATGAATTAGTATTATTTCAAGAAAAATAATACAAGCTAGAAAGAACAATTAAAGACCTAAACATCCACACTAGGAGATTAAAAACATCTAACAAAACATATAAAAAAACAAAAATAGTTAAGCATAGACTGCAGTGGTAATTCTAGCAAGCGAACCTCCAAACTTGTCATCAAACGGTTTGATAAATCATATTTTATTATGATGAAGTAATATAGATCCATGATCTCGGCCAAGGCGCACCATCGTAGTTGCACAAGAGCTAAGCGTAGTCTTATTTTGATCATGCAAAGAGAGATAAACTTGCTAAACCAAGAGAAGCATGACAAAAAAACAATACCGGTCCAAAACACCATGGGAAGCAACCAAAAAACTAAAGAAAAAATACGGAAAAAGAACCAAAAACCGCAAGAGGGAGTAGACAAGGTTGGTTCAAAGCCAAGCCCACTCCCAAGTCCGAAACTCACTGCAGCAGGCGAGGCAAGAAGTCCCCCTGCCCCGCCAACCATTGACCAGTAACCTCCGGGTTTCTGTCCCGTCCTTGTCCAACAACCCGACAAAGCCGAGTCCGTTGCACAAGACAACGAACGACATACGCAACGGACACCGTCGGTGCTTGGAGGCCGGACAATATCTTCGACAGGAAGGCCAAACACGTACCAGCCCTAATGGGAAAGAGGCGGCGGCGTTTGGGCGAGATCTGGACGCCATGAAGAGCTAGAGTCGCGCCATCGGACACGAATGCAGAAGGGGATCCGAGCGCTAACCCCAACAATGGACCGGGCGAGTCCGCCGGGAGGAAATAACGCACCCGTTGTTGGCTGCGGTTGCGTTAAGATGTGAGAGCACATCGCCTAGGTTTGATCGGAATTGTACTTATTGCTAATTGAAATAGAAAATGGATGTTTCGATTAAATAATATTCGTGATTGATTTTGATGAACTAGGTACCATTCAACCTTTATAACTTATAATGAACCAGATTTAATGCAAATAAATTCTTCCATAAAGATGGATTGAATGTTTAAGAAAACGCAAACAATTCCTTTTAATTTGGTTCCTTGCTAGACTAGGATCATGTATAGGGCGAAGGGGCAAAACAGTGATTTTGCAACTTAAATGTTTTCGGGCCAAAATTTGCTGCTAACCCTTTTCTGAGATGAGCGAATATGCCACTATTGTTCAAGAATGGTAAATTAAAAAAATACAAATACCCCTAAGGTTTAGAAAATCTTAAGTTTGCCCCTCTATTTTCAAAAATCTCCAGTCACCACTTATATAGTGAAACCTTCAATTACTTCAATTAACCGTTTGTTATTTTAGTTGATTGTTAAAGATTTTAGGTATAATTACACTAATTATACTTCAAAAAAGTTAAGGGGCGGTCTGGGCACACTTGCATCATGACAACATGGTCTCGTCCGTGTCTCTACGTCCTGAGCTCATCCATGTTGTCGTGATGCAAGTGTGCCCAGACCGCTCCTTAACTGTTTTGAAGTATAATTAGTATAATTAGCTCATCCATGGTCTCGTTCGCGTCTCTTCGTCCTGAGCTCATCCATGTTGTTGCGGCAGTTAAGCATGGCAGTGGGGTGGATAAAATCTGCTAACCGTGGTTAACCGAAGATTTCTGGCGGTTTTAACCGCAGTTAAAATCATGCGGTTAGCGGTTATTTTTTTATAACCGCAACTTAACAGTTGCAGTTGGCGGTATGGGGGTACCCGCACCGTGGATAACCGATATTCGCGGTTTGGCAGATAATCGCCAATCTATCTCCTAAAGCCCAGCACAGCACAGCCCAACTCACACTCACACTTACCCAACCCAAACGGGCAAAGCCCAGCCCAAGTCTTAGGCCTCATAAGTCATACCTTCTCTCCTCATCACCTATCAACAAATTTAGACTCAAAACTCACTCTCGGGTCCACACCTGCACCGCACTTTGGTCACCATGAATGTTTTTGTTGACTTTAGTGATTAAAATGTTGTTCGAATGTTTAAAATATTGTTTGGATGTTTAAAATAATCTTTAATTTCTCATCTAAATAACCACGGATGAATCACTAATCGTGGATATCCATGGTTAGGGGTTGTGGATACAAATCTATAATTGTGACGCATAAAATCGTATACCGTGGATTCACGACCTGGTCTATCGATTCGCCGGCCTGAGGCCCCGATTCAGCCTCCTCAGGCAGCAATCTAGCGGCCTCGAGCAGCGATCCGGCTGCCACATGCCCCGATCTACGTTCTGGTGAAGCTTTTTCTCCATTCCAAAATTTTTAGCGGTGGTTGGTGGTGGCTCGACAATGGTCCGGTGGTGGTCGGTGGGGTGGTCCGGTGGGTGTGTTGGTTTTATGTGAAGTTTGAAAACTTAGGGTGCAAATTGTTAAGTTTATAATTTTTTGGGGTGATTAAATTGTTAAGTTAAAATTTAGGGCGCAAATAGATTTTTCAAATAAATTTCAGTGGTTAAAATTATAATTTTTCGCGTAGATCCGTTAAACTTAATTGGTGTTTAACGGAATAGGACCACGAATGTAGAAAAAACTTAAAATGAGACTTTATTGGTACAAAAACTTAAAACATGACTACGATAGGACCCGAATTAAAGTTATAGAACCATGAGTGCACTTCACCCGATAAGAAATAGTTAACTCTAAAACTTTTGACGGTCAGCAAATATCACAAACAGTCAAGGGGGTAACAAAAGGTTTCACTAAACTTCAGAGGGGGTAACTGAAAACTTTTTAAAATAGAAGAGTTAAACTGAAAATTTCACTAAACCTCAGCGGTATTTGTAATTTACCCTTTAAAAATTTAGCCATTATTGTCCACTTTTATGATGACATGTCAATTATTTGTCCATGTAGCCATTTCAGTGTCCACGTAATCATCCTCACGACCTCACCCACTTATCTGTGTACGTCAACTTTTCTTACCGCCGTTACAGAGAATTTAATGGAAAGGGGTAATTGACCACACAACAACAAAATCCTAGTGGCAAATTTTGACCCTAAATAGTTTGCAAAATCATCATTTCACGTATAGCGAAATTGCCAAATGTCTTTTAAATGGCCCTAATCTTCTATAATTCTACCCTTGTGGCCTCTAACTTCTATATGTGCCTAAATGAAATACGAACTTTTCTAAAAGCTGCCATCAAGACACTAATGCGAACAGACGAACTTTAACTAAGGCTATGTTCGTTTGTTAAAAAAGTAGCGTTAAATCAATCTTTTCTTCAAATATTTTTCTTATAAAATTCATATCATTTTTTCGAAAATTTCAACCTTTTTTCTTTTTCTTCTAAATGAACGAGTATATCACAAAGTAACCTAATATACCTGTTTAAGTCTAGCAGTTACCAAAATATATTCCTTCATTTTTAGAAAATTTCCTATTTTTCCTTTCACCATACTTATTTAAGATTTTTTTGTTTCCAGATATATATAAAAGATAATTTCATATTTTTAGCTCACACATGTATATATCCAAAAACATGATGATTTTGTTGTTGTTCTAGTAACAACTATTTAAGATTAGAGGTTTATTTATGTTGATCTGCAATTATTAATCAACTGTGTTTCTGGTTGCATGACAATAATTGTATTTTCTAAAATTTCTTAAGCACTTAACTGTGATTGAGCGCAACAACGTATAGCTTATTAAAAATTGGTTTCGGATGCAAAAAGTCACTTAACTAGATCGAAAAATGCGATTTACCCACTAATCTTTTCGTTGGCATGTTTTCACCACTCATCTTTAATTACAAAGTGCAAGTTAAAAACTTTCAACGAGAAAAGGTGCAAGATGAATACTAGAAGGGGTACAAGGAATATTACTAGAGGTGCAAATTAAAGACTTGCCACGTCGCACGTATGGCGGCGGCGCTACTATGCTCTGTTACTTGGTTGCCAAGATTGACATTTTCTGGCCGCAGCGGGTTTGCGGTGGTGCTCGGAGGTCGGCGAAGGCCGGTTGTTGGAAGCGGCGAATCGTCACCTCTACCTCCGTTCCAACGCTCCTTCAGTGTCCCCTTTGATTGCTTCAAAATTGCCAAGGCGTTTCCCATCCACCTTAGCCTCGTTCTGCCGAATCGTTGTTGGAAGATGATGGAGTGGCGACGACCCGAAAGGCAGACCTGTCAACCCGATTCTTGCTCAAAACAATTGTCCACATCAGCAAAAATAGGTGTCACATCGGCACCACCTCGAGTAAAAGTGGATCTCACATCACACATGACGGTTGAGTTGGACAACTTAACGTTGAGTATTAAATTTGCACTAATGGAACAAACATGAGTGGTTAAAGCCCGATGAAAAGGGAGTGAGCAATTTGCACTTTTCGATTTAGTTAAGTGGTTTTTGCACCTAGAGCATTAAAAAGTAACGAAAAACAAGTTATATATGAAAGGTACACAATGCATTAATTATTGATATATTCCTTGCAGAAAACATGATATAAAATCCTTTTTGAATTGTCCTAATAAAATTGATATATTTCGAAATAAATTTAGTATCAATCTTACCTTATTATCATTAGGGGAATTACAAAATCCCACGAGGTTTAGTGAAATCTTGATTTACCCATTCTATTTTCGAAAATCGTTAGTTACCCCCTCCCCGAGGTTTAGTGAAATCTTGATTTGCACCCCAACTATTGGTGTTGTTAGTTGACCTTTAAGGATTCTAGGTTTAACACTTCTCTTTTCAGGAATATTTCTAACTCTAAAACTCCAACCCCAATATTTTGGATCTCTTATGTCTCTCTCCAACCCGGCAATCCTGCTAGCCATCGTTATAGGTGGTCGGTGGCCCAACACGGACGAGCTCGAGGCCATTGCGATGCGAGATGAGTCGAGATGTCCTGTGAATGCTGTTTTGGAGTATAGTTAGTGTAATTACACTTAAAATCTTTAACAATCAAATGACGCTACAAATGATCAAGGGGGTAATCAAGATTTCACTAAATCTCGGTGGTTTTTTTGTAATTTACCCTTACCATTACTTTCCATTCTCCACTAAACTACTCTCTTCGTCCTTTTTTATTGAAACAACTAATTTTGACACGGAGAATAAAGTGAGCGTAAAATCGATAAAATTTGACATTTAAATACCTTTACTCCACAAAAGTGAAAAGTGAAACAAAAGCTACAAACCAAAAAATGGTTAAAATCGTTAAGTTATAGAGTAAAAATTACTGTAAATGAAAATGTTTCAATTATTAAAGGCAATTCAAAAGGAAAGTATTTGAGAGTTTTGTTTAGAATAGCTATACGTTGCACCTATAGGCGCACTACAAGTGCCTATAGATATAAGAGGAATCCTAAAATGATTTGCTTCGCATCACAATGATGCATTATTGATGCCCTATGATGCGCTCCCGTAACAACATAATGCATTTGTTTTAATGACTTACGATGCATTTTGTTCTACAACTGCGGTGATGCGTCGATTACCAATATGATGCATTCATGATGCATAATGATGTTTCCTCGTAACAACATGATGCACTCGTCGTGGTCACTTAATGATGTGATTGTTTTCTTCAACCTTTCTAAAGGATGCGCTTAGTGACGAGAATGATGCACTAGGTTTCAAGTTTGATGCGCTCCATTACAAAGATGATGCACTCTTTCCGATGCATTAATGAAGCACTCATTTTTTTAACCTCATAAAATGATGCATTTGATGACCACTATTGATATATAGGGGGCCCAAGGAATCGTTCTAAACGCTGACGTCATCGGTACGTCATCACAACGAGGAGACCCCCTCGTTAATACGATGAGTATCCTCGTATAACGGCCTGACAAGCCAACAATACGAGGGTACGCCCCGCATGGTCGTATTGGCGGGAAAGTGTCGTTTTGTCACGGGCTTGGCCGACAGATATGGGCAAAGCCCAATTGACACTCCAACTCCAAGTCAAAGGTCCACTCAAGTAATGTCAGATTACCACTGTTTGGGGGGGATACGTCAATCCCTAAAATCCTGGAAGTCAGCAACCTCAGCAAGGGAAAAACCCTGACAACACTCTACCCCAGCATGGGGAGAGCCCTGGCATCAAATGGGGTGATGCCAACAAAAAATAAGGTACTAGCTACACACCCACACTTTCCCTTTCTTCTGCACCTGAAAGTTTCTCGTGTCTTGGCTCTTGCAAGTTTCGTCTGCCGCTCTTTCTCTGCTTCCTTGACCGCCTATCCGCACGGAGGCTATCAACTATGATGCACTCTGTTGCACTACGATGCTCTCGATTACAAATATGATACACTCGTTCTCATAACAATGTTGCACTCGTTTTCTTTAACCTTTCAAAATGATGCGCTTGGGGACAAGAGTGATACTCTCCCTTTTCACTATGATGCTCTTCCTTATAAACATGATGCACCTTTTCCCACGAATTATGCAATCAAGCTCACACATCATCAAGGTACGTAGGAGCATCATAATGAGTCGAAGAAGCATTATAATTACATTATGTGCATCGAGTTACGACTTCGGATGATGATGTGAATGACATACGTAAATAACGTGAATCGCACACCGATGCTCACGTTTAAGGCGGGCGCACCATATCCTCTGTCTATTTTTTTAATTTTATATTATGTCTTGACATATCATATGGAGTATAAATAACATGTACTTCCTTCATCCCTGAAAAATTAGTGCATTTATTTTTCGATATTGTAGGAGATTCAAATTATTACCGGAAAGAACTCATTAAAAAAATTAATATATATATATATAGAAACTGCACGCATTAATCTACAATTTTTTACATCTAAATTATTTGACTTTATAGATCAAAATGGTGAAAAAATAAAATCATAAATTAAATGTTGAAAAATAAGTGCACAATTGTTTTTAGGGTGGGAGGTAGTATTCAATTTCAAGAACAAAGAGTGTATCAACAACATCCGTAGCATCAAACTGGAGCTCTTGATTTCTGCGTTTGTTGAGCTACTCATTTCTGTATATGGAAAAGCAGCAAGGCAATCACATACATACATGACACATATGTTCCTTTGGTGAAGTAACAGATCATCTATATACATAATTTCATATACATCAACTTAAGATGTTCATGCCAACTTTAAAGCATATAAACTTTTTTGGCCATTTGTTTTGATTATTTCACGTATGATATCTTTCTCTATTAATGCTACCGGAATGTGTGGTCATAGATGAAACATAACCTTGATTGCAGATCCACCAGCTGCACTGGTCTCAAAGGCATCTTCTATCTCCTTCTGTGAGAAACCAAACCGATGAGTTATAAGCGGCTTCACATCGATCTTCCCGGTTCTCAGCAGATCAATGCAGATTGGCCACGTATTTCTGTACCGGAATATGCCAATCACATCCACCTCCCTTTTGGAACAACAGGTGGAAATAAGACACTTGATAGGATACTGATAGATAGAAGTGATGTTAGCATTCAGTTGCAAAGACAGTCCAGTTACCTTGCAGCTGCTGGTGTCAAAGAAACAGTCATTTCGGTTTTGGCCAGACCAATAAGGCAGACTTTGCCCCCAGATTGAGTAACCTTTAGAGCTGTGGACATTGTCTTTTCGAAACCTACACAATCGAAGCTTATGTCCACTCCTTTGGCCAGTGCAGTTTGTATCTCTTTCACTTCTTGCTCCACATCCTGCAAAACACTCCCTATCAGTTTTGAACTATAAACCTTTCCAGACATGAGAACCAAAGACACAATAAAATCAACCTGAATGTCTGTTGACACTTTGATAACCTCATCTGCACCAAGATCCTTTGCTATAGACAGACGAAGAGGATCAACATCGACAACAGCTATTCGAGGGGCTCCAAATGCTCGGGCAGCAAGCAAGGTGACAAGACCTATAGGTCCTGCTCCTATGATCAACACACATGTCTCTGGACCTACATTTGCTCGGCGACATGCGTGGACTCCCACGCTCAAGGGCTCACACATTGCTCCTTCCTCCAAGCTCACATTATCCGGCAGTTTGAAACATAGGCTTGCAGGGTGGACCACCTGATCATAATGTAATTACTGTTAGTAGAGCACTATTGAAATTCTACTATGTGGGTACCAAATTCCATGGATTATTGAAAATTTCTAACGTTAATCACAAATGTTATTCTGTAATTGAATGACCTTGTTGGCAAGTGAGCCATTGGTGGGAGGGGAACCGAAAAATTTCATTTGAGGGCAGAGATTGTAGCGGCCGGATGTGCAGAGACGGCAGCGCTGGCAACTAATTCCAGGCTCCAACGCTACTCGATCGCCGACGGCCAGGGACTTGACTTCGCTGCCAGTTTGGTCTACGATCCCGGCGCACTCGTGTCCGATCACCATCGGCTTCTTCACAACAAAATTCGCGCATCTCATGTTCTAGTGGAAACGAATAATTAAGTAACGGGTTATCAATTTCGACTGATCCTGTGAGAATGAAAATTAATTTATAAGAAGATCAAATTGAAAGAGAAGGACGCAACCTTGAAGTGATGAACATCACTGCCGCAGATGCCCAGAGCTTTGACTCGCACTCTGACATCGTGAGGACCTGAGGGACCAAAAGCTCAGCAAGTTTCAAACATCGTATAGCTTGAAATTGAAGAGATGTAGGACTAATGACCTAGAGGGGTAAGATCGTAAGGTTGAATTTTGAGAGTCCTAATTCCGACAAGCCAAGCAGCCTTGTTCTCTTCTCCATCAACGCCGCTGTCGAGTTCTGCATGTGCCACCGCCATCGTCTCCGCCGTTCATCTCCGTTTGATCTCCGAGACTCCGACTTCAGCTTGTACCTTATGCCTGCCTACTTAAGCTCCCACCACCAACGTAAGATTGAGGTTTGTTTTACTGTTTTGTTTTCAATATATTTAATTTATGATTTATTTACATGAATATTTTGATATTTAAAATTGAATAATTCATATGTATATTATAATTTGAATTATAATTTTTCTAAATATATATTTTTTAAAATGTAATCACTGTTAGCGATATAATTGCTACAGGCCAACAGTCTTGTGCATCCCTTCCTATTCTTCTGATGTTACTTCCTATTTAGTGCCTTCCATTTGATGCTAATTAAGGCTGAGTAACTTGTAAAGCCACGCTAGGGGCTGTTCCTAGCTATAAATCATCATGTAATCTCCACCGAGATGGTGTGAGCATTTCACCAAACTTATATGGTATCAGAGCCTTTCTCTTCTATTTCCGTCTAGCAATCAACCAAGTCCATCCATGGCGACCTCCTCAGCCATCATCAGCATCAATCATCAAGTCTCCGAGAAATTAACACGTGAGAATTTTCTCTTATGGCATGCCCAAGTTCTTCCAAGACTTAAGGGCGCCCAGCTCTTCGGGTTCCTTGATGGTACCACGACGATGCCGGCAAGAACCACCACCGTTGAGTCTCAGGTCGTGGCGAATCCAGCGTTTGCTCTATGGGAAGCGCAAGATCAAGAGATACTTGGCTATCTGCTGAACTCCCTGTCAAAGGAAGTCCTTATCCAAGTGGCGGCGCTGACGAGCTCGAGGCGTGTGGGATGCAATCAGGAGCATGTTCACCTCAACGTCGCGCTCGCGGATTAACAACCTTCGCATTGCCCTCGCCAACGGCAGGAAGGAGAACAAGACAGTGGCAGCCTACTTTGCGGAGATGAAGTCGTATGCAGAAGAGCTCGCCACGGCTGGAAAGCCACTTGCAGAAGATGAACTCATCTCCTATATTCTAGCAGGGCTCGACGAGATCTACAATCCTCTTGTGTCGGCCCTGGATGCACGCACGGAGGAGGTCACTCTCGACGAACTGTTCGCACAAATGTCGAACTTTGACCAGCGCGCTGAACTCCTCGGCGGATCAACCATGGACAGCAATGGTGGCTTCAAGTCCTCCGCAAATTACTCCGCGTCACATAGTCGTGGACGCAGACGTGGAGGTCCACCTCGAGGTCGCAGCAATGGAGGCCGTGGCCGAAACCGTGGTGGTCGAACCCCGTTCTACAACAACAACAGGGGGACACCGCCATCTCGCAACAACTCACACGGTGGTGGTGAACAAGGCTCGGATCGCGCCAAGATCGCCCGCGCCTGCCAAATTTGTGGCAAACCCGGCCATAGCGCACGGGACTGTTGGTATCGTTACAATGATGATGATCAAGAAGAGCAAACTGCAAACATTGCCTCATATGGAGTCGACACCAACCTGGTACATGGACAGCGGAGCAACAGACCATGTCACAAGTGAACTAGAGAAGGTGACCATTCGCGACAAGTATCGTGGCGGGAACAAATTCACACCGCAAATGGTGCGGTATGAAAATTAACCATAATGGTCATTCGGTTATTAAAACTCCCTCTCACAAAATCCTCTTGAACAATATCCTACATGTGCCAGATACCTCCAAAAACCTTCTCTCAGTCAATCGTATTACCCTTGATAATCATGTTTATATTGAGTTTTGGCCAACATTCTTTTTGATCAAGGATCAGGTCACGAGGAGGGTAATTTACCGAGGCAGGTGTAGAGGAGGTCTCTACCCTTTGATTCCGCATGATAAAACTCCCAATAAACAAGCCTTTGGAGTCACCAAAGTCTCTTCCTCAAGGTGGCACAGTCGTCTTGGTCATCCGTCTTTTTTAGTCGTTGAACGAGTGCTTAGGAATAACAAGCTTCCTTTTCATGGAAAGCTAGAGTCAGTGTGTGATTCTTGCCAACGGGCAAAAGTCATCAACTTCCTTATTCGATTTCCACAAGTGTTTCCACTTCACCCCTTGAACTTGTGTTTTCGGATGTTTGGGGGCTAGCTCCGAGTGTACATTGGTCGACACAATTATTATGTAAGCTTTATTGACGATTTCAGCAAGTTCACATGGATTTATCTCATTAAAAAAAAATCTGATGTCGTCAATGTCTTTCATAATTTCCAAGCACTCGTTGAACGAAAATTTGGGAGAAAAATTCTTACCCTCCAATCTGATTGGGGAGGCGAATATGAAAAGTTAAATTCATTTTTTCAAAAAATTGGCATCTCTCATCATGTGTCATGCCCCCATGCCCATCAGCAAAATGGTTCTGCGGAACGAAAACATCGTCATATCGTAGAAGTAGGCCTAGCACTTCTTGCTAACGCCTATGCCATTAAAATTTTGGGATGAAGCCTTTTTGACTGCCACACATCTCATAAATATGTTGCCCTCAAAAGTCATTGATTTTCATACACCTTTCGAACGTCTCTTTAATAAAACTCCTGATTACACCGCACTTCGTGTTTTTGGATGCGCGTGTTGGCCAAATCTTAGGCCCTACAATGCTCGCAAGCTATCCTTTCGATCTAAACGATGTGTGTTTATTGGATATAGTGTCATGCACAAGGGAGTAAAATGCCTAGATGTTCCAACAGGTCGTGTCTATATTTCCAGAGATGAAGTATTCGATGAAACAATCTTTCCATTTCAACATCTTCATCCAAATGCAGGAGCTCAACTTCGCAAAGCAATTTTGCTTCTTCCTGAGCAATTGCGTCCTTTTGACCATGGGGAGGATAATAATAATAACTGTTTTGATCATTTGGTTAATTCTCATATTACTAATCCTGTACCTAGTGGTGAATTTGCTGCAGAAAATGCAGGAGAAAACGGTGCAAATGGTGGTCAAAATCGTGACTTGCAACCACCTCTGATTGATGTACATGCGCCTGAAGAAAATAATGTGCACAGGGAAGATCTGGTGAGCCCAAGCACGCCGGCACAGATAAATTCGCCTTGCACGGCGCCGAGAGGACCAGCAGAATCGGCCTCGAGCAGCGAGGCATCAGGTGCCTCCGGATCTTCTGCAATGAGCAACGCTGCAGTTCCGCCTGTGCAGCAACGTCCTGTTACAAGACTTCAGCGAGGTATTGTTCAACCAAAAAAATTGTACAAAGGTATGATACGATATGCTATGCTATCATCTACAGGTGAACCAGAAAATATTGGGGATGCACTTCAGGATAAAAAATGGAAAGAAGCCATGAATGAGGAGTATGTGGCCTTGATGAAAAACTGGACGTGGCATTTGGTTCCACAAGAAGAAGGTAAAAACATCATAGATTGCAAGTGGGTCTATAGGATCAAGAAAAAGGCTGATGGATCCATAGACCGTTACAAAGCAAGACTCGTGGCAAAAGGCTTCAAACAGAGATACGGTATAGATTATGAGGACACTTTTAGTCCAGTTGTTAAAGCTGCTACTATTAAATGCAGTTTTGGCTATTCTTGTTTCGAGGATGGAATCTTCGACGACTAGGCGTACGAACGCGTTTCTTCATGGTGTTCTAGAAAAGGATGTGTACACGGGGACGGAACTTCTTGGGGACCGGGGGGGCAGCTGTCACCCCTTAAAAGTTTGGGGGTATAGGGTATATATGATATATTTTGAGGATAAATGTAATATTAATCCTATTCAGCCCCCCCTATTCAACCCACAACAATATTTAAGCCCAATTTTAATTTAAGCCCAAATAATAAACCCAATTATCTACACAAAATAAAACCCAACCCAACTCACTCTCATTAAACCCTCATCTCCCACATACACACACAGATGGTCCCCCCCTTCGTCCCTACCCCTCCTGCGGCTGCTGCTTCTTTTTTTTCCCTAACTTGCTACTTCCAGCAGCCAACCAACAACAACAAGCCAGCAAGCAACTAGCACGCAAGCAAGGTGAGCCTTTTTCTAATTGAATATCTATTTCATGAATTAACTTTATGAAACGCATAGCAACAAGATGAAACGTTTATTTTGCTTATACATGAATTAACTTTAGGTTTGCTTACGCTTAGTTAACTAACTAGTTTTAATTAGGAAAGGAAAGTCAACAATTTTTTATTTATGGAGTGTAATTCGGTCTATGTTTTTTTAGCAATAATTGTATTGTGTTCTAGTTAGTAAATAAAAATTGATTGTATCATTAATTTTTGATTGATTGTTTGAATATTATTTTCAGTTATGTCTAACAAGCAAAGGAAATTGTATGCTTTCTTTAATAAGAAAGCTTCAACCGAAAGCGAAGATCAACACCAACAATCTAAAAGTGATCAAGATGAAAGGATAGAGGAAGAGGTTCAAAAATGTGATAGAACTCCACAAGCTCCCACTTCAAGTGCTTGATTCGCAAGGACTATTTCATAGTGCGTGATCCGGAGAAATATGGGCGTAGGACCTTGCTCCCCTCACAATAATGCAGTCCGTAATTGTCATATGTTGTTGAAGCAATCTAGTCACATTGACAAGGTAATTGAGAAGCAATCAAAAGAAGAGGTTGAAAAGAATAGACTCAGAGTAAGAACTTCTATTGATGTTGTTCGGTTCTTATCTTTTCAAGGAATTGCCTTTAGGGGAATGACGAGTCTGTTGATTCAAGAAATCGAGGGAACTTTATTGAGTTGCTTAAATTTTTGGCAACTTATAATGATGAAGTAGAAAGAGTTATTTTGGAGAAAGCACCTCATAATGCCAAATACACATCTCCTCTAATCCAGAAGGAAATTTTGCATGTGTTTGCAAAAAAAGTTAGAAACAAAATTTGTGAGAATATTAATGATTCAAAGTTTTGTATAATTGTTGATGAAGCTTGTGATGAAAGTAGAAAGGAACAGATGGCTCTTGTTCTTCGGTTTGTTGATATCACGGGTTTTATACAAGAGCGGTTCTTTCATATTTCTCATGTGAAAGATACATCATCAATTACATTATACTCTGAGATTTGTGATGTTCTGTCTCGTTATGGATTAAATGTTAAGAATATTCGTGGTCAAGGATATGATGGTGCTAGTAATATGCGCGGTGAGTGGAATGGATTGCAAGCACTTTTTTTGAAGGATTGTCAGCAGGCTTATTATGTCCATTGTTGTGCTCATCGATTGCAATTAGCATTAGTTGCAGCTGCAAGAGAGGTAGATGTTATACATGAGTTCTTTCTTAATGTCTCTCTAATTGTCAATACAATTAATGCCTCTGCCAAACGTCATGATCAATTACAAGAGGTCCACTTTCGAAATATTGCTCACTTGGTTGCTACAGATGAGATTGAGACTGGAACTGGTGCTAACCAAACTGGTACTTTGAAAAGGCCTTGTGATACACGTTGGAGTTCTCACTTAGCTTCCATTAGCAGTCTTCTCAGTATGTTTGATGCTGTCGCAGAAGTTTTATCAAACATTAGAAAAGAAGGTAACTCTAAAACAAAAGGTGATGCTGCAGCTGCTTTGAGAAGAATGACATCATTCGAGTTTGTCTTTATTGCTCACTTAATGTATGAGACTTTTGGTATCACTGAAGTTCTATGTCTAGCATTACAAGAAAAGAATCAAGACATTGTAAAGGCAATGGATTTAGTGACGACTACTTCATTGTTGCTGCAACGTTTAAGGATGGAAGGATGGGATTCTTTCTTTCTGAAAGTTGGATCATTTTGTTCAAATCATAAGATTGGGATTCCAGATTTCAGTGCTCCTCATTTTCTCGGGCAATATAGTCGTCGACAGAATGGTGTTTCTGAGGGGCATTATTATCAGTTTGATATCTTTAATGCTGCAATTGATTTTCAGCTGCAGGAGATCTCATCGAGGTTCAATGATCGTATTGTGGAGCTCTTGAAATTAAGTTCATCTTTGAACCCGAAAGATGGGTTTGCATCTTTTAACATTGAATCTATTTGCAGCCTTGCAAGGATCTATTATCCCCAAGATTTTACAAATCATGATCTGGAATTGTTGCCATTTCAACTGCAACATTTTCATATTGAGGTTCGTGGTCAATCAGATTTTGAAGGATTATCTTCAATCGGGGAATTGTGTCAAGTAATGGCAGCTACAAGGAAATCGAATTACTACTTTCTTGTTGATAGATTGATTCGTTTGGTGTTGACTTTACCTGTGTCTACAGCTACCACTGAACGTGCTTTTTCTGCGATGAAAATCCTGAAGAATAGATTGCGAAACAAGATGCACAATGATTTTCTTGCAGATAGCATGCAACTATATATTGAGAGGGGTGTTGCAGAGACTTTTGATTTAGATTCACTAGTAGATGATTTTAGAAATCTCAAAGAACCTCGTGTTGAATTTTGAGTATTTTATGTGTATTAATTTGTGATAAAATTTGGAGGATTGCTACTTTTTTGCTACTTATTTTGGTTCTATCATCAATGATTGACTCTATATATTAAGTTACACTCTAAGGCTGATACATCATTGTTCATCTATCACAAGTCTGGTCTTACAATGTTCCCCGACCTCAAATTGCTAAAGGATCTGGTTTCTTAGGTAATCTACGGGACAAGAAGACATCACAAGGTACGAAGTATTGTTGGTGCACTTGATTTGACACTTACTAGACTGACATTGCTTTTCTGTAAATAAAGTATGTCAATTTCTTCATGCACCTACAACAGTACATTGGACTGCAGCTAAGAGAATACTTAGATACGTTAAGGATACTGCTAGTCTTGGTCTCACATTCATGAGATCTTCCTCCACCTTGGTGAGTGCCTTTTCTGATGCAGATTGGGCAGGATGTCTTGATGACAGAAGGTCTACAGGTGGATTTGCTGTCTTTCTTGGGCCAAACTTGATATCATGGTGTGCAAAGAAACAAGCAACTGTATCAAGATCAAGCACAGAAGCCGAATATAAAGCTTTGGCAAATGCTCTGCGAAATAATATGGGTTCAATCATTGCTTACAGAACTTGGAGTTAAACAGGAACAATCTCCTTGTCTTTGGTGTGATAATTTGGGTGCTACTTATCTATCAGCTAATCCAGTATTTCATGCCAGAACAAAGCATATTGAAATCGACTTCCACTTCGTAAGAGAGAGTTGCAAACAAACAACTGAGTATCAGATTCATACATTCAAAAGATCAAGTTGCAGATGGTTTTACAAAGGCACTTTCAGTCAATAACTTGCAAGAATTCAGGCGTAATCTCAACTTGAGCAAGTTGTGATTAAGGGAGGGTGTTAGCGATATAATTGCTACAGGCCAACAGTCTTGTGCATCCCTTCCTATTCTTCTGATGTTACTTCCTATTTAGTGCCTTCCATTTGATGCTAATTAAGGCTGAGTAACTTGTAAAGCCACACTAGGGGCTGTTCCTAGCTATAAATCATCATGTAATCTCCACCGAGATTGTGTGAGCATTTCACCAAACTTATAATCACTATTTATCTTAGAAAAAGTTGAGTTAAATTGTGCTACACAGTACATGAAAATCAAACCCTTCAATTATTCAGAGACGGAAGGAAGTATTTTTATATGTAACGTTGGTGTAATAATTTTAATTCATCAACGCATATTGTAACAGCATGAAATGTGGTGACCGTGTAAAGACCAATTGGATGATCTTGTGTCTTTGTGGTTTGCCGCCTATGGTGTAATGGGGCGCGACAGTAGCATTGAGGCGTGGTTCTGCCTTGTGCTATGGTCTGGCCGAGTCAGGTCGGGAGGAGTTGACCATGAAAGGGGTCGTAGCCGTATAAGACACAACTGGTCGGGAGCTACTACCGCTTCCCTGATAAGCCCATGGCATGGAAAAACCAGTTGGCACGCGTATAATAAGGCTGGTCCCGAAGGTATCGTCTATGACCTCGGGACGCCGCACGGGTGTTGTGGGCTGCGCAGGACTGTAGACCCGTGACAATATTTATAGAAACTAATATTGAATCAATGCTGAATTAGCGACAAACAATTCCTTTTTTAACTAACATTGTTTCTATTATAAGATGGTTGTGGCTTATTATACAACTTTACATTTGTGCTTCTTTGCAACGGGGATTGCACTCCATTGTTGAGTTTTGGTTGGGTGTGATTGATATATATCCTCTTTTGTATTCCACACTTTTGATCCAATCATTTTTTGTAACATATTATGTTTAGGGCCCTTTTCTTTTATCAATCTTCAAATTTGCTCCTTAATTTTTCTATTCTTAAATTTATCTCTCTAATATTTATTTATTTTTGGTATTATTCTTTTTTTAGTTTCTATTTATCTTCAAATGTTTTACTATGCTTTTCTATCATATTTATACAATCCCCAATTTTTTTAATCTTTACATTTGTTGGGATTGTACTATTCATTGTTGAGTTTTTATTGGGTGTGATTGATGTACATCCACTTTTTGTGTTCCACACTTTTGATCCAATCATTTTTTTGCAACATATTATGTTTAGGGACCTTTTCTTTTATTAATCTTCAAATTTGCTCCTTAATTTTTCTCTTCTTAAATTCATCTCTCTAATATTTATTTCTTTTTGGTATTATTCATTTTTTTAGTTTCAATTTATCTTCAAATATTTTACTTGATCTTTTTCTATCATATTTATACAATCCCCAATTTTTTTATACATATTTTCTTTTCTTCTTCCCGATCAAAACTAGAAAGTTTCATTTTAAAATTTTATTTTAATCATATCAATCATTAAAAATTTCCCCATGCTATTTCTATTTTTTTTTCAATTTTAGGTTATGATATTTTGTTTTGTCTATTGATTAGTCATTTCAAATATTTCTTATTTCACAAAGCTTTTTTTTATTCTTTGTAATGCTTTCAGCAATAAAGTACATACATTTATCTTTTTCTCTTTTTCTTTTTATAGGAGAATTGGATTCAATTAAAAAAAAAGCTTACTTATGAAATGGTACAATTTTGTATGTTTTCCAACACGACGTCTTAACATATTTTCATTCTTTAAAACACACATGTTTTTTGCTGGGATAGTTAATCTATACAACTCAAAATCTTTGCAAAACTCGAATAAATATATTTTACTATGAGTAATTGCATTTTATTTTTATTTAGATATCATATAAGTGATTTATAAACCACTATGATTCCAATCTCTTTTTACATATGAATCACCTAATTTAATTGACGTCGTTACTCATAGAACGATTTAAGTATATTGTTATTTTTCTTTTAAATTATCTTTACTTCAATCTTAAGATCCAAGAGATAGTTAAATGAGTATAGGTCTTGAACTTATCCTCAAGATGAAAATTTTATAGATTTTTTAAATTTACCATATAATGTTTTAAATATTCTTAGCAAAACTTCATTTTTATTTCAATCTTTAATTATTTTTTCCTTTCCAAAGCAAATGTTCGAAAAACCTAGTTTTTATAAAAGTGAAGCCTCACTGAAATACAGATGTTTTCTCATTTCTGGATTACAAGCAGACTCTAGTTTCATAAACTTCAATTGGTTCTTAATTAAACCCTTTGGGATCATGTTCTCGTAAGTTTGATCTACCGTTTGTTTGCTCATTTTATTGGCTAACTTCCTTAAGTTGTTTTTGCTTCTCTCCCCATGTAATGGATTAAACTCTCTTTTCTTAATATCATATTTTATCTTTAAAAAAACCATGAATAATAATCTCACCGTCTCCAAATAAATGATATGTATTCATTTTTGAGATGTCCCTAAAAAATCGGTACATTTTCCTTTTTAGAAACTTTAGTTTAATTGTAATTTACTTAATTATCCCTAACATTCATCTTCCAATTTTTAACATTCACCTTCTAAGTTAGACCCGGGGGAATTTTTGACCAAATTTTTTCTTTTCCATCACTTCTTAATTTAAGTGCCAAAAGAAATACATCTTTTATAGTTTTATTTGGGGAGGGAGGGAGTATAGATTGCAACATCAATGCATAGATTAATCGCTTGATTAATAAATGAATTAACATTCTATGGACAGTAGATGTAATAATTTTTCTTTAATGATGTTTTTATAGAGATAAATATTAAATCTTTTTTATATATATACATAATAGGTAGAAGATCAGAGATGGTGGAGATTCGAAAATAATTTTTCAAACTCATGTTCTTAGTTTGGGTGGGGAATTCCAAATTAAAAGATAGGTTCAAGAGGTTGTTCGCGCTGGAGGAGAATAAAGAGTGTCGGGTAGCGGAGAAGATTAAGTGGGAGGAGGGGGTCTGGAGGTGGGAGTGGAGATGGGAGAGGCCGGTGAGAGGGAGAGCTCTCGGCGAGTTTCAGCTGCTCGTGTCTCTCTTGCAAGATTTCGTTCCAAAGAAGAGTTGTGTGAATAAGTTGCACTGGGAGCTTGGAAAAGGCGGCTTTTCAGTTCAAAGCTTATCCAAGGTGATTGATGCAGAGCTGGCATCGTGCTTCAGCATCCAGACGAAGTGGTGCAATAAAGTCCCCAAAAAGGTAAATATCTTCTTCTGGAGAGCAACAAGAGGGCTGATTCCAGTCCTGGACCAGCTTCAGAAATGGGGGATTGTGTCCCATTCGCTTCTCTGCCCGCTGTGCGGCATTGAGGCGGAGACGGTCGATCATGCGTTGGTCAAATGCAAGCAGGTGTCAGAGATTTGGAAAGCAATCGCGGCGTGGTGTGGCACGGATGTTCGGAACCTCACGGGCATTTTGTCTCTTATGGATGATGCTTTTATTTCTCTGGTTCAAACCTCGGTGCAGCAGGTGTGGCAGGGGATTGTGTTTGTTTCGGCCTGGGCTTTATGGAAGGCTAGGAACAATTTTGTGATGCAGAACACCCCATGGAGATCAAATGTTATTTTTTCAGATGTGCAGGTGTTCTCCTTTCTATGAATTTCTAACAGGTGGGCTAAGCTGAACCTGTCTTGGGGAGATTGGCTCCTAGCCCCGTTGGTTGGAGCGGCAGCTAAGCTGGCTTAAGCTGGCCAGGTGTCTTGTGTCTTGTGTTTTTGGTTTTTGTGTGGTTGTCCGGTTTTCAGTTTTTTGGTTCTGTATGGTGGTAGCTTTTGTTCCGGTGCTTTAGATTAGCCGGCATCTCGTTGGCTTCTGTTACATCCTGTGAACTCTTGCTTTAATAAATTCTTGTTGCCGTTCAAAAAAAATGTTCTTAAGAGCTCAACTACTAAGCTCAACGCTTAGGATATATTGAATCTAATTTAGTCATGAACAAGTTCCATTTTAGTTAACATTGTTTCCCTAATAAGGTGTTGTGGAAGAATAGATTAGTTAGCTAGCCAATATGTGGTTAGTACGCTCAATGCATGATCCAACATACTCCGTATTAAAATGAGTAAATTGCACGATATATACCTAAATTATAATCCGTGTTGCAAATTTATACTCGAACAAAATTTTGTTGCAAAACTGGCTCTACAGTATAAGTATATTGCAAATCTAGATCTGCGAGTTAACTTCCGTTAAAACTTAATGGAACTTGTGATTAAAATGCTCAAATTGACCCCAGGGTTTTTAAAATGTCCTAAACATCCCTCTAACTTTATAATTTTACTATTTTAGTAATTATTTTTAATTAGTGTGCAATATTTTAAATAATCTTTCCGAAACATGAATACAAGTTATAGATTGAGTCTAAAATATCCAAAAAAAAAATCAAATGAAAACAAAAGGTGTAATTATATCAATGATAATTTTTAAAATAATTCATTTTTTATAGAAAGAAAAATGGAGTAGTAATTATCAAAAGAAAAATGTAAGGATAAATAGTTATTTTCTAAAAAATCTACAAAAGCTATAAAATTATTTAGGTAATGTACAAAATCTTTCCCAATGAAAGTTTTTTTTGGAAAATTAGTATTATTCATTCTTCCATTTTATTTTGATAAATACTATTTCTGTAATAAAAAAGGTAAAATTAAGTACAAGTATTATTTTTGATATTATTTTAAACATATTTTTGTATTTGCTATTGTTTTTTATATTGTGGACTCAATCTGTAATTGCTATTATTGATTTGGAAAGATTAATTATTTGAAATATTACACACATAATTAAGAATAATGGCTCAAATTTAAAAATTATAAAGCTAGAGGGATGTTCAACACATTTCAAAAACCCCAAGTGTCAATTTTATCATTTAAGTGGAATTTCCGTTAAGTTTTAACGGTGTTAAATCGCAGGTATAGATTTGCAACGTACTCATACTTTAGCCACCTTTACAACAAAATTTTGTTCGAGTATAGATTCACAACATGGGTTATAGTTTAAATATAAATAATGCAATTTACACGTATTAAAATTACTACCACTACTACTGTCACTCAACCATTTACCATAAATATTGGTTGGGCCTTCGGGCCACCAACACAGAACATGGGTCGATGGCCCAATGAGTTCCATTTTCGGAGGAAGAAAAACTCTAATGCCAGCCAGCTAATCTAAGCGTGATCAAACGGTTAATTTGGTATTAACTGAAACTGAATTATCTAAAATATCTGATTTTCGCTTATATGACATTAATATCTGAATTAACCGAATTACACAAAAAACCGTAAACCGAATTCAGTTCAGTTATTTCGGTTATTATCCGAATTAACTGAAATTTTAGGCAAAATATGTATCATCTTTAAAATTTTAGGGGTGTATTTGTAAGTTTCTTTAAATTGAGGTGTGGAAATAAATATATCCCCATACTTTAGGATTGTATTTGTAATTTTTACAAATGTGGAAGAATAATTCGGTTATTTCGATTAATCGAATCATATTCCACAAAACTAAAAACCGCTGAATTATTAATCAATTAAACCGATAATCAAAATTTTAATAAAAAAATCAAACCGAAATAACCGAATTAATTCCGTTTTTCGGTTAAAACCGAGAATTTGATCACCCTACAGCTATCAACCGGACCGTAACCGTTTCTGCCACTGACCATAAAGCCCATAATGACTAAACTGTTGCTATATCAAAAATAATGTGTGGCCATAATGAACTAAAACACTAGTAGAAGGACCAAAACTGTTATTGAGATGTCGCACGCAATCTGAAGTCTGGAATTCCGAGAACGAAACACAACCTCATACTACCACATTTCGACTGAGCCACAAAAACACCGTTCTCAGTTTCTTCTTGTTCGTTCTGTCGAAGCTCGCGAAAAAGGAGAACAGCATCATGTACAGCAGCAAAGCAACTGCAAGCTTATTAGATCTTCAAACACTAGCTGGATTCCAGAGAAAGAGTACAAAATCAAACTTGAACGGAACCAATTCATACGCCCCAAACAGAACCGAATCATCTGTTTCAGATCAAAGCTTGATGATGAGTGCGATTAGCTTCAAGACCCAGGAAGCTTGCAAGCTCGGGATCTCCAGATTCCCGGATTTCGAGTACGATGCTCGGGGCGGAAACGGAACCGGAGCTGCCACCGTCGGAGATTACTCCGGTGAACAAGTTTCTGTGAAATTCGACATTCAAACTGTCTATATTCCTCCGCTCACATCTGAAACGACCAAATTCTTAGGCTTACCGTTGCCTCCTTTTCTACGGATAGATATTTCCCCGGAACTCTTCGTCGGAACAATCAACCAACGATCTGGACAGGTACATACACAATTCCTTTTCGATGAATTTCTTAGCTGGAAAAGGAAATTTCAACTTACATGTAATTGGTGTTCAGGTGGATCTTGAATTTGAGGCGAAGTTCTTGTTCTCGGTGGGGAATTTGTACAGGGCACCGCCGTTGGTGGTGAAGACGACTCTGACATCAGAGGAGTCAATCGGGAGGATGAGAAGTGGGAAAGGGCGGCGACTGAGCAGAGAAGAAGGCAAGTGTACGCTTGTTGGTGTTGCTGTTGTTGACCCCATTGATGATTTCTTTTTGAATTCCTTTCTTGCTCTTCCCACTGAATGCCTTGCACGTCTTCATGCTGTTATATCTTTCTCACACAGCACTCCCACTGAACCATCATCATCCCCATAATCAATCTTCCATTGCTAGTTTCACTATTTTGTCTTTATCTGTCAAGAAGATGAAAACTCTTATACATTCATAAGCAACTTGAAGAACTTTTGTATATATATAGATGAATTTTATACATGACACTGATAACAAAGCCGTTAACACTTTTTTAGGTTCATGAGTGGAGCTTCACGAATCTTGAGCTCGAACCATTTTTTTAGTTTTGTGTATTAAACGAGTCGAGCCCGAGCTTCAAATGTTTGACTCGAGCTGGCTCGCAAGGTATACGAGCTTGACAAACGAGCCGAGTCGAGCCCGAACCAGACAGATTCAAGCTCGAGCTCGAGCTCGTGACATTTAACTTTATATTATTGAATTAATGTAATATATCTCAATTTTTCAAGCTTCACGAGTCATTTCGAGTCTAATCGAGCCGAATTTCAGAATTAAGCCTAAGTGGGCTACTCGTTAATCGAGCCTGATGAGCCTTCAAGCGGACCTCGAACCTATCACGAGTCGAACTCCAACCCGATCATGAGCTCGAAAAATCGGGCTTGATGATATTCAATCCAAGCCTATTTTTCACAAGCTCCGGCTTGAACCTGCTAGGTTTAGCTCGACGCGGCTTCTTCTCACCCCTACTTTTGACATATATATCTTCTCGACCACAAATGCATGGTAGTGAGACATATGTATGCTTTGTCATCAATATGGCAAGTTTAACCGATGACTCATGAGTATATCTTCTTACTTTTTACTCCCTCCGTCTCAAGTGGGTTGTCACAACATCAAAATATTTTTATCTAAAATGAAATGACATTTTTCCACTTTTGTTTTATTTTAGTCCACTTTTACATTTACAATGCACTCTCTCAAACAGTCTAGAGGATGGGTTAGGAGGGGTTAGAATGAGTTTGGTAGGGGGTAATGATAGAAGTTTATGTAAAATGAGTTAATAACCAAAGACAATCTTAATCTACACAAAAAAAAATTAAAAATGACAACTCACTTGAGACGGAGTGAATAATAATAAAAACTCTCTCTTGCTGATTAAAAAATAATAATGTTAATGGTACACCAAAATAAAGTATATAGAATTGAGGTGGAGTGAGAAAACTACACTAGTTAACATAAAAATGTTTTGGTCAAAAATTCATTAGGGGGTTTCAAACATAAGAAGTGAACAAAAAGTTTTTCACCTAATAGGGGAGTGAATTGGAGGTGAGTGAGAAAAGTGAAAAAAGGAGGGTTAAGTTTGAGGGCCCCGTGAACAAGGAGGAGCGCACATGTGAATTCACCACAAATGGCGTTTCGCGCCTCAAATTTCCTTCTTTTTTGTTGCGCTCATGTCTTTATGAAAACCAAAATTCATCTTTCCCTTCATCTCTCTTGCTTCTGTCATATCTAAGTTCTTCTTGGGTGAGTTTTGGCTGTGCACAACTTGCGCGCAAGCTTTGCTGTGTCTGCACACTGCACAAGTCTTATGAAGCTTTGCTGTGCGCACAACACTGTGCACAAGCCTGTGCTGCATCATGCTTGTGCACAAGCTGCACAACACATGCGGTACATGCTGCACACATTTTCGTGTTGCACCATAAGATACGATTCAAATTCACACATCGTGAGTGCGCGCGAGAACTCTAGCGACCCGAGACAGACTCAAGCAAGACGAAATAACCTAACCCATCGACAATTTCAACTACGAAAGTAAATTCCTCGTACAACGGTGGTAGGACGATGACGAAGACGAGAGCAACAAAGTGGTGAAGAAGTGAATAAGGGGTGAAGCGAGGTGAACAAGGGCGTTCACTTTCGCGCAAATCAGCAGAGGTCCGTGCAAAGCGAGGAGAACACACCTCAGCTGTTCACGCGGATAAGAAGGGAGTGAACTCCAAGTTTTTCACGCGTTTTTCTTTATGTTTGAAGCCCCCTATTGTGTTGTTAAAAAATACTCCTACATAAAATTGTTGTTGTGAGTGAGGCATAATGAAAAATTCTAAGCCGCATAGTTTGTATCTAAATTTGATAGGGTAAAGTGCACGGTTAGTCATTTAACTTTGTTTAATGTCTTATTTCGGATATGTTTTAAGAATTTACCATATTAAAGTCCTTTATCTTCATATTTTTACCTTATTCGGGTCCTTTACCGTTAACTTGACCGTTCGATTAACAGAATTATTAAAAAAAAATGATTTTTTAGGAACCTGTACGTTTTCTTTTATACTATTTGCACCCTAAACTTAGATATATGAGTTTCTAATAACCACCATCACTTTCGGCCATCGCTTCCAACGCTGGCGACCACCATCAGCCACCACCAAGGCGCACCGGCACCGACAAGCCCGCCTCTAGCCTTGCTCGCCTCGGCCCAGCCTCCCCAGCATGACCAGCCGCCTTAGGGGCCAACGATGCCAAGGGGAAGCCACGAAGCCCCCGATGAGCTCTAGGAATGCCACTACGTGGGTGAAACGGGACTTACCGCGGCCTCCCCCGCGGTAGCGCTGCGGTAACAACCGCGGGGAGGGCCACGGTAATTCCCGCAGTAAATAGGGGCCCGGTAGAGGCCTTACTGCGCACGAAGCCGCAGTAATACCGCGGCCTTACCGCGCCCAAGGCCACGGTAAATATTTTAAATAATTTTAAAAAAGTGAATGAATTCGGATGAATATTCATCCGAATTCATCCACAAAACCCAGAAAAACCCAGAAATTCGAAATTCATCTGAAGAAGAAGAAGAAGAATAGAGAAAGAAAGAAAGAAGAAGAAGAAGAAGAAGAAGAAGAAGAAGAAGAAGAAGAAGAAGAAGAAAGAAAGAAAGAAAGAAAGAAAGAAAGAACGAAAGAACAGATAAGAAGAAGAAGAAGAAGAAGAAGAAGAAGAAGAAGAAAGAAAGAAAGAAAGAAAGAAGGAAAAGATGAAAAAAAATGGGAGAAGAAAAAGAAAGAAAGAATGAATAAAAGAAGGAAAGAAGAAGAAAGAAGGAAAAGATGGAAAAAAAAACGGGAGAAGAAGAAAGAAAGAAAGAAAGAAAGAAAGAAAGAAAGAAAAGAAAACGAGAGAGGATGAAGGATGAAGATGAAGATGAAGGAATATGAAGAGAAAGAAAACGAGTGAAGAATTTAAAAATAAATCTTACCGCGGCCGCGCAAATGGCCGCGGTAAAATAATTCTTACCGCGCAAAGGGCCACGGTAAACGTTGGAGCGAGTTGGCAGCGAACGTTACCGCGGTCGTACCGCGCCTTCGGCCGCGGTAAACGTGGCTCATTGCCACTTTACCGCGTCCAACGTTTTACCGCGGCCTTAAACGCGGTAAAGGCCGCGGTAAAACGTCTTACTGCCGCCTTATGCGCGGTAAAGACCGCGGTAAAACATGTATCATCGACGTAGTGCGCCCAAATTGCGAAAATCCAAATTGTTGGCCGTCGTGACCGATTCATTAACCGATGACGGCGAATCTGGAATGGGTTTTCATTCTAGACACTCTAGCAACAAGTGTTAGACATCAATTTGCAACATTATATCAGAATTTGAGTAATCAAATTTCTAAGGTTTCAAGAAGCCTACAATTTCAAAATGCAATTCCTTTTAATTTATGAAGCGTTTGATACTGAAACAAAGTGGGTTTTATTCTTTAAGATAGGGACTTCGATTCCGATTAATTTTTATGCGTCAATCGCGAAAAAGGTGAGTTGAGAGGTGACTGATCATTGAATTGCGGGATTGTGAAGGTCCGGGTAAGCTTAGGCTAGACCAGAAAGAGGTATCAGAGGGGCGGTGAGGCGAGTAACAACCCATGGGTAGGGTAGAGGTGGTTGGCCATCGCCGGGTGAGTGGCTAGAGTAGTATCGGGTTGTCAAAGTTTTGAGTAGGTGTTTAAAATGTTAAGTTTTAAAACATTATGGTACAAAGACAATAGTAGGAAACCTTTAATTACTAAAAAAATCTTTAATAGGGTAAATTCTTAAAATAGTAAAGAATCTGAATATGACAAAAATATGAAGATGATGAATTTTAATAGGGTAAATTCTTAAAATAGTACCGGAATAGGACAATAAGCAAAGTCAATGAATTAACAGTGCACTTTACCCAAATTTGATATATTACACTCTTTTACACTTCTCTATTAAAAATGTACCATGTGTGCACTATTGTGACCGAAAATTAAGTTGTTTGAATAATTTAATCTGAATGTATTGTGGTTCACAAAAATTGTTATGTGAAACGTTTTTAATGGAAGATTGTGCAAGTGACTGTCCATTGTCAGTTGCATTTCTCTATGTAGTGAATGAGAGTTGCAACAAGCTACTTTCAATTAAATCCGAGGTTAATTTGCGAGGATTTGATTTGATTTGATTTTAAGTTTTGAAATTAGATGTTATGTTTGTGAGTTATAAATTTGAAAATGATGTAATTTGATGGAGAATGGATAAATTTTAGAGAGAAAAAAAAAACATTTCTTGAACTTTGGATAATCCAAGGTCTCCAGCAATGTTGGACATCAGACACATGGTTGTAGCACGTGGTTACTTTTTTATTTCCTTTTCGGCCTACTACAATAAGCCATGATTACATTTCTATCTAATTGTGGTTCCAACTTCTTTTAGTCTTATACCAAAGAATTGATGATGATCTCCATAGTGCAACTTTTACTGATTAAACACGTATAAGGAATAAAAACTGAGTGTTTATTTTTGCTTTCACTATTTTTTTGCCTCTATCTACTTTATTCTACACAACAAATTATCATCCACCCCGGAAATGAATATATTAGTCATCATAGATCATTGGTTGGTGATAATTACCCTTATTTGCCGGATATATACTGGCGGATGCATGGTCCTAAATTTGCGACTACATTGACTTGCTTATTTAATTACGATTAAGATTCGTTTGAAAATAGCTATTTCAAATAACTATAATGTTTTAGATTATTTTTTAATAATTAAAATCAAATTATCACAACTAAATGTTACGTAATTAGTTTTTTTTTAAATGCAAAATCTACTTTCTAAAGCCGCTGTCCTGTCCTAGCTAAAACAATAGGAGACGAATTGACTCAAAGACATCAGTAGCCAAAATGCCAAATGTCAATTTACATTGGCTGTAGTCTGTACGCTTTCAGAAAACAAAAAAGAAATGAGACGACAAAAATCATTTCCTCAAAGTTAAAGGGCGTTTCCGATAAATAGTTGTTTAACTCCACGTGTCTTTTCGTGAGTAGTAGTTGCGCTATCAACTATTCACGAGATTCCAGTTTCTGCCCTGCCACCTCGCCATATAAAACAACTAACTCGCTCGACTCTTCCCGAACAGCTTCACTGACTCACCTCTCTTTACCGAGTTAGTTACTCCATCGGGCTCAACTCGTCGCCTTCAAATCCAGCTCCGCAAGCTGATTTGATGGCGCTCAGTTCACGAACCTTGATTTGATCCTCTAGAAATCTCATTCTTCGTTTCCGCGGTTGACTTTCTCGCTCGTCGCCATGAATCGGATGCCTGGAAGCTGTTCGTTTCTGCTCCTTGTCACATCCTTGGTTCTAGTTGCTGCTGTTGAAGCTAGCGAGGGCGATTCTGATCCGGTTTACAAGTAATTTCTTGTTGATTTTTTTCTTTGTTGATATTCTTTCCATTCTGGTCCTTAATCGGAAAGTTTTCTACTCATTGGCAATGGGTAGTCTGTTCTTGAACTCAAATGACTTGGGTAAATTTCCGGCGATAAGTTTGAGATTAATAGTTCTAACTGTTTCGAGAAATTGACTTTCGTATACTATTATTATCTTGATACTGTATCCGTTTGCTATTTGTCCTTGCGCTTAAAGAAGGAAATTAAATGCAGCACTCTAGCTTTTATGACAGCATGGCAGAGTTAGAGTTTGTTGTCTGTCATCATCATTCAGATCATTCTGCAATGTACTTTGTGGATTTTTACTGCCTCCTGGATTTTTACTCAAATCATATTTATTTTATTTATCTACTGGGGAGGTACATTCAACATATGAACAAAGGCAGGGTGAAGTGGGTGCGTTGAAAAATTTTGTAGCAGAGAAACCATAAACCATAAACAAATTATGTAGCTCTTCTTTAGCCTAAATCTTGTGGACAACCTTGAAATTCGAATGACGAACTCCGAAGTGTTAGTAAGACACTTCGAAACACGAGATGGAGATTGAAATTTCCAAGTCCTGAAGATGTAGAGTTGTCTGTACTAACGATAGATCAGACACGTATTTTAAAGGCCATATAAAGACCAAATGGAGAGCATTCGGTAGAAGAGATATTATGTTGTTTGGTTTTATCAGGAAGGAGACACATGCCTTGTCTTAGTTACAGGGTATTCACTCATTCACTGTTTTCTAATTTGATTCCAGAACTGATTATAGTTGTAAGTTACTGATAAAGGAAGTAGAATTACATAAATATGTTACCTTTGAGCTCATCTATTTTGGTTTCTGCTTTATAACTATACTTCCTACCCTTCTATCAGAAGCTGTTTGGAGCAGTGCCAGAAAACTGGATGTGTTGGCGATAACTGCTTTCAGCACTGCAAATTCTCGTTTGATGGTAAAGCCATAGATGGCCCGTGGTATCTGCAAGAGCCCCTCTATCTTCAGTGGAAGCAACGGGACTGCCGTAGTGACTGCCAATACCATTGTATGCTTGCTACTGAGAAAGAAAGACGAAAACTAGATGCCAAGCCTGTCAAATATCATGGAAAATGGCCACTCCACCGTTTATATGGAATTGAGGTTTGCCGTGAGCTCAATGTGTAGTAAGCTAGAAACTTGGCCTTATTCTGTGCTATGCTGATCTGAAATTATCATTATACACGTTTTCAGGAACCTGTTTCTGTTGCGTTATCTGTTCTCAATCTGGCCATGCAATTTCATGGTTGGCTGACCTTCTTCATTCTGGTATACTATAAGTTGCCTTTAAAGCCAAATAAGACGCCGTTCTATGAGTATACTGGTTTGTGGCATATCTATGGTATGCTGGCTATGAATTCCTGGTTCTGGAGTGCTGCTTTCCACAGTCGGTAAGGGCATGTGATATGCAAGTCTGCAGTTTATTTTATTGTATGAATACATGGCCAGTAAAATGTTGGCCTGCCATCAAATAGCATGAGAAGATGTGACCAGAAAGTCTTATTCCTTAGCACATCAAATTTGAATTGTTAAGTGAAATGGACACATCCAAACAATTCTGGATTAAGACTCAATTTATACAATTAGTGGTGTGTTTATTGATTCATCAAGTACAAATTGCATATGGGCCCCTTCTTTAAATATGTTAACGATGAATTAGGCAATGAACTAGGGTCTGCATTCCTATAATGATTTTTGTTTAGATTTTTTATTACCCTTTTGTTGCATCTTTCCAATGGATCTGCAGTGACGTAGAGTTGACACAAAAGCTGCACTATTCATCTGATGCAGCATTGGGATGTTTTGGCCTTCTTGTAGCAATACTAAGAGCTTTCAGCGTGAGGGATGAGGCTGCACGAGTCATGGTTACTGCTCCACTTGTTGCTTTCACGACAACACATATTTTGTATTTGAACTTCTTCAAACTTGATTATGGTATATGTCTATTAACCTTGAGCCATCTAAGTATGGAGTAATAAATATTTTTGCTCATTGAGTTGGTGATTGGCTTAGAGCCTTAGAGCAGATTTCTGACATCCCCTTAAGTGGAACTTTTTGCAACCCCCTATTAGGATTAAAGGCATGTCCAGCACACTTCAAGTTCCACTTCTTTTTATTTAGCAGCACCTTCTGTATTTTAGTTATGAGTTTTATTTCATTCTATAGAAGTATTCTATTGTTTATTGTGAGCTCATGTGAACAAACTGCATGGCAGGTCTGAATACGAAAGTGTGTACCGGAATGTACATTGCTCAGCTTGTGATAGCGGGATTCTGGGCTGCTGTCGGTCAACATCCCTCCCGGTGGATGCTGTGGATGTATGTCATTCTGGGGAGCCTTGCCAAGCTTCTAGACTTGACCGACTTCCCACCCTACAAAGGGTTTGTGGATGCGAGGGCTCTTTCGCATGCAGTTGGCATCCCTCTTACTCTGGTTTGTTGGAGCTTTGCTAGAGATGATGCTGAGTTCAGGACATCAGCAGTTGTGAAGAAAGTAAGGTGATGCTTGTAATGATCAGGAATGGCAGGAGCTTTGTGATGGAAACAAGCTAACTCTAACAAAGAAGTTGTGCACAGATGGTCATTTATCTCTGAACTGTGCAAAGGATGGGCTTTGACTCTCTGTAATGGAAGTGAATAGTTTTCCTAAACCTTTTGATTAGGAGTATTTATTTTTTCACCAAATCTGTCTGTCTCCTTTTTATTATGAATGATGATAGGCAAGGCCTAAACATTAGCAGATATGATTGGTACTCCATTATGTAAATTAATCTCTATCCATTATGTAAATTAATTTCTATCCATTATGTGATATAGAGAAGGTCGACTTACCCATGAAAGAACTTTTCATACACCAGGTTAAATTTAAACCAGTTTAAATGGGGGTAATTCTAATGGTGTATCTAAACATGTTTAGTAGTACATAGAATTCTTCTTATGCTCACAGTTGTAATGGAAATTATTGAGTAGCCAACTGTTAAGAGGGTATTTATTTTATTCTGTAAAACTTGGACATTTGCTTCAAGTAAGTACCTAAACAAAAAGCTTTGGTGCTGGCAGATAAAATAAGAGCACAAAAGCCCAAAATTAATAACCAAAAATCTTTTGTATATATGCACACTCACTAGTAGACCTCAACCTAGCAAGCTCTTCCTATTTGAATTCTAATAAAAAATGGGTGAAAGAGAAAAGTGTGCATTTTTTAATACTCATATGGAATAGCTCCAGAGTGACACGTCAGCATCGAGTTCCACGTCATCATCCATACCGTCAAATCCGGACCGAGGTGGCGGCACCATCATGGCCTCCGCCATGTCGACGAGCAAACGCGGCATCCCAAAGACCGCCTCCTCGTCCATATAGAACACTTGCTCCTCCGACGCCGTGATTGGAGGAGGCCTCCTCACCTCATCGCCGGAGGAGCTTGCTTCAATCTCCGGCGCCGCTGGCTTAAACCTCTCGGCGGCCTCCGCTGCGGCCTTCTGGATCTCCTTGGGATCCCCTGAATCAGGGACCGATAGCCGCCACGCCGAGTCGGCAAAGTTCAGGCAGGCGGAGCGTCCCCGGAGGGCGATCGCCGCCACATCGTGAGCACGCGCCGCCATCTCGGGGGTGGCGAACGTCCCAAGCCAAATCCTCGACTTCTTGTGGGGCTCCCTCACCTCACAGACCCATTTGTCGGAATTCCTCCGGCGTACGCCTCTGTACACCGGGTGGCGAGTCTCCCGGAACTTCTTCCGACCGGCGGGCTTCTTGGGCCGTGTAGACGCCAACACCATTTCGTTGTCGGAGAAAGGTTGAGACGTCGAAACATCAAAGAACAAATCCATATATATTATTGTATAGATGGATGGACAAGAGAGTAGTGTGTTTATGAGTATATATGTAGCTAGCTAGTGATTGTGAGAGAGTTGGAAGTAATTTAAGGAGAGAAGGAGAACACGGAGGAGTGAGAAGGCGACAGGCTGGAGCCTGGAGTGGCGGGAATGGATGAAGAAGATGAAGACTGAATGCCTTTTTCTCATCAGGCTAGTCCTCCATGTTTTATAATATAATCATTGGAGCTGTCCAAAAAAAAAAACTGAAGACTGAAAGCGAAAGAGCTGGTTTTGGGATATTTTAGCCAGACACGAGTAAGGCTTTGACCCTTTGACTTTTTTTTTTAAAAAAAATTATTTTTAGTAGACAAGACACTCAAAGAGGAATGAAATGAATGAGGAATGAAGGAGCTCAATTAGCTGATGCTCAACTGCCATCTGTCACTCTCACATATAAATCTTAGATAACTCTCAATACTATATGTCATACATTAGAAAAGTTTTTTTCTCTTTTTTTCATCACACGTCTTTAATAAAAATAATTATTTAGACTTCATCATATTAATAATATTTTTTAAAAAAATTTAACTCTCTATCTGTGAGTAGTGATGGTGAAAAAAAAATCCATGTTACTGTCAATACATAAAAAATTTATCCCTATAGAAGATTTATTTTATGTCATATACTTCATATAAGTCTAGAGGAATTATGTAAAAAGGAAAAAAAACCAACAATTCAATATCATGGATTTCACTTGATGATGTATTAAGTATTGGTATTTTAACAATTTTAGAAAATTAAACGGTTAGTATTTTAATTTTTATAATAAGAGAATTTTACTTAGAGTATTTTTTAAATGTGATAGCAATGGTGAAGTGAAGGGAGTAGAGAGGTGTGGAGTTGGAGAACACGGACACGGTTGACAGTTAATCCAACCGCCTATCAACAAACAGCCTGTCCAATGGGGGCGTGGCCGCGTTCAACACGTGGCCCAAAATCTAAGGCTCCGAGGCCCACTTTCACATTTGCTTCCCATACCTGAAACTCAACAGATAAGCTTCACAACACGCTGACTGATCTGAAACTAGTCAGTCAGACCAGCCAAGTATCTTTGCCCATTTTTGTATTTGAAGTGGATATAATAGTAGTAGTATCTAATAACAAGTCAAACGACTCAGGTATCTGTTGTATCACTTATATTTAAGGATGTCAAAATTTGATTGGACTTCAACCCAACCCGATCTGATCTGATTTACCGAATCCGATTGATTAAGGTGAAATCCAAAACTTAAAAAATCCGATTAACCTGAATCCGAAATTATTCGAATTAGGTTAACTTGAACATGAAATGACCTGGAACCTTAATAACCTGGGAAACAAACACAAACATAACGTTAAACTCTACCCGTAGATACCTTTTCAAAACGTAAAAACTACTTTTAAAAAGTTGTTGCCAAACGGGACTCAAAACAATCGATAGAAAGGAGCTTAAATATCAATGCAGTGGCGGATGAGCATATGCCCACTGCACCCATAATCCAAATCGACAACTTTTTTCATAAGATTTGTAACTCACATTTTATTGATATATTGTGTAAAATTTGTGTAAAAGAAGATGCACTTCAGAATCCATAATTAGGGATGTCAACAACTGACTCACCTGAACTCGAACTGACAAAAAAAGTCAACGACGTGAAACCCAAATGACCTGAAATAGCTCAACCCGATCACAACCTGAACTCGAAATGATTAACCCGAACATGGAGTGACCTGAACTAGAAATGACCTAAAACCCGAAATGACCTGAACCTGAAATAACCTGACCCGAATGACTGAACATAAAATAACTAAAGTGACGAGGTTCAAATATCAATAACTCAGCGTTGTTCCATTTGATTAAAATCCAACTCACATATATACAACTAGGTAGACCTTTCACTACGTATTTAATAGGGTTGTTATAGTGCCGGATGTGCTTCACTTGCGGTAGTATAGAAGCGCCAATTGGAGCTTCTACCGTCGCTACACTAGGAGGTGTTTTTTTGCAACCTGCGCTTCATGGCGCTACGATGTAGCGCTTATGCACCGTTTTGCAGCGCTTCAGACATCCACGTTGGATACTAACATAGCTCCATCATTATATCGCATATGAAGCGCCTCCAAGCGGAACAAAGCTTTTATTTATTTCTTTTTTTGTTATGAAATTTTGTATTTAGTAAATGAAATAATATTAATAAATATTGTAAAAATGAAACTAAATACACAATAATAATTTCAAAATTAACTTTACATATATTAATATTTTTAAATTGTTATATTTACAACAAAATTATCCAAATAAATAAAATCATAAATCCTACAAAGGTGGAGCTGGGGCTGCTGGGGAGTCTGAACCTGCAAGATGCTCCTGATGTATGCCTTCATCATGTCCGGAGTTGACATGAGCCGAGCTAGAGGTCTGGTCGTCGGGATGCTGATGTGTGGAGGAGGCTTCTCCATGCGCGGGATATAAACATCCGCAAACCAGTGAGGTAGTTGGTGGACCTCATGGACGATGCTCAGGGCCACATTTGTTCGGCACAACAGGTCGGCCTATCGCATGATAAACATCTTATTATTAAAGTGTTACAATGTGACCCTAAAGTTTAGCCCATTATTCTTTAAGTGTTATAATGTGACCTTAATTTTTTTAAAGTTTTCAATTTAACCTAATTATTCTATAAGTCTTACAATGTGACCGTAAAGTTTATTAAAGTTCATAATTTAACCCAATTATTTTTTAAGTCTTGCAATGTGACCCTAAAGTTAAGTTTGCAATTTAACCTGATTAGTATTTAAGTGTACATTGTGACCCTAAAGTTTTTTAAAGTTTGCAATTTAACTCAATTATTCTTTAAGTCTTACAATGTGACCGTATAGATTATTAAAGTTTACAATTTAGCCCTTAGTTTCTTTAAGTGTTACAATGTGACCCTAAAGTTTATTAAAGTTTTTAATTTAACCCAATTATTCGTTAAGTCTTACAATGTGACCCTAAAATTTATTAAAGTTTACAATTTAGCCCAATTAAAGTTTATTAAAGTTTGCAATTTAGTCAAATTATACTTTAACCCTTTAAATTTTGAATTTTCACAATATCACTCAAAAGTGTGTAAATTTTCAATTTAACCCAAAAAATTCATCAATTGATTTTCTAAATTAATAAATTCTTTAAAAAAATCAATACTAATTAAGAAAAATACCCAAACATTATCCAAATGCATAGAAATTCATAAAAATTCACAAAATCAACAACTAATTCAATGCATCCAACATAAGAAAGATTTGAAATCATCAACACTAATTCATATTCCTGCCAAAAAAATCAACACTAAATCATATAAATGAATTGTAAAATGAGAGGAGAGGAAGGAAGGGAGTTTACCTGTGGCCCTGACGACGCCGACACGAGGAGGTGGAATAGCTGATGGTGACGCCCCGGTGGAGATCGGTGCCGGATGAAAAAGAAACCAAAACTTGAATTAGTTTTGGGTGTGTGTGTGTATCGGTTGAAAGCAACTGAAGTTGAAAAAAATGTACGTGTCGCCGGCGGTGTTGGAATGGTCGGAGGAGATTGAAACGGGCGGAGAATTGGTGAAGGGTTGACATTGTTGGAATGGACAGAGGACAGTTGAACGGACGGAGAATTGGTGATGGGTCGGGAGATTAAGGAGGAGGAGAGGGAAGGTGAAACTTCCTAAGGAAGTTCATGCTTGTAGCGCCGCTTAGAGCTACAGGTGCGGTACAAGCAAAAACTTCCAGAGGAAGCTTTTCCTCTTTCCCTCCACCTTTTTCGGTTTCCAGGGCGCCGAATTTAAATTAACTTCTTTGTAGCGCCACAAAGTGCTCCAACCGTACATGTGTCAATTTCGAAATAATATATATATATATATATAATGTTGCTAGCTGTAAGCGTTTGGAAGCGCTGCATAGGCGCTTTGAGTTAAAAAACGGACCCACCATGTAGCGCTTTATAGCGCTAGGTGGTTGTTGTGCCCTTTGTAACGCCTTAAAGCGCTTCTTAAGGCGCTGTAAATGTGCATTCATGTACGTAGTGTTTATGAAAAGAGATGACATCGACGGACTACTACGTAATCGAGTCTTAGAGAGCGTCGTCGATTCGTTATCGATGTTATGCCTGAACTAGAGTTTACAGTTCAAAGATTGACGATGTTGTTGCGTGCGAGTTCCAAGCTGCTCTGTAATTGCACCGTGTGAATGGTTATGCTTCTAGCTAGTCGTCGAGTCGTTGTCGACGTCATGCTACAACTTGCAGGGGTAGAGAAGCTGGTGTGGTTGCATGTCAGCCCCCATGCTGGTAATCAGTTGGAGTGGGATGGTTGGTCTGGTCGACACGATAGTGATTGTGCAGTCATGCAATGACTATGCAACTCGATTTTAACTCGAAGTAACCCCAAAAAGAAGTACATCAACTTAATTTGATCTAAACCTGAATGAACCTGATTGAACCTGACCCAAATGACCTGAACCCCGGCCAAACTTAAAGTCAACTTGATCTGAAAGAATTCAAAACTCGAATGATCCACAGTAACCCGCAATCAATTCAACTCAAAGCAACTCAAAAGCAGAATGTTACTACCCAAATCCGGCTTAATCCGCCCAATTGACATATGCCACAATTGTGATGGAGATATGGGACGTAGAAAAGGGACAGGAGAATGCTGGTTCCGTAAGCAGTGCAGCAAGTGGCACTTGGCAGGCAAGAACCGAGCCACTTGGACGAAATCCACGGGCAAGCTTGTCCCATGTTCGTGTGCGAAGAGTGGCGACAAGTTTTCGGTTTCAAATCTTTTCCGCTCAAAATTTTGTCTACTTTCTTAATAATTTTACCTTCATAATTTCTAGTGACCCAAAATAATGTAGATTTTTTTGGGCTGAAATATCATAATATAGGTTGGTTCCATATACTCTTATTTAGGGATTGAGAACAAGTAAAACAGCTACATCCTCCATATTTCTTATTTTGATGCACATAATAAAGAGAAACTTTTTTCATTTTACTCTTTCGTCTACTCATCTTAAAACTAAAATAATATCCTATAAAAAAGCAAATAGAATAATAAATACTCCAATTTTATCATATCGCTCTCAATTCGTCTTCTCATCTTAAAAGTAAAACCACAAACTATATACTTCATCCGTCCTTAAATTTTTGAAACATTTAATTTTTTATGTCTATTTGATTTTAAGTTATTTATATAATTATTGAATAGAAACAATTTCTATAAAAATATGTTCATAAAGTAGGCATATCAAATTACTACTCCCTCCGTATCCCGTTAATTGATCAATTTGTTTTTGGTGTTTTAAGGTTCAATGTTTGACTTAAATTTTCATAAAGATAAATAGTGACAAAATTTTTAAAATATATATATTTAGAAACTTTGTATTTCAAATTATGATACGTATGTAAATTATTTAACTTCACATGTCTAGATATTCCTAAATAAAATAATAGATTAAATACTATAAAACAGTTAAAATAAATTGATCAATTAATGAGTTGCGGAGGAAGTATTTGTATACAAAAAATTTGAATCTATAAAAATGATAGAGAAATAAAATCATAAATTGAATCTACATCAATAGTCACGTAATAAAGAGAAACAATGTTCATTTTATTCATTCCTCTTTTCATCTTAAAAGTAAAATAATATCCTAATATCCTGTAAAAAAATAGAATAATAAAGACTCAGTTTTATCATATTACCACTACGTCCTTAGGAATACAGTTGTAGCGGTCATTCCCCTAAAAAGTCGGCTATAATTGTTGCGAAAAATCCCATACATTTTCCGCTATCTACAGACTCGCTATCATATTGGTCGTAGCGAAAAATCCGCTATAATGATAGCGAATGATATTGTAGAATTATCGCTACAAAGGCCCACGTGGACTACCTCAGCATCTAACCTATACTGCGCCAAATATAGCAAAAACTCCGTTACAAGTTAATTTGCTAGTTTTTCACATTTTTCATCCGCTTTTAGTTGTTATTTTAAATTAAAAATTGTTAACAATTTTAATTTTGAAATTAAGAAAATATAGAAATAATATCTTGGTAGACACACATGTATATAATATATATAAACAAGTTCATATTTACGGCCAATGTATCAAATTAAAGATTTGATACATGAAAACTTCTAACTAGCTAGAGGATCATCGTCCTGCACCTCCTCTATGATCGGAGTCTCCCTTTGTCGCCTCAAAGATGATGGATCCTGGGATGTCAGCCCATGCACAAAACTCTGAAGATTTGGCGAGACGAAGCCAAAAGATGGTTGTTGTTGCGTGGGGATGGGACCTGACTATAAATTATCATTGAGCAGAAGCTTGTGTCAATCAAGGAAATGGCTATAAATAGAGCCAAATTGGAGAGGAAAGGGAGAGGCCGAAAAAATAAAAAAAAATCACGAGCTCCGTTTCAGCCATCTCCTTCTTACTCATTTTCTCCTCAACATCCGCTGCCTTTCGTCACCAACACTCAGACCTCCAAGCACAACCACGCCACACCGGTCTTAGCCATCCATCCCACGTCGCCGGAGGTGCCCAAACGGATGAGAAACCAGTCAAAATTATTTCCGACACCGGCGCGCCATCACCTAACTAGCCACTTTCGTCACCAATAACTCCTCCCTGTCAAGGCGAAGGCAGCCCACCATCCCACGTCGCCGTAGGCGCTATAACAAAGGAGAATGGAGCGAGAAACAGTTTGCCGACTCAGACACCGTTTACTCTCTCCGGCCATTTTTTCTCCACCTCCACCGTCCAAAGACGCTCCCCAGCCACCGGCGAACATTCGGCCAACAAGTCCGCCGCCGGTAAAGCTTCTCCGTCTCCGCCGGCCGCCGCGCAAGGGGGAGAGTCACCGCCTGGTTCATGCGAACCCGTGGAGAAGAAGAACCTGTATGTTTTAATGTTTTTTGGGTAAAATTACAATTTCAGTCCTTTATTTCGTTCCTCATATCACTTAGGTAATCCGAGTTTCAGAAGTTTTAGTCAAGTTATTTAACAAGTTTCAAAACTAACAGTTTGGGCACTAGGCCTAAACCTTTTGTGTTTTAGTCAACCTCTTTTGTTATTGTGTCAATCTAAACTATTTTAATTTTATTTTCAAGACATTTTGAGTTTTATTAGTTATGTAAATTGGTAAAAATAATTATCTTTTATTATCTTTTAGTGTTATTATTTGTCTTTTTTCTTTATGTCTTAAAATCAAGAAAAAAATCTAAAAACACCCGTGGTACCAATTTTTTGGCGTACGAAAATTAACTATTTTTGTACGTAATCGAAGCATGCAAATCTTTTGTGAGTACTCCAACCCGATAGCATACCATATGTCAGAAAGTCATTGATTTTTCCAAACCAAAAATGCTCGTGTTGTAAAGTTCTTTTTACTGTGTGCATCCCAAGTTAGAGCACCTCTATTCCACAGAACATTTAACTTGACAATCAACGGTCTTAAGAAGACGTCAATGTTACGACTGGGTGATCGAGTGCGTCGGATTAACAATGGAATAAAAATGTATGCCTCCTTCATACATAAATCAAGTGGTAAATTATATACTATGATAAAGATTGACCACATCGAATATGAGTTACACTTGTCTGCCACTAGGCTAAATCCATCAGTGCATAACCATAATCGAACATTCTCGAACTCTTCTGCAAAATCAGGACACAACTTATCAAGGTGTTTCCATGTCTCTAATTGGCTTAGGTGCCCAATGCACCCGTTTGAATATGCATTTGCTCTTAAGTGAAAAGTCATAAATTCAGTTATTTTGGAGGACTAATACAACCACTTCAAGCGCTTAGTTATTGGCATATAACGTAAAACCATTTTCGCTTTCACTTTCATCTTCCCACGTTGACCTCCACATACCTATTCACATCACACACTTTGCACTGCAATAGGTTGTTGTCTTCACCATAAAACAACATACAATTGTTCACATATGCATGAATTTTATGGTATTATAATCCTAAGTCTCTCACCATTCTTTTTGCTTGCTTCGTGTTTCTTGGCAATGAGTTTTGACCAGGCAATAAACTATTCAAAAAATTAATCACTACGGAGAAAACAGAAAACATCATCGGAGATATTGTGTTGACTTTTTAGGCTCAAAATTTTTGCCAAAACTAATAAATTCCTTTGTTCATTTGGACACCCATCATATAAAGGTTGTGACGTGGCTTGTAACTATTCAAAAAAAATTGTGCTTCTTCATTTGTTGTTTCGACTTTCATATCTTCTTCATTCTCCTCACCATCGGACATATTAACATCTTGATCATTTTCATCATGAATGTTCAAAGCTTCACGAACCATTTCCAAGCACGTCGTTCATCCATTGCTTGGCCTACAAATAACATTTGCACACAAAGAAACCACAATCGACATACAAATTATATCAAACTAATCTTTTCTCCTAATAACCAAGGGTGCATGGGTCCTATCCTATTCATAAAAGTAAAATCGGTATAACAAACTTTTATGGTTATGTATGCATAACTGATTCAGTGTACGTAAATTTCGGCAGCAATTCGTCTCAGTTCCTCTTTATACCATTTTCTAGGATTGATATTCCTAGATCGGTTATACCAAGGAACGAGACTAAAGATGCCACGAAAATTACGCGACTTTATCAGTTATGCATACATAGCCACAAAAGTTCATTATACCGATTTTACTTTTATAAACTGTCCATCCTGGATAATCCATGAATATTCAATAGAAAATTATATTTTAAATATTATTCTCAATAATGAAATAATACTATTTTTATATAATTTTCTAAAAAATATTCACAGACATGAACAATGGCTTAACCAAAAAATGTTCAACATGCATAAAGATTAACCACACATGATGAAAATAAACAAATCGTATTTATAACCATGTAAAAAAAATAAGTTATATAATTCATACATGACTAAAATCCACTATTATTTCCTGCTTTTGAAAACTTTGCCAGTTGAAATGATGACGAGAAAAAAGAACCGTGAGAGATGTTGCAAAGTGCTAATTCTTCGTAAAAGATAGAGTGCGGATACGTTGTGCCAATGGCACACCAAGTGTGCCTCTAGATAGAATAAGAAAAGAAGGAAGAAACAGGAAGAAAGCTTCAGTTTGTCACCGTATTTGTCGGCGACAATTCTGGAAACGCACAAACTACCACCATCCATCCTCCCTTCCGCTCGCAACAACCAAATTTGAGAGGAAATAAACAGATCGACCTTCTTTCTTCACAAATTCAACAAAACCAGCAACAAAAACGATTGCCGACATTCCTCCGATGACAAAAACCACTGGTCATGCATTCTTTCAACCGCCCAAAGTGATGCTCTCCGACAATAATATGATGTGTTCTAGAAGCACTATGATGCTCTTACGTAAAATTATGATGTGCTCGTTCTGATTACTCTAATGCAAACATTTCATTCTACAGAACATAGTATTATGCTTGTTGACAAAGTATGATGTCTTTGTTCAAAATGATATGCTTGGTGTCACGAATGATGCGCTTCCATACAATTATGATGTCCTTCAATATTGGATAAAGTATGTTGTATTCGTTAAATATGATGCTCTTGATGTCATAGATGATGCTCTTTGATTCAAGCATGATGTTCTACCTTACAAAAATGATGCACTCATTTTGATGACTTAACGGTGTACGCATTTTCTTCAATCTTCCAAAATGATGTCTTTCATGACCACAACGATGTACTCTGCTGCACTATGATGCTCTCAATTACAAACATGGTGCACCAATTCTAATCACTTAATTAAACACTTGTTTTGTTTTCATCAACTTTACAAAATAATGCAGTTCTAAAACTGACGCTCTTTGTGGTTAAAATGATGCTCCTTTTGTAAGTATGATGAGCTTAGCACTTAAAATGATGCTCTTTGCTATTGGACAAAGTATGATCTCTCCAAATGATGCTCTTGGTGATACGAACGATGCTCTTGGTTTCAAGTATGATGTGCTACCTTACAAAAATGATACACCGGTTCTAATGACATAATGTTGCACTCATTTTCTTCAACCTCCCAAAATGATGTCTTTAGTGACCACAACGATGCACTCTCGTTGCAATATGATGTTCTCCCTCACAAGAATGATGAACTCACTTTGATAACTCAATGATGCGTTCATTTTTTTCAACTTTTCAAAATGATGCGCTTGGTGACCAGAGTGATGCTCTCATTTACAAACATGATGCACTTTTCCTCACTAATGACGCATTTCAACTCACACATGATATACTTCCTGTCCCGAATGATGAACTCAAACAATGCACTCCATCCTCCAGAATGATGTTTTCCATGCATCAAAATGATGCCCTTTATGCATAAAATGATGCTTCTACACGAAATGATGCTATTCTGGTGAATGTGATGCTTGTTTTGCTAAAAATTTATCTTCTTCCATCTATTTGAGCTGATATTCTTCCAATTCATCATTAATTGGCATTATTAACTTCATTCTGATAGTTTTGAGCATTATTTATATGCAGTTCATGGTCACATCATTGTTATAAAAAAAGAGCATCATAATAAGTCGAGAGAACATCATTATGGTATGTGGGGACATCATAATTCTGTCGTATGTAGCAAGTTGCAGTTTCAGGGTGTCGGACGAATTGCGCCTTTCAGCTTAGGAAGTGGCTAGAAATGGATCGTCGGTGACTGGGGAAGCGATTGGTTGCTTCGACGCAGTCGATTGTGGCTTCTATAAGCGGATTTCATCGGATCGTTCAAACGGATCTCCTAAATTTGCCGTGAATTCGGTTATTGTTGATGGAGGAGGAGGCTACCACCGAGTTGCTAACAATCTCGGTCTTTAAGAGATGAGCTCTAGTGGTCGGAGGCTGCAGGTGAGAGATGGAGGGTGGTGGTTTAGTTCTTCGCGAAGGTTCGGCGTTGACGGTAAGCTTGGCGACGGAGATGGTAGCAACATGGAGAAGGAGAATGAGGAGTGACATTTTTTAAAATAAACATAAATTGGCACAAACTGACACATGTTCTAAGGTGACACACTTTAGCCCGTGCCTAAAAGAGAAGAGGCAACTTGGTGATGAAAATGGCAAGCTGGAATGCTCCTTATATAATGACCTTATTGCAGAAATTTGCTATCATTCTCGCTATAAACCTCTTGGTTGTTGGCTGGTAGGTGCACCACATTAATCACATGGTATAAATATTGGAAGTTAGGTGAAATAGTGGAAATAATTGGTAAATTTCCTCTACAATATTTATAGAAATTTTTTCGCTATTTATTCAACTAAATAGTTCGTCGTCTCCTCCACCCTCTTCAAGATATCTCCACTTGTAGCGCGAAATATAGTCCAAAATAGCAGATTGGTCTTTTTAGGGGAATTTCTGCTATTTGGTCCGCTATTTGTTTGGCCTAAAGTACGTAGTGTACTCTCAATTCTTCTCCTCATCAATTAAAAGTAAAACCACAAACTATGTACTCCCTCTGTCCCTAAATTTTTCAAAAGTTTAATTTTTTATGTATATTTGATTTTAAGTTGTTTATATTATTATTGAATATAAACAATTTCAAAAAACTATGATCATAAAGTTGGCATATCAAATTACCATTTTTATACAAAAAAAATTGAATCTATAAAAATGATAGAAAAATAAAATCATAAATTAATTGGTAGAAATGAAATGTTCCAAAAAAAATTAAAGAGATAGGAATTTTTTTCTTTTTCGAAAGCAATAAGTTTATTTATAATACGACCATTAACAAATTTTAGTTGGTAAAGTGCACTCATGGTTCTGTAACTTTAATTATTGTACCATAAGGGTCCTGTATTAACTTTTTGTACTAATAAAGTCCTATTTTCAAGTTTTTTCTTCATTCATGGTCCTATTTGACATTTTTGCTCTCAATTTTTAAAATATTATCTTTTTAAACAATTGTAAAATATAAAAAGTGCCCTAACATTTAGCGGAATGCCACCTGTAAGTGGGAAACGCAAGTCTAGGCGGTAGATCCGCAGCCCGGGGCCGCGAATCGCCGGCCAAGAGCGGTGAACTGCCGGGCACGGGGCCACGGATCGCGAACCCGGGCGGCGATCGGCGGCGAAGGGTGCGAATAACGAGCCCTAGGCCGCGAATCGCTGCTTAGGCCGCAAATCACGGTCCCGTGGTTTTCGGCGACAGCGATGGTGTCCGGTGGCGGCTGTGGCTTTCCGGCGGTGATGGGTCGGATGGTGGTTGAGATAGGTGGGTTGAAAAGTTTATGGTAGATTGGAGGGTTTGTTTAAAATTTGAGGGTGTAAATGGTATAATAAGAAAAATTCAGTTTATGTTCGTTATTGCACCATTCTTGTGAAATGGTAAAAGACTTGAAAACATGAGTTTATTAGTATAAAAAGTTAAAAGAGGGTCCTAGCGGTACAATAATTAAAATTACAGGACCATGAATGCACTTGACCATATATATATATATATATAAGGTGACTAGAAAAGAAGAAACCAATAAGAGAAACTTCCTGAAGTCCCAATACAAAGTGTCACAGCCCATTAGGCCAAACATTGGTCTAAGGCCAAGTTGAGCCCTTTTAGGCATCCTACACCAAACCCAAGATGCGGATAGTGAGAAAAATAGTATATGTCTCGTCAAGTGCGAGTACCTATAATGTGAGTACCCGAGTTTCACTATTTTTGCGGTTCAGATTGCGGGTATCCGCATATGTTCTTAAGTATATTTATCCTATAAAATCTTTCAATATGCTTAAAGATATTTTAAAATTTTGTATCATAAATGTATATATCATTGCATAAATATAACATTGCAAATCATCTATCATTATTGTATGAAATGAGTTTTCACACATATTATAAAAGAAATTTAAGGGAAATTTGAGATGAACAATTTTAGATAATTTATTTTTAATTAGGCATATGCGGATCGGTTCGAGTATCCTCGGGTTTCTAAAATTAGAACCCGTGGGTTATCAGTTTCTTCGGTTCACGGATTTTTCAGGTTCGAATCATGCAGTTCGGTTCGATTTATCGGTTTTGCGGGTTTTTTTAACACCTCTACAAGGTGCAGCAGGCCTTGTGAATCAAGCACCCGATGCCCAAATTCAGATTTAAGGGGGCTAGGCCCTTCCAAGAGGATTTTCACACTCTCCAGGGATTTCTATAAACTTATAGGGAAGCCTAGATCCTGGTGGATATGTGTAGAGATGTGTAGAGAAGTGTAGGAGAAGTGTAGAGATGTATAGAAATCTCTAGAGACTTAATCTCCACCGTTAGATCAAATTGATCCCAACCGTCCATTGAGGAGATTGAGACTTATATATCCCCCCTTTGGGGTTCATTTGTAACCATCCAAACAATCAATGCAAGTTCTCATTCAAAAGCTCTCTAGCACTCTCAAGCTTTCTTAGCTTTCTCAAGTCTTCAAGGCATCTTAGGGTCTGATCAACGCTAACTTAGCACGAGCAAGGCGTGTCTAAGTGACATACGAAGTAGCTGAAAAATCAGTTTGTGACAAAAAACAAAGGACACAGCCCAGCTAAGGATGAAAGGATGGCCTCCAACGTTCAAATCACATACACCCGAAATATACCCTAATAAACCCCCGTACAACATTACACATTAGAAATATCAAGAAAAACCCAATATGACCAGCTTCAAGCTGCTCGCATCGATCCAGCTCCACTGTTCGGTCTACTGCCTATGAAGGCACCCCACCATATAGTTTATGAAGGTGGATTATTTTCTGACCTGTTCATGGAGGCGGACAATTGGACATGGATGTGACCCACCGCACCGCGGAGCTCACATCCATGGACCCGAGGATATACGGAACCCGCGTGCCATTATACATAATAATAATAATTAGGCCAAAAATATTTCATCTAGTTACAAATTTTTGTTATTTTATTTCTCTAGTATTCGTAGCTTGTAGCAAAAACTGAGATGTTTCTAGATGTTTGGATATTATTTTGTACATCTCTAATTAATGGGTATAATTATCTGTAGAAATAGCAGTGGACATATACTACATTCATTCAAAAAAATGGTGTGTTTCTTTTTCAATATTTAATTTTCGATTTTATTTCTTCAACATTTTGATATACAAGACCAAATAATTTAAATGCAAATTATAAATTAATGTATGTAGTTTCTAAATATATATTTTCAAATTTTTTAATAGGTTCTTTTTTTGATAATTTGAATTTCGTACAATAAAAAAAATGCATCAATTTTTAGGATGGAGGGAGTAGTATATAATGTTGATATTGAAGTATTCATGGATACCAAATGTACAAACATCCACGAATGGTGGAGGTGGAGGTAATTTACCTCCGCTAGAAAAATACCCATAAACGGCAAAGATTAAAAAATCAATGAATAATGGAGATGGGATGAGGTCAACCCGCGAATAATCTGCTCCACCGTCAATCCTAGGGTCTTGCTACGTACTCGCGATGTATCGATACTTTCGTGAGGTGGCGGTTGATGTGTGTCTCCTCTGTTTCTTGTATCATTAGTTTTAGGTAATAATAACACAATAAATCCTTATATTTAGTCGATCGAATGTTGCATGCCAAGTAGGCAAGTATTTACAAAAGGCATTACGAACATACTCGAACAATCTTTTTATTAGAATAGTCGACCAATGTTTTCTAAGTTGTTGCATAAGAAAATTCATGTCTTGTTATTTATTTTATACTCCATCTATCCTCAAATAATTCTACATTTTATCTTTGATGTTTTACAATATTTAATCTATAATTTTTTTCATGAATATTTAGACATTTAAAATATTTTGACATTTAAAGTTAAAAATGTATATGTATATCATAATTTGAAGTATTAAATTTCTAAATATATTTTTTCCGAATTTTTAAAATCTGTTTATCTTAGTTACATTTTGAGTCAAACATTAAACCTTAAAATAAGAAAGTTAAGATGTAGAATTATTTGGGAACGAAAAAAGTATCTTTTAGGGTTTTGTCATTTCATTTTTGAAGAATATAATGAATGTTTTCTTTACAAATAGTAATTCATAGTCTAGATAACTAAACGTAGAAAACCCGTCGTATTAGGCGGGTTTGTTTGTTTGTTTTTTGTCATTTTTTCGTTTTCTTTTTCTTGTTATTTTTATTGTTTAGGGAAAAATTTCAATTATCAACATATTTGAATTTTCTAAACGGTGGACCAAAACATTTTAGTTCTATTATTCAACCATTTTAGTTCTTATTGAATGACACCGATTAGGAGAGGGTGTACGTGGCCCGAGACTAGATGATGATGGGTTGGGCATGGAGGAGAGGAAGATGAAGCGGAAGAATTTGGTTAGTTGAGAATTTTGATGAAATGCGAGTTGTCATCTCCAATTGGAAGAGAGTAAAGTCTGTTGTAAGTGTTTGGCATTCAAAAGTTCTAATACACTGACTACAAGGACCTATTGTGTTATTATTACATAAAACTAAAGATACAGTCAACAGTATATGTGGAGATACACGTTAAGTGCCACCTCAGGTAAGTATGGTACGTAGCAAGTACTGTAGCAAGACCCGTCAATACTATTGCAACGATTTGAAATCCACAAATACGAAAAAGATTTGAATTTCCATGAAGATTTTTGACGCTTGCCAAGCTTTGTTTTTTATTTATTTATTTAAACCAAGTTATTTTTTGCCCTCCAAAAAACCACAAATTATTTTATTCTTTAACTCTTATTTTATACTAGAAAACTTGAGGGGAGAAATATATAAAAGAAAATTATAAAAATTTAAATGTCTAAAATTCCTAAAAAATGTTTCTCAAAAGATCTGCTAAGTAAAGATACAATTGTCAAAACAATGACAAAATTCAGAAAAAATAAACAGTTGAAAAAATTCAAAAAAAATATTCAAAAAATTTAGATTTTAAATTATAATATACATATAAATTATTTAATTTCCAATTTCTAAATATTCATGAATAATTATATATTAAATATTATGAAATTGTCAAAATTAATTAGACAATCTCTCAACGGATAGAGTATATATTCTACTACTCTTATCTTCTACTCTATGAAAAATTATTGGACGCGGGTCTTTATAGAAAGGCTAAATTTTGAGTAAACAAATTGAGAAATGATGGAATTTTTGAAATTTGATATGAAATTCTCGAGATAAAAAAGATTGGAGGAAAAATTAATTTAACATATTCCTTATTGTATTTTTTTTTTTGAAGAACACAATCGTAAACAATAAGCTGAACAGTCAACACTGTCACTCGACAGCGTTCTTCTTTACCTCTTGGGCTTCGATTTTGTAAATCTGCTGAAAAATGTGCAAAACTCTAATCAAGCCCGTTAGTGACTTGTTCTTCAAGCCCGGCCCAAACACTCCCACCAACGTTGTTATGATATTTTGAAATTGAGAGGAGAGTTAGAGATAATTTGAGAGGAAAAAATAAAAATAAAACCATGTTAGTTTATTGTTAGAAATTTGTAAAAAAAAGGGTGAAAGAACATATAGTTAAATGCTCAATTCAATTTTAAATGTTTTTTTATTGGACTTGGATTCGATTATTTCACTAAAATACAAATATGATTAAATAGTACACTCTTAGCTAGGGTCACTGTGAACAAACTTTATCAAACACATCACACGAAGTTGTTTACGTTCAGCTCAATCACGTACGGAATAACGAGGTTCAGCTCTTAATTAATGCTACACGTGTCCCTAAAAAAATCCACAAGCATGTTTACTTATATTTGATTTAAATTTTCATTAAAAATTTTTATAACTTTTTTCAAAAAATATATTTAGAAATTAGAGATGTTCATTTATCATTTGCATATAATTGATTAAATTTTATATATTAAAATATTAAAGAATAAAAATCATAGATTAAATGTTGAAAAAAAATGTAGCATCTTATTAGAGATGGTGGAAGTAGTCCCTCAATCCCACAATAAATGAAATAGTTGATTTTTGATGTCAATCTGACATCAAATTATCTATATTAATTCTCAATGAAAAAAAACATCAAAAAATATATTTATAAAGTTAAGGTATAGAATTTTCATTTGTATATAAAAAATTAAATTTATAATTTGAATTGATATAAAATTAAAATTATAGATTTAATGCTGATGAACAAGTGGTTGGTTAAGAAGAAGAGAGTGTATGTTCAAAGATGAGATCAATTATTACCTTAATATTTGCATAGTTCTAAACTTTGAAAGTGAAAATTTTAGAAATACATATGAGACTATGTGGTAGAAACTATTAATATTACATAGTACTTCAATATGTTTTACATATTACGAATGACTTTTGAATCATTGTACATATAATAACTTACTCCCTCCGATCCAAGTGTGTTGTTACGACATCAAAATATTTTTGTCCCAAATGAAATGGTATTTTTCCACTTGTATTTTATTTTAGTCCACTTCTACCCTTGCAAATATACTCACTCAAAGTGTCTAGGGAGTGGGTTAGGAGGGGTGAGAATTGGTTTGAGATGGGGTAATGATGGAAGTTCATGTGAAATGAGTTAATGACTAAAGAAAATCTTAAACTAAACAAAAAAACTAAAAGCGATAACTCACTTAGGGACGGAGGGAGTATCTATTTTACTAATTAATTAAGCCTTGGAAGGCATTGGTTCTAAATTATAGCAGGCCTAGGATGCGCCGCCTCCATGCTAAAAAGCATGGTTCTGCCACCGTTGATTCCAAGCCCTTGCGTGGGCTGGTTTGTTCGTCTCCATCGTCCCCCCGACTTTGTCTCCAATGGTGGTGTGAAACGCTCCTCTAGCACGCTTCGTTGTGTCCAATTTCTCTCTCCAAGTCGGCGCCATCTCAAATGCCCATCTGTCCTCTCGGTGAAGCGGCGGGTGCTTCGTTTGATCTGTCAATCCCTGCTCACGTCGATCTTATCGTTGCTTGGTTTTGGTGTGGAGGATTCATGCCTTTTCTTTCGGTCTCAAACGGTGCAGCATTGCTGGAGTCATCGAGGTGCCTTGCGGTGCCATCATCTTTGCTGATCGAGGGTAGCCAGCTTTGGGCCTCCCTCCGTGAGACTCCTCCATGGTGGAGAGTGACTAATTTTGGGTGGTTGTACTCGGCGATTGAGTTCGTTCTAACTGTGTATGTTTTTTGCAGGATTTTTGTTGGATCCGGGTGATTTTGGAATGTGGATGGCATCTGGACGGGATGAGAGAATGGTGTGTTTGGTGATGAGATAATGAAGGTTGAGGCTTTTCTGTCAACGACATGATTGAGTGGGGGCTCGTCCTGCCTAGTGACATGATCTATCGCTCTTTGAACTGTCCGGGGTGGTGGATCTCTGACAGTTCAAGTGTTGCAGAAATTGATCCCTCATTGTTATCAATGATCTGGACCTTCCAGGAAAACTCGAACTCGTTTGACGAGAGATGAATTGGTCCCAACGATGTTCGTTCTTGTCTGATGCCGGTCTTATACCTAATCCAACAGAGCAGGTGCCCTCAGGTGTTGAAGACTTCTGCTAACCGTCAGAAGGAGCTCGTCGCTGTTGGAGGGGGAATTTCTTAGACCCCTATGTCATGCTATCAACTCAAACATCTAAGACCATTTGCTTCAAGTGTATAGATGTTTCCCTTTACCGCACTTCTAGGTACTCTTTCGTTTTTTTCTACTTTTACTTAGTTGGTTGTGTTGGTTCTTTTATATTTTTTCTAGTCCTCATGCGCGAGGCTTTCTATTCCTCCTATTATATTCTAGCTGCTCTTATGGTTTGAGTGTGTATTATGATTTCGTTGAATTAATTACTCCCTCCGTCCCTATTTAATTGTTACGTTTGACTTTTACACTTTTGTTTGATTCAATTTTTTACTTGAATGAATTTGTTAAAAAAATTTGAAAAACTATTTTTAGAAACTAGACACATTGATTTAACTTATATATATATATATAAGCTACTTAACTTTATATACCAAAATATTGAAGAAAAAAATACATAGATTAGATGCTGAAAAAGAAACGTAACTATTAAAAAGAGACAGAGGTAGTATAATATTAACCCTTTCCACTTTCAAAAAAATTAATAAAGCCTTGGAACTCATTCTAGGTTTAGCCAATTTCTAGTCATTTGGTCAAAATAATATCATATTTTAGCTACCCAATTATGACTAATTAAGCTTAGGAACTAATTTAGGAGTAGTACGTAATATGAATTGGAAGATTAGGGTTCATCGTTTCCAGACACCTCCGGTTCTCTTTAGTAGCCATTTTTGGAACAGCAGCATTGAAAAAGTTAAGTTATTTATGAATGTTGGCGAATCTGCACTAGATCATATTACTACTACCTCTATCTCATAAAGATTCGAGCGTTTGACTTTTAATGTTGTGTTTGACTCAAATTATTATTAGGAAGAACTTGATAATTTTTTTTAATATATATATATATATATATATTTATAAACTATCATTTGCATATAAATTATTTAAATTTTTACATCAAAATGTTGAAAAAAAAAATCATAAGTTAAATGTTGAAAATGAAATATTCAAATCTTTTTGGAACGGATAGAGTACATTTTTTGTTCCAGGTTCATTTTGCTACTAACTACATCGCGGGTCCTCATTAATCTTAATTATATTTTTCTAACACTCGTACTGATTACTGAATTCCCATTGATATATCTTTCAATAAATGTGTATTGCAAAGAAGAAAAACACACACATATATATCATCATTTTTTCCCCTTATCGCCTAATCACTACTTAGTTAATGAGCTCTGGGTATGGGGCAATCCGCAACCCAGCTCGCTACTTTTCGACCCACTTCTTTAATTTTTGGCGCTACCAGCCCGCTACCGTTAGTAGGGGGCTTGGTAGCGGGATGTTGGCTACCCCAAGGGCCACGTGGGCGCCGACATAGCTGGTAGCGCCCTGTCCCCAACCAAGCCCGCTGCCAATGGTTTTTTTTAAAAAAAAATTAGTTTCCTTATTTTAAACATTAAATAAATGGTTGAATAATATTATTATTTATTAGTATTTATAAATTACAATTAAAAACATAAATGAAATTGATTATAAATTAACCAAATGTATCAATTACAATAAAAAATATCCAAAATCAAATTGTTTTTAAGTGTCCTTCGAGGGAGGAAAAACGTAATCGTCGTCCTAGTCCTCTCGTGGCGGTGACCGCTGCTTCGACTGGCCCGACGGCTGTCTGTTGAACCCGAAAACGTCTCATACATCGTCTTTGAGCCGTGCTTCTTATGCGGCTTCAATGCCGCCTTGGTGGTCGCATTTTTTCGGGCCCTATTAGAGATCTTCTTGAACTCCTTGGTGTTCATGCCATCGATCGGCTTATCCCAGTTGGCATAAGAGATCCCTTTTGGCCTCTTTGATTGCCAGTGATCATAAGTCAGATTCTCTTGGTGAAGGGGTATTTGCTCAGGTAGTCGGAGATGATCTTACTCTTCTTCCCCCGGTGCATCTTGGCCCACATCTGGTGCAGACGTTTCTCCACATCATCTACAGCAGATGTCCGCAAACGCCAAACATAGTTTTCCTGGAATTGAAAAACTTGTAATTAATACTTTATATAAGTGTACATTAATCATTAAACGGAATATTAATTAAACTATAGTTTATTGCAAATTTCGCCACCCATGCATCCTTGTCAACCTGTGTCAACTCCGTGTAAATCGTCGGGATACAGACATAACGCTCACGGAAGACAGCCTGAACGTCTTGGTAGACGTTGTGAAACTTTGATCCAAGGCTGCACAAATTAAAAGTAAAAAATATTAAAACGATAATGTTTGTATACATAAATTTAAAATTAAACATATAAATTCAAACAGTTACTGGCTGGCTGATGTGAATCAGCCTCCTGCCATTAGGAGCAATCTCTGGAGGTGGGAGCAACCCGCGATCGCATCATTGATTAGGCCATCATGTTGATCCTCCACGGTGCGCTCCAAACCCTTTGTGCGTGAGGATACAGCTGAAGTGGTGGATTGCAGAGTGTGGCCCCCTCCTTGACCACTGGTACCGGTGCGCCCCTTATACGACCGGTACTGGTGTGACCCCCAGAACGACACCCGTCCATGGAATCACATCCTGACTCGTGCGTGCTATCTCGCGGAGGAAACATTAAATCCTTACAATAACATAGTAGTTAATGAAAATTTAATTAAGTCTATACCTTTTAGATAAATTTCCATCTAACCCGACACTTTTCAAATATTACAACCCAATACTCTAAGAAAACTTCAATTTCACCCAAAGCTTTCAAAAAACTTCAACCTGACCAAAAAATCTAAAGAAACGTCAAATTTACTGTAAACTTTTGAAAACCTTTAAAGATGTTAAAATATTGCAATTTTACCCAAAACTTTTAAAAAATTTGTGTTTGACCCAAAACTTTAAAAAATCGTAAAATGATTACTAAAACATAAAATACATACACAAAATTTTCCTAAAATAATTACTGAAACAGGAAATACATAGACATATAATTCCTAAAATAATTCCTAAAACAGAAATACCTAAAAAAATACATGTTTATTGTGTTTAAAATAATATTTTCAACAAAAATACCTAAATAAAAATACCTAAAATACATAAACAGAGATTCCTAAAAAAATACCTAAAATACTTAAACACTTCAAAAATACTAAAACACCACAAAAAATGGCCAAAAACTGAAATTATTTGCATGTATATGTAAAACATACCTGTAGATGGTGGTTGAGACGTCCGGTGACGGGAAAACTTAGGTGGCCGACGGCGGGTTGGAGCTTTAACAAAAAAATTGAAAATGGTCAAAGATATCATTTCTAACCTGCCAAAATTTTTTTTAAAAAAAAAGATTTGACCTTACCTTCATTTGCTGATGCATATCCATCCAAAGAGCTGTTGAAACGGCGCCGAAAATGGGGAAAACGAGATGCTGCGTCAGCTGATTCTTAGAGGGGAAGAATAAGAAGTTGGGGAAGAGAACCCGTCTGGTGCAGTTTTTGAGGCTAGGTAGCGGGCCACCTGTCACCCAACCTGCTACCATATACTTTTCACCGGTTTCGAGGCGGTTTCGAAATTCAAAACGTTCTGCCGAGCATTTAACAAAATGGTAGCGGGATTCACGCCACCCAACCGACTACCACTAGCCCGGTGACCAATGTGGCAGCTTTTTTCAGTTTGGTAGATGGAAAGGTAGCGCCTAGGTCGCTACCATTTTGGTAACAGGCCACCTGCTTCCATACCAGCTACCAAAATGTAAAAGTGGCACCTTCGGTAGCAGGCAGCTCGTCCCAGTGTGTCAGAGACATTTTTGGAACCTTGGTAGCGGGCGCCCATCTACTATGCCCGCTACCGAGGTCCGAACAAGTACGAAGTGAATGACATGTCACATGAGCATCATCTAAGAGCATCTATAACAATGATATTCATGATTACACTCCTAAGTCAAATATAACTAGCAAAAATAGAAAAAGTGAATAAATGTTTGATCCACCAATACTAGCTATCACACTAGCCATAATAGATTTTGCTATTTGGCCTTCCAAATTTCACTACGTGGGGAGGACAAGAGCTACGGCGGCCCTTCTGCGATTTGGGCGCGATAAGCCCATTTACTGTGATAAATGGCGTAGTTGTTGGCGCAAGATGAAAATTTCTGCGGCCTTGGCCTGATAAGGCCGCATAATTTTTTTAGGGTTCAAACTCTCCTTTTTCTTCATCCGCCGCACAATTCTTCTTCATCTTCTCCGAATTTTCTCTGTTCTTCCTCTTCTTCTTCTTCTTCTTCTTCTTCTTCTTCTTCTTCTTGTTTCTTCTTCTTCTTCTTATGTTTCTTCTTCTTCTATTTCTTCGTCTTCGTCTTCTTCTTCTTCTTCCACTACGTAGAGAAACCGGCTTACTGCGGCCTCCGTCGCAGTAAATGCCGCAGTAAATTTCATTTACTGCGATATTTACTAAGGCAGAGGCCGCAATAAGCCGCACTAAATCGGTTTACTGCGGCCTCCGCCGCAGTAAATTCTTGTCTTCTCTATGTAGTGTTCTTCTTCTTCTATGTTTCTTCTTCTTCGCCGTTGCTCAACCATATATCGCCGCTCCACCACCACCGCTCCACCGCCGATGCCGCCGCAACTTGGTCACCATTCATCCAAAAGTCGGGTTTTTGGAATTGTGGATGAATCCGGATGAATATTCATTCGAATTCATCCATTTTTTTAAATAAAAAATCATTCTATCATGGCCATACCCACAGGTGAGGGACCTAATCGCCAATATTTCTGCGGCATCTCTGCGGCCCATCCCGCGATATCTGCGGCTCTCTGCGTGGTGGGCGCAGAGAGCCCATTTCCTCGACGTAGTGTTTAGGAGTGAAGAGAGAATTTTTTGCTAACCATAAAATAAATGTCGTTGATTTTAACATACTAATAAATGTGTCTACTTATAATAACTAGCATTAATTATTGTAATGACAATGTTAAACTCATTAGCTAAAATAGTTTTTTTGTTATTTTAGCTACAATTTAACTTAAAATTAACCAGCATTATTGTAGATGTTTTAAGTGCATTTCAGTACTAACTGAGATAATTTAACAATCAACGCTAAATTAATTTAGCTCTTCAATAAAACGTTGATGATATTTTTGTTTGAAATTTAACTTTAGTGACAAATTTAAAATTTTCATAAATTTCACCGGTGAAATTACTATTTTTCCCTATCTAGGTTGTTAAATCAGTTTACCTTTACGGGAATGCCGACTTCATCATGATCATGATCTTAATTACTTTCTTCTACATTCAACATTCAACATTTCAACCATCCCACAGCTTTGACCAATTCAAGCTTTCACTGCCGACTTCATGCCCTCAGCACTTCATTTCGTTTTTTCTTTCTTTCTTCTTTTTTGGATTATACCTTTAATAATCAAATTTGACTTTTAAATCCCAGGTAGGATACCACAATATTCGAAATATCTCAAGAGTAAATCAAGTGTTCGTATATATAGGGATGATGTTATTTACTAACTAGTTGGAAAAATCACTAGTTATGTTATTTGTGTAAATACCAAACTAAGAAGGGTATTTTAAGTCTTTAAAATTATTAATTAGTTAGTTAAATTAGTTAGATAGTGTTAGAATTTAGTAGTGGTTTTACCAACTAGTTGGTAAATAGAAGAGCCGGTATATATAGAGGGCTGAAGGATAATTGAATTTGAACGTCGAGCAGCCGCCAATTATTAGCTAGGTCTCCTCCATATTTATAAGTATATTATTAGTAATAATTCAAAGGTTAATTAATTAAACAGAAATATTCCAATTGAATTCATTCTTTTTTGAGCAAATTGAATCCATTCTTTGGTTTCAGAATATTAATTGCTACTCTCCTACATGGTTTTTGACCTTACAGTCCATTTGGTTGGCTTAAGCCATTGTTCCAAGTTTAATTTATGTTATTTTTTTGTGTGCATATATATATATATATGAAAATTTTATTTGTATTTATTATTTTTAAACATACATTTATTTATATTTGAGCAAAATACAATTAAATTCTTCATATATTTATGTATTTTGTTGGCTTAAGAAATGGTTAAGTCATTGCTTAAGCCAACCAAACAGCACCTTAACTTTCGCCTTGACTTGTGCCTTTTTAAAGCTTGGAGTACTGTAGTTTGGATTCGCATGTCTCCCAGCTTTTCACTATTCATTTGCTTGAATGAAAACGCAATCGTGATATTCATTTCGCAACACTTGAATAAACTTTACTCTTTTTTTCTTCAATAAAAAGGTTATTCTGTCCTACCTAGTTTATGTAAATCAAACAACATGACCTATGTAGAAAACGTATGATTAAAGCACAAGCATATTGACATGATGGCTTCTTCCGTACAGCTCTTCTATTTAGCCACTAGTAGGTAAAACCATTAACAGATTCTAATACTAATTTAACTAATTAACTAACAATTTTAAATACTAAAATATCTTTCTAGCTGGGTATTTATACACATAACACAACTAGTGGTTTTTCCAACTAGTTGATAAATAACATCATCATCTTCCGTATGCCTCATTTGGTTAACTATTAGTTCTTTTTTTTTCTTCGAACGACATGGCTAATTTTAAGTTAAATTGTAGCCAAAATGACAAAAAAACTATATTGGCTAGTTAGTTTAACATTATTATTGTATCAATGCTAGCTATTATAGCTAATGACATTTATTAATTTAAAATCAATCATATTTATCATATAGTTAACAATAAAATCTCTCCCCTCACTCCCAAATTTGGAGGGTCAAATAGCTAAAACTATTATAGCTAGTGTGATAGGTAGTATTGTTGGATCACAAATTTATCTATTTTTTTCCTATTTTTGCTAGTTATATTTAACTTAGGAGTGTATTAGCTACATCTAATTTACTTCTCTCTCAAATGAGATTTTTTACGGTTTGGCGCCGCCGCCACATCTTCTTATTCTTGGTGTCGGCATTGGCGGCCGTCATCCTCCTACTGGCCGCTGGTTTTCTCTTCTTGTCGCTAGGCTCGCCCCAGGCCTGTGGAGTTCTGGTGATCTTCGCTCCGCCCGCTATGGTAGATGGAGTCGCCGGTGCTGGGTGCAAGCATGCTCCATCGAGGTTGCACTGTTGGCCCTAATGTGCTTTTGGGCTTGGGTTTCTGGCAGGAATTGGGGAGGGTATTCCTAACCTTGGTTGGTTGCAGTGTTGGGTACAACCTAATGCTTGGATCGTTAGATGGTTTGGCATGAAGGTGATGGGCTTTGCAACAATGAAGGCTGTGTTTTTACATTTACTGGCAGGAGGGAGCATTGGCTCCTCGTGCCCGGTGTCATGAATATTTGGTTTTGGAGTGGATTTGGTTTTGGACCACCTGGCTCCTTCTTGCGGATTTTGGTCTTTGTTTTAGATTTTGGTTTGCTTTGGTCTTGTTTGCTGGTATTTGGGTGGAATGGCTTGGTGTTTATGTGACGACATGCTTTTTTCGGGTGACGACACTTCCTCTTTCTACATGTTCATGGTAGGATGGAATTTGGGTCTGCTCGACCCCGACAGGTTTGCCTTTTCATACCTCGCCATGACGGTATATGCTTTCAAGCCCGTTGAAATCATTGGTGGCTTATTTGAGGAAGTCTTGGGTGGTACAATGGAGTGTCTGTCGCATCACTTGGTTTACTACCTTTTCACTATTTGTTGCGGTGTCTTTTATTTCCTCTTTAGGTTTTATTCTGGACGTAGGTTCCTCGCTTTAGTTTATATGTTTTTTAGAGTCTTGGACATTTTTCCGAATGGGCAATTAGTTGTTTCTGCAGTTGATCATTAATAAAATTGATCAATTATTTTTTAAAAAAAAGAGTGTGATAGCTAGCATTGTTGTAGATGCTCTTAACTATGCAAATGATCGTAAAACTCATTAGTAACCTATTATCTAAAGCCTATCATTCATTTATAGGATTCATCTTGAAAATAGGGAAAACGATAATTCTATCCCTGAATATATATGCTAAAACTGTCACTAAAGCAATTTATAGTAACTATTTGTACTCAACCATTAAAAATGTATCCAAAACGCTAAAGAACTGTTACCAAACGACCCTAATAAGTTTATCGTCTATTGTTAAATGCTAATGAAAACATTTTTTTCATGAGGAAATCCTAATCGATTCCGAATGTTGTTCATTTTAGACGAGCAAAACGTAAAAGTTATATTACCTCTCTCCCGATTTAATTGTTGCATTTTAGTTTTGATTTGTGTTTGACCTAAAATTCACTAGATAAAAACTGTTTAAAAGGTTTAACTTTTCAGAAACTATAAATATTAATTTACTTGTTGCATATAAGATATTTGGTATAGTACATCAAAATGTTGAAGAAAGAAATTCATAGACGACTATAGATGCTAGAAATAAATGTAAGCGGTGGCGGATTTGTTTGGGTAGCCGCCACGTGTCTACGCAGTTGACGCATGTTGATATTACTTGATGCCATTGGGATTTGTGCGCTGCACGATTCTCGGAATTCGAGGAATGAGGGTTGTGTTGGTAGTGCGTTTGTCCTTTGTCTTTTCAATGAAGTGACCGGAAAAGAGATCGATCGATTGACTTATGTCATAAATGTCGTTATATAGTGGTATTAGTGGTGGTAAAATTGTAATATGTCAATATAACGTTATTGTACACGTGTTCTATATGTCCGGTAATGATTCTCCGGGAATGTCCAATGCCTTGTCCGGGTAAACTTTTATTAAGTCCGGGAATGTCACTTAAGTTCTAGTTACCACTTGAGTTTTTAATGGGGCTTGGTGGGCTATTAATTTGAGCCTTTTAGTGAACTGTTTGGATGATTGGCTACGCCATCAAGAACAATTAAAAAGGACAAATATCTAACTTTACTTTATTGAGTGTTAATCTTTTGCTACCTTTCCTCATGTTTTCAGCAATAAAATATAAAATCAACAATGGCAAAATTGTCACCAACCTTTCAGAATTTTCTAATTTTGCCACCAATCGTTTGGGGGGTTAAATTATCATCAACATTTTATTTAAGGGTAAAATTTCCACTAAAGAAGATGATTGGCATACGTGCCATCAACCAATTTTCAAAACTTGCAAATTTAAAAGGGTCACCGAGTTCCTTCGGGCACATAAAAAATCGATCTCCTTCCAAGGTCTTGAAGATCCAATAACTCAAGCTTCTCAGCGCAGCTACAATTCATGGCGTGAAAAAAGTTATCATTACCGCAATCAGAGGTTATCAACGGTGACGATTGACTAGAATTTTCAACAAAAGTCCTTTCTTTGAGTGAATTATACCAGGTCACTTCCCAATAGCTTTCAAATTCTATTGACAATTAGATTTCCACCAAACCTTAAAAACATGTTCTACAGCTCAGTGTTGATAAATACCCGATTTCAAACAATCCAGACAACTCTGGTTCACACAATCATTCCATAAAGATAAAAACTAACGGCTCCATTAAGTCACGTACACTACGTAGGGAATACCAAATTTACCGCGGCTCTTACTACGGTTTGGGCCGTGGTAAACAACATGGCGCAATAAATGGCGCAGTACTGCGGCCTCTCCTTCAGTAATTACCGCGGCGCTACCGCGGGGGAGGCCGCGGTAAAGCTTGTAAACTCCACGTGGCGGTACGCCAATCACCCTCTTTAGTGGAAATTTTATCTTTAAATGAAAGGTTAATGACAATTTAACCTCCCAAAAAAAGGTTGGTGGCCATTTTACCCTTTCTCCCACCCATTCAAGAATTCTCTCAATTTTTTTCTATCACAAGCAGCACATCAATTTTCACTAACACTCATAGATATGCCAAGAGGAAGTTCTTTATACATATCTATTGCCGTTAAAAAAAATTACATATCTATTGTCTTTTAAGACAGAAAAGTTGCCAAGAGAAAGTCAAATTTGACTTGTAATGCTATTTCAAGCATAAAACAATGGAAAACAATAGAACGCCAATGGTAGACCTTTATACTAGTATGAGCTAACAAGCTCCACAATATATAAACCCTTCATTAGCATATTTAGATAGATATCTTCAATGTGTGAACTATATCACTATGAACCAATACAATATCATTCAACAAGCTGTTGGAATGAAGAATTTCAAACTGTAACTCACAAATATGGATAAATATAGGGCAATTTTCCTTCCCATCCAAAGTAAGCATTGATGTGTACATGAATCTTCCCAATTGGAGCTCACTTCAAACAAAACAATAGTATCAGTAATTAATTTCTCTCTCTCTCTCTCTCTGATCTCAATGTACTGGATGTTAAAATGAAGAATTTCAAACTGTAACTGATCAATAGATTGATCATTGTTTCGATTTGAAAACAGATCATGCACATTAAGCTGTGAAATAGTAGTACGATTTTATGTTTCGGGAATCCCAAAATACAAGATAAGGGACATATATCATTCTTGAATCGTATGATTGACTGCTGCCAAATTGATTTAGTTTTCAGAAGTTATGAAGTAAGTGTGTTCTTTGTGAATAATTTCAACAAAATTTAATCATTAAATCAACACTTTCCCTCCGATTTTTTCCTCTCATACATTAAATTAATTTCAAATATCTCCATTTTCTTCACCAAATTATCACACAAAGAACACAGCAAATGATGAACGTAGGTCAAAGTAAATTGGAAGGGAGCAAGTCAATAATATTTTGTCCTGGATTCTGAAATTGCTCAGACTGCAGATAATGTCAAGGAAGGAGTAATAATGTATTTTTCAGTACTACTAGTTTGTCAACAATAAAATCATCTTGCACCAATAATACATTCCACACTCTTCTCCTCTCTCTTTGTGATCATAAACTATTTAGTTATCTCCTCTGAAACCAAACAAAATTCTTCAGGTGATCAACGTTCAGAAGTATTCAGAACTATAGAATCCACAAAAGGCAAAAAAAGCAAATTCTAGCTACTAGCTAGCTAGTTATGGGAATTAACCCAATTGAGAAATTAACAACTAGATCTTTTTCACCAAAAAAAGAAAAGAAAAGAAATAATTAATTGGGAGAATTTCAAGGATGATTTACCCCACTTGCATAAAATCACAACCAGAGCACAATTAAGACATGCACTTACCTAATTTAGCCCCCTTCAGTATGTTATGGGAAGAAAAAACATATTAAGGAGGCAAAAATGGTAGTAGCTAGCTATAGAAACCTGATGATCAGTACTAGGTCCACTTCCATAGGCTTTCTGCTTGAGGGTTCGGCGGCGACCCGCCAGAATACGGCGGCGAGTTTATTCTCGGAGGGCTAACCATCATTCCCTCCGCCATGTCCACCAGCAAGTTGGGCATGTCAAGAAGCTCCTCCATATCCACAAACTCCCACTGCTTACCTTCAGGTCCCGATGTCGCAGCAGACGATGACGACACACCCAGATCCGAACTCGGCAAAAACTCCGGCGTCGTCGCTTTCATTGCAGCTGCCGCCGCCGCCGCCGCCCTAATATCAGGCGCTGACGTGGACGCTGGGATCGGGTAGGAAACCGCCATCTCTGGGAAATTCAAAGCTGCGTTCTCCGGAGCCTTGAGCGCAATCGCCGCCACGTCGTAAGCTGCGGCGGCCATCTCCGGCGTGGTGTAAGTTCCGAGCCATATCCTCGTGGTCTTCCGTGGCTCACGGATCTCGGAGACCCACTTCCCGCTCCGAGTCCGTATGCCACGGTACTTAGGGTGTCGCCCAGTGCGCGGTGAATTCCCCCGCGCACCAGGCGATCCACAGAATCTCGGAGAATCTTGATCACAAATATTACTACTGCCTTGTAATAACAATTCAGGAACCTGAATTGACGGACGTTTCTCAGAATCTTCAGGATGAGTCAGTGAGTGAGAAGGAGCTTTGGAGCCTGGAGCTCCAATGGAAGAAGAGTGTTGGTTCTGTTGGTCCGTTTGGGGATGGTTGTCCATAAAACAAAATACGAAAAAAAAGTGAAATATATTTATACACGTATGAAATAAAGATATGGTGACATGTGTAGTGTAGGTATAGATATATAGAAAGAGGCAGTTAAAAAAAAGATATATATAGAAAGAGGCAGTTAAAAAAAAGATATATAGAAAGAGAGGTAACTAGGGTTAAATAATTTTGTGTTTTATAGGGTTTTGGAGATGACATTTATATAGTATTAGTATATGGGGAAAATTGGACAGGGGTGTGTTTATAAGGTTGTGGAAAAGCGTGGGGAATTCGCGGATTGGGAAAAAGTTTAGGGGGTTGATGGCGATGGGCTCACGTATTAGAGGCGGAGGACAAAATTGAACAAGAGAGTGATTAGCTGTAACCTACCTGGCCAATTATACATCGCTTTAATTTTCACCAGAATTTATTGTCAATTGTTCTTCTTTTGTTCTTGGTTCTTATGAATTTGATGAGAGTATATAATGTTTATAACAAAATTTATGTGGCTTCTTTTCCTTTTGAAGGACAAAAGCTAGTGGGTTGTTTCCAAGTGTCCAAAATTGATAATTAAGGTTTTAATTGAGAATATTTGTAGAGTATATAACTTGTTTGAGCTATATATAGTAGTTACATATATAAAATAAATAGAAAATTCAGTTTATTAATGAAGTTATGATCTGACCATTAGTTAATTTTCCCTTAAAAATAAAATACTAAAGTCAAACTCATACATATTGGTCAATAGAATTCGTCTTTTGAGACTAGGATGTTGATTAAAACTTTTCGACGACTCTAAGAATTAGACAAGGGGACCTGCGAAAAGAAGTTGTTCCGCTAGGGTTTTCATGTTTGCACGCCGCAATCGCCGCTGGGCGTTTACTTCAGTCGCCATGATGGCTAGCCGCCTCCTCCCGGCATCTCGCTCAGGTCCTCTTCGGGTGCCGCCCTGTTGGTTTGTCAGGAGCGGTCGTCTCAGCGTCTGTCGTCTCTTCTTCTATCATCCCGACGAAGGCGCTGCGGCTTAGCCAAAAGTGCTCGACTTGACCTCCATTTTTTCAGCCGCTTCCGAGTTGTCTAGCTAAGCTTCCGATGTGGTTAGTTGAAGTGGTGTTGTTCGTTTACCCCTGCTCAGACGTGTCTGCTGTCGGCGATGCTCCGAGTTGGGCGTGCGGATCTACCGCAACCGGTTTGGGAAAGGGCTCATGTGAAGTGCTTCTGGAATGTCCCAGTTCTTTTGGTAGGGATGTTTTTACGGTGGTCGGTGGGATTGAGCATCGCCTAGTGCCAGGATCGTAGGGTTCTGGGATTTGTTGGTTGTGAGGGCTAACCAACATATCTCAGTTTCTTTGCTCAATTCACTACGTAGAATAAGCACAATTTACCGCGGCCTACTGCGCGGTAAATGTCGCGGTAAATGACGTTTACCGCGGCATTTACCGTGCAGTAGGCCGCAGTAAACTGGTTTTCTCTACGTAGTGATTGGACCTTTTATTTAGGTTTTGCTCCGTTTGCGTAGTTTATTGTTGCTGATTTTGTTTGTTGATAGTTGCTTTAGTGGTCTTACATTTCGTTTGGATTATATAGTTATCACATAAGTGAGTTGCTGCATTACCGTTACTACTAAGACTAGTGTTCTTCTTAGTCCACTATGGTGCGCCGGTACTATTTAGCCTGTAGACGTGCATGAGTACCGGGAGCGAGATTCGAGATCTTTTTCCCGCCATAATGGTCATGGTCATCGTCATGAGTTTGCTTAGTCTCTGGAGGCCAGTACGGGTGACACTAATCTTAGTGGTTTTGGTTTTGCAAATTGATTCTACTTACGTGGAGGTTTCCCCTTTAGCGGGTAGGTTTATTTGTACCTTCTCTAAGTACTTTAGTTCGTCTACGACTTATTTTATAATGAGTTTTCATTAATAAAATAGGTCTTCCATGTTCGCAAAAAAAAGGGTGAAACTCGAGTCAAAGTTATGATGCTCCAAGTTACTCAAGCTTAAGTGTATGTAGTAGTGCTGATATAATTAAAATTAGTATTTTCCTAATTAAAATATGTAACTAATTATTATTCAAATGGTTGCAAATGATATATGCAGGGTGTATTTATTACTGTCCCTAATGCATGCATTCCCCTCCATGATCAAATTGCAGGAAAATGAAAGAGTGAAGAGTCATTAAGATATGGCAAGCAAGCATGGTACATAGGATGGTCCTATTTAGAGGAGGGCTCTCTAGCTACATGCAAAATTATAGTTGCAATTTGAAAAGCCTGCCCCTACACATAATGTACATGATTAATGTTCATAATTACCTCCTCTACACCAAGAAAGCGATGGAATAAAGTGAAATGTTGCTATCATGTGTGGAACCTCCAGTCAACATGTCTTTGTCGTAATTTCAGAGACGATTAGAGGGGGGAAATGTAACCTTAAATATTGTGTGAAAGGCTAGCTAGCTAGCTACAAAAGTGACACCAATCTCACTAATTTAAAACACTCCATGTACACGTCCTTAACACAATTATCTCATTGAAAAATACCGTCTATATTATTTCATTGAAAACAATACAAGCCAATTGAAGACGCAAACACAGAACCACAAGTTTCAAACATCCAACAAGAAAGAAAATGGCCAGACAACTTAGGTCCCGTTTAGTTGGTAGAATTTTATGAAAATTTTGTGAAATTTTCCATAAAATAAGAAATAAAATGAAAATGTGTTTAGTTAGTCATTTTCAATTTCATATAAAATTGAAAACACTTTTGTAAAGGATTTTAAAAACAATTTTTTGATGTTTTCTTTTGAAAACACTAATTCATCACAACTTCTCATTCGCCGAACAATCGCTGACCACCGCCGGACCATTGTCGGACCATTGTCGGACAACCGCCGGATCGTCGTTGGCCTTCGCCATCGTCCGGCGACGGCCTGCGGTGGTCCGATGGTTGTCCGCCGGTGGTCGGTGACGGCCCGTAAGTGGTCGGTAGTGGTCCGCCAATAGTCCGTGGTTGGTAGAAGTGTATGGGCCACCGATGCACTTTCTTGTTTGACGTATTATAATGAAACGCATTTTCAAAAACTATTTTTGAAAATTATACATTGAAAATGAAATTTGATACAATAAATGAAAATGAAAACTGTTTTCATCAACTAAACGGGCCCTTAAAGTTCTTAAAAGGGAAATAGCTGACAGATCTCTGGTGTCCGTGGAATGCGGTAGATCCTCCAAAGAAGTTAGCAGATGCCTTCCAACAAAGCCAACGGCAGTGCCAGATCCAGGATTTTCAGAAAGGGATATCCACTACCCATATTTGTTAAATGTTGTGTCTCATCTTTCTTTTTGAAATACCTCTACATATCTAAAACAAAGAAATAAACCCTAACTTAATTTTTTATTAAATATCATTAGCAAAATAGAATTTAAAAATTATAGAATAAAAGGAAAGAAAACAAATGGTTAGATACCTGCTTTGCAAGGATGAAGAACATAAGAATTGAAGTTGAAGATTCGAATGAGTAACTTGAACAACTGTTTTCAATTATATATATATATATTAGATTAGGTTTAAATACATTTAGATTCTATAGTTTTAAAATTATAACACTTGAAACCTTATATTTATATTATATTATATAAGTCATCAACACACCCGTTTTGGTGTGTATATATATATATATATATATATATATATATATATATATATATATATTTATATTAGGTTAGGCTTAAATACATTTAGATTCTATAGCTTTAAAATTATAACACTTGGAACCTTATTTTTATACTCCTTCCGTCCCCGAAAGATTGGTAGATTTATTTGGACACGGAGATTAAGGTGAATGTAAGATGTTTGTATATGTTTACTTAATTGCCCCTTAGTTGAGAGTGCACAAAAAACGAGGTAGAAAAAGTAAATATAAAGTGAGGATAGTTTAGTAATTTTGAGAGTGAGAAATTTCCTTTTAAGGAAAGTGATCAATTTTTCTGGGACAGATCAAAAAGAAATGTGTACATTTTTTTAGGGACAGAGGAGTATTATATTATATAAGTCATCAACACACCCCATATACCCTTATGGTATATTAGAGTAAAAATAAAAGTTGGGTACCAATTATAAAATTTGTCCAAATATAATGGTTAAATTATAATTGATGCTCACGGCTTAATAAGTCAAAAAAGCCTAGCAAAAGGCCCAGTTAGTGACCCAAGATAACGGCCCCATTAAAACCTTAACGAATAAGATTCCCGGATCTAACGAGAACTTACCTGAACGTAGCACAGATCTTTCCCGGACACACAAAACACGTGTCCATTAAAACTATATTGAAATATTACGACTTTGCCACCATTAAAATGGGCTATATAAAGACATTTATGGCGAAAGTAAAATGGACATCTCTTCGCAATCATTTTCATAAAACAAGACAAGAACGGAACAAGCTCAACCCCCTTCCTCGAATTCAAAGAAACGTAATCACAAAAACCTCAATGGCTTCCTACAATGCCAGCACATGTCAACTTCGCAGACACGTGGCAGCTGCCAAAACAGATCCGCCACCAATAATTTTTACCAATTATAATTTATTCAAGAAAATGATTCCCTTTATATTTTAGAATGAGTATTTTTTTATTTCAAAACCTAATATAAAATATAATAGATCATTTTAATTTTAAAAGGGGTCCAACTAATATATTATATACCGTGGCGGATCCGTTTGGGCGGCGCCACGTGTCTACGCAGCTTGACGCGTGTTGACATTACTTGATGCCATTGGGATTTGCGCGTTGCGCGATTCTCGGAATTCGAGGAATGGGGGTTGGGTTGGTAGTGCGTTTGTTCTTTGTTTTGTCAATGAAGTGACTGAAAGAGATCGATCCTTTGACTTATGCTATAAATATCTTTATATAGCTGGTATTAATGGTGGCAAAATCGTAATATGTCAATATAATGTTATTGTACACGTGTTCTATATGTCCGGTATGTTTATCTGGGAATGTCTAATGTCTTGTCCGGGTAAATGTTCATTAAGTCCGAGAATGTCAATTAGGTTCTAGTTACCACTTGAGTTTTTTAATGGTGCCTTTATGGTGGGTTATTAATTTGGGCCTTTTGGTAGTCCTGTTTGGATGATTAGGTCCGCGACCATCAAGTCAACGCAGAAAGACAAGGAGCGGGATTAATGCTCGCAGGACCCGAAGGTATGAAAGCGACCGGTCGATCAAATTTACCTTCCCGGTGACGAATAATGCGGCCGAATACGAAGCCTTGATCGCCGGATCGGAATTGGCTCGAAAGCCGGAATTCGATCTCTGCGAGCATGTAGTGATTACCGCAGGTGGGCATCTCCGAAAGATAGGCTTTGATCTCCTCCCATGCCCTGGCAATCGCGATTCCATTCGAATCTTGCTTGGTCAGCTGCGTTTTCTTCCTTCGATTTTCTCTCCCACTTCTTCACTCCTATACGTATGGGTTCCGCACCCTCTTTGATTAGAAGTTTGAAAAATGGGCGACACTTATCGCCGTACCGAGATATGAAAATGACCGAGGGCCGTGATTTTACCGAGCAACCTTTGTATATCTTTGATGGAAGTGGGTGTCTTGGAGTCGAGCAAGGCTTTGATCTTGGCCGGATTTGCATCGATTCCACGTTCGGACACCATGAACCCCAGAAACTTCCCCGCAGTTACTCCGAATACACACTTATCCGGGTTCAGGCGGAGTCCATACTTCCGGATCTGGCCGAAGACTTCTTCGATATCCCGGATAAGATCATCCTCCTCTTTGCTCTTTATGATAATATCATCGACGTATACTTCGAGAATCCTTCCAATCTTGCCGGAGAAGACTTTATCCATTAGCCTCTGGTAAGTAGCTCCGGCATTTTTGAGGCCAAAAGGCATTCTTATGTAACAATGTGTGTCGAGTCACTTATGAAGGAGGTCTTCTCCTCATCATCCAGATTCATCCGGATCTGGTGGTACCCACTGTAAGCATCAATGAAACTAAGTCGTGCATGTCCGGCCGTTGAATCTACCAGTCTATCGACCGGGGGTGTGAGATACGAATCCTTCAGGTAGACGTCGTTCACACTAGTAAAGTCAATGCACATGCGCAACTTGTCGCTATCTTCTCGAGAGGCTACAACGGGATTACTCAACCATTCGGGATAAGATACCTATCATATTACTCCCGCATCGAGTAACTTCGAAATCTGTTCCCTGATGAAAGTTCTTTTGAAGGGCGCGTTGTTCCTCTTCTTCCGCCTCACGGTCTAACGTTCGGGTCGATGTGAAAGCTATGTTGGATTACTTTTGGGTCGATCCCGGACATATCACTTGGAGAGTAGGCGAAAAGATCTTTATTCGTTTGAAGGAGATTTACAAGTTTTTCCTTACTGCCTTCAGGCATATCTTTGGCTATCCTTGTAGTTCGTTCTGCCTCCTGGGCAACTTCCTCTGTGACTGTCGTCTCTTCATCCTCCTCTTTCGAAGACTTCGGTCTCAGACCCTTCCGGGCCAACGCCATGACATCCTTGGCCTCCTTCTGGCTTACATAGATAGAAGCATCGCCTTCATCGGTCTCAAAGGTGATAGTGAGGTACTTGACGTCACTTCTCATGTGGATTGCACCCTGAGTTTCTCTCCCGATGATTGCGTTGTAAGCCGAAGGAACGTCCACAATCAGCCATTTTACCATGATGGTAGTATATCGGGATTTCCCTTCGGGCCCGGTCCCAATGAACATAGCGGGAGCTCGATACAAGCGAGCATCGGTAATTCGTCCGGACCAACTCAAGTATGTTGCGGTCCCGATCGGGATCAGCCGCTTGCCTTCAACTTCAAAACTCGCACGCCTCGGCAAACAACATATCGACGTTCGAGCCATCGCCGCAGAGTACCCTTCTCACATCTATAGTCCCTATCCCGAGGGTGATGATGAACGGGTCATAGTGCGGAAACGTACATCTGTTCCATCCGCTCGTTTAATTCGAAGCGATCCCCGTAGCTCATCGATGCTATCTCTCTCGCCTTCCTCTTCCTTGCATTCGACTCGAGGATTGCGGTTATGGTATGTAAGTTTCGGTCACCCGAGGGGGACTTCCTCCCTTTGTTCTTCTCTTGTCCCGATGCGTCCCCTTGGACCTTCGTCTTTCCTCGGGAGGGCCCTCTTCTCAAGGCATCTTCAGTATTCTCTCAAAGAACCCTTCTTGATAAGAGATTTAATGTACCTTTTCAATTGGTAGCACTGTTCTGTATCGTGGCGGATGTCCCGGTGGAATTGGCAATACTTGGATGTATTTTGTTTCGCTTCCTCCGGCATGGCCCTTGGCCAACTGATCGTTCGGCTTCCTTGCCTTTGTAAGGCCGCAAGGATGCTGGTTCGGGTGGAGTTGAGAGGGGTGAAGTTCGGACTCCTTTCAAAGGGCTTTTTTTGTCCTCCCCAGCCTCCTTGGTCCCTGACAGCCGTTGGCTTGGAGTTGTCCCTCCTTTGTTCCCGGTTGTCCCGGTTCTCACGCTTTCCTTCTCTTTGGGACAACATCTCATGGGCGATCATGTGCTCCTTAGTGATTGCATACATCTCTTCTACATCGGTGATGTTCTTCCGAGACAGCTCGTAGGCCAACCTGGAGTTCGGGAGTAGGGCCTTTGTGAACGCCATTATCCGGATATTATCTGTGAAATCTGATGCATGCACTGCCTCCCTATTTAATCGTTCGACGAATTCCCGAATGCCTTCATTCGGCATTTGCTTGATGTCGAACATCTGGATGGCCCTCTTCGTGGATCTTTTGCATCCGATGAAGTGGGTGGAGAACTTGATAGCCAAATCCCCAAAGGTGTTCACACATTCCGGGAGGAGGAAATTGTACCAGACGGAGGCCAGACCTCCCAGTGCCACCTCGAAACACTTGCACAAGGCTGCTTCATTGGCACCCTTTAGTTCTATCGCTCGTTTATACTTTCGAATGAAAGCGTCGGGATCTCCCACACCATTGTAGATCTCCAGCGGGTGTGGTAATATGAACGTGCGAGGCATTGGGCTATCCCGGATTCGGCTAGTGAACGGTCCATCCTCCGCTGCTGATTCATACTTGGCTTTGTGCCTGATTGCACTTCTTTCGACTTGTTCCAGGTGATGCAACATCTGCCTGATAATCTCATCCCGTGGATCCCCGATGGTCAACCTTTCAGGCCTTGGGGATCGCTCCCTTTGGCTGTGTCGAGGGGACCTGGACCTTTGTCGGCCTCGCCGGTCCAGGGTGTTAGTTTGTTGTTGTTGATCATTCTGTAACCTCCATGATCTTTCAGACATGTGTTTGTTGCTGCGTTCTTCCCGGAGTACTGCTCGCACCGTTTGGACTAGGTCCGGGTCTAATCGACTGTTGCTCCGGCGAGAGCTGGAAGTTGGTAGCAAGGAAGTCGCTCCGTAGGACGTCTCTTCAGAAGAGCTCCGATAACTGGGATCGGCCGTTCGACCGTCAGTGGAGCCACCTCCTTCCGGTATAGATGGGTGGGACTGTGAATGGTCCTTCGGTCCTACTGAAAGGACTGGTCTATTTGGGCCTCCACGGTTCCCACAGACGGTGCCATTTGGTGGCGGATCTGTTTGGGCAGCAACCACCACGTGTCTACGCAGTTGACTCGTGTTGACATTACTTGATGCCATTGGGATTTGCGCGTTGCGCGATTCTCGGAATTCGAGGAATGAGGGTTGGGTTGGTAGTGCGTTTGTTCTTTGTCCTGTCAATGAAGTGACTGAAAGAGATCGATCATTTGACTTATGCTATAAATATCTTTAAATAGCTGGTATTAATGATGGCAAAATCGTAATATATCAATATAAAGTTATTGTACACGTATTCTATATGTCCGGTATGTTTCTCCGGAATGTCCAATGTCTTGTTCGGGTAAACGTTTATTATGTCCGGGAATGTCAATTAGGTTCTAGTTACCACTTGAGTTTTTAATGGGGCCCTTATGGTGGCTATTAATTTGGCCATTTTGGTAGGCTGTTTGGATGATTAGGTCTAACGACCATCAATACCCCTATACTTAGTAGTAGAAAAATAGTGGTGTCCTTACACATGGATCCGCCTCGGCCAAGAGGCTTGAATGAGCTAGAATTACTCATGGTAGGGTTAAGGCGCAGGACTTCAATCAATCCGGGGCCCACCAACTTAGATGCAGAGCTAAACGCCAACTTACTATAATGTTGTGCAAATCAAGACCAAAGAATCTCCAAAGAAAGCAAACCAAACTAGAAGACACATAAACCATCATAAACTGTAAGGTAAAAAGTATGTGAAACAAAAAGTAGAACCAGAAAGCTAAACTTATCAGAAGGTGAGAGAATCGGGTTCAAAATTATCTCTCCATAAATGCTTGGAGTTTACTACTCCAGGTGGGGGCAAGAATTCCCCCCGCCCCGCCAATCTTTGACCAATTGCTTCAGCCACGGCCTTAGACCAAACCAAACTCTGCTGAAACCAACCAATTGGCCAAACTAAAGTCATCCCCCGATTCCAGCGAGGCTAGCAGATGGAGGACCTGTGTAAATCCGCATTCGCTGATCCGACGACGGTGCCTCCGCGAGGCATTAGCCCAGAGCCACGAGGTAGAGCCACGAAATGGCCACCATACGGTAAAACTTCCCGGAGATCTCGAGATCGACACCGCTCTGCCTGTGCTTCATCGCCTGAACGACGAACCAGAGCACCACGAGTCGTTGCGTACCTCAAGCCACCGTCGCTACGAGGTAGCCCCACGCCTATCACAAATGATAGAACGGACCTCTAATAGCAGTACGTAGTCGCCGGCGATCGGAGGCCGAAGAGGAGGAGATAGTCAGTCGACCGATCCGGGAATCCCATCCGCCAATCTCCTCAGCACCGAATGAAGCTCCCATGTGGTGGCGGAGGCGCAGCTCCTAGGGTTTTTTATCGCCATGTGTGAGTATTACTTCTCTACGTGGGTGAAATTTTTTTTGGTAAAGATAATTTGTGTTCCTGAATTGCGAGTTTGGTGTTTATATTTGCTAATAATTTTTTAAAAGCTTTAAGCTAATTGTAATTTAAATAAAATTAATATAAAAATTGAACATTACAATGCGTTTAAGATGGAGGTAATGCAATAAAAAAAAGGTGGAGGTGGATAATAGCTTAATAGGCAACAATGTACAAAAAGGGAAACAATATTATTATATGCTTAATTATAACCTGGAAACATAATTATTATGTGCATGTACGTAGGAACAATGCTTTCGAACAAGCCTAACCTTTAAGCAGTAATATACTAAATTTAGAAAGAAAATACTGCAAGCACATATATACTTTTGCATGATCTTACTCAGAAATCATTTTATTTGACCCCCGTTCTATACCGGCCCGCAGTTACTGTTGTCCAGAAGGATTTATTGCAGCCCATTGGGGTTTTATCTGCACAATTAAGTGTTGCAGACTAATGAGGGATTTTCCTTAATTAAGTTTCCCCTTTTCATTCACGTAGTGGTAGAGCTCAAATTGGCTAGGTTTAAGACGCTCAACTCGTTTGACTCAAAAATTTGGGAAAAACATAAGAATAGCTAGATTCTCAATTAAAAAAGTTAAGTGAATCATTATGGATCTCCCTTTCGCTTCTCGGTTTAAGTTCGGCTCGTTCATTAAATGATTATATATATAATTCGGGTCGGGTTAATGACTCATTAAGATCGGCTAACTTTAACCTTAATTATTCCCGCCGCTCGATCTCAAGTCAGCTCGGGAGTGGTTCGGTTCATTTACAACCAACCGAACCCACAACATTAGTTAACAGCATTAGGTTTGAAAAGACAAGTGAAAGTTGATGCCCGGAGGTATTAAGGACAGACAGATCGGGGACCCCCATGGACACTGGCAGCATCAATATCTGGTGGGAGATGAAGGCTGGGCCGGTGCGGTGCCCCATAGAGTCCCACAAGAACCAAAAGCAAAACGAACCCCCATGTACTATGGTGGAGACCGACGTGTTCTACGTCACTATATTTTCATTAAAATTTTATTTTAAAAAAATCATGAAATTAATCACTGTTTTTCATCTAAAAAAGTTCACATACATCAATGTTAAATATTTCACTAAATTCTTTCCAATTTTTCATCCAAATAACATTCCTTTCCTCGAGGACAAAAAGAGAAAGAGAGGGTCCATAAGCAGTTAAAACCAACAGTTCCAATGTTGTATCTTTTCAGGCCGCTTCCTTCCACTACGCCTAACCCCCCACATCCTTCTGTCCAATGGACCAGAAACTGCAGCTCACCATTGAGAATGATTTATCGTCCAAGCCCCCAATATAACTCCATCTTCTTGTTGCTTTCAACACCTTCATTATTTATTTGTTCATCAACAACCTTTGATTACCCGACTCATGATCACGTAGATTGAAACATTGTATAAGAATTCGATAGCAATATTGTAATTAACATCGAGTTAAAAAACGGTTATAGATGGTGATATATAAAAGAAACAGAGACTATATATCTCCAAGATGAAAGTAGCCTCAAAAATTTCTACGGAACAGAAGAACCAGTGGATCAAAGGACAAAAAAGAAAACACTAAACAAAATGATTAGACACATTTTTCTCTTTGTAAGTTTAAAATTCTATGGATCAATGCACAGAAATATAGGAAATATATAAATGTCGAACGAGAAAAGTTAATCATTTCGAAGATTAATCAAAATAAAAATAAAAATATAATATACAATTGCATTTTGGACAAACATGATTAATCGAATCGAATTGGACAGGCACTATTCATTCACAACTATTCATAATATCAATAATTTCATATAACACAGTTTACATCAAGTACTTCGACTTTTTCCAACAAATTTTTTCCCGGCCTATATTTGAACACACCTAATCTAAATCAACTTGGAGCCTTTCCTATGCTTCCATGCTTGCCATGGGAATAGCTTGACAATTGGTACATAGTTTTTTCATTGGAAACTCGGTGAAGCCAGATGAGCTCAAGAGCATATTATATATAGTAGGCATTTGGTTGGTTGAGAGAGAGAGAGAGAATCTGCCCTCGTGGAAGAAAGGAGGCAGGTCAAAAAAAAAAAAAAAAAAAACGGGAAGGTTTTTACTTTTTATCAAGGAGAGTCTTTTAGTCTTGGCCTTGGAAGTTCTTTAGCAGACAATTCACAAGCCACAAGGGCAAGCCCAATCCAGAGACCAGCATCTGCGATACAACCGGCCCATCTCTTTAGACTACATCCAACAACTAGTAGTGTCTCATTCATATCCCATACTATAATTATTATTAGTATTTTTTTTAAGTGAATGACTTTTATTCAATATGAAGCGGCTACCGCCGAGAATAACCTATCAAACAGGGACCATTCCCTGAGGAAACAACTAACTGGCTCTGAGCAGAAGTGAGCATATAACTAGAGAAACCAAAAGTAATGCAATACTAAAACATAAAAAATTGAATAAGCTAACACTAGAAAACTCCGGAGAAGATGAAGAATAAACATAGAAGAAGAAGAAGAAGAAGAAGAAGAAGAAAAACATAGAAGAAGAAGAAGAAGAAGAAGAAGAAGAAGAAGAAGAAGAGGAGGAGGAGGAAGAACGGAGAAGGATGGAGAAAGAAAGGAGAAGAAGGAAGAAGGTTGAAGAAGAACTGTGCGGCGGAGATGAAGAGAAATGGGAGTTTAAACCCTAAAAAAGAGTTTACTGCAGCCTTGGCCACAGTAAATCCCTACTGCGTCAGCAACTGCACCATTTACTGCGCAAATGGGCTTACTGCAGCCCAAACCGCAGTAAGGGCCGTAGTTAGGCTTGCATTCCCCACGTAGTGTAACTAAACAACATGTCGGCAGCCGGAGCCCAAACGTCGTAGAGCTTTGTGTCAACTTGGCAAACGGTTTAGATCAAGGGGAGAATGACCCCGGCAGTCGGCGAGGCTGGACGACAGCGTTTGGAGACGCACAGATCTGGATCTGGAAAATGTGAAGGATTCACGAAGAAGGCATGGGATTCGAGACGTCCGCGCCTGGTCGATTGGAAACCTGAAAATGGTCTACGAGAGATCTGGAATCGTTTGTCAGTTACGCTAAAAAAATCATAAATTTCCGAGCGCCCAAAATTGGTACCACGGGTATTTTTAGATTTTTGCTTAATGTTTAGAAAGTTTAATGATAGTAAGACATAAAATAAAAAATAAAATAAATAGCAATGATAAAATAAATAAAAGAAAGTATTTTTGATGATTTACATATTTAATAAAACTCAAAATGACTTGGAAATAAAATTGAAATAATTTAGATTGACATAATAACAAAAATATTAATTAAAACACAAAAGGTTTAGGCCTAGTGCCCAAACTATTAATTTTGAAACTTGTTAAATGACTGGATTGAAATTTCTGAAAATGTGATTATCTAAGTAATATGAGGAACAAAGAAAGGACTGAAATTGTAGTTTACCCTAAAACAAGAGATTCTTCTTCCTCGTGTCTGCAGAATCGCAAACTTGCAGGAGGCCTCAATGGTGGTCCAGCTTCTGATGCAGTGGAGGGAGGCTGTGCGGCGGCGGAAACTGCGGGAATTGGCAGAGCGACACGCCAGTGGAAATTTCCCAATTAATCTAAATCAGCTTGGAGCCTTTCCTATGCTTCAATGCTTGCCATGGGAATAGCTTGACAATTGGTACATAGTTTTTTCATTGGAAACTCCGGTGAAGCCAGATGAGCTCAAGAGCATATTATATATAGTAGGCACTTGGTTGGTTGAGAGAGAGAGAGAGAGAGAGAGAGAGAAACGGGAAGGTTTTTACGTTTTATCAAGGAGAGTCTTTTAGTCTTGGCCTTCGAAGTTCTTTAGCAGACAATTCTTTAGCGGACAATTCACAAGCCACAAGGGCAAGCCCAATCCAGAGACCAGCATCTGCGATACAACCGGCCCATCTCTTTAGACGACACCCAACGAGTAGTGTCTCAATCACGTCCCATACTATAATTATTAGGAGTATATATATATATATATATATATATATATATATATATATATATATTTGTTAGTGAATGACTTTCATTCAATATCAAGCGGCTACCGCCGACCTATCAAACAGGGATCATTCCTTGAGGAAACAACTAACTGGCTCTGAGCAGGAGTGAGCATAAGATTGATTAGACTTTAACCAACAACTACTGACAAAGTTGAGGTCATAACTAGAGAAACCAAAAGTAATGCAATACTAGAATATAAAAAATTGACTAAGCTAACTAAACAACAGCCAGAGCCCAAACGTCATAAAGCTTTGTGTCAACTAGAGAAACCAAAAGTAATGCAATACTAGATCAAGGAGACAACGACCCCGGCGTCCGGTGAGGCAGAACGATAGCGCCTAGAGACGCACGGATCTAGAAAAATGTGAAGGATTCACGAAGAAGGCATGGGATTTGAGACATCCGCGCTTGGTGAGCCTAGGGCGCTACGCTCAGAGGGAACCCGATCGAAACGACGGGAGGAGGCGGGCGACACTAGTGGCTAGCAGTGGCCGGCGGCGACGGCGGGGAAAGCGAAGAACCCTAGAGGTCCCAATTCTCAAATTGTTACTACTATAATTAAATAAAAGTGTTAATTATTCCATTAAAATTTTAACAGAAAATCTGGATAAAGAGAATATTATAAATGGAAATGGAGAATCTGGTAGCATGCAACTAATATTGTTTTTGATAATAGGTAATCCTATTACAAACACACGGACATATCCATGTCGTATATCTTTACATGTGTAATATCATCTATGTGAATATATATTTCTCATATAGATTCCATCTGTGATATCCTATATATAATAGCAGCTGGGCCAATTCGAAGAAGGAAAAATCAAGAGTAGTTTTAGGGTGCGTTTTAGCACATCCTAAATGTTTAAGATATGTTATTATTTATAATCCATGCCATTGTTTTCATCTTCTCTCTTGTCGGCACCTCCACGCTTAGTCTTCTCGGTGCCCAAATCCTCTGTCAATACAATCGTCATTCACATAGATGCTAGCTAGAGACAAGAAGTTAATCATCGAAAAAGGAGATTTTGCGATTTGGCGGCGGCAAAAAGGATGAGGCTGGTTCTTTGGTGACAAGACAAGCATCTTTGGCAGGTTCTCCGGCAGCAGGCCGTGCGATGGAGAGGAAACAATCTTTGGCAATTTCGTGGCGGCAAGACAAGGAGGTTATGGAGGTGAAGGCGAGTTGCAAGGACGAGATGGTGCGACCGGTGGATTCTCCCATCGCAGGGCAACCTTCTCTTGCAGGTCCCAGTTGGAGAGTACTGGCACATCTTAGCAAATTCATGATACGACAGTATTAGTAATGTGATGCATTGTAGGAAATTAATGATACGGTATTGAAAAAAAATGATACTCGTACAAAAGTCAGTGATGCACTGTAGAAAATTATTGATGCACTGATGCACTGATGAAAATCAATGATGCAATATAAGAAATTAATGATACGTAATGAAAAAAATAATACTTGTAAAATGGCACACTTGTAATTAACCTAAAAACTATTGGGGTTATGTTGCACATTTTACAAACGGTGTATCCTAACCTCTCCAAAAATCAATACTTCTCCATTTTGGTAAATTTCGGTCTGTTTAAGAACAACCTTAGCATCTCATGATAGAAGACGCTATTCAAGTGTAAAGTAACCTTCAACGAGTTTTGAAGAAGTAATCACAAACGGTTCAAGCCTTTTCTCAAACTCTAACTCTAACGTTAATCTATAGCTGTTGGCTTCCAAATATTGTACAAGGTATATTACAACATAAGATATATGTACAAAAGTATCACCAACAACCATCTACCAAATATATTAAGCCAATTATAAGATTTGGTCATTGGGAAAATCTAGTGGACAAGAGAAGCTGTTTTGAGGTTATTAAACTGATCGCATCTCCGTCTGATCTCTCCTTCATCACCTGTCTTCACCTCATGAGCGCTCAGCTTCTCCATCACGCGCCCAAACGCCTCGAAGAACGCCGCCTCCTCCGCCGCATACCTATCCACCACCGCCCGCGTTCTCGGGTCATTGGCCAGTGCCTGATCGGAGGGCAACAGACCCAGCCCTCTCTGCAGATTCCGGTAGTACATGTTGTCAAACTTCCCGGGGGTGATGGGGTCATTGAAGGCCGCCATTGTTTCATCCGTGGTGTAATTTTTGCAGAGTTCATGGAGTCGCTTTGCGTATTCCGGGTAGAAGGCGGGATCCGTCGGCGAGTCGGGTCGGAAGTGGAAGAGCCGTTTGGCGAACTCCTTGCAATGGGAGAAGCCGATGGTGTGAGCTCCGATCAAGGTCACCATTTCTTCCATGGTGAAGCCTTTGGATTCGAAGAGGCTTATTAACTGGTCGATGGGCATGGTGGGCAACGGCACGCTTCCGGCGACACGGGAGGAGTTGGAGACCAGACCGTCTTTTCTCCCGTACCGGACCTCATAGTAGGGCCCACCTACCATGACGACCAGGTCGCGGGCGGCTCCGGCCATGATATCAGCGCAAGACACAACGCCGGGGCACTCCAGCTCCACCGCTGTCTTCACGCGGGTCACCAGGTCGAAGGCGTCACCTGGGAGATTCTTGTTATCTTTGGCCTCGCGTTCAGCCTTGTTGAAGGCGTTGGAGGAAACGAGGACGGAGGCATCGCAGCCGCCAACTATGCAGTCGTGGAAGAAGACGCGGAGGGTGCCGGCGGCGGTGATGGGCGTGGAAAGTTGCTTGTCGGTGACTACACGTTGCAGGATGTCGGGAAATTGGGGGCACGTCTTGTGGTAGTGGTTGACGGAAAGGCCCTCGTTCTTGGGTGATGCGGTTTCAAGGGCATTGGCGGCGTATGCGGTGGAGGAGACGATGGAAAAGAGAAGGAATGGAAGGAAAACGGCCATGGCGGAGATGGAGTTAGAAGGTTTGAGGTGGTTAGCTTGTGATTCTTGGAGAATGAGACGTGAAGGGGGAGGTTGTTGGCTTTGAAAATTTCAAAAGAGACCCGGGGATTTAGGAGTGGCTCACTAGTAAAAACAGCCCCCGGCTTTTGCTCTCTCACCTTCCAAACTCTATTTTCGCCTTTGACTTAAGTACAAAATTACCACTCATCTATCCTAAAACGTGCAATTTTATTACTATTGTTTTCATTAGCCTCTTTTTACAATTCAACTTTTCAATATTAGTGCAACGTTAATACTCATTTGTTAAGTTGTCCAACTCACACGCGATGTGTTTTGTGGGATTCACAAAAGCTGATGCTGGAGCTGATGGTGCTGCTAACTAGTTTAATAATGCTAACTAGTAAGTAATAAGGCTCAACTCTCAAGGAAGTTTTGCTTTTGTATAAGGGTGTGTAACGAATCGAGCCCGTTCGAGCTCGGCTCAAGTTCGAGTCCAAATGAGCCTATCGAACCTAGCTTTTTCGAGTCTCGAGCTCGAGCCGTTTTTCGGGCTCGTTTTGTAAACGAGCCAAGCTCAAGCTTCAGAGATTCGACCACTAATTAACCATATGCCTTCCCTACCTCCCTCCCCCAAATCCCATTGATGCCTCAATTCCTAATCTTCACGACCCATGTCCAAAACCAGAGCTTCGTCCTCCACCTCCAGATTTGATCACTCATCTTCTCCCAACGGCCAAAAGTTCTGCAACCCCTGACCTTGCTTCGCTCCTGAGCGCTCCTGCCGCCAGCTATCCTGCAGAGAACCAGATCTGATTCGACATACCAGACACTTCATCCTTCCCCAACTTAAAGCTTTCATTTGTTGCTATCTAAAAGCCCTTACCGTCGTCGGCATCAACTTCGCCAGCAAGAGGCGCGTCGTCTAGTCTGGTGTCTAGGCTAGGCTCGCTTCCTAGATCTGGTTGTTAGCAACATCTGATGCGGCGTGGATGCTCTGATGCACGATGGAAGATTTCACTGACATAAGAAAATGAAGAAAATTTGAATTCCGAGGACGATGAAGCCAAATTTCAGTGAAGGAAGATGAAGCTAATATTGGTTGGTGACTCGTGGTGATGAAAGAGACGAAGACAGTCAAATACGGTTGAGAGATGGTGCAATTGCTTGTTTTTTTCTTTTTAGTTTGAATTGGTCCCCTTAAAATTAGATTTTTGTCAAATTAATCCTTAATCTTTGACTCTTTCAATTGAAGCCTTTAATTTGAGGTCCGAGTCTAACGAGCTTCGAGCCGAACTCGAACCTGTCACGAGCCGAGCTCGAGCCCAAAAAATCAAGCTTGATCAAATTCAAGTCGAGCCCAATTTTCACGAGCTTGAGCTTGAGCTTGAGCCTGCCAAGTTCGGGCTCAGCTCGGCTCGTACTCACCCTTACTCACTACGTAGTTGATTGAATGGTCGTAGCGGCCAATCCGTATCATGGCCGCTTCGATCGTAACGGTAGAGATCGTGATTTCTATCGCTACGAAAACGTCCGATATGCTCTGCACTCCCGCAACAAGGCCATTATGATTGATGCGCACTAAAACGGCTCTTGCGGCAAAAAAAAAAATATAAATTAAAAAAAACAGATCTGGAAATTAATACTAGATCTGAGTTTCAAGTTCATCAACATTCATCCAATAAATGCATCAAAGATTCATCTAACATTTCTTCTTCTTTTTTAAATTGCTGTAAATTGCATTAATAAACAAAAAAGTGGAGGAAATACGTGAAATACCACAACATCCCCACCCTTTAAACACAAACACAAACACTCTCTATAGACAAACCAAAAAATAAGCATGCAATGGACTCAAGTGTCCGACTCTCATAAAAAAAATCGGATCTTCAAGAGGTTCAAAGCCGCCGCCGTCGTTGTTGCCATTGTCGGGAGAAGTAAGCCACTGGAAGACTAAAACAAAACAAAAAAATATTTAAAGATTTAGACAAATAAAACAAAACATAATAAAAAATTAAAAAAATACCTTTAGATCTCGAATTTAGCTCTTGATCTCACAAAAACATTTCATCGGATCTCGATGTAACGTCGTCACTGAAGAAGGGCGCCGATCGAGAGAAAGACGCCGCAGGAGAAGGTTGCTTCATCGGCGACGAGGCTAGGCGGTGGAAGAAATGAGGGTGAGGGAGGGTTGCTGTTGGGGAGTAGAAATGGAGAGAGAGAGAGAGAGAGAGAGAGGGAGTTATCAGAGTTTTGAGAGAGAGTATATTCAAGCGAGCAAATAAATGAGATCGGACGTCAAAAACGGATTTGAACTCAATTTTAATATGTTGTAGCGGAATTGTAACGGACCAGGCCGCATTAAGTGCCGCATTAACAATGGTTTCTTCTACGTAGTGAATTACAACCCATTTAGTTGGGGGGAAAATGGCAAACAAACAACTTTCTTCCCGAAACGCGCAGCTGAAACAACCAATCTCGATCAAAACATGCACATACAAATTTAATGTGGTTCGGCTATTAACTAGTCTACATCCACGAATGAGAGAAAATCCAGTAGACATCTTCGACGTGATATGAAAATCACAAAAGACTTCTCTCGTCCAAGCCATCCCGACCTTTTTTCTCTTTTTTCACCCTCACTTCTTGTCTCTCCACCTTTATTGGCTTTTCTCTCATACCCAAAACCTTAACATAACTTGTCTTTATATAAGATACACACAAACCTAGGAAAACACATTCTTAATCTTACTTAAACTCCTAAACAAACTTAAACATGTGAAATCACAAATACCTACGAGAACCAACAAAAAACCAATCCAAATACCATTCGGACTCTAAACAAAAAACACTAACATAATAGCCTAGAGGCTTCACTCCACGTCAAAACACCATCGTCAGCCAAAACTTCAAAGCAACAACAATAATAAGGTTATTTATAACCCAAGTCCTCAAGCCCTTTTAATTTGAGCAAAAGTATCCAACAATCTCCACATTTGCTCAAAATTTTCCAAACACAACCCGAGACCATAGTGAACACGAACGATCGTCACGAACACGAACACCAACTAAGATACGAAACACAGCAACAAACGAACCTGAACACCACCACAATCATCGATCCTCAATCTTCTTGTGTTTCTTTGGGCTCTACCTCACTGCAATTCTTCTACGATATTCAAACAGCTCCACCTAAACTGAGATCACTACTCCAAGCTTCACCAAACCAAAACATCGCACATGCTCCACCAGGATCTAACTATATACGCTCTATCAATATCAAACCACAGTTCACCATGATCCAACCATTAACTCTAATACCATTTGTTCGGCTCTAATACCATCAGCTCTAAAAATAGTAGAGGTAAGTGAGAGAGGAAGATTTTTCGGAATATTTGAATTAAATTTGTGATAATAGTGGATTAAGTAGCTGTTCGGTCGCTACCATGCGTTGTAGCAGCTATAACGAGTACTATATCCATTGCAAAATCCATGTATATCATTCATCGTAACTTTATTGCAAGAGTAACGGAAATGGTTCGCTATTCTTTTTAGATCAACTACCTAATGTTTAATCTCATTCATTTTTAAAAAATACAAACATCTCTTTCTTAAATAACTAGTCCAATAAAAATTTCAAAATCAACATTTACTTCAATATATTCTTTCAAATACAACTCATCCATTTTTGAAGAACACCAAAAAAAATTAACAATTTTCGTTTTCTCGAACATATCTTTAATGCACTTAGGGTCTGTTCGCATAACCTTAGTTTTAGCCAAACTAAGGTATTGAATAAAGGCTAAACCTAACATCACACCCTAATCTTAAATAACTTAATCCTAAACCCCCAGACTTTCTAACTTGTCCCCTTAACCCGCCACCACCATGGTCAACCACCACCACTTCGACCCACTGTCGTGAGGTGATGCCTTCCCTACACCTGCTACACCGCCTCCCCCTCTAATGCTCGTGGTCGAGATTGTTGTGGAGCCATGATCAGGTGTCGCAAGATCTGCCCACCAAAACTTGCATCAGAGTCCAAATGTGGTGGTGCTTCCCACAGCTGTGCCACCTCCCCTGCCTCAACAACATCACATCTCCTCCCATGTCCACCGAAAAAATCACACCAGAGCCCAAAGATCTAGTGCCACATGCCCTGGCCGCATTGTCTCTTCCTCCGATGTGCACCGTCGAAATCGTACCGGAGTCAAGATCTGCCCACAGCAAGATCTGCTCTCAGGCACGATTGGAGGTGGCCAGGTAGTGCAGGGCGCAAAGGTAGGTGGGTGTACGAGCAGGATTGGGTGAGGAGTGACAGTGGAGGGCACGGGTCAAGCTCTGCGGCTGATGGAAGTGGTGGCTTGGCACGGTGGTGGAGGAAGATGATTGGTTTCAAAGTTTTATGAGTTTAATGTTAATCCACATAATGTTAGGGAGTTACTTTGAGTTAGTCATTATTGAGTTGGTGGAGTCGAAATCAAATCACCGTTTCTCCTAAACCTCAATTATGTGAACAAGGCTTTGTTTGTCTCAAGGAAGATGAAACGTTAAGGTGTATTATATTTGTTTTTTTCCCTTCTTTCTTTTGAGGAATTATGAGTTGTACCACTGACAGAAAAGTTTAAACAAAAGAAGGGAAACATTTTTATCGAAAAACGAAATAAGAAACCGGGGATCTATACGCTAGTACTTATCTTCTACTACAAATAAATGTTCATCAAAATTTGATCAATAAATTAATTATTTTTTTTTATTTTTACTTTTATAAATATCACATAAATCTCAAAAATTTCATCAAATTCTCCCAATTTTTCATAAAAAAAGGCACCCCTGATTTTCCTTTGAATGTAACTTGTCACCAAAAAGTAAAAAACCACACCCACAGCCACAACCACAAGTCACCCTCAGCCATGGCTGCTGGTAGTACTTCCCCTGCACACTCCAAAACCTTAAAACCAATCTTATTACTATCAGTATTTCCCTTCAAAAACACCAAACTCTTCTCCTACCTCATTCTCACCTTGCTCTGTGTCCTCTTCTACTTCCTCGGCTCCTGGAAAAACGACACCACCGTCTCCGCCGCCACCAACTCCATCGACCTCCCCTGTTTCTCCGTCCCAGAAAACGCCACCACTGCCGCCGCCGCCGACCCAACACTCGACTTCTCCACCCACCACGTGGCGGAGGAGCTCACCTATTCGGAGCCCCGGAAGAAAACGTACCCGCCGTGCCACGTCAGCTACAGCGAGTACACACCCTGCGAGGACCCCGAAAGGTCGATCAAGTTCAAGAGGAGGAGGCTGATATTCAGAGAGCGGCACTGTCCGGAGAAGTCGGAGCTCCTGAAATGCCGGATCCCTGCCCCGACCGGGTACAAGAGCCCGTTCAGGTGGCCGGAGAGCAGGGATCTGGTGTGGTACGCCAATGTGCCTCACAGGGAACTGACGGTGGAGAAGGCAAGACAGAACTGGATCAGGTACGAGGGCGAACGGTTCAGATTCCCTGGCGGCGGTACTATGTTCGCTCACGGTGCGGACGCATACATTGACGACATCGGAAAGCTGATCAACCTCCGCGATGGATCCATACGCACCGCCATTGATACCGGTTGCGGTGTACGTTGGTATTCTCTTCATTTTTTAAAAAATATTTCTAATTATTTGCATCGTACACGTACGTACTCTACCACTTTATTTCTTACATTTGTTTTCTAACAATTAATTTTTAATTTTTTTCTTCAAAGCCTCAAACTTATATGTACAGTTAAATAGATTTTGAAAATAATTGTTCGAAGAATTTTTTTAATGAATTTTCTTTAAAAATATTAAATTAAACACAAGATTGAAAGATTAAAAGGTGAATAAATAAATAAGATTAAAATATTAAAAGTGAAACGTGATCATTAAAGCGAGATGTACGGATCGAGTATATTGAAATATTTAACAGCATGCTTAATTAATTAAATTTTCCAAAAAGGTTATGTAAATATCACACCTCAATTATTTTGTTATGAATACGTTGTTGCTGACATTCATTTGTCTAGGGAAATGTTAAACTTTTCTGACATTCAGATAAGGTAGGAGGTTGTTAAATTATTTTTAAAAAAAGAAGATGACAGATTTTCAAGCCCGGCAATTTAATTGATCTTCATCTTGTCGTGAGTATTGGTCAGGGGGATGTATTGTAATGAGTATTGGCAATTGGCACTACTCAAATTTGAGTAAATTAGGGAATAGTATATTTAGGGGTGTTCAAAACCCGCAAAATCGGTAAATCGAATCAACCGCATGATCCAAACCGAAAAAACCCGTGAACCGAAGAAACCGATAACCCGCGGGTTCTAATTTTAGAAAACCGTGGATACCCGAACCGATCCGCATATGCCTATTTACAAATAAATTATCTAAAATTGCTTACTTCATCTCAATTTTCTTTTACATTTCTTTTATATTATGTGTGAAAACCCATTTCATACAACAATAATAGATGATTTGTAATATTATATTATTGTTCTATTTATACAAACTACTTTTCTTCATTTTGATGCTCTAGATATGTACATTTATGATGCAAAATTTTAGAATATCTCTAAATAAATTGAAAATGTTTATAGAATAATTATACTTAGGAATACCCGTGGATACCCGCGATCCGAACCGCAAAAAACCGTGAAAATCGGGTACCCGCATTTAGGGTACCGCACTCGGGGCGGATACTATTTTACTCACTATCCGCCCCGCCCGCCTGCACACCCCTAAGTATATTAATTGTAGTTTGTCCTCATTGATTTTTTTGGTTTGCCCCACTCATAAAAATATATACTTACATTACTAATAGTCATGTGGATTTGACAAAATAGTGATGTCGATCTAACTAGATAGTCATGTCGATCTAATAACAAGATAGTGATGTCGATATAAAAAACTCATCATGATGATCAATCTATTTGTTATGTCGATCTAATAAGGTAGTCATTTGGATCGACGATAATGATCTAAACTACTTATCATGCCGATCTATTATCAATGCCGACCTATCAAGTAGTTATATCGATCTAACAAGATAGTCATGTGGATCCGACAATGTAGTGATGTCGATCTAAAAACCCATCATGTTGATCATCATGTTATCGATCAATCAAGTAGGTATGTCGATCTAACAAAGTAGTCGTGTGGATCTAACAATGTCAATCTAAACAACCCGATCTATTATCAATGCCGACCTATTAAGACAATAATGTCGATCACTATATATATTTATTTGCTGCCCCCACTAGATGAATTTCCTGGCTCCGCCCTAATATTGGTTAATGTTAACCTTTGGTATTGGTTAATGTTAATTATAATTATAAGTAGTTACTATTTATAAGTAAGTCATCATGTTTCTAAAATGAAGATATTAGAAATGGTAATGAATTTTGAGGAGATTAAACACAGAAAAAAAAAGGACTGTATGAACTCTAGTCCAATTGATTAAACCTCTAAAACACAAAATGAAGGTTTTGAATTCAACTTCTCTACCTTCACAATCATTCAAAGAAGAGAACTAACCAGCGGTATGCAGGTGGCTAGCTGGGGAGCATACCTGCTATCTCGGAACATAATAACAATGTCATTTGCACCAAGGGACACACATGAAGCACAGGTTCAATTCGCTCTGGAGCGAGGAGTTCCGGCCATGATCGGTGTCATGGCGTCCAAGCGCCTCCCCTACCCGTCACGAGCCTTCGACATGGCACACTGCTCTCGTTGCCTCATCCCGTGGGACCAATTCGGTACTATTTCTTCAACTTCCATTGTTTTTTCCCCCGGTCGGATAAGGGATTGAGGATGTGCGGAGACTTGAACAATACATCCACCTCATATTCGTAGGAGCTAGGTTGGCCATTAGACTAAATGCTTAGGAGACCTCTAATGTTAATCGCTAATAATATTAAGTTATTTTTTTTTATATATATAATTTTGACCTATGCAGATGGGGTATATTTAATCGAGGTGGATAGGGTGCTGAGGCCGGGAGGGTATTGGATAATATCAGGCCCACCAATCAGATGGAAGAAATATTGGAAAGGTTGGAATAGAAGTCAAGAGGACTTGAATGGTGAGCAAACTCGTATTGAGAAAATTGCTAAGCGCCTATGTTGGAAGAAGTTGATGGAGATGAATGACATTGGTATTTGGCAAAAACCAATCAATCACATCCACTGCACACCCCAAAACCCTTGCACATCCTCTTATAATCCCGACAAAGCATGGTAGGTTATGTTTCAGGTTCGTTATTAGGTACACGTACATACTGTGACTTGCTCTTGTTTTATTAGGTACACGGATTTGGATACATGCGTGACCAGATTGCCGCAAGTTCCCAATGACCGGGAGGTCGCCGGTGGGCGGTTGGCGAAATGGCCGGAAAGGCTAAATGTGGTTCCTCCGAGGATCAGTGGGGGATGTGTGGACGGTGTGACCGCGGGTATGTTTCGAGATGATTCAGAGCTGTGGAAGAAGAGGTTGAGTTATTACAAGCTGCAGTTGCAAAGGCAAGCACATAGATACCGCAACATTTTGGACATGAACGCTTACTTGGGTGGATTTGCGGCCGCTTTGGTCGATGATCCTACTGTTTGGGTCATGAATGTTGTTCCGGTTGAGGCTAAAGTCAACTCACTTGGAGTCATCTATGAGAGGGGGTTGATTGGAACATATCAAAATTGGTAGGCAAAAACTACTAAATTAAGCTTAGGTAGAGGATTGTTTGGGCAATTTAAACCATTTCTTTGCGGTGGTATAATTTTTGTTTTTAATTTCATGGATCTACTCTTGTAGGTGTGAAGCTATGTCAACTTACCCTAGAACTTATGACTTCATTCATGCTGATTCCATCTTCAGCCTCTATCTAAACAAGTGAGTACATATCTTTATTTTTTACTCATCAACATATTATCCTGTCTCATTTAATTAAGTTCTCTCATTGACTCATTCCCTTTACATCTTCTGAAAAATAAGGGAAAATTAGCATGAGATGGGGAGATTAATAATAGATTCACTGCTAATTACATGTCAAATTTAATTTTAAGATCATGCATGATTTGTGCTGCCCTAATTACACATTTTTATTGTGTCTTATAATAATATGACAATTAAAAACTGGGTTGCAGGTGTGAGATGGAGGACATATTGCTAGAGATGGACAGGATTTTGAGGCCAGAAGGTTTAGTAGTGATTAGGGATGATGTAGATGTATTATTCAAGATCAAAAAAATAACAGAGGCACTCAATTGGGAGGGCCAAATTGTTGATCATGAAGATGGCCCTCTCAACAGGGAGAAGCTTTTGTTTGCTGTGAAGCTCTACTGGACAGCTCCTCCACCTGCTACTACTATTAACCTCTCTATTACTACTACTACATTCTAACTTGTTCTTCAAGTCTTCTACACACTTTACATCATTGAACATCTAAACATTTCAGATTTCCCTCTTGTTACTTTCAAAATCCAGCACCAGATCCTTGACCACTCATAAGGCCAATCGTACAGCTTACACCTGCCAAAGACCCGCAACAAAACTCTCTTGGAATAAGAACATTCAAAGAACAAATGATCCCTTTCCTCCAAACCATCCTCACACAGCACACAGTCTACCACAGTATCAGAGCTCCAGGCTTGAGCCCGGACTCTAGTGGCCAATCTGCCATGCATAGCAAGCCAAAGGATGGAAGAGGCCCTGGGTGTTGAAGTGTGCCTCAAATTATTTATGTTTGAGAGTTAGAGGACCAAAGTTGTGATTGTTGAATTGGAAAAATTGGGCTGGATCACAAGATGAAGTGGCGAATTGGTTTGGGTTAGAAGTTGTTTACTTGGACACCAAGCATTAGGGCGTGAGTTTTGTTAGATTCCTACTTAGAATTGATTTTGGATTCCTATAGGATTTGTCCGTATGTTACGTTTCTTGTTTCAGTGACTTTAGGTTTGGGTTTTTCCTATATACATAGGATTAGTTTTGCGCTGTGTAGTAATACTGTGTGTAAGAGCCACACGTTTTGTTCAGCAGCAGTGAGTTTTCTTTGTGCGTGTGTTTGTGTGATTAACTAATCTAGGTGGAGTGTTTAGTGAGAGTTGAAAGAATTGATGCGTGTAATTGTTTGGTTTGATATTGAAAGTGGAAGAAGACCATGAAATCACGATTGAGAAATATTTTGTTGTTGTTTGCCCGAGGTATCAAAAACCCAATATTGGAAGCGTGATAAGGGCCCCAAACAGCCTAACACACTACGTAGTTGTCTATAGATTCGAAGCCGGTTTATCACCCGTTTCAAAGTAAAAAAATGGCTTTGTAGCAGCCTAGTCCGTTACAATTCCGCTACACCATATTAAAATTGAGTTCAAATCCGTTTTTGACGTATGATCTCATTTATTTGCTCGTTCAGATGTACTCTCTCTCAAAACTCTGATAACTCCCCCCCTTCTCTCTCCATTTCTACTCCCCAATAGCAATCCTCCCTCACCCTCATTTCTTCCACCACCTAGCCTCGCCGCCGACGAAGCAACCTTCTCCTGCGGAGTCTTTCTCTCGATAGGCGCCCTTCTTCCGCGATGACATTTAAGCTGCTATATCCGAGATCCGATGAATATTTTTTGTGAGATCCATAGCTAAATTCGAGATCTAAATGTATTTTTTTAATTTTTTATTATGTTTTGTTTTAGTCTAAATCTTTAAATATTTTTTTTTGTTTTGTTTTAGTCTTCTGGTGGCTTACTTCTCCCGGTGATGGCGACGGCGGCTTTGAACCTCTTGAAGATCTGATTTTTTGATGAGAGCCGGACACTTGAGTCCATTGCAGGCTTATTTTTTGGTTTGTCTGCATAAAGTGTTTGTGTTTGTGTTTGTGTTTAGAGGGCGGGGATGTTGTGGTATTTCACGTATTTCCTCATCTTTTTTGTTTATTAATGTAATTTACAGCAGTTCAAAAAAGAAAAGAAAAGAAATGTTTGATGAATTTTTGATGCATTCATCGGATGAATGTTGATGATGTTGTTGAACTTGAAACCTAGATCTGGAATTAATTTCCAGATCTATTTTTTTTTAATTTTTTAATTTTGTTGTTGCGACAAGAGCCGTTTCAGTGCGCATCAATCATAACGGCCTTGTTGCGGGAGTGGAGAGCATAACATACGTTTTCGTAGCGGTAGAAATCACGATCTCTACCGTTACGATTGAAGCGGCTATGTTACGGATTGGCCTCTACGACCGTTCAATCAACTACGCAGTGACACACTATCATTATTCTTCACATAGTGCAGCTAACCTTCCCTTATTGGAAACTTTTTAATCTGCAAATACTTAGGGATTAAATCCCTAAACAAGTCCCTAACCCTCAACATACTTTTCCTTTGATGCAGGATTTACATTTCTCTTCCATTTGTATGGTATGGATCTTTATTTCTATTTATGTTCTACACTTATCTCTGAAAAGTTGAAATTTGTAAAAATTACTGTTTTAATTTATTAAATACTATTTTGACAACACTTTTAATTTAATATTCTTAATTTTATGAGATAGAGGAGTTTACGTTATTACACAAGAAAACCCATGAATATAAGAATTTCGTTCAATAATTTTGTTGTTCGGTCTAAGTTTTAGTTTTCTTGAGGTTTGACACTCGACCACATCCCAATTTATTTCACAAATCGAAAGCTACACATACCAACATGTCCTATTAATTATAAGTTTACATTTAAGCATATGTGTAGGTATACATAGTAGATTAGATGCCTAATTTACAAAACAGTTTCAGCCCAAATCCACTAAAAAATACTAAATGTCTAAATTATCCCTACATACTTTCTCTATATATTGCTATGTGTACCTACACATACGTGCACCATATAATTGGTATTACATTTAATCCATTCATCTCATCTCATCTCATAAAAGTTAATACAATTATTATTCATGCTATTTAATTTATGATTTTTTTGCTTCATTATTTAACATAAAGTCAAATAATTAATATTCATGTGAAAATGAATGCGTGTAGTTTTTAAAAATATTCTTTTTATTTTTTTAACAGATTCTTATTTATGAACATTTGAATCAAATATAAATTTAAAAGTCAAACTTCATCTATTTTATTAAATTAAGACGTAATTAAGGAGTATGTTTTTTTTTTCAGCTTCAACCAGGGCAGATCCCATTTCGATCAGAAGATATTTTGAAGTTACAAAGTATTAATTTTTTATTGTTTCATTATATATGAACGAAATCCATATCCATATATTCCCTCCGTCCCACAAAAGTTGTAGGATTTGTTTGGGCACATATATTAAGGAAAGTGGGAGAATAGTAGTGTGTTGACAAAATTACCCTCATGAAAAAGAAAGAAGGAGAAGATTTTGTGGACCCCAATTTTAAGTTTAATGGGAGGAAAGAGAAAAACTTGTGGGTACATGGTGTGAGATAAGAGGATAAAATGGTAAAAATGGTGATAGAAAGTTTCTGTTTTAGGAAAGTTGACAACCTTTGTGGGACGACCCAATATAGTAATGTTGACAACCTTTGTGGGAGAGAGTTTATACTACTGGAGCATACGAAAAGAAAAACAGAAATATGAAGAGTACACGTATTTCATTGTTGTTCTTGTTAGCCTTATCCCACATGGAGGATTTATCAAGGAGGTTTGGGTCTCTAGCTTATATAAAGAGACCCTTACTCCTCCTTCTAAACCATCCCAGAAAGAAGTTGACTTTTCCTTCTTTGCTCTTTCTTCTCCTTGTATTATTTCACTTGTCCTTCTTAGTGAAATATATTGTTGGGTCCGAGGACGTAGGCAAATTGCCGAACCTCGTATATGGTGTCTTCTTTCCTTTATACTTTCATTCTCAGCATTATACTCCCTCCGTCCCCGATTAATAGATACATTTGTTTTCACTGTTTCACAGTATTTAATCTATCATTTTTTTTCATGAGTGTTTGGTCATTTTAAGTTTAATAATTCTTATCCATATCATAATTTGAAGTATAAATTTTCTTAATATTTTTTTTTTAAATTTTTTTCCACCATTTTTCTTAGTAATTATTTGAGTCAAACGTTGAACTTTGAAACGACAAAGTCAAATGTATCTATTAATCGGGGACGGAGGGAGTATTTGACTTGGTATCAGAGCCAAGGTTATTCTTAGTATGCTCTGTGGTTGCAGTTTAATCTGATCTTCCACATCAGAAAAGATTCCCTTGGACTAGTTGGTATCCACAGTCGCAGCAGGAGCCTTGATTTGTTGGCTCTTATATCCGATTCGACGTTTTTCCGAACGGAATTATTTATTCGTCTGACGTAGGTTGATTGTCAGACACGGAACTACTATTTCTCTCGGGTTGAGTTTGACCCAGATCAACTGTGGTATCCGATCCGTTTCAGTTACTATTCACTGCCAGTTCCAGTACACCGACAGTGCAAGTGCACCAGAGGCAGTTTTACATCAGTCCTTTATTGTTTCCACTGCATAAATTACTGATTTGGTATTTGTGTTGCAATGGGTTCTGGAATTGAAAGTTCTCAGGTGAAAGATGTTCAGACACTAGAAGTATCTGTCAAGAATTCTAAAAGTGGTTCGTTTGGGGGCGCCAAACTCAATGGAACCAATTTTCGAAAATGGAAGAAAATCATGACAACCCATCTCCAAGGGATGCACAAGATGAGACATGTAACTGGGACAATTAAGGTTCCTAATAAAGATGATGTTGATGCTTACACTAAGTGGGAAGATGATGATGGTCTTGTGATGTCAGTCTTGTACAAGGCCATGAATGAAGACATAGTCGACTTGGTGGAACAATGTGATACAGCTCAGGCGATCTGGAAGACACTAGAAGATTTATATACTAATGAGTCTGATTTCATACAGGTTCATGAGTTGATGTGCACTGCTTCAACAATACAGCAAAATGGGCAGCCTGTGGCACAGTATTTCACCAAGCTGAAAAACATTTGGGCTGAAATTGATGTGAAGCGTCATTGCAAAAATGCATTCTTTACATCAAACTGTTTAAGAGGCCAGTTTAAGTTAGCAGCAAGAGAGAGTAATACTGTGTTCTTTATTTTGCAAGGACACTTCACATCAATTTCAGCCCAAATGTTTTTCAGCTTGGTGAAAAACAGTGCCACAGGCTGCCCATTTTGCTGTATTGTTGAAGTAGTGCACATCAACTCATGAACCTGTATGAAATCAGACTCATTAGTATATAAATCTTCCAGTGTCTTCCAGATCGCATGAGTTGTATCACATTGTTCCACCAAGTCGACTATGTCTTCATTCATGGCCTTGTACAAGACTGACATCACAAGACCATCATCATCTTCCCATTTAGTGTAAGCATCAACATCATCTTTATTAGGAACCTTAATTGTCCCAGTTACATGTCTCATCTTGTGCATCCTCGGAGATGGACTGTCATGATTTTCTTCCATTTTCGAAAATTGGTTCCATTGAGTTTGGCACCCCAAACGAACCACTTTCAATTCTTGACGATACTTCCAAAGGTGTCTGAACATCTTTCACCTGAGAACTTTCAATTCCAGAACCCATTGCAACACAAATACCAAATCAATAATTTATGCAGCGGAAACAATAAAGGAGTGATGTAAAACTGCCTCTGGTGCACTTGCATTGTCGGTGTACAAGAACTGGCAGTGAATAGTAACTGAAGTGGATCGGATACCACAGTTGATCTGGGTCAAACTCAACCCGAGAGAAACAGTAGTTCTGTGTCTGACAATCAACCTACGTCAGACGAATAAATAATTCCGTTCGGAAACGTCGGATCGGATATAAGAGCCACAAATCAAGGCTCCTGCTGCGACTGTGGATACCAACTAGTCCAAGGGAATCTTTTCTGATGTGGAAGATCAGATTAAACTACAACCACAGAGCATACTAAGAATAACTTTGGCTCTGATACTAAGAATACTAATACTTTCTTCGTCCTCGAAATTTTTTGCGTGAAGTATTTTTCATGTCTTATATTGTAATATTTGACTCATAGTAAACTATAATAAATAATGAGAAAAATTCAAATAAAATATATTTAAAAAATTTATACTTCCAAATTACAATACACATAAATTATTTAACTTTATATGTCTAAACATGTATGATAAAAAAAAATATGGATTAAATACACTGAAAACAAGAAAACAGTTCACTCAATTTTTCATGCGCGGAGGGAGTATTGCTTAAGTTAATTAATTAATTAATTGTTTTCATGTACCACCGTCCCTAAAAGAATCGTGGATTTCTTTTTCAACATTTAATTTATGATTTTATTTCTTCAGTATTTTAATATATAAAGTCAAATAATTTAAATACAAATTATAGATTAATGTTTTTAGTTTCTAAATATATTTTTTCTAAATTATTTTTATAGAACTTTTACAAGTAATAATTTAAGTCTACCATAACATAAAAAAACGTAACATTCTTATGAGGATGAAGGGGCTATAATTCACAAACAATTGTCCTTTCTCCATTGAAAATGCACAATTACAAATTGAATAAAAGCTACTTATATCATAAGTCTTCATATACTTGTCGGCCAGTGGCTTTGAGTGCTTCATAAAATTACGTTTTGGTTCATCTCTACCGAAAATGACACCCTAAACACTTCAAAAATTGGATAATTAATGAGTATCCTAATTAAATTGGTTGAAGCAAAAGTTTAAAAAAAACATAAAACCAAAAGTATATAAAAAAATATGAATATCTTAGTAAGTGAATTGAATATCCAAAAAAGTAATTGGAAAACAAAAATTACCAACATTAGATACATTAATTTTAGAGGCATTAATTCACATCATCCGTATAAGAATGAAATAGAAAGAACACATCAACAATATAAAAATAAGAATATGAAAATGTATTTGAGGGGAAAAAATAGAGTAACCAACTTTAATTGTATCCAATAATCTTAGAAGTATAAATTCATACCATCCACATAAGAATGAAATAAAAAAGCACATTAATTGACATTAAAAATAAACATTTGAAAATGTATCAAGAAAAAAAATCATCAACATTATATCCCATCAATTATAGAAGCATACATTTTTCCTACCCATATGATAAAATAAAAATATAACTTAAACATTATCGAAATATGCTAGAATAGAAGAGAAATAGTAACGAAAAAATATGCTAGCAAAATGAAGTTTGAGGGAATAAGAATTAAGTTGAACTAAAGGTTGAGTTTTTATTTAATGTGGGTGGATGTAGAATAATTTAACGTTCATAAAATCGAAACCATAGATATAATTAAACACAATACATCAATGGTCAAGGAGGTGGATGCAATTGTGCATGCAAATGGTTACACACAACAAAAAGTTCACTTTACTATTCATTACTGTTGAGCATGTTTCTAATTGAATTTCTAATTGTATAGAGGTTTAATTTATAAGTACAGATCTAAAAATACATCTTAAATGAAATGAAATCATATGTAGTGTCACCGTCTAAAGTTTTAAATGGAGTTAGTAATCAATTTTTGTCTGTTTATGCAAGTGTGTGCTGAGTATTAAATTTTAACCTATGAATAACTAAGGTGCATCTTTAATTTAAACATTTTTCCTTTTGGATTGATCTTTATTTTTTTTAAATGTGTCATTTTTAATACTAGCTTTTAGAAATCATTTTTTTAATAACTTTTATTTTAGTTCTCTCACAATAAGTTATACGCAATAATCAATAAAGGTTATTCCTTTTAATCTTTTAATGTAATTTACACACTTCCAACAACTCTAGATTTATGGTATTTATATTCGTTAGAGCTTAGGAATGATTTATCAAAAAAAAAAAATCTTAAAAGGGGAATGCTATCACAGGGCGGCAGGCAAAAATCGAGTGCCTATTTGGCAAAGTAACTGATAGTTAGGTCCTTTCTGACCAAAACGCACATTCTTGGAGGAGTAAATTGAAGTTATTTAAATTTAAAAGACAGAACAGAAAGGAACATGGACTGAAGAAGAGATCACGGAAGTTGCTTGCCACCGGCTCTTCTGTCTTCTCCGTTTGTCCCCAGTACACAAAACCAAAAAAGTGGTCTGAAAATCCAGAGAGAGAGAGAGAGAGCGAGGGAAAAGAGAAAATTGCCACCTAAATCTGCCCCCGAAATTTCTCATCAGTTTTAGTCCGATGGCCATTTCTTTATTCGCTTTCTCACCGATTTTCTGGACTGATTTCTCTGACAGTTGACCTAATTTCAATTAACTTTCAAGCAACGTCTCGGGAAGGTGGGCACGCGGAGGAGAAAAAGGACGAAATGGGTAATTCATTTGGGTGCTCCGCCTCCGGAGAGAGGCTAGTTTCCGCCGCCAGAGACGGCGATTTCATCGAAGCTAAGATGCTTCTGGATTGCAACCCTTGTCTCGCCAAGTACTCCACTTTTGGTGGCCTCAATTCGCCTCTCCATTTCGCTGCCGCCAAAGGCCACAATGAGGTTTTTACCTCTTTTGCTTCTAGCTTCTCTCTGTCTCTTTTGTCTTCCATAGGTGATGAGATTACTTGATTTTGATTTTTGTTGGTCATCCTTAGATTGTTGCTCTGTTGCTCGAGAATGGAGCTGATGTTAATTCAAGGAACTACTGTGGACAGGTGCGAGTTTTGGTGGTTTATTCCTCTAGGTTTAGTTTCTCTCGGATTATTTTGTTTTCTTCTGTGAAGAAAATGTGGGTCAATTGGTTGGTTGAGATGATCTTCTCTGTGGTCATATTCTCCTTTTACTTGCAGTCTATGTTCTCATGTGGGATTTAGTGCTCCAAACAGATTTTTCGAATCGTTAAGTTCATTTGGAACTACGGTGTTTTTATTTTTACTCCGAACTGTGAAACTTGTTTTCCATGTTTACTTTGACTGACTCTATCAATCTCATTTTTATTGATTTTTTTGAAGACTGCGTTGATGCAAGCTTGTAGATATGGCCATTGGGAAGTTGTACAGACTCTTCTGCTTTTTAGATGCAATGTAAGTCTTGAAAATCCGCTTAGTTTCTTAACTTGTTTTAAAACGTTTAGTACCCATAAATTTATTGTAATGATACAGCTGTCTTTTCCTTTGCTTTTGAAGACCTCGGTGATGTTGTATTTCAAACCATACTCTTTATGTACTTGCAGGTTACACGAGCAGATTATCTGAGTGGAAGGACAGCTTTACATTTTGCTTCTGTAAATGGACATGTAAGATGCATCAGATTGGTTGTCGCCGATTTTGTTCCTAGTTCTCCTTTTGGAGCTATGCATCCACAGTCAGAAGGCAACAGAGACGATGGTTCTACTGCAAAGAACAAGCATGAACAAAGGTTAGGGGTATATCTTGTCTTGTTCCGGTTGTTTTGGCCCTGACTTATTTTGTATTTGTAACTATCATATGCTAATGCTATTACTGATCAAGATTTGTTATCATTCAGTGCACTGTCTAAGTTTGTAAATAAAGCAGCTGATGGTGGGATCACAGCTCTGCATATGGCTGCATTAAATGGATATTTTGATTGTGTACAACTTCTACTCGACCTTCAAGCTAATGTATCTGCTGTAACTTTTCATTACGGAACATCAATGGACATGATAGGTAGAGTTTCCTCTGGAACTTCAGTTCTTCATTGAACTATTGATCTCGTTGCCCAAATTACCTCTTAAGGCATTATTTTCTCTTCAGGAGCAGGGTCCACTCCTTTGCATTATGCTGCCTGTGGAGGAAATTTAAAATGCTGCCAGGCAAGGGTTATTTAAACTATTCCCATTAAATAGCGTAATCCCTTGTGATTAGAGATCATCTTCTTATTTACTTCTGCAGATCTTGCTTTCAAGAGGTTCCAGTCGAATTACATTGAACTGCAATGGGTAATCATCAACTAATGATCTTTCATGATATATTGTCTTTTGGCCATCTCTGTAGTCCTGAATATTTTAAAAATTGTGCTGCCTCAGGTGGTTGCCATTGGATGTAGCGAGGATGTGGGGACGTCATTGGCTTGAATCTTTACTAACACCGAGTGCAGACTCAGCCGTTCCAAGATTCCCTTGTTCAAACTACTTATCCTTGCCGCTTCTGAGTGTACTTAATATAGCACGGTAATTCTTTGAACAACTAGTATACGAGATATACCTTGCTACGTCGCTGCTATGTCAGTTGAATAGGATTTTTCTGCTTTCGAAGTAAACGTATTCAGGAAATGCTGATAGTTGCTTTCCAGGAGGAATATAGAATTAAATAAAAAAGGGTATCCTGTAGATATGAGATCAGTTTAAGCAATTATGGTCAAAATTAGTATCAGAGGATAAGGTGAACCTTGATTAACACACAATTGAGTGTGGTAGTTTCTATCACTTCAGGATGTTTTAAAGATGTGGTCTTTCACCTTTCTGTATGTACGTGTGGCTGCTTTCTGTTTTAGAAAACTCGGTTATGATATGTGAGGTTAAGTTGCTTTGTGGTAAACCTACTTGCTGTATTTTTTATTGCAGGAATGATGGTTCTTATTTTAACAGTTGGATTGGTCCTTTAAATATTTCTTTCTGCTCATCAAAAGCCATTTTCCTTTCCAGTTTCAACTACCATGTTAGGACACCGAGCTTTTAATAATTGTATCTGTATCAACTGTTTTGATGAGACCCTCCATCTTCAAGAGGGATTATTTTTATTTTGGTTGAGTTCATGAACGGAAGGCTGACATTTCTGAATCAATTGGGAGTCGTCTCAGTTCACCCCTGTGTGGCGTTTCCTCTTTGCAGTATGACATAGTTTTATACCTTTCTATCATTCTCTGCAGAGAATGTGGGTTGCAATCCTCAACAAGCCCCTGTGATGATGCTGATACCTGTGCGGTTTGCCTGGAAAGAACATGTAGTGTAGCTGCCGAAGGTTTGTTGACAAAATGTGGTCCCAATAATTAATACTATTTCTTACAATTATTTGTTTGTTCCTTTCAAGATCTGACTGTTCGTTCCTGTGGACAGAATTTTCATAGCTTTTTCATTTTTTCAGATCTTCACATGCCAGCTTAGTTTTTAGCACGATTTTCTTAGTCTGTTGAATATCTCCTAGTTTGGAAGCCACAGTTATCATGGAAGCAGCAATTTGAAAAAAAAAAGTTTAGTAATCTGCTGGATTCAGTTGGTATATGATCATCTTAGCGATAGCTCTTTTGGGTTTGGATTGGAATATGCTGATAACTTTCCTTAGAATAATGATTTAAGACTAAATTTTTTAATGCATGAAGCAGCTTGCAAGCGTTGGTAGATATTGAACTTATATACTAGGGCTTTAAAGCCAAAGTTTAATGACATAGGCTGCTCTTGTAGTCTTATTTGTGTTTAGGAGATTTTTCCACTGATTAATGCTTCTACTGACACAGATGCATTTTTCAGGTTGTGGGCATGAGCTGTGTGTAAAATGTGCGCTTTACTTATGTTCAACTAGCAACATTCCTTCCGAAACAGTGGGTGGTCCATCTGGGGCTATTCCATGCCCTCTTTGTAGACATGGCATCGTGTCATTTGTCAAATTGCCAGGTTCCTCGGCCAAAGAAATGAAACTTCATCTGTCCCTCGGCCTCTGCACTCCATGTATGCTTCACCCTCGTGATGCTGCATCTGCATGCGACTCACCTGCGTGTACTTCAGCAATTAGAAAGAATCGCGTGGCTTCGGTATCTTCAGAAGTGTTTTGCCCTGTCACTTGTAGCCCCTTCCCTTCGGTCACCATCCCGTTATGCACCTGCAATGAGGGTCCATGCCCTTCGTTTGAACCCCGGGAAGCAGAAACTGAGAACGAGTCTCCTCAGCATTCAAGCGGATCTGGTGACCATGAGAAACTAGAGGGGGGATCGAGATTGGAGCGAACCAGCTGCTCAAGTATGTTTTGGGGCAGAAGAAGCTGCAGCAGAGAGAATCAGTGCAATTCCGAGATAAATGCTTGAATCTGGAATGAAATGGATACAGTGAATGAATCGAAATCACCGGTGAATGATGTTCAAGGATCAGGAACAAGTAGTGGCAAAAAATTTCAAATCCATGTCTGTCTCCGCCATCACTGGCTGGATGCCTTGGTAATGAAGCAAGATCTGCAATTTTTCACTAGGATCTGCAACAAGTTTGTCATCTCCCCCACCGGGTGCTTTTTGTTGGTCTTTGAATTAAGCAGCCATGGATGTAAAGTTGGCATCTTTCAGGTGATTGGTTGTAATCATTAGTATCATCTCATCTGTAGGCAATTTTCTCTAGGAATTGTCTAGGAAAGTACCTTTTTTTTTTCTTTTCTTTTCCATTTGTCTTGCATTGTGGAATATTCTATTGTCCACAACATACACTACACGTCCTCATTGTATTACAAACGTGTTGATTGAATGAAATGTGTGAATGTGGTGTTTTTATTTCTCCATGTGCTTGCTCTGTTTTTTTCTTCCTCTTCGAAGATTGAAATTTAAACAGACTAGTTAATGAAAGTTTACAAATTTAACAGCTATCAACTGACCATAGTCACTAAAAATATGATGAATGGAGGATTATAAATATTTCATAAGCATGCCACGTGTCATATTATGAGAGTGATACAGCCATACATAGTAGTCTACTATAAATAAGCAGTACAAATAAAGGAGATGAGTCCCACAAGCTCTCCAACTGACTGATTACAGTATACTACTTGAAGAAATCAACATAGATAGAAAGAAACAGAGACGAAGTGGTGCATGTATTAGAAGGTTCACTCCATATTAGTAGTAGTAGATGATGAAATGTTTCATCTTCTTCTTGGAGCAGTTTCTCTCTGGGCATTGAAGAACACAGCAGCAACAGGAAGCCCCAAGCCATTCTCCATGCAAAAGCTTCTGGTGTTAAAGTAGTCTCTGGACCTGGGTGCCATCACCGTCTGCCTTCCTCTCTGCTTGAACAGCATGAACACGTACCGGTGTATCCCCACCCCCGGCCGAGGACTCTCGTACCCGTATACATCTCTCCCTGCACATCATCCATCCACCTTCATTAACACCAACCTTCACTATACAATTGTACTAAATGTACACATGTATAGATTCTTACCGAAAGAGGCATCGGTGGTTCCCGGAATGTCTGTCACCAACCAGTGCAAGTGTTCTCTTAAGTATGGATCACTTGGGCTTGGAGCATCAGGATCTGTCATGATCTTCACAAACACACACACACACAGCATGTACATACATTTTAGTATGTATGTATGAAACAGACATGGTGTAGTTATTACTCATAATTAAGGTAATAATTAGGTGATGGGATTAATTATGGTGATTATGCATGCATGTACCAGTGTGTAGGAAGCTCTCATGTCATTGCCACCGATCTCGACACGTGGCGGGGAGGTGATGAGGCTAGGATTGAGCTGGTGGCCATTGGAGACCACCTTGTTTGAGTTGTAAGTTGCAGTCATGGGCACGCTGGGGACGAAGATGTCCACCACTTCACCAACCACTCTCCCAACTATTAGAGGCTCCATGGCTCTAGAGCTTGATGACATTATTACAAAACAACCCCCACTTGTAGTATATGTCTTAGCTTCAGTTCGGTCTGTGTGTTTGTGAAACATTGTTCCCCAAGGGGGGGTTTTTATACTTATACATAGAGGAACAAATATCAGAGAGGTGGAAGGGAATAGAGAGAGAATCATGGGGGGGGGGGATTCAACCTTTTTGCACAAATATTTTGATTTTCCCTGTAATATTTACGTGATTATAATTACCATTACAAACATTATCCACGCATGCATGCCAATTTTTACCGTTTCATCATTTCATATTTTGTCTATTTTCCTTAACAAAATGTATTCAGATAATTCACATAATAATTTTATATGGTAGGAATTTAAGTTGTTGAATTAGAATTCAGTAGACAAATCTGGTCTGCTGTTACTCTCTCTTGTTCCATTTATGGAATTAGACGAGAAGGTTTGCGATAGATTCCAAAAAATGTTTAATTAGGTGTCATCTAGTAGGACAAATTAGGGAGACAAAAGGAAATGGAGTAGTTTCTGAAAAAGCTTGTTTCAATAATTAACAAACAATTGTCATGTGTGGCAGAATATATCGTGTCTCTTGCTCATTGGCCAGATAAACTGGGGAATCCAAATGTACACTTTATAAAAATAATATCTAGAGCCAATTGGAATTTTGCTTGCTCTTTCTTTTTAAGGTGCTTCTGCACAATCACAAATCAAAGTTCTTATCAAATCACAACAAAAGTTTAGGGACACTGTTAGTTAATCTTGTGACGGGTGTAAGATAAAGAAGTTCGACTGCATGATCCTTTGGTAGGGTCTCCTGTTTCCACATTTGGAGAGCAAAAATCAGTACATGAAAAAAAAAAGTCTAGCAGCCTTGGCTCAAGTGATATTTAGTGTGCCACAGAGGTGGGTGTTCGGGCTCGAGGTCTTGGTTTCGAGTCTCTGGGCTGCCAAGACACAGGAGTTTTACCCACATTACGATTCGAGTTTAACCCCCATGCGGCTCTGTCCTCGGATGAGTTTAAACCGAAGGGATTCGAACTCGTGATGTGGGGTTTCTCCGAGGATAGGAGTATCTAATCTAACCAATTAACCTAATGTTCAAAAAAAAATACATGAAAAAAAAATTCTTAACAAATTACGAGTATGTATATAAAACAATCTAGTAACTTAATACTTTTATGTAAAAATGTTTATATCATTTTTCTAATTAAAAAATTCTACTAAATAATAATATAGATAAATTGAAGTAAAATGAAGTATGGATTAGATGTCATGTTAGTAGTTGTTGATGGGAAAACCGACTCTTATAGGTTATACATTGTTACATTTGGCATTGTTACATTTGGACTAATTTTAAACTATATTTGGTTTTGTATCTAAAATGGAGTATGGATTAGATGTGTATCTCTATAAAAATCACATGATGACGGTTGCCTCTAAATGTACATTCGCCCATGGTAAGGGTCAGACTAAAAAATTGCAGTATTATGAAGCTGTAACCATATTAAAATCTAAAAATTCGAACTGTTCACTTATATTAAAATGGAAGAACACTGCTAGAAAAAAGTGCCAAAGTAAACCAAATTGATGATTATTCCATCGGTTGAATCGATAGTTAAATTGTCAATGATGACCGTCAGGTCCAATCTGTAAAATACTAAAGCTCGGAAAGATCTAAAAGACCGAGTAAAAGACCAAGTCAGTAGCCTAGAATATAGGCTCCATTAAAACTCGAATAATTTATAACTCAAACAAGTAAAAGATGTTCCCAGACATGCCAAGGACATACCCGAACGTATGAAGGACATTCCCGGACCACACATACCCGAAGATACTAAGGACATTCCGGACCGTATATATTTGAGACTTTAAGGACACGTGTCTTCTGACACGCCGTCATTTTATATTGAGATATTACGACAATATCACTCTATTACAATGGACTATAAAAGCACTAATCATACATACCTTTCAAGATAACACTACGTAGAGAAAACTTCATCTACTGCGGCCAAACCCGCAGTAGAGCCGCAGTAGTTACTGCGGGAGAGGCCGTAGTGCTTGCCGTCGTAAAAAATCCTCTGCAGTTCGTTTTCCACTACGGTCATGACCGCAGTAGCTACTGCGGCCTTACTACGGCCATGGCCGCAGTAACCGGTTTGAATAATTAAAAAAATGGACGAATCCGGATGAATGTTCATCCGGATTCGTCCAATGAAACCCGAAGAAGAAGAAGAAGAAGAAGAAGAAGAAGAAGAAGAAGAAGAAGAAGAAGAAGAAACATAAGAAGAAGAAGAAGAAACATAAGAAGAAGAAGAAACAGAAGAAGAAGAAGAAGAAGAAGAAGAAGAAGAAGAAGAAGAAGAAGAAGAAGAAGAAGAAGAAGAAGAAGAAGAAGAAGAAGAAGAAGAAGAAGAAGAAGAAACATAGAAGAAGAAGAAGAAGAAGAAGAAGAAGAAGAAGAAGAAGAAGAAGAAGAAGAAGAAACAAAAGAAGAATAAGAAGAAGAAGAAGAAGAAGAAGAAGAAGAAGAACAAGAAGAAGAAGAAGAAGAAGAAGAAGAACAAGAAGAAGAAGAAGAAGAAGAAGAAGAAGAAGAAGAAGAAGAAGAAGAAGAAGAAGAAGAAGAAGAGGAAGAACAGAGAAGAAGAAGAAGAAGAAGAAGAAGAAGAAGAGGAAGAAGAAGAATTGTGCGGCGGATGAAGAGAAAGGAGAGTTTAAACCCTAAAAAAAATTACTGCGGCCTTACTGCGGCCAAGGCCGCAGTAAATCTTACTGCGCCAGCAACTACGCCATTTACTGCGTAAATGGGCTTACTGCGGCCCAAACCGCAGTATGGGCCGCAGTAGCTTTTGTCCTCCCCACATAGTGTAACTATTCACTCACATTCACTTGTTACTGTCACACTCATTTCTAAAATTCACCAATACTGACTTGTCGTCGGAATACCACGTAGAGGACCCCATCTATTTCCCTCGTTTGGCGTCCACCAACGTCATAACCCGACGTAGACAGCACAGGAGAACAGTGGCGGCTGCCACCACAGATCCGCCTCCAAATGGTGTTGTCTATGGGAATGGCAATGGCCCACAAGATCAGGCTCCTCAGATAGAGCTCAGAGGTCACTCCCGTTCCCACCAATCATCTCAACCGGAAGGAGGAGATTCTACAAACGGCCTTATGGCCGATCCTAGTTACCAGGACTCATCAGAAGATACGACCCACGGGGCGACCTCTCTGCGGTCTATCTCTAGTCTTCGCCGGAGTAATCGAATGCAAGAAAAGAGGAGCAACCATCACTCCGGGCACTCCGGTAGGTCACGAAGGGAGCACCGATTACATCAGCGATCACCTAGCGTGGAGGTCGAACGTCAGAGGATCTGACATGAATCCCCCTTAGACCATCGAAGGCGCCAAAGGTCCAGGTCCCCAAGGGCACACAGGAGAGAACGGTCTCTGAGACCGGAACGACTCATCACCGGAGATCCGAGGGACGAAGTTATTCGAGACCTTTAGGACACGTGTCCTCTGAAATGCCGTCATTCTATATTGAGATATTACGACAATGCCACTATTACAATGGACTATACAAGCACTAATAATACACATCTTTCAATCTAATTATTCACTCACATTCTCTTGGCATTGTCACATTCATTCCTAAAATTCACCAATACTGACTTGACGTCAGAATACTAGACAAAGGACCCCCTCAATTTCCCTCGTTTGGTGTAACGACCAACCGTATTTTCACAAATTCCTATGGCGTCCATCAACGTCATGACCTGACGTTGACAATACAAGATAACAGTGGTGGCCGTCACCACAGATCTGTCACGAGTCAATTACCTTTCTAGCAAAGGTAAACCAACTTGAATAGAATTGAATAGCTAAATGTCGAATCTGGTTTAATATGCATCAACTTTACGATTTCATTTAAATTTTATTTGAGGACAATTCGAATAAGCTTTTGATCGAATTGAACCTAAGGTGAGTCATCAAGCACGAGCTGGGTAAATATATGGTGCAAGTTAAAATTAACTCAAATAGTTGTTTTGCATATATTATAAGTGCTAATCCAAGTGATATCCAATGTCATTTTGTAGGGTTTTGGAAATGTGACAATCGTGGGCAAGAGTGGGATGCCAGGTGGAGCTAGGTAGTGGAGACAAGTGGAGGTGCTAAGATGTTTTGTATGGGTACGTGTCAGTTGGAGATGAATTGAAGACATGAAGTCTGATTGATCAGCACCAAAGTCCCCTAAAAAACAAAAAGAAAAAAGAAAAGCAGGACCAAAGTCGACCCTGTTCTGTTTTGTGGATGAATCTCCAACTTGGAATCTATAGTTTCGAGGATCAGTGTAGGAATTTATTCCAGATAATATTTTCCAAAACAACAAAAATAGAAAACATATTTTAATTCTCTGGAAACATCAATTTAGTATATAAGTGTATTTTTTTAGGAGGCCGCTCCTTATTTCTTGACAAGTGGCTGCCGTTCTCTGTTCCCTTTTGCTTCAAATTTGATTCCTCAATAGTTTTGATTATTTTTCCAATTCATTTCATTACTGGATTAACTATTCTCCACAAAGTTTTGTTACAGGAGCTATGTACACTGTAAATCTCCTAAAAATTTCTTTCATTGTGACATAATCTTTAATTGGATAATATTTTTATCCAATTCAGATTGGTGTAAAGTTTTTCAACATGTGTCATGATATTAATGATTAGTATCATTATTGTTTTTATTACAAGGTTGTCACTATTAATTTATTAATTTTCTTATTTATCACCTAATTAGTAATTCATCTTCTGTCATATCATATATGGACTAAGGGTAAGAGACATTAGAGGCTTGTGTGTCTTTACTTAAACCCAACGATCAAGGTTTTGGGATCAAGCACAAGAGTGCAGATCACCCGTTTTCTTTTGTGTATCATTTCCATGTTTCATGTTATAATTGTTTAACATCGTTAACTTTTTAACATAAAAAGTAACGATGTTAAACAAAAGATATGAAGGGAACATGAAAAAGAGACATGTGATCTACACTCCAAGCACAACTAACAAATAAAATGGATGGAAATGTCCGAAGTAGGACACCTACCATAGATTATGATCATCACGAAAAGTTTTAAAATGGAACCAAAACATAACAATAATTAAAATCATTTGACAACCAACGAAATTTACTCTTATTTATACTGCTGTTTAAAGGGAATTAAGGTTTTGGAAAGCCTAACTAACCATCAATAGTCAAGACCATTTCATCTTCCCTATTCCCGAAATTAACTCAAAGAGACTATAGAATGGGTCTTGACTCTAGACCGTTGATCTTTGAGCCTCCAAAAAAACTCTTTCATCGTTTCATCGTTCGGTGGATAGAAAATTTATTATTTTATCTAAATCAAATCCAAAATTTTTAACGGGCTTAATTCAGATTATCCGGCCCGTGACATGTTAGATTTTTTTGAATTTTCATTTTGAAGATACTATATGGGGTATGTGATATTTAGCAACGCGTGCTTGGTGGTGAGTTCGCAAGGAAGTTGTCATCTTGGGCCTTCACTTCCATTTTCCATCTCCGGTACCACCTGAGATTATATATATATATATATATATATATATATATATATATATATATATATATATATATATATATATATATATATATATATATATATATATTGCTCTCTGTAATATCAAGAACAACAATCTCCTTGTGAGATCATCTGTAAGTTATTAAATACAAATACAAGTACGCACTACGTGGGAGGACAGCCATCGCGCCCCAACGCTGATTGGCCGCAGACTAATCATGCGGCGAGGCGCAGATGAATACCGCATGATTGAAATGTTGGCGATTTTGATCTCACTGCGGTTTCGCCAGTATTATACGGCCTCACTGCGACCATGGCCGCAGAACGATTTGAATAATTAAAAAAGTGGGCGAATCCGGATGAATGTTCATCCGGATTCGCCCAAGTGAACCTGAAAACGAAGAAGAAGAAGAAAAAGAAGAAGAAGAAGAAGAAGAAGAAGAAGAAGAAGAAGAAGAAGAAGAATCAAGAAGAATCATAAGAAGAAGAAGAAGAAGAAGAAGAAGAAGAAGAAGAAGAAAAGAAGAAGAAGAAGAAGAAGAAGAAGAAGAAGAAGAAGAAGAAGAAGAAGAAGAAGAAGAATTTAAGAAGATGATGATGAAGGGGAAGATAAAAAGAAGATGAAGAAAAAAAAAGATTAAAGGAGAAAGAAAGAAAAGAAGATGAAGAAGAAGTGAAAGAAGATGAAGGAGAAGATGAAGATGGAAGAATGAAGAAGATGATAAAAAATGTGAAGGAGGCGGATGAAAAAGAGAAGGAAAACCCTAAAAAAAAAAAATTTACTGCGGCCTTACTGCGGCCAAGGCCGCAGTAAACCTTACTGCACCAGCAATTGGGCCATTTACTGCGTAAATGGGCTTACTGCGGCCCAAACCGCAGTACGGGCCGCAGTAAAAAATGTCTTCCCCACGTATTATTCCAGTATATCTTTCTAAGTTTAATCATGCATCCATACGAACACTATCGTCGTATTCTATATGAAATTCATTGGGACTTTGTTAATGAAATTAATTCATTTAGTGATAAAATTAGAGAATATGAAAAAATAATTGAATCCTACAATCAAGAGTTAAATATTGTTTGAATTTCTAATTTCAACCTTAGATATTATCGAATCATGATTAATAATGAAAAGTTTAAAATTGATAGATGGACCATTAGGATTGTTAATCTCAGATGCCAAAGAAAAAGGCTTGCTTCAATTCTGAATACTGACTAAATGGTTCTTCAGTGGTACCAAAACGCTACTAATCAAGCTTTGAATGATTTAATGATTCTTCTTCAAACTATCAATATTTATCAAGATGAATTGGATTCCATAAATAAACTCTGTATAATTTCCAATCCGCTTGGAATCTAACTGTTCAAGAAAGATATAATATGTATCATAGAAAGGCTGACTTAATATTTCAAATATCAGAATACAAAGAATTATTAAGTAAGAAGTTAGCCCGTTATCATAAGATAAAAGTCATACTATCGGTTGCCTAATCGAACGTTTAGTATGTTTCCTTTCTGGTATAGAAACGCGTTAGAAGATGCTCTTAATGATTTAATAGAACATCATGATTGGATAGAATCGCGTATTAATGAACTTAGAATACTTAATGAAATGTTCTTCAGGCAAGAAGATAGTGAAGCTTCAAGCTTTGAACATAGGTTTAATATAAACATAAGAAGATATGAACTAGACAGTATTATTAAAAAGGAAAATAAAATTTTTGACAAGAACTTAAAAAGATTTCGAGATTTACAAACTATTTTTTCAGCTGCTTAAAATCCAGTTTTGAAGCTGTATTCTTAGCTGAGAAGATTTTGTTAAGTTATTCCTTTTAAAGGGAAAATCAAAATCTGTTAAATTCTATAGGTTATCCACAGTTTTTGGTTTTGACCAACCCATTGTCATCCCTATCTCTCACTCGCTCTCTTGTAACCCTTCATCTCTCCCTGCAACCTAGTCGTCGCCACCTCATTATAGTTGTCGTCGCCTTCTTTGTCGCCGTTGCAAACATTTCAGGTCCACAGATTTAAGTCTTTTTCACTTCTTCTTTTCCTTTTCAGTTTCTTTTTTTCTTTTTTTAATTACTTTGAACATTTTCATTTTCTTGTCCTAGAGGACTTTGCCGCTATCGTTCACCACCAACTTCTCCTTTAACAAAAACTAGGTAAGAATTCTTGAGTTTAGGGTTTAGGGTTGAAAAACATTTTTGTTCTTCATTTAATCTGTGGGTTTAGGGTTGATGACCATATATATATATAGTGATTTACTTTGTAGATATTGGCTTATAGTATAAAGGACCCATCTATCCCTTACAGAAATCATACTCGAAAGATAAAAAAATCCTAATTATATGAAGTGTTCTTGTAAGGGCTTTATTTATCGTCTTGTTCTTTTATCCTCTTTGCATGCATGCACTAGAGTCTAAGAATATGGGTAATGTTTTGAGTATTACATCCAAGATTTTTAATTGGTTTTATACCCCCACTTCAGCCTAATTTAATGCCAAGATCAGCCTGTACCGAAAGTCATAAATCCGCAAAAGTCCTAAGCCCAAACCCAACACAACAACAAGCACTTTCGCTCTATAAATGTCGGTGGAGCGGATTATCCGCGGAGGGGTAATCCACCTCCATTATTTGCGGGGTTTTTAACTTTCGCGGTTTTCAGATATTTTATTTTAACGGAGACAAATTTGCCTCCACCTCCACCATTTACGGATATTTTTTATCCATGGGAGCATCCGTGGATATTTATCAACATTGTATAATTTTCAACTACTATTTATACGGATAATAATCGTACGCATTGATTAGAGATGTTAAAATGACATCCAAAAATTTAGAAACTTTTCAATTTATACCACAAAGTAATTATACCACAAAGTAGAGTCTTAGATAAATGATAGATCAAATCGACATAAATGTTTTTGGGTCTGACTAATGTGTATAATAGGCTTGCATGTTGCGGATATCCGCAAACCCGCGAATAGTGGAGCTTCGTGGTGTGGAGGGGTTCAAATCCACCTGCACTTCCATAAATCCCAACGGGTCATAAAATAATCTATCTCCGCAAAACCTGTGAATTAAATCCACCATTAAATCCGCAATTGAAGTGCAGATCTCCATGGATTGCGGATTACTTCAACCCTATGTCATCCTATTTCACTCCTTGATCAGGGAAAAAAACAGAACAAAACAAAAGTACCTTCGCTCCTCTGAGAAATATGAAAATGTAATCATACAAAACTTCACTGATAGATGAAATTTAGCCTTTTGACTCACGAATCTAATTAAGAATATACTCATATAATATAGGAAACAAATACTAAACAAAAAGAGGGGCAAAATTGATGAAAAGATAAAACTAAGGGTCCCGTCTTAATTTGATCGCAGTCGATCTCCTGCTGTTTTTGTGCTCTGGTATTCATTTCTCCTCTCTGTAACTCCAAAACCTTTTCATGGAGGAGAGAGAGAGAGACGAAGAAGCACGCGGGCCGGGCATCAGTTGTGAAGCGGGTTGGGGCCGCCGGGAACGATCTTCGTCGGATCATACGTCACCGGCGCACCATCACCGCTGAACCAATGCGGACGCCGGAAATGACTTGCCGTCCCTGTTTCAGTGTAAGCCGGCCGCCTCCCCTGACCGGCGACGATTTCCCGGCAGCCTGAGACATGAAGTGTTGCCATCACAGCAACAGCGCAAAACAGAAGACGGATCACAAGGCTCTCAACTGCCATTCAAATTGGAAGAAATGTCAACTCTACTTCTTCTTCTTCTTCTTCCAATTCCGACCAAATTATATACTCCAACAGTTCTAACTTCTGATTAGACTTTACAAGTCAAACCATATTAAAGTCTTGTGCAATTAAAAGACAGAATTACCTCTAAACTTACAAGATAAGTTGCAATTAGCCCCTCATGTTTCGTAATACACATTTAGCTCCTAATATTTTTTACCGTACAAAGAAATCTTTTTCAAACCTATTAAACTGCGACATAATAAGCTTATAATCATTTTTATCATATTAACAATATGGTCATCAGGCAGTGCATATTAACAATATTACATGGTCATTTTTTTCTTCAAACTTTAGTGGGTATATAAAGGTAAGTTCTTCTATAGTTCAAGGGATAAATGCAATTAATCTAGAACTTTAAAGTGTATGCATCTGGCTTGCATTTTGTAGCAGTTAATGTACACGTTGCCTGAGGGCTATTATATTGGAGAATTGAGGGATGGTGTTGAAGAAAGAGTAAAGAGAGTTTTAATGCATCATCAGTTTGGGGAATCAAACTCGCCGGCAATGGGCTGCCAGCTTCAGAAACCGAATCTTGTCTCCAATTACTTGATTTGTTTATTTAGATACCGTGGAGAAATGGACGAAATGAATTGTTAGCTTAATTGGGTAAAGATAAATGTTAATAATAATAAGTAATAGTTGTTTGAATAATTAATTGTGTAATTTAATCTTTAAGCATGTTTGGATTTCAAAAGAATGATCAATGTGTCAAAATGTTACCCCAAAAAACAAAAGAATAAAATAGGAGGCGGGGGTGGGGGGGATTATGTCAGGGATACTTGTTGGATCATGACAATTTTATTTGGCAGAGATGAAGGTCCAAACTGGACCCATAGGGCTGAAATCAAGATTCAGAGGCCCATATTATTGGCCCATCAAGGGCCCGAACACAACTGGCAATGTCTACTAAGACAATAATGAAATCATGATTATGAAATACTTACTGTTTTATTCATTGTTTCCGACCTCTAGTGCTCTCACATCTAACAACTCTAATAGATCAGCAACATGTGCGGATTGCGTCGAATGTAAATGAACCGAGCATCACTCACGAGCATCGGTTTGCTTTGTTGCAGCTGCTGCGTCTTCTTCAGGCTTACCAGCTGCAACTTCTGTAGTATCTGTTGCAGTGGCTATGTCTTCTGCAGGCTTAGCAGCAGCAACTTCTCTAGTTTCTGTTGCAACGGCTATGTCTTCTTCAGGCTTACCAGCTGCAACTTCTCTAGATTCTGTTGTGGCTACGTCTTCTGCAGGCTTAGCAGCAGCAGCTTCTGTAGTTTCTGTTGCTTCACTGCTAGCAGATGAGTCGGTTACTGGAACCGAGCTCTTCACAGTTCCAACCTTGACATACTTACTCATAAATTTGTACTCCCAATCCCTCAAGGCGTCCAATTCAAACGCACCGAGACCAGAAATATCTCCGGTTAAGTCTTCCTTTTCAAATGACATCTTTGCAAGAGCTCTACTAGCATCCCTCCCTGCAAACAATGCATATGGCCCTCCAGGTCCGTAGAACATTCTGCAGAATGGACATGAATCAGAGCAATGGATTCTAATAGTGGCATACAGAACACCGAGAGATACCATATCATCACACTTGGACAAATTCTGCCAGGAAACTTCTCTCTACTTAAGGCTGCAACATTTGTGTCCACAAGTGAGAGAAACTGAAATTATCATACATGGTACACCGGCACACATAAAATGGCAAGATAACTTCTAACATGGTCAAAATAACTGTATCATGGACACACAACTCTGGAAGCTGAAGGCAAGAAGGATTGAGAGAGGCTAAGAACACATCAAATGACATTGTTTTATGAATTGCAGTAATAGTATCTTACACGTCGACACTCACAGTCTAAACTACCTACTAACTTTAACTTTAGGAACCTCAACCTCAACCTGGATGCATGAAATATTAATCAAAATCCTAATCCTGATGGAATTAGTGAAGACACTTCATACTGAAGCATGGTCCAGCTAATCATTTCCAACCATCATTCGGCCTGTATTTTCAGGATCAATCCCCAGAGACCCAGAAAACTCAGCAACACCAGAAAACTGGAAGCTCGAACAGCAGGAATTGAAAAAGGGGGAAAAGAATTGACACGCACACACACACACACAACCACCGAGCAGGAAATGGTGATTCTTTATCAATCAAGCAACCTATCAAACATAATCATCTAATCTTCCCACGAATCATAACTAAAGTGACGAAAGTTTAGAAAATTAAAAGTTTCAAGACCAGAAAGAACTGTGAACAGAAACATAATTAAACCATCGGTTGACTCGAATTCCAATCAAGAAATCGGAACACAATAACTGCACATAAAACCTAGAAAACCGCAAAGAAACAGGGGAAAATGAAATCGACCTGCTCTGAGAGACATCATAGATTTGACCCTTAATCGCCATCAGAAGAGGCTTCTTGGGATCCGAGCCATCGTATTGCAAGAGCTCCTCCTCCGCAACCTCACCGAGCTGGACCGGCGGCGGGAGGGGCTCCTCCTGCTTCTCTTCGAACGATCTGGGTCGTTGATGGTGGTCATCGGAGGAACCAAAGAGCTCCGTAGCAACGTAGTAGATTGCCCACAAGAGAGCGAGGAAACTGAAGAATGTCGCCGGAGAGAGACCCGTGTATGCTGTTACTGCCTCCTTGACAGTTTCCCAGACTTGCACAGCCATGGCGACTTTCTTCCAAGGAGTTGGGCGATGAATCGGACCAGGAGAATCGGAAGAGATCTTTTTGCGCGATTCTGGCTAACGCAGGTCCCAATAAATGCAGGGGAAAACGCCATCACGAAACTACACTAAGAACCTTACATATTCTCTAAAGTTCTTCAATGAACCTATACTTTTCAAAATGAACAAAATTACCCCTCAAACAATCAGAATCCTTCCTGAGCCACGACCACCGGAAGGGGTGGAGCAGCCCGAATTATTTCTAGTTGCCCAGAAAACTAGGAAGCTGAAGATTAATGAATATTCCAGACACGAAGCTGATCGTCCGAGGATAGTGAAGCCACCCTTCCTCGTACTGAAGAGGGACCGACATCATCCGTCGGATCTGCTCTTCTTCTTCCCGAAGCCATATTTGGCGCACCTTCTCCTGGAGCACGGGCATTGTCTTTCAAAGAAGCCTTTTCTTCTCCTAACCGCCTATTTGGAACCATAGCTATCCGGCTTTGAATGTCCTAGGCCTTCCAGAGCCCCTTTTATTTGAGGGGCATTCAATTCAATTATCAATTAAAAGAAGAGTTTCGCGAGGGCAGTAGTCGGCGTAGGGTTGATTCCGTGCGCAATAATTTTTGCACCTCAATCCGGGTAATTGTAGCGTGGTGCATTTGGCGGGACAGGAACTCTGCAGTTTTTGCACCTCAATCCTCGTCATCAAAGACCTCGCTATCCTCGGTGCAATTTCTCTCCTATCTATGGATTTCAAATAGGTGGTCTAAGTTCAGTCTATCTTGGTCGGATTGGCTTATCAACCCACTTGGGCGGTTGCAAATCTTTGATTCTTATGTAAAATTTCCCTAGGTTGTTATTCTCTGTCGGTGAACTTTGAAGCTTAGCCTCTCTGGAGATCTAAGTTTCTGTTACCCTTTATAATATTTTGGATGCCTTTTCAAAAAAATGCAATAATTTATCCATTAGCCCCATCTACTCAATCCAATAAAATTAAATCCCATTCAAAATTAAAATTCAATCCAACTCAATCCTCCATAAATTATTAACTCATCCATAACTCTCCCCACCACTACTCCTTCACTTTGTGAAAATCAATTGAAAGTGTCATCCCGCCAAATTATTCAATTATATCCAAATTCCAATCCAAGTGTTTTGGACTTTTTTAAAGTGCATAAAAGCATACTCCACCCGTTTTCAAATAATTCTACATTTTGACTTTTCTGTTTCAAAGTTCAATGTTTGACTCAAATTTTAATAAAGATAAAAAAATTTAAAAATTTATAAAAAATACATTTAGAAATTTTATACTTCAAATTATGATATGTATATAAATTATTAACTTTAAATATCTAAAAATTCATGAAAATAAATCATAGATTAAATACTGTAAAACAACAAAAACAAAGTGTAGAATTATTTGGGGACAGAGGAAGTATTTTTTAAAATCTAGTAGGAGAGTAAAGAATAATTAAATTATTAATTTTAAATTATTTTTTATAGGGGGAACAATCAATTTAAAATTAATAATTTAATTATTCTTTACTCTCCCACAGAAATTTAAAAAACACTCCCTCAGTTCCCAAATAATTCTACACTTTGCTTTTGTTGTTTTATAGTATTTAATCTATGATACTTTTCATGAATGTTTAGATATTTAAAGTCAATTATTTAAATTGATTGTTTAAATACTCCATTCACGTAAACTTTTAGAAATCTCAGAGAATATCATGTTGAATTTTGAGTATTTTATACGTGTATTAATTTGTGATATTTGTGTAAAATTTAGAGCATTTTTTTTGTAAAATTTGTTTTGGTTCCGTCACTTGTAATTGACTTATTATATACTTCCTCGTCCCTTTATTAGTGCAACATTTTGACATTCGATATCCATTTGAATTCAATTTATCTATATTAAATTATTTAGAAACTAGATACATTAAATTATTATTTGATAAAATTTGTAAATTTATATCTAAAAATATTAGAGAAATAATAAAATATATTTTATTGAAAGATGGAAAATAAAAAATTACAATAAAAAGGGACGGGACTAGGGGTGTAAAGCAGTAGAGCCGAGCCGAGCTGGCGAGTTCGAGCTCGAGCTCGTGAAATTCGGGCTCGGCTCGAGTTGAGCGAGCCCGAAAATTGAGCTCGAGCTCGGCTCGAGACAGGCTCGAGCTCGGCTCGAAGGTTCGTGGCTTCGAGCTCGTTAGGCTAGGCTCGATTCGGTCCCAAAGCGAGCTCGCGAGCTCGAGCTCATTAGGCTCGCAAGCTCGTTAGGCTCGATTCGGCCCCAAACGAGCTCGCGAGCTCGTTAGGCTCGCGAGCTCGTTAGGCTCGCGAGCTCGTTAAGGCTCGCGAACCTTACGAACCGAACTCGTCGGGCTCGAGCTCGGCTCGTATATTATTCGAGCCTCAGCGGCTCGAGCTCGAGGCTCGAAAAGCTCGGCTCGGCAGGCTCGTTTGAGCTCGAACTCGAGTCGAGCTCGAGCGGGCTCGATTCGTTTAACAGCCCTAGACGGGACTTAGCTAATATTAAGCTACACACCTACCTAGCCCCCAACCTCAAATTCCTGGCTCCGTGCTCACCATGCGAGCTCAAACCAACTGTATCCTATAGTACACATTTTTACATACACATTCTCATCCTTACACTACTTTCACCAGCACAACATATGAAGAACAGACTAAAGAGGTTCTCTAGCCTTACACTTCTTGTACCATAAGGAACAGTTTCGCTTACCGATTTGTTGAAATACTATAAAAGAGGGGCGTTGAATTTACACTGGTCGGACTTTTCCAAAGGATGATTCTGTTTCAGCAACCTGCCTTAAGTAGAATCAATCTACTGATAGAGCTCCAAAGAAAGGTTCTGGTGATGCTGCAGCCAAGCTCTAATGGGTCTCATATGCTGAATGATTGATACTCCAGTAATATTCACACTAGAGTGCAAGTGACCTAACCTCATCCACTTTCCACAGCCATTTTTCATACTTGTACCACCTCATGAGCCCTTCATCATTTCTCATCCGTTGGCACATGTTACATGAGTCCCTTGCACAGGTTATGAACTCGCGTAAACGAGCCGTTTTGTCTAGAATGGATTGATCGAGAGGTTCGATCACTTTAGGCACCGGGTGGCTTGGTATCTCTATAATGAGGCAGTGTGATATGTTGAGGACTTGCAAGCCTCTCAGACCATCTAGAATAAGAATCAAGGCATGCTTCACCAGCATCGAGCATCGGAGGCTCAAAATCTTCAGGTTTGGAAGATGCTTGATCAAGGAATTGGCAAAGAAATGATTAAAAGTTCCCATCATTTTAAGCTCACGGAAGTTCTTGCAATTATTAGCAATCTCTTCCATCAGATATGGGAGGTTTGACTTTGAAGTGCTCTGCATAGTCAAGGATTCGAGATCTCGCCAAATGCTAATAGCTTTCCTTATCCCGGAACTCCTTACTTTGTCCCATGATGGTAGGACAAGCCGCCTGAGGTGCGGGCACCTGCGCACGAAACAACATCCAAGTCATTGAAATCATAACCATTTAACAGCTACTGTTATAATTTAGCTTTCAAACAGATCAAGCATAACATTTGGAGTGAGGTTCCAGTAGTAAACAGGAGTAATTCAGAAAATGCTCCACCTACCTCTCTGCAATGTAAGTCAACTGACACTCGTTCACATATAAGTTATAGTGAAATATCAGGGTCTTTGTATTTCCCTTGCTAAGATTTAAGGCTATCTTCAGAAGTTGAGTCAGGATCTTGTCGGACTCAGAGGACACGTACACAAATGGTGCACAAGGTATTTTTATGAAATTCGACTCGAGCATTGACAAATCAAGTGTGTTCCAAAGACAAGGATCACAAGCAGCTGAACGCCAGCCACTGCAGACATGAGCAATGCCTGAGGTTAATTCAAAGATGCTGAAAGAATGAAAAATCTTCACTAAGATATCAGTCTGCAGGTCCTCCCATCTTCTTGCAGCATAAACACCATCTTCCATTTTCACTTCAGAAACAATCAAAGGCGCCTACATAGTCATTCAAATCACTGCTCATCAAAACATAAGATAATATACGGATAATACATAGTCATTCAAATCACTGCTCAATCGATTGAAATAATCAATCATAACATGACTTGTAAGATAATATGCGGATCAATTGCATCGTATACACGCAGTGGAAACATGAAACAATTAATCGGAACCTGATTCGCTATTCAATATATATGATATATTTATAGGCTACGGGTAATTCTAATCCCAATAGAATTCCCGATGCTAAGCGATCCTAATCTTATTAGAACTTGTATTGGTCCCTAGACTTACTGGTTTTGGGCATGTAATCCTAACATCACTGGTAAACAAGTACAAACGCAAACCCTATCGTGTCAAATATCAAATTCTATGCCATGTAATAAACCAAACATACATGGTACAATTTCATACTATAATGAAGACTTTGAGCTTCATTTGCCAACCTAATCATGTTGAGTCAACCAGCCATTTCTAATGGCCTCTTTATACTTCTCATATAGACATACCCATCTACAATGACAGTATATTCAGAATAAACGAAAATTGTTTACAGCTTTTTGAAGCAAGGGGCATGAAGTTTCAGAAAAACAAAACACATCTCAATTGCCTGCAAAAAGGACATGATTTTCAAAACTGTCGATTGCAACTGAGTTCATCTTACTAGGTCCCAAAAAAGGTGAGATCTTGGTCGATCAAGTTTGTCAGATCCTCTGAAACCTTGTTCTTGATTCAAACCAAACCTGATCAACGTCTTCTCAATCTCCACGCGCAGACCAACACACACATCTCTAACGGAAAAAAAATGGAGAGAGAATAGAGAGGAATCGGGGAGAAATTAAGAGAAGAAAGCCTATGGATCAATTAATCTTACCATCAAATTGCCTCAACATTTCTTTCCGCACCAACATCCCACGAAGACGAGGTACTTTGGGTTCTAGAATGAAACAGAGACCTTCAAGAATCACACAAGACAAGAGAACAGAGCGATGTACTTACAAAATTCCCCACCACACGAGCCTCGATCTTAACAGGCTACTGTCTGGGTATGACGCGGCAAACTTCTCTGTTTACTCATTGTCCTAGGTGGCAATCCTACCCTTGAACGAACTAGCAAGAGATACATTTGCGATTTGTGATTTTACATTTCTTTATAAAACATACTCAAGAATTGTGATAGTTTTAAATTTTCGAGATACTTTTGGAGAATTTTAGAAGTTAAATAATTCATAATCTAATTTCTTTGGATTTGTCAACTAATACCAGTTTACGTCAAAGATGTAAACTATGGGTGCTAAATATTTTTCCAACTTTTCAAAAAGTAGTAGTTGAGGTACTAAATCAATCAAGCTGATAATTAAAACCTTCCATATGAACGAGTTATAATACTAGTTTCTAGTTTAGGGTGATGAGTTACTCCCTCCATCCCCAAAAAATTGAAGGGTTTGACCGATGATTAAGTGAATGTAAGATTTTTGTATATGTTTACTTAATTGCCCTTTAGTTGAATTTGTACAAAAAACGATGTAGAAAATGTTGTCCCAAGTAGGCAGCCAAGAAGGAAGGGTTGAATTGGTTGGCCTCAAAAACTTTTTTTCTTAACAAAAACGTTGACACTGGAAAAAGCCTAACCCGTTGAGAAAAACGTTTCAGGCAGAAATAAAACTTTTAAACGTTGAAACAAATTACACAATAAGTAAATGAGAGAGACACCAAGAATTATAGAGGTTTGGTCAATAAGACCTACGCCCTCTCTTCAAGTTTACCACTTGAGAGTTCATTTCTCTATTCTTCAAAATAGTTACATCAACCACGAGAAAGCTTTTAAACCAAAAAGCCTCTCCACTAGTTTTCCTCGAGGCTCACTAGAAACCTATTTTAGTTTTCCCAAAATTAACTAAAAAACCTAACAAATGGTTTTCCCAAGGCTCACCAAAAAACCTATTTTAGTTTTCCCAAGGCTAACTAAAAACCTAACTTTGGTTTTCCCAAAGGCTCACCAAATAACCTAACACTCACAAAATTAATTTTCCCAAGGCTCACTAACAACCTAACAAAAATCCCCCAATTGGTTTTCCCGAGGCTCACCAAAAAACCTTACAAAATAGTTTTCTCCGAAAAGTTCAACCTGTTGAGGTTTTTCCAGAAAACACTCAAAAAATAGTTTAAAGCACTTTTCACTCTCCCAAAAATAATTTGAAGAACCTAAGATGAAACAGAAGCTTGATCTTCGAAAATAAAGCACTGAAGAGCTTTTAGATGGCTTGATTGGTTGTGAGATAAAGGAGCTTGTATATTGGAGGAGTTGTCTTCATGAAGACTTGCTCTTGATTTAAATAGAGAGGAGAAGTGCTGAGTTCAACGTCTATTTTTCTGTTTTAGGTCCCTGATAGTTTGCTTGAAAGACTCCACAAAATCTGCTAGCTTAAAAAAACGTTAACAAGAATAGAGTTTTAAACAATTGAAACTCTTCTTCTTCTTCTTCTTCTTCTTCTTCTTATCTAAGCTAGCCGAATAACAAATGGGCCTAATAATAAAATTGGGCTGAAACCTATTAAGTGAACACCACACTTTTCTAAACTATACAAAAGCCCCCCAAAGTTTTTTTATCATCAAAATCTAAGTTATATGGGAATAAACCCAACAAAAAAAGTAAAGATAAGTGAGGATAATTTAGTAACTTAGAGATTGAAAATTTTTCTTTTAATGGAAGTGATCAATTTTTTTGGGATAGTACAAAAGAGAAATGTGTTTAAACAGAGTGATCAATTTTAGGATGGGGTTCAAACAAAGAAATGAGTGTTTTGGGAAAGTGATCAATTTTGTTGAGACAACTCAAATTTTTCAGTTTTTATGTTCTTTCAGTTACGGATCTTTCCGACAAACTACTTAAATGGGTAAAATGCACCCATAGTCCTGTAACTTAAATTATTGTATCACGAGGGTCATGTTCTAACTTTTTGTACTAATAAAGTCATGTTTTCAAGTTTTTTATTTATCCATGGTCATATTTGACATTTTTGCCCTCAATTTTTAAAATATCGTCCTTTTAAACAATTGTAAAATATAAAAAACACCCTAACGTTTAACGAAACTTTCAATTTTGCCCTCAATTTTAAAATATCGTCATTTTAAACAATTGTAAAATATAAAAATCACCCCAACGTTTAACAAAACTTTCAATTTTACCCTCAATTTTTATAAACCCTAAAATTCTACCCTAAAAATTTTCTCTCCACTTTATCTCAGCACCCTCCTATCCACCACCACCGGAAATCTCACCGAACCGCCGACAGCCTTCGCCGGAATGCCCTTTAAGCCACGAAACGAAAGTCTAGACAGTAGATCTGTAGCCCAGGGCCGCGAAGCACGCGCCCAAAGCCGCGCATTGCGTGCCCAGGGTGGTGATCGGTGGACGAAGGGCTCGAATTGCGAGCCCTGGGCCGTGAATCACGGTCCCGTGGTTTTCCGGCGGCTGTCCGTGGCTTTCCAGGGTGGTGGGTCGGATGGTGGTTGAGATAGGTGAGTTGAAAAGTTTAAGGTAGATTGGAGGGTTTGTTCATATAATTTTAAAATTTGAGGGTGTAAATGGTATAATAAGAAAAATTCAGTTTATGTTCGTTATTGTACCATTCCTGTGAATGGGTAAAATGTTAAAATAATCGTAATAAGGACCATAGATAAAGAAAAAACTTGAAAACATGACTTTATTAATACAGAAAGTTAAAACAGGACCCTAGTGATATGATAATTTAAATTACAGGACATGGTGCACATTTACCCCTACTTAAATATACACTCATCTAGAATAGAACAACAAACAAAGTGGCCAAATTGTAAAGTTTCTATAGTGAAGCGGTGCATTTCAAGAAAAACAAAGGTTGATGACAATGGTAAGCGATGCCAGTGCCACTGCCCAAAAACGGAATGCCGTTCTCTATCATTCAAACTTCAAAATTCAAAACTCGACGATCTTTCTGTTCTACTCCAATGGGTTCTGGAGTCTGAAAGAGGCCCGAGGGAGAGATGGGGGTGAAAAATCTGTGGGATATTCTGGAATCTTGCAAGAAGAAGTTGCCTCTGCACCATCTTCAGAACAAAAGGGTTTGCGTAGATCTGTCTTGTTGGATTGTCCAGCTTCAGAACGTTAACAGAGCTCACTGTCCCACCAAGGACAAGGTCTATCTCAAGAGCCTCTTCCACCGCCTCAGGGCTCTCATTGCCTTGAATTGCTGCCTTATTTTTGTCACTGGTACTTCTCATTTTTGCTGTATTATACTGTACTTTTCTTGCGCTTTTACTCGCTTTTTGTTGGTTCAATTCTTGGGTTACGCATTGATTTAATGGGAAGCTTGATTCCCTAGTTAGTCTTTTTGATCATCAGGATGTTATATATACGTTAACCTTTACGGCTTTACGTGACAAGATCAGATGTTGGGGAAATGGCCGTGAAGCTGTAGAGAAAAAAGAAAGAAAGAATCTTGTTTTCTTTTATTCTTTCTTGGGCCATTGTTACAGATATTGGTGGACGAGTTTTTATTTTTTTTATTTTAAGGATTTCCCTTTGTCTTGGTTAATGCATGCATTTGCAGTCAGCAGACACTTCTCTGGTATGTTGTGGACTAGCAAGATGAAGCATTTCTGGTGCATGCTGCATTAAATATCTAGGAATGTATAGTAAGGAAAAAAATGGAAGGTCAAACCTTTTCAAATTGATATTCCGGAAGTGATATTCTTCCCCTTTAGTTTTTAAGGGAACCCATATTGTTGAATACAGGCATCTGTCTGGGTGGTGCATCCAGGTTGAACCTGTTTTTATGTGACAGCATGCTCAAAGTTTTATGTTTGCACCGACTTTTTGTTGTGTAAACTTTAAAGATCTCATATTGTTTGTAATTCATCTTATGCTAGATGGATCTATTCCTGGAATTAAATTGTCAACCTACAGACGTCGATTGAACACTGGACCTGAGGTCAGGAACTTATTCTAATTTCTATCACATTGGGAATAGCTTGCCTTTTTCAACTTCCCATTCCAACTGTTCTTGGGACCTTAGCGTTCTACTGGCTAAAGGAATTGCATCAGGCAGGTTTTCCAGGTCGCGGGTGCTGCGAATTCTCAGAAGGCAACATCGTTTCGAAGAAATATGGGATCTGAATTTTCATGCATGATTAAAGAGGCAAAGGCCCTGGGATTAGCACTTGGGATTCCTTCCTTAGATGGGTAATTTTTGTGGATCTAGCATGGGTATAGAACTTCTTACGTTTTTGTACCTTCTTGAAGGCACATTAAGCATGCACTTTACCTTATTCAAGTAGATTACTTGGCAACTTTTGGACCAGTACGATGAAATTGTTCTTAAAGCACATAACTTTTCAGTTTTCTAGAATGTTGCGCACCTTATGTCAACTCATAACATCATGCATCTGACATTGTTCCTCTTTCGCTTTTTATTGATATTTCAGAATTGAGGAAGCAGAAGCACAATGTGCAGTTTTAAATTTAGAATCATTATGTGTAAGTTTCTTGTACCACCAAAATTTTGTTCATTAGGAGTCGCCATATGTTTTTTCTTGGATCTATCATAGTGCATGATACCTTTCCATTGTTGTTTTCAGGATGGGTGCTTTTCTTCAGATTCAGACATCTTCCTCTTTGGTGCAAGGACAGTGTACAGAGAAATTTGTCTTGGTGATGGTGAGCATAACTGGCCCACAAGTGTTAATTTGTCAATATTTTCATAGGTGGTGGTTGTATTACATTACATTACTAACATGCACTTCATTGCTGAATTAGGCGATGGAGGACATGTCATCTGTTATGAGATGTCTGACATAGAGAGCAAACTTGGATTTGGAAGAAACTCCTTGGTAATTCTTACACTCTCGCCAAGATGCATAAATAGTACTACCTCCATCCCATAAAGGACATGCGTTGATTTATCATATGCATATAAGTTATTTAGCTTTCTATACTAAGATGTTGAAGCAATAAATCATAGATTAAAGGCTGAAATGAAACGTGCCGAGCCATTTTCTGTACTGATGCAAAAACTTGTAGTTTGGAAAACGTATTCATTTTCAAAAATTCATCAATTTAAATTAGTGTCTGATTTAAATGAGTAATTCTGAATTAACACATACAACATCATCAAAATGGCAAGTTTGATTCAGCTCAAATGCGCAATCGAGTGAACATGCTAGTGACAACTCGGCCTGGCCACTTACATGAAGACAACAAAATCACCGTCTTCTGATGAATCTAATGTAGTAATTATTAGAAAAAGCAATAGATTCCCTGTTCCTGCAAAACGCTGTAGGTTTTGCTTTGGCTGCTATAACCGAAAATTATTGCAACTAAAATTATAGTTTATGTAACCCTTACAACAAGATCACAACAACTGACAACATGTTATTCTGCCAGTATCTTATCTGCTTTTTCAGTCTTTACATAGTAAAACTTGAATACTGAGTACTTATTAATCAGATAACTTTTCACCGATGCCAATGCAATGTGACAACTGACAACATGTTATTCAAATCTTACAGATTGCTCTCGCACTTCTTCTTGGAGGTGATTACTCGAAGGGCATTCATGGTTTAGGCCCTGTATGTCAGCATTTTTTTTCCTGAACTTAAAATTTCTGTGTTCTTAGGTGCTGCTTAAGTTTGACTGCTTTGATGAGTGGTTTCTGTAGGAGTCGGCATGCCAGATTATTCGATCAGTTGGAGACGAACTCGTTCTTCAAAACTTGATATCAGAAGAACTGTCATTTCGAAAGGGAAGAAGTTCAAAGAAATGCTTGGATGACCAAATAAGCTTGAATGGTGAATGCTAAAACTTTTTAGATCCTTTTGGTTTGCTATGTCACAGGTCAGTTCAGCCCGCCTAAGTTCACCTAGGAGAAAGAAAAATAAATGAGGCACTATACTAAAATAAAGGAATATAAAATTAGATGCTTCAGATGATTGATATGCGATTGGATTCGGTGAAAACAAAGGCAAAAGAGCATTGAGTACTTGTGATCACAAGAACAGCCTGTGTTGGAAATCAGTATCAATTGTTAAAGTGGGAAATCCCACATGGTCCATAAAATGGGTTAACCATTGCTATATAATATAAGGAGGCCTCTCCACTCATTGCCAATTGGTTTTGAGTTGGATGCTTTTACATGGTATTAGAGCAGGTTGATCAAAGACCTTGACTATTGCATAAAAAAGCCCTAACAATGCCCACGTGATAGAGCAGAAACACTAGCCTACACGTGAGGGGGCGTGTTAAAGAGAGGAATCACATGGTCCATAAAAGAGGTTAACCATTACTATATAATATAATGAGGCCTCTCCACTCATTGCCAATTGGTTTTGAGTTGGATGCTTTTATGCATTAACCAAATTTAGGAATCACATAGTCGACCTTAGCTAGTTGGGATTAAGGTTTAGTTGATTGATCGGTACACTGGTATGCTTTATCGTCTTTGTTTAAACTGAAGCTAAAAGAAACAATCATGTAAGGGACTTTGTTGATGTAGGGTCTATGTTGTTAGCACTACAATCCCAATTGTTGCTGTCCTGGTCAACAAAATAAAATAAGTTATAGTTATTTCATAGATCTGCACATGAAGTGGCATGATCCTACTCAGTTAAGTCAAGCCTCTCTTCAGACATCACTAATTAATTGAGTTAGATGTTTCTGCAGTACCAAAACATATGATGTCATGAACCGTTCCTCATCTTCTATCTCTTGTTTTCATTATATTCCATTGTGAACTTGAGCAATTTTCTATTGATAAAACCAGTTTGTTCTATTAATCATTTATGGAAAAATGTTTAATCTAAAGGAGTGAGAATTTTCTCCTAGTTTTATTGCTGTGGCTTGATTGCGTGATTTCAAAACTAAACTCAAAGAGTAATCTTATCTTTCTTGATGTTCCAAAATGGTGTAACTAGTTTCAGCTTTGGTACAACAGGAATGCACCAAAATCTCCAGAAGCAGAAGCAGTTCTTGCAAGTGATTGAGGCTTATATGAAGCCTAAGTGCCACTCAGCAGATTCTGAAGTTGTCCACAGGTATAACTGCTGCATGGTCTAGTACATAACTGGAGGAAATATGACGCTTGCATAAAGAATTCAAAATTTGATTGAGAAAGTTCCGTGAGAGGCCTAATCCTTGATATCAACACTCACCTTCTCCGTTAATGCAATATTAATTAAATAACTTATTGTTTTTCTTGGAGAGGTTATGTTATCCATTAGCTTAAGCAAATGGCATTAACCAGAACCAGGCCAAGTTTTCTTTCTGTTCTTTCTCTTTTAGGGTTTGGTATATATATATATATATATATATATATATATGAAAATGCATCCGATTAAAGAGAGAGAGAGGGAAGAGGAGCTCCAAGGTGGAGACGAGAGCAAATAAAGTTTACAGAGAAGCAACAGACCTAAAGAACGAACAAGAAGAACTTAGGCTAGCAGTTTTGAAGGGAATTAATCGGATTTAGCACCCAATTCGACCAAGAGAACTTAGCCTTCGAGAACTTGTTAGAGATCCACAAATAGGAGATGAGTTGAATGTCAGAAACTGTAGTAGACACCTGACCTGTTAAAGAACGTGCTGAAGGGTTTGGTATATTATAAGAAAATATTTTTATGATCATATATTACATGCGGGCACACTAATATCTAGATTCCTCTCTCTCTATTAATTGCAGGGTTCTTGCACAGCATCCATTTCAACGTTTAAAAGTTCAAGAGCTGTGTGCTCAGTTTTTTGAGTGGCCTCCAGAGAAAACAGGTCTTGACTTGGTCATTCGTTTTCACTTTGTTATATTAGAACGTGTGTTTGAACGAGCACGTATATACATATGCTTTGAGTTTCATTTATTAGTATTTTTTGTACGCATGTTGACACCGCAGCATGTTACAAGATGGAAAGCTACTTTAAATATGGCCACTCGTATACTCGTTTGTAACAGATGAATATATTCTACCCAAGATTGCTGAAAGAGACCTACGGAGATTTGCAAATTTGCGGTCAGCTTCACTAGATCTTGGTCTTAACCTTCCACTGCATGAGGTACTATCGAAGTATTTGACCCAATTGACTTTTTCCCTTGACACCGCCCATGCATTGAATTTCTTTATGATCCAAACAAAGTCAATGTGCAGTTCAACAGTTATTCTACCAAGAAAGCAGGTTCCCTGTAGTATTCCCAGTAACAGGGATTATAAAACAATAGCATAAGACTGCGAGGATGCTTACTTTGCTCAGTGCATCAACTGTTATGCTTTACCATGTCTAAGCTCTGTGTCAATCATAATACTAACAGCTAAGAGAACTCTTGTTGACAGATACCGCTTAGGTCTCCTGTGGCCGAAATAATCAAGCGCAGGAAAGTTCAGGGCCGAGATAGCTTTGAAATTCTATGGGATGGAAGAGACGGACTCAAAACCTCGGTAGTTCCTGCTGATCTTGTAGAGAGGTATGTTCCAATTTCGAAAAATTTAATATTTGATGATAAGAGCAGTTGCAAACTTCCTCTTAATAGTGTCTTGGTGAACTAATACTGGGAGAGACAACAGTCATGACTAGCCATCTTTTCAATGATAAGAGTTTACATGAAATGTACCATCATCATCTGTAGGGCTTGTCCTGAAAAAATTACAGAGTTTGAGAGAATGATGAAGGGAAAGAAGAGAAACAATGGTAAATCGAAGGCAAGAAAAACAGATGATGTGGATGAAATTGGTAGGAAGCTGCAAGATCTGGTTTTGGAGATCGAACAAGCCAGCGATTCCTCTCGAACAAGGGCAACCGTTTCTGAGAAAACGAATGCTTCTTTGCCTTCAGAGTTGATAAGGGGTAGTATCAAAGCTGAAGCACCCCCATCTTTCCTTCCTACAAACCCTGCTGTTCTTCAACATGAAATCATTGATCTTCTGAGCCCCTCTCCTGCTGTTCGCTCCCGGCATGTCGCAAGAGTGCACATTGAATCAAACAGTCACCAGACTGGAAGAGATTCTGAATCAAATTATCAGCAGCAGCAGCAGCAAGGTGTCATTTATTTGAGTGACTCTGAAAATGATGCGTCTCCTGAACATGTGAAGAAGGCGAGAGAACTTAGATTGTTTCTTGCCAGAATTCAAGAACTGTAAGATGGAGGTGATTGGCCATCACTTGTATATAACTTTATGTTTGATTTTCTCAGGCTGCCTAGTAATTTCGGTCATCACTTGTATAGAACTTTTTGTACCGTGAGCGAGTTACATTAATTATAAACAGTTGAAAATTATGACGATGTCCAGACAACCCGAGGGTTTCCATGTAATTTTTCCTTAATGAAGTTAAACGACCATTTAAACCACAAATTAAACTAGTAGTAGTGATATCTAAAGTCAGTTAAAATTTACCTTTGCTCTGAACCGTACATTTTAATCTTCTACTCGGGTGAACTCTTATGAATTTTGGTCAAGATAACAAATAATCAATTAAACCTGACAAGCCCCATAAGAATTCTGATGAATTCATTTTGCTCCATAACTTTAATTTCTTACAGATTCACCATCATGCGGCTTGACCAGGACCTGATCAGTGATCACCTTCTCAATTCTCCGCGCCAAAGTTCGGTTCCAGATTCTCTCTTTTCCCCTAAAACCTCATAAACCCTCACCACCACAGCCGCCATAGCTTCCGCTTCAGAAAATGTTGAATTTTTTCTCTCTAACATCTAAACTCTTAAGCACCAGATCGAGCACATCTCTGAATCCACTCCCTCTCACTCTCTTGTTCGACTTCTCATCAACAAAACCATTCTCCAAGTCCACCAAAATCCCCAAGAAACAGGAGCGAGTTCGCGACCATGGCTACGACAACTACATGGAAATCGAGAAGAAAACCCGAAAAGTAGCCAAGTTCCAAGCGCTGATCCTTTCCCAGCCCAACCAGACCTTGACCATCTCCCGATTCGACAACCTCGCTTGCCGCCTCGGCCTCGGGTTCAAGCAGCACGAAGCCGGCGCATATCTCCTCAAATTCCCTCACGTCTTCGAGATCTACGAGCACCCAGTTCAGCGAATCCTCTATTGCAGGTTGACCCGCAAAGCGCTTCAACAAATCGAGCAGGAAAACGCAGCGCTGGTGGCTCAGATCCCTGAGGCCGTGACCCGGATGAGAAAGCTTCTCATGATGTCAAACACCAGCCGGTTGAGGCTCGAACATGTCCGCATTGCGAGGAGGGACTTCGGTTTGCCAGATGACTTCGAGTACTCGGTAATTCTGAAAAACCCACAGTTTTTTAGGCTTGTTGATGCTGCTGAGACTAGGAATAAGTATATTGAGATTGTTGAAAAGGATCCTGATTTAGCTGTATGCTCTGTAGAGGAAGAAAGGGAGAGAGAGTATAGAGAGAAAGGGGTTGATGCTGAGGACATTCGTTTCGCCTTCATTGTCAAGTTTCCACCAGGATTTAAGATAGGCAAGTATTTTAGGATTGCAATGTGGAAATGGCAGCGTGTTCCTTATTGGTCGCCTTACGAGGATATCTCCGGTTATGATTTGAGGCCATTAGAGGCTCAGAAGCGATTGGAGAAGCGAGCAATCGCAACGATTCATGAGTTGCTGTCACTAACAGTGGAAAAGAAGATAACTCTTGAGAGGATTGCACATTTTAGAATGGCCATGAATTTGCCCAGTAAGTTAAAGAACTTTCTTCTACAGCATCAGGGAATATTTTATGTTTCGACAAGGGGGAATCGTGGGAAGCTTCATACTGTGTTTCTCAGGGAGGCTTATAGAAAGGGTGAATTGGTTGTGCCTAATGATCTGTATCTGGCACGCAGAAAGCTGGGTGAATTGGTTTTGATTAGCCCAAGGAAAGCCAAGCTAGATCCGGAATTGGTTGGCTTTAGGTGTAAAGAAGATGATGGAATGGATCGTGTTAGACGGAACTGCGTAGAAGGTTCTTTCGAAGGATTTGGTGTTGAGGGTAATGGTAGACACAATGTGGAGGGAGAGGATTCTTCGGAGGTAGAGTTGAGTTCTAATTCAGAGTCTTGTTATACTGATGAGGATGAGGATCTTGATGAAGCTGTGAATGAGAAGCAAAATTCTATAACAGAATGAAGAAAGTCATTATCATTTTTTTTGCGGGTCTTGGATCATTAGTAGAACCCAGTCATCTTGGATTAACATTTATCAAGATACTGAGAGAAGAACCACGTGGATCCGCTTCAGCAGTCTTCCTCAAGTCATAGAGGACTAATCATCGCTTTCCATGGCTACATTCAGAAATAGTATAATGCAAAGAACCAAGGGAGAGTACTAAGGTATGAGTTCCATGGAACACAGTTTCTTATGATGGACCATATAAATGTCTTTTCAAAGAACAAAATGGTTACATAGAGGACCTGTGCTCACTTCAGAAAAGTCAATAATTCAAAAATCAATTCTGTGGGCACACTTCAATTGGACCTGGGTTTTTCTATCTCCATACTTCTTGGGAAATCAACTGAACTTTTTTCAGGGTTACTGCACATGCATAACATCCACTTCAATGCTTGAAACTTTGAGGCGGTGTCTTTGACTGGTCCTTTAGAGAAAACATGTCTTTACTTGATCATCTATTCATGTTGTTTTCATGGATATGTCAACGTCATCACATTTGCAATAAAAGAGTAGCCTTTAAGTTTGTTTTCATTTTCCTCTTTCTTTATTGTTTTACCTTCTTGCACTAACATTTGTATGTGACATAGATATACTTCCCAAGGTCGCTGAAGGGGATGATATCTGAATAGATTTGCCAAGCTGAAGCTAGCTTAATGATAATTTGGTCGTGACCTTTCGCTGTACAAGGTACAACTGAACTGTTTGACCCGATCCTAATTTTTGCCTTGAGTTTGTGTTCTTAATTTTTTTATGGCCTGTATGATATGCTGTACAAAGTAATTACATGTTCAGTACAAGCATCATAAACATTACCACTTGCCTACTGACCACGGAAATTTTGTACAGTGTGGTACTAGTATTTACCAATATAGGCAACCTGTTCGGCAGAAGGGAACAAAATGAAAACTTTTTTTTTTGGATAGGTTAGGCTGTGATTATCATGAATGTTTGATGTGAGTGAATGGTTTAGACTTTGTTCCTATACTGCCATATGACAGCTTGATGTTTGTACCTTGAACATGCATGTAGCATGCAAATATAATCCTCATGTTTGCGTTTTGCTTTATAACGTGTGTAATGGAATCTACATCTAATTGCGTCATCCTAATCTAATCTTGAATGACATGTCTAGCAGACTTGTGGAGTTCGAAGTCTCTGGAAGGAAGAGAAACCATGGGCAGTTTATAGGTGAGAAAAGCAGATGACCAGACAAACATGGCTAACATCTGACAAAAGTGAATTGTTAGATCGAAGACATGAATCTGTACCACTCATATGTTTGGAATCACATGATCAGCAGCGTCATTGAATTGAGCTGCTCAGAAAGTGCGTTAATAAAGCTTTCCTTTTTCAATGTGCTATACAGAAGTTACGATTTATATATAATTTACAACTTCACCGAGCAACAAAATCATACAGACTAGAGCAAAAACTGACTTAGGTTAACAATGAATCTGTTCCTGTCTGCAATTTTGTAGTAGTGGCTAAATCATAGGATATGAATCAACATCGGGCATTTCTTGCTCTCAGGGATCACTGCCATCTGCATCAGTTCAGTTCAGAACCAATCATTATAACTACTCAATTTACTCATCACTTTGTATCTACAAAACAAACAATTGCTGAAGACGTGTATGCACAAACTAGAGTACATGGATATATAATCTACATACCTGTTCAACAAATGTCTCGCGGTTCTTTGAGATGCCTCCAACAGCTGACAGCACTCGGAAAGCTCATCATCACAAACTGCTGATTCCAACTCCGAGAGAAGATCACGAAAACTAATGGTAAACCCCTCCAATTCTTGCCTTCCAGCATACACATTGCTGAAAATCTCCGATTCATGATCTGCTGCCTCTTGGTCTTGATCGCTCTTGATGCCTGTTAGGAGACGCTGATTTCCCCCTAATTTGCTTCTTACTCTACTTTTCTCAGATTCTTCCAGCCTTGAAGCCATGACAATGGCTCGACTAATACACTCTTGAGGCATCTGTATTTGAAACAAAATGAGAGAATGAGATCAAACCTACAAGTGAGCACGGTGAAGCATTAGTTTTCAAAGCGAAGCAGATGTTGACCTGTGCAAGCTTCGCGACCTTGAATCCAAAACTCCTAGCTGCAATACCAGGAATGAGCTTATACAGGTATGTGACTTCTTCAGGATCAGACGTATTTGTGGTAGTGTTTCTGTCTTCTGATGTTAGATAAGAGACATGATATGCTTCCACAGAGCCAGGAAATGCAGCTCTGATGTCAGAAATTTTAGGGTAGTGTGTGACAAAAAGGACCATGCATCTTTTCTTCTCTAGCAGATAATGCAAGGTAGCATAAGCAACAGCTACACCATCATGAGTGCTGGTTCCTCTGCCAAGCTCATCAAGGACAACCAGGGAATTTTCTGTGCAATTTTGGAGTATTTGGGAAGCCTCACTTAGTTCTTCAAGAAAGGTGCTTCTCCCTAGCTGGATGTTATCAGAAGCTCCCATTCGAGTGTATATGCCATCTAGGACATGCAATTTAGCTGAAGATGCTGGCACGTAGGAACCAACCTGACAGATCAAAAGGCATTAAGCATTGCACCAAGACAAGAATTTTAAAGTTGTGTAAGAAAAGAAAACAGACAGCAAATGTGAAAGAAGACCTTAATAGCACATGCAATCAAACAGTGACAACAAGACATTATTTTCCTTGAGTGGCCAACTTCAAATATAAACCACAATCAAATGAAAAGTTTTTTGCTTGGAGTTCATAAATTCTTGAGGGCTTCAGATCTGAACCTATACCATGAGAACACCAGTGTCTATTCTGAAGGAGTATGATGATGCATAAGGAAACTTTTAAGCAAAACAAGCAATAAGGGAGTCCAGGAGTTGGCCTTTGGAGTAAACAATAAAATCTGTGTGTATATTAATCAACCAACACACCAAGCATAAATCAATTCTAGTTGGTCCAGCTACATAATTCCTACATTTCAGTCCAGCCACAGGCTACATAAATCTGCACCCAAGCTTACCTGTGCCATAAGACAGATTAAAGCAACTTGGCGAATATAGCAACTCTTCCCACCCATATTGGGGCCAGTAATAATCTGACAGTGTTCCATGTCCTGATGCAATGTTGTGTCATTTGGGACAAAACTATCTTGCAAAACCGTCTCAAGAACCTGGTCACAAACATCACATGAGTAAGGGTATTAATACCTAGAGAATACCTAGACTGCACAGATCATTATTGTAGATCACCATTAAATTCCAGCACCTAAAGCTAATAAATGTGGGATAAGGCGGTTTCATATAATGCATCTCTAACCTAATAAAACAGTACTTTCTGCCAAGAAGCCGTCTTATATCAAATATAAACATATCAAAAGGATAGGTGGCGTTGAAAACTGTTCTGAACTGCGCATACTCTGAGAAAGTTTATTCATCAAAATCTTGCAGATAATTTGAATTGTGCTAAAGCAGTTTCATTCTTGGTGACTTCAAATTCCATTTAAGCTGGAGATTCTAGCAGAAAACTGTCAAACCATTGACGCTGTTTATACAATTCAAAGTAACTATCCAGCTATGTTGTCTAGTTTAATAAAATGATCAGCCTCTAAAAACTGAAATAATTAGGCGTGTCTCAGAGAGAGAGAGAGAGAGTAAATATTTGAAGTGGCAATCTGACAGAAAAGGGAACAACTGTAGTAAGACTACAGGCATATATACCGGGTGGCGACCAGAGTAAATCTGTATTTGGACAGGCTCATGGTCACCTACAAATTCTGGCCGCACATATTTCTGAAAAACCAAGATAAATTATGTTAATGATCAGATATAATAAAACATTAACATAAAGTGCAAAGTTACCTTATTTCTTGAAAGTGTTGCAAGAGAAAGGAAACAGTCCAAAGCAGCTAGTGCTTGAACAGCAGCATGGAACTCTGCATAATATTCACTGAATTTCTTTAAAAAGTTGTCCCAAGCAGCTCGGCATGAAATGGTGAGTTCCTCACTTGCCAACGTTAACTGATCCAGCGCAGCTATTACCTCAGGTGGGTGATACCTTATAGTTTTCTTTGTACTATTTACCTTTACCCAGCTTAAAGGAACCTTGGTGTCCAATGACACCTGTGGTCAAAGAACATTTTGATCAGATATAAAACAATTTTGGGAAAAAAAAAACTGCAGTACCTAGAAATTTTATTTGAAAATAAGATGTCCGCTACTTCCAACACTACATTAGACCGTCTTTTCTGCAACAAATAGCTTCAAAATTATTCTGGGAGAATTTTACAACCTCCCAACATTTTTGAGCAAAGTTACCTCTATCAAATGAGTGGTTCCAGACACATTCATATATTCCAAATTTTGAATTCCAAGTCTCTTGCGAAACAAACAAATCAAAGATTCTAACTTCTCCTTTGCCAGACGAACAGCTTGATGTGCACTTGCAACCTAGCATGTCAAGCCAAAAAACGCAATGAGCGTATTAAGCTTCAGAATGTTAAAATTCAAATTCTAACTTCTCCGTATTTTATTTCAGTGTTCTCATAACAGATTTATCTACTACATTAAGCATATTATCACCAACCAAATAGACCGGAAACAGTGGTACATGATACAAACCTCTGAAAACTGACCATTAGATACATTCAGCAAGTTAAGCAGGTCTCCCTGATCAGCAGCTTCTCTATTAAGGGAGGCCAATAACTTGGCTGCATTGGCAAGTAAACTGGACGAAGAGGCTGTTGATATCATTTTTCTCAACAAAGAAGATTGCACAATCAATGCTTCAATGTTTTCATCTTTATATGCTTCATCTAGTTGAAGCCGCTGGAGTTGCTTTCCGGCAATTAGAATAGCTTGAATAACCTCGACAAACTGAATGATTCAGCCATTCAGAAAAATCAGCTGCCATTAGGCAATAACAGAAATTCCACAACTATTTTTTTTCTTTAGGGGTGGCCGGAGGAGGGGGTGGGGAAGAGATGAAAACAGAAAGTCCACCACTAACATAAAATTTCATGAAAAAAAGTTTTCTTCAACAGGACACCGATACATACAGTTAGAAAAGAAATAATTGTAAATTTAATAGTAGTAGTTTTGGTCTGCTTTAAAGCATTGTTATCTCCCGATGTACCTATCCAGACTTAAAATCAGAACTCTACTTCAAAATAGAAATGTTCTCCAGCATCTAAGATCCCTTCACCTTGTACTTGTTTCTTTAGTTATCCAATATTAAAATATATACAACAGTAAGGAGCTCATAACTGAACTCAAGCACTTGTTGCTCACTAGAAGCACAGATTAAAAAGAATAGCGAACAAGGAGACAAATGTTCTTGAGATGGAAAGTCTACAATGGCAGTTAGAAGAGCAATGGTCCATGGGCAGACATGACAAGCAATTTTACCTCTTTGGGAGTAGCAGTTCGATGAAATATTCTAGTTATTCCACGCTGGAGATCTGTCTGTCTTCCTAAAGCAGTCAATACTGATAAGAGCACTGTATACAATTCTTGCCGTGCTCTTGTTGTATGAATATCTTCTCTCTCAATTTCAACAGCGTGATAGGAAACTTTGTCAGAACAAATTGATTCTGCAATTTCAGAAACAGCATCAAGTCGAGCAGATATCATATTTCTGTCACATAAAGGGTGAGCCACCTGTATCAAAAAAAAGAAAAAAAGAATGCACATCAGCTTTTTAGTTGTAATAGTTGGATGAACAGTAAGTTAATGAGAATACTTATTTCATACCCAGTTTCGAAGTAGCCTTGATCCATAAATGGTCAGAGTATGATTCATCATATGCAGCAAGGAGCCAGTTTCACCCCCATCTGAATTATTCCTGAGAACCTGTCAACAGAGAATGTTATTATCTGGAGAAAAAAAACCCCCAGCCAACAAGTGAAGGATGCTCTCAGGTTTGGAAAGTTACAAGAAAAATGATCTTCCTTTTTACGGGTACAGCTAAGTATTTACGCATTTAAAACACTTTTTAATAAACTGTCCTCAAAGGAGTGCATGTATTCCCACATCTAGCTCTTTGCTGATGACTGACCAAGCAGCACAAGTTAAACAGTTGCATTTTTTCCATATACTTAAACAGTTGCATTTACTTATGCATCACAATGCTGCAAGTTTGCAAGAACGTTAATGGCATGAACACAGAATACAATGGTATGAAAAGAACAACCGGTTACCATGGAGGCTGCAAACAACCAGTAACACAATTACCTCCAGTTGTTGAAGAGCATTGGCAGGAAGGTTCATAACCATTCTGTTTGACAGAGGACGAAAAGACGCTCCATGGCACAGAACTCTTTCGAACCCAAACTGCTTAAAATGTCGAATTGCTAAGGCAAGTGCTTGTACAGCCAAATCCGGCATTTTCATGACTTCCTCCATGATGTGAATTGTCATATGCATAGATAAGTTAGTGACCGGGAGAATAAAAAAAAAAGAGACAAACTAATTGCTAACATGGAAAAAGATAGATCCAAAGAGAAGTGAACTTTGGCAACAACAAAAAAACATTAATAATTAGTTTCTATGTTAAAAAAATACTAGTATACGAAAATTGATATCAACCTCTACTGTTGGGCAACGACTTTGATTTCCCAGCACTTCTATTGATTGCTTCTCATTGTATGCCAAATTATTATTCCAATAATCCTCATATATAGAAATCACTTCTGCAAGTGCACCACCATCACGGAAAGAATCCAGAAAGGCATGCTCCACTCGGACATTAGAGGCAGGCCCAGCATATGATGTCAACAGCTGCTTTAAAAAAAATCTGAAGAGATTAATTAAACTGCAAATAAGGTGAATAACCCCTGGACACTTCGAAGAATTTATCCTTTTTTAACGCAGAATTCTGTCATATTAATTTATCCAATTCAGCATACAGAAACATTTCTATTTCAGACACTTCCATTAAGAACTTCTCAACAAAAGCAAAATCTTTATTACTTGCATTAAAATTTTCATATGGTAAAGCAAACAAAAAGATTTCTTCAGTTCTACATACAAAAAGTTGCCAGCAATATACCTTCTCTGTCTGTTTTGAGAGTGGATCACCAAGCAACAACTCTGCTGGAGCTAAGCTTAATAGAACACCCTCAAGTCCACTCCTCAGCACTCCGTCTTCAAACTCACCGTAAACAACATCCCCGGTTGAAATTTCCACCCCAACAATTCCAATTCTAACATCAACACCAGAGGCTGAAGAAGATAAATCAGCACTCTTGTCTACCACACAGACTAAATAATTATTCTCACTACCACAACCCTCCTCCTTCCCCTCCACATCTTCTGCCGCCTCCAGTGTCGCCTTCGTGTAAAGCGCCGACAAACTCCTAGTAAACGGCGCGCTCCTGTTAGAACCGTGAGCCTTGATGGCCGCCGTTTCCGTCTGCTTCACAACCCCAACTTTGTAACCAGCTCCGACCAGTCTCCTCACGTGAATGTTGAGCCGAAAAGTTGGCACGCTGGCCGTCAAGAAGCTGTGGTCCATATGAGCATAAATACCCAATACTTTGGCCGCAATTTCTGCATCCTCACCGAAAAATCTGAACTTGTAACCGACTTCGATCATTAAAAGAACATCTGGGTATTTCTTCTTGAGTTCTACCACCTGCTGCTCCAAGGGCGTCAACTTCTGAGAATCAGAGGAATGAACAATAGAGAGCTCAGACGACGGTGAAGATGGCTCGAGAAGCTTCCGGATAAACTTCTCATGAAGAGATGGATTGGGCAGAGAGGGAATAACGTTGTGCGTGTGAGGTGAGAGTTTGGGTTTCTTAGGAGTGGAAGAAGAAGCAGAAGCAGAAGCAGAAAAGAGGTGGGCTGAGAGAAGCTTGCGCTTCGCCGGAGAGAACGAAACTGTGGTTGCGATTTTAGGCGGAGGGGTCGGCGGATACGGGTTCGGACTCGGATCCCGTCGAGGAGGAGAAGGGTTTTGAGCAATCGGGTCAGAATCGAGACGGGTTGTGTTCGGTTTAGACGCGAAGAAGCGGGAAATAACTTGCTGCTTCTGCTTACCCATTTCGCCGATCAGGCAAGAACAATTCCGGCGTGTTGTTGTTGTTTTTCAGATGGAGGTTTTTGGCGCGCTTTATCTGTATCAGCAGGCTCGCCTCGCTGCTGCTTCTCTCCCAAACGAAATCTTGTGGAAAGAAAACGCTGTTTCTTTCATATTTCTGCTTTCAGCCCAGGAAGTGTGGGCCTTGAGGTCACGCAGCCCAAAACTAAATTGGGCCATAAGTCCAATTATGAATATGTGGACCTATAAGTTTATTATCCCTCAAACTTCACTTTCTTCTCTTCGCCGCCCGCTTTCTTCTCCGACTCGGAACTAGGGTTTATCCTGCATCAGCTCAAATGGTGAGTTCTATCGGATTCGATCGTTCTACTTATCTCCCTCCGCCGCTCTGGCTGTGGAGTCTTACCTGAAATTGTTGGTTATGTTCAGGGAAAGGGAACCGGGAGTTTCGGTAAGCGGAGGAACAAGACGCATACGCTCTGCGTCAGGTGCGGCCGCCGCAGCTTCCATCTCCAAAAGAGTCGGTGTTCCGCCTGTGCTTTTCCGGCTGCTCGGAAACGAAAGTGTAAGTTCGGCTTGGATTTACTTTCTTGACACATCACTGTATCCTTTTAATTAGCGGATGCTTTGATCTTTCTCTTAGTTATCAGTTTATATGAAATCCCTTTCGGGTTCTCGTTTCGTCTCTCTATGCAATTGAGATCGTTAAGCTTATTGCTTCTCATGGTTTTGTTTAGGCATGTTACTTGTTTGTATGAAGCGTTACAGGAGAAAGCATTTTAGTTGTTCTCATTTGTAGTTAAAACTTTGGTATTAATTTGCATTGCACAACTCGATTCCTTGATTCCTTCTTTGCCATGCTTACATGTAAAATTTTGGGACATTCCTCGTTTTTCCACATGTATGCGACATATAATGTTCTTGCATTGAGCTCTGGGGGTGGATGTTGATGATGGAATTATGCCCTCTTTTTTTTAATGGCATTGCAGACAATTGGAGTGTGAAAGCAATCCGAAGGAAGACGACTGGGACTGGTAGGATGAGGTATCTCCGCCATGTTCCCCGGAGGTTCAAGAGTGGTTTCAGAGAAGGTATGTATCTGCATACATGTTTCTTACTTGTAGTGCACCTCTGTTGGCTGCTGTGGTACTTAATTAATTTGTCTGTCTATGAGTTAGGGACTGAAGCAGCTCCAAGGAAGAAGGTTGCGGCGGCTGCAACTGCTTAAGGTGTTCGGTGTTTGGAAATGAGAGGGTTACACATTGACGGGTGATGTTAGAATCCATTCTCTAGTACTTTTAGCTCCCATTCATACGTTGCTCTCATAGATTTTGGACAAGAATAGATGAAGACTTTGCTGTTTCTAGCATGTTATTCTCACACTTGTGCTCGTAGTATTATCTCCGTTCTTGTTTGGATTATGTTCCATTTTCTGATGGACAAAGAAAGTCCTGAGTACCTCGTGATTCTTCGGCAGTGTGTAATACTTAAAAGAAAACTCACCTCTTCTCACGACGTCCGACCACACTGCCAAGGAAGGAAGCTACAACCCAGGACCACTGCCAACTTGTAGCCACCGTCACCGATCTTACTTCTCTCCGCCATCGCCGAGCTCGTCCGCTTTGCGGACTCAGAAGAGAAGTCGAAAGCTGGAGCTGTTGCGATCTAACCTCTCGCAATCTGAACTGAAAACTGAAATTCCTAGCTTCCTGTGCTGCGATTTGATTTTCCTAATTCAGCAGAGCTTTTGGCTTCACGTTTCACCCCTCAATTTTTAAGAATTTTTCAATTTAAACAGTTAACTACCCGGAACTTGATTTATTCAACATATGTCTTTAACTCAAGACCAAATGAACTTGACATATCTTTAAATGAGGTTTCATTCTGATCAGACCTGAAGACAGCTTACCATGTTCTTTTTTACTTTTGAAAGGTTTTTTTTTTTGATAATTTTATTTGGACCGAGTATTATTGAACCTCTTTGAATGGTAGCTTTTCCAGCGATGTTTTCTCCATACACGATTTGAATTCGAGATCTTACTTAAGGAATGATGAGTCCCTTATCATCCAACCCCAATAACTTTTGGTAGTTTGCCATGTTTTGTTAGAAAAATGCATGGAAAGTCACTTTGGCAATCATTCGGGCATTCTTCTATTAAAAATTTGTGATATATTAATTTTTACGGATCCAAAATAATTGTCCAAAATGACTGTTGATAGCATTCATTTGTTCGAAAACCCCTATCTAAGCGCTTTCGGGAGTTACAGGGCACCTATCGACTTCCATAGATGTCCTTAGTTGAAGCAGTGGCAAAATTGAGGTGCATTTTTGGCAACAACTTTTCAAAATAACTTTTACGTATTGAAAAAGTTATGTACGGGTAGCTTTTAATGTTTAGCTGTACCTATTTAATATTAATCATTAAAAAATTATTCAGAAAGTTAGTTATGTGCAGGTAGCAGTAAAGTTGATACTATAACAGATAGAATGCCAATTTTTAGTTACAAAATACAGGCATGCATACAGACACACACATGTGTTGTTGCTGTGGAATTAGTTTAGTCATATGCTTACGTTGTACTTTTATCTATTGATTTAGTTGTGAAATGGTGATGTATTTTGTGGTTGTCATAGTTGGAATCTCCATGTCGTTCTCATCTAAGTCACCTTAAAAAAAAAAAAGAACTGATCATAATGGGAGTCGAAGGCCAATTGGTTTATTACAAGAGGACATTGCCGACGGTACAGAATCTACAAACATGACATGAGCCCAATTGGTCTAAGTCTAATCATGTCAAGATTAATCCTCTCTCAAGGTATTTAATCAATAGATTCAGAGAAACACAAACATAAATTATCAAACAATATCCATTCATCAAAAATAACACATACTCATAATCTAAGTTTCATTAATTCCTAAGAGATAATAGGAATTTAGCTACTCAACATGATAAAATGCATAAATAGAGTGTAATGGAAAAAAACCCATGTTCATGGTGGAGATGAGCTCAAATAGATAAAATCTAAAAATGGAGAGGAAAATCTGAATTTAGAAATGTAATCTACTCATATAATGGAAGAAAACCCTAGAATTAATCACAAGATGGTGAAGAAATAAAGCCTTGATGGTGCTCTTCCTTCTATTGCCCTTTGGTGCGTGTCACTGCTTCAAAGTCCCCCCTTTTCAACTTCTGAGATGAAGCTTCCCTTTTATGTAGGGCTTTTTAGCAACCAATGACCAAGATTGATTTATTAAAAGATCAATGGCTTGTGTTGATTCTCGACGCCAGTTGATCACCGATTGATCACCTGGCGTGATGATCACCAGGTGATCAATAACTTCAGAATCCTGCAGCTTCACACTCCCTGAATTCTAGTCGATCAACAAGCGATCGACTCACTTCAACTGCCACCACACTTATTGATCGCGAGGCGATCGACTGATTCAGCTCCAGGATAGCTTGTTGATCACTGGATTCTAATTGACCACCCGGTGATCATCTGAATAAGAAATTTGCCTTTTTTTATCCTCTAACTTCTCCTTTTGTAACATTATGCTCCAAAGTAACCTGAATTGCCAAATTGAATAACTTTATGAGGAAAATAACTCCATCTTCAATCAAATTTATTAAATACTTCACTCTATTCAAGTATAAAGTGCCCACATCAGATGGTGAATGTTGTGATTTTATTGTTAACAACAGGACTGAGCAAGGACTCATCCTGTCTGGCGTTATGAACTATCATTCTAGGAACTGTCTGGGTAGTGGATCTGCCTGGACAGTTCTGGTACTGCTGAAATTGATCCCTTGGTGTTGTCAAGAATTTGGATCTTTCAGGAAAACTTGAGCCCGTTCGACGGGACATGAATTGGTCCCAATTTTTGCAGTTCTTGATTGATGCAGGTGTATGCTTGGTACCGATGTAGCAGTTAGTCTTAGGTGTGGAGAGATCTTCCGCTAATCGTTAGATAGGACGTGGTACTGTTGGAGCTGACAATCATTAGGATGCTCTCTCACATCTATTTCAACATCCCACATATCTTGATTAAGTCATATTGATGTTCGTTTTTTGTTTTAGCGCTTGTTGGTGGTTTTTTGCGTGAAGCGTGTTTTTATTTTCTTTTTATTATGTTACTATTCTTTCTTGACTTTGTATTTTCTTCCATTTGAATTGATAATATACGGTTTTTTCATGCTTAATAAGAAACTAGTTATATGGGTCTACTCCAAAACTTTTTCTTAAGTCATGAATCTAAAGCCCTCAACAAACCTTGAACTGTATCTGGTATATATCCAACCCAATCTAATAATGTTATATAAAAAAAAGCTTTTCTAACATTTATATGAAAGTAAGGAAAAAGATTGGAACTGTGGAATTGGTTCTGCTAGGGTTTGCTTTTGAACCTGCCGATGCCTCGACATCGTTAATGCGGGTCTTCGCTCTTCGGACAGCTGGCTCCGGATTTTTCTGACCGATGCTTTCTTGCTCCGCTAGGATTAGCGTCCTGGGCTCAAGAAACCGACGACTCTCGCTTCCCAACCTCGCATCAACCCTGTCCATGGAGGAGCGCTCACCTGTAAGCATCCATAAATCCGCCGCTCCTCAGCCCACTATGTTTCTGCTCGGCTACGGAAGTCGGATGGGTGCCTCGGCTCGCTCCGTTTCTGCTCGATTGCTGCGATACACGCTGGGTAAGGCCCTTTGGAGATGGCCAGTGTTGCTGCCATGGGTTATTTGAGGTTGGATGGAAGGATTTTTTGGACTGTGGATTGAGTTTTTGTGTGGGTAAGATTGATCTGGTTCGTGTCGTGGCTCGGTGATATTGGTGTGAGATGGAATATTGTTTTAGGAAAAGAGATGGGTTGTATGATGTCCCAAAAATTGAAGGATTGTACGGCAGGGCGGAGCGATGTCTCGCCCTGCCTGCGGAGATGATGCATTTGGTTCCAGGTGGACAGGGCTATGGATCTTCCTTGTTCGTTGGTGCCCGAGGCTTGAGTGCGGAAATGATCCTGACTGGTATGATTCGGTCAATGGACTTGTGGCTCTGGGTGCGTCTGTGGTTCCTCTTTTACTGGTGGGAGTCATCTCCGAGCTTTGTGATGGTTGTCTGTGCAAGGTTGAGACATCGCTTAGCTCCCCAATTAATTGGGAGCTTGTTAAATGTATGTGCATGTCCTGAAGATGTTGTACACGAGCACCTCTTTAGAATCCCTAGGTTGATTAATGTAGCTCACCGGTGCGTTTCTCTGGTGTTAGTGATTCTTCGGAATGTTACCCAGTCTTCTTGTTCCATCCTGGTAGCTGGTCGTTAGGAGGGACTCCCAGAAAAAGGAATCACATAACCCAACCATGGCTCTCACGCCCACTTTTAAAGAGAATAAAAAGAACTAGCTGGGTTTGGATTCAATACATCTAAATAAGAATTTTATGTCACGTTTTCTTTAGAATATTATGTCTGTTAATATATGAATCGAGACTTATTAATATAGATAAATTGAAATCAAATTAACATCTAAAATTACATATTGCATTAGGGATGGAGTAATAAAAGTTCGGTACCTTACACATGTGTAATAATTTTCACTCACATTAGTATTCAATCGGCATGTGTACTATTGAAAAGTTCTCTTGTAGTATGACATTTAACTAACTAGCATGTGGGAAACAACTGAATTGAGAAAACTAAAACAGACCTATGGAAAGCATATGGACAATTAAAAACGAAATTAGCTCCAAATAAACAAACATTTAGAAGAATTAGCTGTAAGAAGGTAGTTCGTTAACTCTTCGCGTACCAATTGAAATTCAGGGTTGACGTATCAAAATGATTTTGTTCCAACTGTACTAATAATATGTAGCCGAATTATTCTGTACTAGTGTGTATGTATGAATATTTGATAAGTACTTCGAGCATGAAAGGCACCGATAGATTATTTTTATTTGTTCTGCTATTTCTTTTATAAACCTTTTCACGATTAAGAATTAGTTGCAAGTCGACAGAATTTAATTAAAATAGTTAATAGAAATATTTAATGGACCATTTGCACATATGAAAACGTTTACTTCAACACCAATAAGTTAGTAGCACATTATTAATTAATAATGATTGGCATATATATATAAGGGGAAAAAATGTTCAATTTTACTTTAGACGTTTGTTCGATGGACCCTTTTTACCATTACTTCGAAGAGAGAATCCTTATTTACCACCAACGTTATATTTTTGGGTCCCTTTTTACCACTGTCATTAAATTAATTACACATTAAACTTAAAGTTTCTAAAAATTGACAAATTCGCCCACATTCTACAGTTTCATCAATTTCACTTTTGTTCTCGTTGTTTCTTGTTATGTTATCTCTTTGGAGCTTTCACTGACCGCGGCAATGGGGACTTGGAAACACACGGCAAGCTCCGGGTTTCTTGCTGGAGATTTGGCATGGCCAAGTCAATGTTCAAAGCGAACTCTCCTGAAGTTTTTTGCTTGTGGAGGAACTAACCGATCAGATTGTAAGGCGGATCAACATTAATGGAGAATTATTGACGGGAGATGGCTGTTAGGAAACAATCCTCACGAAACAACCGCGGAGCTTCTTCTTCAAGCTCCTCCTGGGTATAGATTTATGTCCAACGGATCAAGTTTAGTGTTAATTTTACTTTTTTGGGCTTAGATTGTAACTTTTACAAAATTAGGATTAATGTTTTCATTTTTAAAATTTTGGGGTTAAATTGAGTATAAAGATATATTCCGTAACGAAATATTCCGAGAATATTCATCTATTAACGGCGTCAGTGATAAAAATGGTTCAAAAAGTTAAACTCAATGGTAAAAATGGTCCAAAAAGATGAATGGTTAGTGGTAAAAAAAGACTCTCCCTTCAAAGTAATGGTAAAAAGAATCCATCGAGAGCAAACGTGGAGGCTAAAATCAGACCTTTTCCCCATATATGAGTGCAATTGGATAGTTGGCTCCGCCAAGTAATCGATGGTGTATTCCTTTTTCTTCCATTCTTTTTTTCCACTTATACATTACTTTCACAAAAGCACAAGATTAATTTGAAGGTTTAGAGAAAGATTCGTGGACTTATTTGATAAAGTACTGGCTCCTTTCATGATGTTTAACCCAAGTCTACGTCTTAATTAAACATGATAACTTATGTGTACTTAAACATAGGTTTTTGCCGCCGCCGCTGTCACTGCCCCCGGGCTTGGCTTTCCTCGCACACCGGCGAGTTTCCTCTTTGTGTTATCAAAGTCCCCTCCCTCCTCCGCCCAGGATTGTTTTCTTCTCCGTGAGTGCAAGGGCAGAGCTACATTATGTGTGGGTACGGAGGGAGTATAATTTACTTACCATTCCAATCAATATCCAATAATATTATTGGATAGTACTATCAAATTCTTATTTCTATTGTGAGTACTAACTAAACATGTATTTTAATTTCGAGCATAAAAATCAGAGAAAATATTATGTAGTGGAATAGAAATGAGTTTCTCATTGATAATCTAATACTTTGAATTAAATAAAAAAAATATACATATACATATATATATATATATATATATATATACACTGAGGGTTTTAGAATATTCTTCATCTTGGATGATTTTGTTAATGGAAAATAGTACTAGTGTAAACAATCTTCTTACTAATGGTCTCCGACCTGATTGATCAGCGAACTTGGACGTAGAAAAATGCTGATATTGAAGTTCTTTTCATCCTACGGATGCAGCGGCTATCAAGCATCTGCCACTAAGCTCTAATGCTCCGCAGGATATTTATACTTGGGGTATGGAGGATTCTGGTCAGTTCACTGTGCTCTCTGCCTATTATCTTGCTTATTATGATAAATTTAAGGTGAATCTGTTGGTGTCAGACAGGGGCGGACGTACGTTGAATAAAGGGGGTGCATGGACCCCCCCCCTTTTTCTTCCAAAACTATTTATAGTGTGTATATAATTTATTAGTTGGAGCCCTTTTAAAAATTATAATGATCTTTTATATATTATATTGAGTGTTAAAAAATACAAAGTGATCAGTTTCTTAATTATTGAGCTAAAGTTTATTATGGTAATAATTATAACTTGACCATTATATTGCACTCTTTTAATAACTTGGTACCACATGTTTACTTTTGCACTAATATGTCAGAGGTTTTAAAAGCATTTAGTGTAGTATATAATGTAAGGTTCAAAGTGTTAAAAAAATAAAAGTTTGAGATAAAAAAAATAGATAAATCCCAATGTATACAAAAGCATGGGATTGCTATATTGGGATTGCTTAAAGACTTATAGAATGAGAGACGATTGTTTTGAAGATTGCTTAATGGCTTATATCGAAATATATATATTCAAAAGCATTAGCAATGATGCAATTGTAGATTTTTTTTCAAAGGTTGAGGATTCGGCGAGAACAATTGGAATGCATATTTTATCGTTTCAAAATGTTATTTTATAATTTTAAATTAGGTATTTTACTTATGCATATGGACCCCCTTTCTAAAATTCCTGGCTCCACCACTGGTGTCAAATGACTATTGGAAGTGGTTTTGGAGTTTAAAACTCCCGCCTATGGTCAACACATTTTTATGGCGAGCCTCTGCCAATATTCTTCCTACGAAAGATGGCCTAGCTTACAGAGGGATGAACGTAGACTTGACATGCGAGACTTGTCTAGCAATGGAAGAATCCGTGGCACACTTTCTATGGGATATTGCCAGTTATCCCGAAAGGTCTGGGACCTTCTATCTGTCACGTGCCCAGAAAATTCATTTGAATGGTCACACTGGTTTCAAAATAAGATAACATCGGATCCAAGCTCCCTTCTCTTAATTTCGGTTACAGCTTGGTTTTTATGGTCAAATCGCAACTCTGTCCGACATGACCATAAATGTCTCACCCCTACCGCTCTGGTTGCAAAAATCCTTGCTTGGACCTCTGCTTGGCAAAAGGCTCAGAGCCACTGGACTTGCCGAAGACGGTGCATATGACTCGCCCATCCAGTTGGTCACCTCCTCCATAGGGCCAGATGAAGATTAATGTAGACACAGCCTTGTGCAAACGAACTTGTCGTGCTGCAATAGGAGTCATAGCGCGAGATGCAAATTAAGAAGTGTTGTTTGCTTTCTCTTTTTGCTTTGATTATTTGGGATCTGAGGTTCTTTATCTCGAGACTTTGGCACTTTTATGGGTATTCGCGAAGCTTATCAACGAGGATTGACGTCAATATTGTTGGAATCTGATTCTCAGCTCTTGGTCACATAGCTTCTAAGCTCGCGCTACCCATCTAGGTATTATTTTGGTGTCATAATTGATGACATCAAGTTCTACTTCTCCTTATTTCATTTGCAATCACTCTTTTATTCCGCGCACTGCACACTGTGAATGATGTTGCACGTTGTAGTGCTCATCATGGTCTAGAGCACTTTGGTAGACATGATTGGGGACTAAATCTCCTTTCTTGGTTGTTATCGGCTCTTGCCACTTGATTTTGAATGAATTATTTCCCACTAAAAAAGGATATTTATGTTCAAAACAACACTTTTCACACACTTTTTATCACAAAATTCTATATAAAAAAATCCGACATTTTAAATAATTTTTTCTCTAATAGAAATCTCAATTCTTTTTTAAAAAAGGTAAAAAAAATTCATTTAACACACCCTAAATAAAAAAATTTATGGTCTTTTTTATATTTATACCCTCTTTTAGTTGCATGCTCGTATTTTTTATGATCTCTTTTGGAAAGTTAATGCCCCCTACAAACTAAAATCCTGACTCCACCCCCGGTTTCTCTAGATAGGGGATCCGAGGATGTAGTGGGTTGCACGATGGTCTTCTCTGTTAGTACTGTGTAACAAACCGAGCCCGTTCGAGCTTGGCTCGAACTCAAGCCCAAACGAGCCTCGAGCTCAAGCCGTTTTATGAACTCGTTTCATAAACGAGCAGAGCTCGAGCTTTAGAGGTTTTGCTCGATACAGTTCGCGAACCTAAACAAGCCTAAATAAAACTACACTTTTACCCCCATTAATTAACCATATGCTTTCCCCCCCCCCTCCCTCCCCCGAATCCTATTGATGCCTCAATCAATTACCATAAATTAGCTGGTTAGGTGAGGAAATTTATGTAAGATTAGTTAATTACTGAGACAACCTTAATCAATAAAAAAAACTAAAAGTGATATTTATTTGAGATGGACGAAGTACTACCTAGAAACAAGTTACACACTCGAATATTTATAAAACAAATGTATGAAAATTTGGAGGAAAAAACAACTAAATGAACCATTTATTTCTAAATTTTATTCAATATTAAAGGAGTAAACTCTGTCCGTAATCCCTTAAGTTACATCGTTGTCTTATTTGGTCATGTTTTAAGATTTTGTATCACTTTCGTCCCTTAAGTTACACTTTTGTCCTATTAAGATCATACCGTTAAAGTTTTCGTCAAATATTTGTTTAAATAAGGGTATTTATGTAAATGTTCGTTCCTTATATTTAATTTAACATTAACTCTTTCAAAAATATACAAATTGACCTAAATAATTTTAAAATTTTAAAAACCACCATCATCTTCCCATTTGAGACCCCAACCCTTGGCAGTCTAGCCTCGCAACACCCAACTTCACCAACTTCCGGCGCCGCCCAGACTCAGCGAACAAAGTCACCCCAGCCCCGGCCCCACCCACTCCAGCCCGAATGAGATCTGAAGTAGAGACCTCCTTCACGACGACCTTCTTCGCAACTATGGGGAGCGTTAGAGGGATGCCTCCCAGCCTCGACTCGCCTCACCCTTCGCCGCCTCTGGATAAGCTCGGTTAGCCTTGCCCTTGTGATGTTACACCACGCAGATCTGAGGATGCTGCTAGTAGATCTGGTGGTGTCGATTTGGGCTGCAAGAGGGGCTGCGGAAGGTTGCGGTCGATGCGGTCTTGGAGAGGGAGGTCGAAGACGCCGATGCGGTGGTATAACATCGGTGATGGCGGCTGTGAGGTACTATGGGTGAGAAGAGGGAGTTGTAGCAAGAGTGTTAGTTTGTTAAAATTAAAAGGTTTAAGGTTTTTTTCATAGATTTTTAATGAATTCGGGGTCAAATTGGATATAGGAAATGAGGGTAAAGTGCACCCATGGTCCTGTAACTTTAATTATTGTACCACTACAGTCTTGTTTTAACTTTTTGTACCAATAAAGTCTTGTTTTTAAGTTTTTTCGTCTTCCATGGTCCTTTTCCGTTCATTGACCGTTAACTTTAACGAATTTGTGAGGAAAATGATAAAATCAACAACTCAATTGTTTTAAAAAATTTTATTTACACCCCAAGTTTTAAACTTAACCATTTAGACACTACCCAACACTTTTAAACTTAACACTTTAATCCAAATATTTTAATTAAGCCCAACAAGACCCAGTCACCGTCAGGCCGCCGCCGACCGCCGGACACCGCCGGAAAATGCCAAAAACTCAAAAAAATAGCCGAGAACATAGATCGAGGCCTAGGACTGCCGGGTCCTAGCCCAGGGCCGCCGGATCGTGGCCAAGGCCTGCGAATCGCAGCCCTAGGTCGCGATTCGGAGGCCCTGGGCTGGGATCCGGCGGTACTAGGCCCCGATCTACGTTCTTGTGTATTTTTTTAGTTATAAACAACTAGCTTATACCCCTCCTACGGACGGGGTAAAAAGAATTAACGTCTATATCTTTATACTATTTGGCGTATTTGTATAAATTCCTACATAAGTAACCCATATGCTATGTTATTTAATGATCGATGACCAATCGAGTAAAGCGTTCAAGCTTATTATGAATCTGGTTCACAAACGCATTTACGATTAGAAATGAAAAGAAAAACCATAACACATGTCAACGCACGAAAGAAAACACCTAACTTCAAATATGAGTATCAGAATATTGAAAACACGAACGGATCTTATTAGTCCTGTACATGCACACGGTCACATCTCGTCATCGCGCATTACATGGCTCATCGATAATCCCTAATGTGTTTATTGGATGCTGGGAAAGTTCATCCCTACAAATACATGTCACATAAAGTTAATAACATTTTAAAGATTATATTATAAGTAATAGTAGTAGATGCAACATACGTACTTGGATTGTCCGACACTGTTACCATCATGTACTTCTAATGTGCCAATGTTATCTATATTACCAAGTACACCGCAGCTACCAATCTCTTCAACAGTCGGCAAACTATACAGCAAAACACCATAATATAGCCAAACTGAATTTGTGTTTATAACATAGTTTATTTTCCAATCATATAAAAATTTAATACCTATCATTAGGGCTATCGCCGAACGTTTTAGTGGTAGTAAACGTTTTTCTTGTAATTGTCTCTATGATCCAGAAATGCAATACGTTTTATTATGTATGAAAAATATTATTACTTAGTATTTATTACATGACACATTACACAGTGCACACATACTTACCAGTTCGATGAGTTCTAATGCATCTCGACCATCTGTCGCATAATCAATTTCAGAAAATGTCTGAACGGTAAATCCTGAGCGTTTGTTTGTGATATTATAGTCAGTGACTTTTATATCCCATGCATATTTCATTCCTTTCAAACTTTCGTACATGCTCTCCAACTTCATTCGTCCTGCTTCCTATATACAGTTCATCATGTAAAATCAAACATTTCTGAATAAATGTGAGCATGTCTGTAGCGCATGTTATATTAGAATTGACAAACCATCACTTACAGTTTTTTCATAACCTGCGAATGTCTGAGCATCACACTGGAAAAGTCTGCATGCTACATTATCAAACATTATGAACTTTGACTCCCCGGTGCGGTCCATAACTATTACTTCGACTTTATACCTAACAAAAAACACACGTGTAGTCATATCAACATTATTAGATATACTCATAATAAATCAATATAATCAACATACATAAGCGTTGTCGAACATACCGATGAATTGCAGAACGGACAATAGTATTACACCCCTTACAGTAATAATCAGGACCTTGTTCGAATACCTTTTTCAAGCATACCCGACATGCTAGGTACCATAGTGGATAACCAAGACTAACACCCATGATCATCGCATTGCATCTAAAATTCCTTATCTGCATAAAATCATACAAACCATTATCATGATAAAATGTTATTTAAAAAAATGAAAAATACCCAATCACAAACGCATACAGGTGATTTTCCAAAAGACCGAATGGCTTCAAGTTGACGCAACATGGCACGCTTAATAACAACAGTCGTCCCGCTCGTTGAAATAGTTGAAGTTCGTTCAGCAATACGATTAGTGATAGCATTTCCATTTACAACGAACCTGAAATTCATATGATGTTATGACTAACAATTGAATGTTAGAATAAATAATTACATATAAAACATACAAAATACGTACAAGTCATGTAAAGCTTTCACTGGAATGTCAATGTTGACATGGATTTTTGTCCCACAAGTTGCGATAAATGAAACTTACGATATACAATTCAAAACAAACATAATAAGCATCATTACATATCAATCACTCAATTCCATAGATCATATGTACATACCCTGATACTTCTTAACATAAGTGGTAGTGATAACAACTACCACACATGCATCTAAATCAATATCTGCAAGACCTTGTAAAAGTTTAACCTGGTCACCCCAAAACATTATATCGACATCGTGACCGCAAAACAATCATTTATACGTGTTTAGGAATAAAAATTTCATTTCTATGTCATCAAATAATATACAGTATAAATGATACATACCTTTGATCAACTACACTTATAGATTGTAGCTTGGATAAACTACCACTTTTCAGACTCTTCTCGCGGGTATCGTCCAGTTTGATTAATCGCCCAACAACATCTGCAACGAATAAATTTTTGCAATTTGCACTTAATCAGATTAGAAACTATACCAAAAAATTAATATAAAATTAATATAAATAAACAGACTAAAACATCCCACCGTGCAACATAAATTCTGCGGAAACTTGGACGATAAATCCACAATGTCGACAAAGTCAAATTTATGTTGAGGACTGTCATTCGTATCACCCACAACAACGCTAACAGTTGTATATCAGGTGAAATAAACTTTATTCACACATGACACTGGTCGCATATAATCCGGTGCCTTACCGACCGCAAAATTTTTAATGTTATAGACCAATCCTTCCTTTAACAATGGACGAAATTTATTTTCAAGCGCCGGGGACACGCGTGCTGATATGTGATCATTCTGTAAGATATTATGTTAATATCAAAATATCGCACATTATAAATTGAATAATTATTACTTCATAAAAATCGAAACAAAACTTAAAATACTCACATTAGCGTCTAACAGAATCAACTCGACACCGATGAACCTCTCATCATTCAAAGAACAAACATTCCAATACCGCGTTAAACGGACCCTCAATGACCAATCAAACCCATATTGTTTGAGATCACAGATACGATTCGACATTTTCCCAAACAATCACCTACAACAAAAAGGACATACTGTAATGGTTAGTATGGTTAAATACCTGCCTATAAATTATGTTAAAATATGTCTGAAATAATTATTGCATACTCATTAACTAAAACAATTGACATAATAAGAACATGAACGTGCATTATATAAGTAACTAAAATCACCTTGTTTATATTTATCAAACTTTATTACGATAAACACGTTCGAATACTTCCGGATATACTATATTCTTGGTATATGTGGACCTGCTGGATTTATCATTACTCAGAAAAACACGGAATCCATCTGGAGAGGTCACACGTGAAGTCGCTACATATAGTTGACCATGGCTGAAAACAGATTCGGTAAATAAAGACCAACTTGGTTGAAAGTCGACCACGACTCTTGTTAATACTCATGGCAAAACATACTCTTATAGGAAAGCGACGTCGTGATAGATTAAAAGGCAATTTACTATCCGATGGCACCATTTCAACCCGAGGTATAAGACAACGGCTCCCAATGTTACACCACTGTAAGGATTTCAGCCTCAATGACCCTAGATGCTAACTTCGTGACAATAAGTCTGGTCCCGTTACATAACCCAGTAGCTTGATTTAGATTTCTCATTAGAATTATCGGTACACCAATCTTCAACACAAGCCGATGATTTGGTACTCCTGAGAAATTTAAACTATTTAGATACTCAACGGGATATAGTTCAGTTTGCGCCTCGGCATTTTCTGATGACAGTGATATCCGGTCAGCGCTAAGATATGTAACACTGTCACCAGCTAATTGTGCCATGATATGGTCATTAACTGCATCAACAATCTCATTTTTCGGTGAAAGAATAGCTCTCTCCCTCAAATAGTCTCTATCAGAAATCCTGTCAAGTAACCCTGGATATGTATTATCAACAACAGCATCAATCGGATGTCCAACAAATGGCACCAATAAAATGTCAGGAATTTGTAACCATTCTGGATCAACATAATCTTCATCATCATCTAACTTCTTAAGAGGTAATAACCCTTCACCTAATTTTAACAACCAATCACTAAACCAAACGACATCATGGGATGTTGAACTACGCAGTCTCATGTTTTCTCGATAAGGTATGCACTTGACAACATGACCATAATCGAGAGGAGCAGATTGTAGCTGCGACAATGTCACCTCTAGTACCTCGTGGTATCACAGCAGATTTGCCTAAAGTCACCCCCAGACCACGGTTTTACCTCCGAAAACCAAGTTTTTCGCTCGGATCAGACATCGCCATTAAATCGCGTAAAGAGCGCTCCATCGCTTCAAATGCATAACGATGTGCCATTGGCGCCTCATCCCAAATAATTACTGCAGCTCGACATATAAGATCCGAAAGTGGACTTGATCGCTTAATATTGAGAAATGAATCATTATCGAGCATAATAGGGATCTTTAGCCTTGAATGTGCAGTCTTACCTCCAGGTAGAAGTAATGCAGCAATCCCAGAAGTTGCGACAGCTAAAGCTATCTTACCCTCTGAACGTAACCGAGCCAAAATTGTTTGCCATAAATACGTTTTCCCAGTGCCACCACTACCATATACGAAGAACATACCACCCGTGTGAGAAAGGGTTGACTCAATTACATGATCATACACAGCCCGTTGTCCCTCATTCAAGCCACCATAAAGCCGCTCGTGCTCAAATACTAATGACTGCCTATCATAATTTAGCTCCTCGATAACCAGAGAGTTCTCTTCAATAATTAACGCACTAATGTCAGGATATGGCATGCCATCAAATTCTCTTAACGATCGACCCAACCTGTTCATTATTTTCTCAATCTCATAAAGGGCATAATTATATTTCTCATCATCGTAATACCAAATCGGAGAGCTACGTTTTCGCGCTCAATCCGTAAAATGTCATCGGCCAACATGTCGCGGTGTCGGTCCCATAAAACCTGAGGCTCAGAAACTTGACAAAATAAAATGATTGTCACGAAAAGTTCACGCAAACGACTTGGCATTGCCCATTGAGAAGCTTCACGTAACGACTCATGCCACTCACCATCACCTTCAAGCAACCCCATAGCAAAACATGCTTCCCGAAAAGTGTCATACAATTGTCCATTCACAGTTCTTAGCTCTTCATATGTCGTTGGTCCTCTCACATTATTTAACAACATACGCAAGTAGTATCTTTCACCAGCTGTCGGGTGAGTGTAATAAATCCTACCTAAACTTAACCCTCTCTTGCGTTTAGTCCACTTTTTATCTTGTTTGTTCCATACAAAATATCTCGGAAACTCAACATACGTGAGATTACGAGCGTCCGCATTGGTCCTATTGCACTCCATCCAAGCCTCAAATTGGGAACGACTATCATTATGTCTTTCAATCACATTTCGTAGGTCCGATTCCTCAGGAAACACAACATTTTGCTCATTCGGTAAATGAAATGACAACCGCTCAACAGGTGGATCATGTCGATGGATGAAAAACCCAAATATTCGCCAACATGCCTCGATGCTGAAATATAACGACAATCCAAATACTGTTGTATCTCAACAACCTCTCGTCTACTGGAACCACTTCCCGAATTATCTCCTCTAGTACCACTCTCAATAACCACCGTAGATCTGTCTTCCCCTTTATGCATGTATTTACACAGGTACTTCACACACATGTCCCTATTTGTCTTCTCAACGCATATGTGACAATCGTACTTCACTACCAAATCAACATTGTGCGGAACCACCCATCCATTATCAAGCTCCGTCCCATTTTTAATCACAGTGTGTTTTGTCGGTCGACATCTATATATGGGATATCCATCTTGGCTAAGTGAAGTGTGCATCTGTAAAGCACGTGGATAACGCTTCGAACACATCTTATCAACCATACAAGCACATTTTGGATTAGCACTTCCACATGGACCGTGTATCATATGTCTTGAAACAGCTTCATACGCAATAGGATCTTTGTCTCTGTTGGGAAGCTCAGCAGAAATGAAACGATCAATCTTTTCAGGTTCATTAATCTTGTCATTTGGGTGAATAAAAAGGGCTATATGTGCATGTGGTAGACCCCTTTTCTGAAATTCAATAGTAACAATGACTGCATGTATAATTACAATGAGAGGGTCAGGATGAAACGTTGAAATACATACTTGATAAATTAGTAACTATGGTAGTTTAGGAACTTTACCTCCTATGCATTCACCAAACAAAGCCCCTTTTGTAATGTCCTGCAACAATGAGTATAGCTTCATCTCAAATACTCGAACACCGATATCCGGCCTATCGTCATGACGTTGTCCTGGAATTAACTTCATGAACTCCAAAATTTCATTCCATTTTGGATTACATGTCATCGTTATAAATAAATCAGGATGTCCAAGCCACCGACATATTGCCATTGCATCCTGGTAATTTTGTATCATGTAACGTGGCCCACCAGTGAAGGAAGATGGTAACATACAAGGTCGACCAACCGCATCTTGAAAACCACATAAAACCTCACAATGAAATCGAGCTTGGTTGTTCTTTAAATAGTTAAATCGTTCCTCCAGAATACAAGAGTATGCATACACTAAGTATTGTTGAAATAATCGACCACCCCTTTGACTTTGCCGAATATACGCCATGACGATGTTGCAACCGAAATGCATAAAACTCCTCATTGTCACTTTAATGCGTCTTGCATTCCCAGAACCATTAACATGACTAACATCAAAACGATGTCCGTCAGCGTCATTTGGAAACAACAACGGAAATGAAGCGCCATCGGTTTCGGATGTAATACGTTTATTATTGTGGACCATGTTGTCGGCTGAACACAACAATATCCCTCCTATTACCTTGCTCTTCATCTAATCCCACTGTAAGTGCTGCTACATCACTTGAGGTTGGCAAGTTGTACCTCCGACCATCATTTGATCTTGATGAAAGTAGGCGTAAACATACATTCACATTATCATCTGCTGATGCATATCACGAGCTCTCCTAAATTGTTGCACAAGTTGATTATTCGATCAAGCATCTGCGTTAGCCCATCAATAATTTCTCTATCCATAACGCTAGCATGACCATTACCAAAACACCGAATTCGATTGTCCTGTCTCATGCTCGTATCAAATATATACAATTGAGCAAATCGGGTCGATCATTTCTCGACGGTAATAGAGACCCAATCATATGGTGATTCTCGCCCTTTAAACGAAAAACATATGGACCATTTCCATCATTTATTCGATGGTCAACATGTCCTCCAGTGGAAGTAAAAGAGAACCGACCATTAAACTCACGGATATGACGTCGAAAGTATGTCGATGTTGGCCCTCCATCATGATCTAGCAGTTGTTGCAAAAACAATGGCGGGGTATCCTCAAACGGTAATTCCACCTTTCCATTTTGGCAACATAACGAAAATCTGGGATTGCGCTGAACACTGGAGCGAACACTCCTCTCTAAACTCCAAACAACCGCACGACACTTTGGATTAGGACAAATAGAATCAGGAGGACCAAGATCTTGGCGCATGGTAAATCGTCCTACCAAAGAGAATGCTTACATAATAAGTACTATGAAGTACCATTAATATGCCCTTATAGCCGAATAGACAACACTTACTGTTTTGATTACAAACAACGGGCTGGGTGATGACAGTTTCTTCAGCAGAATGCTCCGGTAATAACGAATCTGATATTTACTTAATTGGGTAAGGTGTGTTATTAGAATAAATGGAAATGGAACATGTAAGAAAAGTTCGGGAACAAATACTAACCTTGGACGATATCATCAAACGTGTCAAGGCTTTGGAAAGGAATGGGTTGGAATTCATTTCTAGCATGTCTTGGCCTTTTTGATGTATGTTGTGGCACTCTAGACGACTCTCCCACCTCAGATGTATTTCTCATAAGTCGAGAACGTATGTCTTCTTGGGTGACACCAGATAACCCACCATTGTTGCTTAATGCATTGACTGAAGGGGTTCTAGTAATTGGGAAACTTTGGTTTGTAATATTTTGAAGTGGACTTCGAGATTGGGTTGGTGTATTTGGGCAAACGTAATTCGAACTGTCATTTATTTCCAGACCATTAGAGCGGTCTGACTGTTGAGTAAGTGAGGCATTCCCTATATGTGTTTGTGTCATTGACATTACACGGGTCACATTGAATGATGTTTTCTCATTCGAATGCGCACTTAAAACCTCTCTAAGGGTATTCGCACGGGATGTGCGTGAATGATGCGATAACCGACGCACCTCAGGTCGATTGCATTTAACAGGCATACGGGAACGCATAATTTGTCTGCGCGCCTCCCTCCGTTCTCTTGCATCCATAACCTATTATGATGCATTTCTAATGCTTATTTATCTATGGTATTTTAAAAGTTTATCTAACATATATTAACACAATTACTAAACGATACAACCAACAATTAGAAAATACTTCAAAGAATATAGTGGATGTTGCTACATTATTACTATAACTGATCTATAATACATATAAATAATGCTTAAGGCTAAAATTTTAAATGCAATAACAGAAAACATAAACATACCTCGATAGCTAAGCAGCAAACACAACAGTTCAAACCCTTGTCTATTGTTGGTTGGATACCTAATAAACAACACGTTATAAACCATATATTAACCAAATTGAATGTTTTATCATCAATCTTCTAATATTATAAACAAATATAAAGACTAATTTAATTTATGTCATCAATTTGAAATTAAATAGCTTAAGTTGAACTGCAATAATCAATTTGAAACGTAAAGTAATGGACACGTTCATTGATAATCAAATAGCTGAATGAAACAAAAATAACAATACAATCCTAAAAATCCCAAATATATGTCATCCTACTTTCCATAATCTACCAATCTACCAATACTTAATGTTCAAAAATTAAATAGTGCATTTAATTCTACATTGATCACACATTCATCACATAAACGTGGATCATCAATGTGAAAATAAAGTCGACCCCAACTATTTACAAAAGGATGTGTCATAATTGTCGTAACACAACTGTTACATCTATAAACCATGTTGTTGTGTCGGGATGTTTCAAATCGAACATCGTCACGCCCCAATCCGACCCATTTACCAACAGCCCTTGCCATAAGTTCTTTTGTCTCAAATCTACGATTCTTCAAGAAAACACCCCAATGTGATCCATGTTGATGTTTCAACCTTCTAATGTACATCATAGCTGCAACCAAATCATGTCCCCCCCGAACGCTACGTAACATAGCATCCATATATGTAGCTAATGGGATTGAATATCGAGCAGCATATCTGATCTCAATTAGCCCAATCGTGAAATAACCCATCTTAAAATATAACTCAGCACCATATATTAAGGTGATGATTGGATTTCCAAAGATCGTAGCATTGCATGAAACGACGACGACTGACTCTATTGTATATGTTCCATAAGGCACGATAAAGACGGAATGATTCGTAAACTTCTGGACAACGGAATGCATCTCGAAATAGCGGACAAACAGTGGCTAAGGTCCCAGCATCAATCTCATAGCTCTTGAGGACCTTAGCTAAAATGATAGCGATGACAGAAACCGGTAATCTATACATTTTAACTGCCTGTTGATAACAATACGCATTTTAATTGAATACAGGGGTAGAATTAGAACTCAAAATATACAAAAGTTAGAATAATTAAATTGATATTTAGTATGGGTAACAAATAGGTAACTTAGTGTATATATATATATACTATATCCTATTTATGATAGTTGATGAGACATGGGGAATAGTTAGAATTTTGTTATTTTTTTGCTATGTCGATTTAAACGACGCCTTTTACAATTCCCTTCTTCAATTATACTAATTTCTTCAAGTGTTTCATTGTTTCTACCCCACTTAAATTTATGCATTACTTTTTCGCTTCTTGCGATTTTCTTCCCAATCATAATTCTGTTTCTTCCTTTCTGTTTCTAATCATGTTTTTTTGTTATTTTTTATTATTCTTTTTAGAATTTTAATTTTTTACATTCACTTTTAATTGTTTAGGGTTTGTTCATCAAGGATTTTGGTACAAAGAAATTCACAATATTCCATCAATTTTATTAGTTAATAATTAATTCCTCCTAAATTTGTGTGGGCAGAACTCTTTTTATGAAATTAAGTTTTTTGTTTTTTCATCTCGATCCCAAACTTTTTCAAAATTATAATTTAAGTCTATATCAAATGTTTTAAATTTTGACTTGAAACGTCTTTTATTATGTGCTAAATTTCATAATTCCACTTATTTTTATTAATTTTTCACATCTACCTAAATATTTTTAGCTTTATAATTTTTTCGTATTTTAATATGTGCTAACTTTATGCTACTTATTTTTATAACGTATTCATGTGATAACATTTAATATTTCAATTTTAATATCTTACTTCTAATTTGATCTCACTAATAGTACTTATCCACCACTAAACTCTTATCATACTTATTTATAATCCGATGTGAACGATTAACTGATTTGACACAAAAAATTCTAACTATTTATTAAGGATAATTTTGTCAAACTGCTGCCATTTCTACTTAATGTAATCCTCTAGCAAAAATAAAACATTACAAAAAATAAAGGGCGAAGGGACTACAATTTTAACATATTTTCCATCAACTCAAGTCCTTAGTTTTTTTTTATTTGTTTGTGGGGAAAATTCCCTTATTGACAATATTGAGTTTGTTTATCAAGGATTTGGGTACATAGAAATTCACAATATTCAATTAATTTTATTAGCTAATAATTACTTCCTCATAAATTTGGGGAACAGAGTAAGTATTTTTTATTTTCTTGCTATTTTTTAAGGATAATTTTGTCAAACTGCTACCATATTTCTAAATTGTTTTATTAAAATTTAAAATATGTAATCGATAATCCACTATAAAGCGCGGACACCCATTAACTATTATATATACATATATAGTAAATTAATACTTTTCTTTTAAACAAAATAACACTATAAATATATCACTCATATTATAAAATAGAAAACAATATATAAACAAAACGTACACCATCACAATATAAATTTGAATAATTGGATGTTAGAAATATTACAAAATTATAGTGTTTATATATTTTCATAAACTTTCCCTAAATAATTTTTTAAACCCAATGTTAAACAACTTGATAGTGCTAAAGTTAAACCCTAACCCAAACCAAACCCTAACCCATTGTAGCCCAACATTGTAGTCCATCAGCTGACCATCCCATTGTAGCCCAACATTCTATTTCCGAAATCCCAGCCCAATACGTAGCCCAAACCCAAACCAAACCCTAACCCTAACCCATTGTAGCCCAAACCCAAACCAAGCCCTCCTATAAATACCCCAAGATGTCCAACAGTTACACGGTTCTAACCCTAAAATCCGAAATATCAGCCGCATCTCTCGGTTTCTCTCGTCTCTCTTGGTCTCTCTCGTCTCTCTCGGTCTCTCTCTCTCTCGGATGAACTTCAGCATGTTCTTACCGAGGGAGGTTCTTGAGATACATCATACAGCCGCAGATGTATTTCCGTCGAAGATTCGCCGTGAAAAGAAGTTTTCCGGCGCCTTCCGATGGCGGCGAAACTCTCTGTCTCTCCCTCTCTCTCGGTATCTCTCTTTCTCTCTCGGTAGAACAATCATCATGTTCTTACCGAGTGAGATTATTGAGATAAATCATACAGCCGCATGGATTGATTCCCGTCGAAGATCCGCCGTGAAAAGATGTTTTCCGGCGCCTTCCGATGGCGGCGAAACGGTAACTCTCTCTCTCTCTCGGTATCTCTCTCTCTCAGTACCTCTCTCTCTCTCGGTATCTCTCTCTCTCTCTGTATCTCTCTCTCACTCGGTAGAACTTCATCATGTTCTTACCGAGTTGTGATTATTGAGATTCATATTAAGGGACAAATCGGACTCACACTTTGATGGATTCCCGTCGAAGGTCCGCCGTTAAAAAATGGTTGCCGGCACCTTCAGATGGTAGAACGGGTACCACTCTTGCTTTCTCCTTTGAAAACGTTTTTGAGATTTATATTAAGAGACAAATCGGACTTTGAAAAGCGGACTCACCCTTGCTTTCTCCTTTGAAAACGTTTTTCATGAATTTTTAATTTCGAGTTTATTTAAATTTTTCTATCTTCTCACTCTCACGGATCGGTGGAACGGGTACCGTGTTCTCACCGATTACTGAGTTTCTTTGAGGGAAAGTGCCACAACCACCGCGTCTGTCCGCCGTGGATAACTGTTTCCCGACGGACTTCAAAGGCGGCGAACACGATTTAACTTCTAAATTCAAAAATCGGACTTCTTTATGTTTTACGTTTTATCTTTCTAAAAAAATTCAAAAATAATTTGTTCATCCATGCTCCTATCGGTAGAACATCATCTATGCTCTTACCGAATTACGAATGTACTACAAGGTTATGAAAACAGAGTTGCACTATGAACATCAGGGTACTACCACGGAAATGGTATATTTAAATTATTCTTATTGAATATCAGAGTGCAATTATGAATGTCTACTATGTACAAACAGAACTTAATTTTTTATAATTTCAACCAAATTTCAGTGAATATAATCTCAGCAAGCCACCAAACTGTTCATTTCATCAATGGCACTAAAATGTAAGTTTTTCGGTTGAGTTTCTGTATCAATATCTTAGTCGATTGAGATTAATCTGTAAATCGTTTCTTTCTGTCCTTTTCTACATTTTCTCGTTCCATACAATCTTACTGACATAATCCACTATTTTCTTTTTGGTTGAGTTCTGTGGTCAATCACACCCAGAGTTTGGGCAGCAGTCTAAGCAATTCAAAATCAATAGTGATACAAGCAGAACAACAAAGGTATTATTTTCTTCATTGTATATTTAATGTTTACGGTTGTTCAATCTCAAACTGATTTATGAAACTGAAGCAAAGATAATCAAACGAACCTTTTTTGTTTCGGATTTGAGTTGATGAACTTCCTGAAGTGAAGAGATCCAAGCTTTCTACTTTCTGCTTTCTGCTGTTATTTTATGATAACTTAAGATTAGCAACTGATAATTAAATCTTTAATATTAAGAAATCTACTATGTTTTACCTCGGGAATTGAACTGCAAAATCACCAAACCTTCTGTGCTTTGGTAGGTTGATGAATTTATAGGTCAGCTTAACATGTTGATTAAGTGTTTGAAACTATCTTAACTCTATAGTGATAAGATTGTTTTGAATTAGTTGTTTTTTCGGATCAACATCTATGATATGTATTTATCCGCCACATTATAATAGTTTCAGAAGTTAAAGTTTTCTCAAGTTAGAGTTCTAGTTGAAGACTACTTATTATCTGATATTGTTTGTTGTTTTATTAATTTCGAGTAAGTTGTAAATTACATTACTGTTTAATTACATGGAAGTGGAAATCTGATTATTTCTTAATAATCTGTTTTTAGTTTAACAGGGACTTTAATATGAATTATATCAAACTGTTTCGTTCTGCCTAAGCATAATCTTATCAGAAGTTAACCTTCTCTTGAGTTAGAGTTCTAGTTAAAGTGTACTTGTTATGTGATAATGTCTTGTTATATAAAACTACATTAAGTGGTTATTTCGTTCTGCCCACATGGGTTTTTGTTTAAAATATATTAGTCATCACTAATTACTAAGCACTAATACTAATATTTATATTAATTGTGCTTTTAATGAACAATTTACAGAACTTCTGAATTTTAAATGTTGGATAAGCGTCCCACTGACATACAAGTTACTACCAAAGTTACCAAAGCATCATTGTGGTAAATTCTTTATACCCCTTATCATCTATATTATTTTGTTATATATCGTTTCATAGATTGAATGTTCGCCCACTGAGATGCTTACTCTGTTGGGTTAGGAAAGTTGTAATGTTGTGGTTTTATTGTTTATTCCGCTTTAATTTCTTGCATGTGTTATATCTATTGTTTATGTGCTTTAATTTATTGTGCTGACGTGAGTGATAATTTTCATAAAAGATAGCCAAATAATTAGAAAACATAACTTTTAACTCAAGAAATCAGAGATTTTGTATTTCATGAAAGTGGGTTTTTTTAAAGAAATTATCATATTAATCGAGCGCTTAATCTACTTTATGAAGGATATAGATACCATACATGTGGATGAATGATAAAGGTACCACACATGTGGATGAATAATATAAGTAAATAAAGAAATGATTTTTTAAAATAAAACATTGAGTAGTGGTTGATGTTAATGGTACATCTTAATTGTTAGGGTGGTCCTAAGTCTTTTAACCTCAGCTTCGAGCTCTTCAATCCTGGCTTTGAGAATTTTTGATTGCTCATCCGCCTCTTTCTTCTGCTCTGCCTTCCTGTGGTAGTATTTTTGAAACACTTTGCTTTCTTGTTGAGCTTCTTTCATATCCTCATAGTTAACATCAACAATCTCAATATCTAGCCTAGACTTAAGTGAAAGAACAGCCTTTCTAGCTGCTGCATTTTCTGCTGCCCATGCACTGTCATGGGAGCCCCCAGAGTCGAAAGAAGCACCCTCATCAATGTATGGGTATATCACATCTAGTTGTGATGCAAACCTGTCTCCAACTTTTGTTGTTTCAAAGTTGGAGACTCCCAAACCATATTTCTCTGTAATTTTGTCCAGAATTTCAATACAATTGACATGGAACATCAATCTGTCACAAAATTTAATATATTAGCAAATAAAATATAAACAAATATAATAGAGTTACTGTTATACTCACTGAAAATCCATTGGTCTAGAAGAAGAAATGCGAGTAGAGCTCACACAATTGTTGCTCTTCTGCTTAGAGTAGCCATCTTATATAGTTAGGGTTTGTTTTGGAAGGCGGGATAATTTTAAAAATTGCCGCCAAATTTTTGATGTTTACAAGTCATCTTAGCATTTAACATTTGGTGTATGCGTGATGTTTTTAAAAATTTGCAATTCTTTCCCTCCATTTTGATTTCTTTTATGAAGCCCAACGAAATTTTTAAAAATTGTATATTTTTCGATTTGTTTTAACTTTTTGAATTTGTTGTGTGTGAAAATGGTTTTCATAATAAGATTTGAAATCGCCAAATGAACAACGAAATTTTTAATGATTATTTTAATTTGTCTACTTTTCGATTTGTTTCAACGTTTTAAATTTATTGTATATGAAAATGGTATTAAAAATTAGATTTGAAATCGCCAAATGAATTTAAAAAAATGATTTTGTTTAGATCGTTAAAATTGCATTTTTATTTCCTATTTAAGGTCAGGTTTCTTTTTTTGCCTCATATAAGCATACTACATTATTTACATGATTTGATTTAGTATAATCTTTTTTTTTAGTATAATCTTTTTTTTTAAATGATGTTATTATATTATTGCTTGCAATATAATGTTCTAATTTTTACATTTTCATAATTTAAAGGTCATTGATTTTAACGTTCTTTTATCATTATAGATTCTATTTTTGGTGATAGAATGTTTGTCGCATAACATAATTTTAGAACCAATTTTTATCTTATATAAAGAGAAATGACTGTAATGGGAAACTCTAAATCTTAAGAAAAACCATGGTCTATCACATTAGAAAAATCAATAAACATCTAAGAATTGAGAGGCAAAACCCTACTAGCATATGTCATAACTCATTAGAATATTTAAAAACAACCTATTTTGCTAGAGATAAAGTAAATAGTTGAGCGGTATCCCTGAGATTCCTTCAATCATCTTTGTGGCATGAACATACCAATGCTGACTTCCTGCTCTTCTTAATCACCTGCTTTCCTTCCCCAAAATCCAAAATTGTTTCTGCAACTCTTGATCTTGGTTCGGTGTTATCACGAGGGTGAGGGAATTCCAGCCTCCTCTTTGTTCCTCCGTTTATTGCTCCTCGGATATTAATTGGGGACATGACAATGCTTTTGTCTGCGTTGTCAATGACATTGGCAACCGCGGCAGCAAGTGGTTGGTTGCTATCCTTAAGCTTATGTTCAATTATAATAAAGTATTTTAATACTATAATCACGATTTTAAAATAACGGAGTATTGAAGGAAAGTAAAATGTATTGATTGAAAGTAAAACGAATTACCTGGTGTTCCAACAAATTGATTTTGGCTTTCAGATCTCGAATCTCTGACTTCAATTGCTTATTCAACCTTCCTTTTGATTTGGATTCGATTGTCAGGCTTTCCACCTGAAAACCTAACTTCTTCATCTTAGTATAGTTATGATCGCATATACTGAAACTAAAATGCTTCTCCAACTCCCTCATCATTTCCTTCGAAGCCTCTTCTTTGCTACTATTAGGATCTCTGAGAGATTGGCCTAAGCAAATTATATCCTCTTTTGGGTAAGTTGGTTTAGAAAGGGAAACAATGATCCATGTGAACCATTGAGGGATGCCATTCTTATTGTGTGCCTCTGTTATAACAGATGGCTTTGGTTGGTCAAAATAATCTAGAACGTTCATAAGGAAGCAAAAGTGTGAAACATGAATAAAACCCATTGAATCAAGCTTGGTGTTGGACAATAGATGTGTATGAGTTAACTCAAACTCGTATAACCTTTTTATAGTTTATTTCAGTTTCGAAAAGATAAGGATGAATAACTAAATCTGTTTTGATTTTATAAATTCGAAACTAACAATATATAGGAAAGATGAGGACGCATCCGATATTTCTGTTGACTCAAACAGTACTATTTTGTTTTTACGAATTTAACATTCTTTTTATAGTGATTTTTAGATATAAAAGATGAGGACGAATCCCTTATTTGTGTTTACTCAATTCCTTTTTGATTTTATAAATCTGATTTTATAAAAATATGTATGATTTGCAGTGTACTATTTTATTTGAACGGTAATATAGATTGTGGCAGATTATATTGTTTCGAATTTAACAATTTTTTTATAGTGATTTTGAGTTATGAAAAGATTAGGATAAATCTGATTTTCTAAAAATGTATACGATTCGCACAGTATACTAAAACCATATTTTTTAATATTATGTATTTGATATAGTTTGATATATCTCTATATTTGTGAACTAATTACTTACGGATTACATAATGTAACAATTTTTTGATTTCGTTAAACTCAATATTTTTGTGAAATCTCCTGATTAATATTTCATTTTTAATTTATTTTCCAATTTTTTGCAAAAAAATTCATAAAACTTAATACTACACTGACAAATGGTACGATTTGTATATTTTTATAAAATCTTGTACATATTAACCATAACTTTGAAAATATGATATATAACAACTTGTATAAACATATTTTTCGAACATTTTAGAATATATGTTAGTTTCTAATGTTTTTGTATGAACAGTAGGCGTACTTTCATTTACGAATTTTTGTATAGTTGTTCTGTATTGCGCAAAAATATAATTCATTGTGTAGTTGTTCTGTATTGCGCAAAAATACAAAAAAAAAACAATTCGGTGAAATGACTAAAAAAGACCCTATAAAAGTTAATCTCCAAATAAAAACAATGTCGAAAATTTGTACACCTTTTGTGTACTCATTATTTTCCTAGTACTATAAATATATTACAAGTTCTTCAGATAATATCTTCATCCGACATGTCATCACTAATAGTGATAGGGTTTCCCTGTGATCCGACAGGGTTTTCTTCATCTTTTGGTGGGTCTGCCATCACCCTTATACTGATAGCCATCCTTTTGGCTGGTGGAGCTTGATCTTCAATTGTAGGGTTAAGCATGGATGCCATAACCTGTTTGAATGTTTGATTATTAACTTGTGGGCCAAAATTGAATTATTTTGCATGGATTATATCACTGATTATTATATACTAACCTCTTCAGCTAGGCCTTCAAAAGAAAGATTTATAATAGTTGCTTCTACAATTAGCTCGTCGACTAATTGGATAATTATTTCTCTGGCATGCTCAAAATGAATGTTGTTAACCTGCAAACAGAAGTGTACATGATATAATTTCGAAAATTTCGCGAAATAATTTTCGAATCAACAACTTACAGTTTCTTGAAGTTTTTCAATCTTCATGTATAGGGCGTTCAAGTCCTGTTGAAGTTCATCTAATGATGATCGCATCTCCTGCATCTCCTCCATGCTAGACATCATATGAATAATTGAATACTGTGTACCAGACTTCTCAGGAACAGTGACGAATTTTTTCGAGATTAATATGAATTATTGAATCCTCTGCACATAAGTTCTGTATTTATAGTGTGTGTATCTAGGGTTTTGAGTTTGAGATAAGATTTTCGAATTTTTGTGATAAGTTCTGTTGGAGATTTATTGTAATCGAATAGTAATTTGTATAGGTCTCTCTATTTGTTGTTATCTGCATTTTTAAAAAATTATGAAATTCAGTCATTTATTTAAATAGGTCTCTTCATAAAAACGAATTTTTTTGATTTTAACGAATTAAATTGATTTGACACGTGGCAGCTTCTCCTTCAGTATGAACCTGTTTATATATTAATAGTAGATGGTTAGAGGTGGCTGATGATTGATCCTTGGCATTTTCTTCCATATTTGTGCTCTATTCTGCTCTTGATGTCTGAGTTTTAGGGGAGTTAAATCATCATCGGGTTAATTTTAAGGTAATTTTTTGGGGCTTAGATTGTAATTTTTCCAAACTTAGGGTTATTTTTTTATTTTAAAAATTTTGGGGTCAAATTGAGCATGAAGATATACTCTGTAACGGAATATTCCGAAAATATTCTCTCCGTTAACTGTCTCAGTGATAAAAATGGTCTAAAAAATAAACTCAGTGGTAAAAAGGTTAAAAAAAAAATACAGATGGCGAAAAAGGACTAATTTTCGAAATAATGGCCAAAAAGATCTATATCTAGTGAATAAACTTTAATGGTAAAAAGCGACTTTTTCAAATTCTCTCATTTCTGCTGAGCGTATGGGGGTAATAAAAGAAAAAGGAAGAAAAGGTGGAGTCTCTCTACTCTGCCCGGAAAGAACAGGGGACGTTTCCAATGTTCGATTACTTCATCATCTTTCTAATCTTTAGAAAATCTCACTCTGTCTTTATAAAAATGGTTTACTTACAACTAATCCCCCCATAATTATATTCAAAACCCATTTTTGGTCGCCTATTTATCACCTCTCTTCTTCAATCCATTCTGCACAAACTCCCAACAGCTACACAACACAAACATTTCATCAATTGCTTGCTTCAGCAGTTCAGCTGCAATTACACAGTGACCTGAAGAACAAAAAGAATGGTTTGCAAGAATGTGTCTGAGAAGCCAATCCCAAGGCCTAAGCACAGGAAGGGCTTATGGTCACCTGAAGAAGACCATAAGCTCAGAGACTACATCCTCAAACATGGCCATGGCTGCTGGAGCTCTGTTCCCATTAATGCAGGTTAGTCTACCTGTGTTTTTCTTTCTTTTTCTTATTTTCTTCTGAAAAATCCAAACTTTTTCTTCTTTTGGGGTGTGAACAGGTTTGCAGAGAAATGGGAAGAGTTGCAGGTTGAGGTGGATTAATTACTTGAGACCAGGCTTGAAGAAAGGAAACTTCGGTGTTGAAGAGGAGGAGACAATTCTCACCTTGCATTCCATGTTAGGCAACAAGTAATTAACCAGATTTACAAATTACAATCTGTCTTGTCTTTTGTCTGTAACATTCATTAACACCGGATTCTGTGTTTTGTTACGATCAGGTGGTCTCATATAGCCAATCACTTGCCTGGAAGAACAGATAATGAGATAAAGAACTACTGGCATTCCTATCTGAAGAAGAGTACTGTGGCAAAACCTAATCAACAAGAAACAGAAACTCATCCTACGCCGAGTCTTAGCTTGGAGAACACGCCATCTTCTTCTTCCTCCTCCTCCTCCATGAACGAATCCAGTGCTCAAATATCTGATAATCAGCAAGAGGCGAAGCAGATGGGTGTTCAGCTCCCCAAGGTGTTCTTCGCCGAGTGGCTGAGTCTGGACCGTGTTCAGCAGGAAACCCTCATGGACAAGGCTAAGACAGAGACAGTCCCTTGTTCTTCTTCCATGGAAGTGGTTGATAGCTCTTATGGGGATCTGATTAATGATGATGAGTTCTTCGGTTTTGGGTTTGAGCTGCAGGAAGACCAGAACTCGGTTTTCGGGGACCAATTTTGCAGCGGATTTCAGATGATCGATGATATGATGTACATATGATGATCAGTGGAGTTATTGCATTTTTTTTTTACAGGGGGGCGTGGAAAGGAAGAATAACCTCTAATTCTACTTGAAAGTTACTAGGAGTTATATACCTAACGTAGGGTGCAAGAAAGAACAAAGGAATGGGTTTAATTAGTGGTTATTCTTCCTCATTTAATTTGGCTGCTTCCTGGAGGACCAGTTAAAAGAATTGTGCAGCAGCTTCCTTTTATTCCTTCTTTTCGTTTTCTCTTTCTTTTTTTTTTCTTTTCCTTTGGGACGTTTGTAGAAAAAAAAAGTAAAAAGAAAAGGTTTTTTTAGTCATAAAACAATATGAAATCCAAAATTCAGTAAGTTGATGGCATGGTTATAAGACAAAAGTCAAGCTCACAATTCATTACTGTTACTTGAGTGAGAAGAAAAAGGATGAGTGCGAGTATTCTTCCATAATCATGTAGGGGTGCATGGTGTAACTTTTTATTAATGAGTAAATTGCACCAACTATACCTAAACTATACCCATTCTTATAAATCTATACCATAACAATTTTTATTTTTATTTTTTGCAAAAACGGCTCTAAAGTATGAGTTCGTTGCAAATCTATACTTGTTGTTTAACCTCTGTTTAAAGTTAACGGAAATCATTGTAAAATGCTCAAAATGATCCTTAGGATTTTTGAAATATGTTAAAGACCCCTCTAGCTTTATAATTTTATATTTTGAGTCATTATTCTTAATTACTTATGTATTATTTCAAATAAAATTTAGAAATCAATAATATTAGTTATAGATTGCATCTAAAATATACAAATTTTTTTTTATCAAATATGAAAACAAATGTGTAAAATAATATAGTAGTAATTATCAAAATAAAATGTGAAAATGAATAAATATTTTCTAAAAAGTTCCAATAGTTATATTAAAATAGTTAGATGTTGTACTTTACGAAAATATTTTAATACCTTTTTTATTTTATTTTTAGAAAATAAATATTCATTTTTACATTTTCTTTTGATAATTACTATTTTTTCGCAATAAAAAGTAAATTTTTAAAAAATATTATTATTGATATCATTTGAAACTTTTGTTTTCATATTTGATATTTTTTGGATATTTTAGAATCAATATATAGTTAGTATTCATGATTTGGAATGAATATTTAAAACAATACACATATAATTAAGAATAATGACTCGGAAAGTAAAATTTTAAAGTTAGACGGGTGTTTAACACATTTCAAAAATCCTAATGGTCAATTTGAGCATTTTAAATAAAATTTCCGTTAAGTTTTAACAGTGTTAAATCGCATGTATAGATTTACAGCCTACACATACTTTAGAGCTATGTTTACAACAAAATTTTGTCAGGTATAAATTTGTAACAAGGAGTATACTTTAGATATAGATTGTCCAATTTACTCTTTTATTAATACTAGTCCATAGTAGCTCACACATTAATTATTGATGTAAGATTTATTTCCATCAATTCGCGTTGCTTAAGAAAAAAAGTATTTACGTCATGAGTGTAGAGGGTATTACTTCAATATTCTTTTGTATTAAGATGCATCCAATAATAGCTCCGAATAATTATTTCAAGTTGTAGTATTTTAAATAATTTTATAATGGAACTGAAATCAAATGGTTATAGCTAGATGTTAATAGCTTTTTAAAGTAGTTTTTACGTTTCGAAAAAATTATTTTAAAACGTTTTTACGTTTCGAAAAAACTATCTACGGGTAGCTCTAGCGTTTAATTGTAACTATTTAATTTTAACTATTAAAAAATTATCCAAAAAATTACAACTACTTGAAATAGTTATTCCCAAACGTGGATGTAACAGTTTTCTTCACCTAACACATTTTTTATGGAAATCATGCATCATTACTCCTGAGGTTAGAGCTAATTTTTAGTTTACCCCGGTTTTCAGAAATCATATTAATATTTTGGCGAACAACTTTAGAAACTTCCATCTACCATAACTCTTGTATGTTTTACCACTAAAAGGTGTGACCCATATGCGTTTTGTAAATTAAACCCATAGTGTCCGCACCTCACTCTTTATGGTTGCCCCATGTTGCTATTAGGGTGAAAATTGAACGAACAACTCGAGATCGGCTTAGATTTGAATCGATTAAAAACTTCTTTGTGACTCGTTCCAATAATCACCAAGCCGAGCTTGTTCAGATTTTTAAGCTCGATACGTATTTCAAACAAAACTTCAATATCTAGCTACTCATCAGCTCAACTTTATATTAACCTTTTCTATTGATATAAGAGAACAACTTAAGCTCAGCTCTAGTTCGATTGATTAAAGTTCGTTCGTAGTATGGTTAAAAAAACCGAACCGGGTATTGAACCGTAAAGTTAGTGATTCAAGGTTTAATTGGTCAAATCGGTTGAACCGGTGGTTGGACGCGTTATTTTTATATTCTTATAAATTATTAATAAAGTGCCCATCTTATAGAACTACAACAAAGTAATTCATATAATAGTGCATATTTTTAAGAATCAATAAGAACTATTATTATTTACTTAAAAGATGAAAGGTTAAAGTAATAATTGTAGAGAATATAAAGGCTTATTTGTACAAAAAATAAAACTTTATGGATGATTTAAAATTATGTAGATAAAACCCTAATATTGACTCTCACTTCTCAATTAACTTTGAATTTGTTTTTTTTTTAAAAATTAAATTTGAGTTTTTCACCTCATTTTTGCCGAACTCATGAGGTAACATTTTCCAACAAGAGTTCCCTTGACCATAACACTAAGAGGATGTAGAAGAACTGAAAATAACAGCAATTTCCTTATTTTAAATGGAAATCATACTTCTTTTCAACTCTGGCTACTTTTCAACCAGTGTTCTAGTTCTACTATATTTTTATATTTTTCCGAAATGACGTGTGAGACTTTGCCTGTCTACAAAACACTTAATAATTAGTCTCATCTCTTTGGTGTGATCATCCTTAATCTATAAAATTAATCCTGTAGCTTCGTTATGTCCCTTCGTCTAATGATTAGTAAAGTTAGATTGGATGTAGAGATTAAGATGAATGGTTGCACGTGCGTGTTTTTAGACTTTTTCCAACTTAAAAAGGAAGAAAAAGAAAATATGGTGTATCCAAGTTTTATAATTTGTGGAAAGAAACAAAAAGAGAAAAGCAAAAAAAAAAAAAAACAGAGAGATCGAGAGGCTAATCGATCACAACTGTAAGATAAAATGATAAGATGATACAAGTGGTAGTAAAAGGTTTCCTTGAACAATTAATATTTGACAATCCAAAATGGTAAAAACTATTATCTCCATACTTAAATAATTGATTCATTTGTTTTTGTGTTTTTCAATATTTAATTTATGATTTTTTTCATAAATATTTAGATATTTAAAGTTAAATAACTTATATACATATCATAATTTACAATATACTACTTTTCTAAATGTATTTTTAAGAAATTGTTTTCCACTATTTATCTTTATAAATATTTGACTCAAATATTGAAACGTGAAAGTCAAATAGATCAATTATTTGATGACAAATGGAGTATTTTTTTAGACAAGTGGAGTATATATGCAACAAAAAGAAAAAAAATCGTGATTAATGAATCGTAATAGATATTTAAGTGCATTTGCAATCAAACATAATAAATGATCTAAATGATTAATCAAATGTATAAACAAGGTTAATAAGCCTATTAAAACTTATCTACATACTTAACTAACATGCTTATTTAAGAGTTGACTCTCTATGTGACTACCTTCCCTTGTTCTAAAGAATGGAAAAACGGGAGCCGAAGCATGAATGTAGAGTGTATTTTTGTGCCATTGACTTAATGTTGCTGTTTTTCAATGCTTCATTTTTTTCTCTCATACCATACCCCAATTGTCACTTTGCCAGGTGTAACTATCTTGAACAAAACCAGGGTTTTAGTTTTTCTCGGGGTAAATTACTGAAAAACCCCTCCAGGTTAGCCTCTCATGAACCAAAACAGCTGATTAGTGATTTTTTTTACGTCAAATTAGTGGATTAATCACCTAATTACACCTCAAACTTTTTAACACTAATATTTCTAATTTTCTACACTAAAAGTTTTAACTCTTCACATTTTCACCCACGATCTCCCATTGTCTCCTCTTCCTCTTTTGGGGCTCAACTCATTGGGGTTCTATGAACAGAAATGATACTTCTTCGACATATGAAACAGTATCGTTTAGACAAAATTCGCATTGGCAAAAGTACTGGGGTGTACCGGCCGATTCGGCCGTTTCGGTCGTGCCGTGTGCCGGCCGAAATGAAGAAAACAACGGTACAGGGACTTAAATGAACATTTTTTAAAAGTTTGAGGATAAAATCACGAATAAAAAATATATACTAAATTAAAGAAATTAAAATACAAAATCAGAAGATTCAGAAAAACTTCACACCAATTGTTTTGGAATCTGTTAATTATGTTACAGAAAGACACAATATATTAATCTATTTTAGATCCATGCTATTTAAATTTGTTTTACACTTAAATTAGTTTCTGATGTTGACTAATAAGATCAGTTAGGATTATCATATTTATATTTCTCCAGACTTACAGTTTGTAATTTAAAAAATTAATTTACCTCATTCGTTTTTTTTAATTCTCTTAGTTATTATCTTTAGTTCTTGTATGTAGCTATTAAAATACAAAATCAGAAGATTCAGAAAAACTTCACACCAATTGTTTTGGAATCTGTTAATTATGTTACAGAAAGACACAATATATTAATCTATTTTAGATCCATGCTATTTAAATTTGTTTTACACTTAAATTAGTTTCTGATGTTGACTAATAAGATCAGTTAGGATTATCATATTTATATTTCTCCAGACTTACAGTTTGTAATTTAAAAAATTAATTTACCTCATTCGTTTTTTTTAATTCTCTTAGTTATTATCTTTAGTTCTTGTATGTAGCTAGTAAATGTTTACTTACTACATTCTTTTTATTTTAGTCAGATAGGTGATCACCCAAATACCGCAGGTAAAAAATTTGCAATCTTTGATTCATTTTCAGGTGTGTGTGTGTGTGTGCCGGTACACTCTTTCCGGTACAACCGGTATACCCCCGGTGTAACGGTACTGTCTCGTATCCTGGCAAAACGGTACGATAACCGGTAATATTTAATACCATGGAATAACCGCCAATCCACCTCCTAAGACCCAGCCAGGCCAACACACCCCAACTCACACTCACACTTACCCAACCCGAGTCTCATGCCTCTACCGCGGTCGGTCGCGGTAAAGGTTTTTTTTATATAAATTTAAAATTGATAAAATATTGATGTAATTGTGTGTAAATTTATAATTTAAATTAAAAATGTATTTAAAAAAATAATTTCAAATGCAAATATATATATATATAATAAATTGTCAATTTATACCAAAATATAATAATATTTACAAAAATCCTAAAAGTGGTCGTTTGGGTCAGCGTTAAAGTAATCAACAAACTCATCGTCCTAAAGCGCTGTAAGCCTGTCTAAGAATGTTCGTCGATGCAGCTGCTGGATCGGCATCTCGGGCCGATAATCCCCATGGGGATGCGTGAAGCCCATGCCCAAGTAAACATTGGGTCGCGGCTAAGGATGCTCGTACTGAGGCATCGGCTGTTGGAAGGGCTGAGGCTAGGACGATGATCCAGCTGACAAGTGCGGTGGCGTCGCGCTAAGCGTACCCCCCGGAACGATCACCGACCATATGTTGCTAACAGCCGCATCGAAGGATCGCAACATGTCCGCCTTCCAAGCCTCGAGAGCAGCAACGTCCCGACCAACCCGACCCTCGAGCGCCGCAACCCGACATCTGAGGTCACAGATCTCATTCTTGTCCCTCTGATGCTGGTCCTCAAGCCCAATCACGTGCTGAAAGTTAAAATGAAAAAATTTTAACATTTGAAATATAAAAAAACAAGCTAAATTATAGAATTTAATAAAATGACAATTTAATTACCTGAGATCGTTGAGGTGGCTCGAAGCGCTGCTAATGGCTAATCTGGGGTGGGACACTGACCCAACGTTCTCTAGTGGGCTGGCCCACAACGGATTTGTAAATCTCATCATCGATCGCCGGGAACGGCCCCTGTTCCCCATACTTCTCACACTACGTGGGGAGGAGAGGCCTCACTGCGGCCTCAGGTGCAGTTGGCCCGTGGTACCAACTGCGGCGAGGGCCGCAGTGAATGCCGCGGTAGAAATGTCCACAGTTTCGAACTCACTGCGGCTTCGGCCGTGGTACGTACTGCGGCCTTACTGCGGTCATGGCCGCAGTAACCGGTTTGAATAATTAAAAAAAAAAGTGGACGAATCCGGATGAATGTTCATCCGGATTCGTCCAAGTGAACCCAGAAAACGAAGAAGAAGAAGAAGAAGAAGAAGAAGAAGAAGAAGAAGAAACAGAAGAAGAAGAAGAAGAAGAAGAAGAAGAAGAAGAAGGAGAAGATGAAGAAGAAAACAGAGAAGATAAATGGGAGAGAAAGAAGAGGAAAACAGAAGAAGAAGAAGAAGAAGAAGAAGAAGGATGAAGAAGAATTTAAGAAGATGATGATGAAGGGGAAGATAAAAAGAAGATGAAGAAAAAAAAGATTAAAGGAGAAAGAAAGAAAAGAATATGAAGAAGAAGTGAAAGAAGATGAAGGAGAAGATGAAGATGGAAGAATGAAGAAGATGAGAAAAAATGTGAAGGAGGCGGATGAAAAAGAGAAGAGAAACCCTAAAAAAAAAATTTTTACTGCGGCCAAGGCCGCAGTAAATCTTACTGCGCCAGCAACTGGGCCATTTACTGCGTAAATGGGCTTACTGCGGCCCAAACCGCAGTACGGGCCGCAGTAAGAAATGTCTTCCCCACGTAGTGTCAACCATACGCATCATGTACTCCTCCTAAGTAATAATAAAAAGAAACTTACATTAAATAATACTAAAAGAAATACTAATTTGAATTTAAGAAAGTAAATGAATAATACCAGAACGGTCAATTCCTTCCCAAGCCAAGCCTCCCCGAACTCCTCCTGACGCAGTCAGTGCTCAGCTTATTTGGACTATCCAATAGTATTTATGAAGTAATTAATTCTTTTATAAATTAAATAAATTAAATTTAGATATTCGCCGGATGATAATTTCTTCAAAGATTGAGATTAGAAGAGAAAAATTGAAAGGGGAAGATAAAAATAGTAAAGTGTTGTTTGTGAAATCGGAAGGGAGGGGCTGGAAGTATATATAGAAGGCTTAATCGGAAGGGTTATCGCTATTTAACCGCACTATTACCATGCCCACCCACATGCCTACCCATGAGACGGATAACTTCCAACTTTGCCCGTTGTACATTTCAGTTCTATTAATGTTTAATTTTACAAATGAGTCCTAGGTTTTTCTTTAAAAATGTGTTTGATTTTACTGAATCCTATAACCACTTGGAACACTTAAGCTATGCAATATTCACTCGTTCACAAAGACATCCTTCTGATCATTAGTTGTCTTGGATTTTTTATCATTAGAACATCTCCAACAGCTTTCCCAAAAGTTTATTTAAAATGAGGAAGCAAAAATCATATTCTCCAAAAAAACAATTTGTTCTAACTCCAACAGCTTCCCCATTTTGAAGAATTATATATTTATTACAAGAAAAAAATATTCTACATATTTGAATAATAATTAATGAATTATTTGGAGAGATAAGAGATATAAGAGATGAAAGATGTTTAAACTAATCACATGTAGCCAAAAAATAGGAGAGATGTTGAAAAAAGTAGATTTTAGGAGACTCTAAAATTTGTAGAATGTTTCAAATTTTGGAAAAACTCCACGTTTTTTCCGATCATTCCGCATTTTAGAGAGTGAGATATGGAAGCTGTTGTACCAATAAAATCGAACAACTTGCTGTTGGACCAATAAAATGCACAACAAGCTGTTGGACCAATTTTACACAAGTTGATTTTATGGGCCGAAAAGCAACATAGGGCACCGTTAACGGGCTTTAGTATAAGCCCAACAGCCGCACACGTCCGCTATTCCCTCCCAGATTCTCTTCGGCGACGGCGGTGACAGAATAAAATATTCCAGTTCATTCCATCGCCGAACTTGCACTTTCTTTTCCTTGTACCCTGCATTTATGCAGTTACTTCCTTATGTTACAAAGTACTACTATTTCCTGTTTTCCCGCAATTAAAATTGATGAATTTTAACAAAACTATTCCTAATTTCTTGAAAAGAGAGAATTCAGAGGTTGGTGCAGAAATATTTCTCATGTTCGTAATCAAGCAACCAAAAAAAAATACTACATGAAATTAGGAGGAAGCAAGAAAGCAACTCGAGTATCTTTTACTCAATAAATAAATTTACTTGCTTGCTTGTTTGTCGCCGCCGTTGAAGACTGCCGGAAAGTAAGTTTAGCTTGTGGCGCAAGGCATGTCGTCTGCGTTATGGCCGGCCGGAGATGAATGAATGGCCAATGCAATTCAATTGGGCTTTTCAGGCCCAAAGAATACAATGCGGTCAAGACTTGTCGTAAATATATCATACACCATAATTTACCATTCGATCATGCATACAAGTGGAAGGAAGAACAAACATTTGTAAATCCCTGCAGTCTCATTTCTGAGCACTGCAATAGTTCTGCAGTATGATTCATATAGCAGAGTAGGCATAGTCATCTTCCACAGCAGGCTGAGAAGAAACCGCAATTGCAACGAAAGCACCATATAAAATGGTAACCACAGCAGTGAAGTTAACCAAGAAGGCCTCACTGCCATACTTCTCCAGCCCCGTGCTCTCAAGGAACGTCAACTTCTCCAAAAACCCTATCGCCGAATTCGCCACCGCCAACACGTACACCACCATCCCCAAGATTACGTGCCACGGTAGCGATTCGCCTCGCAGTCCACTCGATCCACCGGGGTAAAAGAACACAGCGAACCCATATATCCACTGCAAAATTTTAGTTTCCTCATGTGTGCTGACAACTTTTTCCCAAATGTGCAATTGAGTCCTCGACGTTTCAACTTGCGTGTATACGTACCTGGATTCCGTAGAGGACGATGACTCCTATTCCGAGCCAGGAGTGGAAGCTGTAGAGATTCGCAATGTTGCTCTCGTTGTGGTACTTGAAAGCGCAGTAGACGCCGATGATTCCAAGAATCAGGGCGATGGCGTGGAGGACAAGGTGGATCACTTTTTTCACTTCCTTCTTCAGAGGGAGTGACTTGTAACTTATAATAGCTGCATTTAGTTTTGTCACAAACCAAATTTCTCAAGAGTCTACACAGAAGATCAAATAATGGACCAACCATGAACTGATCACACACTACTCATGAAGTTTCAATGACAAAATTCAAACATTGATGATAATTAAATTTAATTAACCCACAGGAAAACCTCGTTAGTTAATTACCTTCTCCTCCTATTATGACTAATCCAATCAACATGAGAACAGGATGTAGCTGCAAGCCAAAATAAAAAAAAATTTAATAAGAGAGAATATAAAAAGGACAGAAAATGGTCGTGGTGGTGGTGGACTGGTGGTCATGCAGGTAGCGGTAGCGGTGCAGTAGGGATAATAGTCGTAGCAGTGGTAGTAACTTTTTGAATATGAAAGGAAATCCTAATTAGTGTTCAGAAATTTCTCTTTTTTTTAAAAAAAAATCACACATAAGAAGAGAATAATATGTTTAAAGAACGACTTAAAAGGAAAGTTTGATGAGTGGCATAAATGCTCATGTTGGTTAGTTAAGGCGGTGGAACCACGTGAAATTAATAGTACAGGTACTAACTTACCCATTACTCCAATTTGGGTAAGTGGCGGCTTACTCTAAAAACGGTACCAACCAAATGAGATGGCAATTAATTATCTAGTAAAACAAAACAGCATCATGTGATTTTATTTTTCTAAAAAACTGTGTTTCATAAGAGTAATATGGAGTACGTTTGGTTTTATTTTTCTAAAAAACTGTGTTTCATAATTGCACTCGAAATTAGTAGTGAAATAATGGAACAAGAGGAGAAAATTGAGGACTAAAGTAGCAAAATATTTTCCAGAAGCATCCAAATCCCATCCAAATAACTGGGAACAAACAATAACAAACTCAAATTCTCAAAATATCAGATGAAATTCAAACTTGGTTCCTACAGGATAATAATCCATCAGCTAAGGATTATCAGACCAGTACTGAAAAACTAAGGAGGTTGATGAATGATAGATGGCAGGAAAAAGGTGGGGGGCTAGAAAGCAAAAAGGCAAAGAACTGGAGGACTTACATTGAAGATGAGGTTCTTGTTGGATGCTTCCCAGGCCAATCCTCCCCGGTAGTCTATACACCAGACTAACACCATGATCGCCGCCACGATCGCCAGCGCGTGAACCACAAACGTCACCGGAAGCGCTTTGACTGCCAACACCGCCATCTCCCCTTCTCTTAGTTTCTCTTTGGTGGCTTTACCTGTTTCCTCTCTCTGGAACAAAATCCAATCCTTTTGAATTGTCTCTCTCTGTAACTGTTTTGATTATTTTTCTCCACCAGCTGTTCCACTGGATCAGCACCGTTGGAAGGACATTTATGAGCCTCTAGATCGCGGCCACGTGGCGTTGAAGGATCGTATCATTAATAACAGCACTTTGGTCCCTGAACTTTACATGTTAAAGCCATTAAGCCCTCCGGTTAACAGCTATAAACATTGTACGAGTCAATAATACTCGATACGGAAGAGAATTCCAGTGTTCACAATTCAAAAAAAAAAAAGTTTATAGCTGCAAGCAAATTATACATATTATTGGGTGTGAGGATTTGTTTCCAGAAATCTAAAAAAAAAAAAAAAACTACCCTAAGGTAAATAAAACCTATAATTAATGAGTTTCCATTGCCCTCATCAATCTATCGCTCGGCCATGTTCAACCTAATCTGATCTTTAGAGATCGAGTTCGAGTAACTGCAAGTCATTAGCCAAGAAATCTCACCTTATGATCTCAATAAATTGATGTTCTTCTCACTAGGGACTACATGTGTTCACGCGGTCTTGCTATAAATTAGATGTTTCCTTTTACCATAAACTTCGTCCATTGATCGCCGTTCAAATTTTTGGATAAATATTCTAATCACACTGTAAAACATTGTCCATTGATCTAAGCTCCAAAATGCCACCACTGCTACCCTTACTCTCTCTCTCACACTACCTATGCAACCCGAGGATTGTTGGAAATATATTAGAAAATGGGAAAAAATGAATGGAATTTTTTTATTTCTATTATAAATTTGGACGTTTTTTCACTATTAGTATGGTGATTTATGGATCATTAGTATGGTGGTTTCATAGCCATTAGTATTAGGATTAACTAGTGTATATACCCACCTACGGTTCGAGTACACTTTTGTATAATGAAAATTATGTAAAAACATAAGTGTTAATGCCAAAGGATTAACATTAAGTAGAAATAAGATTGGGTTTAGAGTGCCATACCTGAGAGGTTGTCCGAGAAGGTGGGCCTCCCGAAGGGGAAGAATCCAGACATGTTGAGGTGAAAAGGGGCTCGGCTTGGGTGCTTCGTCCGTGCTGCTCCTCTCCTACGCTCTGCTGCTTCCAAGTCCGGATGAGCTCCTGGTACAATTCTCCGACGCTCAAGTCAGTACTCACTTCGCAAAGTAGCCGAGACACAGAAAGCTGAGAGTAAAGTAAGGGGATTCTGTCTAAGTTTTCGTGGATAAGACGAGGCCAAAGTGGGAGTATTTATAGGACTTGGGGAGGATGGCATATGTATGGGCGGTATGGCGGGGACAAGTGTCACCCGTACACCATGAAGGGGTACTGTGCCCCCATACTATGGATAGCGGCTCGGCCTAAAACCCTGGCTACGTTCCCAGGTTCCATGGGCCGCATCGCCTGGAGCCGGCCCGTGGCATGGGCCGCCGGGCCCAAGCCCTTGGCCCTCACCAATAAGCATAAATTTATAATTGTTATATAACTTCGTTGATCATTTAATAGTTTGAAAGTGACTAAAACTGTTGCACAAATAAAGTAATATAGTTACAAAACATATTAAAATGCATAGATAAGAGATTGAATTGTAAACACAGTAAGAATAAAGGCATACGTCGAACCCTTACTGTGAACAAAGGTAAACAAAGTAAGAATAAATAAAATGAATATCAATGTGACATAGGTTGAACCCTTACTATAATAATAGTAACAAATTATATTTATTGAATATTCGTTTATGTACATTGGAATGGGGAAAAGGTAAATTTGTAAGTAAGGGGGTCAATTTGTAAAATTTTATGGGTCTAATTATAAAGTTTACATTGTATCCATGTAAGCTTTAGCCACTTTTTGTTTTAATATGTTAATGATAAACGTTTATAAGTTTAGGGACCATTTTGTTAAGTTTTTAAAAGTTTAGGGAATAAATGTTTATCTTTGGTAATATTTTCAAAAGTTTAAGGACTAAATACGTTAATATATGTTAAGTCCAAGCATGGTGAGAAATGAGTCTTTTGAGGGGTATTTATAGTGTTGAGGGTGAGTGCTTAGAGCTTCCTAGGCAATGTGAGATATGTGAGTTTCTAAGTTGATGGGTTGTTAAGGCCTTTATGTGAGTATGTAAATTTGTAAGAGTGTCAATTTGTAAAATTTTATAGGTCTAATTATAAAGTTTACACTCTGTTACTCGACCATGTTCCTCAGTCATGTTCCCCAGCCATGTTACTCGGCCCAGGAGTTATTCCCCAAGAATGTTTCTCGGCCCTGAAGTGCGTTTACCATGCCTCAAAGAGCATTTTGATTGTCCCGAAGGGTGTATTGATGACCTCGGAGGGCGTATTGATGGCTCCGAAGGACATTTTGATGGCCCCGTAGGACATGTGATGGTCCCGAAAGACATATAATAGCTCTAGAGGGCATATGAAAAATCTTATACTATTATCTAATGACATTTCATTGAATGAGGATGTACAAGTGTGGTATCCATTGGGTCTTTTGCCCGGATTCCCACAGATGGCGCAAATGTTAAGTCCAATATTAACATGGTGAGAAATGAGAGTCTATTGGGGGGTATAATTTATAGTGTTGGGGTGAGTGTTCTTAGAGTTTTCTATCCAATGTAAGATATATGATAGTTTCTAAGTTGTTGGATTTTTAATAAGGTTTTGGGCTAAACTATACATGATTAATTCTAGTTTTTGGGTGAAGGGTCCACCAATATATAAAAGTGTAAAAAACTTCACGAATCGTTTGTAAAGTTTTAGTAGTTGAGGGACTAATTGTGCATCTTTTCTAATTTTTGGAAAAGTTTAATGCATAAAACTTTAAGGAATAAATATGTTAATGTATAAAAAATTATAATTAAATGTTAAAATGTGTCTTTAAAAATGATGGAGAAAAATCAATCATCCGTCGCACAAAGGTTGTAGGATTTGTTTAGACGCATATATTAAGTAAAGTAGGAGAATAGTAGTGTGTTGATCTTTTTACCCTCGCTGTAAAAAAAATATATGAAAATAAGTGTTTAAAATGGTAAGGATAAGTAAGGGTAATTTTGTGAAAGTGGTGGTGAAAATTTTATATTTTAGGAAAGTTGACAACCTTTGTGGGACAACCCAATATAGTAATGTTGACAACCTTTGTGGGACAGAAGGAGCATATTTTAAGAACTTTAGGTCTAATTATAAAGTTTATACCCCTTTGTCCCGTAAAGATTGCACTGCTAGTGAAAAAATTATATATATTTATATATATATATATATATAGTTTAGATTGCATATTATGAGAAGCATGTAAATTATTTAACTTTACATGTCTATAAGTACATAAAAATAAATCGCAGATTAAATACTGTGAAAACAGCAAAAGAAAACTGCAATCTTTATGCGACGGAGAGAGTAATAATTAAAATGATATTGTTTATTACTAATATGGTTCAAAATATACTACAATTTTGTAATTTTTCCAAAAATATGGATATAATTTGTAAGTAAGGGGCTCAATTTGTAAAATTTTATGAGTCTAATTATAAAGTTTACACTCTTTGTCCCAGTAAGTTAATCACTTTAGTCACTTTTGTTTTAATATGTTAATGATAAAAGTTTATAAGTTTAGGGATGAATTCGTTATGATTTCAAAAGTTTAGGGATAATTTCATTATTTTAAATGTGCATTTGGGTGTTTTAATCGATGTCTCTTCGTTTGATTTTGTCGCCGTTGTTCCATGGTATGTGGAAGCCGCTGTAATTTTATGGGATTTGCGTGAAGCACAGAGACGTGGTTGGTCGTTTGTGTTAGTTGAATTGGACTGTCAAGTGTTGGTAAATGAGCTTAATTTCGGTTTTAGTTTAGTAGACGATGCGCATGCTCGCTTCTTGAGCTCATAATTCTCATTTTGTTATTTCATTTTTGCCCCCATGTAGTTGTAATGTGCCAGCATACAATGATGTTCGTCATGACATTTCTTCCGTTAGCCGCTCCTCATAGCTGGATACATCTCTATACTGGTTATGTACGTTTTACTTTGATTAACAAAGCCTACACTCATTTAAAAAAAAATAAAAAATTTCAATCGTTTGATTCATTCTTGATTGCACTGAACAAATGTTGAGCATTCTAAAACTTACATTTAAAATAAATAAATAAATTCTATTTTTGAAAAGATTTCTATGACCTAAAAAATATCACCATGAAGATAGACCCCCCGATTTTTCCTTTCTTTTATGTTTCATAATTTTTTTTAATAAATCATATCATGCACGTTTCGTCATTTTATTTTAATTCTTTCTTTTTGTTTTATTAATTGCATCAAATAAGAACTTTTCAAGAAGTTTCAATGTGTTTTTTATATTAAAATTGATCTAGTCTGAATTAATATGCAAGTGTTAATATAAAAAAAATTAGAAGGGGGCAAAAAAGAGAGAGAAGAGAGACATTATGACAACATTAATTTGTGAAAATGGGTATTATGTTTTATCCATATTTTATACCCAATTAGTGATATGTACTGAATTAAATGAGATGAGATGAAATGGTAAGTTGTAGCATAAAAAATGGTAGGCAGAATAAATGTGCATGTGTACAAAAATAACGTGTACACACATGTGCCGCTAACATGGGTCTGAGGTGTCGCTGATGTGTCAACACGAGAGCGCTCCGTAATTTTTTTTTGCTGCTGGTCGTAGATCTTGTATTAGTATTATATAGAGATGGCTAGCTTTATGGTGCATTTAGGTGTCATAATGGTTAGGCCTACCCTAAACACTATAAAAGGGCACCTCCACCATACTTATTTCTCATCTCTAACACACTTCTTTTTGCTAAATCTTCTTCATCTCTTCTTGCAAAAAGTCTCTAGCATCATTGTTTTGGTGTTCTTCACGTTCTTCCGTTCTAGTTCGTCGGCGAAGAAGTTTTAGGTGCGAAGCTATTTTCGCGTCTCCGTTGTATCCTGGGAGACAGACGCTCGTTCAATACTCAAGCACTCGTAGTGGAGGGGGCAAATCTGTTTTAAGGAAATTGCGTGAAACGCAAGCCTCGGAAAACAAATCCCGAAGAACGGTTCTTGTTTCTAAACTTTTCTTGGTTTGATCCGTTCATATTCTTCTTAATCCTAATTTATTGTTAAAATTAGGATTTTAATGTTATACCGTTACTTTGTTTAATTTTTGGCATAATTTCTATTTAATTTCATTATACTAATTCTTGTGAATTTTTTTATAATTTCAGAATTATTTATTTATGAAATTGGTAGAATAATTATATTGTCTTCATCTTTTATTTTTTGTACAATTCTACCCCCATTCTCTTGTTTTACCAATTTTGGTACTTACTGCCATTACAACTTAAAACGGATTCTTGATCTATGATGACAATCTCGGAAGTTAACGTTGTGGGCGGTTCCAAAGTTGTGAATGGGTCAAACGGTGACAATGGTGGTTATGGGGCTATCATGACTATGGTACAAAACCCCTTGACTGTCCCGACCTCTCCTGCGGAGAAACCGAAGAAGTTCAACGGGGGGACTTCAAAAGGTGGCAACAAGAAATGTTGTTCTACTTGATCACCTTGAATCTTGTGAGATTCTTGACCGAGGATGCTCCGGGAGTTCCTGAGGGGAACGTGGATGCTGAGACGTCCAGTGCCAATCAAGTGTGGATCCACTTCCACTTCTTGTGTCGTATTTATACCCTAAACTGTTTACATGATTCATTATATACAGTTTATTGTAATTATAAAACGGTAAAAGTGTTGTGGTTATCTCTGGACCGGAAATATAAAACGGAGGATGCCGGCACAAAGAAATTTGTGGCCAGTCGTTTCCTCGATTATATGATGGTAGATTCCAAGACAGTGATCATTCGAGTGCAGAAACTTCAGGTGATTTTGCACGAGATCCTCGCTGAAGGCATGATGTTGGCTGAAGCCTTCCAAGTGGCAGCTGTCATCGAAAAGCTACCTCCTGGATGGAAGGAATTCAAAAGTTACTTTAAGCACAAGTGAAGGGAAATGAACTTTGAGGACCTCATTGTTAGACTTCGTATCGAAGAAGACGATAAGGGATCCGAGGGCAAGCCATCCCTCTCCATTGGTGCCAAGGCCAACAAGATGGAGCATGGCAAAGGACAAAGCTCAAAGAACAAGAAGGGAAAAATAAAGCTCGGGGTAACGGGAGGTGTCTCGAAGCCGAAGCCAAAACCCAAGTTCAACGGCAAATGCTTCAACTGTGGTAGGATAGGCCACAAATCTAGCGATTGTCGACTCCCAAAGCAGAATGATCATGAGGCAAACATGATCAATGAAATTGCCCAAAATGTGGAAGATATCAACTTTGCTGCTATGGTTTCTGAAGTGAACCTTGTTGGGTCCAACCCGAAAGAATGGTGGATTGACACTGGTGCTACCAGACACATTTGCACCAACAAGAACCTCTTCTCCTCCTTTGAACCAATTCAAGGGGAGAAGATGTACATGGGCAATTCTGCAACGGAGGCAATTGAAGGTCAAGGGAAGGTGCTTCTGAAGATGACCTCTGGCAAGACATTGACCCTGAACAATGTCCTGTATATGCCAGAAGTGCGCACGAACCTATTGTCTGGTACACTGATGAACAATCATGGGTTTCGCATGGTGTTTGAATCGGGTAAGGTCATACTGACCAAATTTAGAATGTTTGTGGGAAAGAGGTGCGCTTGTAATGAGTTGTTCAAACTCAATGTTATGGCTATTATCAATAAAGAGAGTACTTCTTCCGTTTACTTGCTTAACTCTTCCAATTTATGGCATGGTAGACTAGGTCATTACTAGATTTATTGTTATGAATAGAATATTACAGTAGTAATTACTAGATTTATTGTTAATAAGTTCTAGTAATAAAATATTAAAGGGATTAGAATTGGAGTGGGTAAATAATCTAGAATTAGATTAAGTTAAATTAATTAATAAAATAGAGATGAAATATGAAAACATGTGAGATGTGAGTAGTTGGGGCCTAATCAAACTAGTAAATAAAAGAGAAGGACTAGAGTTGGAGTTTTAGGCCACTTACCTTAGAAGGCCATCTGTTGTTTACGTGTCTTCATTCTCTGAAGACAAGAAACAGGTAGATATGCACACAAGTGATAAGTGCAGAACAAAAAGAAAAGAAAATAGACACACACTTAGAACTCAGACACGAGAAAAGAAAAGAACAGGAGTGAGCAAAAGAGCGAGCAAAATCCGACCTTGTGAACGAGTTAGAGCGGGTGCGAAAAAGAAGATGGGTAAGCTAGGTTGAGGAACCAGCAAGACTTAGGACGTGTGTTAATTTCCAGGTAAGGGGAAAAGAAAATTGGGGATTTAGGTTACTGATTTCTAATTTTTCTGGTATTTATTTTCAGCCATGTTTGCTTTGGACTGATCTGTTCTAAACTGATTCATCTGAAAGTCTTACTGATTCAGGATTTAAATACCTAGCCTTTGTGTAGCTGAAATTGGTTTCTTCCTTCGGTGTTCGGGGTTCAAAATTGAAGGACCAAGTAGTCAATTTTGTGGAGACTGAATTTGTTAATTCTGGGTTATTGTTATTTGATTACGATTATGGTTTTAGAAATCGGTGGTGGCATGTTAGTCTAGGGGCTGAACGGGTGAAGAAGTTGGTATGGTGTTGAAGTTAGTTGATTTAGGAATTCTGAGATTTTGTTCTGATTAGTTTAGTTAGGAACTTTTAGGATTTTCATACGGCCGTTAGTTATGGTTAGTTATTGTTTTCTTTAATTTATAGGTTAGATTCAGTTTTCTGCTCATTCATCGAATGGTTGCTGTCCATTCTAGAATTAAGTTAGTTTACTCAAATTAGAGTTGGAGTAACTGAGTCTCCTTTATGGAATTCGGTTGATTGCTTTGTGTGATAAATTAGTGGTATATTTAATTGTTACTTGTTCTGTATATGTTGTGATTTATGGGTCATTTAGCTAGGGCATTGGGAGTATTTACTCATCAAGTTGTGGCCATAGCTTTACTGATATGCTGGAGCTCATCTGCATCGATGCTAAATTGATCCTCTTGTTGATTTGGTTTGTTTACTGATTTGATTTGTTTGTAACTTGGTTGCTTACTACCTAGTGTTTTTATGTGTTGTTTGTGTGGATGCTTAGACTTATAGGTATGTTATGTAAAATCTGCAATATTTATCTATCTTTACCTGTTGTGCAATAACGGGTAATACCGAGATCGTGGTTGCGGCTAATTGCAAGAACTGCTCTGAATTTATTGCTCTTGAATTTATCAATCATTACGATGATCCCTTTACTAAGTTCAAGTGTACTTACCCCTTTCTTCTTGTCTTTACGAGATAATGAGGAAGTTGGCGTGTGACGTTAGGACTTTGTGTAGATAGGACCTAGTAACTATTGACCTGTAGGTATGTTATTTGAAGAAGATTTATTTATAAAAAGCCTTTGAATTATAACCTCTACTAACTTCTGTATCGGTGTTTTACAGGAAGTGGGTTTATACTACTGAACTGGGTTTCAAGCTGTATAATAAATAACAGGAGAGGCCAGTACCCAATTTTGTAATCTCAAGGACTTTAAGGTTTGTAATTAAGGATGGTATTAGAGTCTTTGAGATGATACTGTAAATGTTGTACATATGCTATGTACTGGTTTGCACGTGGATGTGTAATTTTGATATCCTCTCCAATGAAAGCTTGAGTTATTTCCCAATATTGGTTTTTATTATATTCATCTGTTTAAGATAGTTAAATAAAAAATTCTTAAGAAATTAATTGATAACTGGGAAAAATTATAGGTCCTGGATGTTCAGCTTATCCGACATCTCCACTTGATTACATTAGCAAATAATATTGCCAAAAAAAAACATTTAACTCCTAAATTGTTAATTAAGTGGGTAAGGGTCAACAAATTTGGTATTAGAGCATGAGTTTACAGCTTGAGACTTTACTGAGAATATAAATGCATTTCCTGTAATAACTGATATGAACTGTTAGACTGAAATGTCGAATTTATATTGTATAAGGGAAGGTTGGAAGGATGGCACCTATCACACGAGGAAAGCAAAAGATGACTGAACATGATGATGAACATCCCCAGAATTTCGATCAGTCCCAATGCACATGTTTAATCGTGCTATGGAAGATATTCAATCTGTACTGCATGAACTTAACCAAGGGATGCAAAGAATAGTTTCCGCCTCACAACGTAGAAATGGGCCGACTTCAGGTACTTCCGAATCCTCTCCATCTGTGGATATTGAAAATAGGAACAAAATAATAAGGAGAATTAATGAGGAGTTTGGAAATAGTAGTGGCACTGTGCAAAAGGATACTGAAATGCAAACTGAAAATGAAAGTCAAGAAGAAGATGATGAGAGGAGGAATCCTAGAGGTAGGAGACAAAATGAGCACTTGGGAACACTGATGAAGGGGTGCAACCATCAGTAGAACAAGTACCACATGCCAATACTGAAGTGTATCAAAGGAGAGGAGGGAGAATGGTAAACAATAAAAATCTAAAATGGAATAGGGAGTCAAGTAAAGGGGAGGAAGATATAAATATTTTAACATCTTTAAAAAGCTTAAATGCACCCTGGTATGATGGAGTAGGGGATCCAACAGATGCAGAAATGTGGATGGATTTTTATGAAAAGATTTTTGATAGGATGCACATAAAATCTGAAAAGAGAGTTGCGTTGGCTACTTACTTTCTGCAACGTGGAGCTGAATTGTGGTGGAAAAATTTGAAGAGGGATTTTGATAGAGAGCAAGAACATAAAAAGGAAGATGAGAGAAAAAAATGGATTGGGAGTATTTCTTGAAACAGTTCATGAGTAACTATATTAGTGAGGTACTCCAAGATCAAAAGCAATTAGAATTGGATGTCTTAGTTCAGGAGGATATGTCTGTTTTGGAATATGAACAAAGGTTTAATGCTCTGGTGAGGTATGCTCCTCAGTATCAAGCTGATGACAAATTGAAAGCAAAGAAATTTATGAGAGGCCTGAGGCCTAGCATAAGGCAGTTTGTGAGAACTGCAGTTGTGAGGATACCATGATACGGTGAAGCAGGCTCTTTTGCAAGAGCAAGAATATTTGGAAAGGTTTATTTTCCCCAAATGAGAATAGGAGAGAGTAGCAGACAAGGGGCTACTAGACAGAAAAGAATGGGTGGAGTACAACCAAGTCGAGATACTGGGAGAATGGTGAAGGCTAGACCTTTTGAGCCAGAAACTGCTGTTGGACCTACAGCAAGACCATTTGGCCCTATGTGCCCTATCTGTAAGAATCACCATGGCGATAGACCTTGTTATCTTGCAACCAAAGCATGCCTCAGGTGTGGAGATGAGAGGCATTGGATAAGAGATTGTCCCCACCCTAAAATGGCTGGTAATGTGGCTGTAAACCGAGGGGGATTTAAGGGAAATAGAGGAAGGGCCAATGTGAGACCACCATCTAATTTCCCTAGGCCTCCACCAGGAGCTGGAAGAGTATTTAATTTGGATGAGACTGAGTTGGAAATGGTTGGGCCACGAGAAGGAGAAGGAAATGTGGATGAGGAGGAACCAGAAACTACCATTCAAGAAGCTATGAGAGGTAAAATCCTTTTTGATTCTCATAGTGTAGAAGTTTTATTTGATACTGGTGCTTCTATTTCTATAATATCTGATGCTTTGGTGCAACATCTAGAGTTGGAACCTGAAACTTTACAGAGTTTCTGTTTGATTGGCACTGCAGGATCTCAAAACTTATGTGCTGATCATGTAGTAAGAAATTGTAGGTTGAACTTTGGTGGTACAATTATCTTAACAGATTTGTTAGTTTTGGATATTCCTAGATATGACATAATTCTAGGAATGAACTGGTTAGAAAAACACAAAGTACAACTGGACTGTGGAACTAGAGAAATAAGTTTTCCTAACAAACAAAGATTCAATCTACAGAAGTCCCGAGAGATAGGAATGGAGCATAGTTCACAGTTAATGATATTGGATTGTATTCCAATAATAACTGAAGAAGAGTATTATGAACTTAATGATGAAATGGTGGAGGAAGCTCTGAGAGAGATACATGTGGTAAGAGAATTTCCTGATGTATTTCCTAAAGAATTACCCGGTTACCCCAGAAAGGGAAATTTCTTTTGAAATACACCTACAACCCAGGAATGTGCCTATTTCTACACCACCTTACAGAATGCCTATTGTTGAAATGAATGAACTGAAAAAGCAATTGGAAGAACTATTGGATAAAGGGTTTATAAGACCCAAGACCTCACCTTGGGAGCTCCAGTTCTATTTGTTAAAAAGAAAGACGGGACATTAAGACTCTGTATTGATTACGTAAAACTTAATGCAATAATCATCAAAAATAAATATCCGTTACCTAGAATTGATGATCTTTTCGATCAGTTAAAAGGAGCCAAGGTCTTTTCCAAAATTGATCTTAGGTCAGGATATTTCCAACTTAAAGTGAGGAAAGAAGATATACCCAAAGCGCTTTTAGAACCCGGATATGGGCATTATGAGTACATAGTGATGCCATTTGGCTTAACTAATGCCCCAGTTGTTCATGGATCTTATGAACAGGATATTTAAACAATATTTGGATGTGTTTGTAGAAGTTTTCATTGATGACATTCTAATCTATTCTAAAGATGAAGAAAGTCATAAACTTCACCTACAAACCGTACTAGAAACACCGAGAAAACATAAGCTTTACGGTAAATTGTCAAAGTGTCGATTACGGGCAAGTGAAATATCCTTTCTTGGGCATCGATTAATGAAAAAGGATTGTTAGTAGACCCGAGAAAAGTAAAAGCGGTGTTAGCATGGAAAAGACCAACTACGTAAAAGAAATCGGGAGTTTCTTAGGTTTGGCCGGATATTATAGAAGGTTCATTCCTAAATTTTCTCAAATGGCCTTACCTCTCACCAACTAACTAGAAAGAATGAAAAGTTTGAGTGGAGTACTCGATGTGAAGAAAGTTTTCAAACACTTAAAACAAAGTTGGTGAGGCTCTGTACTTGCTTTGCGATTTTGACAAGCCATTTATTGTATATCGATGCTTCACATATGGGGTTAGGTTGTGTGTTGATGCAAGACAGAAATGTCATTGCATATGGGTCAAGGCAATTGAAAATTCATGAAAGAAGTTACCCGACACATGACCTAGAATTAGCAGCGATTATACATGCTCTTAAACAGTGGAGGCATTTTCTATTAGGGCATCCGTTCACGATCTATACAGATCACAAAAGTTTAAAGTTCTTGTTTACTCAAAAAGACCTCAATATGAGACAACGGAGATGGATTGAGTATATAAAAGACTACGATTGCGGTATTGAATATATTGTAGGAAAAGCAAATGTAGTGGTGATGCTCTAAGCCGAAAATATACAGGAATGATAAATTCACTGGAAAACAAGAATTGAAATTGGAGAATAATTTTGGAATGTTGTGGGCTAAATGGAAGAATTTGGAAAATAAACAGTTAAATCTTCTAACTATTCAGCCTGGATGGTTAGAAGAAGTGAAGAAAGCCCAATGGAAGACTCCAAACTTAAGAAATTATGCAGGGTAGACAAAGGCACATTAAAATCTGGATTTCAAAAAAGAAGAAATTGTATTACCATAATAGATTGTATGTACCTGAATGGGAGGGACTGAGAGAACAACTTATGACCGAGGCACATACAAGCAGATTGTCTATACATCCGGGATGTGTAAAAATGTATAAGGACTTGAAACCTTATTTCTGGTGGCACAGGTTTAAAAATGATATTGCTAGATGTGTAGCTCGGTGCCTTACTTGTCGAGAGTGAAAGTTGAACACCAAAAGCCCATGGGAGCTCTTCAAAGTCTGCTCATTCCTCAAAGAAAATGGGGTAACATAACAATGGATTTTTAACTGGGTTACCCATTTCTAAACAACAAAATGATGCTATATGGGTGATTGTAGATAGATCGACGAAGTGTGCTCATTTTCTTCCAATGAGACTTACGACACTTTAGAAAAATTGGCTAATTTGTATATAAAAGAAATAGTGAGGTTGCATGGTATTCCAGATTCTATAGTGTCCGATAGAGACCTTAGATTTGTATCCAAATTTTGGAAAGTGTTCCACAAAGCTCTTGGAACAAATCTGCACTTAAGCACTGACTTATCACCCACAAACCGACGGGCAATCTGAAAGAACAATACAAACTTTGGAGGACATGTTGAGAGCCTGTATGCTTGATTTTAAAGGGGATTGGGAAAAACATTTACCTTTGGTAGAATTTTCTTATAATAATAACTACCAAAGTACCATAAAAATGGCCCCTTATGAACTGTTATATGGAAGAAGGTGCATGACACCCCATTGTTGGGCTGATCCTCAAGATAAAATAATATGGGGACCAAAGATAATTGAGGAAACAACTGAAAGAATTAAACAAATACAAAGGCTAGACTGAAAGCAAAGAAATGATAGAACCGAGGCTTATGTGAATAAGAAAAGAAGAATAACCGAGTTTGGAGTGGGTGATAATGTATGGGTAAAAATTACTCCAATGAAGGGAGTAGTTAGATTTGGGAAAAGAGGAAAATTATCACCAAAGTTTATAGGACCTTTTGAAATCTTTGGAAAGAATAGGCAAGATCGCTTATAAGTTAGCCTTACCTCCTCACTGGCCAATATTCACAATGTATTTCATATCGGCATGTTGAAAAATATGTATCTGCACTGATCATGTTTTACAAGAAGAGAGAATACAAGTAGAGCCTAATCTCACTTATCTTGAAAAGCCGACAAGGTTTTTAGCCAAAGAGGTAAGACAACTTAGAAACAAAACGATACCCATGATAAAGGTCCATTGGACTCATCATCTGTAGAAGAAGCTACTTGGGAGACAGAGCTCTCATTACAACAAAATTATCCAGAGGAGTACCAACTATCGATCCCATTTTTGGAGGGCCAAAAATCCCAAGGTAGGGGAATTGTTATGAATAGAATATTACAGTAGTAATTACTAGATTTATTGTTAATAAGTTCTAGTAATAAAATATTAAAGGGATTAGAATTGGAGTGGGTAAATAATCTAGAATTAGATTAAGTTAAATTAATTAATAAAATAGAGATGAAATATGAAAACATGTGAGACGTGAGTAGTTGGGGCCTAATCAAACTAGTAAATAAAAGAGAAGGACTAGAGTTGGAGTTTTAGGCCACTTACCTTAGAAGGCCATCTGTTGTTTACGTGTCTTCATTCTCTGAAGACAAGAAACATGTAGATATGCACACAAGTGATAAGTGCATAACAAAAAGAAAAGAAAAATAGACACACACTTAGAACTCAGACACGAGAAAAGAAAAGAACAAGAGTGAGCAAAAGAGCGAGCAAAATCCGACCTTGTGAACGAGTTAGAGCGAGTGCGAAAAAGAAGAAGATGGGTAAGCTAGATTGAGGAACCAGCAAGGCTTAGGACGTGTGTTAATTTCCAGGTAAGGGGAAAAGAAAATTGGGGATTTAGGTTACTGATTTCTAATTTTTTTGGTATTTATTTTCAGCCATGTTTGCTTTGGACTGATCTGTTCTAAACATATTCATCTGAAAGTCTTACTGATTCAGGATTTAAATACCTAGCCTTTGTGTAGCTGAAATTGGTTTCTTCCTTCGGTGTTCGGGATTCAAAATTGAAGGACCAAGTAGTCAATTTTGTGGAGACTGAATTTGTTAATTTCGGGTTATTGTTATTTGATTACCGATTATGGTTTTAGAAATCGGTGGTGGCATGTTAGTCTAGGGGCTGAACGGGTGAAGAAGTTGGTATGGTGTTGAAGTTAGTTGATTTAGGAATTACTGAGATTTTGTTACAGTAAGTTTAGTTAGGAACTTTTAGGATTTTCATACGACACTGTTAGTTATGGTTAGTTATTGTTTTCTTTAATTTATAGGTTAGATTCAGTTTTCCTGCTCATTCATCGAATGGTTGCTGTCCATTCTAGAATTAAGTTAGTTTACTCAAATTAGAGTTGGAGTAACTGAGTCTCCTTTATGGAATTCGGTTGATTGCTTTGTGTGATAAATTAGTGGTATATTTAATTGTTACTTGTTCTGTATATGTTGTGATTTATGGGTCATTTAGCTAGGGCATTGGGAGTATTTACTCATCAAGTTGTGGCCATAGCTTTACTGATATGCCTGGAGCTCATACTGTACTGATGCTAAATTGATCCTACTGTTGATTTGGTTTGTTTACTGATTTGATTTGTTTGTAACTTGGTTGCTTACTACCTAGTGTTTTTATGTGTTGTTTGTGTGGATGCTTAGACTTATAGGTATGTTATGTAAAATCTGCAATATTTATCTATCTTTACCTGTTGTGCAATAACGGGTAATACTGGAGATCGTGGTTGCGGCTAATTGCAAGAACTGCTACTGAATTTACTGCTACTGAATTTATCAATACTGTTCTGATGATCCCTTTACTAAGTTCAAGTGAACTTACCCCTTTCTTACTGTACTGTTACAGATAATGAGGAAGCTGGCGTGTGACGTTAGACGCCTGTGTAGATAGGACCTAGTAACTACTGATCTGTAAGTATGTTATTTGAAGAAGATTTATTTATAAAAAGCCCTTGAATTATAACCTCTACTAACTTCTGTATCGGTGTTTTACAGGAAGTGGGTTTATACTACTGAACTGGGTTTCAAGCTGTATCTTAAATAACGGGAGAGGCCAATACCCAATTTTGTAATCTCAAGGACTTTAAGGTTTGTAATTAAGGATGGTTTTAGAGTCTTTGAGATGATACTGTAAATGTTGTACATATGCTTAGGTACTGGTTTGCATGTGGAGGTGTATTTTTGATGTCCTCTCCAATGAAAGCTTGAGTTATTTCCCAATAATAGTTTTTATTATATTCATCTGTTTAAGATAGTTAAATAAAAAAATTCTTAAGAAATTAATTGTTAACTGGAAAAAAAATTACAGGTCCTGGATGCTCAGCTTATCCGACATCTCCACTTGATTACATTAGCAAATAATATTGCTTCAGAAAAAAAACATTTAACTCCTAAATTGTTAATTAAGTGGGTAAGGGTCAACAAATTTGGTATCGAGCATGAGTTTACAGCTTGAGACTTTATCGAGAATATTACTGCATTTCTGTAATAACCGATATGAACTGTTAGACTGAAATGTCGAATTTATATTGTATAAGGGAAGGTTGGAAGGATGGCACCTATCACACGAGGAAAGCAAAAGATGACTGAACATGATGATGAACAGCCCCTGAATTTGATCAGTCCCAATGCACATGTTTAATCGTGCTATGGAAGATATTCAATCATCGCATGAACTTAACCAAGGGATGCAAAGAATAGTTTCCGCCTCACAACGTAGAAATGGGCCGACTTCAGGTACTTCGAATCCTCTCCATCTGTGGATATTGAAAATAGGAACAAAATAATAAGGAGAATTAATGAGGAGTTTGGAAATAGTAGTGGCACTGTGCAAAAGGATACCGAAATGCAAACTGAAAATGAAAGTCAAGAAGAAGATGATGAGAGGAGGAATCCTAGAGGTAGGAGACAAAATGAGCACTTGGGGAACACTGATGAAGGGGTGCAACCATCAGTAGAACAAGTACCACATGCCAATCTTGAAGTGTATCAAAGGAGAGGAGGGAGAATGGTAAACAATAAAAATCTAAAATGGAATAGGGAGTCAAGTAAAGGGAGGAAGATATAAATATTTTAACATCTTTAAAAGCTTAAATGCACCTGGTATGATGGAGTAGGGATCCATCGATGCGTAAACGTGGATGGATTTTTATGAAAAGATTTTGATAGGATGCACATAAAATCTGAAAAGAGAGTTGAGTTGGCTACTTACTTTCTGCAACGTGGGGCTGAATTGTGGTGGAAAAATCTGAAGAGGGATTTTGATAGAGAGCAAGAACATAAAAAGGAAGATGACAGAAAGAAAAAAATGGATTGGGAGTATTTCTTGAAACAGTTCATGAGTAACTATATTAGTGAGGTACTCCAAGATCAAAAGCAATTAGAATTGGATGTCTTAGTTCAGGAGGATATGTCTGTTTTGGAATATGAACAAAGGTTTAATGCTCGGTGAGGTATGCTCCTCGGTATCAAGCTGATGACAAATTGAAAGCAAAGAAATTTATGAGAGGCCCGAGGCCTAGCATAAGGCGCTTTGTGAGAACTGCAGTTGTGAGGATACCATGATACGGTGAAGGTGCTCTTTTGCAAGAGCAAGAATATTTGGAAAGGGTTTATTTTCCCCAAATGAGAATAGGAGAGAGTAGGCATAAGGGGCTACTAGACAGAAAAGAATGGGTGGAGTACAACCAAGTCGAGATCTGGGAGAATGGTGAAGGCTAGACCTTTTGAGCGGCTGCTGTTGGACCTACAGCAAGACCATTTGGCCCTATGTGCCCTATCTGTAAGAATCACCATGGCGATAGACCTTGTTATCTTGCAACCAAAGCATGCCTCAGTGTGGAGATGAGAGGCATTGGATAAGAGATTGTCCCCACCCTAAAATGGCTGGTAATGTGGCTGTAAACCGAGGGGGATTTAAGGGAAATAGAGGAAGGGCCAATGTGAGACCACCATCTAATTTCCCTAGGCCTCCACCAGGAGCTGGAAGAGTATTTAATTTGGATGAGACTGAGTTGGAAATGGTTGGGCCACGAGAAGGAGAAGGAAATGTGGATGAGGAGGAACCGAAACTACCATTCAAGAAGCTATGAGAGGTAAAATCCTTTTGATTCTCATAGTGTAGAAGTTTTATTTGATCTGGTGCTTCTATTTCTATAATATCTCGATGCTTTGGTGCAACATCTAGAGTTGGAACCTGAAACTTTACAGAGTTTCGTTTGATTGGCACCGCAGGATCTCAAAACTTATGTGCTGATCATGTAGTAAGAAATTGTAGGTTGAACTTTGGTGGTACAATTATCTTAACAGATTTGTTAGTTTTGGATATTCCTAGATATGACATAATTCTAGGAATGAACTGGTTAGAAAAACACAAAGTACAACCGGACTGTGGAACTAGAGAAATAAGTTTTCCTAACAAACAAAGATTCAATCTACGAAGTCCCGAGAGATAGGAATGGAGCATAGTTCACGATTAATGATATTGGATTGTATTCCAATAATAATCAAGAAGAGTATTATGAACTTAATGATGAAATGGTGGAGGAAGCTCGAGAGAGATACATGTGGTAAGAGAATTTCCTGATGTATTTCCTAAAGAATTACCCGGTTACCCCGTAAAGGGAAATTTCTTTTGAAATACACCTACAACCCTGAATCGTGCCTATTTCTACACCACCTTACAGAATGCCTATTGTTGAAATGAATGAACTGAAAAAGCAATTGGAAGAACTATTGGATAAAGGGTTTATAAGACCCGGTACCTCACCTTGGGGAGCTCCAGTTCTATTTGTTAAAAAGAAAGACGGGACATTAAGACTCGTATTGATTACGTAAAACTTAATGCAATAAGCATCAAAAATAAATATCCGTTACCTAGAATTGATGATCTTTTCGATCGCTTAAAAGGAGCCAAGGTCTTTTCCAAAATTGATCTTAGGTCAGGATATTTCCAACTTAAAGTGAGGAAAGAAGATATACCCAAAACCGCTTTTAGAACCAGATATGGGCATTATGAGTACATAGTGATGCCATTTGGCTTAACTAATGCCCCGGCAGTGTTCATGGATCTTATGAACAGGATATTTAAACAATATTTGGATGTGTTTGTAGAAGTTTTCATTGATGACATTCTAATCTATTCTAAAGATGAAGAAAGTCATAAACTTCACCTACAAACCGTACTAGAAACACCGAGAAAACATAAGCTTTACGGTAAATTGTCAAAGTGTCGATTACGGGCAAGTGAAATATCCTTTCTTGGGCATCCGATTAATGAAAAAGGATTGTTAGTAGACCCGAGAAAAGTAAAAGCGGTGTTAGCATGGAAAAGACCAACTACGTAAAAGAAATCGGGAGTTTCTTAGGTTTGGCCGGATATTATAGAAGGTTCATTCCTAAATTTTCTCAAATGGCCTTACCTCTCATCAACTAACTAGAAAGAATGAAAAGTTTGAGTGGAGTACTCGATGTGAAGAAAGTTTTCAAACACTTAAAACAAAGTTGAGTGAGGCTCTGTACTTGCTTTGCGATTTTGACAAGCCATTTATTGTATATACCGATGCTTCACATATGGGGTTAGGTTGTGTGTTGATGCAAGACAGAAATGTCATTGCATATGGGTCAAGGCAATTGAAAATTCATGAAAGAAGTTACCCGACACATGACCTAGAATTAGCAGCAGCTTATACATGCTCTTAAACAGTGGAGGCATTTTCTATTAGGGCATCCGTTCATGATCTATACAGATCACAAAAGTTTAAAGTTCTTGTTTACTCAAAAAGACCTCAATATGAGACAACGGAGATGGATTGAGTATATAAAGACTACGATTGCGGTATTGAATATACCGTAGGAAAAGCAAATGTAGTGGCTGATGCTCTAAGCCGAAAATATACAGAATGATAAATTCACCTGGAAAACAAGAATTGAAATTGGAGAATAATTTTGGAATGTTGTGGGCTAAATGGAAGAATTTGGAAAATAAACAGTTAAATCTTCTAACTATTCAGCCTGGATGGTTAGAAGAAGTGAAGAAAGCCCAATGGAAGACTCCAAACTTAAGAAATTGTCTGGGTAGACAAAGGCACATTAAAATCTGGATTTCGGATAAAGAAGAAATTTGTATTACCATAATAGATTGTATGTACCTGAATGGGAGGGACCGAGAGAACAACTTATGACCGAGGCACATACAAGCAGATTGTCTATACATCCGGGATGTGTAAAAATGTATAAGGACTTGAAACCTTATTTCTGGTGGCACAGGTTTAAAAATGATATTGCTAGATGTGTAGCTCGGCCTTACTTGTCGAGAGTGAAAGTTGAACACCAAAAGCCCATGGGAGCTCTTCAAAGTCTGCTCATTCCTCAAAGAAAATGGGGTAACATAACAATGGATTTTTAATCGGGTTACCCATTTCTAAACAACAAAATGATGCTATATGGGTGATTGTAGATAGGTGACGAAGTGTGCTCATTTTCTTCCAATGAGACTTACGACACTTTAGAAAAATTGGCTAATTTGTATATAAAAGAAATAGTGAGGTTGCATGGTATTCCAGATTCTATAGTGTCCGATAGAGACCTTAGATTTGTATCCAAATTTTGGAAAGTGTTCCACAAAGCTCTTGGAACAAATCTGCACTTAAGCACGACTTATCACCCACAAACCGACGGGCAATCTGAAAGAACAATACAAACTTTGGAGGACATGTTGAGAGCCTGTATGCTTGATTTTAAAGGGGATTGGGAAAAACATTTACCTTTGGTAGAATTTTCTTATAATACTTGACTACCAAAGTACCATAAAAATGGCCCCTTATGAAGCTGTTATATGGAAGAAGGTGCATGACACCCCATTGTTGGGCTGATCCTCAAGATAAAATAATATGGGGACCAAAGATAATTGAGGAAACAACTGAAAGAATTAAACAAATACAAAGCTAGACCGAAAGCGGCAAATGATAGAACCGAGGCTTATGTGAATAAGAAAAGAAGAATAAGCGAGTTTGGAGTGGGTGATAATGTATGGGTAAAAATTACTCCAATGAAGGGAGTAGTTAGATTTGGGAAAAGAGGAAAATTATCACCAAAGTTTATAGGACCTTTTGAAATCTTTGGAAAGAATAGGCAAGGCGCTTATAAGTTAGCCTTACCTCCTCGGTGGCCAATATTCACAATGTATTTCATATCGGCATGTTGAAAAATATGTATCTGCACTGATCATGTTTTACAAGAAGAGAGAATACAAGTAGAGCCTAATCTCACTTATACTGAAAAGCCGACAAGGTTTTTAGCCAAAGAGGTAAGACAACTTAGAAACAAAACGATACCCATGATAAAGGTCCATTGGACTCATCATACTTGTAGAAGAAGCTACTTGGGAGACAGAGCTCTCATTACAACAAAATTATCCAGAGGAGTACCAACTATCGATCCCATTTTTGGAGGGCCAAAATCCCAAGGTAGGGGAATTGTTATGAATAGAATATTACAATAGTAATTACTAGATTTATTGTTAATAAGTTCTAGTAATAAAATATTAAAGGGATTAGAATTGGAGTGGGTAAATAATCTAGAATTAGATTAAGTTAAATTAATTAATAAAATAGAGATGAAATATGAAAACATGTGAGACGTGAGTAGTTGGGGACTAATCAAACTAGTAAATAAAAGAGAAGGACAAGAGTTGGACTTTTAGGCCACTTACCTTAGAAGGCCATCTGTTGTTTACGTGTCTTCATTCTCTGAAGACAAGAAACATGTAGATATGCACACAAGTGATAAGTGCATAACAAAAGAAAAGAAAATAGACACACACTTAGAACTCGAGACACGAGAAAAGAAAAGAACAAGAGTGAGCAAAAGAGCGAGCAAAATCCGACCTTGTGAGCGAGTTAGAGCGAGTGCGAAAAAGAAGAAGATGGGTAAGCTAGATTGAGGAACCAGCAAGGCTTAGGACGTGTGTTAATTTCCGGGTAAGGGGAAAAGAAAATTGGGGATTTAGGTTCTTGATTTCTAATTTTTCTGGTATTTATTTTCAGCCATGTTTGCTTTGGACTGATCTGTTCTAAACATATTCATCTGAAAGTCTTACTGATTCAGGATTTAAATACCTAGCCTTTGTGTAGCTGAAATTGGTTTCTTCCTTCGGTGTTCGGGATTCAAAATTGAAGGACCAAGTAGTCAATTTTGTGGAGACTGAATTTGTTAATTCTGGGTTATTGTTATTTGATTACTGATTATGGTTTTAGAAATCAGTGGTGGCATGTTAGTCTAGGGGCTGAACGGGTGAAGAAGTTGGTATGGTGTTGAAGTTAGTTGATTTAGGAATTCCTGAGATTTTGTTACAGTTAGTTTAGTTAGGAACTTTTAGGATTTTCATACGACACTGTTAGTTATGGTTAGTTATTGTTTTCTTTAATTTATAGGTTAGATTCAGTTTTCCTGCTCATTCATCGAATGGTTGCTGTCCATTCTAGAATTAAGTTAGTTTACTCAAATTAGAGTTGGAGTAACTGAGTCTCCTTTATGGAATTCGGTTGATTGCTTTGTGTGATAAATTAGTGGTATATTTAATTGTTACTTGTTCTGTATATGTTGTGATTTATGGGTCATTTAGCTAGGGCATTGGGAGTATTTACTCATCAAGTTGTGGCCATAGCTTTACCGATATGCCCTGGAGCTCATCTTGTCTTGATGCTAAATTGATCCTCTTGTTGATTTGGTTTGTTTACTGATTTGATTTGTTTGTAACTTGGTTGCTTACTACCTAGTGTTTTTATGTGTTGTTTGTGTGGATGCTTAGACTTATAGGTATGTTATGTAAAATCTGCAATGTTTATCTATCTTTACATGTTGTGCAATAACGGGTATCTTGGAGATCGTGGTTGCGGCTAATTGCAAGAAGCTGCTCTGAATTTCTTGCTACTGAATTTATCAATACATTACGATGATCCCTTTACTAAGTTCAAGTGAACTTACCCCTTTCTTACTGTACTGTTACAGATAATGTGGAAGCTGGCGTGTGACGTTAGACGCCTGTGTAGATAGGACCTAGTAACTACTGATCTGTAAGTATGTTATTTGAAGAAGATTTATTTATAAAAAGCCCTTGAATTATAACCTCTACTAACTTCTGTATCGGTGTTTTACAGGAAGTGGGTTTGTACTACTGAACTGGGTTTCAAGCTGTATCATAAATAACGGGAGAGGCCAGTACCCAATTTTGTAATCTCAAGGACTTTAAGGTTTGTAATTAAGGATGATTTTAGAGTCTTTGAGATGATACTGTAAATGTTGTACATATGCTTAGGTACTGGTTTGCATGTGGAGGTGTATTTTTGATGTCCTCTCCAATGAAAGCTTGAGTTATTTCCCAATAATAGTTTTTATTATATTCATCTGTTTAAGATAGTTAAATAAAAAAATTCTTAAGAAATTAATTGATGAATAACTGGGAAAAATTACAGGTCCTAGATGTTCAGCTTATCCAGCATCTCCACTAGATTACATTAGCAAATAATATTGCTTCAGAAAAAAAACATTTAACTCCTAAATTGTTAATTAAGTGGGTAAGGGTCAACAAATTTGGTATTAGAGCATGAGTTTACAGCTTGAGACTTTACTGAGAATATAAATGCATTTCCTGTAATAACTGATATGAACTGTTAGACTGAAATGTCGAATTTATATTGTATAAGGGAAGGTTGGAAGGATGGCACCTATCACACGAGGAAAGCAAAAGATGACTGAACATGATGATGAACAGCCCCAGAATTTCGATCAGTCCCAATGCACATGTTTAATCGTGCCATGGAAGATATTCAATCTGTACTGCATGAACTTAACCAAGGGATGCAAAGAATAGTTTCCACATCACAACGTAGAAATGGGCCGACTTCAGGTACTTCCGAATCCTCTCCATCTGTGGATATTGAAAATAGGAACAAAATAATAAGGAGAATTAATGAGGAGTTTGGAAATAGTAGTGGCACTGTGCAAAAGGATACTGAAATGCAAACTGAAAATGAAAGTCAAGAAGAAGATGATGAGAGGAGGAATCCTAGAGGTAGGAGACAAAATGAGCACTTGGGGAACACTGATGAAGGGGTGCAACCATCAGTAGAACAAGTACCACATGCCAATACTGAAGTGTATCAAAGGAGAGGAGGGAGAATGGTAAACAATAAAAATCTAAAATGGAATAGGGAGTCAAGTAAAGGGGAGGAAGATATAAATATTTTAACATCTTTAAAAAGCTTAAATGCACCCTGGTATGATGGAGTAGGGGATCCAACAGATGCAGAAATGTGGATGGATTTTTATGAAAAGATTTTTGATAGGATGCACATAAAATCTGAAAAGAGAGTTGAGTTGGCTACTTACTTTCTGCAACGTGGGGCTGAATTGTGGTGGAAAAATCTGAAGAGGGATTTTGATAGAGAGCAAGAACATAAAAAGGAAGATGACAGAAAAAAATGGATTGGGAGTATTTCTTGAAACAGTTCATGAGTAACTATATTAGTGAGGTACTCCAAGATCAAAAGCAATTAGAATTGGATGTCTTAGTTCAGGAGGATATGTCTGTTTTGGAATATGAACAAAGGTTTAATGCTCTGGTGAGGTATGCTCCTCAGTATCAAGCTGATGACAAATTGAAAGCAAAGAAATTTATGAGAGGCCTGAGGCCTAGCATAAGGCAGTTTGTGAGAACTGCAGTTGTGAGGATACCATGATACGGTGAAGCAGGCTCTTTTGCAAGAGCAAGAATATTTGGAAAGGGTTTATTTTCCCCAAATGAGAATAGGAGAGAGTAGCAGACAAGGGGCTACTAGACAGAAAAGAATGGGTGGAGTACAACCAAGTCGAGATACTGGGAGAATGGTGAAGGCTAGACCTTTTGAGCCAGAAACTGCTGTTGGACCTACAGCAAGACCATTTGGCCCTATGTGCCCTATCTGTAAGAATCACCATGGCGATAGACCTTGTTATCTTGCAACCAAAGCATGCCTCAGGTGTGGAGATGAGAGGCATTGGATAAGAGATTGTCCCCACCCTAAAATGGCTGGTAATGTGGCTGTAAACCGAGGGGGATTTAAGGGAAATAGAGGAAGGGCCAATGTGAGACCACCATCTAATTTCCTAGGCCTCCACCAGGAGCTGGAAGAGTATTTAATTTGGATGAGACTGAGTTGGAAATGGTTGGGCCACGAGAAGGAGAAGGAAATGTGGATGAGGAGGAACCAGAAACTACCATTCAAGAAGCTATGAGAGGTAAAATCCTTTTTGATTCTCATAGTGTAGAAGTTTTATTTGATACTGGTGCTTCTATTTCTATAATATCTGATGCTTTGGTGCAACATCTAGAGTTGGAACCTGAAACTTTACAGAGTTTCTGTTTGATTGGCACTGCAGGATCTCAAAACTTATGTGCTGATCATGTAGTAAGAAATTGTAGGTTGAACTTTGGTGGTACAATTATCTTAACAGATTTGTTAGTTTTGGATATTCCTAGATATGACATAATTCTAGGAATGAACTGGTTAGAAAAACACAAAGTACAACTGGACTGTGGAACTAGAGAAATAAGTTTTCCTAACAAACAAAGATTCAATCTACAGAAGTCCCGAGAGATAGGAATGGAGCATAGTTCACAGTTAATGATATTGGATTGTATTCCAATAATAACTGAAGAAGAGTATTATGAACTTAATGATGAAATGGTGGAGGAAGCTCTGAGAGAGATACATGTGGTAAGAGAATTTCCTGATGTATTTCCTAAAGAATTACCCGGTTACCCCAGAAAGGAAATTTCTTTTGAAATACACCTACAACCCTAATCGTGCCTATTTCTACACCACCTTACAGAATGCCTATTGTTGAAATGAATGAACTGAAAAAGCAATTGGAAGAACTATTGGATAAAGGGTTTATAAGACCCAGTACCTCACCTTGGGGAGCTCCAGTTCTATTTGTTAAAAAGAAAGACGGGACATTAAGACTCTGTATTGATTACGTAAAACTTAATGCAATAATCATCAAAAATAAATATCCGTTACCTAGAATTGATGATCTTTTCGATCGGTTAAAAGGAGCCAAGGTCTTTTCCAAAATTGATCTTAGGTCAGGATATTTCCAACTTAAAGTGAGGAAAGAAGATATACCCAAAGCTGCTTTTAGAACCAGATATGGGCATTATGAGTACATAGTGATGCCATTTGGCTTAACTAATGCCCGGCAGTGTTCATGGATCTTATGAACAGGATATTTAAACAATATTTGGATGTGTTTGTAGAAGTTTTCATTGATGACATTCTAATCTATTCTAAAGATGAAGAAAGTCATAAACTTCACCTACAAACCGTACTAGAAACACCGAGAAAACATAAGCTTTACGGTAAATTGTCAAAGTGTCGATTACGGGCAAGTGAAATATCCTTTCTTGGGCATCGATTAATGAAAAAGGATTGTTAGTAGACCCGAGAAAAAGTAAAAGCGGTGTTAGCATGGAAAAGACCAACTACGTAAAAGAAATCGGGAGTTTCTTAGGTTTGGCCGGATATTATAGAAGGTTCATTCCTAAATTTTCTCAAATGGCCTTACCTCTCGGTCAACTAACTAGAAAGAATGAAAAGTTTGAGTGGAGTACTCGATGTGAAGAAAGTTTTCAAACACTTAAAACAAAGTTGGTGAGGCTCTGTACTTGCTTTGCGATTTTGACAAGCCATTTATTGTATATACGATGCTTCACATATGGGGTTAGGTTGTGTGTTGATGCAAGACAGAAATGTCATTGCATATGGGTCAAGGCAATTGAAAATTCATGAAAGAAGTTACCCGACACATGACCTAGAATTAGCAGCAGATTATACATGCTCTTAAACAGTGGAGGCATTTTCTATTAGGGCATCCGTTCATGATCTATACAGATCACAAAAGTTTAAAGTTCTTGTTTACTCAAAAAGACCTCAATATGAGACAACGGAGATGGATTGAGTATATAAAAGACTACGATTGCGGTATTGAATATCTGTAGGAAAAGCAAATGTAGTGGCTGATGCTCTAAGCCGAAAATATACAGGAATGATAAATTCACTGGAAAACAAGAATTGAAATTGGAGAATAATTTTGGAATGTTGTGGGCTAAATGGAAGAATTTGGAAAATAAGCAGTTAAATCTTCTAACTATTCAGCTGGATGGTTAGAAGAAGTGAAGAAAGCCCAATGGAAGACTCCAAACTTAAGAAATTGTCAGGGTAGACAAAGGCACATTAAAATCTGGATTTCAAAAATAAAGAAGAAATTGTATTACCATAATAGATTGTATGTACACTGAATGGGAGGGACTGAGAGAACAACTTATGACCGAGGCACATACAAGCAGATTGTCTATACATCCGGGATGTGTAAAAATGTATAAGGACTTGAAACCTTATTTACGGTGGCACAGGTTTAAAAATGATATTGCTAGATGTGTAGCTCGGTGCCTTACTTGTCGAGAGTGAAAGTTGAACACCAAAAGCCCATGGGAGCTCTTCAAAGTCTGCTCATTCCTCAAAGAAAATGGGGTAACATAACAATGGATTTTTAATGGGTTACCCATTTCTAAACAACAAAATGATGCTATATGGGTGATTGTAGATAGGTGACGAAGTGTGCTCATTTTCTTCCAATGAGACTTACCGACACTTTAGAAAAATTGGCTAATTTGTATATAAAAGAAATAGTGAGGTTGCATGGTATTCCAGATTCTATAGTGTCCGATAGAGACCTTAGATTTGTATCCAAATTTTGGAAAGTGTTCCACAAAGCTCTTGGAACAAATCTGCACTTAAGCACTGACTTATCACCCACAAACCGACGGGCAATCCAAAGAACAATACAAACTTTGGAGGACATGTTGAGAGCCTGTATGCTTGATTTTAAAGGGGATTGGGAAAAACATTTACCTTTGGTAGAATTTTCTTATAATAATGACTACCAAAGTACCATAAAAATGGCCCCTTATGAACTGTTATATGGAAGAAGGTGCATGACACCCCATTGTTGGGCTGATCCTCAAGATAAAATAATATGGGGACCAAAGATAATTGAGGAAACAACTGAAAGAATTAAACAAATACAAAGCTAGACTGAAAGCAAAGAAATGATAGAACCGAGGCTTATGTGAATAAGAAAAGAAGAATAACCGAGTTTGGAGTGGGTGATAATGTATGGGTAAAAATTACTCCAATGAAGGGAGTAGTTAGATTTGGGAAAAGAGGAAAATTATCACCAAAGTTTATAGGACCTTTTGAAATCTTTGGAAAGAATAGGCAAGGCGCTTATAAGTTAGCCTTACCTCCTCACTGGCCAATATTCACAATGTATTTCATATCGGCATGTTGAAAAATATGTATCTCGCACTGATCATGTTTTACAAGAAGAGAGAATACAAGTAGAGCCTAATCTCACTTATACTTGAAAAGCCGACAAGGTTTTTAGCCAAAGAGGTAAGACAACTTAGAAACAAAACGATACCCATGATAAAGGTCCATTGGACTCATCATACCGTAGAAGAAGCTACTTGGGAGACAGAGCTCTCATTACAACAAAATTATCCAGAGGAGTACCAACTATCGATCCCATTTTTGGAGGGCCAAAATCCCAAGGTAGGGGAATTGTTATGAATAGAATATTACAGTAGTAATTACTAGATTTATTGTTAATAAGTTCTAGTAATAAAATATTAAAGGGATTAGAATTGGAGTGGGTAAATAATCTAGAATTAGATTAAGTTAAATTAATTAATAAAATAGAGATGAAATATGAAAACATGTGAGACGTGAGTAGTTGGGGCCTAATCAAACTAGTAAATAAAAGAGAAGGACTAGAGTTGGAGTTTTAGGCCACTTACCTTAGAAGGCCATCTGTTGTTTACGTGTCTTCATTCTCTGAAGACAAGAAACAGGTAGATATGCACACAAGTGATAAGTGCAGAACAAAAAGAAAAGAAAATAGACACACACTTAGAACTCAGACACGAGAAAAGAAAAGAACAAGAGTGAGCAAAAGAGCGAGCAAAATCCGACCTTGTGAACGAGTTAGAGCGGGTGCGAAAAAGAAGATGGGTAAGCTAGGTTGAGGAACCAGCAAGACTTAGGACGTGTGTTAATTTCAGTAAGGGGAAAAGAAAATTGGGGATTTAGGTTACTGATTTCTAATTTTTTTGGTATTTATTTTCAGCCATGTTTGCTTTGGACTGATCTGTTCTAAACATATTCATCTGAAAGTCTTACTGATTCAGGATTTAAATACCTAGCCTTTGTGTAGCTGAAATTGGTTTCTTCCTTCGGTGTTCGGGGTTCAAAATTGAAGGACCAAGTAGTCAATTTTGTGGAGACTGAATTTGTTAATTCGGGTTATTGTTATTTGATTACGATTATGGTTTTAGAAATCGGTGGTGGCATGTTAGTCTAGGGGCTGAACGGGTGAAGAAGTTGGTATGGTGTTGAAGTTAGTTGATTTAGGAATTCTGAGATTTTGTTACTGATTAGTTTAGTTAGGAACTTTTAGGATTTTCATACGGCCTTTATTAGTTATGGTTAGTTATTGTTTTCTTTAATTTATAGGTTAGATTCAGTTTTCTGCTCATTCATCGAATGGTTGCTGTCCATTCTAGAATTAAGTTAGTTTACTCAAATTAGAGTTGGAGTAACTGAGTCTCCTTTATGGAATTCGGTTGATTGCTTTGTGTGATAAATTAGTGGTATATTTAATTGTTACTTGTTCTGTATATGTTGTGATTTATGGGTCATTTAGCTAGGGCATTGGGAGTATTTACTCATCAAGTTGTGGCCATAGCTTTACTGATATGCCTGGAGCTCATACTGTACTGATGCTAAATTGATCCTACCGTTGATTTGGTTTGTTTCTCGATTTGATTTGTTTGTAACTTGGTTGCTTACTACCTAGTGTTTTTATGTGTTGTTTGTGTGGATGCTTAGACTTATAGGTATGTTATGTAAAATCTGCAATATTTATCTATCTTTACTGTTGTGCAATAACGGGTAATACTGGAGATCGTGGTTGCGGCTAATTGCAAGAACTGCTACTGAATTTATCAATACTGTTCTGATGATCCCTTACTAAGTTCAAGTGAACTTACCCCTTTCTTACTGTACTGTTACAGATAATGAGGAAGCTGGCGTGTGACGTTAGACGCCTGTGTAGATAGGACCTAGTAACTACTGATCTGTAAGTATGTTATTTGAAGAAGATTTATTTATAAAAAGCCCTTGAATTATAACCTCTACTGACTCCTGTATCGGTGTTTTACGGGAAGTGGGTTTATACTCTTGAACCGGGTTTCAAGTGTATCTTAAATAACGGGAGAGGCCAGTACCCAATTTTGTAATCTCAAGGACTTTAAGGTTTGTAATTAAGGATGGTTTTAGAGTCTTTGAGATGATACCGTAAATGTTGTACATATGCTTAGGTACTGGTTTGCATGTGGAGGTGTATTTTTGATGTCCTCTCCAATGAAAGCTTGAGTTATTTCCCAATATTGGTTTTTATTATATTCATCTGTTTAAGATAGTTAAATAAAAAAATTCTTAAGAAATTAATTGATAACTGGGAAAAAATTATAGGTCCTGGATGTTCAGCTTATCCGACATCTCCACTTGATTACATTAGCAAATAATATTGCCAAAAAAAAAACATTTAACTCCTAAATTGTTAATTAAGTGGGTAAGGGTCAACACCTATCGGTTCCTTGTGCATGATTCAAAAATTTCAGATATTCACAAGAACACAATAATGGAATCAAGGAATGCATCTTTCTTTGAAAATACATTTCCTTGTAGAAACAATGGTGCATCAATTTTATCAAATCGGGAAGATGAAATAATGGATCATGAAAATGATGAGAATCGTGATTTGGTACAAGTGGAACCGAGACGCAGTAAAAGAGCAAGAGTAGAGAAATCATTTGGAGATGATTTTCTTACTTATTTATTGGAAAATGAACCTCAAACATAAAGCAGAAGTTGTGAGTTCTTCTAAGGGACCATTATGGAAGGAAGCCATAAAAAGTGAAGTTGATTCTATTTCAGAATCATACTTGGGAATTGGTAGATCTTCCTTCTAGAAATAAACCTTTAGGATCCAAGTGGATTTTTAAAAGGAAAATGAAACCTAATGGTTCCATTGACAAGTATAAATCCAGAATTGTGATCAAGGGATACAAACAAAAGGAAGGCTTAGATTACTTTGATCATACTCTACTGTGTCGAGAATCAATTCTATAAGAATGATTCTAGCGATCGCAGCATTGAGAAATTTGGAAGGTACATCAAATGGATGTAAAAGCAGCTTTCTTAAATGGAGATTTAGATGAAGAAATCTATATGGAGCAACCCGTGGGCTTTATAGTTCCAGGGAATGAAAATAAAGTCTGTAAATTGGTAAAATCATTATATGGTTTGAAAGAAGCACCAAAGAAGTGGCATGAAAAATTTGACTATGCGATGATTATCAATGGGTTTAAAATCAATAAGTGTGACAAGTGCGTTTATGTCAAATAGACGGAAAATGATTATATCATTTTATGTCTTTACGTGGATGACATACTCATTATTAGTAGTAGTGACAAAATTGTCAAATCTACCAAAAACATGTTGAATTCAAAATTTGACATGAAAGATATGGGACTTGCTGATGTGATTTTAAGAGTTAAAATCATAAGAACGACAGAAGGTCTAATTTTGAGTCAAGCTCATTATGTAGACAAAATCCTTGAAAAGTTCAACAATGATGATTCTGGAATTGTCAGAACACCATTAGACATTAGTTTCCATCTATCCAAAAATAGAGGAGAAAGTGTTTCTCAAGTAGAATACTCTAGAGTTATTGGAAGCCTAATGTATCTAATGAGTTGCACTAGACCGGATATTGCTTACACAATAAGCAAGCTCAACAGCTACACGAGTAATCCAAGTGCAGAACATTGGAATGCAATAGTAAGAGTACTAAGGTACTTAAGATATACTCGTAATTATGAGTTAAATTATACTAGATACCCAGCTTTGTTAGAAGGCTACACAGATGCAAAATGGATATCTGATATAAATAACTCGAAATCTACAAGCGGTTATGTGTTTACACTAGCTGGAGCTGCGGTATCTTGGAAATCTTCCAAACAAACAATTATAGCCCGATCCACAATGGAATCCGAGTTCATAGATTTGGATAAATGTGGAGAAGAGGCTGAATGGCTACGCTAGTTCTTGGAAGATATCCCGAAATGGGAAAAACCTGTACCCACCAATCAGTATCCATTGTGATGGTCAATCAGCAATTGGAAGGGCACAGAGTAATATGCATAATGGTAAGTCTAGACACATTCGTTGAAGACAGAATACCATTAGACAACTACTCTCTGCTGGGGTTATCACAATTGACTATGTGAGGTCAAATGATAACATAGCGGATCCGTTGACCAAAAGTTTAAATAGAGAGTTAGTTGAAAAATTGAAAAAAGGAATGGGCTTAAAGCCAGTGGATATATAAGTTTTATGAAGGAAAACCCAACCTAGTTGACTGGAGATCTCAAGATCTATGTTCAAAGGGACAACCTAATTATAAGACTTAGTGTTGTCACTGTGGGGGATAACCTCAAACTCATTCCTATTGTGAAACAGAGATGCGGATAAGGTTAGCAATGTGTTGTTTTAATGATTTTTAAGTAAATAATCAGGTTACTTCAGACTTAAGAAATCACTGTGAGAGAGAAGTGGGGCCTCTTCAAAGGAGAATTGGTCAAACACAATTCTTTAGAATCTCTTGCAGAACTAGGATGTGTTCATGGCAAAAAATGAACAAAACCATGAGAACTGAACAAATGAGGAATGATTCATGTGTAAGATATGTGGGTTCTTTACACAAGAAAGCAGAATAGTTCAAGGATATTATGTCTACTGGATAGCTAGTAAAGTAAATGTATTTTACAAGGGAAAAGTTCATAGGGTAACACATACTTTTCTTATGCAGGATTCAGTTGATGAACACCGTAGTAGAGTCAAAATGAAAACAATTTTCATTCATGTGGGGGATTGTTGGAAATATATTAGAAAATTGGAAAAATGAAAAAAAAAATATTTATACCATAAATTTGGACGTTTTTTCACCATTAGTATGGTGGTTTCATAGCCATTAGTATTAGGATTAATGACTAATTTTATGGTGCATTTAGGTGCCCTAATGGCTAGGCCTACCCTAAACACTATAAAAGGGCACCTCCACCATGTTTATTTCTCATCCCTAGCACACTTCTTTCTTGCTAAATCTTCTTCCTCTCTCTTCTTGCAAAAAGTCTCTTGCATCATTGTTTTGGTGTTCTTCAAGTTCCGTTCTAGTTCGTCGGTGAAGAAGCTTTAGGTACAAAGCTATTTCCGCGTCTCCGTTGTATCCTGGAAGACAGACACCCGTTCGATCAAGCACTCGAAGTGGAGGGGGTGAATCTGTTTTAAGAAAATTGCGTGAAACGCAAGCCTCGGAAAACAAATCCCGAAGAACGGTTCTTGTTTCTAAACTTTTCTTGGTTTTGATCCGTTCATATTCTTCTTAATCCTAATTTATTGTTAAATTTAGGATTTTAATGTTATACCGTTAATTTGTTTAATTTCCGGCATAATTTCTATTTAATTTGATTATAATAATTGTTGTGATTTTTTAATAATTTCGGAATTATTTATTTATGAAATTGGTAGAATAACTATATTGTCTTCATCTTTTATATTTTGTGCAATTCTACCCGATTCTCTTGTTTTACCAATTTTGGTACTTACTAATAGGATTACAGCCTGGTCGGTCATGTTTGCGGACCTATCTCGAGGAAGGATGAAAACGGGAGAAAGACCAACTTGTCTTGGAACAAGAAAGATCTAGGTTGCTTCTAAACGATAACTTGTATCATGACCTTGATTGTAAGTAGAGTTGCAAGAGCATGAATAAAAAGCTAGGAGGCGCTATTTATAGACGGAAGCATGCAGAGGGTTTAGATTAACCATATGCTTAGTAGCTAATAGTGGCGTTTAGGGACCTAAATGATCCTTATTGATCACACACGTACGAGCTTAACAAAATTAATTTGGCATTCATACTACTACTAATTAACGTACATGCAATCAGGGATTGAATAATACTACATAATTTGTAGTACTAACAAGTTTAATTTAAAGAGGGGGATCATATCGATGGAAATTTGTCGCATTTGAGGGAAAAAAGCGCAAGAAGCGCCGATATATATCACGAGGAGAGAGAGATCATCTCTCTTGTTTTGTTTGTATCCTCCTCGCGCCACGTTTCTCTCTTTCTCTTTCTCTGTCTCCTAAGCTCCATTAATTCTTGCTGGATTTTGGATCCTTAATTCCCTGTGTTGCAGGCACCCAACTCCTCATCACTGAACTCGATCGCACACGCCATCTCTTCTTTCTCATTCACTACTGAACTGGAAATTAGATCAAACTGTAGATTATTTATCATTCCTGATCTGCACGCACTCGATCATCGATCGATTCGCAATTATCGGCGCCGTCGGAGTCCAGGGAGACGGACGGCGACTGATCGAGATCTAGAGAGTGATGAGCCCTCGGAAATGCAGTTTTAGGTATTTCTCTCACGGATCGGCCCTTTCTACTCATTTCCCAGATTCGATCCGCCGCCCCTTCCAGAAGTCTCCCGCCAGATCCTCCTTCCTCCTCTTCTTCTTCGTCGTCTTCATCATCGCCGGCGCCTTCGTCTCCACTCGCTTGATCGATTCCGATGTAAGTTTCTTTTCATTTCATTTCATCACCGATTATGTATTTTTATTTTTATTTATTTTTTACTCTACAAAAAGGACTAGCTAGCTTTTCGCTGATTACACTTTGCACCTAAGTAGTACTAGTAATAGTAGTAGTAAACCAACTTCAAATCGAGAGTTCTTAATTTGTTCCACCTCTGTAATTCAAGAAATTTTCTATACACAACGAAGGAACATAATTTATTTTTACCTTTTTTTTATTCGAATTAAGAAAATACTACTTCACACAGTATTCGTTCCCATATATGGAAGTTAATAATTTTGTAAATTATTATTATTATTCATGCACCACACTTTAAGAAGTTGGACATAATTTAAAAACTTTTTTCAATGGATAGCTGTTATAATGCTAATAGTAATTACGAGTCTAATTAAGTACTCCTAAATCCTAATTAGACACCGATGGATGGGTGAGATTCAAAGGGCCTTACAGTACATGCGGCGGAAAATGGTGTCACCCGTGAAAGTTTCTAAGTTGCGGGCCCTGATTGTGGGTGGACACGTGGCATCTGTCATAACAGTTTGCCAACCATCGAATATGCAGCGAAATGTGGATACCAATAAGAAAGAAAAAATTAAACAGGAAAACTAAAAAACAGAAAGGTAAAAAAAAGAAAAGATTATGGACAGAAATTCTACAAATAACTCTAGTACTTGAATGTCTCCTCTCTTGAGTCTTGACAGTTACTGCTAATTAATTATCGAATACTGGATAACTTATATGTATTTTTATGTTAGGTTAGTAATTTAGTTTACTTGGGAAGTTTTTTTTTTGGGGTATTTTAAAAAAAAAATGGAAGGGTTGTTTGTGACAGAAAAAGTTAGAAATAAAATGTAGTAATTTTTAAAATTTCGAGAAGAAAATGGAAAAATTGAATTAAAAGAAGAGAACGTACTTTTAGAATTTCACAACAACAAACAGATAAATTAAATTTAGCTGCAAAAACTTTTTTTTTGTATCTCTATCTAATTGCCCAGTTTAACTAAATACAAGTATTAAATTGATTTGTTGAATGTATTTATTTTGATATTATCCAACCATAAAATGGAACCTGATAGATGTTAAAATGGAAAAAATAGCTGAAAATACGATGGTAAACTTGGTTGAGAAAATATATATATATATATATATATATATATATATATTCATAAAAACGAATAATTCATAGACAACATCATAAAGCATCGAGATTTAAGTTGTGTTCTTTATATAAAAAATGGGACAAAGTGGGAAGTTTTAGCAACAGAGTTTTCAGTTTCGATTTTGTGGACGTGGGGGTTTAAATGTAGGAGTATAAAATAATTAAGGGTAAAATTGTTAAGATTAAAAGTTTTAGGGTCTATTTTGTAATTACACCTAAAAATTAACGGTTGTTCTATCGGAAGTTAATGTCTAGGGTTTTTGTATATTTTCACAAATCTTATGGGGTTTTTCGAGAATTCTGAAAATGCGGGGTGAAGATTATACTAAATCTTAGAGGGTTTTTGATAATTTCCTTTTTGAAATTGAATTAGAAATTTGTTAAGAGGGAAATGAGAGGAAAATTTAAATATTTGTGAGAAAAGTTAATTGTTAACAAATTACAAAAAAACAACTCAGATGCCATATGATAAAATTATCAGGAAAGAATGATATGGACTAAAATTAACATTCTTATAAACTCCCATAAAAAAACCATACTCATAAATTTTAAATAATTTAAAGTGAGAAAAAGAAGTACTCCATACGGAGTATATTTTAGAACCGACAAGGGCATGTGTCAAACTGTTTCATATATATATATATATATATATATATATATATATATATATATATATATATATATATATATATATAAACATAGAGAACTGATATGTTAGATGGTAGATGGAGACAAGATGTATAGGAAACTTGAGATTCAAAACATAAATAAAAGAATATATATATATATATATATATATATATATAGAGTGAAAAAAATGGAGTACAAAATAATAAAATAAAATAAACTTAGTTAGTAGTATAATTTATGTGGGAAGTGTGGAGCAAGAGAATTTATAAACGAAAAGGTATGTTCATGAGATTTTTCCAATGTCCGGTGGGAACCACTCACTGTTTCGACTTTTGGTCGTATTATTACTGCTTCAAAAGTCTTAGGGATGTTGCATTCTGTCCGAATCAAGTACAACGATCATAGATTTTTTATCTCTCTAAATTTTCAATATGTAATACGGTCGGTAAGAGTATTTTAAAATTTATTTTTCACTTCATTTTTTTTACCATACCCTTTATATTATTTTTCACTTAACTAGTGTGGGATTTCATGTTTTTTTTTTCTGCAGTCCTTGGTGGATTCCTCGACTGACAAACCACCAATAGTAGTGCCTCACAGCCTTTCCAGAAGGCTCGAGTTCCCACTGGACTGTCGTGCGCACAACCTCATTGGAAAATGCCCCGCAAACTACCCGCAAAGACAGGAAACAAATCTGAGCCGTCAACCCGCACCCACGTGTCCGGATTACTTCCGTTGGATCCACGAGGACCTCCGCCCCTGGGCCTACACAGGGATTACCCGCGAAATGGTGGCACAAGCCAACCGGACGGCCAACTTCCGGCTGGTGATCAAGAACGGCAAGGCGTACGTGAAGCAATACGAGAAGGGTTTCCAGAGCAGAGACGATTATACGCTGTGGGGGATCCTACAGTTGCTCCGTAGATACCCCGGCCAGATTCGTGATCTGGACCTCATGTTTGACTGCGTTGACTGGCCGGTCATCCAATCCGGCAACCACACCGGCCCTGATGCCCCGCCGCCTCCGCCGCTGTTCCGGTACTGCGCCGACAACGAAACGCTGGACATCGTCTTCCCCGATTGGTCCTTCTGGGGATGGTAAGTCGGTAATTACTACTTGCTCTCTGCATTCTTTGTTTTGCTCGGCCAACAAGAAATTGAACTTCTTTTCCTAGGCCTGAGATAAACATAAGGCCATGGGAGTACCTCTTGAAAGACTTGATGGAAAGCAACAAATGGACAAGATGGTCGGAAAGAGAACCGTATGCGTACTGGAAGGGCAATCCAGAGGTTGCTGAGACCAGACAAGATCTACTCAAATGTAATGTCTCTGAAGAACGGGATTGGGGTGCTCGTGTCTACGCTCAGGATTGGCTAAAAGAAACAAATGAAGGGTACAAACAATCAGACCTCACAAACCAATGTGTCCATAGGTATGTACTATATAAATATGCTTACTTTGCTGCTGCTGTTGCTGATGATTGAGGTAGGAGTTGAACTCAAGACTGTTATTTGTTTCCAGGTTTAAGATCTATATTGAAGGATCTGCATGGTCTGTTAGTGAGAAGTACATTCTTGCCTGTGACTCTGTGACCTTCTTGGTAACACCCCATTACTACGATTTCTTCACCAGAGGTTTGATTCCGCTGCAACATTATTGGCCTGTTAAGGAGGATGACAAGTGCAGATCTATTAATCATGGCGTGGCGTGGGGCAACGCCCACATGAAAGAGGTGATTAAAGTTGCTACCTTTTGATGTTTTGGAAGCTTTCTGGTTATAAAGCCCCTGGCTTTAATTAAAATTTTTGTGCTTTTGATATCTTCTTCAGGCAGAGAACATTGGGATAACAGCAAGCAGATTTATCAGAAACGAGCTGAAGATGGAGTATGTCTATGATTACATGTTCCATCTGCTGAACGAGTACGCGAAGCTCTTAACGTATAGGCCAACCGTCCCCAGAGGCGCGGTTGAGCTCTGTTCGGAGGAGATGGTCTGCAATGCCGAAGGGCTGTACAAGAAGTTCATGATGGAATCATTGGTGAAGAGTCCATCGGATACAGGTCCCTGTACACTGCCTCCTCCCTATGATCCGCCATCTCTGGCTTCCTTGCTTAGGAAGAAAGAGGCTTTGATATCTGAAGTTGATAGATCAGAGCATAGATTTTGGTTCAATCAACCAGCTACTCACATGATTAATCAAACAAATGAATAGAGATTTAATTAGCTGTGATCAGATTATATATCTGGCCTATTTATGATATTCAGAGTAGACATATATATTTGCAGCTTAGTGTTTCTCCTTTCTACTTGTACACCATGCAGCAATTGTAGCATACAATATTGGGTAAATATTTCACAAAGACATATTTTTACACGAATTTTTTGGTTTTACTGGAAATATTTGAACGGACCTAGAAGAAAGCCAAAATAGCAAGTGAGCTTGTTAAAGATTTATATGTATTGCATTTGAAGTAATAAACCTCATGATTTTCGTAAGGTGGGTACACGTGGCTTCATATTTTGGTGCCACCTCGCAGTTTATAATTTTAGGTAAAATTACATTTAATTTTCACATTCTTTTATAAACAGCAATTAGATTACTAATTTTCTAAAACTTTCAATTCGGTCATTCTTTATCAATAAACCCAATTTTTTGAACTCTAATTTTTTCTAAATGCTAAAAACACTCACAATTTTTTATGTTAGAAAGGTCTAACTTTCTCATTTATATTTGACCTACAATATTTCAACCTAACCCAATAATTTTTCTAAAAGTTCTTCCAATTTGGTCCTTATTTCTCAAAAAAACTCAATTTTAACTCTAGTTTTCTTTAAATGTATAAAAACAATTTGCACAAATTTTTTACGTTAGAAATGTCTAACTTTCTCATTTGTATTTGACCTAAAATATTCCAAATAAAGAATGAGAATTTTTAATGTATAAATAATTTGTCATATGAAGTTGTTACATGTCCATTTTTAGTACAAAAATTGTTATAGCTAAAATTACACTTGATCCTCATTATTTCATGAAAAGCAATTAGGTCTTTGGCTTTCAAAATACAAAGTGGTAGTTTATTATACCCCAATAATTTCCTAAAAGTTGCAATGCAATCCTTATTTGTTCTTTAGGTAAATTATACTTGCTCTTCACCTTATTTTATGAAAAGAAACTAGGTTTTTAATTTTTAAAATACAACACCAATAGTTTATTTTAACCTGATAATCCCTAGAATTTACAGTTTCATCTATCTTATTTCTAAAAAATATCACCTTTTACTCTCATTTTTTTATAAATGCTAAAAAAACTTGCACAACATTTTTAATTTATAAAGGTAAAACTTTCTAACTTATATTTGACCTAAATGATTCATAATAAAAAAAATAGGAAAATCAAGGTAAATATATTTTAAAAATTAAAACCTCAAACAAAGTGTGCATATAATTTATCTAATTTTATGTCAAAAAATGAAGGAAAAATTAATATTTTCATAAAAGCGGTCAATGTTGATTCTTACATTTATTACTTTATACCATTACTTCATCTTTTTTTTTAGTTTCAATTATTTATAGTTGTAAATGTATTATTGTAAAATTATAAACTTTTATTCTGAAAATCTAATAATGAGTACTCTTCATTCTCGCATGGATCGTGTAATTAGAATTAGTTAAAAATCCAACATTCGATCAAAATCAAAATATCAATTTGAGCTGCCAATCATGTTTGAAACCGATTTCATAATTATGACGATTTCTTGACCAATACAGACGTTAGAATTCAACCGTGTAGTACGTATTATCGCTTACTAAGTTTTGTTCACAAGAGTAAGAAATGGAAATCTTCAATTTAAAAACTAGCAAAACAACTAATCCCTCATTCTCTAAAAGGTTGTTTCGTTACCTTTTACAAAAGTTTCCAACGGTTCGGTTTATTCGCGGATGAGGTACCACGACTATTAACCGCGGTTTTTTTGATATCCACTGTTTTGCGGATTTTCTTATGCGGTTTCTAGTTGACACCCATAACCACATAACCACGGTTATCCGCGGTTTGCGGTTATAACACAGATATTTTCATTCATTAATCACGAAATATAAATTTAACTACGCAATAAAACTTAAATTCTCAAGTATAATCCTACATCAACTACAAGCATATATAAAATACTCTTATATATTACTTCCTACAAGTGCATTGATCATTTTATTCCTCCACATACATCCGTGCATATGCGGGTTCGATTTTGATTCAATTTATAATTACTCCCTCCGTCGCAGAAAAATAGCCACGTTTGTTTTTCAGTATTTAATTTATGATTTTTTTCTTACACCTTCTTAACTTATAAATTGTATAAATTTATATCAAAATAAAAATTTAATGTGTCTTATTTCTAAATATATTTTTCAAGATAAAAACCACGGATAAAAATCGCGGATAAAACCGCCAATTACTGTGCGGTTATCCACGGTTTGCAGTTTTAACCAATCCACTGTCATCCCTTACTCCATTTCTTTCTTTAATTTATGATTGTTGTAAAAATCATGGGAAATTGTGAAAATTATATGAAAGATAAATTGTCATTTTCACCATTATGTGTAAAGTTTATGACCCATTAGTAGGGGTGCTATGACCATGGTTTATGGCAATAAGTAGAGAGGTTTTATGTCATTTAGTATGGTGTTTTATGACTAGCTTTATGGGGTATTATAGTGCCTCTTAATGGCTAGACTCCTCCCAACCACTATAAAAGGACACCTCCTCCATGTTATTCAAGCATCTCTCATCACATTACTCTCTCTTCTTCCTCCTTGAGAAAAAATCTCTCTTCTAGCATATGTTTTGGTGTTCTTCAAGTGTTCTTCTGTTCAAGTTCTCCGGTGATAGAAGTTTGGTGCAACTTCACTCACGTTTTCCATGTATCATGAGGAGATAGACGACTATCGAACCTCGAACACTCGTACCAGAGGGGGCAAATATGTTTTAAGGAGATTGTGTGAAACACAAGCCTCAGAACTCCGTCGAAATTTGGTTTTGGATTTCTAATTCTTCTTTTAATTCTATATTGTTAGAATTATTACTATGAATTACTCTATGATTTTTGCTAAGAATTAGAGTTAAATTAATTTTTTGCCTAATTATTTGAATTATTATATTGTTTATTAATCTTAGAATTTTACCATGGCAATAAAAAGTACATTGAAACTTGTTCGATTGTGTACTTATGCTTATATTGATTTATCGTCATCACGAATATCTCCTTATTGATTTCTTGGATACTTTGGATAACAATGATTTTTTTCATGAGGGAGATTCTGAGAGTACTTTCTTTTTTTTCCTTCTTAATAGTAATTTTTTCTAGTTTTACTAGATTAAGTATTGTTAGGCCTTTTCGAGGGTAGCTCTTCTAATGGTATTTTCTCCATACACAAGACTTGAATCCGAAACCTTGCTTAAGGAATGATAATTGTATTCTCACTCAACCTCAACATCCATTGGTTACTAAGAGAAGTACTTGGATAGTTCAAGAAACTCGAGGATAGGATGGGGCGTCAATTGTTTGATTTAGGAGAAGTGATGGACCAATGGTGTGATTAAAACCGTAAACATGATTAATTTAGAAACTAAAAAGAGTTATTTCGGGCCTCCACCATCCGAAATCCTCTCTTAATCACCTTGACCCTGAATTAAGGATCTCCTTAGGCCCTAACTAAGCACATTCATTTCCTTGCTTTCTTCTTAAAAATTTTCTCTCTTCTTCATAACTTTCTCTTATTGTTTAATCATCTTCAATCATCCATATATAGGCGTTTTCCTTATCCGTCACCACCATGGTACGTACGTTCTTCTTTTCAATCGATCAATCCATCCCAATGAGATTAATTAATTCTCTCCATGATCAATCCTTAATTAAAATGCATGCATGCATGGTTAATTAATTAATTAATTAATTAGGCGAACGCGGTGTCGGGAATGGCTGTGAATGATGAATGCAAGCTAAAGTTTCATGAGCTGAAAGCTAAAAGGAGCTACCGATTCATAATCTTCAAGATTCAAGACCAGCAGGTTGTGGTGGAGAAAGTTGGAAGCCCAGAAGAAACCTATGAAGACTTCAGCGCCTCCTTCCCAGATAATGAATGTCGCTACGCTGTTTTCGATCTAGATTTCACTACTAATGAGAATTGCCAGAAGAGCAAGATCTACTTCATCGCCTGGTAATTAAATATATAATTATTACCATTAATGAACAATATATATTGCTTAAATATATACATATACATATATATATTGTTTTTGTGGTATATTTTTTTGATGATTTGTAGGTCTCCAGAAGCATCAAGGGTGAGAAGTAAGATGGTGTATGCAAGCTCAAAGGACAGGTTCAAGAGAGAATTGGAAGGGATTCAAGTTGAGCTACAAGCAACAGATCCTAGTGAAATGAGCTTTGATCTTATAAAAGCAAGAGCTCTCTAGACAACACCACCATATATATACTTACTTACTTTGATCATGCCCTTAATTTCCACAAATTAACCCACATGTTTCATTCAATCCATGATCTCTGTTTGTATTAATTTTTCCAGTTAATTTGTTTCAATGTCCCTCCCCAATCTTGTTCATGTTGATCAATGTTGTAGCTAAAAACTGTGATGCTTATTGAGAAATTTGACGTTTTTATTAATTTTTTCTTCTTTTGTAATGATGAAAGAAATTATGCTCTTCAACATAGTATTGTGTATGTCTTTCCTAGCAAAACTAATAAGTTTTCTTTTTAGGAAACCCTTTACATAAGAGCTTTATTTTATTATCTTTTATTATTAAAAAGTTACTTTATCTTAAATATTTGCTTTACTTTATTATTCTCAAATCAACAATATTCATTAATCGGTTTGTTGTTTATGTGACCATTCTTTTTGACAAAAATGAATTAAATTGGGCAGTGAACTATCCTTAGACTTTAACTAGGTTAATTAAAGCTCTAAGAACGTAAGTAAGATGAGGTATTTATTTGATAAAGAGTAAAATCTGCGTCTCAAATCAACAATATTCATTAATCGGTTTGTTGTTTATGTGACCATTCTTTTTGACAAAAATGAATTAAATTGAGCAGCGAACTATCCTTAGACTTTAACTAGGTTAATTAAAGCTCTAAGAACGTAAGTAAGATGAGGCATTTATTTGATAAATAAAAATGTTGTTCAATCAACCCTTGTCTTGGACAAAAACAATTGCCAATGAGTTGGTGAAAATTGTGAAATATGAAGAGAGGCCTTGAGAGTGCCACGTGTCCAGCTCTCTACCTCAATCGCGATCTCCTAGCATCATCTCATGTGTGTTTGTGTGTGTGTGTGTTGTTCCTACGTAGCTGCCGTCTTCAACAAACTCAGTTTTGTTTCCTCTGTTTTTCTCTCCGAAATGTCGACGTCCGTTCCAAAAGACGGTTCGGCGAATTTCCCCGCCGAACTTCAAACAGCGCCGGCGTCTTCACGAGCTTACCTCAACTAACAGCTCTCACTGTGATGGCCATCATCTCCGCTGCTGGCCTGGCCACTGTTGCAGACTTGACCTTCCTCGTCTTCTCAGTTGTCTACATCTACTTCATCTCTTATGTTGCCTTCCCGCCCAAGTCTACAAACTCCGGTCCTGTTTTCGATACCGGAAACAAGCTTCTCCTTTATTACGTCTCCACAGCTGCTGTCATCGGCCTGCTCCTTCCGCTGGCCTATATCTTGCACGGGATTTATGTGGGTGACAAGGATGGTGTGAAGGCCGCGGCATCTCACACGTTCCTGCTCGCGACTCAGGTTGCCATGGAGGGATTCGCAGTCTCCCAGGGATTCTCGCTGCCAGTTTTCGCTTTCGTGCCGGTTTTCTACAACTCCAGACGGATTTTCAGCATTCTGGAGTGGATGAGCAGCGATTTCTCTCAGGAATACACAGAACTGGGCACGAGGCTGTGGGTTGGGAGGATGCTAGGAGTGGCTAATATGGCATTTTGGTGCTTTAATCTGTTTGGCTTTTTAGTGCCCATTTATCTTCCCAGGGTTTTTAAGAAATACTACTACTCTCCAGGTTAAAGATTTGAGCATCCAAATGGTACAGAATTGAATAAGATATTGCTACTTTTGAAATAAACATACATACATACATACATACATACCTTGGTGGTTGCACTTTTGAAGAATGATGAAGTGTGACAAGAGTTCAAAGCTGGGTTTGATCATGCATTAATTCATGTTCCATGTAGTTAGGCATATGATGCTCAGCAATTCAGATACTGCTTTATAGCCAACTCTGAGTTTTCCACAATCCTTATAACTTACAACATCTGTACAGCTGGTTTCAACATATGCCCATAATCCAATGCCTAAACACTTGATTCATCTATGCCCCTCTCCCCTGTACCACAGTTTCTTCACTGCAGATCATACCTAGTACCCCGCATTTCCTGTAGAGTTGAATCGATTCCATGTCAGTTAGATGATTTATACACTCCACGGATCTGTACAAATCCATCCCACATCAGAATGTGGCTGCCTGTTATACAACACTCATTTGCAAGTAAGTGAGCTTCATCTAAACAAATGGGTCAAGCTGAAACTAACTGGAAGCTATTCTGTCAGGTGCCATTGCTTTTACACAGCAGCATGAACACCAACGAGTGGACTTTGCCAGTAAGCCACCGGCAATTTCAACTCCTTTCAAATTTGTAATCCCTCAATTTTCCATCATGTGGCCTTTATTCGACAAAAATTTGCTCAGCAATTGTCATGAAGAGTAATTCAGTTGCGTCGCCATAAGATATATGCTGAGACATTCTAGAGCCTTTTTTCTCGTCAGTGGGTTCATAAAGTCGCATCAGTTCAGATACTTACCGTTACCACCTAGCCGACCAGGTAAAGGACTGGTGGGACTTAGATCCAAAGAAGGGCTCATCTTTACATGATCCTTCAGCAGCTGTCGAGACACTCTATCCGCCAATACAGACTGTCCATCATAAGACTCTACATGAATAGGCCTTCCAACCTGTTTTCCCAGGACATCATTTTCTGATGGCACCAAATCTGAAAAGATGTGAGACCCCGGCTGCATCCCACGGAAAACATCAGTGTTCGCATCATTATACAATGAACCATAGACATAAAATCCGCTGGGAGACTTCGGGGCACAACCGAGGCCCTCTTGTGAGTAAGATGATTGCTTCATATGAGCAAATGGTATGGCACCACAGCCACCCGTAAGAGGTGTTGAGGCCCCTGATGCAGTGCGTGGGCTAGATATTGGAGAAGACATTCTTCCACTCAGATGTTGGGGAGATCTTGAATGCAAAAGAGGGCTTCCAATGGGTGAAACAGGGCAGGAAATATTCCTTGGAATATGGATATCACTGCAGATCAGAGAGCTAAACTGAGATACTCACTTAAATTGCCCTAGTACTTTCACCATATTAATGTGCATACATGTGAAATGATTCTGTATGTGAGAGAGAGAAAGGGAGAGGGACCTAGGATTCAGTTTTGAAAGCCGTGAAGAATGAATAGTGAGCCGCTCCGAGTCCAATGCAGAACAATTTCTACCTTCTCCAATGCCCTGTGATAAGCCAGCATTAACAATTAATGATTTTTAAACCCCTATAACATGAATATTTCCATTTCTTTATAAGAAACATAATGGTTTCTTTTTCTAGTAATGCAAGTTGAAACTTTCACAAAAATTAATTACTTTCTTTCTAGCAAATACTAGCTTTCAATAAGGGAGACAATGGGCCTAAGATTGTGGACATGAAGGAAAGAGCGTTGCAATGTTGATAAGAGACTTCTGATGGAGTTATGTAAAAATCCCAAACAAAGTATCCAAATGAAATGCGGAAGTAATGAGTTATCAGTCAACGTTCAGGATATTAAAACTAAATTGGTGATCCTAGTTTTCATGTATGCTAGGTAGTACATATTAAAGGTTGTAGCAAAGACAGCAACAAGTGCTTAACTTAACAAAAAGAGCAGTATATCTGGAGCTAGAATTAAGAGGCACAATCTGCACCTTTTAGAAATTACATACCAAGGCTTTTACTCCAACTGTTAAACTAGAGGATGGATCAGATGACTCTGGTTCCAGCACTGGCCTCTCCAAGGGTGCAGCATACTTCACAAATGAGTGTTCCAAAAGCCGAGCCGCAGATGGCCGATGCAGAGGGTTCCGTTGCAGACATTGCCTAATAAAATCCTTCCCATCATCGGAGAGTTGTTCCGGAATTGATGGAAGCTCCTTACTGTTTCCGATTTTAAACATCGCAGCAACCTTAGGAGCACAAAACCAACCACCAATGAGGATAAGTGACATTTAAAATTGCCCCAGGTACGATAACAGATGCAGAGTCAAATACAACAAAAGAGCTCACTAGTTTTTTAAAAATTAAATTAAATCAAACATCTTATTTGTTAGTTGAAACACTAACCCCTTCATACTGGCTCCAAGGAGGTTTTGTTGTTGCCATTTCCAAAACAGTGCATCCAAGGCTCCAGATATCCACCGAAAGATTGCATCCACTTGAGTTTTTTATAACCTAAAGATAGCATAACATGGTACAAAAGCAAAGCTCTCAAAATGTTTTCTGTGAGTAGGACGACACCAACTGAAGAGGATAAGTTTACTAACCTCAGGTGCCATCCAGTATGGACTTCCTTTGAATGAAAGAGGACATGATTGTCCTGCTATCTGCAAAGCAAAAATTGGAAAGAAGATCAGCAAGTTTATAAGAAATGTTATTACCAAACTCATTAACAATCTCGTAACTGACATTTGATCAATATGGGCCGCAGATCACTTCATAAGCACAAAACACAAATCATTAAAAATAATAAAGAAAACAATTTAGATTTTCATTACATGGAATGACTGTGCCAACTTACATGCTTTGCCATCCCAAAATCTGCTAACTTCACCCGGCCATTTGGGTCTACAAGTATGTTTGCTCCTTTAATGTCTCTGTTATTGAGTTCATGTCAGACAAATCTAAAGTATAGCTAATTTTGAAACATTATAACTTCTGCACAACAACAGACCAAGACTACGTATGTGTTCACCAACCTGTGGACCGTGGACTTTGAATGCAAATAAGCCAGCCCTTTTAAAATTTGTTGAGTAAAACTACGAATTGCCGATTCACCCAGTGCTCCATAGTCCTGAAGAAGTTTATAGATAGACCCACCAGATACATACTCCAGATATATATAAAGCCTGTCATCTACCTGTTCACAAGTAAACCCAGAGTTTCTTTGAGTATCTTCATACAAGTCTTCCCACAGGCCCCACTACCAGCCATGCTTACATGAATGCACAAGCACAAACACACATACATCAGTGTACCAGAATCATGTCAGGTCAAGACCAAACATACACTCATAAATGGTCGTTTAATTACCATCTTAATTAGTTTCACAAAGCATAAAATATATCTTTACTTACACGTTTGGCTGACATGTCTGAAAGAAACAAGTATATAAGATAATCATTAATGTCACTTTTCCATCTGTAACCATCTAAATCTAAGGTAGGGTAGCTCAAGTAATTTCTAAATCTTTTTCATTGCATTTTAGAACACTCATAGTAGCAGATCGAACAAAACACCAGAAAAACAAATCTTTTAGGTAATAAAAGAGTAAGGAGAAAAAAAAAACTTCCAGGAATCACCAATTGGCAGATCTACAAGACATACCGTTTCAGACCCATAATATTGCACAATGTTGGGATGCCGCAAACGACTCAATAAAGCAATTTCCTGTCAAGTATTACAGGTGTTAGTTTCACCATTTAGATCCAAAGACGCGGGGAAATAGTTTACTTCAAACACACACAAACATAAAAGGAATAATAAAGGAAAATACAGAAGTTAAAGTGGATACAAAGTCACAGGGTTTTAACTGGGACATTTCAGATGCACTTTATCAAAAGCACTTACTTGCATCAATTGCTTTGCACTTTCTTTCGACTTGGCATCATCTGAAAACAGTGTGACCTCTTTCATTGCACACATTTCACCACTTCCACTGAAACATTGAACCAGTGAAACCAAATAGGAGAAACATAAGTACTGACATTGACTAGAGCACCAGCAGAAATTAAAATATGTAAAGCATAGTTGACTCAAGCAAGCATTGTAATCTAACCAGAAGCCCAAATTTGAAATTTAAAAGAAGAAAGAAAAGAACCAATATCCATATCAAGTAACATCAAGAGTAGATGCTTCACCATCTGAAAGCTAAAGAGAATGAACTATTATGCATTTTGTGATTTTAAGTCAAACCTGTTGAAACCAACATAGACATGTCCAAATGTGCCTCTACCCAGCAGCTTTCCCTTTTTCCAGCATGACCCAGGGCTAGCAGGATTGTCTGCCCTTCCAGGACTTCTTGGCATGGAAGGAGATGTTGCAGCTGAATTTAAAGGGGAAAAAGGAAAAGAATGGGAAATTGTCACAGGAGGAAGTGGCAACCTGTGACTTTGCTTTTTCCCATCATCATGCCGATTAGTCTGCTGTGATTCTGTGGCAGTTCCAGTTGATCTAGGGTGAACAGGTGTCACGGCACCACTCTGAATCCTTGAACTGGGACCAGCACTAGTCATTCTGGGACTTGGTATTGGAGAATATTCTGGACTTCCTCTACTTTGATGCCAAAACAACTGTCCTGACATGTCCCCACCCATTGAGTTATGCCCAGAGTTTTGACCAGAACCAGGACTTGAGCAATGGCCAGATCCAAGAAGGGGTACATCTGGGTAAGGTTTTCCAGCCCAAAAAGCAGAGTTCATGACATGTTCAGAAGCAAAAGCTCTGACTGGGCTTCTAGAAGGGCTTGACAGGGAGCTGTCTGGTGCACTTCCGAAAGCATTATGATGTGGAACCTGTAAATTTGGCATATGATTTACTAGATGTCTCCTTTTAGGAGATGTAGGAGATATATGGTTCCCCAATGAAATACTAGGCGGCCTTCTTGCCTCCCTTAAGTTCACTGGCGTGACAACAGGAGAATGATCTTTGGATGTCACCCTTCATAGAATAAAAGAAGGTTCAATTACTCGCTGAAAATGGCCATTACAGAAACAGGAAACACCATGCACCATGTGAACAATGCAACCTATGATAAACTATGTCCATATATCCCTAGTGTGGAGTGTAAATAACAAAAAGAGAGAAAAATCACCTTGAAGGGCTGTTTGCAGAGGTCCTAATCCCATTTTCATGTTCATTTGCTTGAGGACTATGATTATGTAAGTCAGGAGGATCATCACCGTCAATGGAACCCTCACTAGAAATTGATGCGGTGATAATTTCTCCATCCAAATCATCAGGATTCGGCCTCTGACGAATGCATGCAGGTTTACGGAAAGGAGGAAATAATGAAGATTTGAAATTTTTCTCAGATCGTGGTTTAATTGCTATGCTAATTCCAGAATCTGTACGACTAAAAGCTGCATGGTTCAGAACAGGAAGTGGAAGCGGTTGTGCAGTAGATCTTTCAGCAAAACTTTGACTCCTGCACACATGTTTGGACGGAGAAGGCGATCTTGATTGCGCTCGGGATTGAGCTCCCTTCTCTGATATTGCATCACAGCTCTGTCTTCGTGACCTTCCTGACCTGCCATTTGCTTTACTTTCAGATGGACTTTTAAATTTCCTCTGTAACGAATCTATAATACTCTCCTTGTTTGTTTTCTTCTTTGCTTCTTTGGAGTTGGATGATGACTTGATCCACCATGGACGCATGTTTCCAGATAATTATAAAATATGAACTACTTCAGCTTTAGTTACATATATCACCAAGTGCTACAAGCAGGGCAAGCTATCTGGTTTCTACAGCATAACTGGAATTCTTTCATCCAATTATGCTAAAGGTGAGAAGAAAACCACTACTGTGGGGCAACACTGGATCATATTCACCATCACTTGCAATTGCCAAACCTGAAAGAATAGATGAATGTGACTTTCTGATCCAGAATATATATATATATACGGAGTATATATTGGATAGGAGAATGATGCCAGCAGTTGTGAAAAAAGCTGCCCATGATTAATAACTCTTTAAACTGCAAGTTTGGATTACTTTTTACAGAAACCATATGCGGATTATGTGTAATTTTTTTTTCTAATTCCTATGATGCACTTTGAGCTTATCAGCAGAAAAGTCACATCTTTTCACCAATAATTCAGCTGAAAACATGTCTGAAAGGAAATCCTATTCCTTCCCGTAAAAACAGATGAATCCCCACGATGAGAAAAAGAGCATAAAATCTGAATCAACTTGAGATGCAACAGAAAACTCAGAAAGTCCCCAAGCTATAAACTCATCATTTCCAAGAATCTTTGCCAGTTCAATCGAGAGAAAACTTCAGGAGAAATAATATCACGAAAAACCATTTCACCTAAACCACGAAAGTGCCCGGTTAGGAATTTAAAGAGAGATCTTACTGCATGATAAAGTTCAATTGTCTACTAAGTCAGCAACATAGTAACCCACCCAAACCAACTCAATTTTGAGCAGCATAATCAGCATCTCTTAAAATCAGATTAAAGTCTTTCTCCTCCACTAAATAATCAAAAACTTGTAATCCTTCCTGTGCCAACTCATCCAGAAACAAAACAAAGCCTAGGAAAAACGCTAACTCTAAATCGCAGATCTACCAACAAATACTGAACAACGAAAAAGCCCAATCAACTACTAACCGTAGTCAACCGAATTTCGTGAGATTAAAGCAAGTAGAATCTTACAGCATTTCCTCGGATCTCTGAATCTGAACTAAAACCCACTGACGGGGTATCAATGATCGAGCTAAATGGAGCTGCTCAGAACACTTGGTGTTCAGTGAACCAGATGCCGAACCCTAAAACTACAAATTGGAATCTGGATTCTGGCCGATTCTTTGGCCGCAGAAGGGAATTGAGAGATTAAATCGAAGCGAAGCCAAAAGAGGGACGCCAAATGTAGAGAGAGAAAAAGAGTTGTGACATGAAGGAAGATGTTCCGACTGTCTGTCTGAGTGAGCGTTGATTTACAGAGTTAAAACGAAATTACGAAGTTAGACTTCCAATCTTTGCGATTCTTCTTTGTTTGATGTTTTAGGCAGTAGGAATAACAAAAGGCCCCCTACACTTCGAATAAAACCAGATTTTGCGCCTATTTAATTTCAGGATTTGCATTTTACCCTTCTCCCTTTTTTCCTTTTTTTTAAAAAAAAATACATAGAGGTACGGGATTGGGAATGCAAGAGGTTTGAACTCAAGACCTTAACCTCATATTCTTAGTAGTTAATTAATTACTAGATTAAAGACTCAACACTCACCTTTTTCTTAACATTGTCGGAAAGTTGAATTTTTCAAGTTCTATTTTAAACAAATTCCTAAATTCCGCGTAGAAAAGAAACGATAACATCTAAAGTTTAGACCGATTAAGGTATCAAGACTGAGAAAAGTTCTAAAGAGCTAAAGCAGAAGGCCAGATTGAAATGGGCAATAGAGGGCGACGAGAATAGTAAGTACTTCCACGCCACGGTTAAAGGGAGAAGGAAGAAAAATTCAATCCAGGGGATGATCATTGATGGGGTTTGGTCGGAAGATCCAAAATTAATTAAAGAATTTGTGTTGAAGTATTTAGGAGCACTTTAGAGAGACTACACCAAACAGGCCGGAGTTTGTCAGTCACAGATTTAGAAAGTTGACGGAAGACCAGAAATCTGCTTTGGAAGGCCCTTTTTTGGAAGAGGAAATCAAGAAAGCGGTGTGGCTCTGTGAAGGAAGTAAAGCCCCGGGCCCGGATGGCTTTAATTTCAATTTTATTAAAGCAAACTGGGAAGTTTTGAAAGGGGATGTTATGGCGGCAATTCGAAAGTTTGAATCTCTTGAGTCGGCTAAGAGCGGGATGCAATTCCTCTTTTATAGCCTTGGTCCCGAAGATTAAAGACCCTCTTACGATTTCAGACTTTCGCCCCATTAGCCTCATCGGATGTCTGTACAAAATTTTGGCGAAGTTGTTGGTGAAAGACTAAAGGAGTTACGGATGGGTTGGTTGGGAAACCCAAACGGCGTTCATTCAAGGAAGGCGAGATCACCGACGGGATTACGATTGTAAATGAGATGGTTTCTGGGCAAGAGAGAAAAGAAACAGATGCTTCTCCTCAAGGTCGATTTCGCTAAAGCATATGACAACATTAGCTGGAAATTTCTGGACTCAGTGTTGCAACAAATGAACTTTGGTACAAAGTGGAGGGGGTGGATAGCAGGCTGCCTGGAATCAGCAAGGATCTCTATCCTAGTTAACGGAAGCCCAACAGAGGAATGCAAGATGGAGAGGGGCCTTCGTCAGGGTGATCCTCTTTCGCCGTTCTTATTTATCTTGGGAGTAGAGGTGCTCAATCTGATGATGGAAGAAGCTGTAAGTCAAGATGTGTTTCGACCGGTTCACGTGGGACGACATGAGGTAGGGTAAAAAGTAAAAAAAAATGAGGAATAGTGTAGCGACGAGATTTTCGACGGGGTCGCCACCAATCTTTTTACTTAGGTTGATTGGAAACCTGAAATTTGCGAGAGGTCCGAGATCGTTAGTCAATTAAAAACAAAAATTTAAAATTTTCGAATACCCAAACTTGGTACCACGGGTTTACTTACCTTTTTTCTGTTTTATTTCAGTATTAAAAAGAAAGGAATGGTAATAAAAAAAGAAAAGTCAAGTAAAAAAATAAAAGAAATCGTAAATTAATAAATATACACATAAAAAGAAGAAAAGAAAAAAGAGAGAGGGGCGAAACCTTAAATAAAATAAAATAAGCAAAAGCATGGACACTTAAACACTTAACACATACCTTGAATCCAATAACAACAATGAAAGTAACGAGAAAAAAACAAACATGAATCGTGAAAAGAAACAAAAATTGACGGATAAAATAAATAAAAATAAAAATAAACGAAACAAAAGAAAGAAGGGAAAAAATAATGAGTGACACGAACATAGTTAGAGTTGGGATAGTGATAGTAATGAATAGCAGCAATAATAATAATAAAAGGGTCAGAAACAAATAAAAATAAGAGAAATAAAATTTAAACAAGTGTTTAAACGGTCAGTTTTAAAGTTGTTAAAAGGGGACTTACCTGATAAAAAAAACTTAGGGTTAAAACAAATAAAATAAGAAAGGACAGGGGGTATGGGGACATTACCTGAAATAAATAGAAAGAAGCTGCAGACCAGAGAAGAAGCAGCGACGCTAGTGACTCAAATGTCCGGCGGAACCAATTTCACCACGGCCAAAACGGTGTCTTCTGGCGGCGAAACTAGCGGCCAAATATTTCTTCTTACTAGTTTTCGGCATTTAATGTATGGTGTTTATTTTAACATTTGATATACAAAGTTATTAATTGTATATCTTTCCGATAATTCAACATTTTTAGTTTTAAATAATTTGTAACGATTGTTTTTAGTAATAATGGATTCAAACACTCATCAGAAAAAATGAATCACGGATTCAAACAAAAATTCAAAATCAAATGTATCAATTAATTGGGTACGAGGGAATTATTAATTAATATTTATAATATATCTATATTGTATGCATATATTGATTTCATATTTCACTACATACGTGCATGATACGCGTTTTACCGCGGCCTTTACTGCGCCTAAGGCCTCGTTTATTGCGGTAAAGTGGTAGCGAGCCATGTTTACTGTGGCCATGTTTACTGCGGCCATGTTTTAACGTTGGACGCGGTAAAGTGGTAGCGAGCCATGTTTACTGCGGCTAACGGCGCGGTAAAGCCTCGTGGTCCACAAGCCGTTTTGACCAGCCGCTTACTGCGGAGAGGGCCGCAGTAATTGTTTCTTATATAAGCAGCACCTCCTCTCCGGTTTCACACACAACACTTAATATTTTCCTTCATCTCCTTTCAATTTTTTCCATTTAATTGTTTACTAATTGAAGAAAGTATATATCATCCGGTGATTTCAGTTGAAGATCAACCGCCGACAGTTATTGTGTCTCTTTTAGGTAACAAATATTATTTTTTAGATTTATATATATATATATTTTTATGAGTTCTTCAAATTTGTTTTATTTATATGTATTTCAGTTGCTTACTTATGTAATTAAACTAAAGTAGTTCATGAGCCATAGTACATCATGAAAAATTGTAGTAATATGTTATTTTACAGTTTATTTCAAAATATTGAAATAACAGTGTAAAATTATATATTCTACAATGTTTTCATGGATTGTCCCATTAGACAGTTTGTAAAAATATAGTATCGGTTAATTAATCTTTTATGATTGTGTATGAAGAAATGATGAGAATTACGTAAACTTCGGATGCAATATTTCGTCTTGTTCCTCTTTATACTTGCTCTCGGCGTTACGCCGAAGAAATGGTGTAACGAGGAATTTAGACGAAATGTTGTCAAAATTTACGTAATTATATCAGTTTCTACTTACACGAGATAAAAGTTTGATTAACTAATAGTACTTTTATGAATAGGATATGACTCATGTACCTTGAATTGGGAGAAAAAACGGTAGTGAAAAATTTGAAATTAAGTTCTGTGCTAAATATATATTATATAATTATTATGCTTAATATTTGTCATATTATTTTATTGATACAATTATTATAGGAATTGTATAATGGCCGAAGAACATGATTGGATGTATCAGCGTTTTCAGGAGGGGACTCGCGATATTAGTCAGAAATTTTGGAACGGTCTTCTAGAATCCCTGAATAATGCGTTTCTTGTTGCTCGGGAAAAGCGAGAACAATTTGTGAAATGTCTTTGTAGAAAATGTAAAAATAGATATTATCATGATCGAGAAACAATTGGCAATCATTTACTGTTAGATGGATTTCAACCGAATTATCATGTGTGGGATTGTCATGGTGAACGGCGTCAAATAAATCCATGTGTTTATCGAGGTTATCAATTTGATGTGGCATCGTCATCATCATCGAATATTGCAAGTACGAGTAATTCATTTGAGGGTAATGAAAGAAGGGGTGATTACCGTGAAATGGTCCACAAGGCATTTGAGATTCGTGATCGTAATAATAATTTTGAGGGTGATGATATGCATCAGATCGTAATAATAATCGATGTGATGCATATTGAGAAAAATTGTTTCGACAATGTTTTCTACACGGTTGTCAATCAGAAAGGGAAAACTAAGGACAACACAAATTCGAGACGTGATCTAGAGGCTCTAGGACTGCGCCCTGAATTGCATTTGGTGACTGATCCTCATAGGAAAGAACCGTTCAAACCAAAGACGACGTATACTTTAAATGCAGATCAGATTGCAAGTATTTGCTATTGGTTGAAGCATACCGTCAAACTTCTAGACGGTTACGCTTCTAACATTGGGAGGTGTGTTAATACGTCCGATAACACGTTCTACAATATGAAAACCCATGATTGTCGAGATGCTTTAAGGATGATCCGATGCAAGAGCCGGATATAGATACGGTTAATCCGTTGCAAGAGTCAACGACAATTGGTGAAAACATACGACCAGGACCAGATATGGCTCCATTATATTGGATCATCATGCACATCCCAAGCACATAGATCATTTGGACAACCAATCGGAAGAAGATGACGATGACGATGATCCGGTAGAAATATAGTAAAATGTATGGCGTAATTCGACAACAATCTCAAATTAAGTTGAATGTATCTTTGAACTGACAACAATTTTAAGTTTCAAATATTTGGAATTACAAATCTAGGATGAAATTGCAAGTTTTCAAAATATTTGTATCAAATTATAAATTTTTACCGCGCACCGGGCCGCATTTGGGCCGCATTGAAATGGGCCCGTGGGGCCCACAAAATCCACCCACGTTTGAATTACGGGGGGAAACGAAAGAAATTCAAATTGGCACCATCTACCTTACCGCGGCCTTACCGCGCCTCAGGTCGCGGTAAGCTCGTGGACCTGGGCCTGGGGCGCGGTAAGCCGTCGCCACGCGCGCGGTAAAGCCGCGGTAAGCCGCTGCCACACGAGCGGTAAAGCCGCAGAGAGCCTCTTTAAACCGACCTAAACCCTTCTTCTTCTTCCTCCTCTCACTTTCGGCCTCGTCTCCCTCTCGCAACCACCGGCGACCCTCCGCCTCATCTCTCACTCACCGGCGATTCCGGCCGAATTGGAGCGTTCCCGGGCCGTCCTACCACCAAAAAACTTCAGTATGCACTTTTTTCTTTGTTATTTTTGAGTTTTTCGGCCTCCCTCTCAGTTCCACCATTTTTTGTCCTAACCTTCGGTTTTTTTTTGCAGGTGCTCCTCCATCCTCATTTGCATCTCCAACTCCATCCCGTCACCAAAACAGGAGGTAACTAAATTTTGAATTTTTCTTAATTTTTTTAAATTTTATTAATTAATTGTATTTAATTTGTTTAGTTTTTATTGGGTTGCATTTAGGTTGTGGTAAATACTTTTGTGTAGTTTTTATTTTTCTGTTATTTTTAGCATGATTATGAATTTTTACAAGTTTTTTTAGTGAATTGGATGTATTTAAGTAGTTGTTGTTAGTTTGCAAAAGTTTGGGGTTTAAAATGAAGCTTTTGAAAATGAAAATGCAAATTAGTTTTATTTAATTAGTTGTTGTTAGTTTGAGAAATTCTATTAATTATGCAATTTTTAATACTTTTTTATCAAGTTATTGTGTGTATTTTGTTGAACTTATACAAACTTTTATTAATTATAGAATTTTGAAAATATTTGGGTGAAATGAAACTTTTCCAAAACTTTGGGGCTTAAAATGTAAATTTTAAAATCTTTGGGGATGTATCTAAAAATTTTGAAAATTTTTTGTGTCGAATTGCAAATTTTAAAATCTTTTGGTGCGAAAATGAAAGTTTCGAAAAACTTTGGATTGAACTGCAAATTTTGAAAAACTTTAGGGCGAATTTGAAAATTTTGAAAACATTTGGGTGAAAATGAAACTTTTCCAAAACTTTTGGGCTTAATATGTAAATTTTAATTGTTTTGGGGATGTATCTAAAAATTTTGAAAAATTTTAGTGTCGAATTGCAAATTTTAAAAACTTATGTTAGTACTTATGCTCGTTTTTAAATGTTTCGAGTTATGGCGTCTACTCCCGATCCCCGAGATGGTTCAGCCTGGGACGAGTCGGGGTCAGGTTCCCGAGGACAGACATTCTCCCGTAGTTCCCGTGGTCGATCATCGACCGCGTACGGAGGACTCTCCTGCGGGGTCCAGCGATTCGGTGCATCAGGATGTTCCTGGTGATGACGCTCCACCTCCACCGCAGCGGCCACACATAGTGGTCCAGCCCCCGCCCACTACCGCCGCCAATCCCGGGCCCTGATGGACCCCTTATAGTTCGCATTGCACAGTAAGTCTCTAACGGAGACAATTTTGCTATGATTTTTATTTATATGTTTCAATACTTATTACGGTTTGTGTTTTTGTGCAGTTTGCATTCGGAGCAAATCACGAGAGCGATTTCTTCCAACAGCCGCCGCGATACCAGCTGGCGTCATCTCAGCCCTTCCAACAGCAGCCCAATGTCGACTTGGGTCTGGGCTCACGCATCCCTAAGGGGATTATCTGCCGGAGATGCCGATCCCACAGCCGCACCGACGAGCATTCATGGAGGGGCTTACGGGGGTTCAGGACGACGACTTTGTTAATTATCTTAACACCGATCCAAACGCGGACCCAAACGCAGACCAAAACGATAATTTTTAGGATTTTTGTAAACATTATTTAGATTTTGGTGTAAATTAACAATTTATTATATATATACATATTTTTGCATTTGATATTAATTTTTAAATTATTTTTTAATTAAAATTATAAAAACAATTATGTAATTATTATACTAAATTGTTTTATTTTTTTACGAAAAACGTTTACAGCCTTGCCGCGGCCTGGCAGAGCGGCAAGGCCGCGGTAAGTGCCGCGGCTTTGGCCGCTGTAACGTTGGCTACCGCGGGCAATTTTACCGCGGCAATTACCGAGGCCATGCCCATGGTAATTACCGCGGCCTTACCACGGGTTGGACCGCGGTAAGGCATGTTTCACCGACGTAGTGTTTGAAACATTGAAGAATAAATTGGTGAGTTTGGAAGAAAATTTTACTAAATAAGAAAACGAGCAAATAATTAAGGATGTCCTAAAAAAATTGCAATAAAAAGGGGACGATGGTGTATTTGATAATTTGTTGCTATTTGATGATCCTTCACTACATTTTGCTGATTACAGATAAAAAAAGAATTTCAATTCATCATAAATATCAACAAGTCATATAACTTCGTTTGTGAATTATAAATTTATGTATCTAATTTTTTTATAAAAAAAATTAACTAATTAATCTTTATGAAAAATTGAATTAAATACAAATTTGAAAATTGAATGTTTCAATCTTTGTAGAAGTTCAAAGCAGAATCACTCACTACCGTTGACCTTTGCCTTCATGTCAAAAGAAACAACGAAGTGTCTAGCGAGCTGACTGAGCTGAGTTGGCTCAAAGCGAAAATTATGCAAGCTCCCTAGGGTTAGTCACTTTAACTAGTGAGCTTCAATCATGGTTTTAAAAACGAAACTGGGAATAGAACCGTCCAGATATCGGTTCATGGTTCAATTGGTTCAATTATTGGATCATCGGTTCAATCGGTTACTTTCTTAAAATCAGTTATTATCATTCACTATATAGAATTATCATGAAATAATCTAAATATTAAATAATAATAATACACATTTTTATACTAAAATAATAATTTAAAATATATATTAGTCATTTGATAAGAAGAAAAATAATATTCTATATTTTAATTAATTATCTAATTGAAATAAGTAATTAAAATAACAGAAAATTATTTTCTTATGTTTATATTATAGTTTACAAATTTTTTAAAAGAGATTATGAGAAAATATTTAAAAGTTAAGGTGTTAAATATGAATCGGGTAAAATGCACGGTTAGTCCCTTATCTTTGACTATTGTCATATTCAGGTCCTGTTTTAAGAATTTGTCATGTTCAGGTCACTTATCTTTCATTTTTAATGCATGCATGGTCCTTCTGTTAGTTGCTCCGTCAACTACGCCGTTAAGTGGTTGCATGTAAAGCCATGAACAGTGAAATATCGATTATACCCTTAGTTCTTAGGACAGATCATGTAAAGCCCAGGCCCAATGCTGGTGGCTCCCCTTTGAACCCTAACATATTTTCGTAAATACCTTGGCGGCCAGGGGCAATCTCGTCCAAGCTGGTGGTCCGCCGTGGCCTGCCATTGCCGTCGCGTTTTCGACGGCCGACGGTAGCGAAGAAACCACCGTCAGAACCAGCACGACGTCCCAACCCCGTGAATGCAACGCTGCCGCGATGAGCACATCCGATCGCCGCGATAGAGAGAAAATCCGAGTCGGGCTCGATTTTTCTTTCGGCTTCGATTTCGCAAGAAATGGCCCCAACCCAGTCTCGACAAGGTTGGGACCGGCTCCCTTGCCAATCCCGAGCCCTGCTGCACCACCGGTGAGCGACAAATTCACCACGACAGCCTTCATCCGCTCACACACGATTCTGGACGAAGTCGTTCGCACGGGCGGCGACCCCACTACAGCGCAACACCGGCCTGAGCCCGCACTGCGCAGTGGTGACGCTCCCACCCCTGATTGACCACCGTCGCAACCGCCCCGAGCCGAGGCCGAAGCAATGCGTTCTTCGTTGTCAACGGACAAAGGGCTTTTTAGTCAATTCGCACCTCTAACGGCGTAGTTGACGGAGCAACTAACAGAAGGACCATGCATGCATTAAAAATGAAAGATAAGTGACCTGAACAGGACAAATTCTTAAAACAGGACCTGAATATGACAATAGTCAAAGATAAGGGACTATCCGTGCATTTTACCCAATATGAATCTATAAACAAATGTGGAATAAATTAAAATTAGTAATAAAATTCTCAGAGTTTTGGACAATTTTTTTTAAAATAATGCAAAAAAAAGAAAAAGAAAATCATTGGTTTTTCCGGTTTTTGACCAACCCTCCTCAAAACCTAAAACCGGACGGCCATAAAACCGATTCGCGATTCGACCGGTCGGTCCGGTCCAGTTTTCAACTCCATGGCTTCAATATACACCGTATAAATACTTGTGACGCTTTTGAGTTATAAAAAAAGAACAATAAAAGGAAAAACAAGTGTTTATTTGTTAAAACAAAAAACAAAAGTCAAAAGTCTTACCTCGTATTCTATGAAGACATATTCATAGAAGTTTATGATATTGATACACTTCTTCTAATTTAATGAACTTCCACGGCTTTGACGTACGTTTTTTTTAAAAAAAAATGATCATCATCATTTTAAATCACTTTTCCACGCTAGCTACACTCTCATAACACTCGCTCATTATTTTGGACATTGTCCTGTTAATAATTTATCATATGATTAATGGCGAATGTTTAAATGATTTGTTCAAGAGAACGTTGCTAGTATTTCTTAACAATAATAGGTTAAAAAAAAAAGACCCTCTTGAAAGAATTAACAACCAAGCGCCATTGGACGAAATCATTCTCCAGGAAAGAAGAAGCATATACATTTGTTGGCTTGATGAAAAAAACGATACAGGTAGACCTTAAACTTGGGTTTGGGTTTAAATCTATCCTTTTATGAGTGTCAAGCCAATAGCAGTAACAATAAGGGTAGATGGAAGTCCATACTTAAGGTGCTTCCAGAAGGTCAAGGTGAACTCGAGCTGTGGTGCACGTCGAGCCTGCTCGCAGACTATCAAGTTTGCAGCTGATCCTAGCAAGGACAGGTTCCCAGCCACGGTGCTGACCCATGCTAGGATGAGCCACGCCTTCTTCTCCGAGCCCGCGGAAATGGCAGCTGCTGATGCTGCTACATTTGGTCCAAGCAAGAGAACTGTGTAACACATTACTCCATGTTAGTTCAAGGTTAGACTGATGATTAGCATGTCCTGTATCCAATTAGTGTTAACATCTGTTAGCCATGAATTAATTAAATTGCATGGTTAATTGAAAGCCAAGACTTTCATGTTCCTAAGGCTTCACTTACCAAAGTGCAAAAACTGCAGGTAAATTCCTGCTGGAACCCTGCAAGTTTTACTTTTAAACCATGCTTGTAATTTTCAGTTCCTTTTGTTAGCTAGACCTGTAATACCATTTACTGTTACAGTGTTCCTAGGCAAATGTCATTTTAAGGATCCCAGTGTTTTTATTATGCACCACAAGCAAGAATACCTGGCCGCACTGTCAATTTACAACTTTGTAGTGCGTCTCCTTTTAAAAAGGCACTATCTTTTTGTTTCTCCAGGCATCTATTGGTCACAAAGTGAGCCAAACTCATTGAAGTTGCACATCAAAAAATCCAACAAAATCTCTGCTTTCAGAAATAATAATACTATTATAAAGAGCTTTGAAGGAGGAACCAAAAACATACCAGTGGGCACGTTTGATGCCAAATTTGACAGCACGAGTATGACAATGGAAAGGACTGCTACCCCGCTAGCAGTATCGATCTTCGAATATGGCTCCATCAGGTTCCACATAGTGTTAGGGATTCCGGTTTTGTTGAATCCTTGGACAGTGATAAACATTCCACAAAAGAAAACTAGAAGAGAATATGAGACCTGATTGAAGAAAACAAAGAAGATAACTAGTTAGATAACTAGGCTGCTTTATCGATCGATATGTGCTTTGCGATCTTGATATCTAACCTTTTCCAAGGAAGGCTGAGCATCCTTAAAATCAAGAACTACAAGAGCAAGTGCAGCAGTAATTCCAGTCCAGGACATGTTCAGACCACATAGTAAAGCAATCAGCATTCCTAAGGTAATAAGGTAAACACATGATTTCCACAATAACTTTCTCAACCTTGTACTAGGTTTTTCCTTTACTTCAGAAGATTCAACAGGGTCAGTTGATAAATCCATTGTGCGCGAGAGTTCATTTTCTTCCTTGCTCTGTGAGTGTGCATGACCTAAGATCTCATTCGGTCCATTTGCGTTACTTGGCTCATGAAGCCCATTCTCAGCAGCATTCACCTGGCTTCTGAGTGTTTCAGCTTTAGATGCATAACCACTCAGAATAGAAGAGCTCTCTATTCTATCAGATTCAATTCTATGGCTCCGTACTTGAGAGTCTGGAGATGGGCAATGTGACATTGTGGCGGGTGAAAACTGATGAGAACTTACATCCTCATCGACTGAAACTTCAGGCATTGCATCTTCTTCATCCTTTGGGACTGATAACAACTTCCAGTACCAGCATAGCAGAAGCAAGGCATTCACAAAGATCCCAACAAGCATTGCAGGGAGCATTCCAAGCAGAAATTCCCAAAAAGAAATTCCACTCTGCATTGCAATGACAAGGTTTTGGGGATTCCCAATTGGAGTTGAAGCAGACCCGATATTAGCACTCGAAGCAAGAGCAAGCAAGAAAGGGTGAGGAGGTAGGTTATGCTGTCTCGCGATTTTCAGTACAAATTCAGTCAAGACCACACAGGAGGTGTCATTGGTGAACAGAGCGCTTGAAATGGCTGTAATCACACAAATGCGACAAAGTAAGTCCTTAGGTCCGATACTTTTCCAAGCAAGCAATTTCCCTAGATACTTGAACATATCAGCTCTTTCTAGATAAACACTGACGATCATTGTTCCAAATAACAGACCAAGGATTGGGAGATCAATTGCCTCATACGCTTGATCCGGGGAAATAACACAGAATAAGACCATGAGCATGGCCCCAAGTAAGGATCCTGCTGTCCTTCCTACTGGAAGAAAAGGGACAGCTGGGAAAACTGCCAGCACCCAGAAGACCGCAAAAGCAATTGACCCTAGGATCACTTTGGAGATAGATGCCAGTGCCATTTTCTTCTAGATTAACAGAAACAATACTTATTCTTGGACTCGTAACACACAGAACAATGAACTCATAATGTTCTCCCAAAAGGAGGAAGTCACCTGAACCTGTTCAGTTATGATAGCACAAGTTCATGATGAGAAAAAAGATACATGGATTGAAGAAAACTTCGAACACAAGCAAAAGTTACTTGGTTACAAAACCAATCATTCAGAACTGTTCACAAACAGTTGGAGAGCAGCTGCAACCGGCGCGTGAAACATAAATAAATCTCATTCTTTTGCTACTAAAAGATCATATCCTCAACAAAAGAACATCAACAATGTTGTTAAATGCACAACTCTATCCGTATATACTAACATGATTATAAGTCAAATTTTTGTATCAGAAGCCAGCTTGATAATCTAATACGCAGTACCAGATACTCATCAGTTACAAGAACTTTATCCAATACCAGCTTGATAATCCAATAATCCAAACAACTTTGAAGCACGTTATTATAAATAAGAACCAGAATCTGGATGAGCAAATTTATACCCACCTCGGGTCAATGAACTTGAAGAGGTGAGATTTCACTGGACCCATTTGGCTGCATGTAAAGGCAGCACCTTTAGGCAATCCCAAGTCTGGATTGGAGGAATTGGGCGCAAAGAATACAACTTTTCGGGAGAGCTAAGGCAGAAAAGTGGAGATATAGAAGGCTCTAAGAAAGGAATTCTTAATTAGTATTTGCTGGGACATGGATACTTGCCAGTGCTTACTGGGGATTTGGGACTTAGGGGAGATTCATGTGTCGTGACCGGATCGCCAGTTGGGATGGGCATTGGACCAAGTCGACACACGACACGACCCGCATTTTCAGCGGGCATTCATGGGTCGACCCGACTTATCATCATCAACACCGTAAATTCATGCAGTAACGTGGTGGTAAAATTTTACGTCAGATATCATTCCCGTCACAACATTTTTTCGAAGGAAATGGGTCGACCCGACCCGACCCGACCCGCTTAATTTAATTTATAAAATTTTAATGTTTAAATATAGTTTTTATTAATATTTGTTTGCTATTGTTTGATTTGCATTATATTATGCTGAAGATTAGAGTAAATTCTTTGGATTGTCCAGTAAAAATAATTGTTATCCTATTTTGATCCTATTTAAAAGTATAGATCTACTCTAGTCCCATCCTATACCCTCAGTTCAGTGGAGTGGAGAAATAAATTTTGAGAAATTTGTGGTTGTGTGTTTTAATTGATGGATAAGATATATATAAGTAGGGAAATTTGAGAAAAATATTATTTTATATTAAAATGATGGATTTAAGGTTGTTAAATGTATTAGAAATGAGAAAGTTTGAAATTTTTTCCTGAACTGACCCATAGTATAGTGTTATATTTTGGTCTTTTCCATCCATTTTAACTGTTACATTACGGATCTATCTGAAATTACATTTTTACCCTTTAAAAATTTTGTTTTAATTCTTACTTACATTTGCCTAAACTTTTAGTCCCAAAGTGTAAATGGTGCAAACAAAACCCACAAACTTGCTCTTCCTCCTTAGGCGATCACCGGCGGAATCCATCTCGACGTCGGATATCAGATCTGTTAAACTACAGCAGAATATAAACAAAGATACAAGATTCGAAAATTGTTGTACGCGATCTTTGCTCTGATTCAAGCCCTAAGGCTCAGTTCAGTTACAAAGAGTGGAAAAATTTTTTTCCCACTTTTTCATTTTCCAATACATAAAACAACATTAAATCTATCAATTCACCATCAATTCTTTATAAAATAATATTTTCATCAAATTTCTCTACTCACATATATCTCATCCATCAATCAAAAACACATCCCTAAATTTCCCAAAATTATTTTCCCATTTCAATAAGGATCGACTCCGATTGCGTTCCAGCAGGGCTTCTCTCTGTCGGGAAAATCCAAATAAAGAAAATACTCACAAACCTTGTCCTTCCTCCTCAGGTGACCACCGACACTTGCGAAATCGATTTCGAAACACAAGGGGACATTGATGGCGGATAGTGGTTGATGATCATGGCGGAGAGTGATGGCGTGGGGTTGATTTGTTGCAGTTGAAGATGAGGACGCCGACATCTTTTCGCCGTACATCACAGTGGAGGCCTCTAGCCGGCCTTCCTTCATAGGCCTTCCTTCATGGTGGAGCAGTTCTTGTTTCACCTCAGGGATTTTGGGATGTAAGTATCGTCGCCGATTCTGGAGGAGTTCAGGATCTGGCGCTGGAATTCAAGGGCTGTTTTGTCGAATTTGTCGGATCTTCTAGCAATCTCGATGAACTCATCCTTGCTCACCTAATTTGAGTAAGTGGAGCAGGTTAACCTGACTAGCTATTATCTGAATGTGATTTAATATTCATTCTTTCTTAGTTCAACTAAAAACTAGTAATTCCACTAGCTCAATCACAATTTGCTACAACCTGCAAGCCAGAAATTAGCTAGTGAAATTCTACCGAAAAGGGAAGATTCGGAAACGAGAGGAAGAGGATAGAAGATTCTATGAGAGAACAAAAAAAAATGATTCCTCATAAAGTTAATGAAAGTTAAAACGTTCCTGGACAGTGACGAATCGAGATGGATTTTGTCGGCGCCGGTGATGGACTCAGGAGGAAGAGTAAGGTTTGTGGGTTTTTTGTACCATTTAAACTTTGGGACTAAATGTTTAGGGAAATGTAAGTTAAGGACTAAAACAAAAACTTTTAAAGGGTAGAAAAGTAATTTCAAGTAGATCGTCAAAAGTAACGGTAAAAATGGACAGAAATGACCAAAATGGAACATCATACCATAAGATAGGACGAGAATGGATCAATATTTTTAAATAGGACCAAAATAGTATAACAATTGTTTTTACGGGATCGCCAAAGAAATTTACTCATGAAAATTAACAACAAAAAAAAGAAAAAAAATGCAAAAGATAATTAGGTCTCTGTTAAAAAAAACAATCCATACTTCGTTGAAGCGAGAGGGTTTTCGATGGAGTCACCACCAATCTATTTTATGAGGTCGATTGGGAACCTAAAATGGTCTACGAGAAACTTCAAGATCCGTTAGTCAATTACGTACAAAAATAATAATTTTTATACGTCCAAAAATCGGTACCACAGGTTAATTCTATTTCATTCACTTGACTTGACTTAACAAAAATATGTGAGAAATCATATCAACTCACAAAAAAACAACCAAATTATAATTAATTAACTAATTAAGAAAAAAAGGAAAAAGGAATACAAAAGAATAAGTGCATGTACATATCAGTACATATCAAAAAGCAATAGAGTTGATAAACATATCTAAAAGAACGTTGATGTTTTTTCCTCAATTAATCTCCATCAAAATTGCCAACCACAACCAAAACAAACATATACACAATCAAGAGGAACGGATATTGAAAAGTGGAAGCCTGACCATTGGTCTCAAAGTTATTAACCATTGATAAAGGTGCTTTGACCGTCACGTATCAAAGTCCATGCTTAAAATGAAACTAAGAACAAAATTCAGTGGCCAAATGTAGTTTTACCTAGCCAAATAATAGCCTTCTTCCCCAAAATTCAAGTCACGGATCTTGCCTTCTGCGATTTCTAATGCTGATTCACCGGGGACAGAACTTGAGCAATGATCGTTGGGTGGCAGGAGCTAGACGATGGTTTCCGATGTGAAACGTCAGCCGAGTAGCGACCTAGTCAGATCTGAAGACGCGACGGTTTGCCGGAATCTGGCCGGAGAAGCGAGCGGTGATGAGACACAAATGGTGAGGCGGCAGCAGCGAGAGGACCACCGGAAAACGCTAAATTGCTTTCTCCGACTTGAATTTTTTTTTTGTGTGTTTGCTCCTTTTGCTTGTATCGATTGTTGGGAATTTTTTTTGTTGTCTTTTGAGATTGCTGTGGAACTGGGCATTTATAGCCAAAATCAGAAGTGGTTCCATCTTCCCCATAACTTGAAAACTGCTCAGATTGTGCACGATGTGGGTGGAAGCTGCAACTCATCTCAACCGGCGTTCCTTCTCCTCCTCCTCCACGATTGGCCAAATCGTATATCTGCAACCAGAAAATTTAGTAGAAAATTACTAAGTTTGTCCACAACTTTTATAATGTTCAATTTAGTCCCCAATTTGCAGTTTCATCCACAATGACCCGTTTCTTTATAATTAGTCATTTGAGTCCCTCATAAAACATTTTAAAATTTTCGGGACAAAATTGGGTGTCAACAGCTGCCTCTCTTTGCATGATTTATGGAAAATGGAGCATGCAAAGCAAATTGGCCCAAATTTTGTTTCGTGAATAACAAGAACCTTCTCGTTGACTGAGAAGTCTCTCTTTTAGAAAATTTAGTGGAAAATTATTAAGTTTGTCCACAACTTTTATAATGTTCAATTTAGTCCCCAATTTGTAGTTTCATCCACAATGACCCGTTTCTTTATAATTAGTCATTTGAATCCCTCATAAAACATTTTAAAATTTAATAGGAAAGATCAAGGAGGTTCTGAAATAACTATGCTGAAGATTAGGCCCATGATAATGAAACAACATAGACAAAGAAAACGAGAAAGCAACATATAGGGAGGTAAAATGAGAACTGAAAAGCAGTTTGCTAACAAGGTGTTTAAAACTTGTTCATCCAAACTAACAAATAAGAAATCAATTATGAAGAAAAAGAGGAATTTAAGTTGACAATATGTAGTCCTGCAAAAATTTTACAGATTAGCTCACCATCAAGACTCTTTGTTCACATCTATTATTATAATATAAAGCAGGATCTATTTCAAACAGTCCTCGATTCTCAGCGCTCCACGTCGACAACAGTTGAGCATAATATTTCGGAATACATATGGTAAGTGGTAAGTTTTAATGAGTAGTTATTACAGATTTAATTGCATTTAATTTTGTATCTAACCAAATTTACATATTCTCCTTATCGCTTCTCTTTCCATTCCTCTCTATCACTTTCTCTACCCACTCCCTTAAATTCCTTTAACTTCTCTGTTCCGCTCTATAGATTCTGGTTTTAAGCTTTGACGAAGACAAAAAACCTTCAGCGTCAGAGTCCTCCACGATGTGAAGCCCTTGATTTGGAGTATCGGTGCGGACTTGGGACGAGTAGGTCTTGACGGATGCAGGCAGTGAATCAACGGATGAGGGACTCTACAGCGGTTAATCGGGCTTGGCTACAGGCGACGAATCGATGCCGGAGATCGTTGGTCGTTCTAGATCTGAAACGTTGAAGGTCGCAGTGTCGGAGTACGACCCCGTAGATGCCAATTTTGCCTTCAGGTAAAAGTTTCACAGCCATAGTTTTATATCTTCATTGCACTGGATTTTTAGCTGTCTTTCTCTTCCCCTTCCTCTTTGCTTTGCCTCTCTTATTTTGATTTTCCATTTCACAATGATTTCATTTCTTTTTTAGTTATCTGTTTTAATGGATTTTCTTTGAAGGTGATGTACTTACACTATGTTATTTGTTCATGTTTTTTATTATAGGTACGCTTAAATTGGATGGATGATCCAATTTGCATGTCATTTGCATATTTAGTGTCATTTTCTACACTTCACAGTAGGAAGTCGTAAATTAATTTAGTTGTGTTATATCCTTGGGAACTCAGCATCTTATTTGAATGTTTGGTAAATTGAGCTATCTATTGCCTCTATGAACTTGAAAATCATTGCCCATATGAGCGACAACGGTTGCATAAACCCAGTCACCACAGACTGAACAAATCGACTCCTATGCATTTCTGAATCATATCTTATGTGAATAATTTTTACTGATTATGAACATTATATTTGTATGAATAACCATTGTCCTTTTTGGCTCTTTTTTTAATCTGTTCTGGTCTGAATCTGAACTGGTGCAACCTTGCTTACTTAAAGAGAAAAATGATGGCAGATAAAGCATTGATATGTGGTATGCAATTTATATCATGATCAGAATTTACTTTTCCCCTATGTTTTCGTTAATGTATTTATTTATTTATTTTTGTATATTATCATTTTATTATACTTCTTTCATCCCATAAAAAAATTGAAACATAATTGTTTTCCATATATCTTTGATACCTCCTGCCCTCTATTTGTTTTATCTAATTCATTTTTTTGTTTCAATTTAGGTTCTGCGTTTTTTGTGCCGACTGATGGGGGATTAGTAATGCCATAGTGATCATGTGTGGTTGCTCAGCTTCTATGGTTGCTGTGAATAGCAGGATGTTTGACAAACGAGATTTACAATTTGTCACCAATGAAGCTAGACAATGGATGTTTCTCTTATCTTCTTTTCTTTTTTCTTTTCGTTTCCTTGGATTCATGATGTCCCATTTATTTAGTTTTGTCATAGTTCTTTTTCTTTAAACTATGTTTTGTTTTTTTCTAAAAGAGGTAATATATATATTTCCTTGAGCTTAAGATTTTTCTAAAATGATGACATTTCGTTGTTAGTAATAGTAACAGTCTTTTTATCACCAAAGTTGTGAACAATCTGTAGATATGCTTTGCCTTTTATTTTCCTCCGAGTTAGAAAAGACCAGGCTTCATTTTCTTAATTTTTTAAATTTATTCGAAGTTTTGTTTTGGGAACACTTCACTCCCTTTCTCTTCCGTTTCTTTCATGGCTTATCAGGGATTTGGCTACACCAGTTTATGAAGAGATGCTTGATGAGATTTTTTTTCAACAGTGAACAAGCTAGCAAGATAATAATTTGGTTTAGTAAAGGTGCTAAGGTTCCACATGCTCTTTACTTGCTGGCAAGAGAGAAGAAATGCCAAACAGCCGTCTTCCGTTAATATGTTGGTAGATTCACTTCGCCAAAGGGATGAAACTGTGAACTTAGCTTTGGAGACATTGTGTGATATCAATGGTCAGTCAAGGAAATATGCTATGAGAACATTCACATTTGTTGATGAAAGAAGTTAATGAAGAAAAAACATGACTTTTGCAAATGATTAAGGAATGTCCATCTCCTGGAAAAGCTGCTTTTAACTTCATTATCAATACACTACGTGAAGATGTCGACAGAATTAAGCTGGTTATGGCCGTAGTGAGCGACTTCCGCATGAACGAATTGTGTGATTCACTTTATTGCGGCGAAACCGTAGTGAGGCCGCAGTACGCCCTCGTGGGCCACGTGCCCTACCTACCACCATCCCTACTACGGCCACGTACTGCGGAGGAGGCCACAGTAGGGTCGTCTATATATATACTCTCATTCCATTCCAATTCATTCCAACATTCGCAACAACATTCGCAACGTTTCATAACCTCTCATCTCTCAACTATTACACGAAATATCATCATTAAATCGAGTGGAAGTACCGTCGACTTGGTGTATTTGTTTGAGACCGTGTACCGTGCCAAGATATTGTCCGCTTTGTGGTTACGGACCAGCATTTTCCCCCTCACTTTTTTGTTTATAACGGTATGGATGGTCTTGGGGTTACGGCCCGATCATTTCCCTCACGGTTTTGTTTCTAACGGAATGGATGGTCTTGGGGTCAATCCAACATCCGTTAAAAGGCCTCTTGAAGGGAAGGAGGGTGGTGTACATTATATACACCATAATCCCCTTTAAACCTTTCGCCGGTGAGTTTTCTTTCCGATTTTCGCGGTTTGTTTTTAGTTTTTAGGGTGTTTATGATTTTTGTAGGATGTTTTTGAGTTTTTAGGATGTTTATGGAATGGTGGATGTTTATTTATTTGTTGGAATTAGTTGAAACGTCTTTGTGGATTTGTTGTGGAAATTTTAGAATATTTGATGAATTAGTTGATTTGTGTTGGAAATTTTGTGGAATATTTGATGAATTATGGAATGGTGCATGTGGATTTGTTGTGGAAATTTTAGGATGTTTATTGAATTTGGTGGATGTTTATTGATTTGTGGAATATTTGATGAATTTTAGGATGTTTATGGAATTAGTTGAAATTTTAGGATGTTTATGGAATGTGTTGTGAATTAGTTGAAGTTTGTGGTTTTTTTGTAGTTTCCGATGACTTTGGGGTTGAAATGCAAGATTTTTTTCGATGACTTTGGGGTTCAAATGCAAGATTTGAAGAAGTTCAAAACTTTGTGGCTTTTCGCAATTTTCGAAGACTTTGGTTTTGAAATGCAAGATTTGAATAAGTTTTTGGTAACTTTGCAAGATTTTAAAAAATTTTTGGCTTTTTCATAGTTTTCGAATACTTTGGGATTCAAATGGAAGATTTGAAGAAGTTTTGGGTCACTTTGCTAGATTTTCAAAACTTTGTGGCTTTTCCCAATTTGAAGACTTTGGGGTTGAAATGCAAGATTTGAAGAAGTTTTGGATCACTTTCCAAGATTTTCAAAACGTTGTGGCTTTTTCGCAATTTTCAAGACTTTGGGTTTGAAATGCAAGATTTGAAGAAGTTTTGGGTCACTTTGCAAGATATTCAAAACTTTGTGGCTTTTTGTAGATTTCGAAGACTTTGTGGTTCAAATGGAAGATTTGAAGAAGTTTTGGGTCACTTTGCAAGATTTTCAAGACTTTGGGGTTGAAGTGCAAGATTTGAAAATATTTTTGGATTAGCTGACATTTTTTGAATGCTTCGAGGTATGGCTGACACACCATTCAGTAGTGGTGAGCGCCAGGATGCGTCAGCTCGGGTTCACGTGAGAGATCATTCTCTCGCGGAGGCGTGGTGCGCTCTCACTCTCACACATCGAGCCGCCATGCACCGTCGTCTCGCACACCGGAGCCTACCGACTCGGTGGAGCGGTAGATCCCTCCTCCTCGCCTCGATGCACCACCCGCCTGGGCGCCGACGCATGCCAGCACCTCCCGCGCCACCTCTTTCCCCGCCCGAGAGGGGTCTTGATGGGAGATTGGTCGCTCACATTGGCCAGTAAATCTTTAATTTTAAGTTTTCATAAATTTATTAATTTTAGTATTTTATTTATGCATATAACATATTTCAACTCTTATGCAGTTTGAAGCAATAAACATCGGGTGTGCCCAAAGCGATCGGTGCAATCGTCAGAAGCAAGTTCACAGGCTTCCCGCCTACATATTTCGACCTCTCAGCGGATGAGCAGACCGACTATGCCCACCAATTCGCGGTAATACAAATACTAATTATTTCACTATTTCTATATTATTTTTTTAAACTAATTCTATAAATTTTAACGTTTTCATGTTTTATGGAACAAATCCAATATTCATGGACAGATCACAAATTCCTGGAGAAGCTCCATTGGAATTCTACCGTAACAACCAGATAATATCCGGATTGGGCCTAGAGAATACGTCATTTGGATGCTCCAAACTACATGGATAGACATGCCTCCGCAGAGGATAGACCTGCGAAGTGGAAGTTGCTCCGTGCAGCTGAGGAGTTCAAGGTTAACAAGATAAATGCCAAGAGCGAAAAATGACCAAAATTCAAGTCGCATGGCAACAAGTCAAAGGTGTAAAGGAAATGTAACTTTTTTAAAATATTTATATATAATTACGTATATATAAGGATCTCATGGGTGGACCGGTTGGGGAGGACCGACCGGGCAAGGACAATGTGGCCTTGGTAAGTTTAAGTAGTTTCTCAATCATTTATATGTTTAAATTATTCAATTTATTATTCATTAACATAAATTTCTTCATCTTAACTAGGAGGAGTAGAAACGCTTGATCGAGAAGTATGTTCCCGATATTGATGAGAAAGGATGTCCCGAGCCCGCCCACGCTGAGGGCAAGCCTTTCTCGGCCAAGCCGTTCGAACAACCTCGACAGTCACAGGTAATAAAATTGAACTTTTACCACTTCCATACCTTTACAAAGACATTGACAATTCATCATTATAAGTATAACATTTTCAAAACGAAATTTTAATTTTAGCGCGAGCTGCCTGGAGGAGCAACATCGGAGGGACATGGATGAGATCCGTTGAGATGTAGGGTCGCCGCTCTAGGTGCTCGTGTGCATACAGAGGTTGAAGCTCAGTGGAAGCCCCGGTGGAAGCCCGGGTAAACGAGCCGACGCGTTCCACTAAGCGGCGATCAACGGCATATGGTCGGCGGTAGGGGGACATGTCCGACTTTCCAACTTTGGTCGCCGGATCATCCCAGCCTTCCCCGGATCGCCCCACGCCACGAGCATCCTCCGAGCTTTCTCCTCCAATTCCCGACATTCCGCCCAACCCGATTATCACCGGTGCCGCCACGGACATCGGAGCAAAGAAATCCCGAGCCACAGCGCCACCGATCAATTTTTTCAAAACTTGTTCGGGTTGACGATCAATATTTCGATGTTTTTATGCAACAACATAATACTCCGAACAATTAGAATTATAAACGTAAATATTTTTAGGATGTAATTGGTTAATTATCTTCAATATACATTTCATTTATATTTATTTCAATTAATAATTACTTTCTTAAATAACATTATTATTATATTTATATTTATTATTTTAAATAATATTTACCAAATATTTATACGATTTTATTTTTCACAAAATATTCAAATTATCATGCGGTTAAAGACGCCCGACCTTCTCCGTGGTGAAGCTACGGTAGATATACTGCGGCCTCGGCGCAGTGAGTTCGAAATCGCAGCCTTTTTGATTCACTGCGGCCCTCGCCGCAGTGGGTACCACGGCCCAACTGCGTCTCGGGCCGCAGTGAGGGCCGTCCTCCACACGTAGTGATAATTACTCTAAAAGTGAATATTTGGATAAAGAAAATGATGTGATGAAATTGATAGAATTTAGAGGTTTGAGGTCAGATGGTTTCACGTACACTATAATCATGATTGGTTATGTAAATGGGATCTCATGGATGAAGCTTATGAAGTTCTATCAGGGGCCAAGAAGAGACATTCTAAACTAATCCCTGCTACTTTTCATACTTTTATTTGATACCACCGTAAACTTGAAGGATTTGACAAGACTGTGAAGTTGTTGAATGAAACGAAGGATGCCAAAGTCCAACCAACCATTGATGAATACACCAAATTGATACAATTTTTTTGTTTAAAGGCATTAGTTTGGAAGACAGCTGATAAGCTGCTGAAGGAAATGCAGGATAATGGGATGACACGATGACTGAAGGCAATTAAAGTGCTGTAAACAGAAGGATGGAAAAAAGATATAAAGAGATGAAGCTTAGCAATGCTCATATGAGAAGTGTATTGTAGTTTGAATCAAATTCGAAACATATGACAGATAGCTGATAAAATGGGTTTTGTGTTTGTTGTTTGACATAAATACACAAACATCACGGGTCCTATCATTTGTAACTTGAAATATATTAAAAAAAATAAAAAAGAGTAAGATAATATAAAATTGAAAATATTTGGAATCAATATGCAAAAGAAATGAAAGATAAAATATTACAATGTTAAAATATAAGATTGAAAATATTTGAGTTTAATATGCAAAAGGAATGAAAATATGAGGTAAGAGAAAAATTTATCCTCTAACTACACAAGAATGAAAGTAAAATATGGAGTAAAATGAAGTTATCCTTTTAGAGAATAAATTTTTTTAAAAGAAAAAAAAAGCAACAAAAGATAAAATGTCAAAATGTAAGATTGAAAATATTTTCGATCAATACGTGAAAGGAATGAAAGATAAAATGTTAAAATATTAGATTGAAAATATTTGGGTTCAATATGCAAAATTATTGAAAGTATGAGGTAATATATGTAATTTATCCCCTAGCTACACATCAGATTGAAAATATTTGGGTTCAGTATGCAAAAGGAATCAAAATATGAGGTCAGAGAAAAATTTATCCTCTAACTACGTAGGAATGAAAGTAAACTGTGAAGTAAAATGAAATTATCCTTTTAGCAAATAAATTTTTTTACGAGAAAAAAAAATCAACAAAAGATAAATTGTTAAAATGTCAAAATGTAAGATTGAAAATATTTTGGATCAATATGTGGAAGGAATGAAAGATAAAATGTTAAAATATAAGATTGGAAATATTTGGGTTCAATACGCAAAATTATTAAAAGTAGGTAATATATGTAATTTATCATCTAGCTACACTTCACCACAATTAAACTACACCCTACAACCAACCACACCAATCCCAACTTTCAAGAACTGTTCATTACTGTTCATATATGGTTTGTAAATGTAATATATATAATGTGTTAAAGTTAATTAATACAATTATGAAGTTTTAGGTCGATCGTTGAAGACCATCAAATCACGGATCTTCAGTTGTAATGGATTATGATAGATTTTTCGAACGTTGTTTTGATGTTTAGACATCTGCCCCATATTGCGGTTTTTGTCAGTTTAGTACTAATCTATTCTCTTAAATTCTGTCCCATGTTGATAAATACTCTTTCCGTCCCGCAAAGGTTGTAAGGTTTGACTTTCATATTTTGTGTTTGAGTGTTTGACTCAAATATAAGTAAGATATATAATGAAAAAAATTCAAAAAAATATATTTAGAAAATTCATACTACAAATTATGATAATCATATAAATTATTCAAATTTTTATATAAAAAACATTGATGAATAGAAATCAAAGATTAAATACCCATTTACGACATGAAAATATGAAAACAAAGTTAACAACCATTGTGGGATGGAAGGAGTACAATATTAAAACAACAAAACTCATGTCGAAAGCGGGTATGTAAGCTAGTTATATACTTAACCATTTACAACATGCTCATAAACATCAGAACTCGTCATAAGACTAATTGCTGTTAAAACCAGTATCTGACCAGCATGTACGCTTGTCGCTTGCCCCAAACTTAACTACTTGGCTCTTGGGTTCCAAAAAAGCTCAACATCTTCCTCTGGAGAGCGGCTTTAGACAGACTTCCAGCTCGGTTTCAGCTCTCCCACCGTGGTGTTCCTCTCCAAATTCTAGCAGCCCTTGAGGTTGTGATACAATAGAATCTCTCGTGCACTGTTTGGTCGGATGCACCAGTGCAGCAAAACTGTGGTCCACCGTCCATTTATGGTGCAATCTTGGCCTGTTCTTAGGGGTGAGAACATCATATGTCCTCTCAACAACTTTCACCGAAAACCTCTCTAAGAACCAGAACAAAACTTGGCTTGCAATCAGAATTGTAACAACGTGGTGCATATGGCGTGACCGAAACTCGACAGTCTTCATCCAACAACCTCCACTGCAGAAACTCTCCCTCTCCCTTTCCTCAATTCAATATTTATCATTTTTATGAATCTCAAACGGGTGGCGCAAATTCTCTGTAAACTGGCCATAGTGGATAATCAACCCACTAGGCTCGGTTGCCAACTTGTAAATCACTTTGCTCTCTCTTTCTGTTGTATTGTACTTTGCTTCTAAGCTAATATGAGCTCTCCTTCTTATAGATCTCAGAAGAGCTGCGAAGCTTCTCCTCGCTTTATTATATTTTGGATGCATTTTTCAAAAAAAAAAACTTAACTACTTGAGCACAGAATTGTGCAGTGACAGTTTGTGCCCAAAATTTGAGTCTTGCTCAAACATCTTATGGATGGTCACCTATATATCACAGCCAAAGTATGCTTAATGGAGTGTTTAGAGAAATAGAGTACTTTATCGAGCAAGGAGTCAAGTAAATGAGAGGAGGAATAATAACAACATACTTCAACCGAGAGTACTAAGAAGGAAGTAGCTAGTTCTTAAATGGACTAAAGAGCCGAGACTTTCATACTCCAAATTAAGAAGTATGGTTAAAGAAACCAATTAAATTCAAAGGAACTAAAATTCCCAAATTGATATTCCTTACCTGACCGAACCGAGTCAATCATTCAAACATAAAAAGCTCAAACTTGTTTCAAGGAGAAACATCATCATCAATCATCAACTAACACCTTAATCCCAACTACGTTGGGGTCGGTGACATGAAATTTATAGTGACACTTAAATGTCAAAAATTAGTTAACACTATAAATTCATACAGAAGTATAGTGGCAATGTTTTACACCGAATGTCCTTCCTGTCGCAATCTTCTTTCGGAGGAATAATGAGATGAAATTTCAAACCGTATCATCATAGATTTTTTCACTTTCATGAAAAATATCATGAGACGGTGATGAGTTGAGATAATTACTATAGTCATGTCCCATTATAAGGTTGATATTGCAGAATCAACATGTAAATCATTGAACATGGCTTTAAGGAGAAACATCATGGATCTAATTTACACTAGACATTGTCAAACCATATGAGAAGTTCCTGCATTGATAATGCTTACAAAACAATACTAGAAAACTGAGATAAAGTGCGTGGCTGGTAATGACTAAGGACCAAAGTAGCAAAACATGTAATAAAATTGATTAAGTAATTATAATCTGAATTAATCACTTGAAAGTCGTACTCAAATTATCAAACATAAACAGTTCAAAGAAGCATGGTTGGGGTTCGGTAGCGGGCCTGGTAGGTGGCGGCCCGCTACCACCCTCGCCAAGGCAGCCCGAGCGGGCAGCCCGCTACCGTGGGCGCTACCGTAATAAATTTGGTAGGGGGCGTGGTAGGGGGAAGCCCGCTACCATGAAATTAATGTTCAGGCGGGCGTTTTGAAATTCAAACGCGCCTCGGTAGCGGGCTACCCGCTACCGAGCCATTTAAATCTGCTCGCCCCCTTCCTCTCTTCCATTTCTACCCGACGCATCCGATACCTTCCTCCAAAAATCGCCGCCGGCCACCGCCTTTCTCCCCATTGCCGCGCCGTTTCACTTCCTTTTCGGCAGATCTACATCAGCAAGGTAAGGTTTCTTTTCTCTTCTCTTTTTCGGTATTTTTATGGTTGGAAGGGTGTATTGGAGCATTTTGTTTTTTTTTTTGCAGCACCGCCGCCGGCCACCATCAATTTTCCACATCGGCCGTCTCCACCACCATCTACTGTGTATTTGTTGTTGTATTTTATGAATTTTAGTATTTTAATTAGGAATTTAGGTATATTAGGTATTATTTATGAATTTGTTACTATTTTGTGTAATTTTAGTATATATTTTACATATTTTAGGGAAATAAGAATATTTTATGAATTTTAGTATTTTAGGAATTATTTTAGTATTTTAGGAATTATTTTAGGTATTTAAGGTATTATTTAAGAATTTGTTAGTATTTTGTGTAATTTTAGTATATACTTTACATATTTTAGGAAAATAAGAATATTTTGTTTATTTTAGTATTTTAGGAATTATTTTAGTATTTTAGGAATTATTTTAGGTATTTTAGGTATTATTTATGAATTTGTTAGTATTTTGTGTAATTTTAGTATATACTTTACATATTTTAGGAAAATAAGAATATTTTGTTTATTTTAGTATTTTAGGAATTATTTTAGTATTTTAGGAATTATTTTAGGTATTTTAGGTATTATTTATGAATTTGTTAGTATTTTGTGTAATTTTAGTATGTACTTTACATATTTTAGGAAAATAAGAATATTTTGTGAATTTTAGTATTTTAGGAATTATTTTAGTATTTTAGGAATTATTTTAGGTATTTTAGGTATTATTTATGAATTTGTTAGTATTTTGTGTAATTTTAGTATATACTTTACATATTTAAAAATTTTCTAAAGTTATTTTCATTCACATCCTTCCAGTAGCGAGCTTGCCAAGAGGCGCGCCGCAAGGCGAGGAGGATCGCCTCGGGATGGAGGATGAGTTGCGTACACCGAGGAGCGCCAGTGCCGAGTACGAGGTTCATATGAACCGTACTCTTCAAAGCAGGAGCGACGTCGGTCCGAGAAGATGCAACAGCCTCTTCGTACGGAGATGCGGCGGTCAGGAGATGCAATAGCCTCCCCCGTAGGACACTTTTGTAAAAACTATTTCGTTTCGGATGTTTTTTTATTGTAATTGGTACATTTGGTTACTTTATAATTAAATTTATTTATGTTTTTAATTGTAATCTATAAAACCTAATAAATATTATTATTATTGAATGATTTATTAAATGATGAAAATAAAGAAATTATTTTTAAAAAAATAAATGATGGTAGCGGGTTTGGTAGGGGGTATGGCGCTACCAGCTGTGTCAGCTGGCAGCGCCAACGTGGCGCTGTAGAAGCCGCCCGCTACCATGACCCCTACTAACTGGTAGCGGGCTCGGTAGCGTCCGAAGTCGAGGAAGCGGGCAAAATGGAAGCGGTTTCGGTGAGCGGGCTATCTCGCCACCATGGTAGCGGGATTGGTGGCGGATTGCCCCTACCACGCTCCCATTATATACGCATGGTTCAAAGAAGCATGGATATTATGTTTATCTTGTGAACACACTTTATGCACCTGATATTTGCAGAAATTTGGTTTCTATTTCGAGTTTGTTGAATTACAATTATAGCTTAATTTTTTTCTAATAGTAGTGTTACTATTATGAAAGATCATCAAGTTGTGTGTGAATGTATGCTTAACGATGAGTTGTAGATTGTGTGTGTATTTTTATTTTAATACAGATGAAAATCCTTATAATTTCATCACCAAAATATAGTTGAAGTTGTGATTTAGGCTCCTTTTGGTAGCATTGGGGATAGCAAGCTAACTTGTTGGTGTATTGATCAAAAGGTTTATGAAAGTCTAACTGGTTGGAATTAAAATAAAATGATAAATATAGTTATTTAATTTCAATCTATAAATGAGACTTGAAGATATAGAAATAATCATTTTATCTGTTAACTTTCAAACTCCAGCAACTGAAAGAATTAATGGTTGAATAGTTCGAACTTATAAAAATAGAAGAGATAGACTAAATTGTTTTTTTGTAGATGTGTTTGATTTTTTAAATTCAGTTGACTTCAATATATTTATATAATTTTTCAATAGTATGCTCATAAATTGCACATATTAAATTTAAATTTGCGTACATAAAATTAGAATGTAAAAATGTTAGAAAAATATAAGTATATATTTAATATGAAACTTGCGTGCTTTAAAAATTTGAGATAAATAATAGTGAATAAATCCTGAAATAAAATCCTCAAAAAGATTAAAAATAATGGTTTGTTCTACTTTAAGCTCCTTGGACGTGAGACGAAGGTCTTTGTTCAAATCTCCATCATCCCTAATCTCCTATCTCCTATGTATTAAAAAAGAGTGAAATTGTGGTAGAGTGTTAGATACGTAAATTCATAAATTCGAGGTTTTTATACAAATATAAAAGAAATCGAAGGACAATTTAATGATTTTTTGGGTTGACAAAATATGGGTTTTCTGAGAAAACTCTAAGTCCCTGAAATTAACATATTTAAACATTTGAGCACTTGCATTATAGAATCTGAGCAAAAGCACCACCGCCCTTGATAAAAGAGTCACGGACTTAGCTGTAAGACGATAAAACATAGGGACAAAATTATGTCATTTCTTTGGATATTGTTTAGGACGCGGGGTTCAGATGTATTGTTTTAAAACGTTGAAGGAGTTCTAAGGAATTCACAACTACGGTGCAGATCATTCACTTCAACCATGTTGAACGGTTTGGTACCTATGTTCATACATTTGAGCAAACTCCCCACCGCACTTACTAAGAAGCGACAAATGCTTAACTGTAGATAAATAAAACTTAGGATGAACATGTATAATAAGACAAAGTCACAGACCAAAGTTGGCGTTCTCCCGGATACAGTTGATGAACAGTAAATTTCCCCTCCATGCTTAGTATTTATATATAATTATATATATATATATATATATATATATATATATATATTATATATTATATAGACACACACATTACATTTAGAAACTTAAACTTTGATGACTAGGATGATGATAAAGATGACTAATAACTTAAGATATTTATTTTATGTGGTTGGTTGTAAAGTATGGTGTTTGAGTATTGTTATTTGAGTTTTGATCATTTTGGATTTTAATTTTATGTATTACATTTTTTGTTACTAAGAAATGAATATATAATTAATATTATTAACTTCCTAATTATATATATATATATATATTAAAATTCAAATGATTATACTTCTATTTATATTTGTATATATATATATATTCATGTACATATATTTATATGCATATTGTATATTGTATTAATTATATTTTAATAAATTTATCAAATTTGAAAATACATTGTGAAATACTAATATAGGATTTAGATCCCATTTAATCTTTACTACAATAAGCTTGAACTTTTCTTTTTAAGAAGGGCTTATTTATCATTTGGTCCCCGTACTATTTTGACTCGTTCAGTTTAGTCCTCAGATCCTAACTCGGAATTACTCAGCCCTCCAACTATGCATCGTTAAGCAGCTTGATCCTTTGACTACACTGCTGTCACTTGACCTACAGAAAAATAACTTTAATGGTTGTTGAAGTTTCGTGAATATTAGTTAGGCAAAAAGGCTGTTAAAAAAAGTTAGGGAAAAAGGAAGAATATGCTCCTCAATTATTGGAATCGTAACGACTCGGTCACTGATCTATTTAACCGGTCATATCAGTCCCTCACCTCTTCAGATTGTGCCAATCTAGTCCCTCCGTCAATTTTTTTGCTGATGTGGCTGACGGATATAAACATGTGTAAGTAAATGGCGGGAATTGCAAGGGTTAAGGTTTCTTAATGGCGGGAATTGCAGGGGGTAAGGTTTTAATTAGGTTGAGGTGAGAGAGTGAGCGTCAGAGCGAGAGAGTGAGAGAGTGCGAAGAAAGGTGAATTGGAGAAGAAGAGAATTGTTTCCCTGATGCTTTGCAAAAGGTGATTCTGAGCTTGTGGTCATGGATGAAAGGTGCCGATTTTATGCATGATAATTTATTATGTTTTGTTGTTTGAGTGGGTATTTATTTTATGAACCCTAGATGATTCTTCTATTTTTTCTGGTCTTTATTGGATCCTCATTGTAGTGGGACAAATGAGACAAATGAAGGAGGTTATGGTAATAAGGAAGTTGTTTATAAGCTGTATATACACCAAGGTGGCGGTTTTCTTCAAAAACCTTTCAAATATGTGGGGGTTGCATGAATTCAGTGGTGACAACTGACTATTGGTTGGACTGCATTGAGTTTAAGAGGTTTCTGACTAATTGGGGGTTCAAAATGTGAAACATGTCTACTGCAAAGTTAGTAGTAATGGTGTTAGTAATGTTGATGATGTGAGACATGTTTGGGATGAAGAGAGTGCATATGTAGCTCTGCAGGTGATGTCTAAAAGAGGGGAAATTGAATTGTTTATTGAGAATGATGAGGAGGTTGAGGAAGACTTTAATGCAAGTGAGGGTGTTAGGATAAGTAACCGAGACAACAGGGGCAAAATAGAGAAAAAGGAGAAGGGTAAAGCTGAAATAGGAAGTGAGGTGTGTAAACCTACTCAGAGAAGTACTCAGAGAAGAAAAAGGGGTAGAAAACCTAAGGGATCAGAGTCTTCTGTAGCTGATGTTGTTGATGAAGAGGTGAGAGAGGAAGAAGTTTTTGATGATGAAGAATACCTCTCTGATTTTGATGAAGAACTTAGGGAGGCTCGATTGAATTTAAAGCTTGATAGAAGCAGGAAGGTAATTAGGAGATATGTTGTTAAAGAAATAGATGAAGCAAATGACTTAGGTGATGAAAGTGATGGTGAGGAAGACAGTGAGGGTGATGGTGAAGACAGAGAGGGTGAAGATTGCTGCTGAGAATGAGGGTGATGACGGGGCAAATGGTAATGTTGGTGCAGAGGTGGCTGCATTTGATCCAAGTTCAGATGAAGAAGAAGAGGACTTATGATGTTCACATACACATCGCCTCATTGGTTCATTCACAAGTGGACCTCTTGACATTTTCTCTTGTGAGACTAAATGATTCTTTTATCTGATTATTCTTTGCTGAAACTGAGAGCTACTTGATGATTTTCCTTTAAGTGCACATACAAACATACCGCTGAGTCGCAGATCCTCCATGTTATTCATCATCAGCTTCTCAAAGGAAACATCTCAATGACACACATGAAATTGAATATGATCCACTACATCGTATATATCAATTCCTCACTTGCAAGTAAGTCCACACCACTGTTGTCACCTGTGGTAAAAGTTTACCGAACTACTCTGCAAAAGTTACTAAATATTAAATTGGCCATTTGCATCTCATGAACTTTTTTGATAATTTATCACTTCTTCGACCAGGGTTTCCTGATATTTGATCTGCAGAAAATTTAGTGCTCCATGTTTCTTCCCTTCAAATGAAGAGGATCGTCACTACCAAGCGCATCCATTAAAAGGCTCGGGAAAACCAGATCTAACATGACTATTCTGGGACACAAGCGGTTCAAGCACATCCATCACCAGAAAGAATGATCTGCAACAGAATACCAAAAATTATTTGACGTGATAAATTGATGTTCTTTCGATGAGAGAACTGCCACAAGATCTCCTGCTCCTGGAGACGAGGCTCTCAAGCCGACCTCCACCACTTGCGGACCGTGGCCGCAGCTCGTCGCTACCGCTTGAAACGGCAAAACAGACCTCAGATCCACCGGCGAAACGACCATAATTCTTGTTCAAAGCACCTCTCTGCACATCAAAACTACTATGAAGCTTTCAAGCTCATACCTCGATTCAGTTTCTCACCTCCTCCATTCGACCCATGTTGTCGACTCTGTACTCTTTCTTGGAAATTTTTGCATCCAGTGGGAACAACAGAAAGCTCAAATACGAGGACACAAGCAAAATACGAGAACCGGTTATCATGAGCAACCGATTATGACTTAGCCAGAAACATTAAGATTAGTTTGAGATTTTCTCCTCATCATAAGATATAACATAACATTACTTAGGTGACAAGAATACAAGATATACCAAGCTTCAATTACACTTCTAAATTTGTGATCACAGTCATAGCAAAATTATTCAATGACCTGCAACGCTATTCTTGCAATTGCAATTCAGAAATAGAAAACATATTTTTTAAATTAAACACCTCATTAATAAATAATCAAACCAAAGGATTTAAATTAAACTTCCATGTAAAATTCCTCATCTTTCTCCAACCTCTCCATAGCTCCAGCGTCCAAGCACATCTCCACATCGATGCTCCCGCCGCCGCTCTTCGCCTGATACAGATAAACCATCCCGTCGAACCGGTTGTTCGACCCGCTTCTCACACCCTCGGGTTTTCCCCACCCGAAATCCACATCGTACACCTTGAACCTCGGCGAGCTTCCCACGGCAACGCAGTTATGTCCGGCATCCTTGAACTCGAATATCTTGGGTGAGCTCTCCCATTCCTTGTTCCTCCTCTCGATCGCCTTCGCGTCGTGCGCTTCGATCGCGGTCAGGATCGTGGACGCGGCGAACTCCAGCGGGTTAGCGGCGAGCAGCCCAACGGCGGTGGCGGTGAAAATGGCCTGGATCAGGTTGCCGAAATACGAGTCGGGCATGGGCGGGTCGACCCGCTTGCGGCAGTCGGCGAAGACAGTGAAGACGGTGTAGTCTTCCGGTTTGAGGTTACGGGCGAGGGTGACATGGCGCCAGATGTGGGACCCGAGGCACTGGAATGTGGTAAATGGTTTTGAGCCGTCCGATGGAGTGTTCTGGTTGACCTTTGACTTGATCTTCGCGATGGAGGACTCTGAGAATCTGAAGATTCGTTCTCGGAGCGCCGGAGCCTGCTTGGCGTCGCCGTTAGTGGTGGCGTGCGCGGCTGACGACGGCGTCAAGTCCAGCTTGAGGCGGGTGTTGCGCGCTTTGGTTCGGTCGAGGAACGGCGAGACGGCGACGGAATCGGCACCGTTGCAGATCTGAGCCCACGAGCTCATGAAGTGCCACGTGGAGGTCCCATCTAGGATCGCGTGGTTGAAGGCACACCCGATTGCCAGCCCGTCCTTCAGCTTCGTTATCTGCGGAAATGTAATTTACACACTTGTAAAAGATATTTTTAATTCTAGAATTTATATTTTTAAATACTACTTTTTTTGTATCAATTAATATATACATGTATATTTTAATTAAATATTTATAAAATAAACAGTAAAAAGTTATAAAAAAATTTATTTTAGAAATTTATATTTCAAATTATAATATAGATAAAAATTATTAAATTTAAAATGATTAAACATTCATAAAAAAAAATAGATTTTAAACTGCGAAAGAGAAAATAGATTTTAAACTGTGAAAGAGTGAGAACAATTTTTTTCTTTTTTTTTTTGGTGTGGAGGAGTACTTAAATTCACACTGTTGTATTTGTGTACCTGCAGGGCAAGCAAAGGTCTTTGAAGGCCCTCCAAGTTCAAGATCCCATTGTAGGGTATCAACTCCTTAAACGACGCCGTCCCCTCATCAGCAGCCAGGTCATCGACGCCGATCCACTCCGCTTCCGCCTCCGCCACCTCGACGCCGTCCATGCAGTCATCGTACTCGACAAAAAACACCCCTTCATCGTCCTTAGCGAGCTTCCCGGCGAGCTGATGGAACTCCTCGAGCACCACCCTCAGCCCGTCCTTGAGCCTCTCCACCTTCTCCTTGAACCCGCCGTCCCCTCTGTAGAACAGCAGCTTCTGGTTGTAGTAGAACGCCAGATATGGCAGGTCGAAGGTCACCAGCTGGCACTCTCTCTTCCCGATCGGCTTCGAAGCCTTCACGTGGGTTTTGGCCGTGATCTTCACCTTGCAAAGAGCCTCGGACTGGTTATTTTCCGCCGCCATTGATGAAGAAGACGAGTGAAAAGACTGGTGGGGTTTCTTTGATCTGTCTTCTAATATATATCTCTCTGCTGTTTTTGCACTCTGTGGGTGATGGAGGTGAAGTGATGAAGATAGTGAAGAAGTAGTAGTAGTTGAGGATATAGTTATAGACAAGACTCAAGAGTGGCCGTAGTGAATTTTAATTAATGTGGTTGGATGGGGTATTTAAAGTTTTCATGAGGGGTAGTTGTGAGATATTAATTTGGCTAGGTTTCAGTAAAGTCAATAGGGGGTTCAAAGTTGGGGGAGGGTGTAAAAATTTTTCACTTGATATTTGGCCCACTCACATCCCAAACTCACTGCTCATTTTGGTACCCTCAAACCTCCATCCAAAAATTCACTTCCACCGTCCCAGCCCCTACCCAACCTTCTGGGCCCCACCCAACCTTGTGTGCTTAAGAAGCAAGGAAGCAGTGCCGTATAAACCAAAGGAAGGATCAGTTGGAGCCCACGTGGGCATGATTCACCTCCCAAACTTACTCACCGGAGCATGATTCACGGGAGGTCATTGCCACACAATAAAGGTTTATCTAATGCAGCCACATTATACATCTATGACTGTGAACCAAGAAATACTTAAATTCTAACATGCTATTCTTCATTCCAAGCAGAGGAAGCGGAGTGAATCACCGAATAATTTATAGGTGAATTGAAAAAATTCACCTCACACATTCCAACTTTGAAACCCCCTAATGTACTCATTAAAGTACTCGGCGAGCAATAGAAAGGCAGAGGAAGTCCGAGAGCGTTTGGAAGAGAGAATTGGTTCTGGTGTAGAAGAATGGATTATCAAACCATGATGCATGTTTGTGTTGGTAGTGTTAGTGTATGTACAGATATATCCCGTTTCAAATGTATTGTATTGTCATATATATGCATTTTATTTAAATTTTTAAAGGAAATGAGATAATATATTATTCTCTTTATCTATTTATGGAAAAAACGTGCTGAACTGACACAACCAATTGGGTTATGCCACGTCATTTATTATATATTTTTAAAAAATTTAACTTTTAATATTTTTTAATTTTAAATTAATATTTATTATTTATTTTTTAAATTATATTTATTATGTTACTAATAGGAAAAAATTGGTATGAAATTGGTAATTTTGAAATTTAGTATGAAACCAATTGCCTTGTTTCACGTCATCTATTTTTTTCTACATTTTTTCCTTTTGAAGTGTGTTCATTTACTATTTATAGTGGAAAAGTTTATAAATTTGAAAAATGAAGTGAAATTTGTGAGAGATAACATTTTTTTGACTTTTATTTCTAATTATTATGTATATTGGTCCTCGAAATTTTGGAAATCTGAGTTTCTAACTAAGCCAAATATTTTTACCTACAATCATTACTACTTATTTTCTCTTTTATTTCATGAAAGTAGACCACAAATATTTGGTAGTTTAGTTGATGAATACGCAACTCATCCATCTTATTTCTTCACTTTTTCTTCTTTATTTTGGTTGCTTTAAAGTGAGCTAATGCTTTTTATGGAGATCAAAGTGTTAGTAATTTTGAAAATGAATATAAAATTTGTGAGAAATACAGTATTGTGGATTCTCTTCTTGATGAATAATACCCTCAATATATATATAGACAAACCTCATTACTTACCTTTAACTATTTTAAAAGTAGAGCATTAGCCCCCGGCCCTAAATTTTCAAAACATCGTTAAGTGTACCGTCGTTTTTTTGTGCGAGAGAAAATTCCATTATAGTTTATAACTATTTAAAAAGTAGCACGTTTTACATCAAAGTTTCAAATCTTATGGCATGATTTTTCCTATTCTTTTAGTGTTGATGATTTTAACGAAGAGTAATAATATGTAATTAGTATTTATATTTAAAACTCTATACATATACATAAAATTTTGTATAAATAGTACCCACCTAATGAGATTGTGCCACCTAATCATAATTTAATGATTTTATTTATTTGTGTTTCAAATTGTTTAAGAGACTAAATCTCTATTTTACTTTTATTTCTTATTATTTTGCGCTTGATCCCTAATGTTTTAGACTTCATATGATAAAATGTAAAAAACATTAGACCTAATTTTTTTCACCCATAATAATTATATACTTTATTATTTATTTCATAAAAATATACATGTATTTCACTTAATATTACATCCTTATTAAATTTTTATAAAATATTGCAATTTACACCACTACAAAGTGCGGGCAAATTAAACCTTGTTTATGAATATAAGAGTAACATGATGAGAAACAAAGCAATGTGAAGAGTAATGAGAACTATATAATGTATCGCACAAAGTAGATGAGTTGTGTCAAATAATACTATCTTCATCACTAAACTACAAACTAGTGACAAATTGTATATTGCCAAAGCAATTAATGACTTCTGCTAATACTATATTGACATGACGGGTCCATTAAAATTTTTACCCCTCCCTTGCCACCCGTTGAACCGTGTGAAGATGTACGAGTCAAATCAAATCTACTTGAAATACTACTTTTCCAGCAAAGAATGTCTACTTTTTCAACGCGTTTATTTATGCGTGTAAGGGACGGATACTTCAAATTCAAAATTTTCACCGTGGTTAAATTACTCTAATTTTACCGTGGTTAAAATTGCTGCGAACCATTACCGGAAAAGAAATGAACAACGGCGGGTCCTCTAGCTTCAACTCTGGTACTGGCCAACCTACTGAGACAATAAACCGAGGTGGATGGGCACAATCGACAATAGCGATAGAGAAGTGCTCCTGCCCAATAGATGTCATTGCGGCTTACCCCTCAAAATCTTAATTGCAATAACATATGCAAACCCAGGTAGAAGGTTCCTTGCATGTCCAAAACGAAAGGTTAGTACTGAGCGTAGTTACCAATATGGGTGGGCTTGAGAGATGATTAGTTGTACGGTTACCATGGCAATTGTATTTCTAACATTATACTATATTACGTGTCTATTACCTGTAAGATATGTGTTAACCTTTCATCAAATGCAGAATGACGCGACTAGTTGTGGTTTATTCTTATGGGTTGACAAGCCTTTTCCATTGCAAGCGATATACCTTTGACAAATGCGTCTGTCACCAAATTCTTGGGTTTACCATGTTCCGGCACAACCAATGACCTTAATGTACAATTAACAAAGGAAGACCAACATGCAACTTGTGGCCGATTGAACTTAGATCCGTCAGGAAGAATCTCGCAAAATGCTCTATGGGCATACTTACAGAAGCCATCGCGAATGGATGAAGAGTTCTCAGCAAAAATTTTGCTATTCACAATTGGTACAATGTTGCGACCAACAACAAATGTCAACCTCCACTTCAAGGAATTCATCCCTCTACTAAATACAATGGATAGTTTGTATAATTTTAACTAGGCGAAGTTTGTCCTAGATGGATTGCTTGATTCTGTTCATTCAATCCAAAGAAGAGGTACTACCAGTCTAGGCGGCTGCCTTCAAATTTACTAATTTATCCAAATTTATTAAAATAATAGATTGGTAAAAAATTGGTAAATGGATTAAATGTGAAAAAAATGTTGAAAATGAAATTAGCAGAACACCGACTGTAGAGTAGTCGGTGATTTCCCTTACCGGCTGTAGAACAATCGGTGGTGCAAGTATTAAATGGTAAACCTTAAGTTCTCACCGTCATTTTAGATGAGAAACAAGGTACATTTGTCAAGAATAAAAAAGTTGAAGGGTTAAACTTATGAGGTTAGATCTGTGGTGAAATAGGTCTAGGACGGATCGCGTTCTTCAGCACGCAGAGGGGAGGTTCACACAGCAGCAGCAGCAAGGCTGGAGCCTCGCCTCTCGCCTCCCCGCCAGTCGCTTTCCACTCCGCCTTCGAGCCACCGCCGACTCACCACCTGGTCATCAGCTTGCTCAAACCCACCTATTGCAGCACCGATTCTTGAGACGAGGTATCTATAATTTTCCTTCAGTAGCTTGGATTATGCATGTTGGTTGTCGATTGTGCAGAGATTATCAAGTTGGGAGTTGATTAACATACAGAATCCCAAATCCAATATATGCATGGTTTAGAGAGTCAGCAAGTATTTATGGAGTCACAATTTTTTTTAAAAAAAGGTATTGCTCGTTTTCTTACTCTTTTGTTCTTATTCATGCTAAAATATGGTGTATTGATTGAGAGTTTCCTTCAGTTGATTTTGTGTTAATTACTTCTCCATTATGATGATATTGTGGATGAATGGAAGCACATTGAATGGAGTAATGATGGCACACATGTGTCAGCAGTGAATCAAACAAAGTGGTATAGTTGATACCATATTTGTCTTATGGGTGGTTTGCCAAACGTTTCTTGCATCCAGACATAGTTGTTGAGTATAATTATATATTCCTCTAGGATGAAGACCTTGAAGTTGGTCATTTTGATCCAAGAAGGTAAGTGAGTCCACATATGTGACCATTTTGCTTATTTGTTACTTTTACCATTCAAGGCTAGTGGTTGTGATTGGAAGATTAAATTGATGCCTCATTGCAGGATTTTAAAACAAGTTTCCAAGTGTTTGCTGTGTTTGGGGAGGAGGGTGGGTGGTAGATAAAAGGAACCTTTGGGGTACTCTCTTTGATGTACTCATTCTCTAAAACAAGTTTCAGAGTGTTGCTATAACTTGTTGTACTCATTCTCTAAAGTATTCTAGAACATCTGGATGTTTTTTATGTTTGATGCTTGCATTTATTATTTCCAGTTTTCTAAATACATTGTTTTTGTGGATAAAAAAGGTGCATATATCAGAAGCAAGAGTTGCCACTGCTTTAGACAAACTTGCTTTCATGGAGGAGTTAGTTAATGACCGGTTGTTGGAAGATAAAAAAGCAACTGATTCTGTAGTATACAGGTTAGTTTTTACTTTAAGAAGATTGTTGCAAGGCAATACATGAACATGAACTTTGTACATTTACTTTCTCTTTGTAAGGTAGATGACTTTAATTTGATTAGCTTAGATGACCAAGTATTCCTGTATTTCATTTTGGCCTTTGGTTATTTGCTGTTTCCAAGTCGCTTGTTAATTAAGAAATCTTGTTTTTTTAATATCAATCCTAGTAATTTCTTTTGTCCTGTTGCTTATTCCATTTATTTGATGTTTGTCATATTTATCATTTGTATTCATTAAGTTTGAGGCTGGAATCACTTGCTTCTGTTCTGTTGAGAGATTCACAAATTTAAAAACTTTCTGCAAACTCTGCTGTTCCAGATATCAAGGCAAAGATGCGCCTGAAGTTCATACTTCGAATTTCAGCATGAGTGCAGAAACTTGACAAGTCATTTGAACACAAAGCATTACATGATACATTTTCAGCATTTGGCAACATTGTTTTATGTAAGGTAGATGAAGGAACTATTCATGGAGTTTGGTACCATTACTTAATGCAAGGTTTGGTGCCCACAACTTGAGATGCAAGTTCTGTAAATTACAATGTTCATGATCCTACTCAATTTAACTTATAGCTTTAAATTCTTGACCATAATTTTATTTTTAATAAAGTATAGCTTTAAATTCTTGGGATAATGATATGTTATTATTTATTTATTTTCAAAGTGTAGATTTATTAAATTCTTGACCACAATCGTTTTTTTTTACCGATTGACGTACATTTGGTAATAACCTATCGACTGCATATTAGTCGGTGATAACTCACCGACAGACATACAGTCGGTATGTTTCTCCGGTAATGATTTTATGGGGAACAATTGTACCAACTGCTTGACAGTCGATGCCACCGACTATCCAACAATCGGTGGACTAATTAACGACAAGGCGAAAGCCGACGACAAATTAGGGATTGATGTTCAGTCGGTTTTGCTCATTTACCGATTGTTAGTCATTCGATGTTGTCAGTTGGTTTTGCGTATTTCTAGTAGTGTGAATTGGCAATCTATGTAGTAAAAATATTGTTAAATTTTGGTAAGACTTCGAAAATAATTGTTCATTGATATTCGGAAACTTACAATTACACTTATATGAGATTGAGTTGCTATAAAGTGCGCTCGTCTCACGATAAGCGCCTCTGCCTCTGGGTAAAAGAAGAACATGAGGATGAATCAATCGCCATGTTTCTCGTAAATCAACAAAATCAGCAACAAATCCACATCCCCCGTTTTTCTGGTTAAAACAACCGCCGGCTCCGACGCATTTGTTCGACGACCTAAAATGATGTGCTTCGACATCACGATGATGCATTCTAGATGCACTATGATGCGCTTCTATAACAACATGATGCACTAGTTTTGATGACTTAATGATGCATTTTGTTCTACAACCCATAGTAGGGATGAGAAACGAGCCGAGTCGGCTCAAGCTTGAGCTTTTACGAGCCTGACGAGCCGAGCTTCACGAGCTTCGAGCTCGAGTAAGCTCGTATAATATACGAGCTGAGCCCGAGCTTGAGAGGCTCGGCTCGTAATGTTCACGAGCCTTAGGAAAATATCCGTAATACCCTCTTATAATTAAGTCTTCCTAGCCCCTACTCCAGTAAACTGCCGATTATACCCCTCCCCAATTACACGACCCAGATACACATCCCATGACTCAGCCCTAATCCCCAATTCCTTCCACATCGCTCTGCGAAGAGAAGCAGAGCGGCAGAGCCAGACCCTCACCCTCCGTCCGCCCTTTGATTCTGGCCACCGTCAAGCTCTTCACCCACCTTCGAGTCCGTCGTCCGTCTCCAATCTTCAACAGTGCTGCTTTAGCCTTCCTCTTCAACTGTAGTTTCCAATCTTCACTTTGATCGCTTTTCTTCCATCATCATCATCTTCTTCTTGTTGCGCTTTTTTCACTTTTGACCCAACACAATTGCCCATGCCACCTCCAATCATGCATCAAACTTAAAAACAGATCACAAATTAATATATATAGTTTTCTTTTACTGAAAAAGAAGGAGCGAAATTAGGAAATTAATTTCGTAATGATGAACCCTTTGCTTTAGCTTTTTTCGTAATGATGAACCCTTTGTTTTTTCTTCTATGTTTGAACTATTTTAATAACGATGATGATCACTTTGCTGTGCAAAAAAAAAAATGAGTAAATGAAAGTGCTCAATTGAAGAAAATGTTTGATATGTTCAATTTGAAAATGTGTATTAATGCACCTAAAGTGTCATTTGTTTGAATCTCAGCTCTCTGAAATGAAGTAATGTGGTACAACGACAAGTTCAATAAGCTAAAATCTATATCAGTATTCAGGTTAGTAAGATACTATATCAGTATTCAGGTTAGTATTCAAGTTAGTAAGATACAAGCAGGTTTCAATAAAACGTTTCCCATTTTTTCCTCAAAAAAAACCTATATTATATATATATGTGTGCGTGTGTGTATATATATATAGAATGAGTAATATAAATCAGTAATATTTTCTATCATATGTTGTAGTCATGTCAAGCTTGATTGCTAAAGCTCCTTCCTTTCTACCTCGCAAGGAATTAATATAACGACAAGTTTCTGACGCAATTAGCGCGTTGTCCGTTAGAAGACATCCCGGGACAAAAGCGCTCTACTGCTCCGAAATTACTTCTCCCATAATAGGCTTTAAGCAATTTACTATGACTTTTGAGATGATTTTATAAATGACATTACACAAACTTATCGGTCTAAATTCCGCAAGTGTAACCAGATTTTTACACTCGGGAATTAAAGCCAAATAAGTGTGATTTATGTCTGCATGCACAACTCCAAAATGTAGGATATTAAGCACATACCCTGTAACTGATGGTCCCAAGGTACCCCAATACTTATGATAGAAGAGAGGTGGAAAACCATCAGAGCCTAGTGACTTTGTCTGATGCATTTGGAACAAAGCTACCTTTACCTCTTCAACGGAATGCGGCACTAACAATTGCTGGCACATATCTGGCGAGACCCTGCGTTGAATTCCTTGAAGCACCTAATCCACATGCGAGAGACCCCGATCGAAAACAAGTGAGAATAAAACCGGACCGCCTCTACCTTCAACTCTCGCGACTCCGTCACCACCACCTGTTGAGGAGTGGTGAGTTTTCTGATCTAGTTCCACTGCCTTCTTCCATTAGCTAATTGGTGGAAAAGAGCAGTGTTTCGATCACCCGATTAAAGCCATAGCTCTCTTGATCGCTGACTCCAATACTCATCTTCACAAAAATGTAGAATATGCAGTTCCTTATTACGTTCACTATCCATTGAACCAACCAAAGCTTCAATCCTCTCTTCCAATCTTTTTATACGAGCAGGATTTTGGTGAAATTCCGCTCGGTTCCATGCTGCCAAACGTTGTCGACATCTCTTTTGAGATTAAAGAAAAGTTCTAAAATCACCAGACCATTGATCAACTGTTCACATCTACCTTCCGACGTCCACATCTTCTCAAATCTCCAAATATGAGCAATTTGTTACTCTTGGCCGAAAACTCGAATTTCCACTCCAAAATAAGAAGACTATCGATCAACATTGGAAATGTGCAGATCAATATGAATAAACTATTGATCAACATGACTACCTATCTCCGATCACCATAGTGTTCCCAGATTTCTTAAATCATAAAATTTTTGAATTTTTCATCATTTGCAAGTTAGGTGGTTTTGGAGTTTCATCACGGTCAAATTTTGATGGTGATTCTGTTACTGAGTTGTGTTGGTTTGGTTAGTAGAAACATATCTAAAATCACGTTTGAATACGCAAAAGCGTCGTCAGAAGTGACAGAAACGTCATGGATTCGATGAAAAGCTTCGTCGGAATACGCGAAACATTGTCGAAAGCGACGAAATCATCATCGGGGTAGACGAAATCGTCGTCGGAGATGATGAACGCTTCGCCATAAGCATCTTCAGAAGTCGGAAGGGCGATTGGGAGTACAGATAACATAGTGTGCACACTGTATAGTAACTCCAAATTAAATCAAAAAAAAAAAAACGCTTGTCAAATACTCACAGATTCTACCTCCCATATAGTAGTGTAATTATATTAACAACCATGTTACACTTTTTTTCTCTTTTTAATGGTCAATCTCGATTCTCCGGACCTTCCCCATATCGTCCCTCCTAAGCTAGCTATTGCCTAAAAACAAATCATGGACAATAAAAATAATTTAAATCAATTGTCGTCAACAAACATCATTTACCAACCCCCTTCCCATACCCCCAAATATATTAAAAAAAAAGAGGAGCATGCATGTATTGAGCCATATACATGGTGGTAATGTTGCTTTTAAATCAAATTAGTCATAAATTTAATTTGAAAAATACCATATATTCTCAAATTCTTCGAAATTCTTGAGTCATTTTATTATCAAAGCTTGACGACCGAATATATTTATATACCAGTACTACTAGAAACAATAGTAAGAACTATAGATGTTTTGCACAATATTTTGAAATTATATACTCCATCCGTCTCCAATTAATTGTGCACATTCTCTTTTTGGGTTGTCCCTAAAAAATTATACATTTTTATTCAATGGAAACTTCGCTCTTCTAAAGTTACCAAATTATCCCTATTTTATCTTAACTTTTTTATCTCGTTTTCTGTACAACCTTGAGAAGGGTAATTATGTCAAGTTACATAAAATCTTACATTCACCTTAATCTCTGCATTCACAAAGTGTAGAATTAATTGGACACAAAGGGAATATTACAATGACAAACATAAATTATCGTAGACTAAATAATATTAACTATTACTCTCTTGAATTATAGTGATGTACATATTTTATTCTGTGAGCTATAACAACGATATGATCCATTTCCTGAACTATGTAATTTTCAACATCTAACTAAAAAACTCGCTTAATTAGAAGCTAAAGTCATTAATTTCTTAATGGTTCAATGTCATGTTTGTATGAATTAATTTAAAGTTTTAGAGGTAGACATCACATCAGTGTGTATAGATAGTGTTTGTTTGGAAACAATGTTAGCATTTGACGTTAGAGATTGAAAACGCTATTTAATGGTAATTTTTAGCGTTGACTGATCGAAAAAATATCTTGACCGTTCAATATGTTTTTTTTTCCCAACCTCTAACACTAATCATAAACGCTCCTATTAATCCTATTTTTTCCTATGTGCGTTTATCTACAATTTATTTAGCAGTTAATTACTACTTCATATCATAGTTTTAAATATCGTCTTGTCTCGGCCGGTATACTCGTCTCGTCTTGGTACCGGCCGTGAGACGATATTATTTATGTCAATCTTGTCTCGGCAGCCATACCGGCATGTTTCGATTGTCTCGCTTACCGGTGAAATTGAGGAAAATTGCGGTATAAGGGTCCCGTGAGATGGTATTATTTAAGGCAATCTCGTCCCGTACCGGCCCGTCTCACTTACCAGTGAAATTTAAGAAATAGCGGTATAAGGGGGGTCAATTGATCAACTTTAAAAAGTTTGAGGATTGGTAGATTTAAATCATTAAATGGTTAAAAAAATAAGTAAAACGACTATTTGATTGTGTATACTACTTAATTTTGGTTGGATTTATGAATCATATCTATTATCATGAATTTTAATTTAGTTAATTTGGTTATGAATCATATTTATGTATTTGAGGTTAAATGGTATTTAAGTATGATATATATATATATATATATATATATATATATATACCGATACATAATTTCTGGTATGTCCGAGATATCACCGATATACCGATATTATCTCATACCGTTTAAAAAACGATATAGTGATTGGTAGGGGTGTCAAAAGTTGACCCGACCTGATTAACCCACCCGAACCCGACCTGACCTGACCCGACCCGAGCTAACCAAAAAGTCAACGACCCTAAACCCGACTCCGACTCGAACCCGAACTCCGACTGACCAAAAAACTCGACCCGAATGAACCCGTAACCCGAATTACCCGAACCCGAACCCGACTGACCAAACCAGCTTCAACCCGAAATGACTCAAACCCGAATGACCCGAACCCGATGAACCAGGTGACCTAAACCCGACCCGACCCGAACCCCAAACCCGATTAACCCGAATCCGAACCCGACTGACCCGAACCCCGAACCCGATTAACCCAAATCCGAACCCTAAGCAACTCAAATAAACTTTCATAATAACAAAACATAATCATCTAATGCAGTATAGAGTTACTATCACCATAACAAAATAAACTACTATCATTCATTGTCTAAACTCTAAAAATAAGAAAATGGTAGTAAATAACGTCAATTGTGCATAAATGACCAATAACAATAGTAACATCCAAAATGTAATCATCCAACGCATCAAATACACAATTCTAAAATATAATCATCCATGCATGATGCATCAAATACAAAAACCGAAATAATGATGATGCAGTTCTTCAAGTAATCCGCAAATTTAGCTTCCATCCATGCACTTTGGACCCGAACAAACCCGAAATTTGACCCGAACAAACCCGACCTGAACCCGAGACTGAAACAACCCGTAACCCGAATGACCTGAACCCGAACCCGACTCGACCAAGTAAACTCAACCCGATGGTGACTCGAACCCGAATGACCCGAACCGTAACCCGACCGACCAAAGCAACTCAACCCGAAATGACCCGAAACCCGAAAGACCCGAACCCGACCTGACCCGAAAACTGGCCAACCCGAAACAACCCGAACCCGAATGACCCGACCTGAACCCGACCTGACCCGCCCAATTGACATCCCTAGTGATTGGTACGAGATTTAAAATTTGCTCCATATATATAGTATATGGAAATAAATTCACAGTAAATTACAGCAATTATTGCAACCATAAATATGAACACCCAAAAATGGAAAACATCGGCAGTCAATTTTAATTTTACTCCACTTCAACCGGTCCACCACCGTAACCTTATTCATTTGTTTTTTATTTTTATTTTTTATTTATAAAGATTTGATTTTTGTTTTGTTTTACTCTGTACACCAAATACTGCGACGTTATAAATACCCACCAGCGCCTCTCCATAACCCCAGAACCAGCCCCACAAACTAAAATTACCCTTTATATCCCTTAACTCTTCCAAAATGTCCACCTACCCCTACGAAGTTGAGCTAACGATCTCCTCCGCCAGAGACATCAAGAACGTCAACTGGCGCCACGGCCCTCTCCGCCCCTACGCCGTCGTCTGGGTCGACCCGAACAAGAAATGCTCGTCCAGGGTCGATGAAGTCGGCGACACCTGCCCCGCCTGGGACGACAAGCTCGTCATCCCCGTCCCCGGTCCGATCGACGACGAGACCAAGCTCCACATCGACATCGTCCACGCCGGCCGTGAAGAGAGCACCAAGCCGTTGATCGGATCAACCAAGCTCCGACTCAAAGACGTGCTCGATGAGGTCGGATTCGACGAGGGAGACAAACGGACCCTCCAACTGAAGCGGCCCTCCGGCCGTCCTCAGGGCAAATTAGACGTTAAGATTCTGATCCGAGAGCCGCGTTATAGGGCACCCGATCCGTATTACGCACCGCCGTACGGCGTCCCTGCGCCGGCGATGCCTGCTTCCAGGGACTACCCGGCGGCGTACGGGACACCATACGGAGCGCCGCCTCCCCCGGATGCTTACTACAGAGGAGGGCCTCCGCCACCAAACCCTTACTACGGCGCAGCGGCGGCGCCGAGCGGGTATCCGCCGTACGTGCAGCCGGGTGGGTACAATTACGGGTCACAGCCGTACGGTCAGGCTCCTCCATATGGGCAAGGTGGGAGTGGGTACTACGGTCAGGAGGAGAAGAAGAAGAACAAAATGGGAGGGATGGGAGCTGGATTGGCGGTGGGTGCGGTGGCCGGTGCGTTGGGTGGATTGGCTCTGGTGGAAGGTTTCGACGCGCTAGAGGATAAGGTAGCAGATGACGCGGCGGAGAAGGTGGAGGAGGACCTGGGCTACGACGGCGACGATTTCTAAGAAACCTGGGCCGATCGTTACGACAAAAGAGAAGCAAGTTGATTGATTAATTTGGATGTTGTTATCATCGATGTGTTTATTTCTAAGTGTCTTGCTTGTTACTCCATATATGTGTACATGTTTGTTCTTGGGACTTCAAAACAAATCTCTTATTCAAAAAATGGTACTATTAAAAAGCTTCATTGATAGGAAAATATTGTGTTGGAACTTAATAATTAACCTATTATTGAAATAATGTTAATGAATTGACGCATTTAAATGTGTATAAAGATTAAAGATTGTCGAAAAATTAATAACAAAGTATACAATAAAAGCAATATTGGATATGAATAAGAGAAAGTAAGTACTCGTAATAAGGTAAAAATTTAAAATAATATTAAAATGCTTCATAAATAGGAAATGTGTACTTTTTTAGGTATATTTCATATAAATTTTTAAATAAATTACTAGTTTTGTATTAATAAAATAAAATGCATCGTAACATTTTTCTGGATATCGCAAGCGAATGATAGCATTTTACTTTCCTGCCGACTTTAGTAAAAAGTTATGTTGAGGCATCCTGTCCTGTGCCTTGCGGGGGACCAACTCTAGCGCGTTTTAAGCTGGGAAAAGGAATTGTGCTCCCGAATATGCTTTTTAGTGTATTATTTAAAAATGAAAGATCAATTGTGTAAAGAAAAAAAAAGATAAATAAATAAAATCGGAAAGGTTTTACGAAACCCCCATCGGCCCATTCATGCTTAGCTCCAATCACGCCCTCCGTCGTCGCCCCTTCGGCGATTACAGCAATAAGCCCGTCTCCCTCCCGCTCTATCTTTCAGAAATTCAGAGTCACGATAGCAATTAAACTTAGAGAGTTTGTGTTGACACTTACCCGGATTTGTAATTAACAGTTAACAGTTAATATAATCTAATTAACTAATTAATTAATTTAAACCTAACTTGACTAATTATAAAAAAAGAAGAAAGAAAAGAAAGTAAAAGGATCTAATTGAATGTTTAGTAATTTTATGGGAAAAATCTTTAATTAATATTAATAAAATAAAAAGGGAAGATAAAAATGATAATAAAAGAAGAAAAAAATGAAAAATATAATTATCTTAAAATAATAATTAAATGTTACGAAAATCCTAAAAAATCATCTAATACAATTAAACTTAATCTAAACCACTAAAAAATAGGAATGCTAACCTAATTGGACTCTGTAACCCTAACCCTAATTAATCCCTATAAATAGAACATTAACCTAAACCCTAAAAAAAAAGAGAATTAGCAGCAATCAATTAATAGCAAAACAATTCATCAAAACAGCTTCTACAGAAGCTTCAAAGCTCTCAAACCTTCGATCTCCAAATCGGCCTTCTCGTCACGGGATCTAGGTATCATCTTGTTCGTCCCGACGTAAGGAATCGGAATCTGCTTTCAATTTCACCAACAGAGGTCGGGGGAGGGAGAAATCAACACCGACCCGCTACCCGCCCACTGTTCGACCCGGTTCGATCGAGCATCTCAGGCCGCCGTTTCTGCTCCGGTTGCCGCCAGTCTCCTCGTCGGCCGCCGCCTTGCTGATCCGCAGCGCTCTCCGCCGCCGACGCTGCCCGAACGCCGTGACCCGAAGCGGCTCCTCCTCCACGCTCGCGACCGCAGGTACGTTTCTGTTCTTCTCCTTTTTTTTTCTTTTTCCATATTATTATTGTTATTATTATTAATTCAGGCCTCCATTTTTTCCCCTTTTCCCACTTTGATCTCTATGCCTTTTTAAGATTTCATTCAAGTCACTAACAGTCTCATGTTTGTAGGAAAGTCATCCACAAGTTTTCAAAACTGACATTTTGGGCACTATGCCTAAACCTTTTTTGTGTATCATTTAATAAATAAAGAAAAATAAAAAAAAGGATAAATAAAAAAAGAGAAATCAAGCAAAAAAATAAGAAATAAACCCTGTGGTACCAATTTTGGGCAATCGAGAATATTTATTTTCGATTGTAATTGACTAACGGATCTAGAGCTTGTGCAGACCAGTTATTTTAGGTTTCCAATCGACCTAAGCCAAATAGATTGGTGGCGACTCCTGTCGAAAATCTCGTCGCTACAGTTTGCCTATCTCTCGTTCGCCCATTTGGTAGTTTCTTTTTCTTCTCCGTTAGCCAACCGTGATGCACCAGTCGTCGTTGTTCTTTTTCCGGTATTGCAGCTCATTGCTCCACCATCGTCTGTCACTGTTTCTCTCGTTGCCCGCGCTAATGGATTCCATCCGTTCGTCACTCCCCGGGTTCATGGATGGCGGTGGACTTCCTTGTCCAATGAAGCTTGAGGTGGGATTGGGGTTTTCCCTTCCCCACCAAGGGCCATGATTTCGTGGTCTCAAGGATTGCCAAGGAAATGGTCGACTTGGCTTACCTTGATTTGTTTGCGGACTTTCATTATTTTATAGTATTTGTGAGCTGTTTTTTTTGGTTTTTAAGGTTTTGTTTTGTTGATTTCTGCTATGGTGTTCACGTCTGTTTTCTTTCGGTAGTTTCATTTTCAATTTTGCACTTATGTTAGGTTTTGTTGGATGTTGTTATGGTGGTTTGTTGCGCTTACCATTGCTACTGTGGTTGGTGCTCCTCTTAGCTCACTATAGTGTGCCAGTACCGTGAAAGGGTACTGTGGCGAGTCTGATTTCAGTGACTCTGGCTTTGCGTAGTTACTATACTTGTGTGGTTATTTCACTCTTAGTGGGCTGAGATATTTGTGTCAGTTTTAGGCACTTAGGTCAATCGTTCACTACGACTTGTTTTGTAATGATATTTCATTAATAAAGTAAGCCTTCAATGTTCAAAAATAGAATTGGAAATAAGAACACCTATAACATTTGAGATTTATGTCGTGTTCATTTAATGAAAATGGAAAAAATTGAAAGAAATTGAAAGTTTTTCTTAAATTCATGTGAAATTTATGTGACGTGTTAAAAGATGAGTATAAGTGATTGATTTGACCTTTAAATAAAATTGGGTAAAAGAACATTGCCTTAATTTTATAAACTTACAAATTCGTACAAATTCACAAATCGATCAAATATACCTATCAATCAATCAACTGAGTCTTAATCCCAATTCGTCAAGGTTGGTTACATAAATCATGAATATCCATTCCGCTCTAACGAGCTCATCCAGAAGCTTCAGTATCTTAAGATCCTTCTCAACTAGACTTAACCATGTAAGTTTACATTTTCCGTTACCTCGTTTAAACTCCTCTAAATCTAACCTATCAGTTTTACGCACATGTGCATCTATGGTCTTCTTTTTATATGACCAAACCATCTAAGTCGACATTCTCTAATTTTATCTTCAACTGGTAATACTTCCACTAAACCTTCAATGCTCTCATTTCTTTATTCCACTACAAACAAAATGTCATTTAATGGCACACAAAATGTGCCACTAAATTACAAAAAGTGCCGATAAAGATACTTGAGGAAACAAAGAACACACGAAAAAGTGCAAGAGAAGTCCTAACACTAAAGCCTATTAGTGGCACTTATAGTGTGTGTTCTGCAACCATCTAGGATTTCGTGGCACGTTTTTATGTATCGAAAAGAATTCTTAGAATTAATGGCACATTATTTTTGCCATTAAATACATCTACGTAAATAATTGGGAGATTACTTTAGTGGCACAAAATGTATGCCATAATAGCAAAATTAGATTTTCTGTAGTTTCATTTGTGCCATAATAGAATTTTTATTCACTTTTTCTACTTCATTTAATAAAATGTAGAAAAATATAATAAAAATATTCATGAAAAACTTGAAGAATTTAATCACATTACTTGAAACAAAGTATACACATGGATTATTAAAAAAGGTATACACATGAAGTATCCAAAGTACCTAAATACTAACTAGGAACCTAATAAAAGTACCAAACTATTTGTTTAAATACAACATAAACGATGCTCAAAGTTTGCTACTACCATCGAACAAAATTCTGAGCGTGCAAAAGAGATGTGATATCTGTAAAACAAGAAGGTGAAACAATGGTTAAGCGTTCGTGTACTTCTAAATTTATACGGAAAAAACATCAAATTGAATAAATTTACTTACAAATTTACATCAAATTGAATAAATTTACTTACAAATTTACATCAAATTGAATAAATTTACTTACAAATTAGTATTTCAAACTAGTAATTTTCTAGTGAAATATAGGTTCTCTTTGTTCAATGTTGCTCATCATCCAAGACTGCATCTGCTTTGTTGGTCAAAATGTTCACTGCAAATAACAAAGGATGAAAAGAAAACCTACCTATAGAAGCTAATTAATACTATAAGCACCTCAATCAACATGAATGAACCATGGTGTACTAAGAGAGGAATTAGACTAAGACAAATAAAGAATCAAATGAAAGCAACATCTAAAAGACTAAACTCACAATAATATAACATGAAACATTTTGGTTAGAGATAAAGAATATGCATAGTTTATGTAAAACAAAAATGATACTATGAGGCTGTTGAAATAAACAAAGAAACAAAAGAAAGTTGAACTTAATGCATAGAATGATGGTTGTGTGGCAAAATCAACAGAGATAAAACAAAGGAGTCAAAACTTCACTTATTTATGAGAAGTTACTCACACAAATCTCGCGACAATACCAAACTGTTTCTTAAAGATAACTTAAAAGACATCCAATGTTAAGTCCAACTTCTTCTGATAACATGGATCATGAGAAGTCTGCCATTTACCTACCAAAGAAGGATTCAAAGACGCAGACTAAAGAAAAGCAACATTACCGAAGAAACCACTGGCATAAAAAAGTGTCAAAATTTGAAGAACTCACTTTCCTATGAGGAAATAGATGAGAATATAACCAAGAGATTCTAAATCATCTCTCAGGCTCTATTATAAGAAGGAAAATAGCAAGAAGGGAGAGTGGGAATGAGATTAATGCTACTTGGAATATATTACTGTTAGATAGAAATTCAATAAAGGTATGTAAACCACATAAACCTACAGATAGAGTTCAGAACTACAAAACTGTACAAATGCACAACTATTTCCTAAGCACAACTATCATCCCATGCAACAACTACAAATGCAGATAACGTAAAGTAGTTTGCCTAAGCACCATAGACAAATAACTAAAAGTAACTATGTTTGAGTCTATATTCAATCATTATAGTAAATATTATTGCAAGCAATAAGAACTAAAAGCAATACGTTTTGCCTTGCATGTACACTAGACGAGCACCTTTCATTGAGATCACTTAGGAAGACTTGTGGGTAATACTTGGTAAGAGCAGCTACATCTACGGGGTTCGGACCATCCGAAAATATTGATGCATTGATATCTTTATTCATATAAAAATAAACAATACATTAGCAGACTAACAAATAACATTCACAATCTGCAAACATGTATAAGGCGGTTACCTTGGTCGTAAATTGAAACTAATTTTTCAAAGTTTCAAAGAGCTTTTTATCTCCTTCAGTTTTAAACACAGGGCATTTAATCCTGCAGTTATATAACCAAGATGAACAGATAAGGGACACAAAAGCAAATAGAGGCTTGAAAGCTAGATCATTAGAATGAGCAATTATAGAGCAAAATACCTCTCTTTGAAGCAAGAGATTTTGTTTAGATTTTCCAGTTAATTGAGTTGATCTTAAGGCTTGCAGTTCATGTACCAAGTCCATAACCTGAAAAATATAAACCAAATTTCCAAGGTATTGCAAGTGGCAAGTAAGATATTAACAAATGACCCAACAATTACTTGATTGATTTGATCAAAAGACCCTCTTCACATATTATTCTAGAAAATTTATTGTGAATGCAGATATAGTTTTTATTTTAACAACAATAATATTTATTAATAAAGCATTTTGATTACAAGAATAAAACAAACTAAGACTATGCTAAGCTACTCAAATATAGCCTTTTGAACTTAATGTTCTATGTCCCGATTCACACGGTAAAAGAACATATTGTAATAAAACAAACCAACCAAGACTATGCTAAGCTACTCAAATCATCAATGACGTAAAGAAAGACAGATGTGAAAGTGAAACATTAAGCCTATTTGCTCGAATTCAGCAAGTTCTCCAATAGATTACAAGAATCATTTTGAGTATGATTTCCGGTATTATATGGTTCTTCGATTTAGCTAATAGTCTTCTTAGAATAATTTGCCCAATAGGCTTACAACATCATTATTTTTTTCTCCTCGGAGCAGCTGATTTGGATGCAGTAGAATAATACTCTGTATTTCTGGAATACGTAACATGACATACACAACTTCTTAAAATAAATCATTTTCCACTAATATGCATTTATAAACATTATAAGGTCATAATTAGCAAGACTGCACACCAAAATGTATGAATAACGCAATCGTCCAACTATTTTGACTATCCTCCTCCATTACAATAAATTCTTGTGACATGTACTCTCTCGCCTTTTTTTCACCAATAAATTCCTACAATCTATTCCAAATCAAGCAAGAGCGCATAAACCTTGAGCTTCAAATTTGAAATATAAACTTGAGCTAGATCCTCAGTTCGAAAATCAAAACAAAATTAGATATGATGAAGAATAATTGGCAGCCGACCTGTTTGGTGAAGTTCTCTCCACGTTTACGGAGGCGAAGAAGAAAGCATCGAGGCTAAATCATCGGCGAATGGAGGTCCAATACGGGAGCGACACATCAGGCATCAAGTCTATCGCCATCGCCGATCGGGTCGTAGATTCAACTGGCGGTGGGGCTCTTGAACACCGATTGGGAGGAATCGAAGATCGAAAGGAAGTAGATTCAACTGGCGGCGGATCTCAGTGACGACAGTGATGGATCTAGAGGAGCGGATGGATCCTAGGGTTTTGGAAAGAGAAAGAGTAGGGAGATACAAGGAAAGTCTTGCGAGGCCTAGCTTTCACCATCACCACTGATGATGCCAGAAGGCCGACGACAACAACGAGGAGGAGCAACGAAGACTTGGTCGCCAACGCCCGAAATTCAACTTCTTGTTCTCTGGTGGGTGGGCAGCTTAAGGTTTAGGGAGAGTGAAGGAGATTGAACAAGCGATGGAGACAAAGTACACTTGCAACAAACCGAGCTTTCAAGAAAGTTAGGGTTCTATTTTTTAACGAAAGCTGGAGAAGAAAAATCACAATGTATTTGTTCTTTCCCTTTATTTACTTTAGTGGCACATGAATAATTAAATAAAAAATGTAAAATATAAATACTAACATAATTTATATAAATGATAGTAAAAGCAAGATGTTATTCCGACACAAGCTATTTTGTGCCGATGTAAATACGAATAAAATTGTGGCACAAAGTTGTAATCTGCCACTAACTATCCGATTATTTTCTGGCACTAATTATATGTCGTACTATATGTATTCAGTGGCACAAAACTTTTTGTCATTAAAAATGTGTGCCACTAAATGACATTTTGTTTGTAGTGTTCTATCTCTTAATGTAAGTCCATTTAGCAATCGAAATATTCATATCTCCGCGATATTCATTTTGTTCATGTATTGTTGCGTCTTCACTGTCGAACACTCAGTGTCATATAATGTGGCTGGTCTGATAATATTTATCGTATTAAAATTTTTCTTTCAACTTCAATGAGATATTTTTATCAAGTACAAACAAATATTTACATGTATTATACAAATTTATCAACTTCCATACCAACACAATCACAACTATCCTTCCGATTATGGACTATTTGTTCCACTATTATAGATACGTTTGATTTTAATGTTGTGTTTTACTTAATTTTATACTCGGAAGAATTTGTTAAAAAAGAATTTTTAGAAATTTAACACATTGATTTAACTTATATGTATAAGTTATTTGATATTATATATTAAAATCTTGAATAAAAAAATTTATAGATTAATTAACATTGTAAAAGAAATGTAATAATTAAAATAGAAGGGAGGAAGTAGTATTTATTTATTTATTTTTGAAAATCATCATCTCATACAATCAAATAGGGGTGTGCCCGGAGCGGAGCGGGAGGATAGTGAGAAAAATAGTACCTGTTCCGCCGAGTGCGGGTACCCGATTTTCACGGTTTTTTGTGGTTCGGATCGCGGATATCCACATGTGTTCATAAGTATACTTATTCTATAAAATCTTCCAATTTACTTAGAAATATTTTAAAATTTTGTATCTTAAATGTACATATTTATAGCATCAAAAAGAAGAAAAGTAGTTTACATAAATAAAATAACATTGCAACATTGCAAATCATGTATCATTATTGTATGAAATGAGTTTTCACACATAATATAAAAGAAATTTAAAGGAAATTTGAGATAAAGTAAAAACATTTAGATAATTTTGTGTGTAAATAGGTATATGCGAATCGGTTCGGACATCTGTGGGTTTCTAAAATTAGAACCCACGGGTTATATTGGTTTTTTCGGTTCACAGATTTTTCAGCTTCGGATCACACGGTTCGGTTCGGTTTCTCAATTATGCGGGTTTTTTTTAATACCCCTACAAATCGAATACATATGATTTGTAACAAGTTCAAATTATAGAAAAACTATTGTTATTTTTTATGCAAATTAATTACTCATTTTTTAATACTTCAATCCTCACATGCATAGTGCATTGTTACTCATTTCCTCATCTTTTTCCCTCAAAATTTTCAAATCAACTTTAATTTCCCTCTCAACATTTTGTCTCACAAAATTTGCTGGGTCTTGCACTCTTGCTTATCTTGTGTTACTTTGAACATAGTCAACAAGGACTAGAGCTCCTCTTGTTGAGATTGTAAGAAGAATAGGAAAAATTAAACGAGTAGGAGTTCTAAGCTCAGAGTGATACACGAGGGTGTGTTGTGAGAATGAATCGGTTTCATAATTTTTCTTTTTATTTAGCTTATGCAAACTGCTTTTGAATTCTCTCTCATTTAGATTAGAGTGATACAGAAACCCTTGTTTGTTAGATTTAAAAAGTTTAGGGTTCTTAGCTAGGTATAGATCGGAGAGATTATAGAAGCATAGTACATGTTTTCAACTAGATCAATTAACGTCTAGCAGCCTTGACTCAAGTGGCACTTAGTGTGCCACAAAGGTGGGTGTTCGGACTCGAGGTCTTGGCTTTGAGTCCCTGGGCTGCCAAGACACAGGAGTTTTACCCACATTACGATTTGAGTTTAACCCCCCTGCGGCTCTGCCCTCGGATGAGTTTAAACCGAATGGATTCGAACTCGTGATGTGGGCTTTCTCCAAGGATAAGAGTGTCTAATCTAACCAATTAACCTACTACTGTTCAAAAAAAAAACTAGATCAATTAACATTGTTATAATAGTTAAAAAGTAAGTTGTTTGACGGTATATAATTAAGGTACGTATAAATTAATTGGAAAGATCATAAGAGCATAGTAGGTATTTTCACCAAATCGATTAATTGCTATAATCAAAAGTAAAGTGTTTGATGCTGCAAAAAGTTGAGAACCTAGTCAAAATAGTTCAGAATTTTTCTCATTTTCTTCTAAAATCTTAACCAGCACAGTGAACAAAAATCTTAACAGTAGTCTGCAAAAATCAAACGTTCAAATGACAAAAATAAACTTCAACCACAAGTAAATTAAACTGCAAAATTTTGACTTCTTCCAACAAGTATTTTATCCTCTCCCAATTGGGCTTGTGCCATCAACAGCTGTATCAATGTCTTGTCCACCCCATTTCCTCATGCGGTCACTTGTTTGTTCAACCTTCATAACATTATTATGCAAATTGTACATACAAATTAGAAGCTCACAAAGTCACAATGCACACATTCAACGATTATACTTTCTTCGTCCGTAAAAGATTGTCTCATTTTTTGACAGTTTCACAGTATTTAATTTATGATTTTTTTTCATGAATATTTAGATATTGAAAATTATATAATTCACATGTGTATTAAAATTTACAATGTAAATTTTCTAAATATATTTTTTTTTAATTTTTTTTTCACTATTTTCATTTGTTAAAATTTGAGTCAAACAATGAACCTTGAAACAACAAAGTCAAATAGGACAGTTTTTGGAGTACGGATGGAGTATAATTTTAAAAAAATACTCATTAATTAGATACTCACTCCGTTGCAGCAAATGTGATAATATTTGGTAAATCACGAAAATTAATAAATATTTTTAAATTGATGGTAATAAAGTAAAGTAGATAAATAAAACTAGAGTAATCTTTCCAGTGAGAAAGAGGAACTATAGTGTAATTATAAGTTAAAGTTGATGTGAAAATATCTCTTAAAAAAAGGAAATGTAACACTTTTACAAAGACAACTAAAAAAAACATATCAAGTTTACCGAAACAAATGTATTAATTAATTAATCAATTACCTCTTTGTCCCAGTTAGTGATTACCACAATAATGACAAGGAGTAATGTTTGCAGTGCAGTGCCAGCTATCATGCCTCCCCATACCCCCTGCCACAAGAAACAAATACTAGTAAATTACTAAAATTGTCTTCTATCCCATACTGGTTGTTCTTCTTTTTCTTTCCCTTTTTTTTTTTTTTTTTTGCCTGAATGAAACAACCAGAATGAGACATTGTTTCCAATTGCCAACAGATGAAATTAAGAAACAATGAATGATTATAGATACTCATGCATGCATGTGTGGATATAGATAAGAGTTCATACAATGACACCCAGATTGGCTACGTAGCCCAGAAGGAAGCCCAGAGGCAAGCCGAAGACATAATAACAACCCAAGTTAATGTAAGCTACCAAGCCTTGCCATCCACCACCAATAGCAACACCTTAATTAATGTATATATATATAGCACAAAATACAAGATTAATTAATTAATTTCATTAGTTAATTAAATTATTTAATACAGTACTCTTAATGATATTATGTACATACCTGAAAGCACTGGTTGGACACTGTTGAGAACCATGGTTATGCCAAGTAGATAAGCTAGACTGGCAACAGCATCTTGCAATTCTTTGTTGTTTGTGTATATTATGCCAACGTGTTTTCTAGCTATGATGACTGCAACCATGAACACAAGTCCAAAAACAAGGGACTGAAACACTGCCACATACACAGCATACTTTGCTGATCTTGGATGTCTCTGTCCAAGTTCATTGGAAACTCTAACGCTGAACAAGAACATCACAATAATATGGCTAGCTAGCTAGTAATATTAAAAGAAACTAATTATTAATTAGTAGTACAAAAAGGTTGCAGCTTTTTTACCTGATTGCAGCATTTAATCCTATGAAGAGCATGGCTTCTGCCCCATTCAAGTTCATACTAGATTCCATGCACAAGAGAAGAGAAATAATTAGTAGAGTAATTAGAGTAATATATATACTTTTACAACAAGTATATATATATAGGACAGAAGGTGTAGCTAGGTTAATTAAAAGATAATGAACCAACCAACCATATTGAAAGGGCACCAACAGCAATGACTGCATTATTAAGATGGCCAGTGAGGATAGATATACTCATGAAGTACCAAATCTCCAAGCAAAGCATAACCGCAGAAGCAACGGAAAGCCTAACGAAAGCCCACAAATCCCTGAACGCTAACCACGAGAACCCATTCCATGATTTACCACACCAACCAATGAGATATATAACCTGTGCTATGGAAACTCCCCAGTTAGTGATATCATATGCTATGGCTGCTCCCATTGCACCCCAATCGAACACGTCTATGAAAAGCCATAGGATCAAAGCGTGCACCAACAACGCGGCCAGCCCAATCCATGCCAGCACCATAACCTTGCTCTGAGATTGCAGGAACTTCTGTGTGGGGAAGGAGATGGCCAGTGAGAATAGCTGAGGAATGATGGCAATAGTGAACTTTCCAGCAAATTTGGATATCTGCTCCTCTTGGCCTAGAAGCTTTAGGATGGGAGTTGCAAATATGTATATGGGTGATAGGAATATACATGACACACATAATATGATCCAGGACCTTTGCAAGTAGATGCCAAGCATTTGGATTTTCCCAGCACCAACTGCTTGTCCACAAAGTGTCTCCAATGCACTCCCCATACCAAGCTAAAATATTACTATTTATTAGAAAAAGGAATAAAAAAAACAGATGTTTCTAAGTAAAAATTGAAGTTAAACACATGATTGAAAGCCAATTTGAATGGATAGTAGAGTATTAAATTTGGAGGTAACTACATACCAAGAAGCCAAAAGAGAATGTTCCAACAACAGAGAGGGCAATTGAAACACCAGAGAGCTCAACTGCACCAATATGACCCACAAAGATGGTGGTGATGGTGCTGATCCCATAATAGCACAGAATCTGAAAGGCTATTGGGCCTGCTATCTTCCACAGCTTAACCGTCTCCACCCAGAACACCCTCTTAACTTCTTTGAAGCTTCTCGCCGGGGAGTGGTCGGCGGATGAACTCACCTCCTCCAGCAGCGGCGACTCCATTCTTTTCTGATCTCACACTCGGCCACCAGCTGCTAGCACTGAGAGATGATGATGATCAGCTTATGAAATGGTACTAGTAATTTTTTCCTTTGACAAATGGGCTTTGATCAGTTGACTGACTAATGACTGGTTGTTGAGAGTAAATATACGTACGTGGGCTTCAAGCTAGCCAGACATTGGCACCTATACGTATTGAATGAATGTTGCTGCATGTTGGACCAGCTCCATTGAAGATGGTGGCGTACCAATCCATAGAATTGTATGTATAACTATTTATTAAAGAATGTATAGAAAATTTATGTGTTAAAATGGAAAACTAGCTTGTTTTGAAGTTCTGTATTTTAATTTTAATACTAAAATTTTTCAAAATTTGTAAAACAAAGCTTTCTATCATTTTTTTTTTTGGGAATAATGCTCCTTTTTACTCTTAACATTTGTTCGTTGGACCTTCTCCCCACCTTTTTTTATGAGAAGTTTTTTTTGTTGAGAAAATGACTATATTTAAAAGTGTGAAACACAAATGGGATGTACAACTACCACATCCAATTAAAACTCGATGATAAATAGTAACAAATCAGTATATATGTATAATTTGTACTCCATATCCCGGACCTATTTTCCATGGCCGATTGAAGTCCTACGAACCCAAAAAAGTTGAGCAGGTTGGGGTTCGTAGCTTGGATACTGAGATAGGGGCTGCAGGGCCAGGACTGGGTTGGAAAGCTTGAGTTCTTGCTCTTTTGAGGCTCCAATTCATGTGGGCTCAGCAGCTACAAACTATTCATAAAGTTTAATTTTTTGGTAATTATCCCCAAAATTGTACTACAGTTTATTCATTTTCCATTTCGTGTAAACACTTCAAAACACTAATCAATATTCTTGTAGATTTCTAATATATATATATATATATATATATATATATATATATATATATATTCTTTCAATTTTTTTTATCTCATATATGCACTTTTATTGTGCTTCCTCCTTTTCTCGTTGCCGTTTTACACAATGTGATATAAGATTTGTGTTGTACTACAAGTCTCACTGTTCATTTTTGTCCTTTTGTTCAGATAAAAATCTTATCCGTTTTTTTAATCAAGACAACAATGCATGTATGAGATAAAAAAATCAATCTAATTCTTCAAAAACACTCCTAATATATTGAGGTTATTGATAAATATTTGGGATTTCCTATTGTGGCTGGAAAATGAAACCATAATAAGTGTCAGTTCATAATTGATAAAATCAATAAGAAACTTAGCAATTGGAAAAAGAATTGTTTGTCAATAGCTATTCGAGTTCAACTGAGACCAGTTCAACTGACTAAAGCTTCTTTAGTTTCCATTCCTTACTATTACATGCAAATCAACAAGCTCCTCAAAACAATTACAAATCAGATTGATAGAATGAGTTGAAATTTCATTTGGGGCTCTATACCGGAGGTGAAAAAATTACATTTGGTGAATTGGGACACAGTTACAAAACCTAAGGAAACTGGGGGCCTTGGTATTCCAACGGCTAAGAAGCTTAATGATGTCTATTTATCTAAGATTGCTTGGAATATTCTAAGTGAGAATAATACGACTATTCTATTTACCAACTAGTTGGTAAAACCACTAACTGATTCTAATACTATCTAACTAATTTAACTAACTAATACCCTTTTAGTTGGGTATTTACACGCACAACATAACTAGTGGTTTTTCCAACTAGTTGGTAAATAACATCATCCAGAATAATAGCCTTTGGGTTGATATCTTGAAAGGAAAATACTATCCTAACTCACTTATGAAATCTGCATCCCCTTTGTGGAAGAAGGTTGTTTCCAATGGAAACTAGCTAACACATCATATAAAGTGGGTTGGGAATGGTGAAAAAATTAGTTTTTGTCATGATAGATGGTGTGGTCCTTCATCTATTAGAAAACGTATTCAAGGCCCCTTCTTAGCCATGAAAAATGGTATTTCCATTGCTGATTTGTGAAGAATAATGCTGTTATTTCCTTTATTTTACCTGCTGATATTAGAGGTATTTTCATTAATACAACTTCTTCTCGTGATGATTACTTCTCTTGTGATTTTTGCTATTTGGGAAAGTTTAAGATATTCAGTGCTTACAAAGTTAAAAAAGGGTGCTCTAACAATAATGCACCTTCTGATAAGTGGAACTGGATTTGGTCCACCAAAACTCTCCAAAAAATCATATGTTTTTGTGGAAACTTGCACATGGTAGAATTGTCTCTGCTTCTTACCTTAACCATATTGGTCGATCTGCTTCTGCCCACAGTACTCGATGTCATGCAACTGATGAGACTATTCTACATATATTTAAGGATTGTGATTTTGCTAAGGAAATTTGGTCCAGAGGTTACTTTACCTCCTTATGTTGGGATGTTGGATGTTAAAATCCTTTGTGCTGATAAGTCTCTATCTCCTTGGCATGATATTCCCTAGACATTTATTTTTCCTATTGCTCTATGGAATATTTGGATATCTCGAAATGTTTTAATATTTGAAAATCATGTAGAGCCTGCTGCTAAAGTGATCACTGGAATAATTAATCATGTTGTTGGAATTTGGGCACTGAAGAATTCGGGTAAACCTTCAAATGTCATTGCTGTTAGGAAATCTCAGCATTGGTCACCTCCCCTAGGCCCAAGTGTCAAATTAAATATAGATGGTGCTTGTTCAAAGAAGAAAGGAAATCGGCTGGTGGTATCATTAGAGATTCGTCATGACATTTTATCATTGCATTTGTGAAAAAATTAGGAACTTGTGATGTCCTTGATACTGAATGTTGGGCTCTGTTAGAAGGCATAAATATGGCTATTTTGATGAACAATATCGATTTAATTGTTGCGTCTGATTGCAAGAGCTTATGTGATATAGACCACATGCTAGGACGTCAATGAAAGATTTCATTTATTTTGATAGAGCTCATAATTTTCTCCAACCAGCTCTCTAGTTTGATATAGACCATATGCCTAGATATTGTGATCGTTCTGTTCAGGAGCATCCTTTTGATGTCTAGAACAATAGTTTCCGTGGTGTAGAGTTTACTCCACCTGTCCATGTCCAGAGAAGGCTATTTTGTACTACTAACCCCATTGACAAGGGAAACACATCCTATTGTAATTTTATATAACATCATATTTTCACCCAAAAAAAAAGAGAAACATTAGAGGAAGAGAGAATAAAAAGGTACACTGGGAGAGAAAAAATCTAATAAAACCTTGAACAAAAGATTAGGTAGAAGAAGACAGTCTTCAACAAATTCAAGTCACATAATGCAATCTTCATCAAATCCAATAGATAGAGTCTAGGGGAAATGGGTATATCGGTACCTATAGCTTTATAGCTTATCATAGTAGATTATGGAATTGCAAAATAGATAGTACTTAGTGAAGAAATCCTATGTTGACACTCTCAAGTAGCCCCATTCTCATAAACCTTTAGTATTTTTAACCTGAGAGACTCATTGCACTCAAAGGGACTACTCTGTAGGCTCTGCACATTGTACCAGTCGTTATAACGTCTTCTTGTCCGCTTCGCAAAACCATCAATTTCCACACCGACAAATAGATATGTATCAACTAGACCTTTGTTCACACATTTTGTCCCGTTACTCAAATGAGTGATTTGAGTTCTAACCCTCACTCATCTCTATTCTTGAAAAATTACACATTTTTCTTTCTTGGCTTCTTCAGAAATATTGATCAATTTCACTAAAAGTAAACCGTTCACCCCTAAAATTACTAAATTTATCATCACCTTATGTCACCATTTTCGGTCTTATTTCCATTTAATGATGACTAGGTAAAAGCATGCAAAGTCTTATATACACCTTAATAATTATAACGAGTTAAACCATTCGATATTTTGAAGGATATGATAGAGTATTATGTTACGGTCACCCCGAGCGGGTTGCGGCCGGTGACCCGGCTCCGGTTTTAGCTGCGGTCACGTTTTCAGCGTTCAGACGGCTCCCGAGCCCTATCCGAGTATCATTTTGGCGAACCCCTCCGTATTTGAGGTCGTGTGGGTCCCCTGACGTTTCCGCCGAAAATATTTTTTCGCGCCGGGGTTGTCGGGTCGCCACGGGACGTACAGCGGGCTCGGTAGCACTCCCGAGAGCTCAGTTTGGGAAGCCGTTTGTAGTTTTGGAGTCGTGGTGATGTCCCGGAGGTGGTTGTTGAGTTTAATGTTTGGGACGGGACGTTCGGTTCCGGGCGACTCCCGGGGCTCGGGACGGGAATCCCGGGGCTCGGGATGGAAATTCTCTGATGGCTTTGGGGTAAGTTGTGTTTTAATTTAAAGTGGAATTTATGGGTATTTTTGTAGAATTTTCGGAGTGACGGAATTTTGGTTCAGGTTGACACGCTCGCACGACGGGTTTTGGTTCGGGTTCAGCGAGCTCGGTAGGACACTCCGGAAAGGTAAATGAATTTCTGAAAAATGTTCTGTGAATGTTATAATATTCTGAAGGTTGTGTCCAAGTTTCGTTAATTTTGGAATTCGGTAATTATTTTTGGGCAAAAAGAATTGGAACTTTCGGAAAAATTGGGGGTTAATTTGCAAAGGGGTGCAAATTTAATAAAATCAGCATGGGCAGCAGCTGATATTTTCGGCAGCAAATTGGGGAGGTTTTGTTTTGGGACACTTGGCTAATTTTGATTAAATGGTAGAGAGGTATGGGCAAAAAAGTGGAAAATATATAAGGCTAAATAATTGCAAAAAATGAAACTAATTTCATTTCTTCTTCTTCTTCATCCTCTCCAAGCTTCTGCCGCCATTCTTCTTCATCTCCAAGCTCCATGTTCATCCATTTTCTTGGCTGATTTCTTCAAGGTTTTGGCTCCAATCTTTGGTAAGTTTACTTCCTACTTCTCTTCTCAAGTTGGAAATAGGATTTGGTAGAGAAAAGAGAAGGTTTTCAAGCTATGGGTTTACTCTTGTCTACATGCTAGAGTAATCTTCTTCCTCCCACCTTTTGGTATGTTCTTCTTGGGTAGGAGAGGAGTAGGAATCATGGTTTAAAGTTTGGAAAAACTCCATGGAGGGCAAAACCTAGGGGTGCCGATTTTGTGTGAGAATTTCCAAAATTGTGTATGTTTGTGTTCTTGATTCATGCTTGAGATATGTTGTTCCTTGCATGATTCTAAGACAATCTATGGTTTCAATTTGAAGGAAAACATGTTGGGTAGAAAACCCCCAAGTTGGCGAAATTATTAAGGAAGGGGTTTGTTAATTTTGATGCAATTGGTTGGCAATCTTGCTTAATAATTGTAATTGGTGATTAAAGAGAGCTAATGGAACTTTGAATTGATTGAAATTGAAGTTGGGAGATGAAATTCAATTTTGGCCGAATTGGGTATGAAAGGGGTTTGTTGATTATGATGCAATTGGTTAGTAATTTTGGTTAGGAAGTGAAATTGATGATTAATATGATTAATTGGAAGCTTGAATGGTTTGATTTGGGAATGTGGTGAAAATTTAGTTAAGGACCGAAATGTTCAAATGAAACTTTTTCCATGTTAAGGTTGTGTTTAGGTTGGTTTGGATCCTAAATTGGTATTGTGGGTGAAAGTAGGTTCATAATGGTGGTTGAAACATCATTTTCGGACAATGGTAGGAAAAGTTAGGTTTATGCGGGTTTTCCAGAAAGGTGTCTGGAATGCGGGTTTAAAGGTTGAAATGGGTTTGGTGGTGTATGAATAGCAATGTTCAGGCTCGGTTTGTAAAACCGAGCTTTCTGTGGAATTTTCCGGGAAAGTGCGGGTTTGTGCGAGAATTGTTTCTGGGGTTTGTTTGGATGTGTTCTGATCCAACTCGGTTTATGCAGCTTGATTCTGCGTTGGTGGAGTAGCGCGGATCCGTAGGAGCCAAGTTGTGCATTTCGGGTCGGGAGTCGGAATTTTCCGAGTTTTGGGCTGCGCGCGCTTTGAGGTAAGGGCTTAATTTGGTAAAATGTATGTTTGTTCCGCTTCAAGGCCCGGATGACCTTAGAGGCTCGGGTTCCTTTTCTCGCTCTGTATCTGTTTAATAGGTAATGATACTTCTGTTTATATTTATGTATTATTGTTATTATTGTATGTTCTGTTCTGTGTCCGCACTGAAGGGGTGCCGACATGCTGCGTATCCGCACCAGGAGTGCCGAGCATTGCTCGTGGTCCGCACCAAGGGGTGCCGACATTCTGCGTATCCGCACTGTGGAGTGCCGATACATCGCTCGTGACCCTACGACAGTTTGGGGCTCGCGACCCGGCCGGTACCGTGCTATCTGCTCTGCTCGACCAGTATATTCGACCTCTGCCGAGGGTCGCATGGTCGCTCGCGGTTGGACCGCATATGATGGATTCTGATTTACTTTATGTTTTATGTTTGTATGCATATATATCTGTTGTGATATTCTGTTTTGCAGGTTCAGACTGTTGCCCTGTGGGCAAACTGCACCTTTACCTTAAGCCCTTACTGGGTCCTTTCGAGGACTCACCCCTTTTATCTGTTTACCACTTTCAGGCCGTCCCGACAAGCAACCGGCGGAGTAGAGGTTCCGCGGTGCTTCTTTCACTCGAGGTTGGGTTGCGCAGCAGTACCACGTGCGGAGGTCGCCTGCATTCCGCGCTAGGTATTTATAGGATTTAGAATACGGCTCAGTAGCTGTACTGCATGCATATAGGTCGGATCATGTTTTGGATATGTGTATATATATAGTTTAGATATATTCTGTTCGTTGTCTTCGAGTCGAGGCGGAGCCCCACTTGCCTATATTGGTAATGCTTTGTTTAATTGTGGTGCCCGTGAATTTTGTGTTTGTGGCAATGATAGATGTTGGATAAACCATGAACTGCATGTGTGGTAGAAGTAAGATGGTTAAGCATGTTTGCCTTGTATGAGTTTTGGGTTGCTAGTTGTTACTCAACGATTCTGTATTTGAGCTCGATGCTCCGCTGCCGCGTTTTTCCGCTGTAATTCCTGCTTCCGGTGTCGCGGCCGGCTCCGCCTCCGCAACCGGGCGGGGAGGCTGTGACAAGTTGGTATCAGAGCAGGTCGGGTCGAAGTGACCCAAGAGGTAAAGCATGGTTGGTGAAAGTATGGGTTGTGGAAGGCAAGTCATGCTAGTTCATGGGTAAACTTTACAAGTAATGACTTCGAAGGGCAAGCTACTGGTTTACACCTCATTCTGGAGTGGTTCGGTGCGGAGCCTGATCAACTCCTTATTTGAACCATTTCGGAATGCGTGTGGAGCGGTGGCGGTTCTTTGGAGCATTATGGAAGGTGTGAGTGTTATATGAAGTGATTCCGTGATTATAAGCATGATCTGATTCTATGTTATGGATTATTATTTAGTTTCGGGATTACAAAAGAATCCTTGCATCATGCATTGCATTACACTACAGAGCCATAAAATGCTGCTAGCTTTAGGAAGAGAAAGTTTATGATTGGGTTATATGGTTTTGGGTTGATTTATTTCAGGTATGGCTAGAACACGCCGCCAGCGTGAGCGAGAACCGGAGGGTAGGGACCGGGATCCCACACCTCCGAGGGCTAGAAGGCGGGTTCGAGTAACCTGTGGGCCGAGCAGCCACACTCACTCCCCTAGTGATCAGCAGTTGAGGGACCCGCTCCCGATATATTACAGGTGTTGGGTCGTGCAGCTGTTGGGTACATTGTTGCCGGCCAGATTCGAGGCGCAGCGAGCACCGGAGGTCGGCCAGCCACGGCGAGACAGCCGGTTCGGGAGGTGGGCAGCAGCCACCTCGGGCGCAGGTCAGCAGGATAGTGATTACGAGGAGGAGATCTGCGCAAAGGCCGAGAGTTCTCGTCGGTCCCACCACCGACGGGAAGAGCTGAGACGCCGCCTCGATGAGATCGACTGGAGCGGTTTCAGCGTTTGAACCCCGAGGTTCAACGGCCGTGGAGGACCCGAGGCGGCCGAGGCATGGTTTGCGGGGTTGACAAGCTCCTCGGGAGGCTACACCTTCCATCCGAGGTTAGAGTTTCTTTGGCCACGCTCAACTGGCAGGACAGTGCGAGATCATTGGTGGAGGGGCCTGTGGCCGCCGTCGAGAGCCGAGGCGGCACGTGATGGGGGCATGATTCGGACTGACTGGGAGCGCTTTGCTTACTACTTCCATCAGCAGTACATTGGGGATGCCGTCCAGGACCTCCGTCGAGCACGGTTCGATGATCTGGAGCAGGGACTCGGATCAGAAAGCAGTATGAGCGGAGTTTGACCGATTGGTCCGCTACGTGCCACAAGATACGGCATGGAGCGGGGAGAAGGCCAAGCGGTTCATTCGCCGCCTACGCCCGGAGTACAGTGGGCTCGAGGCCTCTCGGATATCACTTCTTACCACGAGGTCATGCGAAGGCCCAGCCTCCTCGAGCAGGAGGAGGTTGAGAGTCGGTACCTACCACATCGACCCAAAGGACAGAGGGAGGGCTCCCGCACGCAGAGCTCGGCGAGGTCTTCGGGTAGATCGTGCAGTGCGGGCAGAGCGGCAGAGGCAGAGGACTACGCCGCCTGCTCCGACTGCGCGAGTTGTGGCGGGCAGCACCTGTGCCCGGCCATGTTACCGATCGTGGCGTGTCTCGAGATGTGGGGCCGTGATCATTGGATTCGTGATTGTCCTTTGACGCTGGGACAGTGGATCCGGCAAGATACACGCGTCCGCAGCCTCGGTTTCAGCCCAACGCACCCCGGGGCGCGGTTCATGAGGGGCGGGCCGAGGCCATCACAGCAGCCGAGACGACCGTTTCCGCCACCCTCCGCCACAAAGCAGCCTGGAGCAGGACGAGTATTCCAGGTGGAGCGGGGTGAGACCTCGCAGCGTGAGCCTCCACCACAAAGAGAGCCCAGCAGACGGGTGTTTCGAGATCGAGCGTGGAGAGACTTCGCAGCGTGGGGCGCCCAAGGTACATTACTTCAACGATACACCTATTCGTGCAATCGCTTGATATCAAGGCCCGCTTCGATTGTGGCATAGAAGTGTGTCGAGTCACTCCACCTGACTACCAGTGTACTTCCGAGCGTCTTCATGGTGAAGACGGCTGGGAGTCGGCCGCTTTCAACGAGATGGTACGGATCGCGGCTATCCATTGGCGCCACCGGATTATGTCAGATTCCGGTGTTGAACACACCAAGTATGATGTTATTCTTGGGATGGATTGGCTGTCCAAGAATTCCGTGCATATCGATGTGCAACCGTAGTGTTACGGTTTCGGAGAGGTGTTACCCTCTCAGTTCGGGATGGGACGAAGGCGGTCGGGACCAAAGCATGGAGCCGCAGTGTTCGGATCGTGTCCCGATAGTGGATTCGGAGGAGTACTACGGTCTGAACCCGTCTGATACTCGGTTGGAGCTGGATAAGATTCCAGTCGTCCGAGATTTTCCGCAGGTATTTCCGGAGGACTTGCCCGGGATGCCACCAGAGCGGGAGATTACGTTTGAGATCCAGTTGCAGCCTGGTTCTACTCCCATTTCCATTCCACCTTATCGGATGCCGATAGTGGAAATGGTGGAGTCAAGAAGCGATTAGAAGAACTGCTGGAGAAGGGCTTCATCCGTCCGAGCACTTCACCATGGGGTGCTCCAGTTCTGTTTGTTAGGAAGAAGGATGGGTCACTCAGGTTGTGTATAGATTACAGACGGTTGAACGCCATCACCGTCAAGAACAAGTACCCATTACCGAGGATCGACGATCTCTTTGATCAGCTGAGAGGTGCGAAGATCTTTTCGAAGATCGATCTACGGTCGGGTACTTTCAGCTTCGGGTCGAGAGGAGGACATACCAAAACGCTTTCGGACTCGGTATGGACATTTTGAGTATACGGTAATGCCGTTTGGGTTGACCAACGCACCGGCAGCGTTCATGGACATGATGAACCGGGTGTTTCGCCGTATCTGGACTCCTTTGTAGTAGTGTTCATCGATGATATTCGATTTACTCTCGGGATGAGGACTCTCACCGGAGCATCCGAGATTGTGTTGCGAGACACTTTGGGAGCATCGGCTTTATGCCAAGTTTTCAAAGTGTGATTTTGATCCGGGAGGTGTCGTTTCGGGGCATATCATCGGTGAGCACGGTTTGTCTGTGGATCCCGAGAAGGTCGAGCGACAGATTGGAAGCAGCCTACCTCGGACGTGAGATCGGGGAGTTTCGGGTTTAGCAGTTACTACCGGAGGTTTGTGCCGGGATTCTCCATCTTGGCTTCCTCGCTTACGCATCGACCAAGAAGGGGCAGCCGTTTGTATGGACAGAGAAGTGCGAGGAGAGTTTCCAGAACTGAAGGCGGTGGCTGACCGGTGCGCCGATCTTGACTCTACCCGACCCGAGCTTACCGTATGTGGTCTATACAGACGCATCTAGGTCGGGGTTAGGATGTGTGTTGATGCGGGAGCGGAACGTGATAGCTTATGGGTCGCGGCGGCTGCGACCGCATGAGCAGAACTACCCGACGCATGATCTTGAGTTGGCTGCAGTGATCTATGCGCTGAAGCAATGGAGGCACTACCTACTCGGCAGCAAATTTCAGATTTTCACAGATCATAAGAGTCTGAAATATCTGTTCACTCAGAAGGAGTTGAACATGAGGCAGCGCAGGTGGCTCGAGTACATCAAGGACTACGATTGCACCATCGAGTACACCGAGGGCAAAGGTAATACAGTGGCCGATGCTCTGAGTAGGAAGTATTCTGGGGTTGTCGAGGAGGAGCGATCTGAGGATCGGACCGAGGAGAATGATCTAGTGTGCTGTGGCACCGGTGGGAGCACCGGGAGCAGTGCTCGGGTATACACTTTGACCATTCGCTCGGAGTGGTTGGACAGGTGCGAGAGGCACGGGAGAGGGATCCATAGTCAAGAGGCTGTCCGGAGAGGACAAAGGGGCACTTGCTACCTGCGTTTCAAGATGCATGTGGCCACCGTACTTTCGAGATCGGTTGTATGTGCCGGGGATCGTGCACTACGGGATGAAATTTGACGGAGGCACATTCGAGTCGATTGAGCATTCATCCCGGTAGTGAGAAGATGTATCATGATTTGCGTACCCATTTCTGGTGGCCGGGTATGCGGAGACACATTGCCACACATGTGTCTAAGTGTGCCACTTGTCAGCGGGTGAAGGTGGAGCATCAGAAACCGGCAGGGACGTTACAGACTTTGCCCATCCCAGTCAGGAAGTGGGGTAACATCACGATGGATTTTCTGACTGCACTACCCCTGACCCGGTCTCACCACGATGCCATCTGGGTTATCGTGGACCGCTTGACGAAGTGTGCTCACTTTCTGCCAGTCCGGATGACAGACTCTGGAGAAGCTTGCCCATCTATATATCGAGAGATTGTGCGGTTACATGGAGTACCAGACTCCATTGTGTCGATCGGGATCCGCGCTTTACCGCACATTTCGGGGCGCCTTTCATAAGGCACTGGCACGCGACTCCATCCGAGTACACTTACCATCCCCAAACCGACGGTCAGTCGGAGCGGGTGATTCAGATTCTGGAGGATATGCTGCGGAGCTGTACTTTGGATTTCGGAGGGGATTGGGACAAACAGTTGCCGTTGGTAGAATTTTCATATAATAACAGTTATCAGAGTACCATCGGCATGGCACCATTTGAGGCGCTGTATGGACGACGGTGCATGACACCGCACTGTTGGACTGAGGCGTCTGACAGATTGAGCCGGGTCCCGAGCTTATTGAGGAGACCACCGCAAAGATCAAGTTGATTCAGCGCGGTTGAAGATCGCGACCGACCGCACCACCTCATATGCTAACAAAGCGACGCAGAGACTTGGAGTTTGAGGTGGGCGGCAGTGGTTTGGTCAAGGTGGCGCCGATTCGGGGACAGTCAGATTCGGCAGACGGGGTAAGTTAGCCCCAAGGTATATCGGACCGCACGAGATTCTGGAGCGGATAGGCAGATTGGCCTACAGTTGGCTCTACCTCCGAGCATGTTCTGCGGTGCACAACGCTTTTCACGCGCATGTTGAAGAAGTGCATTCGGATCCTGTGCGACGATTCCGGTGGAGGAGGTTGGTGGAGCCCGATTTGTCGATCGAGGTACCGATTGCCTTTTCGGGACGCGATACTCGAAACTCCGAAGCAAGTTGATTCCCATGGTCAAGGTTCGGTGGTCACATCATACGGACCGGAAGCGACTTGGGAAACCGAGCAGACATCGAGAGCGATACCCCGAGCAAGATATCAGCGTTTGATGCCCCTCTTGGAGGACCAAGAGTCCTAAGGGGGAGGATGTTACGGTCACCCCGAGCGGGTTGCGGCCGGGTGACCGGGGCTCGGTTTTAGCCTGCGGGTCACGTTTTTCGGCGTTCAGACGGCTCCCGAGCCCTATCCGAGTATCATTTTGGCGAACCCCTCCGTATTTGAGGTCGTGTGGGTCCCTCGGACGTTTCCGCCGAAAATATTTTTCTGGCGCCGGGGGGTTGTCGGGGCCGCCACGGACGTACAGCGGGCTCGGTAGCACTCCCGAGAGCTCAGTTTGGGAAGCCGTTTTTAGTTTTGGAGTCGTGGTGAAGTCCCGGAGGTGGTTGTTTATTTTTATGTTTTGGACGGGACGTTCGGTTACGGGCTACTCACGGGGCTCTGGACGGGAATCCCGGGGCTCGGGATGGAAATTCTCTGATGGCTTTGGGGTAAGTTGTGTTTTAATTTAAAGTGGAATTTATGGGTATTTTTGTAGAATTTTCGGAGTGACGTAATTTTGGTTCAGGTTGACACGCTCGCACGACGGGTTTTGGTTCGGGTTCAGCGAGCTCGGTAGGACACTCCGGAAAGGTAAATGAATTTCTGAAAAATGTTCTGTGAATGTTATAATATTCTGAAGGTTGTGTCCAAGTTTCGTTAATTTTGGAATTCGGTAATTATTTTTGGGCAAAAAGAATTGGAACTTTCGGAAAAATTGGGGGTTAATTTGCAAAGGGGTGCAAATTTAATAAAATCAGCATGGGCAGCAGCTGATATTTTCGGCAGCAAATTGGGGAGGTTTTGTTTTGGGACACTTGGCTAATTTTGATTAAATGGTAGAGAGGTATGGGCAAAAAAAGTGGAAAATATATAAGGCTAAATAATTGCAAAAAAATGAAACTAATTTCATTTCTTCTTCTTCTTCATCCTCTCCAAGCTTCTGCCGCCATTCTTCTTCATCTCCAAGCTCCATGTTCATCCATTTTCTTGGCTGATTTCTTCAAGGTTTTGGCTCCAATCTTTGGTAAGTTTACTTCCTACTTCTCTTCTCAAGTTGGAAATAGGATTTGGTAGAGAAAAGAGAAGGTTTTCAAGCTATGGGTTTACTCTTGTCTACATGCTAGAGTAATCTTCTTCCTCCCACCTTTTGGTATGTTCTTCTTGGGTAGGAGAGGAGTAGGAATCATGGTTTAAAGTTTGGAAAAACTCCATGGAGGGCAAAACCTAGGGGTGCCGATTTTGTGTGAGAATTTCCAAAATTGTGTATGTTTGTGTTCTTGATTCATGCTTGAGATATGTTGTTCCTTGCATGATTCTAAGACAATCTATGGTTTCAATTTGAAGGAAAACATGTTGGGTAGAAAACCCCCAAGTTGGCCGAAATTATTAAGGAAGGGGTTTGTTAATTTTGATGCAATTGGTTGGCAATCTTGCTTAATAATTGTAATTGGTGATTAAAGAGAGCTAATGGAACTTTGTTTGGATTGAAATGGAAGTTGGGTGAGAAATTTCCCTTTTGGCCGAATTGGGTATGAAAGGGGTTTGTTGATTATGATGCAATTGGTTAGTAATTTTGGTTAGGAAGTGAAATTGATGATTAATATGATTAATTGGAAGCTTGAATGGTTTGATTTGGGAATGTGGTGAAAATTTAGTTAAGGACCGAAATGTTCAAATGAAACTTTTTCCATGTTAAGGTTGTGTTTAGGTTGGTTTGGATCCTAAATTGGTATTGTGGGTGAAAGTAGGTTCATAATGGTGGTTGAAACATCATTTTCGGACAATGGTAGGAAAAGTTAGGTTTATGCGGGTTTTCCAGAAAGGTGTCCTGGAATGCGGGTTTAAAGGTTGAAATGGGTTTGGTGGTGTATGAATAGCAATGTTCGTGCTCGGTTTGTAAAATCGAGCTTCGTGGAATTTTCCGGGAAAGTGCGGGTTTGTGCGAGAATTGTTTTCTCGGGGTTTGTTTGGATGTGTTCGATCCAACTCGTTGTACACCTTGATTCTGCGTTGGTGGAGTAGCGCGGATCCGTAGGAGCCAAGTTGTGCATTTCGGTCGGGAGTCGGAATTTTTCGAGTTTTGGGTCATGGGCGCGCTTCTGAGGTAAGGGCTTAATTTGGTAAAATGTATGTTTGTTCCGTTTCAAGGCCCGGATGACCTTAGGGGCCCGGGTTCCTTTTCTGCTCTGTATATGTTTAATAGGTAATGATACTTCTGTTATATTTATGTATTATTGTTATTATTGTAGGTTCTGTTCTGTGTCCGCACCAAGGGTGCCGACATTCGCGTATCCGCACCAGAGTGCCGACATTGCCTACGTGTCCGCACCGGCGGGTGCCGACATTCTCGCGTATCCGCACCAGGAGTGCCGATACTGCTCTCGTGACCTACGGCGGTTTGGGGCTCGCGACCCTGTACCGTGCTATCTGCTCTGCTCGACCAGATATTCGACCTCCGAGGGTCACGTTCATGGTCGCTCGGCGGTTGGACCGCATATGATGGATTCTGATTTACTTTATGTTTTATGTTTGTATGCATATATATCTGTTGTGATATTCTGTTTTGCAGGTTCAGACTGTTGCCCTGTGGGCAAACTGCACCTTTACCTTAAGCCTCATCGGGTCCTTTCGAGGACTCACCCTTTATCTGTTTACCACTTTCAGGCCGTCCCGACAAGCAACCGGCGGAGTAGAGGTTTCGCGGTGCTTCTTTCACTCGAGGTTGGGTTGCAGCAGTACCACGTGCGGAGGTCGCCTGCATTCCGCGCTAGGTATTTATAGGATTTAGAATACTGGCTCGTAGTCAGTACTGCATGCATATAGGTCAGATCATGTTTTGGATATGTGTATATATATATTTGAGATATATTCTGTTCTGTTGTCTTCTGAGTCGAGGGCGGAGCCCCGACTTGCCTATATTGGTAATGCTGTTTAATTGTGGTGCCTGGTGAATTTTGTGTTTGTGGCAATGATAGATGTTGGATAAACCATGAACTGCATGTGTGGTAGAAGTAAGATGGTTAAGCATGTTTGCCTTGTATGAGTTTTGGGTTGCTAGTTGTTACTCAACGATTCTGTATTTGAGCTCGATGCTCCGCTGCCGCGTTTTTCCGCTGTAATTCCTGCTTCCGGTGTCGCGGCCGGCTCCGCCTCCGCAACCGGGCGGGAGGCTGTGACATATTATATATCATATTCGAGGATATCAATCAAATAAGGTCCTTGATCGTATTAGTGGAGATCTGACATATGAATGGACACCTACAATTTAAGACAACATCAAGCTCTCAATAGTATGTTCTCAAGTCAACCCCTCTGAGAGTAAAGTCGTTGATCGAGGAAAGAGTGTTGTAGTGGCCAAAGGTGATGGTAGATAGTACTACCTCAGTTCCTGAAAAATTTGTGTATTTTTTATATTGTGGAAGATTCAAATTATCAATAGAAAAAACTCATTAAAAAATTGAAAAATATATATTTAGAAACTAAACACATTAATCTATAACTTACATCTAAATTATTTGATATTGTATATCAAAATATTAAAGAAATAAAATCATGAATTAAATACTAAACATATGCACCATTTTTTTGGGACGAAGGATTTTTAACGTCTTTTTGGGTTCTATATAAGCCACTATTTAGAGTGTTAAGGGAATGGGTATTTCGACTTATAACGCCTTTATGTAAGTTTTGGAGAAGTTGTTAGACATGTTCTGCTCTTACAAAGCTTACTTATTAGCATGATTAGTGGCTAAATGAGTAGTTGAGAGTATATGTGTCACCCCGCCGCCCCCGGAAACTGGCGGAAGTTGGAAGCGCCGGCGGCGGGTGAACGCAGAGTTTTCTCTTAAAGGGTGTGGACCCGAAACTTGTCCCTTAAAACATTTTCTTCCAGTTTTAAGGTTACTACATGTTTGCAGATTTTAAGACGTCTTACTAGTCCTAAACTTGCACCCGAGACACGTTAGTGGTTTACAGGATGTCGCGCGCGCACAAGACTTGAACAGAATAAAATAATACAAGCAGAAGGAGTTCCGCCCTCTGCGTAGGGTCGGAAGCTTCCCACGAATAATATACAAACCGGAAGTATTAGAATGCCAGAAGTAACTATATGCATACTATGCCTACAGAGCCAAAAAGCGGAATTATACCTCACTACTACAAGCTGCTGCTGCTGCTACTAAACACAAACAGGAGAAATAACGTCAGATTACCCAAACAAATCACAGTAGGGATCTAACGAGAATACCCCCAATCATAAACAGACCAATACCTCAAACAAACAGAAATGCAGAGCGAGCACCGCGGGAGGTCTACTCCGCAGGTCATTTGCCCGGATCCCCTGAAAATGTTTAATATTTCGGGGTGAGTTCTCGAAAGAACCCAGTAAGGGGGTAGGTACGATAACGGACGGAAACTTTAAAAACGTTTTTACATGCATAAAAGGGTTAGCGTGCAATGATCTAGCAGATAATACAATCCTAAATATATAAACAGAATATGATATGCAATGTCATGATACTCGAAGTCCCATCGATCGGTGATGTTATCGACCATGGTTGGCATACCAGTCCAACTGGCGTCTCCATCAGCCGATAAACAGATCCAATAACTTAGCGACCATGGTTGGCATACCAGAATCATCGGCGTTCCCATCAGTCGATAATAGGTGGTACAACCCATACAGGTGGTCCCCGACCACTGACAACACCCTACGGCGGCTTGTTAAGCTCACACCGATTATCGGGATCAGAGCGCATGGTACCAGCGAAGGGGTGATCATCCCCTAACTGTCACAGAAGCGGCATAAGCCGGCACAGAACAGAATACGGGTCCGTCGTCGACCCCCGATAAGCATAACCGATATAGCAGAGGTCCAGAAAGCATAGCAGATAATGGGTCCGTCATCGACCCCCGATACATAATAGGTCCAGAAACATAAAACCCTGCAAACCGCTACGTACCTTGTGACTAGCCCCGGAGTCACCGGGCCCCACCCTCGACTCGAGTACTAGCCCTTAACTAACCTAATAGACATAAAATGCGCATTAAGAAAGTTAAACCCCTTACCTCGACAGAAACGGATACTCTACTGGGGTCCCCTGACGCTCCACAATAGTATCCCAGAAATGCAGATCTAATATGCCAGAATCAGAAACACAGAATACTTTAGTTATTTTACTAAAGTTCCTTAAACATCACCAAATACACCCTCATATTTTCGGCCATCTTCCACAAATTACCCAAATAAATTCAAACTTTTTCCTACAACTTCCAAACATGTTAAACATACTTAAAACATGTTTTTCAACACTTCCCTTCAACACAAATTCACCCAAAATTTCACCAACAATTCAGCCTCAACATGAACTCACCAAGAACAAATTTTTCTCATGGTTTTCCAAGAACAAAACATGTTTATTATGCATCAATCTTCAACATAGTTGAAGATCATAACCATCCATCAACAAAATTTCATCAACTAAACCAAGGAGAGGTCCTCACCTTGCTGAACTTCCACACAAACTTTGAGTGAGTGTTTGTTGAACCAAAACAGCCTCCTTGAACCCCTAAAGAATTCGGCCTCCACACAAGAACAAAATGGTGATGAGTTTCTTCATAATTTCTTCCAAAAAAGTATGAAGATTAAACCAAGATATCACCCAACCAAAGCTTAATCTCACCTTGAAATTACTGACTTAGGAGGTTAGGAAGTGACAGAGCTTGGTTGGTTAAAGATCCCAGCTCAAAATCTTGAAAGATGGAACTTTTGGTGTTGAACACACAGCAAGACCCGTTTTCTTGCACCAAGGATTTGGAGGCCTTCCCGTCACTTTTGGCTCTGGCTTCCTTCTACAAAGTTGTAGCCAAGAGGTTGAGGACGATTTTCTCTAATACCACAAGAGCTGATTCGGCCTCTAAATGGAGCAGAAATCGTTGGAACAGAGGGGTAGAAGTTTTGGCAGCAAAGGGAGATAGGTTGAGGTTTTCTTGAAACAAGCTAAGTGTTGAGTGAGAGAGATTAAATGAGATGAATGATCTGAAATGAGATTAGATACATGTCTGAATTATAGAGAGAGGGCAAAAAAATTTAGATATTTTAGGCATTTTTATTTAATTAAAAGAGGAAAAGAAATGGTGGTGAAATGTGATTGGTGGAGGGTGACTTGGTGTAAGGGTATGGGTTGCCATACCCTTGACCAAGCACCAAAAATCAGCTAAAATCTTATCCCTTTGGCCAAATTTTACGGATTATCTCCAAATCTTTCTCGTCGTTGACCATTTTGCCCCCGAAACCGATTTTCCACAAAACTTCCCGGAAGTCGACAAATGTCATACAACACATAAAACTCTTAAAATTATCTCATAATTCACTCCCAAACATTGAATTCTAATAATTAATCATATTCCAACAATATTTCGATAATTACAGAATTCAAACTTCCGGCCGAAAACCATCAGAAAATTACAAAACGTCGGGGTGCGTGTAACAATGTGTAGACTCTAAATAAAACAATTTGTAACCTTTTCTAAGTGATGTGTGAAATACACATGTCATATTTCTCATGATGGTTTAAGCCATTTTCATCAATATTTGTTGTTAACTCTTTTAGAATTACGTGTTTTGTACTTATAACATATTTTCAATGTAGGAGCGTAACTTCTATGGAAATAGAGTGGAAATGCACCAAACATGAGCCTTAATGATAGAGCGTGAAGAGATGGACGTTTCACGTCATATTTCGGGTTAATCGGAGCTCAAACGAAGAAGATATGTCCCTAATAAGTTAGTAAGTGTAGTTGTGGCACCATCACGGAGCCAAGGTGGCACCGCGTGAACTCTCAGCCTCAAAATGACACACCCGTGGCACCATTATGGCACCATCGTGGCGCCACCTGCTGCATTCATTTTATCTGGGACCACCACGATCTTTTTCAATTCCCATGCACTTACACCGGTTTCTTTGGACCTTTTTACCCTCATTTAGCCCTCTAAAAGTGCCCAATATGTATAAGGACTCTTTAAACCTTTGGCAAAGTATATATAGGTCCTTTTTCTTCTAATTAGACAAGTAAGAGAGACTAACACATTTTTGGAGAATTTGGTAGAGAACTTCAAAAGGAGCTTAGGGTTTTCTTCCATGGAGGACCCAACTCCGAATTTTCTACTCTATAGGTAATTTCTATCCTTATCTATCCTTATCTAATATTTCTATCCATTCTATCTCTTCTTTTATGTGTAGTTTTCTTACTTATTTGTTAATTTCGCTAGTCCTTTTGTAGATGACCCAAACCACTTAGGGTTTGGGTCTATTGTGGAAGTAATATTTAATTCTTGACTCTTATGATGTGTTGATTGTATATGAAGCTTGTTTGAGTGCTTTAATGTAGTGTATGTCTATATTTCAAGTTTGTCTTGCATACGCCTACAAGGTGTTTGAGGAAATGCTCGAAAGAGCTTTTCATGAAACTTAGACCATCAAACTAGCATAAGTGTCTTGCCTTTTGCTTGAGAAAGAAAAGGGATTCACTTAGGAGCATAGATTAGCTCTTAATGGTCTAGATCTTAATGCTTTGGTAAGAGATTGCCATAGGTTAAGATACAAGAACAAGTTTCATACTCGAAAGGGTTGGAACATATGATTGAATCCTCTCCTCTTATATCATCATCCGTCTAGTTAAGATAATGCATTATGGAAGCAATAGACCCAACTCTTGGTGGTTATTTTTCTATTAACTATTTCTTGTTTAATTCCTAGTTTAGCTAGTCTTAATTCATATTCAAACATCATTTCCTCATTCCATCACTTACATCACTAATCTTCTAAGTAGTTTAATTTGCATAGTAGATAACTTTCTCAATAGCATATCATACATCTAGTCTTCGTGGGATTGACCTCTACTCACCTATTTATTACAAAACGATCCTTACATTTGAGGGTGAGTTGGGCATATTAATTTATTTGTCTTGTCCAATTCGCGACATAGCACTAAGCAATTTGATAATCAATGATAATGGAAGGTATGGTGATCTGATAATCAAATTTGAAGAGGTATGAACATTAGGGGGGTTCAAACCTCCCCTTTTGGAGGGGAGAATTTTCGGTTCTCATCTCAGGAAATCAGGTGAAATTCATGTCTCTTTTTCGGACCTGAGATGAGAAATCGGCCCGTGAACGTTGTGAGAAGTGAACGTGAAACACGGTTGGGGGGTGAATGTGAACATGGTGTGACTGCTTAAGTAGCCAAGCAGCCTGGAGACAAATGAGGGATAATAACCATAGAATTTTGAGTCCGGTTTAATTCAAAGATTAATCTCAGAGAAATTACAATTATACCTTCAAGGGTATTTGATAATTTACACCTATTGTTGAAATCTCATTGACAAGCGAAGACTAACAAACTTCATTCTATTGACATCTAATTTTTCTTTTTTTTTTCCTTTTATTTTTATTTATTCATTATTTATATTTCGAATATTTTACGTAATTTTGTCATTTTCAATAATTTTGGTGCTTTATCATTTTCATTATCTTATATACCTTACATTTTCTTTATTTTATATACTTAAACATTTTCACTAATATTTTACACTTAAACATTTTAGTTATTTGATATACTCTATCTTTTTCATTATTTTATGAACTTATTATCATTTTCATCATTTCATGTACTTTTTTCCTTTTAAAACATTTCATGTGTTTTACATTTTTCATTATTTCAGGTACCTTTCTTATTTTCATTATTTTATGAAGTTTTGTTATGTTTTATGTTCTTTTCCATTTTCATCATTTAACTTACCTTTGTCTTTTGTTATTTTATATACTTTTGCATCTCCTAATCATTTCTTTTAATTTCTTCATTTATTCATTTATCCTTTTAAAAAAAAGAAAGGAAAATCGGATGCAGATCATTCCTTCTTTCTACCCCTCTTCACGTTTTCTTCTTCCCCACTCCACCATGCCTGGCAACTCCACGCCTCTATCATCACTATCTGACCAAGCTCATTCCCCCCACCAACATATCTATCTCCTCCTTCAGTTGTGCATCATATATAAAGGAAGAAAAACAGAGAAGGAGAAGGAAAAGAAGAACGTTCTTCTTCAAAGAACCGCCGGTCTCCACCTCTCCTCACTCTCCAGAAGATTTCGCACCAACCACCACCACCAACCTCTCCGCCACGACGATACGAAGCTGGAGAGCCATCCCTTGTCGACGGAGACGTCCAGACGGAGGAGAATCGAGCAAAAAACCGTTAAGAGTCGTTTTCCGTTAGATCGCAAAATTTGGCCGGCACAGCCACTTTCGGCCGCTCCCACTACCACCATTAGCCGGAGCGTTCGACAAGTCATCGGAACGGCCAAGGTCCGCCGCGGAAGGTCGCCGGACGCGGTCGGTTTCCGCTCCCTCCGCCGCAAAACCCAGTTCCCGGCGAGAACCAGTGAAGAAGAAGTCTGCTACAATTTGGGGTAAAATGACAACTTAGGTCCTTTCTTGTTTCCTTATTGCTTAGGTAACTTAGTTTCATAGGTATTCAGTTAAACCACTGCGCAACTTTAAAAGTTAGCATTTTAGGCACTCTTAGTTAAAACTTTTATTTTGTTTTGTTATTATTATTATTAGTACATCAAATTAAATTGTTTTAATTTCATGATTACCAAATTCTGAGTTTAATTTACTTTGTAAATTACTAACTTTAATTTATTGCACTTTCTTATAAGGTTATTTTATAAAATTTAGAAAATTCATATCTCTCGTTTTTGGGTTTTTTTTACTGAATGATTGTTATACATGTATGATATGCACGGTGAATGTTGTATGTAACACTAATATCTTGCTAGGACCGTTATACTCGCTAGTAGCATATTAGGCTCGTTAAATGAACTTCGATAGTTTCATGTTAGGACCGGAAAACCAATAAGATGATAGTGTCATGAGTATATCCAAAAGGGGTAGTATTATATTTAGGGTTGAAACCAAGCGCTAGGATCATGATAGGACCGTAAAAGTTACCCTAAACTGATAGATAACAAATTAGGCGCGAAATTAAGATTAAGCAAGGTTGGGTAACAACTCAAGAGATAAGAGTGCACACAAGTAAATCAACTATTAAAATGTAAATGATTGTCATGACATCACACAAGTAACAAGATTACAAGATAAAAATATTAAAGAGTAGGACATGACATTACACCTAAAGACTTGATAATTAAACGGACTGGTGGTCATGCCTCATTTTTGGGTGTTACATATTGGTTGATGTACTGCATCACACGAGTGTCTTCGAAACTGGACAAAATGAATTTTCTGGACAAAATGTTTTTTCCGGGATAGGTGGCAGGTTAGGGCAGTTATAAGGATATAAGACCCAATGACTGACCCAACGTGTTTGGTGCCGAAAAACGACCTTACATTGCCCGAAAATGTTTTAAGGGGATAGCCGGCAGGTTAGTGCAGCTATAAGGACATCCCTATGATTGGCCCGACGTGTCTGGTGTCGAAAAAACGACCCTACACGATCCACCTTTAGTTAAGACATGAGAGGTGTCGTGGATTCGGCCCTACGTGACTTAACTATGCCGTATTTTTAGACAAGTGGTTCGAAACGAATGGTTTGAACCCAACTGTTATATGCATGTGCTCTGGCTTCCTGAATTGGTTGGCATTCACGCGAGGCTCTGTCTTGGTGTAGACATCCCATTGGGCTCTGGCCTGGCGGCATCCCTAGTGGCTCTGCTTAAGGGGCATTCCTGAGAGTGTGGTGATGTACACACCCACCACATTAGGTTCATGCATGTGCTCTGTCTCCTGGATTGGTTGGCATTCACGCGAGGCTCTGTCTCGGCGTAGACATCCCATTGAGCTCTGGCCTGGTGCCATCCCTAGTGGCTCTGCTTAAGGGGCATTCCTGAGAGTGCAGTAATGTACATACCCACCACCCTAGATTCATCTGGTGCATGTTTTTTAAAAATGGTTTAAAAAATGTTTTATGACGCACGGTGATCGAGTTAAAGAACATTCTTGCATTTAAATATTAGCATAAATCAGGGTTATCTGGTTGTTTACTGTTTAGATATTATGCTATATACTTATATGTTATAATCTATCATACTTAGAATCATTATTTTAGAATTTGTTTATTTGATGAAGTATTACGATCCTGATACAGGACCTGTAATCTTTTCCCTTTACTGAGCAAATGGACGTTCATCCCATTAATTACAGGTGAGTTTATGGGGAGGACTACTATCTCAACTTAGTTGACTCGGAGTACGAGCAGATGTACTTCGTGGAGGAGTAGCTATCGGGTGAAGACGTGATGTGACTTCTCGACATGGCTTTCTGACTTAGTGGATTTTGGGATAATAAAACGAATTTTGTTTATTTTCTGCTGCACTTAACTATCTATATTATTTTGTTAGTGTGACTAAGTAGCACCCGCGTTTATCGAATGTAAATTTATTTTACATGATTTTTTTTGAAATGTTTTAGCGGACAAATTATTTTTCAAAAAAGTTTCAATTTTCCCTAAAATTTCCTAATGGGTAAATGGGGGTGTTACACATTTGGTATTAGAGCCATGTTGGTTAAAAAACAAAAGTGTTGAAAACTTATAGACCTAAAAATGAACTTTGTCAAAAACTTGGTGACTTATAAAACCCACCCATAAAGTTGTAGGACCATTTCGTTAGATTGCTTTGTCATGGGAATCATATGTTAAAACCCATAAACTTATAGGACTCGTTTCTGAAAACCTCCGAAATTTTAGCACTTGTTTGTGAGAATCCAAAATTATAGGATTGTTTCGTTAAAGCACCTATAATTATAGGACCATTTTTGCCTTTATAAAACAAGATGACGACAGGTTGAATTTCTAAAATATGATGAGAATAGGGCATCTATCAAAGCCAATTGTGACGACAGGTTGAATTATAGGACCATTTGTGAGTTTTACCTTTTAGAAAAATGTTAGTGGCAATTTTACCTTCCAAAAAATAGTGATGCAAAATAAAAAAAATTTAACAGGTTAATGGTAAAATTACCTTTTATTCCAAGATTTTTTTAAAAGTGATGGTAGATGACGAGTAAAGGAGTAAATTGCACCATCTGCACATAAACTATATTAATTGAGTAAATTCCACTAGTAGTTCTGTAAGTTTGGGATTTGTCCAGGGTAATGTTTTAAGAATTTGTCTCACTTTAGTCCTGTAAGTTTCAATCGTATGCACCGTTAGTCCTCCCGTTAAATTTTTCGTTAAAACTGCCATTAAAGTGATAAAATTACCAAAACGTCTAGGTCTAATATTAAATTTAATACCAATCTCCTAAAAAATTACAAATGAACCCTAACTAATTCCAAATTTACAACAACCTCTATTACCCAAAAAAACATTCAGATCTTCAACAATGATGCGGGGGGCGGCCCACGACGTATTGAAGTTGTCCAGCTTCAAGCTCGCCTGCAATTTGTGACTCAGAATCATGCAATAACCATTCAGATCTTCAATGATCTCAGCGAAGTAGAAACTGTTAAGATCGATCAACGTGCTGGAGGACAAATCGTTGAACATCGTTGATAGCTCACCGTTGTTCTTCAACCGGTTGTCCAAAATCCCTTCCTCGATCAACATCCCTACAGCTTTCCCAGAATTCGCCAGGTGACAGATGAATAGGACAGTTCGCTATCGGAAAAGCGTTCTTGGACAGGCATTGCTCGTAAGCAAGCATGTTTCAGAAGAAAAGCTCGCTCGAATCGTCAATCACTAAGGAATGGATCTCGAGAATCCCATCTTGGAATCTGATGTCGAAGATGTTTGAGCTTTGGGTCGATCGCCAGAATCTCACTCTGCCTGGTAGAGCTTGGTGGCCATCAGAATTTTCAACGTCTTGATCTGGGTTTTCTCTGATTTATCTGTTGGACCCAAAAACAAAAACATCGTTTGTAATTCAATGATATGGGAGGCTGTAACTTTGTACGCAAAACTTTGTTCATCGACAGCGACTATTTGAAGTGATCGGCGGCAAATTGAGACAAATGTTGAGGATATAGTCTCCGTGTTGATTGGAATGGGCCAAAGCGAGCTGGTATAGATCTCGAACAAGAAACAATGAATCTGATTCTCGAGCAAGCACAAATCGTACCTGATATCGAGAATCAACCTCGACACGCACTGATTTGATCCTCCGAGAAATCTCCACTTTCTTACATGAGCAAGAACAATATGTGAAAGCGGCGTCGACGATAACCATTTTGACGAATTCATTGCTGCTTAGCTCAACGTCTTTTGTGTAGAAACTGCGGACTCTGCGCTCGAGCCGGCGGAGCAGTCGGACGCAGCCGATGTAGTTGGAAATTTGAAATTAGTTAGGGTTCATTTGTAGTTTTTTTAGGAGATTGATGTTATATTTAGTATTATACTTAGAAATTTTGGTAATTTTACCACTTTAATGGCAGTTTTAACAGAAAATTTAACGGGAGGACTAACGGTGCACACTATTGAAACTTATAGGACTAAAATGAGATAAATTCTTAAAACGGAACCCATGTAGGACAAACCCCAAACTTACAGGACTACCAGAAGAGTTTACTCTATATTAATTGTTGCAAACCTAAATCAGAACAAAATTTTGTCGCAAAAATGGCTCTAAAATATGTGTATGTTGTAAATCTATGCTTTGGTTAAAAACTGTTAAAAGTTAACGGAAATTGTTGTTAAAATGTTCAAATTGACCCTTAGGGTTTTTGAAATGTGTTGGACGTCCTTCTAGCTTTATAATTTTACATTTCGAGTCATTTTTCTTAATTACGTTTGTATTATTTCAAATAATCTTTCCAACTAAATAAATTACTTATATATTGAGTCTAAAATATTATAAAAATTATCAAATGAAAATAAATGTTTAAAATAACATCAACAATAATATTCAAACTTGAATTTACTTTTTTATAGCAAAAACTAGTAAGTATCAAAATAAAATGCTAGAATAATAATAATTTTCTAAAAATCACCAATAGTTATATTAAAATATTTAGATATGAGGTGTGGCTCATTACATGTGAAATACTTGGGGTGCCTCTTAATGGTGGAAGACTAAGTATTGCTCAATGTCAATCTCTCACTTTAATTTGTTACTCAAACTTTCAATCATTTTATTTAATTAGCTTTGTTTTATGAAGATTTTGTTTAGGGCTTTGTAAAGAATAAAATTTTAGAAACTTCAGATAATTCACATCACCGATTGTCCCCTCTGCACCGTCGATTCAATTATTTTCCTCCTTCCCGACCGCCTGGTCGACTCGCTCTCGACGACATCGTCTGTAGTGTTTGCTATGATTAGCTATACCCTCAATCCAGCCCTCAATTTTCCATTTTGTTTTTTATTTAACCCTTTTTCAACTTCTTTTTATTTCCTACATATAGAGCTTTAACTTTGTACAAATAAGACACTGAATCGTTAAAAAAATCATGTCATTAATCTCACTTGGAGTGAGTTACTGAGTCGAAGAACTAAAGTACTAAAGTGACAATGGTTACATAGTTGAGGGACTGAGGTAAATTGAATTATACTTCATCCGTCCCCAAATAAATGGTGCATATTCCTTTTTGGGATGTCCCGAAAAAATTGGTGCATTTCTTTTTTTAGAAACTTTAACTCAGTTATTTTACTTAATTACCCCTAACTTCATCCTCCACTTTTAACATTCATCATCCAAATTAGAACTAGTGGGTATTTTTGACCTAATAGTTTCTTTCCCATCATTTCTTAATTTTAGTGCCAAAAAATGCGCCATTTATTTGAGGATGGAATGAGTAATTTTGAGACGGAATTGAACGAGTCAGCATAGTTCAAAGAATTAATAAATAATAAGGTCATTTCCAATTTATACCAAAATAAATTAATTAAAGATATTGAAAATGTTATAGAATTGATAGGAAAAAGATAGTTGTTTATTTATAGCTGTGGATGAACAAAGATTTAAACTAATGATATTATGATAAATGACGTAGAAAATTTTTCCTTTAAAGAGAAACACAAAAATTATTTAAAGATTTAAAAATGAATATATATTTTCTCCATCTTCAAATAATTCTACCCTTTGATTTTACTGTTTCAAGATACAAATATGCAACAAGTTTTAAAAAACTAGAAAAAATATATTTGGAAAGTTTATACTTTAAATTATGATAGGCATATAAATTATTAATTTTAAATGTCTAAATATTTATAAAAAAATCATAAATTAAGTACTGTAAAACAACAAAAATAAAATATATAATTATTTAAGGTTGGAAGAAGTAACACTGAAATCTGATGAAAGAAAATCAATATTTATGTCTATGTTCTTTTACATTCATTTTTTTATCTCCTTTTATACCTTTTTAATATTTTGCATTATTATTTTTTTGATTAAAATATTTTGCATTCTAGATATCAATATTCATACAGAAATACGGAGTATTAGATTCTTTTTTTTTCATGTAATACGCTCGCTTCCTTCGCGATGACTCAGTGCTAGATAGACAAATGCCTCAGAAGTCAATAAATCGGCCTCCTGATTGGTCACTGTTTGACCATTGACCCAACAAATGGGCTTATCCCGGATCGACACTCGAGAAAAAATAAAATAAGTATTTTTATTTTTATTTTCTTTTCCATTTAAAATATAGCGTATCCGGGTGAGACCTAGGGGTGTATTCGGTAAAAGAACAAACTTCCCGAGGACAAAATCGTCACGAAGCTGACCATAAATAGGTGGTGATAGGGCATCTTCGCTGTTGATCCGAACAGGGAAGAGCTGGACGCCTCATAAAGAAGAAAAGAAAAATTCTACAAGCAAAGAACAATCAATCGCTTGGGAAGAAGATTTTAATGGTCGGAGTTTTTATTCCGGCAAGCGTATGAAGCTTCTCTGTCATCATCGTTTGATAACCGAAAACAGAACACGAAGAGGAAGAGGAGGAGAACGGGGATCTTTGACGACGAGTTTTTGATGCCTTTGGCCGGCCTTCTCTGTTAAACTTCTCTCGGTGGCTTGGTCGGTCGGCGGTTTCCGAAGCCTGTTTTGATTGTTGGGTGGATTTGTGATCACAGGTATTGAAAAACCCTAGATTTTGATTTCTAAAGCTTTCTTTGTGGTTCCTTTTCCTTCTTCCAAGTGGTGCGGCGGGAGACGAGTCTCGCGTCGGGTTTGATTTCCGCGTCGTCTCTCTTCGAACATCTTAGATCTCGACGAATCTGTTCAGATGGTGGGCCGATTTAGGGTTTCTGTAGAAGATATGGGATGAACTCGTCCTAAAGAAGGGATATGTGGTTCTGATGCTCCCAGATCGAATAGTAGATTTAGGAATGATCGATTCTCTTAAAATCCTCGACTTCTCGCCGGTGAAATTTTGACAATCGTGCCCATTAAACGCCTCTGGAACTTTCCTCTGGATATGGAGCATGAGCTAGGAAAGCCTTGCGCTGGTCAAACTTTATGCTGCAAACCTAAACCATCTTCTTTGTAGTGCTGCTTCACTATATTCTGCTTTGCTGCTCCAACGATGGAATTGATTTTTGGCGCCAGATGGCTGCTTCGTTTACAGGGAAAAAACTGAATTACACCATATTTTGTCAGGCTCTTTGTTTCCATTTGCAGGAGCTTATCATGACTGTTTCGCTGCTGGTTGTTTGACTTTGAATTTGGGAATCCATGCTAAAACGATTTCGATCTGGAATTATCTATGTTAAAATGATTGGATCTGTAAATCTTGGGTGTTTGTTATGGTGATGATGTGGGAGATTCTTGGCCTTTCTGTACTCTCCATGATATCCACAAGGGGAGGCTGCAATTACGAGTGTCTGGATACCTAGCTTTCAAGTTGCCTCGTAAAACTACTCAATGACTGTTTTTTAGTGGCCCAGTTTGCGCAAGCAATTGTTGAATGGCTTGTTTGGATATCCTTTGATGGGACTACCGTCATTCTGTAGAATGAAAGGCTGTAGGAGTTTAATTACCAGTAGTTGTGCATGGTCTGGAGGAAATTAGAAAGATTTTAAGATCTGTTGCAAACTAAAGCTTGTATTCTCGACTGAGGAACTTTTGCGAGCATATTAATTTGGAGGAAATTAGAAAGATTTTAAGATCTGTTGCAAACTAAAGCTTGCATTCTTGATTGAGGATTTTTGTGGGCCTATTGGTTTGCTCTGTGTGGCTCAAGGTATTGGTCTGTGGGTGGCTCAAGGTATATTGGTCTGTGGGGGCTTCTGTGGATGACACGGCAATCAGTTACTATTAAACTTTTTTCCGGATGTTTATCTGCTGAGTTGACTGAAGCATTTATCCTTCGTTACGTTTTCACTCTTGCTAATTCTTCCTGTCCTATTGCAGTGCGAGGATTGATTGTTGTTTTACTCTGGTGTACGCTTTCAAGGTTTGTCAAGCTTGGAGCAGTCTCGTTATCTGTAAGCTTCATAACTTTGTTGGTTGCGCTCAGTCTATATGTCAGGCAAATAATTGCTTGTTTTTGTTTAAGGCTTCAATTAACTTGACTTGGAACTTTTGGCATATTGCTTTGCAGAGAGCATTGCTTTGTTGCTGTGGAAGCTCTTATAATCTGGTGGCAAGTACAAACGATATTCTGCGAGACTTGTTTTAAAGATTTTGTTTGCGGTGCAGGCTCTTCATCACTGATGATGAGCACAGTTGGTGTTGAACTCAGAAATTTTATAAATCCTGATTTGACGTGGAAGACGGTGTCAAAAGGGAGTAGGAGTAGTACAAGGAGAACCAGAAAATCAGTTTCCAGGAAACTGGCTGTAAAAATGGAGCAGAAAAGTAAAAATGGCGCAACGGCAGTAGAGGCAACTGTTTCTGATTCTGAGAAGGTTTGTTGATATATTATTTTGCATGTCTTTCTATAGGCAAACTCCACTATGTCCACCAATCTTATTCAATTGGGGTTTTACTGTTTGAGCAATTGCAGGCTGGTGTTGCTATTCTAGGGAGGCGTTTTAGTGAGAAAGTTGGGCATGTTCCCATAAAGAAACGAAGACTTGAGTATCTTTCTTCATCACCACCGCCACCACAGACCCCTTCTCCACACCCTGAGTTATCTGAACAGCATGCTCATGATCAGTCTACATCAGATGAAAGTTTATTTAACACACGTTGGGGAAGAGGGCTGAGCAAAGTTGGTGATGTGATGGAGTCAAATATAGAGGTGGATGATAGGAGCTTTTTGTACATGAATGGTAAAAAATGTGGTATTGCCGAGGACTTCTCAGGGATTGAGATACTTGCAGCGGCTGCTTGCAGTGATAGCATAGCACATGATGATTTACCTAGCAAGAGCAACTCATTGATGTCCGAATCAAATCAAGATCATGCAGACTCCATGATTTCAGAAAGATTAGCGGAAACAGCTAGTGCTTCAATGCAGTTTGACAACCCATCAGCTAAAGCTTTGACGACTGAGAGTAAAGTGGACCTGTCATCTCCAGGCTGTATTAATATTGTCCCAAATGAATCTTTATGTGACAAGAAATCCGCAGAATCATTTGTTTCAGTACCTGAAGATAGGTCTCTCTGGGATTTGAACCTTACGATCGATGCCTGGGAGAGGCCATGTGCATGTAATGATGTTGCCTCAGAAAAAGAATCTGATGAAGGTGTTCCAGATGAGAGCGAAAAATTCCACGTTGCAGAACCTAATGATGTTAAAGTCAATTCCACATTGATGATGGCATCCAATGATGCCAAGTGTGTGCATTCAAGAATTTTCTATGCGGGGACTGATTGTTTGAGTGGAGAGGAAAAGAAAGTGAAAGAATTCTCTGTCTTGAAAAGAGAGAGTGATGGTGAGCCTGTTTCAGTTGCATCTACTAATCAAGACAAGCAGCCTGTCATGTCTGATGTCTTGACTGGTGTTAGTAAGGTGGAGCAATGCATTGACCAGTCTCTGCTTCCGCAATCAGATGCTCCCATTGTGGAGGAAGCTAGGAAATTGTCAATAACTGTGAATGCTGAAGTAGACGTTAAAGATGTGGATTGCATTGTTGGGGAAATTAAGGATGCCAAGCCTGTTGAGGGTGCCAGCTTTGATGCTAATTATAAGGATTGCGGTGATGCTGTCCCATCTGATATAAAGCTTTCTGCTTATGAGAACAATTTGCAGACAGATCAAACTGCTGCTGCAGTTAGGCCTGAAAATGAGGTTGAGGGGGTGGACATTTCTCAAGCTTCACGAAAGTCTGATTTCGCAAATATTGCTTCACATGATGCACACTCTAGTGCCAAATATGTGGGCCAGGATGCATCTGTGCTGAAACCACATGAAAACATGATTGATTCACCTGTTCTGTGTGTGTTGTCCACTCATGAGGAATCTAGTGCTAAATTGGATGCGGCTAGCATGGGTGTTAGTCAAACAGCTGCCATTTGCCAAGACTCTGTCATTGTTGCAGGTGTGGAAGAGTCAATGGAACTTCAGGCTGATTATGACTCCCAATTTGAGGATGGAGAGTTGAGGGAACCGGATGTCCAGCTTTGGGATGAGATTGAACAGGTGGATTATGACACTGAAGGTGAAGAGGAGAGGCACAGTTGCAAGCAAAGTGATACCGGTGAGAAGAAATTGGACATGGGCAGTGTGTCAAATGCTGCTGATAGATTGTTGAGAAATGGCAACATCGAAGGTGCTTCTATGGACTTGAAAATTGACAATGGCAACATTTCTGATGGGAGCAGAATAAAAGTTGATACTGTCCATGCCTTTGATGAGTTACAGGCCGGGACCTCTGATTTAAGATTAGATGGAACAAAGGCGTCCCCTGAAGGTGTACGTAGAAGCAGGTAACTTCCATGGAACCTTTAGCTGTTAATTTGTTCAATTTTCTAGTTTTATAACTGATTATTCTTGTTCTTTGAAGGTGCAGTGGTTTTGATGATTCATGTTCTATTGCTGAAAGAGATGGATACCCTGACCGATATGTGGAGAGGGAAAGAGCTGGCCCACGTCTTTGTGGTCGGAGTCCTGGAAATGGCCGCACTTTTAATCGTTCAAATGCTCACTGGAACTCCAGACAGCAACATTCACCAGTACGTCAGGACCTTTATAATCCTGTACGGATGAGGCCAAGAGGTGCTGCTGAGAGCCATGAATATGTGATGGCCACTGATGGGGACATCTCAGATGTTGCTGGTGTCTCAAGAACTGGTCAGCGCTTTAGCAGGCAATTTTTGCCAACTTCTAATGGTGCATATCGACCTCACATGAGGAGGAGATCACCACTTGCAAGGGAGGAATCTTACGGGATGCAATCGAGGATGACATCCTTAAGAGAATCGAATCCAGATGGTAGGAGCATGTTCAGAAGATATGCACAAAATGGTGGTAGAGGTGGCAGAGGTGATTATGTGAAGCACATCACTGACTCTACTGAATATTTTGGTCGTATGACACACCGGATAGGAAGGAGAGAAAGAAGTGGTTCTCCTAATGGTGGAAGGCTACATTATGCTGCCTACAGAGGTAGCAGGTCAAGGTCAAGAAGTCGCTCCCCTATGCCTTGGTTACATCAGAGGGGTCGAAATGAGGGTTCTAGTCACCGAAGCAGGTCTCCGAATTTCAAATCTGGTGCTGGTCGGATGGATCGATTGAGGATGATGTTCCCGAAAAGATTTGCTTCTGACTATAAAGAGGGTTTTATGCCTGCTGCAAGAAGTCGCGTTTCACCACCACGTGATAATAGACTGTTTGATGAGCGGAACACTGATTTTGATCACTTGAGGAGTCGAAAGTCCCCTGTAAGGATGTTTAGGCAGACTCAAAGGTTCGATTCGATGCGATCCAGCAGAAGTCCTTCCCCTACGCCTTGGTACCAGAGAGATCGGAATGAAGCTTCTAGTCATAGAAGCAGGTCTCCTAATTTTAAGTCTGACGGTGCACGAATGGGTCGAGGGAGAATGATGTTCCAAAAGAGATTTACATCCAACTATAAAGATGGTTTTGTGCCAGGTCCAAGAAACCACGTCTCATCTCCGCATGCGAATAGATCTTTCGAGGATCGGAACATTGATTTTGATAATTTCAGGAGCCGGACATCACCTGTGAGAATGTTTAGGCAGAATCACAGATTCGATTCTGGGCGTTCCGGCAGAAGACTGGACGCTGACGATCACCTTAGACCCATGATCCGTCCTAGGAGATTCACCGACACATCTGCTTCTGGTAAAGGTGGGAAGTACGAAGATGGTGAGGACGACAAGAGTCGAGGCGGCAGGCAATGTGAGACAGCAGATGGAACCGTACGGCAGTGTCAGCAGTTTGATAAGGCGGAGGAGGCGGCGTCGGTGGTGGCCGCCGTTGTGGTTGAAGAATGTTAACTCTGTGGATTTCCCGTGAGAGTTACGCAACCCATTTAACCGGTAACTCGAGGTCTAATTTCCGCTCTGTTGTTGAGGTTTTGTTACTTGGAGGCGGTCTGGTCTGGTCTTCTCTTCACCATTCTCATTTTTCTATGATGGAAGAATCTCAATTCCGTCATGTTTTGATTTTTTTTTTCTTCTTTTATGGAAGATCGTCCACTTCACTTAGCTTTTATGTAGCCAGGTTTTTTTTTAATATATTTTTTTCAGTCATATTTTTCTTGGCCTTTTATTTTTGCAAGGTAGGCTGATGTGGCCTCGTGCGAGGCCAGTTAGGTATATAATCAAGAAATGATATGCTTCTCAAATTATTGGCGTAGTTTGTTGTGTCCCTTGAGAGTATGAATGCTCTCATCAAGCATTTCTGATGTAACCATATGTGAATGAATACAATATTGTTTTGAAAATCAATCTTAATACCCAATTCATACGTTTTTCTACTTCGTCAAAGTTAAAAACATCTTTAATTGCAGCTCCCAAATTCAGTTGCAGCATTTTCACTCTTCATACATTCACAGTTAAAGCTCTGTGTTTCAATAATAGCACAGACAAATGAGTCTGTTTCATCCTTTCCTCAATTTCTCTTGAACAGAATGCTCAACACTGTGGCTGCAAGAGATATCATCATCCCCTTGTTTTTGCCTCTTCGCACCACTCTTGTTTTCTTCTAAAGCCTTCAACTTGTTCTTGATGGCAGCAATTTTGGCACTGCGATTCATCTGTCCGGTTGAGGTACCAGCCGTTCCAGTTTTCCCTGCCTCACTCCTTACCTTTGAACAAGTGTGCTCCCCATCCTCCAGAAGTTTCTCACTAGCTAGGCGAACAACCAAAGGGCGACCGTAGGCTAACCTCCCGTGCATCTTCTCCTTAGCCAGTTTAGCTTCCTGCATGCTCACTTTAGAAATGGAAATCAGGACTTGCATAAAAAAAATGCCAAAAAAATAAATGAAGACAATTTACCTCTTTGGTGCTATACTGGATGAAGGCATATCCTCGAGGTTCTCCGCGTTTCGGTCCACGAGTGTGCCACAGAAAATCTTCAGATATAATCCTCCCATAAGGTGAAAACGTCTTGATCAATGCAGCTCTGAAAAGAGTAACATAAAACATTAACAAGGGAAGAGATTTTCTACTTTTATACCCTTAGAAAGCACGACTTACTCGGTTATCCTTAGATCAAGATTACCAACATAGAGTCTGCCCTCACACTTCTCATCAGAGAGACCACAACTGTCCTGCATTGTATGCGCCAAAATAAGAAGGCGACAAATCAGTAATTAAAAGAGAAGCTTCTAAGCTTCATCCAAAGACGATAAGACAAACTTACCATAAACTTCACTCTGAAATCTGAAAATGACCAGCTATAAGATGCAAGAATCTCGTTAATGATAATATATGGAAGCCTGCAAACACGAAGAGGAAATTAAGAGAATCCATTCTTAAACAAGAGAATGTGGCCATCAATTCTTTTAATCATCACCTAGGTGATACCCACTAGTTCAAATGGTCCAGCTACATTGTAATCCGAAAGCCCAAACTCAACTAACCGGATAATTATATATCTACCCCTCATTTTACAAATGTTTCAAGTGGGTGAAAAATCACTTAGATGATAAATAACATTGGCGTGTGGCCACATGCAAAATTGAATTTTACTTATGCAATCAAGCATCTTGCTCCCCTCAATAGGCCCAAACAATGACAAAGGAAAAGCGCATCAACATGGGCAAAATGGAATAACAACACAAGAAAGTAGGCAATTACATGAAAATTACAAGAATTGGATCTAATTTATCCACAAGAAAGTAGGCAAGCAGGGCACACGTCAAACTGAACTGAGTAGAAACGAAGATTAACGGCAAACAAACGATGAAATGCACAAAATTGGATCTAATTTATCCACAAAGAATGGTATTCCTTTAGACATGGAATCAATCGTTCACTTGAAACATAAATCATTAGGGGATTACTGAAAGTCAAACATCTAGGAACACAAGAAAGCTTAATTGTACTTTACAAGTTATCACACAACACGAATCGGAAATCTTCTGGCTTTAATGGTGCCCTAAGGTTCGGACAACTACCGACATCGTATGAAAGGGAAATTTTCTGGGATTCAAAAATACTCGAGAAGGTTCTTACACCCTAGGGTTCCGATGCCGTCGGATGGCGCTGCGCTCTGATCTTGAGGAATCTGATCGGAAACTGCTGGCAATAGCGAAGCCTCAATTGGTAGCAATCAAAAAAATTCAAGGGAATGATTCCCAGATACAGAGAGAAGGAGGCACCGACGAAGTAGAGCCGAGGCGGAGACGAGAGCCGACGAAGCGACGATTCCGAGCAGAATATGCCTTCGAGAAGAAACAGAATTGCAACTCAAGCAACACACACCCATCGCCATCGGGCATATAATAGCTGACCTTATTAGACAGGCCAGCCCAACATGGCCCAAATCAGGTGATGTGCATTTAACATTACATTTGTCTCATTTTGGTCTGGTCCGTGTTAAAATGTGGACTGCGCATAAGCGATACAATACATGAATAATCGATCAACAACGTTTTCTTGTGTGAACAACATCGAAGATCAACATGACAAAATTATAGATCAACATGACAAGTCTATTGATCAATATGCTAAAACGAAAGATCAACATGATAATAAAAAAGATAAACATGGTAAAAAGAAAGATTAACATGACATAAAAGATAGATCAACATGATAAAAAAATGGATCAACATGCTAAGAAAAAAGATCAGCATAATAGTAAAAGAGATCAACATGCTAAAAAGAATGATCAACATGGTAAGTAGAGAGATCAACATACTAATAAGAAAGATCAACACATAACAAGATGAGAGGTCAACATGCTAAAAAGAAAGATCAACATGACAACGAAAATAGATCAACATGGTAATAATAAAGATTAACATGCTAAACAAAAAGATCAGCATGACAATGAGAGAGATCAACATGCTATACAAAAAGAATGAACAATATGAAAAAATAGAGATCAACATGCTAAAAAGAATTATCAACATGACAAAAAACATAGATCAACATTGGATAAAAATTGATCAATATTGGACAAAAACTGATCAACATAAGAAGACTACTGATCAACATTGAAAATGTGCAAATCAACATGACTACCTACTATGAGCATAATCGTTTTATCTAGATTTCTTAAGTTGGAAAAATATTAATTTTTCATCATTTGCAAGTTTGGTTGTTCTGGAACTTTATCGTGGCCAAATATTGATGCTGGTTGTACTTCTAAGTTGGGCTGATTTGGTTTCTAGAAATAGATCTGAAATTTCGAAGGAAGAATCACGATGAAAGAATCATTAGCGTAAAGCTTCATCGGAATTGACGGTGGCTGTAGGAACTGAAGCTTGAAACGAATTTATGGTGATTTCAAAGCCGCGGTTGGAGCTAGATCGAAATTCGCGGCAATCGTTACCAGTGGGAAGCGCGATGGCAGTAGATATAATTAATATTACATCTTATGCACACAGGATGTGCAGTGCGCATCCTTTAGCTACTCTTTTGATTCATCGGGAGATTGTGAGTTCAACAAACTGTTCCAATTAACTGTAATGTTTTGATTTTTTTAATATTTGAAATCAAATAATTACAATTATAGCTATATACTAAAAACTATATGTAGATAGTTTTTTCAAAATACAAAAATTAATTGAAAAACTGTTACCAAATGGACACAAAGCTACTGAATTAACCATTCCATTTTATATCTCATTCCTTATATAGTTAAAAAATAGTACTCCCTCTATCCCGGAAAAGTTGAAATATTTTTATTTTTTGGCTGTTCAAATAAAATTGATACATTTTTCAAAAACATTTTCACATAAACTTTACCTTATTACCCTCTATTTCCCTTTTTCACTAAAAAAGCTACTTTTATCTTATATGTTTACTTTACATATTTACCCTCTAATCAATAATATTCTTTAATCTTCATCCCGGTCAAATGTATCATCTTTGTTGGAATGAAGGGAATATATGCTTAGAAGGCCGTGTGACATACTAGCCATTTCTTTTAAGCGGGTGTTATTTTAAAAGCCATTGAGGGGATCAGAAAAGGTTTGCTTGTTCAATCATTTTATCATATCATGTACCATCATGTTTGGATTTTTGGATATTTTAAAGTTATAATGTATGACTTGAGAATGTTATTGTTGTTTATGTATTTATAATAAATTTTGGTAATAATCATATTATAAAATCGTTAATCGTGGATATTTGCAGATGATTGAGGTGAATGTCAAATGATAAATAACTGAAAACCACAAATAGTAAATAAATTGCGATTTGGTCCCAACAGAGGATAAACTGCACCGTTACCATTTATAAATCTAATATTATTGTTAAGAGTGAGAAGAAGAAGAAGAAATGATATGGGCAAATTTATAAGTATATAGAATGAAAAGAGAAGAGTAAAGAGTTCATTGATCATTTTCTTCTTTCCACACCTCAACCCAATTGCGGTGAGCCTCTTCAAAACCCAGAAGCGAGCCTTTCCTCTCAGCATCCCAACTGGTGGACAAGCTCCCGTACGCAAGCCCGAGCGTGGACGCCCCGAAAGTGGCCAACCCGGTCGCAAAGGGCACCCACAGCGGCACTTCCCACAGCCCCTGCTCCCTCACCACGCCCAGATAGTGAAACAGCACAAGCCCTGTCGCCAGCGGCACCCCCACAAAACCCACGATTCTCACAGTCATTCTCTCGAACACAGCTTGGGGTATCTGCTCTTCATCGGCGCCATTGCTTTTCTTCTTGTTATTGCTGCTGCTGTTCTTGGGGGTGTCTTTCGATGATGAGAAGCCTTTGCCTGCGGTGGCTCGTATTTTCCAGTAGTTTGGGTTGTATTTGTGGCTCACAGGGATGATGATCCCAGAGCTGCGGAAACAAGGATTAATCTTGGGGTAACCAAATGGCGGCCTTGATGAAAAGATCTGTAAACTTCTCATGGTCTCTTCCCAATTTATCGTATAAATGTCTCGGCCTGCTCGCTCAGCTCAATCAAATACCTGGGGGGCTCTCATCTTATCCTTTTAATGAGCGGTTGTAAACATGAGGGCAGTTTGTTGCTTTATATGGAGAGCATAGATATTTTGGAGAAAGCAGAACTATATGATGGTTCAAATGTACCCAATGAGAAAGTAAGTGAGATTTATTTTAACCAAGCTTACAAAGTATATAAAGATTAACTTGCTAAAAGCTTTAATTAAACAATTATCGAGTCATGAACATAATTTGGAGAATTCAATACACATTTTCGAGAGGTTTTTGAGCTATTGAACTGAACTCAATCAAACATTCGATTAAGTCAAGTTCAATATGTAGCATGAAAGTTCATGAAGGTATTGGGCCAAATTTAATTAAGCTCCATCAAAGCATTTGTCGAATAAGCCTATCCTCGGCTCAATCTTGATCGTTGCCAGTCCAGGCCCGATCCGAATAAGCCCACCAATACATACAATTGCGAGTTTAATAAGTTTCTGGGTTTCGAAAAAATAGGAACTTTAACTCCCGCATGAAGGAGAACAGATTGAACTCCCGCTTGAAGGAGAACAAAATTAACGAGTACAACAGAAGGACGACGAAGAAGAAGAAGATAACACGAAAATGGACGACGTCGATCGGTTGTTTGCGTGCTTCAAATGTGGTATCTCTCCTCCCGGTAAGTTCTCATTTCTCTGTCAATCCGGATTATGCAACGAAAATTTTGTCCTGCTCGAGTCAATTTCTGGGTCATCTGTGCGAATAATATTTGAGTTCATGGAGCTAGGATGAAACCCCTTTAGTCAAAATTGGTTATTGCTTCAGAGTCTGCTGCGAGAGAGAGGAAAAGGTGCAAGAAAAAAATGGATCAGGAGCATTCATCAGGAGGACTTGTTTTTTCTCCGACCACTCCATTACAAGAATCAGTTGGCCAAAAACAGACTTCAAGAAATGCACAACTCAATGCAGATAAGGTACGTAAAGAGGAGAGAAACATTCAGTTGTCCGAGTAGATTGTATGTTTAGGATCAGATCCGATGCTGAACAAGGTTGCTTATCTATTAGTATTGGCTAGAAACTGCTGACATTTTTCTGTTTAATCTTGTTCTTTCTTCTTCGGGTGTTAGTGTGTTTCAGCAACAACTAAGGCAAACAAATTTAGTAGAGGCAGCAAAAAGATTTCCCCTCTTGTGTTTTATGGCTCCCCACGTGGCGTTCCCCCCAAAAGGCCTTTGAGTTTGCTGCGATTGTTGCGTGAGATACGCGTTGATCTGAGTGATCAACAGACTTCAAGCCTGAGGTACCTGTGTTGCCACAACTCCAGCCTCTTACTCTTTAAGTACAGTTTTAACACTTTAGCAGAAAAACCTTAGCTTCTTGCTAATGTTGTCCTGTTCTTTGGATTTGCTCAATTATGTATGTAGGAAGGAAATATGGGCTACATTTCCAAGGCAGGAGGAAGCAATGAGGTTTGCAAAAGGGCATGCAAATGTACGTCTTTTCAGCTTTCAGGATCATTTCAGTGGGCTAAGACGATTTTTAGTTTCAACGTACACAGAATTCTGGACGAGGTTCATTTAAGCTTTCTTTTTTCTTTACATCTTGTGTTTCTAGTTTAAAACATGTTTAAAGTGGATGATGATGTAAAAAACTTTCTGTCCACTTGATTTTGTAGATAATGTTTGCGTTATTTCTGAGTTTTCTTTTAAGTTCTCATTGTATTACTTGTATCTTCATGTGATGCTCCTTGGGTTGTTAACAAGTTAGACTTGAGCTCTTTCTGTGTATTTTTTTTTTTTTAATTTTAATGAAGTTCTCTTAACAAAATCTACATATCCTGGTACTGTTATTTCAGATATAAGACTATGGATGGGAAATTACGCCACCATTATGAAGTAATTCAAGAGGTAAAAAAGCTCTTAGAAATGAAAGTTATAAATTTTCATTTGTTTTTGCTGAGAGTAGTGGGTGCTTGGTTGCAAACTTTAACTAATTTGCGTCGGACTTGGCTTTATGTCTTGCTTGTTCTTTTTATTTTCTTTAGAGATTAATTTTTTCCTCTATTTGATGCTTTTTTACTTGTTCACAGTTTATCTTGATTTTATTCAGTGGATCATAGAACTAAAATTCAGCCTTTTGTTTTGAAGTTGCAATAATTGGACCTTAAATTAACCTTTTGTCTAAGGTAGAAGGGTTAAAGGAGTTATATTTACCCTGTGTTGTAAGTGGATCTTCAGTTCAGTTTGACAAACTTCACTGACTCAATAGTAAATACAATCTACAAATTTGTACTAATAAATCTATTTACCATGTGTTGTACTAATAAATCTATCTACCCTGTGTTGTACTAATAAATTTGTACAAATTTATTAAGAAATGATGGAGGCCATATATTACCAATGAACAATGCAAGTGCATGCTCGGTTAATTAAATAAATCGGAAAAATAATATTGTTAAAGTGGTGGCCGGGGCACTAAGCCACCAACACTTTTCTGGGGCAAGCTCAGGCAATCTTCACAGTGTTCCTTGGACGTCATAGTTTTGGAACAAAAACAAAAGACAATAAAGAGAAAAATGATAAAGGAAAGCGATTTTTCTGTATCTCTCCCTAGGAAATGATTTAAGTTTAGAACAAGCTTAATTCTTTTATTTTGGAATGAGCATAGATGGTTTTGGAATAATTGATGCACAACTGCTTAGTATTTCAGCATGTTTTGCTATTTAAAAAATTCATGACTTGCCTGCCTCTTGTGAGTGCCATTATTCCATATGGCTTGGGATTTGATTCCGGGAGTCTATGATCCGAAGGTGTTGTGCATTTCTATAGTGCGCTTATGGAAATGAATAACGATGGTTAAAAGTTTCAGTACATCATGATCAAGTTGGTGATGACTGAAGATCATAGTGTCTCCTAACATTTGACATCTGGTGGACATTCTTTCTTGTAATCTCTAATTATATTAAGCTAATGTATGCCCCTTCCAACGTTTGGCTGTAGAGCTTGCCTTGCCACCTATATTTTGATTTGGAGTACAGTAAGAAGGTTAATGCTGACAGAAATGGAGATGAAATGGTAGATCTCCTCATTTCAATCATTCTAGAGGCCTTGCATGCTAAATATTTGATTGAAGGAAGTCAAGATTGGATAGTTGAGCTTGATTCTTCCACTGAAGGTACTACAATCTAGGTTTTTTTAATAGTGTGTCATGTTTTTATTGGCATCTGACTCAACACATAAATTTCTTTTGCATGTAATGTCCCAATATTTTTGCATTATTCCAATATGCACAAAGCCTTATAAACTTCTACGTTTAGCATTGATATTATCCATGCAAATTAATGGAAAAATCTATGATGATAACCTGTTTGAAATTTTATGTTACTATTCCTTAGTAAAAAGGTTGCGACAAGAAGGGCATCCAATGTAAAACTTCACCGTGCTTTTTGCACTAACTTATAGTGTTGCCTAATTTTCAACAATTGACACTACAGACATCATGTCACCAACCCCAACAAAAGGCAGTATGCCATTATTATGATGATGATGATGATGATGATGATGATGATGATGAACAACTTATTGCGCAGAGTCTAAGAACACAGAATATAAGCATGAAATTGGAAAGTTATGTCCAGTTCAGGAATGGAGCAATCCTTTTGTGACAACCTGAAAAGAAAAGTGGAGCAAAGAAAATAGGATGAAGGGAGTATTCAATTAATGTGTTTAAACAACTTACCTTTTTATGCCCATAAATACCTTATTTCTTTATTTTAAATTTGAAATTTTCATTAGGTTGGACGTGGACCAGTAATTTAGCTGAACCCAACCCAACTTGAGAATACCTTTCTTCAGTTACCATAAACAATGAATCCTGGTACTTTTTGGTATCTTTTGTGACAAGCTTCACACCTTAACTTGTTCAAAGTTTTCTGCACTTGATTTAAATTTAAAGTCCAAACTCTTGTCCTGAAGAATCGATCCTTAAATTTGAAGAACGAGTTTAACTGTTGATTAAAAGAATTGAAAGAAAAGAGGAATTTTGAACTTCATTATTGGCTCAAGAAGCATCATTAAGGGATGAAAATATCAGTTTCATAGATTTATCATTAGTTTTCACAAGATGGAACAGAAAAGAAACTACAAGCAAGTAGTCAAAGGAATCAGGAGCTTTTTAATACTATGTATTGATTAGACAACCACTGGCATGGTAGCTATATTCGTACATGGTATATGTAATTAATTTTTAGTTATCAGTGTGGGCAATCTTGTGTGTTTAATTTTTCTCTGCTTCTGTTCACTGTTTCTATAGATGTACTCATTATGAACTATGGCTGTGTTTGTTTCCTCAAAAAGAGTTTTAAAAAACTTTTAATTCGAACTTAGTACCCATATAACGTAGTTTGGTACATTATATCAGTTAACTTATATGTTAAAGACTGTTACTCTTTCCTAAACACACACCCTAATTCAGGGCTTTTTTGCAGAGAAGTTCTCACGACATCTGATTATTCACATACCAAAGACTGCTTTTAAGGATAATATTCATGCAGGTGCGTTTGTTGGTGAGGTCAGTCACACTCCATATTGCTTTTCGAAGTAGATATAGTATATTTCTTGATAGTCTGTTGTACTCCCTCCGTACCTCAAAAGTTGATCCAATTGTTTTTGCTGTTTCAAGATTCAATGTTTGACTCAAATTTTCATAAAGATAAATAGTGAATTTTTTTTTTTTAAAAAAAATCTATTTAGAAACTCTGTATTTCAAATTATGATACGTATGTAAATTATTTAAGTTTACATGTCTAGATATTCCTAAATAAAATTATAGATTAAATACTGTGAAACAGCCAAAACAAATGGATCAATTAATGGGGTACGGAGGGAGTAGTAGATTGGTTAGAAAATATATTTGAAGGTTATGACTGTATACCCGCACCTTCAAATAATTGCATGTCATCCGTAGTCTCCACTGTCTTTCGAGCATAAAGAATGGTATCCATTCTAAAATATTTCTACTTTTGTACTTAGTTATGTGTAGAAACATTAGTGATCTAATGAATGATTTATCAGATATGCTCAAGAATAGCCACAGCAAGAGGCACGGACGAAAGATACGAGAAGCTGTTTGTGAAAAAGGATTCAAACTCCACTGATACGTGTGCAGCCCAACTATTCATTGACACTGCTGTCTACTCTAGGAACCGCTGCTTCCGTTTGGCTTTGTCATCTAAGGCAGGAAAGACCTCTATCCTTTTACCTACAAGGCGTTTCAAATGTAAAGACATGGTATGCTTATCCACTTTCTGAAAAAAAAATTACCACTAACATGTTACTTGCTACTGTTTTTCATTGAGCCTCAAAAAGATCAAATCCTTCTGGTGTTATATATGGAGCACATTCATATGTTGGATGTTTTTACTTTGTTCAATTATGCTTGAGCTTGGAGACTCGTAGCTTGAGCTTGTTTTTGCTGCTCCATTTGATTTTTATTGTGTTATCTGAAAAAACACACCAAAATAGAAGAATAGGCCAGAAGACTGGTCATGTTCACACTTAGATCTTTTAGAGTTTACTGTAATATTGCAGGTTTATTTTTTATTTTATTTTTTGGGTTGGTCAATGTTCAATTTAAGGAAAAGTATAGAACAATGTCGATTAGTGAGTCCTCTGTGCCCTTTATATTATCCCAAAGCTATGTCTGCAATGTTTTAACTGCCTATAAGTTCTAACAAGAGAAGCTGTTAATGCTGTAGAACAGTCCGAGGAAGACATGTTTATGACATCTCTGATCTGCAACATTGGAACTGATTGTCAGAAACTTTTAGTCTGTAAAATGGAGTTGGACTGCGCAAGGATGCTACACTTTGATACAGAGGTAGGTCAAAATGGGAATCTGCATTGTTTTCAGTCATTCTAGTTAAAATGAGGCATTTTCACCTACTTCTAAGTGCCCCCTAAACGCCTAAACCCAGTCAGCACATGCGCTGGAACTGTTTCCTCTAATGCACCAACTGTTTTATAGGTGGAAGTTGTTGAATTGTAAATGACTTTTCACGTACATCGGATCTTCCACAGATCAGGCGGTTTAGTGTATCAAATAATTATGCTTTCTAACTTTTATCTTTATGTTTTTGCTACAATTTCTTTTTGTATTCCCCTTTTCCCAAACAGATTCATCTTTTCAATTAATTATTAGAATACCACCCCCCCCCCTTTTTACTGAAACAACCCTCTTTCTCTCTTTTAATCTATCAAGCAATTTGACTACTTTATGGCTTCAGTGAGAGAGCTTCAATTCCTTGCTTTGATTCTATGAGGTGAGCTAATATCTGAAAATGTAATTTGTTTTTATGTTTGGAATTTTAAACTTTATAGGTTACAGGGAACATTGCAACGTTCAGCAGAACTCAATTTGCATCCAATTCTGTTCCGACAACTTACTTAATGGGAAAGTCACCATTCCCTGCTCTGGATGAATTCATAGTACATATAGCTACCATTGGAAGTGTTTCAGGTAGTATACAGTTATAATTATTCTTTAGTTGTTGCTCTGTTTTCTCTATTCTTATATTCAAGATCAACGAGAAGCCAAGTAGAAGTTTGTTCCCCGATGATGATATGTTTATCTTGGCTGTAAAGTGTAAACGCAGTACAATGACTTAATCTGACCTGTCACGTCAGATTGCTGCCTGGCCTCGTATTTTTGATGAATCTCGACCTGTATCTATGATTCTATCAACTTATTCATTAGCCATGCATCAGGGAAAATTCGAAGCTGGTACTGGTTTTCAGAGGATGGATTGATGGTCTACAGTATGTCAAGAAATAGATATTGCGAGCGAATTGGTAGACAGCATAAGAGCAATCATGGTAAGTCCTTCCCAGTTTTAACATCTTTTATTGATAAGTTCTTGTCTTGCACTTCTCTCTTTTTTATTTCATATACTGAAGTCATCCACCAGCATGTTTTTTGTAGCTAGTCATATGCAGCTTAGTATGTTTGCTTACACTAGCGTTAATGTAATTAGTGTTTGGAGATTGCATATGGGATACTCCACTCCACACTTCGTGTACTGATGTACTTAATTGCAGTCCCTGCCACTAATATGCACTTAATTTTTTTGCTTCAGTGATGTATGTTGTTCATCTACAAATGGCATCATATTATCAGAAATGTTACGATCCAGATTGTAAAGGTGCAACAATCATTGAACCTTCACAATTCACCCAATTGTCAAACTGCTCTTTGCATGTTAACTCTGACCAGTTGTCGCACATGGGTAGTAGGTTACAGATCTCCCTTGAGACAAGTCCCAGAAGATTGTATCCCTGAGTTGTTGCCTTCTTTCACTTCCCAACAGAAGCCTGCTGGAGGAGAGTTGACGACAAGTCATACGGGATACCAGCTTCTCGACAATAATGAGGCAGTGTTTACTGAAAACAACGGAAGCGATGGAGGCAGCTCTGCTGAAGATGCTTGGTGGCTCGAAGCTGTGAAACTTGCAGATATAATTGAAAGTGAAGGCACTGAAGATGCACCCGAGAGCCAACAAGAGAAGTTAGCACCTGAAGTGCAGGTTTGCTGATATTCATACTTCAGACGGACATTGGATGTTGTTATGTTTATGTACTGCTTCCCATGAGCAAACATGTAGTCATCTCCACATAACCTTATCAACTTCCTTGTTGTATTGCTAGGATATCGGTGACGAGGATGATGACTGGTGGATGGCTGTGGAAAGAGTTGCGTCGCAGGTCGAAGTTGAACTCATGCATGTCCAGAGTTGATTCAGGTAGAGTAAACTAGCTTTTACTGCAAGCGGAAGATGGCTAACGTTTTGTTGCTACACTGTCTTATCAAATGTGTATATATATGCTCAATCATGTCATGTAGCTCTAATTTTACCCGATCAGTGTTAAGTCAGTTGAGTTATGCAACTGCTGTCAAGAACTTCACAATTCTCTTGTTCGACAATTGAATAATTATTCATAAAATACTAATTGTTGTGGGAGAATGTCAGATGAGATTGTTGATAACATGGGTAGGGGTGTCAATTAGATGGGTCAGGTTGGGTCATTCGGGTTTCGGGTTGTTTCGGGTCGAGCTATTTTCGGGTCAGGTCGGGTTCGGGTTATTCAGGTTCAGGTCACCATCGGGTTGAGTTTACTTCGGGTCAAGTTGGGTTCGGGTTCAGGTCATTCGGGTTATTTCAGTCTTGGGTTCAGGCCAGGTTTCTTCGGGTCAAATTTCGGGTTTATTTGGATCCAAGTTCAGGTTTCTTCTGGTCCAAGTTCGAGTTTCTATGGGTTCAGGTTCGAGTTTCGTCAATCCAAGTTCAAGTAGCTGAAAATTTTAAATTAAACTTTCATTCTTTATATTTATATTCTTTATAAATAATACTACGTATTTTATATTCATATATACAATAATGATATACTAAAAAATTTATTCACACATTTTCCTCTCCCCTTTTCGTTAGAGTTTAAAATAAAATATATTTTGCGGAGTCGTTCTAACAAAATTGAAGAGAAATTAAACATTATTCTAACAAAATTGAAAATTAAATATTTCTCCAACAATTTTGAAAATTGGACATTCTTCCAATAAAATTGTAGATTACTTCCTCCAAAAAAATTGAAAATTGGATATTGCTCCAACAAAATTGGAGATTGGATATTGTTCCAAAAGTTTAGAAATATTGACGTTATTTACTACTATTTTCTTGTTTTAGAGTTTAGATAATGAATGATAGTAGTTTATTTTGTTATGATGATAATAGTAACTTTATAATGCATTAGATGATTATGTTTTGTTATGATGATAGTTTATTTCGGGTTCCTTAGGGTTCGAATTCGGGTTAATCGGGTTTGAGATTCGGGGTCAGGTCGGGTTCGGGTCGTTTTGGGTTGAGCTGGTTTCGGATCAGGCCAGGTTCGGGTTACTGGTTCATTCGAGTTGAGTTGTTTTCGGGTCGGGTCAGGTCAGGTTTAGGGTCGTTGACTTTTTTTGTCAGGTCGGGTTAATCAGGGCGGGTCAGCTTTTGACACCCCTAAACATGGGTGAAATAATTGGTAGATTGTAAAGTTGAGGGGCTTAATTGAGCATAAAATGATTACTGGTTTCGTTTTGGTATTTCCTTCCATTCTTCTCTCACTTTCAGTTTCAGTTATCGCGTCCACTTTCTCTCATCTTCTACCAAAATTCTTTCTTTTTCTCGTTCATTGCTTCCGGCAGCCATGAACAATCCAGTTCTGATCACCGCCGGTGACCTAATCTCGATCCTCTCTCACAAATCCCTAATCGACCACTTCCATGCTTCTCTCCCCAACCTCAGCCCCTCCATCCACACCCCACTCCGCCAAAACTACGCCGTTTCACCTTCTTCATCGCTCCTCCTCATGCCATCCTGGTCCTCCTCCGCTTCCCTCCCATTCCTCGGCGTGAAGCTCGTCACCCACTTCCCCAACAACTCCTCCCTCAACTTGCCTGGCGTTCAGGCTACATACGCCCTCTTCAGCTCCGCCACCGGCCAACCTCTCGCCTCCATCGACGCCACCCTCCTCACCCTCTTCCGCACCGCTGCCATCTCCGGCTTGGCCTCCAAACTCCTCTCTAGACCCGACAGCCACACCTTGGTCATGATCGGCGCCGGAAATCTGGCGCCGCATCTCATCCGAGCCCATTTCGCGGCGAGACCTTCCTTGCGCAGAGTGTTCATCTGGAACCGGAACCCTAAAAAAGCCGCCGATCTGGCGGAGAATCTCCGGAAATGTAGCGACTTCGAGGGGCTCTGTTTGGAGAGCAAGGAGTGTCTGGATGAAGTGATCGGATTAGGGGATATCGTGACCTGCGCGACGAATTCGGAGACGGCGATTGTAAGAGGCGAGAGGCTGAAGGTGGGGGCGCATTTGGATTTGGTCGGGTCGTTCACGCAGGCGATGAAAGAGTGTGACGACGAGGCGATCAGGAGAGGGCGGGTTTGGGTGGATAATGAGGCGGCGACGGCGGAGGCAGGTGAATTGGTGGGGGCGTTCGAGAGAGGGGTGATTGGGAAGGAGGAGATTCAGGGGGATTTGGTGGATTTGATCAGTGGAGACGGAATTGGGAGGAAACGTAATGAAGAAGAGATTACGGTGTTCAAGTCTGTTGGTTCTGCTGCTGTTGATCTGCTGGCTGCACAGTTTGTGTATCAAACTTACATGGCACAAAAATGATGCAATCCACTATGGTGCCTACTGGAGTGAGGTATATAAACGCATCTTTGTCATTGGTGTTTAATGGAAGTCTGGTTGTTAATTATCCCTCAGCCTGAGTTGTGTTGGTTCTTCTATTTCATAAATAATTTGAGCAACCTTCCTCTGGAACTCCAGCTGCTCATACCTCTCATCTCCATAACCCCTCCTCTTTCTGTTGCTTTCTGATAATTTGAGATCCTTGTTGTGATGAAACGACGATTACCATATAATGAACCCTTTTCGGATTACGTTATGAGAGAATGTGTCTTTGAATGTCTAAACCGTATGCGTAGCCAACAGACCTCTGGTGATATGTCAATGAAGATCACCAATCTGGATGGAGCTAGCAACCGAATCTCAGGGGCCTTGATGATGAAGAATACACTCTTGATGATAATTTTTGGAGAATTTGGTGAAATATCAGTTCGTTAGAAGAGAAATAGGGGAAAATGGTTGATTTCATGGTTTGTTGATTAAATTTTGATGAAAAAATGGATGAACACTCCTTAATATGTACTATTTGTAAATTTGAAAACCAACTTGTGATTGATGCCCAAATGTACTACTCCCGCCATCTCATAAAGTTTGAATAGCTCATTTTTGTTGTTTTTCAATATTTAATTTATGATTTTTTTAATCAGGGGTTTATTTTATTAATATGAGAATATGACAAAATAAGCCATGAACATAGAGCCACTAAGAAGATCTACCCAATCCTCCTCTAAAGACTAATCTAAAAAACATATAGTTTAAACATAAAATTGCTCGTAATACCAAGAGAGAGTCTTTGGTAGCCATTTGATTTGCCTAAGAAGGCTCAAAAGCACTATAATAGACACGACGGATAACATGTTTGAATCTGGCACCTGATACCCCTGATATGTTCTATACGAGCAAAATGATATCGGCTCATTACGGCAGTGCGCTAGTAATGAGTACCCAAAGCAAACCTGTTTGATAATAGAAGAAATTCCTAGGTATCTACTCACATAACAAACGGGTAGTCTAGCCAATATAGAAAAACTTAACTAGTAGTTGTAAGCAATACAAGAATAGCCGAATAGACTTTACCCAGCTGTCCGCGTTTCCAAAGCCTCATGGTCATTGATGAAGAATGGACCTGGCAAACCGGAAACAACCAGTGATAGGATGACGTCGGGCCAAGGGTGGCGAAACCAGAAGTTCATACATAAACCGTGTTGCCTCTGCCATCAAGGTTTCCTCCTCTCCATGAGATAGTTGGAGACCAGCCATGTTATTTCCAAGGTCTTCCATGGTAGAACTTGTTGGACAAGAAAACTTGGAGGAGAAGAAAAGTTGAGAGAAGCGAAAAGATGGTGATTTGGGAGAGGGAAAACACTATTTTGAGGAATCAGATGAAGAAAAGGTAGAAAACTGAATCAAATTAAGTTTCTCCTCGTGAACAATGATGGAAACAGAAAAGAGAACACATGCATAGAGAGAAGATGGCTCTAAATCAAAGGGGTGATACCACCGTCGATGCGGTGGCTCAAAGAGGCAGATAGCGTTGCCGACAACGATGAAAACGGACAACGATGGCGGCGGCAAAGGCTTCTAGCAAAAACTATATCAACAGAAAGGTAAAGAGAAGGGAATTAGGATGGTAGGTTTAGGATTAAATCAAGAGAATAATTGAAAGGAGAAGAAGAAAATTGAAGTTGCGAGAGAGGGAGGGGGAGCGGGTGTGGCTAGAGTTTGTTAACTTTAATTTATAATTTTCTTTCATGATGTTTAGACATATAAAGATAAATAATTCATATGAGTGTCATTAAAGCTATTTTTTTATTTGAATTGTTTTAACTATTATTTTAGCTATTGTTTTAGTCAAACATTGAAATTTGAATAAAAGTCAGTTTTTTAAAAAAAATATTTTCAGTTCTAACAAATACTCTGTTATGCCCGCAAAAAAATCACTTTTTAGTGTATTTAATATATATTTAATATATGATGTTTATCCTTTATTATTCTGACATATAACGATAAATAGTGTACTTTATATATAAATGATAATAGACGCATTTAGTTTTTTAAATACTGAGTTTTGTGGATTAAATACTGATTTTGAAGACTTTTTTAAGTTTACTGGTATGAAAAGAAGAAAAAAAATAAAATAAAGAGAAATCTTTTATACTGATAAGCATTTGGGCTTAAATATGGCCTTCTAAAATCCAAGCCTATGGGTTTAACAAATCCAATAACCGAAAATTTGGGACGAAACGACGACGCTGCAAATCCTATGGGAAATTACGATCCGCGATCAATCATCTTTTCCAGCACTGATAGACAGAGTAGCTGGTCCAACTTCCAAAAACACAAGCTCCGAAGAAGCTGAGATCGGATTCAGTAAATCGGCGGCAAAGAAAGATGTTCTTGAGAATGATTTCTCGGCCATTGATGGCCAAGATGAAGCAGACAACTGGAATAGTTGGATTGGATGTGGTTCCCAATGCGAGGGAGGTTTTGATCGATCTCTACTCCAAAACCCTAAACGAGATTCAGGCTGTTCCTGAGGATGAAGGTTACAGGAAGGCTGTTGAGTGCTTTACGCGCCACCGTCTTAATGTGTGCAAAGAGGAGGAGGATTGGGAAATGATTGAGAAGCGCCTTGGTTGCGGCCAGGTTGAGGAACTCATTGAGGAGGCTCGTGATGAGCTTACGCTTATCGCCAAAATGATCGGTCAGTTTTTACTTCATGTCTTTCTTTATTTTTCCTGTTTGTTTCATTAAAGCGATGGTAAATTGAACACCCGATCAAGTTAACGCGAAAGTTGACTCACAATACCCAGTGTAAGAGGAAGCGCCTTTTGTTCAGGCCTTTTTCACTAGTTTAGTTACTACTTTTCATGAAGCTCGTAAATCTTGACTGGGATCTTACTCCCTTTCAAGTGGAGTAATTTTTGGGGCTTATGAGAACGTTTTGTTATCAGCACATGTTGTCTGGTAATTCTGTTGATATTCTCTTGTTGGAGTGGGTATTCACTTGCAACGAAGTCCCGCCAAGCGGGGAAGAGATCAGTGCATACAAGTGAACTGAAATTGTTGGGCCAATTGTTGCAGCCGATCTGTTGTCTGCCATTTCTTCGAAGCTCTGCAGATATTGACCTATATTCTGCCACCTTCTCACGCTCAGACAAAATTACTTATCATCATGTATGTTTCCCCTTTATGACATCTATTTGATATATAATTTTCGCTTTGCAGAATGGGATCCATGGGGTGTTCCTGATGACTATGAGTGTGAAGTTATAGAAGATGATACTCCGATTCCAAAGCATGTTCCTCAACACAAACCTATTGCTCTTCCTGAGGAGTTCTATGACACCCTTGAAGCTGTCTCGACGAAGGAATCACCTGAAGCATCTGCCAGCTGAATCACTGACTGAAGGTCTCAGCCACAGTAAATTGAGCAACACAGTGCTGTTATCTGTGTTGAACTGAACCCGGTGGTTCTTCATTCTCCCCTAATTGACGTGTTTATTTTAGCTGTTTTTGTTGTACTGCGTGCACCTGGTTGCTTGATTAAAGTGGTCTCTATGATAAAATGTTTGAATTCTGAAAATAATGCAAGATGACTCATTTTACAGGAGTTTCAATTTCGTACCTGGTATGTTGGTCAGGTCGGAAAATGATAGCTGGTAGTTACTGACGATCTAGATATAGAATTATTAATAGGGATTCACAAGTGGAGCAATTTTCGCACTGTGGTGATTGCATTAAATGGCTGAAATTGCATTTTTGTTTCTTGCAAGAAGCATGCTGATGCTTGCTCTGGCTACAAACTTCCTCAAAGTTGTCTGCCTGCTTACAAAATGGAAGCATCTCAAATTCTGATGAATCAGGTAGTAGCTTCCAAGTTGGGTCTTAAAGAATTTTGTAGTACCATTTAGCAACCTTCCTCTGGAACTGCAGCTGCTCATACCTCTTATTTCCATAACCTCCTCTCTCTGTTGCTTTCTGATAATTTGAGACGTGTGTAATCACAACTATGTTTTGCAGTGACATTAAAATATGGGTAATGCTTGTTTGGAAGTAGTCCCTCCGGTGAAGAATCAGTCGTTCATTAGATATGCACGGTAATTTTGGCATGTCTCTTCTTTCAAACAAGTAAAATTTGTCATCTGCTTTCTTTTCTTCCATTTGTTGTTAATTACTGAAATTGAAGTAGCAGAGCCATGCAATAAGTAAACTAGGCTCGTAGTAAATGTCAAAGCATGCATTAGCAGGTCAACACTAACGCTCTCCCCTACTAAGAACAAAATAATTTAAGTCAAGAGAGAGCAAACACACTCATCATTTCTCTTCCTTTTCTGTGGCCCTTGGTATGATGAAACCACAGTTACCATATAATGTACCCTTTTCAGATCATGTCATGAGAGAATGTGCCTCTGAATGTCTAAATCTGGTGGTATGTCAAGGAAGATCACCAAATCTGGAGGTAGCAACCCAATCTCAAGGGCCTATAACAAAGACATCCATTCCACTTTAACTACAAATAACAAAAAACCCTAGTGCATTTCTCCTGCTTCAGCCCCCTAACTCCAACGCCTAAGTCGTATAGCAGATAGTAATTGTACCTTACACCACTCACCATCAAGTCCTTTTGCTGCCGAGAATTTAGAAGAGAGAGGCAGTGTTTTATTAACACATGGATAGCACAATCTGCTAGGTAGAAGTATAATAGATACGTTTCCCATAGTCAATATATCAGTGATTGCAGACTAGTTACAAGAATGTTTCCATTTATTCATTTCAAATGCTCCTCCTATTTGTATACTTATAAGTGTAAAAGACCTTTTCAAAACTAACGTGATTTTTTGCTCATCAGTGTTGGCATCAACACCTTTTAACCACAAGCCCGCTAGGATATTAAAACCGATTGTCAAAGCAAAAAATGCCAAAATTTATGAGTAAGATGTTAAAACCTTTTCTGCCATCTGATGGCACTGGACAAGAGATGAACCGTAGGGTCAACCAACTAAGACTGATAGGACATCAAAAACAGTAAGTTCAAACATAAACAATCAAGTGGAATCTCCAAAAAGGCAACCTGTTTGTATGCTAGCATGACAGACCAGATGTGTACTAGGTATTGGAATCTCGAGAATGATAAGCAAGCTTCTATAGCCTTTGTCTAGAGCCTGTTGGATTTGAACTCCCCTAAGCCATTGAACCTAGTAAGGGATCTCAATGTGGTCCGAAAGAATTAGCTGCCATCTAGTATCTGAAGGTGAAATTCATGACAGAAACTCATGTCTTTGCCTCTCTAGTATCTGCACTAATTATTTCTTTAGCTGTAATGTAGTCCTTGATTTTGACTTTCACTTTGTTGAGAATGTTTTGTTATCAGAACCTGTTGTCTAGTAATTCCGTTGATATTCTGTTGTTGGAATTTGGGCTACTCTCATGAGTGTCATATTTTCTGGATCCTACTTTTAAGGTAAGAAATGTTCCAAGCACCCTTCAAAGGGATCTCTTAAAGTATTCGTTGGGTACCTTCCTGCAAGAAATGACTGGATTGAAAGTGCTCTGGACATGGAGTCGGTAAATGAAGCGATTTATATTTTGTATGGCGTTCTGAAAGGCCCATCCTCTGCTCCCACTGCTGGTTGTCTTATCGACCTTCTTCCTCATTTTCCGGTCCAGCTCAATGATCTATGGGAGAATTTGAAACCATTTTTGGAGACCATTACAACAGCCAAAGCCGCAGAATTCATCCTGAATTTTTCATCCGCATCACCGTTTTTGCCAGCTTGCCCTAAGACGATGCTTCGAGATATGGACAAGGAAGCCCAGTTTCCCATCAATAGCATGTGTGCCTTGTGCACAAAACTCAAAGACCCTTCAGTCTCCGATACTGCTTTGTGGGTGAAAAAACATGCAAGGTCGCAGCTTTCCTTTCTTCTTTCCTTGCATGGGCTAGGTGGGGAAAAGTTTAAGGCTTTCAATTGCGGCGCTGGCAATGATACGTGCGCGGAAGAAGGTCTCGAGAAGGTGCAGTTGAATGTGATTTTGGAGAATCAACCAGACCTTTCTGGAGACCTTCTTCCGCGCACGTATCATTGCCAGCGCCGCAATTGAAAGCCTTAAACTTTTCCCCACCTAGCCCATGCAAGGAAAGAAGAAAGGAAAGCTGCGACCTTGCATGTTTTTTCACCCACAAAGCAGTATCGGAGACTGAAGGGTCTTTGAGTTTTGTGCACAAGGCACACATGCTATCGATGGGAAACTGGGCTTCCTTGTCCATATCTCGAAGCATCGTCTTAGGGCAAGCTGGCAAAAACGGTGATGCGGATGAAAAATTCAGGATGAATTCTGCGGCTTTGGCTGTTGTAATGGTCTCCAAAAATGGTTTCAAATTCTCCCATAGATCATTGAGCTGGACCGGAAAATGGGGAAGAAGGTCGATAAGACAACCAGCAGTGGGAGCAGAGGATGGGCCTTTCAGAACGCCATACAAAATATAAATCGCTTCATTTACCGACTCCATGTCCAGAGCACTTTCAATCCAGTCATTTCTTGCAGGCAGGTACCCAACAGATACTTTAAGAGATCCTAAACATTGTAGAGATTAGCTCAAAAGAGAGTTTCTGATAAATGTAAGGAAGAGAGTTAGTTTGAGTTGTGTACAGAGGTTGAGATTACTTTCAATTGTTATAGATATAGCAACAAAACGAGAACCAAACAGTGGATGTGGTCATTAATGAGATCAGTTATAGTCTTCTGGGGAAGGAAGTCCAAGAGAATTTCCTTTAAGTAGGCATTTTTTAACTGTTCTGGTTTGGCATTTTTTATCTGTTCTGGTCATGGTTAAAAAAAACGAACCGCTCATTGAACCGTAAAGTTAGTGGTTCAAGGTTTAATCGGTCGAATCGGTTGAACCAGTGGTTGGATCGTTACTTTTATATTATTATAAATTATTAATAAAGTACCCATCTCATAGAACTGCAACAAAATAATTTATATAATAATGCATATTTTTAAGAATCAATAAGAACTATTATTATTTACTTAAAAGATGAAATGTTAAAGTAATAATTGTAAAGAATATAATAGTTTATTTGTACAAAAAAATAAAACTTTGTGGATGATTTAGAGTTAAGTAGATAAAACCCTAATATTGACTATCACTCCTCAATTAAATTTGAGTTTGTTTTTTTAAATAAATAAATAAATTTGAATTTTTTCACCTCATTTTGGTTGAAACGCCGGTTCATTGGTTTTCGATTTAAATGGTTTTGACCGGTTTTAACCATTGTTGTGCAAAACCAATAACCGGACCGGACATGCAAACCGGTCCGGTCCGGTTCTTTTAACTATGGTTCTGGTTTGGCCAAGCGGGAAGAAATCAATACAAGTGAACTAAAATTGTTAGGCCAATTGTTGCAGCTGGTTTTTTGTAGGCCATTTCATTGAAGCTCCCATCTTCTGACGTTGTCAGACAATTACTTATCATGTATGTTTCCATTAATGAAAAAACTACTCATCCTGAATATTTAAGCCATGTTAATCATCAACTAAGTGATATTTCACTCATTAATTCAAATGACTCAGCTACAAGGTAATATGGAAGGCCAAGGGTAATTAGTGATAAATAACATTGATCGTATGTTTACCCTAATTGGTCCGGTCACTTTACAGGAACAATCCTTTACATTATGGGGTTTCAAACATTGGGGGTGTGGAGAAATTAAATCACCGATTTTTTCGGCAAAATCACCGACGAAATTCTTCACTCCCACTTTCGGCCCTTCAAACCATCACCACCAGGACGCAAAACAGAAACTGTATCAGGGAACCCACCCCCACTCCTCTCCTCCTTGCTTGGCTGCTGACCAGAAAGAGGAGAATCATCAATTCAGCCCTCCGTCTTCCCCGCCACTCCTCCTCTCTGTTTGCCGGAATCCGTCTCGGTTCGGGCTGACACTGCGTTGGCTCTTCCGGATGTCAATTCGGAGGCCGGAGAAGGATCAGCGTGTCGTTCGCAGCCGTCAAACCGGTGTACGGTCTGCAGGAGGTGGGTCGGGTTGACCGGGTTCAGGTGCCGGTGCAGGATCACGTTCTGCGGAAACTACAGGTACCCGGAGAAGCACGGTTGCGACTTCGATTTCAAGAGGATCGGCCAGAGGAGATTGCGAGGGCTAATCCGGTGGTCAAGGCGGAGAAACTCCGGGGGTGAGATCCCAATTTCTTTTTGAGATCGTTTGTCGACGTCGGGTGGCCGTGATTCACGATCCTTTTTTTCACGATTCACACCTCCCCTTATTCACAGGAGGTCCGAATTTGGGGAGGTGAGAATCGAAAAGTTCACCGGATTTTCGGAGGTGAATTTAAATTCACCTCCGAAATACAATGTTTGAACCCCTATTAAATATCAATGTGGTAACAGTCACGGTGATATCAGTATTGAAGGAAAAAGGTTAGTGTATGGTCGTTTATTTATTTTTTCACTAATTTCCTTAAACTTTTGTAAACTTCTTATGAAATTATTATTATTATTATTATTATTATTATTATTATTTTCCACTCAAATTTATCACATTAAAATTCCAAAAAATGCCCAAAAATGCATAACGAATTTGGGCCTATTCTTTCATCACACATTTCTTATACAGATGCTTTCTTCACTTTTTATCAAATCAACATTTTTACCTTTTACACATTTCAAATCTCATTAAAAAATTGCAAATTATATACATTATCTGTATAACAATTATAAACTTGATGAATAATAAATAGGATCTTTGTAGGGTGTGGTAGGGTGTAACTTAAAGGTATGAGCTCATGTCTTCTTTTGTTTTTTGTTTTTGTTTTTTTAATAAGATAACTAAATTCTAACTTATTATTATATTATATTATATTATATTATATTATATTATATTATATTATATTATATTATATTTAAATTCCCACTTTTTTAAGTTATTTTTTATTTGTCTTTTAATTATATATCGATAAATTATATATTATATAAATTTTGATCACTTACAATTAATCCTATCATAAGGTCAAATGTTTCCTTTTTCTTTATCTTATTTATTTATTTATTTGTTCTTTTTTTAAACCTGTAGTATTATAGATTTTGCTTTTAAATTTGTTAAAAAATAATTCATTATTTAAGTTTTCATTTTCATTCTTTTTGCACATTACATTATATTATATTATACGGAGTATTATATTATATAAAAATACATTATATTATATTATATAACTATACATTGATTAATTAACTATCTAACATTTGGAAATTTTGATAAACAGTAATTTGAGTTTTATGTATTATGTGGCCTGATGTAGAATATGACCCGCGGGCTTGGATTTTGGAAGTGGAAGTATTTTTTTCCTTTTAAATTTTGGACTTTTCTAGGCTTTCTACCTCTATGTATTTGATTTTTTCTCTTGCTCTTCCAAATAAATAAATTATTAATTTGTATTAAACAATTAGAAACTATGCTAACGGTCATGAACAAAAATTGTGAGTTTTTTGTTCTGTAGTTAAAAGAGTATGAATTTACTTTTACTTTCTTTCATACATTGGTCCCAAATGTTTTTAATGATTTTCACATTTCAGTATTTTTTTTCATTTTAACATTTTATGAAAAGGTAGTTCACTTCTTACTTCTATTAATGTTTTTTTGTACATCACCCTAAATGTTCCTAATCTTCCAATTTGGAAATTTTAGCATTTTGTTTTTCTTATCTTTGTTTGTTTGTTTATTTACTCTCTTTTTTTTCGTTGAGAGTATAACTCTTTCTTACCTCTTATTTCTATTATATAACAATACATTTAAAATTTGATGTGACATGATGGATAGTAAAATAAGGCTATGTTCTTTCACAATAATTTTTTATTTCGGAAAAGTCAAATTAATCTTTTACACCATCTTATTAAACTTCAGATTTTCTTTCAAATTTATTTTCAATTCTTACTAATGGTGTGTTATTTAAGAAAAGAAACTATCAAAAACCTATAAAAAAATTAATCACTTCAACATTTCCCTCTAAATTTGTTCTCACAATTATCAAATCAAAATTCAAATACATCTCATTTTTCTCCAACATGTGGTGGCTTACACAACATAAAAGAACACACCCTCGGTTATTTTTTTAGATGTAATGTGATGAAAATACTCTCTTAGTCTCAAGTGTGTTGTCGTAACATTATAATATATTTATTCAAGACGAAATGGCTTTTTCCACTTTTGTTTTATATAACTCCACTTTTACCTTTACAAGTGTACTGACTCAAAGAGTCTAGGAGATGGGTTTGGAGGGGTGAAAATGCGTTTGGAATGGAGTAATAATGGAAATTTATATAAAATAAGTTAATGACCAAAGGCAATCTTAATCTATACAAAAAACTGAAAGTGACAACCTATTTAAGACGAATGAAGTAACAATCTTAACCTATTTTTTTTACACAAAAAAACACGTTTTCCCTTGTTTGTGTTTTTGCTTTTAGTTGTAGAGTAACTTATATAGTTACATGTACCCTTTATTTTTATGATTTTTGCACAATGGTCAAATCTTTAATTTTTACACACAAAAAAAAACATGTTTTCCCATGTTTGTGTGTTTACTTTTAGTTGCAAAATAACTTACATGAACCCCTTAATTTTTATGATGTTTGCACATTGGTTCCTCTATCTTTAATTTTTACACAAAAAAATGCTTTCCCATGTGGCCATGTTTGTATTTTTACTTTTAGTTGTAGAATAACTTACATGTATGTACCCCTTTATTTTTATGATTTTTGCACATTGGTTCCTCAATCTTTAAATTTTATACAAAAAAACAAGATTTCCCATGTTTTGTACATTCTCCTGTGCACAACTTTTCTTCTAACTCTTTATTTTTATGATGTGTGCATATTAACCTAAGATGTTTTTAGCTGAATATAATGAGCAGTTATTCTACTTCTTTAAACGTTAAAAAACTCTCCCCAATATTTGCGTGTACAACTTTTCAAGAACCCTACTATATTTTGTTAAAATTTTGCAAACATACCCGACTTTTCCAATTTTCTTAATTGCGTAAAGAGTCATTTTCCTTTATAATGTTCACATATAAACCTTAAATACTTAACATGAGAATATTTAGGTTCAATCTTACTTTTCTGCCCCATACACCTAAATAAACGTGAAAAGATTGTATCAATCGATACAGTAAACCTTGAAAATTTCAAATAGTTCTCACAGAATGTGTCGTGTTGCAGAAATCAAGATGTAGAATTAATATTATTCCTTTTATAATATTCTATTTTACATCAATTATCACATGAAAATTTTGTACTAATTTTTACCATCGCTTTTTTCACTCTAGACATGGGAGAAAATGTATTCTGAATTCCAAAAACTTTCATTCACCATTTTGATTTTTTCTTTTTTTTTTAATTGTTACGCCACAGAGCACGAGTTCGAAAATTAAACTATTTTTACAAAATTTGATCCACCAAACATACCTTTGCTAATTTTATGTTACTGATGACATTTTAGTTTTAAGGACTTTGGTGATGACGTTGTAATGTTTGAATTGTGTCATGTTTCCTCTTCTTTTTCTTCAGCAGAGTATCATGAATGGTTGTTCATGATGAATGATGACTGCAATTGGAGTTCCTAGAGCTCAAAGCTAAGAGGGCACACCGCTTCATATGTATATGTGTAGTTATTAATATGCGTGTGTTGTTCAAGTTGTAGATTGTATGTAATTTCGTAATTGACAATCATTCAATTTCGGATCTTCAAAAATAAATGAATGACGAAAAATGTTTATGTTTATGTTTTTTATGTTTAGTTGGTGTAGTAAGTAGTTTATCTCAACATTTGTATGCTTTTTTATCGGATTTGTTAATATTGTATAAACTATTTGTCGGTTTTTAAGTTATATTAAAAATAGCGAAATACGGCTTGTAGGTGGGAATGTACACTAGTTTTTTTAAAAGTCCACGTTTTAATCCTCCCAAGTCAATTTGTTATCATAAAAAATCAAGTAATGAGCATTACTTAAAATAATCTTTTATCAAAAAAATAAAATATTGTTCACCAGTACTTGAAATAAGTTTTTTTTTAAAGAAAACAATATGTATAAACATACGATATTTATTTCTTCTATTTTATTTGGAATTTTAAGTTCCTTAATTTTTACTCATTCTGTCTTAGCAAAACTCAAACGTTTCCCTTTTTGGTCTGTCTTAACAGAATTGATACGTTTTTTTTAAAAAGAAAGCTTTTATCACAAACTTTACCTCATTATTCTTCTCTTTCATTCCCATTAAAAAATCACCATATTATCTATTATTCTCCTGAATTATGTTGACTCGCTCACTTTCGCCCTTGAACTATAATGTGCTCTAACTCAGTCAATGAACTATGTAATGTCCAACACTTTAGTCACCCAACTCAGTAACTTGCCTCCTATTAGATTAACGGTGTTCAAACTATTAACGGTTTAGTGCCCTATTCATATAAATTCAAAATTTTAGGACATTCTATAACAAAAAATATATCAAAATGGGTTAATTTGAAAAATTGGAAGGAAATGAAGGGCTGGGGCAGAATTCAGCTTCAACAACACCATCGCCGTCCGGAGACGGTCATCGAGCTTTGTCCCACAAAAACTAAAACCCGAAATTGAAACGCTGAAAACCATAGCAGCTCCAGCAACTGAGGCGGTGAAGTGCTTCGGACGGAAGAAGACGGTCATCAGCCACTGCAAGCGCGGCCGCGGCCTGATCAAGATCAACGGCTACCCGATCGAGCTTGTCCAGTTGGAGATACTCTGCGCTAAGGTCTTGGAGCCGTTCTTGCTTCTTGGAAGACATCGCGTTGTTGAAGTCGACATGAGGATCCGGGCGGTGGTTACACCTCGCAGATCTACGCTATCCGGCAGAGCATCTCTAAAGCCCTCATTGTGTTCTACTAGAAGTACGTACGTTGATGAGCAAAAGGAGATTAGTGGTGAGAGGGACAATTAGGGATGACGACAGACACATTGAAGGATTTTTTTACAGAGAACCATCTGATGGGGGAGAGAATAGAGCAAGTGAGAGAGAGAGAGAGAGTAGGGTCAATGGTGATGGTGACCGAGTGAGAGCGAGAGCTAAGATCCGTGGAGGAGGAGGTTGCTCACGACGGTGATGACAAGGCATAGAAGATCTATGGCGGTTGCTGGTTGGTTTATCAAAAGTCCTTGTGAAGGATTGTGCCGAGACTCCAAGGAGAGAGAGCAACCAAGGCTATAAGCTAAACAATATATGAGAAATTAAATCAGATTAAAAGTTGAACACTAATTGTTCGTTCGAAGCTGTTGGAAAAAAGGGATACCGGTGAGCCTGGCAGAGCTGAGAATTGTTTTGGTGGAGAGGATTAATCTGAAATTTTAACAAGTTTGGGGTACATGAATATGATTCTTGTCCTTGACGGACGAAACTGGCATTTTCAGCTAAGGTCAACAAACACAGATGTGGTCAAAGGACTAAAATGCTTAACGGATTGTAGTTGAGGGGCTCAGTCAGATCAAATTATAATTGAGGGACTAAAGTAATTGAGTCGACATAGTTTATGAGAGTAATAGGTAATATCCCCTAGACAACAACATTACGTTATCTTTATAACAAAGTAATTGAGTAATTGAGTCAACTACTTTTATGCGATTTGCTTACTTTACGTTATTATCCCATAGTCAACAATATTTCGATCTTTCGTGCCTCAAATGTATCACATTTCTTTAAGACGGAGGATGATTTTTCTTCGCCATGAATTATGCATCTTTGGATTAAATTACGTCGGATATACCTAAAGCTTATCTCTCGTTGAATATATACGAACTAAAATTTGTTGCAAAAATAGTTTTAAAACATGATAATGTTGCAAAATTATAAATGAACTATACGTAATCGTTAACTTCGTTAAAATCTAGCAAAATACTGGAAAAATGCTCAAGTTGACATTTTCTAATTTTGAAAGTCGACTCCCTAAGTTTAGGATTAAATCTTTTAAGTCATTATTCTTACTCGTAATATCATATTTTTAAATAATTGTACCATTTTTATTATTAATTTTATGTTTTAGTTTAGAAGAATAAATTTTTTAAAACTATACAAATGAATAAAAATACGATTACCAAGATATATTTACGTAAATTTATCTACTCAGTCCATTCCTAAAAAATTGGTGTTTTTTCCGATGCTGTGGGGACTCAAATTTTCACCATAAATAAATTATTAAAAAAATAAAAAATATATTCATAAACTAGAAATATTGAACTGTATTTTTCATATAAATTATTTGACTTCATATATTTTAAAAAAATCTTATATTAAACGCTGAAAAAGAATTGTACCAATTTTTTAAGAATAGAGATAGTATATTTTATTATTAAAATTAATAGTATGTTGTTGTCAACAATTTACAAATAATCTTCAAAAATATAAATATCTCAAGTTTCTCCAATTCACTCTACCTATCATCAATTAACGAAATTTTTAATGGAAGTATAGATTACCTATCATCAATTAACGAAATTTTTAATGGAAGTATAGATTTACAACAAGATCATACTTTAAAAACATTTGTGCAACACACTTTTATTCATATATAGATTTAACAAATTTTTGTCCGGTAGGTATAGATTTACAATGAGAGGTATAATTCAAGTATATGTTAAGCAATTTATCCTAAAAGGTTGCTATCCACAAAACATCGGTGCCATAAAATGTTCAAGTTCAAAAATCATTCCGTTGAACCCATCAGTTTACAAGACTCCAAAAAGGGAAACCGGAAATATTGTAGCCCGAAGATCTAAAATCAGACCGAGACTTCGCATAATAAAGAGAGCCTTTCTCACCATTCACTACAATAGTTCATAATCACAGCAAGAACAGATGAACAGCGCTACAACAATGAAGCCCAAAATCAGGCAGGTAACAATGAATCAGATTCTACATCGTGTTGTAATTTGCTACTTCAATCTTGTGCCAATGCTTTTCGGATAAGCCCATAATCTAGAGACTGACCCTTCATCTGATTCACTATCACTGTCAGATGACGTCCCTGGTACATCATCATCCAATATATAGTTGGCAACCTGGAAATTTATGTAGTTCTTGAATGTACATTTGTAGGATTTAAAAATAAAAAATAAACAAACGCCCAATTATACACAAGGTCGATGTATTTCAATACAGTTACACTTACACATATACCAGAAAGAAATCTTCTTTTCCAATTAGAATGAGACTTGATCTAGAAAAATTAGGAGGCTAGATCAAGGGGGCAGTGATCACGCCAAAATTACTTATGCGTCAAGTTCTAAGCTAACAAAAATAATCAAAGTAAAAGTACATCATACTTCCAAAACCAAGAGGCTTGTTACTAGTAAACATCTAACAGCTCGAAAGGGAGACCTATAACATGGGTATGATCCGAGGTAACCCAAAAATAGAACAGGGGTAAAGGATTCAAAAGCAAAGATACCTGTTGAGGTGTAACAAGCTCGATTGGCCTGTTGTCTGATTTCAATCCAAGGTGTCTATTTGAGCATTCAAAATGATCGAGCCAAACTATTGTGCTGCAGTGCCCACAATAGCCCCTGTTAGATTTCAGTTTCTCTGATGAATTCCCTGGATTTTAGAGTTAATTTCAACCGTCAAGAGGAAATTTGACTTCCAGGAATAGCATTTAAAATGCAGTCACTTAAGAGAAGACTCATAAAAATACTCGTCACACTATAACAGCCCATATACCTAAAAATACTTTCTTGAAGGCATCTCTCCAATCAATATTAGTTTGGTCAACACTATTCTCTTCTGAAATAGAATGCCTCCCCGTCGGTTGCAATTGAAACTTGTTAGTATCACCAAAGCATTTGACAAACTGCAACCTCCACAACCGTTTATCATTTGCTGCCCAATTCCAAGACCTTCACAGAGAAAAAGTACTTTCATCATACTTAAAGAGATACCTGAAGCAGTGAGCCACTGGGTTCAACATGAGCAAATTCCACATCACTTCCACCAAGGACGGATGGGTCATGCTCGGTCGCCAATGCCGCTTGCCGCCCCTTGTGTTCAACCCATTCACTGATACGGTAATTTCGCTCCCCGTCCAGAGTTCGACATCAAGGTTCAAGGTTCCGTCGTTTTCAACCACTCCGTCGGAACCCAACTGTATCTTCTTTGCGCTGGGTGACGACCAGAATTCGAATGAGACAAAAATTGCCACTTGGAAATGCCAAAACGCGCTTTTTCATGCAATTTTTCGATGGGTTTCATCGTATGAGGAGCTCCATATTTTCCAGCTGAACCAGAGCGTTTTTCTGCCTCAATCCCGAGGCAATATCATACGGCTGGAAAATATGGAGCTCTCATACGATGAAACCCATCGAAAAACTGCTTGTTCCAAAGCGCGTCCTAGTGAATCAAAGTGGCAATTGTGGTCTCATCCGGATTCTGAACATCACCCAACACAAAGAAGATACAGTTGGGATCCAACGTAGTGGTTGAAACCGACAGGAGTCGAACTCCGGACGAGGGAGCGAAATTACGTTATCCGTGAATGGGATGAACGCAAGGGGCAACGAGCAGCATTGGCGGCGGCGACGGTGCATGACCCATTCGTCCTTGGTGGAAGAAACATGGAAACTGTACCAGCAGACTAGTCCAGCTGAGGCTAATGACTGAAAGTCAAGATAACTGAATATATGAACAAGAACATCCTGTGGAAACTGTGGCAATTCTGAGAAGAAAAAACATTGCCTTTCAGTCTTCAATGACGAAGGAAAATTTAGCTGGAGTAATATGAAACTATAGTTCTACTCTGGACCTTCTTCTAGGTGTGTCTTACAGCGCCTTTTGCAAGCAACCATGGCCTGCTTAAATTCTGTGACAACCAAATTTCTCTTCTGTTTAGGCAGCGCAGCTTCTGCACTTCTAAAAACAAGATTGGCTGCTGCAACAGCACTACTTGTCTGCATTCTAACTCACACAAAAAAAAGGAGGGGGTCAATGGAATTTTTGAAATCGTGAAAATGATTAAGAAACAAAAAAAAAGGCAAATCAAATCTTTACCCTCCCCGTCAGGAATTTCATTCTACAGCCCCACCCGTCATTAATCTAAATCTCTCCTCAAGACTTCAAACTGAAATGTCATTGGAGCCCCAAAAGTAATAATGAAAATGTTAAACTGAAATACGTTTTGAATCTTAACCAACCACCAAAAATCAAATATAGACAAACCCTAATTCCCCAAAACGATCTTAAAGAAGCAATGACGTTTGAGATTTGAAAATCAAAGAATCAGTGAGGCGAGCATGAAACCTAATTTATATGCGAAACAGATCAAAATGGAAATTATACTAAAACAGAGGCTCACTCAGGAAGAAGACGGAAGGCGGTTAGTACGTCTTGGAAAATAAGCGATTGGAGAGTCTTGGGGACTTGGGTGTAAGCAATCCTCAGAACCAGAGCGAGCTCTTTGCACGCAATCGGGTATCGGTAAGCTATTGAAAACGCTCTTCTCAGAGCTAGCTTTTCATATCTCTCTGTGGCGTTCGACATACTAAGGTGGTAAGAAGAGAATCGCCGGGCATTTTAGAACATTCCGACTCCTTCCTTATATGGGGCTTTGGTTTTGTATGCCCCAAGTCAACAGTTAACAGGATGCCTTAATTTGATGAAGTGTGAGATCGGTGCCTTTGTTGAACTTGTATACGAAGTATGAGGTGTCGTTAGTGATATGCCCTAAGGAGTAAAACGGAATTGAGCTCTTGAGCAGGTTCAAGTTTTGAGCTTTTAGCTCGAATAAGATCAAAAGAGCCGATCTTGATGAGCCATGAACCAGGAGCTTGAGCCAAAATTATGTTCTCGTTTATTAAATGAGCCGAGCCTTTTAAATAAACAAGTTTGAGCTTTTAAATTGGGATATCATCTTCTAACTTCTATTGCACCCCTAGTCATCAAACTTATCCAATTCAAACTTTACTAGTATCACAAAAAATTGAGTCTACAGAACTTTTGAGCCCGAGATCTAGCCATAAGCCAAACCAGAACAAGACCGAGCTCAAGCTCGAGTGTAACGAGCTCTATAATCCAGATCATCTTCCGTCCTCATCCCTGTCATCTCACTGTCCCTTTGTTTGTGACTTTGTCTGTACGTCATGCAACTCTAAATTTTATTATGTTCTTTGGTTTTGAAGTAGCAGTCTAGCACATTACTTGACCGTCTTTCTATGTATCAGAGGCTTCCCACAATTGAAACTTTTCCAACGAGTACCACCATGTGTTCTCCCTCTTTGTTGCTACCCTTAGTGTTGCGTCTGTAGCGTGGGCAATGACCCAAGGCTCTTTCGGTTATGGATTGCGGATTGCTTACTTCATTGCATTCTTGTTGCTAGTAACAACCATCTTGCGTACTTCCTCTTAATGACATGGCAATTGCTATTAATAAGAGAAGGTTCAAACAACACAAGAGGGGAATGTGTCTCGGACTTCCTGAATATCAGAGGCAAAAACAAACTTAGTGATATTCATAGATTCAGACTGCAGATATTTTGAGGTAAATGTGATTATGTAAGTGTTGACATACAACTGGTTCAAAGAACTTCTGGATGGACTCTGCACAGGCATTAAACTAGCTAGGATATAAACTTGCTGAAACCAAAGTGCTAGATGTTAATGTTGTGTAAATTTAGTCGTAAATGTGTTACGACATCTATGGCACATAAGAGAAGACTGTAACAACATAAGAAGAGATCCAATTTGATACAATAATTAGGGGTCCTGACCCGATCATTACCAGGGACTGAAAACATTCTGCAATCTGAAGAGACAGATATTGCAAAGATTTTAACGGTGCTTTAAAGTGCATGGAGATGGTAGACATGTCCAAGTAGTATTCAACTGTTCATTGCTTCCCATATGTTCATGCCTTTTTTTTCTGCACTACAACTGTTTGCAGGTGGGATAGCAAAAGGAGCATTTCCTATTTAAGAGCTTACTTTCATTGGACTAATGCACTCAGCTAGGGATGAAGGTTCCTGCACAAAGATTAATAGGTTCAATAAAGATACTGACAAGTAAAATGCTCTATTGTAACTTTCTCATATAAATCTGGCTTCGTGCTTATGAAACTATGTGATCTCAAGACAGTAAAATGTTGAGTACTTGGTGATTGATATATAAACAAAAATGAAAAGCAACATTTTTTCCAGTGTCATCGCAATTAAAATGATGGTACAGATCATAACAGTTCTACATGTTGGACGAATACTTAAGAAACATAAACTTTTACCGGAAAGAAACATAGAAAAACCAAGAACACCTGAGAGGATATCAGATAAGAGCCTTACTGATTTCTCCCTAATTCACACCCTTCTCTGACCTCATGCATACCTTCCATCTGGTTGGAACTAGTGCCATTAGAGGTTTCACCTCATTCTCCATGCTATGACCTTCTAGCCATATCCTGTCCAGTTGCTAACCTTTCCTGTAGTTGGCTCCAGTTGTTGCTGCAACACACTAACCCTCTGCTCGAAACCATTGAAAATTATTAACCAAGGCCCATAGACAATTGAGGAACTCTCTGTACAAACATTATCTCTATGATGCCTTATAAACACACCTTCCAGTGTAGTTGGTTGAAGGATTTGGCTCCAGAAACTGCTTACTGCTGAGCTAATGCCCGTGTCATTAACACAGCCACGAGATCGCTTCACCTGCTGCTCAGGATCATCATTAGTGCTATCAAGTGGCAGAGTTCTTTTCCCTGATTTCTGAAGCTTTATACCGGTTGTAGTTCCTTCAACATCAAAGATCTCTTCATGTAACCCATTTTCTACCAATTGCTGGTTACAAGTTTTTTCACTCTTTATTCTACACCTACAAAACACATGCATACAAGACTTAGCTAGCTAGTAACTTCTTGAGGGAACTACATTTCTACATGAGTGATTTGGATAGGAGAATACTAAAGTTTTAGGATTTCCCTCACAAAGCAAATAGAAAAAAATCAGAAATGAAAAGTCAAACAACTTTAAGGACTTAAGTGATACTTCTATTTTACTTCAAATTTATTGTTGTTTTAAATCACCTCCTTGGATTTGAAGACCCTGAGTATTATTTACAACCACATCGCCGGTAGTTTTGTTCGTTATCAAGACGGCGTTCCAGTTGTTACAGTATCTGATATCATTTCCTCTTTCTACAGAATTCAAATTGCCAGACTGATCTACCATATTGACGCCTGAAACACACAAAACCAATCAGAAATAAAAACTTGGTTAACAAATTTTATAGAAACATCAATTACCTCCTTGAAGTTGTAAGCCTTGAACGTTGGAGACCGTAACCTTGCCGGAGTTAGTGTTCTTGGCAGTGATGGCCGCCCAATCGCTGCATTCACTTCTCCGATTGTTGCTATGTCGATAAGCGCAGCAGCCGGTTTCTTCCACTTGATCCTTCCTATCCTGGTGGTGGATTTGGCTCGGGGACGTTTTCTGTAGCTTTTGCAAGTTTGAGGATTAAATTGAAAATATTGATATAATTCAGGAAGTATCTACTGAAAACTAAAGTGGGAAGTTACGTGTTCAGTCATCGGTCTCTCAGCTGCGTCGGCGAAAGGCGAGGTCACCGTCGGTTCGTCGCCGTCCAAGAGGCTGTCCAAAAAACCGGTGTCGAGAACCGGAAATAGTGCAGCCATACGAGCCCGTACGTCGCTCAGAGCACCGTCGTAGCCCTTTAAGCAACTCGAATCCACCAGATCCTGAAATTCCTGTGACTGCTTGAAAGAAACCACAGCTTCAATTTGTGCTTCTTTGATCTGCAATTGTACTCTCGATTTCGTTTCCTCTAATTCCTTCTGTATTTGTTCACACAAATTCTTCAACCGGCCATTGGCGAACTCTAGATCTCCCACCAACTGCTGCAAATGGAGGTCAGGCTCGTGCACTTCTTTTTCTTTCCCTGATCTCTGATTCGCCGCAACTGATGGCGGCCGATCGGCGGCGGCTTTCCTCTTCTTGAGGGCTTGGAGGCGGCTTCTGTCTGTACAGTTCATTTCGACGCCTGCAAGAGGGAATGAATTCAGTTTCTGCAGGTAATGAAGGGTGTGCGAGAGAAAAATTAGGTGTTTGAATTAGGGATTGATTACAACCTCCTTGAACTTGCAAGCCTTGAAGGTTGATGATTACCAAGTTCCCAGAAGTGTTATTTTTACAGGAGACAGCACTCCAATCGGTGCAACATTTTCTCCTCTTTTCGCTCCCAAGGATTCGCTTTTCTGCCATGTTCCCCTATTATGTTTAGGATCAGGGTTAACCAGATGGCATAATTGAGATGTGCAAAGAAAGGCTGGAAGCTGAAAGTCTTAAGCACGCTGAAAGAATAAGCTATCCTACAGTCATCATCAAGCTAACAACCGCAAAAATCAAGATGCTTGTTAGCAAAGACTACATCAAAGGACCTGCAGGGAGATTTCTACAGGGAGATCTCGATGAGGAAATCTTCCTGAAACCTCCACCAGGACCAGGTGTACTCAAAGGAGGTATGTCTGCAAATTATAACAATCACTATATAATCGGAAATAAGTGAAGTGTTAATGGTTTGCTAAACTAGCTGTTTAATGCCCTACTATCATTTAGTTTCAAATGGTCCAAATCGGACTAGTGTTATTTATTTTTTTGAAGTTAGCAATTTTTTGTAGTAATGATGCACGTATATACTTAGATGATATGATAGTTGGTGGAAACAACTTAAAACTTGATATTTGGAGGAAGAAAAGTTGAAAAATTTGATAGGAAATAGGAGAAGAAAGGAATCTTCTTCATACTGTATTTGATATGTAGAAGAACAGAAACAGAGCCTTCTCAAAGAAACTGGCCTGATAGGGTTGCGTGTATTTTTCTTGTATTAAACAACACACAACCTAGCATCAGTTGATTGTGAGTTGCATCAACATCCAAATCAGTATAGACAAAATATAACTGTTCTACTTCATTACCATAAGACTACATATCACATTCATCATCAATCTTCGCAGCAAATTTTTGCAAGCTTTGAGTCATGTGCACTTTGAGGCAACTTTATATTTGGTGTGATACTTAAGGCAACCTGATGCTTGAAGGTTAAAGGTTACCAGGATCCAGAATGAGGAAAATGCAATTGTAAGGAGATCCACAATTAATTATCTTAGGAAATCTTTGTGAGACACTGATCTTCAGGCAGACCAAAACACAACCTACAGTGGCACATTTGTCTACCGACATCGAATGTCACACAATGGTGGTAGAGACAATTGAATTGATGTGCCTCAATTATCTTCTCAAGATCTCTTTCTTTTCTTTTTTTGTTGTTGAGGCTCAAAGATCTCATGTTACTGCATATTTATCCTATGAAAACTCCATTGTGACAATCAAGTTGCGTTCTACATTGCATTTAACCTAGGTTCTCATGAGTCATGTGGTGAGGGCAATGTCAAGTTGAATATTTACAATCCCATGGACCAGCTTAAGGTGAGTGTGTGGTGTATAATTTCTGATATCTATTGTAGAATGGATCTCTTTAGCTTTAGATTCGGATATGTCTTTCTATTGGCTAAATCTCTCTAACTCCTTTCTGTCTCATACTAAAAAAAATTCCTTCAAAAGATATATATGGAATGAGATAGAAAGGGTATATTTTAGTTAAATTTCTGACCAAGTAGAAATGTTGTTGATGAGTCTATAAGTGATTGAACTTGGCCAAACTTGTCCTCGTATCCTGTACAATTTCACTGCTAATGAATGCTTGACAGTATTAACTTACCAATCTACCCTAAACTCCATTGTACCACTGGTGGCGGATCTGTGTGGGTAGCCGCCACGATCCTCCAGTGTTGTCTAGTTCTGACGTTGCTGGACGCCATATGAATCCGTGTAACGTATGACGGACTCGGAATTCGAGGAGTGGAAATAGAGGGGGGCCTCTGTATGTATTTAGTGAATATTGGGAAAGTGAGATGACAACAGCAAGAGAATTGAGTGAATTTCAAGGTGTGAATGATTAGTGCTTTTGTAGTCTATAGTCATAGAGTTGCAATATTGTAATATCCCAATGTAGAATAGCGGCATTTTAGAGAATAAGTGTCCTTAATATGTTCGGGTATGTATAGTCCGGGAATATCCTCAATATGTTCGGGTGAATTTTTATCATGCCCGGAAATGTCCTTGTCTTATTCGGGTTATGATTTATTTAAGTTTTTAATGGTTATTTTGGGCTACTGATTGAGCCTTTTGCTAGGCCTTTTGGATAGATTGGGTCTGGCGGCCATCAACCACATCTTCTGTACTCCAGCTCAGAGGTGTTGGCTTTTCTTGCAAACAATGCCAACAACTTTGTTCTACTATGTAACTAAATTCAGTTACCAACGAGCTGTGCGTAAAACAATCAAAGTGGTTATCACCAGCTGTAACTAGGTATTCCAACCTGAATATGTGCTAAGATGACAAATTTTGGTTCAATTAATATGTTGGCAAATTTTCTTGTAAATTGCTACAAGAGATGAAAACTCCAAACTTCGGTTAGTACTCTGATCATATATAACATACCTAATCATCTCTTCTTGTTGCAGACACAGCAAAATAAACAAGTAATCCCTACCAGAATTCAGACATGATATGTTCCATGAAGATGGCCAAGATAGCAAGAATGTGGAAGAACTTGGACGTCACGCAAAGGAGCAGAATCAGTTACTCAAGAGATTATTATGATCATCAAATTGATCAGAAGAGGGTAAAACCAAGCCCTGCTGCTAAAGGCCACTTTGTAGCTTACACGACAGACCACAGGCGTTTGATTCTTCCTCTGGAGTACCTGAAGAATGGGGTCTTCAATGACCTCTTGAAGCTTTCAGGAGAAGAATTTGGGTTGGAAAGTCAGAATCCAATCACACTACCTTGTGAGGCGTTGGTGATGGAGTACATAATCTCATTGCTTAGACGAGGCACGTCGAAAGAGCAGGAGATCAAGGCGTTGCTTGCGTTGATTCTGGCCGGTACGGTGATCCCCGGAACCTAGTCTCCGGCCAGATGCGGTGACGGATTCGGCTAGGATTAGTTCGTGTGGTTCACTGCATTTGAGCTTTGAGGGTCTTTCTTTCTTTTTGGGTAAGTATGTGGCACAGACCTCAACTCTTTGTAATTATTCTGTTTTAGTACTCAACCATAAATGTATATGGATTTTGCTCAAAACCATGCGGTACATACATCTAAAGAGCTCGAAAAAAGGTTTGATCGCATTTCATGAGTTCTATAGTTTTAGTATCAGCATTCTCTAGCTGTTCTTATTGTATGGTCAATCTTCATTAATACCAAATTAATGGACTAATGCTGCACATAAGCTTGATTTTAGTTAAGTAGAATGGAGCAAATTAAGCTAGTTTCGAGTTGGAGACTAAAACAGAGCAGTAATTAAATATGAGGGACGAAACTTGCAAATTGCAATCTACTATAGAAAATTGAAAATGTTCTTTTGACATTTCCACGTTGTTTCTAAACCCGGTGGGTCGACGTCCGATTGCCACCAACCAAACAGAAATTCCTCCTCCGTCTCGGTCACCTTGCGATCTCTGATTTCGTTTCTACGGTCTCCGTGATTCTCAATATCGATTTGATCGATGGATTACGATTTTCGTAATATATTAGGCCCACCTCGCGATGCACAGTACCCCCCGATGTACCGGCAGCCATCTGCGGCGTCGCCGTCACCGTCGCCTCATCCGATGTATGGGGGTTCTCATTACCCTAGAGTTGCTCAGGTCGGCCAGTCGCTAGTCCCTCCAGCCTCACGTTCATCCTTCCAGCTGCATACCGCTCCTCCTTCCTCGCATCCTTCTTCCAGTAAGTCGCCTTGGTTTGCAATCTTAATGATGGAATACAGAAAGTTGTGATATGAATTAATTTCTTTGATAGATTTTTATACACTTACCGATATTGCGTTTCCGATTCTTTTGTTTGATTGTTCTCCGCAGTGGGCTCGGGAATCAGGCTTGCTTTAAAGCCAGAGTATAGGATCACGCCTCCTGTGAGTAATGTTGTTAATGCCATGATTAACATAATAGAAATTGACAAAGTCATAGAAGGATTACGTACCGTTCACCATCGTGAGAGATTGTTCGTCCTTTGTCTCATTGCTCTCTGTCTCACGTGCTAACTGCAGTCCCAATTGGAGGATCGGTTCAACTTGCTCTCCAATGGGTGTTCGTCGCAGTCTCAGTTTAGGGTAATATGTATCTTGGTCTCGGTTGGTTTGTGTCTCGGTCTCGGGCTATAGCATTTAATGTTGGAAAGTGGGGTATTTATAGGCGAGCTGTCATACGGATATAGGTCAAGAGCGTGGGATCTTGACACGTGTTTAGGACCGTACAACCCCTTGTTTAGATGGCAACACGTGGAGGCCCTTGACATGAGTGGCACGCGTGTGCTTTGCTCTCGTCCGAGATGCTGCCAGGGTTCCCCCCGAGATGCTGCCAGGGTTGGCACCTCGGCCCGAGATGCTGCCAGGGTTGGCACCTCGGCCCGAGATGCTACATTCTGGAGTTCTCGCCCAGGACACAGAGAAGGCCCATCATCATCACTAAAACGTGCGTGTCTTGGAGAAAATCGTACATTCCTCAGCTCAGACAGTAGTTAGCTATTCCTAGCAGTGATTCCACTCCAACCAGTAGACAGTCACGGATCTCGAGATCCTATAAAAACGTCATTACCGGTGTTGCGATTATCACTCCACTGGTAAGGGGGAGGCAGCCGATTAACCTTAGTTTCCTTAAAGCCATTGGGTTGTTTAAAAAAATGACCCTTAACAAATCTTAGCAGGAGAAGTTGGGAAAACCTTCAATGTTCAGTATAGAGATATTGTGCATTTCACGCTCCTCCAAAGCCGAGCGGAGGATCTCATCTTTTGAAAGTCGGGTTCTTGGATTTTTATTAGTGAACTTAATAACTGTTGTTAATTCCCCATTCAGATACAGCTTGTGTCAGTATCTATTGAGTAACCGGCAACTCTCTATTATGTCGATAGTATCGAGCTTTGAGAATATAACCTTTAAGAGATCAGGATAAAGTTCATGTTCTTCGAAATTGCTCTCATAGAAAACATCAACCCTTTTTCTCTTCTCTCTCAAGTTTTCTTTCTCATAAAAAATGGGTGAACATGAACTCTATCCTGATCTCTCAAGCCTTAATGGTTCATGTTCATCGACCATTTTTTATGAGAAAGAAAGCTTGAGAGAGGAGAAAAAGGGTTCATGTTTTTTATGAGCAATGTCGGTGAACATGAACACTATCCCGATCTCTTAAGCCTTAAGGGTTGTATTCTCAAAGCTTGATACTGTCGACATAATAGAGAGCTTCCGGTTCCTCAATAGATACTAGATACTGGCGGGAGCTATATCTGAATGGGGAATTAACAACAGTTATCAAGTTCACTGGTCAAAATCCAAGAATCTAGCTTTCAAAAGACGAGATCCTCCGCACGGCTCCCGAAATGCGCAGTATCTCTGAGCTAAACATTGAAGATTTTCCCACTTTCTCTTGCTATGATTGGCTGAGGGTCGTTTTGGAGAACAACCCAACGGCTTTAAGGAAACTACGGTTAATCAGCTGCCTCCCTCTTAACGGAGGTGGAGTGATAATCACGGCATCGGTAATGAAGTTTTTACAGGATCTCGAGATCCATGACTGTCCGCTGGTTGGGGTGGAATCACTGCTAGGAATAGCTAATTGGTGCCCAAGGTTGAGGAATGTGCGATTTTCTCCAGGACATGCACGTTTTACTGATAATGGTGGGCCCTCTCTATGTCTCAGGCGAGAGCTCTGGCATCTCAGGCCGAGGTGCCAACCTTGACAGCGTCTCGGACGAGAGCAAAGCACACGCGCTTGCCACTCACGTCAAGGGCCTCTACCTGTCGCCATCTGAACAAGGGGTTGTACGGCCCGAACACGTATCAAGATCCCACGCTCTTGACCTATGTCCGTACAACAACTCACCCTATAAATACCCCACTTCCCTAACCCCCAGGGACAAGTAACATTAAATGTTGTAGCCTCGAGACCGAGACACAAACCAACCCAGGACTGAGATACATATTACCCTAATCCGAGACCGCGACGCATACCCGTTGGAGAGCAAGTTGAAACGATCTTCCAACTGGGAACTGCAGGTAGCACGTGGAGACGGGGAGCAATGAGGCAAAGCCCGAACAATCTCTCAGACTGCAATGGGGAACGGTACGTAATCGCTTTTTTGACTTTGTCAATTTCTATTATGTTAATCATGGTACTAACAAATGTGTTTGTTTTGTTTGATATCCTTTGTCTTATGGAGTATGATAAAGTGGGGTGGCTTGTGTTTGGAAACAGTTTTTTGTAATGGTAGGCCAAGAGAGTACTATTGAGCTTCATTTATGCCTCCACTTTACAGCCTCAGTTGACATCATTAGCAAGAGACATTCCCAGGAGCGATTTTCATTTTGATTTTGAATTGGAGAGAAGTATTTTAGCTGAAGCAGAAAAGGAAAACCAGAACTGGAGCAAATTTGTATCGGAAAATCTCCCATCTAAAACTCCAGAGCCAGCAGCTTCAATTGTAAGTTGTATTTCCTCAAATGCCACACTGTTCTGACAGAATGCCGTAGGCCCGTTGTATCTTTCATACAAGCCGCAACTTTTGGGGTTGCTTACTTTCGTCTATATATAGTACTCCCTCCGTCCCTTTTTAGATGCTACAATTTTTTCAGCATTTAATCTATGATTTTGTTCTTCAATGTTTTAACATATAAAGTTTAAGAATTTATATGCAAGATAAATGAACATCTCTAGTTTCTAAAAATACTTTTTTAGAATTTAACGAAATTTTCCTAATGAAAATTTGAGTCAAACACAAGTGGAAAAGTTAAACTGTGCATCTGAAAAGGGACGGAGGGAGTATATATTTTGAATCCTACTTATATTACCTGGATTCTTGGCTCTTGGTTTTTTTGTCTGAATTATGGAAGGGCTTATGGTGTTTAGTCGTGTCTGTTTTATGCTTCAATATCATCAGTGACTGAAATCTGGTGTGTTACACACAAGCAGTGAGTAGGACTAGTCTAATTTAGATAGAACCACGGGTTGTAAAACTGTGGTCCTATAACCTTGCCCTGAGATTGTCACGCTAAAACAGTTAACATTTCTCAATATTTTTTGCCAGATTTACTTTTTGCAACAACTTGTGGTGCAGATACTAGTTCATTATAACTGTTCTTTTAGCTAGAATATTAAGTTTTTTGAGAAGTAATACTGTGTGATTAGAGCGATCTTGAAGGGTTATCTGATATGTGATTTATGAGGATAGTGGGTAGATTCTAAAAGTATATCTCGGATATTAATTTGGGTCAAGACGAGGTTTCGTTATGAGAAGGTTAAAATAGCATTTAGTCAGTTTAGAGAGCCTATGCCCTATAGCATCCAGACTTTGTTGACACATATCAAAAGCAGGATTTCAGTTTTTTTCAGAAGACTTTTGGATCCATCTGTAGCAGGAAGCTTTTATAAGTGAATGTTTTGCTTTCATTCGTCATTGTTATAGGGAACTGATTTGGCAGAAGTTTGATTGTTGTTGACTTAAGAAACATGGAAAACAGAAGTTCTGTTTTTTTTCTTTCAAGGAGATGATGATTGAGTTTGTTCTACTTCTCCAATGCCACACTTTCCCAGGACACATTCCAGTCAGAAACTGTGTTTTCCATACTTTTTATCACCTGGATGAAGTTTGTTAGCACTCATACTCAATTGTATTTGTTCAAATAAGAATTTTGATAAAGCTATTTCTGTATTTTTTTACCACCTTGCAAATTCTTGATTAGTTCAGAGGAAGAGAAATTGTAGGTGTTTGATGGTCCAAAGAATCATCATTGGGGAAAACATAAGTGGTCGGGTACTTTTATTGCTTTTCTCGTCTTTTTGAGTGGCTATACTTATACTTTTAAAATGTCAGTGTATTAAATAATCTGTCGTCATCATCTCCAGACTCTTTCAAGTCTGGATTTATACAGTTTCTGAATTATAAAATGCTTATCATGGCTTATCAAAAACGAAAAAACAAAAAATGTTTATCATGGTGTCAACTAAAAGTTTTCCCCAATACACTCAGGAAAGGGTGTCAGTCTTCCACTTCCTGTCGATCTTGAAGTTGTTTTCAACAGTCATGGTGTTCTGGATAATGCTTAAGATCGTTCCATGTTGCGATTGTTTTTCCGGAGATGCTTTTCTGACCCTTTTCAAGAATAGAATCCATGTAACCAGACCAACGTAGAATGTTCACTTATGTTTATATACTTCCGTCATTTCCAATCGTAGGGTTCAGCCATGGATCCTGTAGTGAGCAAGTACATTGCATCTGGACTCAACCGTGAAGCTGTTCCAATAGCAGTATCAAACTATGGAGACAATGCAACCAAGGTAAACTCCGGTGAATAATTGCGTTTTCTCTTGTCCAAGTATTTTTCCACTGTCATGTAAACAAATTTCTGAGTGAAAGTGCAGGTTGCAACCTTCAAATTCAATTGGGTTTTCAAAGTAATTTCTATGGTTGGGTATATGAATCTCTGTCTTAATAACAGAAATGGATAAAACTTCAGGTTCCAATCATTTATGACTGCACAACTTATCCTGCTGTCATTTTCCTTCAGGTCCGAGAATTCGCCAATGCTTACACTTCACTGCGAGAAATGGGATTTGCGTCGAGCAACATTGCAGAAGCCTTACTAATGTATGACAGTGATGCGGAAAAGGCCTTGGCACATTTCCTCAAAACCCCCTCATGAAAGTGGTGATGGAAACCGCTACTTGACGCTTGCATTGCTTATGAAAGGGATTGTAGAATGGCACGGTGTTGTGTTCAAGAACAGTGGGACTGGCTGAGGATGATGACTCATTCACCCACCCCTCCCTCTTATCATACTCTCGGCACGGCCGGATCAAGATGAAATGGCTCGTCTCGCCCACGACAAAGTAGTTAGCCATTTACACAACATATTTGGTTCCTGATAATCCATTGATTAATCTATGAATTAATCCGTCACTTATTCATTTACTCAGTATATGAAAAATTATTGTCAATTTACCATAAAATTTGACAAATATATGTCTAAAGATAACAACTTTACTTAATTTAAGAATGATTTGTAAATGTTCTGAGCACTTGACCTAGTGATCATTCTCTTGAGGACACTTGTAGAGGTCTCGAGTTCGAGCTTCCGGTATTCCCAACACCTTATCTCTTTTGTATCAAAAAAAAAGAAGAAAAGAATGATTTGTAAGTACAGTCCTGAGCTGTAGCCTTGTAACTAAGCTCATAAAACATGAGATGAAGATCTTGTGTTTAAGTCTCCAGTATTCTCAATCCCTTACCTTTCCGATGTATCAAAAAAAAATGATTTGTAAATATTGTCATATAATTCAATTTAATTCGTGAATTAAGTAGGATTGAATTGAACCAAATAGGCATAAGATTGCAGTATCGGTAGGGAATAGGATGGTAGTGGAGAGGAGGAAAACACAACCCGCAATTGAGATGATCATTTTGTCTAGTTTCGTACCTTATCTAGTTAGCAACTTTTACTTTTCACTTCTCTTAGACTCGTAAAATTGAGATGTTTTTTTTTTAAATTATTATTATTAACCTTTAATTACCAGGTGCAATGATCTATAGAAACAGAGTTGTTGAAAATGAGACGATATTATTAACATTAAAAAACATCCGTAGATGCCTCAGTGGATAACGAGTCCGTTTATTTACCACATATGTGGAAAAACATCTACCTAAATGTACTACTAATTAACTAACTTAACTAACTAACTTAATAGACTAAAAGACTAAAACACCCTTTATAGAGATTTATTAAGAGGGTAAATTTAACATTTCCATGGTGTGTGTTTTTCCACATATGTGGTAAATAGACATCCACGCAGATAACAGGTACCCACAGATGATGATGATGATGATGATGATGATGATGATGATGATGATGATGATGATGGAGTTGAAATCAAATTTGCTTCCATAAAGTAAATACTCGACAGGTAAAAACCCATAGATAGAGGTGGATAAATCTCTGATTCGCGGATTTGGCTCTTCACTTTAATCGGTAGTTATGGAAACTTAGAGAAGTAACGCTTCCTAGGTTCAAAATGTAAAATACCAACAAAAAAACCGTCGCAGTATCTAAGAAGACGCCCTAGCCCAAATTCAATTTCTGTGTGTGACTTGAAGAAAGCATCAATGGCATAAAACTGAAATCTCGTAGCTTCTAATGATCAAAAGGTGGACGAGAACGATACTGGAGTAAGTAACACAACAATTAAACAGATGGTATAAGTACCCTCTTTCTGTCTCCACATTGAAGAAGATTCTTCTTTCCAGGTAAACGAAAAACATAAAAAATTTCTTCCATGTGATTATTCTGCTCTACAAAGCGACAACAGCTGGGAGTCAAAGGCTCCTTATTATCACTGTTGGTATTAATAAGTTTTGTCAACTACTACTCCAGTCCCTATTGATTATTTTTAGGGCACTTGTTATCTTCCTCTCAACGACGACGTTGGATCTTTTTCAACTTGGAAGCGATCTGGGTTTGTTTCACCAAGTAAGCTCCTTTCTTTCTCCATCTTCAAGTTTGTTTGCTGAGGAAATTGTAAAAAGTGACAGATTGTTTTCATTATTGTCAACGTTTGTGTCTTTTTCAAAAGGGTGCTGAAAAATTTCTTCTTTACTTGGTTTTGTTGTCAAAGTTTGTTGCTTTACAGCCAAATGCCAAGTATAGTTGGTGCAAATGATATGTCAAAAAGGACAAGAACCTAACTCTGACTAAACCACTACTTGATTTGACCATTTGAAGCCTGAAATTAAGTTGTTAACAAGTTTTCTGATGATTCTGTTTAGTATGGTTAACTAACTTGCCTGTTGAAGACAAATGAGCAATGCTTAGAGTCAAACTCTTTTTGGTGTCTAGTTTTCAAAGTCTGATTCTTGCTTTTGATTCTGGTTCATGTAGGTAGTAGGATGATTCTGTGCACATACCAGTTTTCCCATTATTATTGGTGGAATTGAAGACCCATATATCAAAATGTGCAAGAAAGTGATATTTTTGTTTCTATTCCTGTTGGGGCCATTTTTTCCATGTATTACTGCTGAACCAGTTGAAGACAAACAAGCACTTCTTGACTTCATTAAGAAGATTCATCACTCACACTCTCTCAATTGGAGCAATAACACTTCTGTTTGCAGTTCCTGGATAGGAGTTACATGCAGCAATGATAATTCAAGTGTTGTAGCTTTGAAGTTGCCTGGAGTAGGAATCACAGGCTCTGTCCCTTCCAATACTCTTTCCCGGTTATCAGCTCTTCAGGTTCTATCTCTTAGATTCAACAACATTTCGGGTTCATTCCCGGGTGGATTGTCTCACCTTAAAAACTTGAGCTTCCTGTATCTTCAGTTCAACCGGTTTTCTGGTCCATTGCCTGATTTGTCTGCTTGGAACAATCTTACTGTACTAGACCTTTCGAACAATGGTTTCAATGGAAGTATCCCTCCCTCAATCCTTAGTTTGACTCACCTCACATCCTTGAACCTCTCTAACAACTCGCTTTCTGGTGAAATTCCCGATCTCAATATCAGCAGCTTGCAGCAGCTGAATCTGGCTAATAACAGACTCACAGGGCTTCTTCCTACGCCCCTCCAACGGTTCCCAAGCTCAGCATTTGCTGGAAACCGACTTGTGTCTCAAGGTGCAATGCCTCCTCCTTTCGCTGCCCATCCTCCGATCCACCAACAGTTACACAGAACTAGAAAATTAGGTGAACCTGTGCTCCTGGGAATAATAATCGGTTGCTGCATCCTGGCATTTGTTTTGGCTGCTCTTCTGATAGTCTCACGTTACTCTAAGGGAAAGAAGAAACAAGGGATTCCACCAGACTCTTGGAAGAAAGAAGCATCTTCTGGAAAAAAGGTTTCGAGGAATCATGAGAAGGAGAGTAGGCTTGTCTTTTTTGAGGGCAGCAGTCTTGCATTCGACTTAGAGGACTTGTTGCACGCATCTGCAGAGGTGCTCGGGAAGGGAACGTTCGGAGTAACATACAAGGCTGCTCTTGAGGATTCAACCACAGTAGCTGTGAAGAGGTTAAAGGAAGTGTCAGCAGGGAAACGCGAGTTCTCGCAACACATGGAGATTGTCGGTAACATCAAGCACGAGAATGTGACTCCTGTGAGAGCGTACTACTATTCGAAGGAGGAGAAGCTCACTGTCTCTGATTACCTTGATCTTGGAAGTGTCACCTTCATGCTACATGGTAAGTTTTAATCTCTCTGTTACTGCAACTCATTTTCCTACCGCAGTTACCTTAAAACCACACTTTGTCTTGCAGCTCAAAGAGGAGAAGGCCGAATACCTCTGGAGTGGGAATTGCGTCTGAGAATTGCCATCGGTGCAGCGAAAGGGATAGCTCACATCCACACACAAAATGGTGGTAAGCTTGTACATGGAAACATAAAAGCCTCAAATATTTTCCTCAATTCCCAAGGCTACGGTTGCATATCAGACACAGGTTTAGCAACAGTCATGAGCAGCATGCCTCCACCTACAACGCTAGCAGCAGGGTACCGTGCTCCAGAAGTAACCGACAGCAGGAAAGCAACCCAGGCAGCAGATACATTCAGTTTTGGTGTCTGCTTGCTTGAGCTCCTGACCGGGAAGTCCCCGATACATTCAAATGGTGGTGAAGATGTTCACTTGGTGAGGTGGGTGAACTCTGTAGTTAGAGAAGAGTGGACAGCAGAAGTGTTTGATATTGAGCTGTTGAGATTTCCCAATATAGAGGAGGAGATGGTGGAGATGTTGCAGATAGCTATGAGCTGTGTTGCGAGAATACCGGAGCAGAGGCCGAGAATGGCAGAAGTAGTGAGAATGGTTGAAGACGTTGGACGAGTGAATGTTGGTAATGAATCATCATCTGAAACCGAGCAAGTTGCAGCAGGAACCTCTTCTTCTGTTTATTAGTGAGTTTTTTTAATCTTTTTATCCCATTAATAAGCTTTAATTCTTCAACTATAACTAGCAAACTAAGGATTTATACTACCTGAAGCAACCTCTTTATGTGGTCAACTCTTTTGAAAAAGAAAAAAAAAAAAGTAACCATCATGCATGTTTCGAGCTCATACTATTAAAAAGGAAGCTAAATGAAGGTAATACAGTAAGAAAGTATGAATTTTTTTTCTTTTAAGTAACAGGTCTGAGCTTTAAGTACTAAAGTGGGCATTATTATCATTTGTGACCATCCGTCAAGATAGCACAGTGCTAAGCAACAACTTCCCTCCCAGAGTGATCACCCTGCACCTGCTTCTCCGGTCCCTGGTCGCCGTCGTTCCCATCTTCGCCGGAGATCTCCTCAAGCGACCGGCCCTTCGTCTCCGGCACCAAAAACGTGAAGCAGAAACCCAACATATTGGTAAACGCTAACACCATGATGGCATGCTTAATCTTGCTCACTTTCTGATCCAAAGTATACGACTGAACCACAAAAGCCCCCACCATTGCTCCGGCCTTCCCGGACGCCGCGCTTATCGCGTGGCACGTCGACCTCAGCCGCGTCGGAAACAGCTCCGCCGGCAGCACGAATGTCGTGCTGTTGGGTCCAAAATTGGCAAAGAAAAATGTCAGGCCGTAGATAAGAGCGAACAAGTATTTATGTCCTCTCAAGTACTCGTACTGAATCCCAAGAATCAGCATGAAAATCGACATCATCAGAAACCCGATCAATTGAATTCTGAATCGGCCCAGATGCTCGATCAAGAGCACGGTGAACCAGTATCCCGGAAATGTCCCGAACAGAGCGACGACGAACATCGCCCGTGAAAGTTGAAAGACTTCCTCTAAGGCGTTCACGTCGACGGCGTCCTGTGTGAGTCCCATCGCCTGGAAAACGTCCTTCTGGGTCAGGTTCTGGCTGTAGAAAGCGATGTCGAGAAGGAACCAACTAGTCGCCGTGCCGAGCAAGTGAAGGCCGTGCCGCCGGAGGAACTCGCTGGAGAGCAACGAGTACTGGTTCGCCGCCTTAAAGTTCTCAACTTTATCCTGCTCGTCTTCGAGATTTATGTCCAAGACCCGACCCATGTCGGCGGCAGCTTGTTTCGCGTTACCTTCGATCAGAGCCGTGTACCGTCCGGTTTCCGGCATCTTCATCCGCCAGTAGAAGGTCAGCATCGCCGGGAGGGCGCCGAGCATGAGGACAATCCGCCATAAGTAATCTCCGGCCGGCTGAGTCGAAAAAACCGGATCATCCGTAAAGGATTTAGCTTTATTGTACTTGAGGAAAACAGAGGAGAGGGTCATTGAAACCAAGCCGGCGAATATAATTCCCACACCTTGCATAGCGAAAACCGCCGCGATGAACGCGCCACGTGTCTTCTTGTTGGCGTACTCCGACATGATGGTGGCGGAGAGAGGGTAATCTCCGCCAATTCCGAAGCCCAGCCAGAACCGGAAAAAACAGAGCGTTCCAATGACGGACTTTGCGGTGGCGCCGAAGGAAAGTCCGGAGGCGAGGGCACAGAAGGCCATGAGAATCAGAGTGATGCCGTAGACCTTTTTCCGACCAAGCATATCGCCGAGATAGCCGAATGTGAGCTGGCCCGTGAGGGTTCCGACGAGCGCAACGCCAGTGACGAGGTTATTAATGTCATTAGGGAGCTTGCCAGGCTTGCCGGTGGAGGGGTCGTAGTAGTAGAGGCGGCCTAAGAGCTTGGACACAGTGGTGATGCAGAAGAGGTCATAAGCGTCGGTGAAGAAGCCCATTCCGGCGATTACTATGGCGGTGACGTGGTACCATTGTGTCCGAGCTGTGTCCAGAGCATGAAGCACCGCCAAATTGTTGCCGGCCTCCATTACTGGTCAGTGGACTGGAGAGTGGTGGATTTAGCTGTTTGAAGGTTTTCCTTTTCCTTATCAACATATATAAGCCCTGATTTTTGTGGTATGGAGTATTTAATAAAATTAAGCGTTAATTAGAGAGTAATTAAGTTTCTGTGTAACCTAGAAATAATAAGAGATATTCTTGGCATTCTTAGATGGGGTATGGCATATGCTAGTATATTACAGAGAGGCATTAGCCAGGAAAGAACTCATGAGCTAGCTAGTTAGCTTCACTGTTAATTTGATTGTATTAATCCTGCTCAAGTACTACAACGACAACAACAAAAACTTCTCTCTGACTTCTGATGCGCTCTCTTGTCTCTTCTCCATCTGCAATTGTAGCTTTTCCCGCAAGACAAGAATGATAAGTTTGGCATATTGAACACTCCATTTCTCTTAAACCCTCCTTGTGTTGTGCATGTATTAGGGGTTTCAAACATAGTGTAAAATACGTGAAATACAGCGATATTCAACTCAAACTACCCACGTGAATAACAGACGTAAGTTCACCTCATGAGCGCGGACCTCGAGATGAATAGCGAAGTGAGCGTTGTTTTCACGTGGGAAGCCCTTTATTCACCGGTCTTCACCATTCGCCGCTCCACGAGCTCGCAACCGAAGGTCATCTCGTCTTCATCTTCATCGTCTTGCTCTTGTTGTACTCAAAGTATCTACTTTCATATTCTAAAATGTAGCGTCATATCTTCATGAATTTCTCTCCTCCCAAACTAAATACGGTAGAAATTGGGGATGAGTTAGGGCGAGGTTGTTTGATTTTGTCTCGGGTTGCTAGAGTTGTCTTTGCCCGATGTGTAATTTGAACTCTACTACGTGTATCACGAAAATGTGCGTGCACAATTGTGCACACATAGTCCCGCATAATATTGTGTGTAGCGCACTTGTGCGCACATAGTCTGCACAATATTGTCTGTGATGATGCATAATGCGCTTGTGCACAATGCACACATAGTCCCCCCACAATATTGTGCGCATCGCACAATTGTGCGCACATAGTCCCGCACAATATTGTGCGTTCCTCCTTATTCACGGGATCCTCAAACTTAACCATCATCTTTTCACTTTTCTCACCCACCTCCAATTCACTTACCAATTAGGTGAATAACTTTTATTCACTTCTTATATTTGAAACCCTCTATTAGGGGGCTTCAAACATCAACTTGTCTTCCAAAATCATTCACCAAAAAATTATAAAATTCACTTTTAAAATTCACCTCTTCCAACTAATCCCTCAAACATACCTTTCTTTTTTACAAAATTCACTTTTAAAATTCACCTCTCCCAACTAATCCCTCAAACATACCAAATTGTTTTTGCCTTTTATAAAAGTTTTATTTCATTATCCTAAGTATTTCGTATTTATTAATCTTGATGCTTAATCAAATACTTAAATATTTTTTAAATGGGAGAATAAATTTTATACTTATTATGTTTGAGTAAATTTCATTAGTGGTCATATAAAAACAATTCATATCATATTTAAAAATTTGTCATATTTTGGTCCAATCTTATGATTTAGTGTTCCATTTTAATCATTTTCGTACACTTTCACCATTACTTTTTACAAATCAAACTGAAATTATTTTTATACCCTTTACAAAATTTCATTTTAATTCTCAACTTACATTTCGCTCAAACTTTTAATCTCAAAGTTTAATACAAAAAAACCCAAAACCATTTCTCTTTCTGTGATGATGGTGTAATATGCAAATGAAAAAAAAAAGTGCAGAATACGTGAATAAAACAAAAGTCAAGAAAAGTGGCTGGTGGGAGGAGGTGTGCAGCCGGGAGGGACGCGTGGAGGTGGGGTGGGGCCAGGAGGGGTGAACCACGTTTACTGTACAAATTCGGACCTCCGTGAATACGGTGAGGTCAGAAAATATGGGGTGATTCACCCAATTTTTAAAACTCACTCCCACAAATTCACCTTCAAACTTGAATGTTTGAAACCCCTATTGTATCCGATAATTAAGGAGGTGCTGGTGTTGTATATGCGAATACTCCCTCCGTCCTTTAAAAGTTGATTCATTTGACTTTCATGCTTACGTAGTAGTGTTTGACTCGAGTTTTCTAAAATAAATAGTGAAGAAAAATTCGAAAAAAATATGTTTGGAAAGGATATGTTGCAAATTATGATACACATACAAATTATTCAACTTTATATGTCAAAATATTCATAAAAATAAATCATAGATTAAATACTCAAAACAAAGAAACAAATTAATCAACTTTTCGAGACGGAGGGAGTATAGGATACCCAAGGTTGTTGAGGAGGAAACTTGATGGGCTCAAAGGCAATCATTCGTTGCAATCCAAATTATAGGTATTTATCTAAACCGTGCTATGTAATTTTGATATTGCAATGTGACAATTTTGTAATTTAAAAAATAGTTTAAATTTGTAAAAAAAGATGTGAATTTTAAAAAAGAGAAAATATTGATTTGAAACAATTGTTTTAAGTGAAAAAAATTAAGGTGCATAATACTCCCTCCATCCCAGCAAATATCCAACATATTCATTTTTGGGTCATCACAGTAAAACTTCAACATTTCCTAAAAATGAAACTTTTCTACATCAATTTTACATTACTACCCTCAATTTCTCTTTCCACTCCAAAAAGTTATTTTTGTCGTATATACCTATTTTACCTTATTACCCTCTAGTCAACCAATTTTCTTAATATCCGCAGAAAGTCAAACGCTCTATATTTGGTGAGACGGAAGGAGTAGCAATTAGTTGAGGGTAAAATTGTCATTTTTATTGATCTGTCAGATGAAACAACAAAAATGAACGGAAATGACTAAAATTGGCTATTAATTCAAATTATGGATGAAAATAAGAAAAATAGTTAAAATATGATGAAAATAGATTAACGATGCCAAAAATAGAACCCCAGGCGGACTTTACTCTTAATTCTAGCTAGTAAACACACAATTAGTAATTTGAGTTTGATTCATTAAAAGATCATCTGAGTCAGACATCTATTTAATACTCTCACTGTCCCAAACGTATTGTGACAATAAAAATATAAATTACCGGCCTCGTGCCTTTCTCAATGGTTTGAGCTTGGTTCAAAGCTCCCATGAGGTCAAGGGTTCGAGCACAGCAAACATAAAATAAAAAAAAATTATTCCAAAAAAAAATGACATTTTCCCACTTTATTTTAGTTTAGTCAACTTTTACCCTTGCAAATGCACTCACTCAAAGAATCTAGAGAGTGGGTTGGGAAGGTGAGAATGAGTTTAGGAGAGGGTGGTTATAGAAGTTTAAGTAAAATGAGTTAATAACAAAAAACGATCCTAATCTATACAAAAAAAAAACTAAACGTGACAACACACTTGGGACGGAATGGGTATTAAATATTCCTAACCACAAGAACAAACCCTTTTATATATTCAGTCAGAATGTCATGTTAGTGCATACGTCATTAGCTTGCCAACAGATCAGCTCAACGGTTTGGTAAAAGGCTAGCAAAAACTACAGTTAAAAGAGCAGAGCATGAGTATAACATACAAGGGGCAACGAATGTGAAACAGCTACTGTCCCCATATCTTCACAAAACCAAAATAAGCAGAAAGAGGCTCTTAGGCTGGGGAGTAAGCACTAAACTTGACTGCAATACTTACATGGAATCATGAACACAGCGCAACTGCTCGCTCATCTTCACTTCACACAAGCAAAAGTGAAGCAAAAAGAGACTCTTGAGGAATCGGGGAGTAAGTGGGTGCTAAACTTCTGTATCAGGGATTACTGGATGGAAATATGGATCCTCACCGTTACAGTAGATGTAAAAGAGCTGCTTCGAGTAGCGTCTTGCTAATTCTCTGCATAACTCAACACCTCCAGGAAACGCGCCTTCCAAGTCCTCCACAGTCTTTTGCAGGTCACTCTTTGGAACCCCGTTCAAAAGAAAGTCACCCAGAGTAGAGCCCCTGTGCAAGAAAGTCAAAGAATTCAGCCACAAACAGTTCGGATTTGTAAATGTGTTATGGATAAAGTTTGAACCTGTTTGCATCAGGTTGGCTAAAGCCTCGCCCATTCTGATAAATTGTTTCCTTACTAGCTCGCTCGTCATCAGTTTGTTTCCCGTAAAGGGCACAAACAGCTCTCATGCACACTTCAGGAGATTCACTGAAAGCAGCAAGCATATCTGCTTCTGATTCCCACTCTGATTTATTAACTTTTTTCCTTCTAAATCGACTTATAATCTCAGGATATGACTCATCATCTGACACATTTTGTAAGGCACTGTCAGTCTTAGCACCACTGTCCTCTGAGGCATCCACTTGTTCACTCCCACTATCACCATCTTGAACATCTTCTTCACTGGAATCAACCTCTACAATGAAACCGCCCATGCTAGTATCATCATTCTCTGAAGAACCTTCCTCTGAATCTTCTATATTTTTGGTGTCTGGGATTCCTCTGCAGCGAATGGATGGATCATTTTGTGAAGTACTGTTTCCTTGAATTTCTCTTGTCCTCACCAGTCGTCTACGTTTCTTAATCCTGGAGCTATTGCAGGATTTTTCAGGGCCTGGAAGAGTTGGATCCACAGGATTATCATGCAGCTTTGAACTTGTATCATCAGAATGCTCTTTCTGGATATGAGAATTCAGGAGTTCTGATAACGGAACATTATCATCATGAGTTAAATCCACATGATTATCATGAAGCTTCGAACTTGTACCATCAGAATGCTCTTTCTGGATATGAGACTTGAAAAGTTCTGATATTGGATCATCATCATCATCATCATCAGACTCTGACTCACTAGTGACAATGTTACGGACCCGTCTTCTTCCTCGTTTAAGGGTCAAACAAGATGGTGCAAAATCATCAAGAGAATCTTCTACGTCATTAGAGTTTTGAGATGCAACATCTTTGATCTCCATTTCACTCTCCCTAGTTTCTTCTAACAAAGAATCAGTTCTCCATTTACCATTCTCAGGATGCATCTTTCTGCAAGCCAACTCAGGTTCATCATCACTGTCAAAAATAATAATTAGGCTTGACGCTGGCCTTGAAACACCAGGAGTTGATGGGGCCAGTTTCTTAGAGCAATTTCCATCTTCTTTCAATGCCAAACGTTTCCTTACTTTCCCAAGTTTCAGTTGACAGCGAGAACCTAATCGTCCATCTTCTCCCACAATGCAAGGGGTCCCAATGTAAGGTGTCCCTTTTATGCTCCCTGCTTCAAATACAATATGTAAGACGAAATTGTATCGTCTTTGCCACCTTAGGTTACGCACATTATTCATTATAAAAATGTACTATCTAGGTTGTGTTCTTCTAGAAAAAAATGAGAATCTGTCAAATCAATATTTTCTTCCAATCATTACCTCTCACAAATTTCACATCAATTTCCCCAAAACTTAAACTTTTTAACAAACATTTCAGTACATACTAATCACAAAACCCATATTTACTGAGACCGTAAGATGAGAGGAAGATGGACTAATGTTTAAACACGTTCTTACTCGTCTTGCTACCCTTAAACCAGTACACGCTTAAAACTACACATTTCAGTACATACTAATTATGAAACAGAACCAACTAATGCTACCAACAACACCACAAGAATGAACTTCACTGTATAAAGAGATACCTACCAGTTCAAATTCCATTGGAAGATACAAAGAATAATACATGGGAAATGGAAGAAGGCTACAATGTCAGCAGTAACTTAATAATTAATATACTGCTGTAAACAAGTAGAGTTAGAATAGAACTCTTAGTCTGTTTGTTTGTTATTATCCAGTATAGAGTAGATAAGTTGTAGAGATTAGTATTCCTGTAATTTAGGGATATTATCTGATCCTTATTGATCCTTAAAGATGTGTACTTATCATGTAAGAGAGCAATTAAGTATATTTTCTAGCAATAAGTAATACCTGGTGCATGAAACTCCCCTGTAGGTTCAAGAATGGAATCACATGAAATCCCTCCTCCATTGCACTTCTGCTTCGGCCGGAAAATGTCATCTTCATCCTCATCCTTTTCCAAATCCACGCCTCCTTCAGTTGTCCATTCACCATTCCCTCTCTTTGAAACTTCCAGTTCATTCACAAAATCAAGCTTCTCCTTCTCCAACTCCTCTACTCGTCTCTGGAGTAATTCATTCTGCCTTTCCAACTCCAAGCACTTTGCTTCAGCGCTTCTGCTCCTCTCTTCCAATTCAGTACATCGACAACTTTCTGAACCTTTCTTAGGCACGAAATCAACTTCCATACAATTTTCCTTACTCCTTACTAGACCCACCTCCATCATTAGGGTTCCTAAATCACACAATAAGCCCTGGACAAGAAATGGCAAGAAAACTGACAACAATTAGAACCCCCGAAAAGGGAAACGGAGACCCGTATTTACTGGGGAAAAGAGAGAAACAAGTGATGACAGATCCTCAAATCACAGAGTTACAGATTTTATCGAATACTATTTAGAGAATTAGTAGTTAATAGAAAAGGACAATAAGAGGCGGGAGAGGAAGAACTTCACTGACCGTAACAAAGAAACGCCGCCTTCTTGCGCAAGAAGTTGTGGAATTGTACAATTCCCTGTCTGTCTGTGGAATGAAAGAACCACCGAGGAGACGAGACAGGAACCCGGATACGAGGCAGCGGGTTTTTATATGCGTGACTTTTTTTATATTTTTTGGGAAAATTTACTGTGAACACTGTGTGTGCCTTTAAAACCTCCGTTTCTTCTACATAGAACTATAGAAGAAAGTGGATATCAATCCCACAATTACTGGCATGATTTTATTGCTGATTTTTTGAAATTTGGATTTGAAAGATGCAATCGAATCGGAATGATATTGATCACAAAACAGGAGGGAAAAAAGAAGGTTAAATTTGATGGGAAGCGTTAAATGGCACATCGTGTATTTCGATCATGTTAATCACCCAATTGATATTTCCACTTTTCAGAAAGTCGGTGAAAATTTGTGTCTAGTAAAATAAAAAATCACCTTTTTTTGGGCCGTTAGTTATTCATTCCGCTCACAATTAATTCTACACAATTCATTTTTTGACTATCCCTAAAAAAGTACATTTTTCTTAAATGAAAAATTCTCTCCTCTAAAGTTACTAAATTATCTCTATTTTATCTTAACTTTTTCAATCTCGTATTTTGTGTAACCTATACTCAATAGTAATTATGTCAAATAACATAAAATCGTACATTCACTTTAATCTCCGCACCAACACAAAGTGTAAAATTAATTGACTTTAATCTCCGCACCCACACAAAGTGTAAACTTAATTGGAGATTGATGAAGTATTAGGGATAAAAACGAATCGAGCCGAACCGAACCGAGCAACACTAAATTGTTCATATTAGGCTTGAAATTTGTATCGAGTCTCAAATTTTGTTCAAGTTTGGCTTGAATAAAATACGAACGAGCTTTAAATCGAGTCGTTCATTGAAGCTTGAATAAAATACGAACAAGCTTTAAATCAAGTCGTTCATTGAAATCAATGGAAAAATTAGTGATAAAATCGAACCGAACGAGCACTAAGAAGTTCATGTTAAGCTTGAAATTTGTATAGAGTTAGAACTTTGTTCAAACTTGGCTTAATAGTCACTCGATCGAGCCACGAACGAACCTTTAATCGAGCTCGAACTGTTTGTTCAACTTTCACCCATATTTATCCACTTTTTAGTTCAAAGTTCAAACGTTAAAAAAAGTGAGCTAACAGCCCCGTTTGGAAATAGCTTTTTAAAAATAGTTTTTGCGTTTTTAAAAACTATCTACGCGTAGAGTTTAGCGTTTAGCTGTAACTGTTTGATCTCAGTCATTAAAAAATTATTTAAAACACTACAACTATTTGAAATAGTTATTGTCAAACGGGGTAAAGCCAACATATTATACTCCCTCCATCCCGTTTTTTTAATGTTTCGATTCGGTCATATTAAGGAAATGTACATTTCTCAACCTTTCCCCGAATGCCCCTCTTGCCAGTGCGCTTCACCATCTCTTTCCTTCCTTCTGTCAGTAGATTCTCTCTCCTTCCTAAACCAGTTTTGTATAAATCTTTCTTTTTCTTGGAATATTTGTCCATTAGAAAAATGAAAAGAAAAAACGAAAATGAACATATAGAGATCCATTTTTGCATATATTGACACAAAAAAGCCTGCTTATATTTCTGGCGCCGATTCTAGCTGCCATCTTCGTCCTAATTTGAGACCCACCTTCCGATAACTGCTCTTGGAGTTAACGGGTCACCTAGATTGTCTTTGTCGTCGGCCGACCGTACTCCGCAAGCAGCATCTGCCAGAACACAAAAGAGTGAAACGGAGAAAGTCCGGTGATCTCATCTCGTCTCCTACCGCTGTATCTCCACCCGTCGTCAGTCGTGGCTTTGCTTCCTATTATTGGTGCTACTTCCACCACCGGTGAAAGCCTGAAGGAGAGTGATCGATAGTGGCTGATTTTGGGGTTGTGGCTATGGGTGATAGCCATGACCCATGGATGAAGACATTGAAGAGAGAAGACAGTGATTCGTGAAGTTACAAGGGAGAGAGAGAAAAAGGAAAGTGTAAAAATTTTGGGGAGGTCAGAGAAAAAATGTTTTAAAAATATACTCCATAATGGCTAGATATGTGAGGGCAATAAGGTAAATGTCTGTGATAAAATTTGTAAGGAGGAAACGTTTGAATACTTTAGAGACAGCCCAATAAGAAAAATGTTGTAAAATTTTTGGGACCCTTCGACCCCAATTAATTCTACACTTTGTATGGGCGCAGAGATTAAGATGAATATAAAATTTTATATAGTTTGACATAATTACCCTTGAGTAGAGATTGCACAAAAAATGAGATAGAAAATGTTAAGATAAAGTATGAATAGTTTGGTAACTTTAGAGGAGAAATGTTTCCATTTAAGAAAAGTGTAGATTTTTTTAGGGACAACCCAAAAAGAAAATGTGTAAAATTACTCCCTCAGTCCCAAGTGGGTTGTTATTTTTAGTTTTTTTTGTGTAGATTAAGATTATATTTGGTCATTAACTCATTTCACATGAACTTTCATCATTACCCCTTCTCAAACTCATTACCATCCCTCCCAACTCACTCTTTAAACTCCTTAAATGTATGCATTTGCAAGGGTAAAAGTGGACTAAAATAAAACATAAGTGGAAAAATGTCATTTCATTTGGGACAAAAATATTTTGATTTTGTGACAACACACTTGAGACGGATGGAGTATGATATATGTTAACGTTATGAACAGTATTTTTTTTTCTTTTGTTGATTAGGGAAAAAAATTTGTTATCTAATATTTTTATATTTTTTACACGTTAGACTAAATTTTTTTAGTTTTATAATATAAGCATTTATTTTCCTTTATACTTTTGTTTTAGTCTAATTCTCTTTTTTTATACTCTATTTTTATGTTATAACTCTCATATTATTGATTTCACATAGTGAACAATGATTATTGTTTGAGAAATTAACAAAAACCCCTGAGGTTTTTCATAATTTTCACTCCCCCTCTCTGAATTTTTGGAATTCTCGAAAAATCTCTTCGAGATTTGTAAAAACCTACAAAAACACCTTGAAGCTAACTCCCGTTAAAACATCTATTAGATCTTGGGTTTAATTACAAAAGTTGCACAACAAGTTTTTACCCCTAACAATTTGACTCCAACAGATTTATCATCTAACAATTTTACCCTACTTCTTCCCCACCAACACTCACTCAAGCAAATCTTCGAACACTTTCTTGGTTTCAATAACCTCTGCTAGTTATATTGGAATTTGGAACTGTCCTGACTAAGAGACTATCTTTTTAGCATCATACGGGCCATTTCAAGCTTAAATAAAACAGATGCTAATGTTTGGAATTCAAAAACTAATGAAGCAATAATGAAGCAACAGCTAACCTTATTGTGCATCAAAATAGCACAATCAAGCTCCAACCAAGGAAAGAATGCTAATGGCGTGGTTCTCATCGATCAACTCCTCCAAATTACGAACACTCATAGGAGAACCTTGCAAGTCGTCGACCTTGGATCTATCCTCCTCGACTTTCTCCTCCTTGCAAGTGTTCGACGATTTGCTTGAGTGGGTGTTGCTGGGGAAGACGGTAATATTGTTAGATGGTAAGACTGTTGGGGTCAAGTTGTTAGATTTAAAAAATTGTTGTCTAACTTTTGTAATTAAACCTCTGATTTAACAGATATTTTAATGGAAGTTAACCTTTAGACTTTAGGGGGTTTTTTGTAGATTTTTACAAACCCCAGAATTCCGAAAATATTGGGGAAAGTGGAGATTATGACAAACCTCGAGAGGTTTTGTTAATTTCCCTGTTTTTTCCTGTCTTTTTTACCATTTTTGGTACAACTCATTTAGTGTCCTACATTTTTATATATTTTTTCACATTGGCCCAATTGTTTTAATTTTATGATTTAAGCATTTCCTTTTATTTTATTTTTTTTGTTTGCTTTTGTATTCCATTTTTTCTCTCTATATTGTACATTTGTCAACGAGATAATAAATGAGTAGTATTGTTTGTCTTTTCATTCCTTTTTAAATTTTGAGAAAATATATTCTAAATTTTGATCATTTTTATTCATCACTTCGACTTTTTTTCATTAGGGGGCTTCAATCCTAGGTGAGTTCTGGTGATTTTAACGAAACCCAGTCCGAGGAGTTCACGGTGAATTCGTTCGATTCTCACGTCCGCAAAATCGGACCTCCCGTGAATTAACAAGGCATGAACGTGAGTTTGCCGAACGTGAATCACGCTCCCCCCTCCCTCCCTTCCCCATCGGCCCGACTCTGTTAACCCTCACCCCTATGCCCTCTTGCGGTTCTCTCCCCAAGCTCATCACCGCCGAGCCAACCTTCACCGGAGTCACCGGAGCCGACGATGATCTGTCTCGCTAGTGAGGGAGTTGTCATGGTGGGTCTCTGTTTAATGGCTCGATTAAAGAAGGAAGGGAAGCAACGGCCGCCGGTTGGCGGCACCGTAAAAGAGGAAGGAAAAGCAAGGGAAGCATAGCGGAGGCGGAGGGGCAAGGTTTGAGGGGGTAAGGGTTGCAATTTTATTTCTCACCATGAATAAATAAAAAATTCACCAAAATTTTTTTTATCCACCCTGAGGTTTGAAGCCCAGGGGTTTCAAAGTTGATAAATGTGAGGTGAGTTTTACACAAAATTCACCTCTCGTGTTCACCGTGAGTTTTTTAGTTTTTCGGACCTCCGAAAATTCACGACGAAGTGAATTTCTTGAAACTCACCATGACTTTTCGGGCAAACCGTGACTTTTCGATAGCATCCTCACCCCCCATTCATCTGAAACTATGACTTCTCTACGGCAGCCTGGGTATCTGCTTCCTGGCGGCGGACGAAGCAATCAGGCAAGGAGGAGGAGGCATGTGGGGGGTGAGAATCGTGAATTTTCGAGCAAGGCTGATACGTTGCCGTCCCCAAGTCTAAACAGATCTGGCTCGCCGGCGGTCCAAGCAATCGAGACGAGCCCCAAGAGATCTAGCCCACCTGCGTCTCCTGCCTGGGTATCTGCTTCCCAACGGCGGACGAACCATGCAGGCAAGGAGGAGGCATGTGGGGTGAGAATCGTGAATTTTCGAGCAAGGCTGGTATGTTGTCGTCTCCGACTCTAAACAGATCTGGCCCGGCCCGCCGGTCCAAGCAGACAGGACAAGCCCCAAGAGATTTGGCCCGGCGGCGGACGAAGCATAGAAGCAAGGAGGACGCATGTGGGGGTGAGGGATCTCGGCTCGACGGACGAAACCTGTAGCGTTGAGGATCAAACGAGGTGACCAAGGTTTGAGGGGGTACATTTGGTTCGGGTGAATTCGTTTTTCTTTTCACTGGTGAATGTCCACAAAATTCACTGAAAAATATATCCTCCCCTATTGAGGTTTGAACCCCCTAATTTTTCAGGAACACGCTAAAAATGAAAATAAAATGAAAATGAAACGTTTTCAATTTTTCAGGAACGAATATGGGTACAATTTTTTAGGAATGAATATGTTTTTATGTTGGCATTTACATTTTTGTATGTTTGTATTCAAGTCATCTAGATAACAGTGAGAAAGTTATGCATATCTAGAGAGTATTTGTGGTTTCTAAAATGAAATCGTGGCAACTTATTGATCTTGTTGTAGTGCAGCCCACATATCCTGAGTGTAACAGAAGTAATGACATTGGGAAGATTTGGGGAGCCAGTGTCTGCAAAACATATTAAATAATCTTTTCTACAAAATTAGGCCGACTCTTAATGAGGATATGAGTCAGACATCCGGTTAATCTTAAATATTCATAATTACAAGAAACAACACACTTTGTATCAACAAACAAGAACCAACCCTTTAAAAAATCTTCCGTCAGAATGTCATGTTAGAACACAACATAAACTTGCCATCAACCAGATCAGCTCAACGGTTTGGTAAAAGGCTAGCAAAACCTACAGTACTTAAGGAGCAAGCATGAGTGATAGAAGTATATACTTACAGTCCCTCATTTACAGTCCCTCATCTTCTCAAAACCGAAATAAGTAGCAGGAGGCTCTGAAGCTGGAGGATAAGCGTTAAATGTGATTACTGGATTGTAGAAATATGGATCATCTTTCTTATTGTACATGTCAAAGAGCTGCTTTGAGTAGTGTCTTGCTAATTTTCTGCATAACTTAACACCTTTTCCATGATACTTGACTTCCAACTCCTCCACAGTCTTTTGCAAGTCATTGCCTGGATCCCCATCCAAAAGAAATTCAGCCAAAGTAGACCCCCTGTGCAAGCAAGTCAAAGGATTCAGCAAACAGAACAGTTGACACACAAACAACAGTTCGAATTAAAATGTGTTCAGGATGAAGTTTGAACCTTTTTGCATCAAGGTGGCTAAAGCCTTGCCCATTCTGATGAATAGAGTCCTTACTAGCTTGCTCGTCAGCTGTTTGTTTCCGGTAAAGGGCACAAACAGCTCTCATGCACAGCTCAGGAGATTCATTGAAAGCAGCAAGCATATCTGCTTCAAATTTCAACTCCGATTCATCGAATTTTTTCCTTCTAAATCGATTCACAATCTCAGGATACGTCTCATCATCTTCTGAAACATTTTGTAAGGAATTGTCAGTCTTAGCACCACTGTCCTCTGAGGCATCCACTCGTCCACTGCCACTGTCACCATCTTGAACATCATCTTCACTGAGACAATCCTCTACAATGAAACCGTCCATGCGAGTATCGTCATTCTCTGAAAAACCTTCTTCTGAATCATCTTCTAATTCTTCCATGTCAAGGATTCCTCTGCAGTAATTGGATGGATCATTTGGTGAAGTACCGTTTCCTTGAATTTCTCTTGTCCTCGCCAGTCTTCTACGCTTTCTAATCCCGGAGCTATTACAGGATTTTTCAGAGTCTGGAAGAGTTGGATCCACAGGATTATCATGCAGCTTTGAACTTGCATCATCAGAACCCTCATTCTGGATATGAGAATTGACGAGTTCTGATTCCAGAACAAAATCATCATGAGTTGGATCCACAGGATTATCATGCACCTTTGAGCTTGCATCATCATTCTCGGACTCTGACTCACTAGTGACAATTTTACGTTCACGTCTTCTTCCTCGTCTTGGGGTCAAGCCAGATGGTGCACAATCCTCAAGAGAATCTTCTACATCATTAGAGTTTTGACATGTAGCATCCTTGATCTCCGTTTCACTCTCCCTAGATTCCTCCAACAAAGAATTAATTCTCCATTTAACCTTCTCAGGATGCATCTTTCTGCAAGCCAACTCAGGTTCATCATCACTGTAAAATATATTCATTACGCTTGACACTCGCCTTGCAACACCATTCTCCGACTCTGACTCACTAGTGACAATTTTACGGACTCGTCTTCTTCTTCGTCTTGGGGTCAAGCTAGATGGTGCACAATCCTCAAGAGAATCTTCTACGTCTAACTTTCTGCAAGCCAACTCAGGTTCATCATCACTGCAAAAAATATTAATTATGCTTGACACTGGCCTTGCAACACCATTCTCGGACTCTGACTCACTAGTGACAATTTTACGGACTTGTCTTCTTCCTTGTCTTGGGGTCAAGCTTGATGGTGCACAATCCTCAAGAGAATCCTCTACCTCATTAGAGTTTTGACATGTAACATCCTTGATCTCCGTTTCACCCTCCCTAGTTTCCTCTAACAAAGAATCAGTTCTCCATTTACCATTCTCAGGATGCATCTTTCTGCAAGCCAACTCAGGTTCATCATCACTGTAAAATATATTCATTATGCTTGACACTCGCCTTGCAACACCATTCTCCGACTCTGACTCACTAGTGACAATTTTACGGACTCGTCTTCTTCTTCGTCTTGGGGTCAAGCTAGATGGTGCACAATCCTCAAGAGAATCTTCTACGTCTAACTTTCTGCAAGCCAACTCAGGTTCATCATCACTGCAAAAAATATTAATTATGCTTGACACTGGCCTTGCAACACCATTCTCGGACTCTGACTCACTAGTGACAATTTTACGTTCACGTCTTCTTCCTCGTCTTGGGGTCAAGCCAGATGGTGCACAATCCTCAAGAGAATCTTCTACATCATTAGAGTTTTGACATGTAGCATCCTTGATCTCCGTTTCACTCTCCCTAGTTTCCTCTAACAAAGAATCAGTTCTCCATTTACCATTCTCAGGATGCATCTTTCTGCAAGCCAACTCAGGTTCATCATCACTGTAAAATATATTCATTATGCTTGACACTCGCCTTGCAACACCATTCTCCGACTCTGACTCACTAGTGACAATTTTACGGACTCCTCTTCTTCTTCGTCTTGGGGTCAAGCTAGATGGTGCACAATCCTCAAGAGAATCTTCTACGTCTAACTTTCTGCAAGCCAACTCAGGTTCATCATCACTGCAAAAAATATTAATTATGCTTGACACTGGCCTTGCAACACCATTCTCGGACTCTGACTCACTAGTGACAATTTTACGGACTTGTCTTCTTCCTCGCCTTGGGGTCAAGCTTGATGGTGCACAATCCTCAAGAGAATCCTCTACCTCATTAGAGTTTTGACATGTAACATCCTTGATCTCCGTTTCACCCTCCCTAGTTTCCTCTAACAAAGAATCAGTTCTCCATTTACCATTCTCAGGATGCATCTTTCTGCAAGCCAGCTCAGGTTCATCATCACTGTCAAAACAAAAATTTATGCTTGAAGCTGGCCTTGCAACAGCAGGAGTTGATTTGGCCAGTTTCTTAGAGCGCTTTCCATCTTTATATGCTAAACGTTTTCTTACTTTCCCGAGTTTCAGTTGACAGCAAGAACCTAATTGTCCATCTTCTCCCACAATGCAGGGGGTTCCAATGTAAGGTGTCCCTGTTCTGCTCCCTGCCTCAAATGCAATATGTAAGATATGTAAGCTGAAACTGTATCGTCTTTACCTCCTTTGGTTACACACGTTATTCATTATAAACAAATCTACCATCTAAATAAATATTTGAATATAGATTACGAATGAAAATCTCCTGCACTTTAAAATGAGGGCAAGGATTGACTATCAAAGACCAGGAATGGGGAAGAACATACATGGTTAGGCATAACTACACATTTCAGTACATACTAATCACGATACATAACCAACTAATGCTACCAGCAGCACCATGATAATGAGCTTCACTGTAAAAGAGATATCTACCAGTTCACATTCCATTGGATGATACAAAGAATAATACGTGGGAAATGGAACAAGGCTACAAGTGTTAGAAAGCGTGCAGTAACTTAGTAATTAATACACTGCTGTAAACAAGTAGACTTAGAATAAATAACACTTAGTCTGTTTGTTTGTCATTATCCTGTACAGATTAGAATTCCTGTAATTTAGAGATCTTATCTTATCATTATTGATCCTTATCAAGGAAGATTAGAATACCTGATGCATGAATATCCCCTGTAGCTTCAGGAATGGAATCACATGAAATCCCTCCATTGCACTTTTGCTTCAGCAGGAAAATGTCAACTTCATCCTCATCCTTTTCCAAGCACACACCTCCTCCTTCAGTTGTCGATTCACCATTCCCTCTCTTTAAAACTTTCAGTTCATTCACAAAACCAAGGTTCTCCTTCTCCAACTCCTCTACTCGTTTCCGGAGTAATTCATTCAGCCTTTCCAACTTCAAGCACTTTGCTTCAGCGCTTTTGCTCCTCTCTTCCAATTCACTACATAATCGATAACTTTCTGAACCATTCTTAGGCACGAAATCAACTTCCATACAACATTCCTTACTCCTTACTAGACCCACCTCCATCATTAGGGTTCCTAAATCACGATAAGCCCTGGACAATAAATGGCAAGAAAACTGACAACAATTAGAACCCCGAAAAGAGAAACTAAGACCCATATTTAGTGGGAAAAAGGAGAGAAACAAGTGATGACAGAAAGGGACGATAATAGGCGGAAGATGAAGAACTTAACTGACCATAACAAGGAAACACCCAAAAGTGAAGAAGCTTCGCTGCGGAAAGAAAGAACCACAAGAACCCAGATACGAGCCAGGAGGATTTGTAAAGCCTTTTGTTGTCCACTTTTTTATGTTATCAATTTCACTAATTAAACTTTAACCCCTTTCCTCATTTTAAATTCTGAATTTGCTAAGTTTTCTCTTTTCTTTTTATAGTGATGGAAAAATTATCACGGTACTTGGTCTTTTAATTATGCATGTTCACTCAAGGTTAGAAGTTAGAACGTTGCTTACTCAATTGGAGAGAAATACATTCAATTGGAGAGAAATACATGTTCGTTTCAGGAATGAAACGAATGCATTTTTTTAATTTTATTTATTAAACAGATAACTACATTTTTACATTTTATTTCCCTTTCTTTTGCACTTTGACCAAATGTTTATAATCTTATCATTTGGACTTTTTTTTTTGCTTTTGTTTGTCTTAAAAAAAAATATCTTACTTCTCACATGCTCTTACTGATATTTCTTTTCAGTGATTTGAGATTTTTATATGTTGTATGTTAAAAGTGTGAGTTCATGTGAATTTTTTTGTTTTTGTTTTGCATTTGTTAGTTAAATATATAACTACCTTCTTATATTCTATTTTCATTTTGCACTTTTGACCAATTGTTTTTAATCTAATCATCTGGACATTTCAACATTTATTTATTTTATTTTATTGCTTTTTTTATTTTGCTTATGTCTGTCAAAAAATAACTTACTTTTTACCCCTTATTTGTAATTGTTTTTGATGTTTGAGTTTTTTATATCATGTGGTAGGGTGTGAGTTAAAAGTGTGAACTCATGTATTTTCTTTGTTTTTTCTTCTTTTGTTTATTAAATGGATAACTATCTTCTTCCATCTTATTTTCATTTATTTTGCACTTTGACACAAAATGTTTAAAATCTTATCATTTGGACATTTTGTTTTTTTTTCTTGCTTTTCTTTGCTTTTATTTATCAAAAGATAACTCATTTCTTATTTTTAATTCATTTTGGCCTTTTATTTTTACTTTTATTTGTTAAGAGGATGGTCCTCTTCTCATCTCTTACTCCTACTTTATAACCATACAATTTAAAATACGATGATGAATTGATGTCCTGATGAATAATAATTTTGTTTTGCCATTTTCTGTTTTTATTTTTCAGTATGAGAAGCCTATAATGAAAAAAGTGACATGCATGACAAATTTGGAAATGTATGCTAAATGAAAATGTCTTTTATTTAACATATTCATAAGACTCCCATAGTATTTGTTTAAGGGTGGGTATATCATGATTTTTTTCTTAATATGGGGAACCAATATTTCCTTTTAGCAATTTCTTAAAATATTATTCTTTTAAAAATTTAAACATTTTTACATCATAAATTTTTAACATGCTATCAAAATGATTTCGTTGCGAAGCATGAGTTATATAGTACCTCTTTGTTTTCATTTTGGATGTTCTATGAACTCATAATTTCTTTTTTCGAGTAAATTTTGTTGACAGTCCTATAAAAATAATTATCGTCTTGTTTTGGTCATAGTTTAAAAATTTGACCTATTTAGGTCATATTCTATGGTATTATATAATATTATGGTCCTTTCCGTCCACTAAGGCCGTTAATTTTGACGGATCATCTTCACAATTTTACATTTTTACCATTTGAAATGAAGATGTGGAATAATAGTGTTAGGAGAAAATTTATCTTTGATCCCATACTTTTGTTTCCACTAAAATTTGCACCAACTTTCTTCTAAATCTACTGTTTTACTCCCTAAATGTTTATTTCAAAAAAATTTCACTAATACTATAATTTTACAAGTGGTGTTCGTCTTCCGCTCTCTTCCTCTGCCATCACCAGCGGTACTATCGCCGCCGTTTCACTAATCTTATTTTGTTGTGCATCCAGACTTTGAGAACCCCTCTGTCAACCTCGGTTTCTTTGCGGAACTCTTGAACGAGATCATTGTCTCGCTTCTGCAACTTCCACCCCACTTTCTCCGTGAATTGGAACACCTCTCTACATCGGGCTGAATTTTCGTTTTGGTCCGCTTCTTTGAGCTGAAGCTAGGGTTTGTTAGGGCTCCGTTAGAGGAGAAGCTCTGGCCAACTGCTTGCAAGTGGGTGTTCATTGATGTTATCTCGCGGGGCTGCGAGGCCACCAGAGAGGGGGAGGAGCATGTGGAGAGCTAACGAGTTGTAGATGAGGATATCGGCAGTGGCGATGCCGAGTTGGGGATCCGGTTCGGGGCTAGAGGAGGGGTGCGATGGATGATGGCGGTGATGCGAGAGTGGTACTCGATATTGTGGCGGCGGTGTTAGGAGGGTGGTCAGGCACCCCGCCGATGGAAATTTTAGTGGCAGCCACAGGCAGGGAAATTAAGGAATGTCGGAGGCATAGCTAGCTGGATCGGAGATGAAAGAGGCATGAAATGAAAGAAAGGAATTAATAAGACATGGAGTTTGGTTGGATGAAGAATGATGGAATATGTACAAGAGGCCGATATTGAAGCCGACGATGACGATGCTAGTGATTGACATTGCAGGGAGCTCGACATCGCCGAAGTGGCTCGCGAAAGCTTAGGTGGTAATGTTCATGGAGAAGTTGGGCTTTATTATCTGAATTAATGTATTTATCTTCTTGTTGTGATCTAAGCAGCGGACTTCGACATCATTGGCCTCTCTGCATTTCCGAAAACGGTGCTCATGGATGATGAACAATCACAGTGTTGTTTTTCCTTTTCAAAAAAAAGAAAGAAAATAAAGGAAAAGAGGAAGTTGTTGTAAACGAGTCTAGAAAGAGCGAGAAGGGGAAGAACACCACTTGTAAAATTAGATTACTGAGAAAAAAAATTGAAATAAAAGTTTAGGGAGTAAAATGGTAGATTTAGAAGAAAATCGGATGCAAGTTTTAGGGGAAACAAAAGTACAGTACCTGAGGTAAATTTTCTCCTAACACTATTATTATGCCCAGAAGGGCAAAAATGTAAAATCATGAAGATCCGTCAGAATTAACGGTCTCAATGAATGAAAAATACCATAATATGACACAATACCATAAAATTGGACCTAAACATGACAAATTTTAAAAATTGGACAAAAAAACATGACAATATTATTTTTACGTGACTGCTTACTGAATTTAATCTTTTTTTCTAATGGATTTTTTTTATATTCACATTACTTTATTATCATTATTGTTCTTCATCATTCAAAAGTTACTTTAGTCTTGTATATCTATATTATTTTATTATTCAAGTCCTCAACCTAACTTTAATCTACACATTCAATCAACAAGGACACAAGTATAAATTTACTAGTCTATTAGTCATCTATTATCTATTATTATTATTATATAAAATAAGATCTATTTCAAACGGTCCTCGATTCTCAACTCTCCACGTCGACACCGCTGAGCATAATATTCCGGAATACATATGGTAAGTGGTAAGTTTTAATGAGTAGTTATTACAGATTTAATTGCATTTAATTTTGTATCTAATCAAATTTACATACTCTCCTTATGGCTTCTCTTTCCATTCCTCTCTATCGCTTTCTCTACCCACTCCCTTAAATTCCTTTAACTTCTATGTTCCGCTCCATAGCTTCTGGTTTTAAGCTCTGACGAACACAAAAAAACCTTCAGTGTCAGAGTCCTCCACGACGTGAAGCCCTTGATTTGGAGTATCGGTGTGGACTTGGGACGGGTGGGTCTTGACGGGTGCAGGCAGTGAATCAACGGACGAGGGACTCCACAACGATTAATCGGGCTCGGCTACAGGCGACGAATCGATGCCGGAGATCGTTGGTCGTTCCAGATCTGAAACGCTGAAGGTCGCAATATCGAAGCACGACCCCGTAGATGCCAATTTTGCCTTCAGGTAAAAGTTTCACAGCCATGGTTTTCTGTCTTCATTGCACTGGATTTTTAGCGGTTTTTCTCTTCCCCTTCCTCTTTGCTTTGCCTCTCCTATTTTGATTTTCCATTTCACAATGATTTCGTTTCTTTTTTAGTTATCTGTTTTAATGGATTTTCTTTGAAGGTGATGTACTTACACTCTGTTATTTGTTCATGTTTTTTATTATAGGTACGCTTAAATTGGATGGATGATCTAGATTCTTGGAATTTGCATGTCATTTGCATATTTAGTGTCATTTTCTACACTTCGCAGTAGGAAGTCGTAAATTAATTTAGTTGTGTTATATCCTTGGGAACTCAGCATCTTATTTGAATGCTTGGTACCTTTTTCAAGAGAAGATGTGAGATATGAATTGAGCTACCTGCTGCCTCTATGAACTTGAAAATCATTGCCCATATGAGCGACATCGGTTGCATAAACCCAGTCACCACAGACTGAACAAACTGACTCCTATGCATTTATGAATCATAGCTTATGTGAATAATTTTTACTAATTATGAACATTATATTTGTATGAATAACCATTGTCCTTTTGGCTCTTTTTTAATCTGTTTTGGTCTGAATCTGAACTGGTGCAGTCTTGCTTACTTAAAGAGAAAATGGTGGCAGATAAAGCATTGATATGTGGTATATAATTTATATCATGATCAGAATTTACTTTTCCCCTATGTTTTCGTTAATGTATTGTTTTTATTATTTTTTTGTATATTATCATTTTATTATATTTCTTTTTTTTGAACTGCAAAGGTAATTATCATTAAAAAAAAAAAGGAAGACACCGTCCCCATGAGATAGGGGGATAGGGGCTTCGCCAGAGAAAATACAACCAACACTCCTACAAGAAGAACAGAAGTAAATTAAGCAACATATCAAGGAGCGAACGGGCATAAAACCCACTCCGTCCAATTTGGCACCTTCACCTTCGAGCTCCTACAGGACAGTCACATATGAGAAAAAATCTGAACATCCGAGATAATCTTCAATAAACACCAATTACCTCCTTCCATAACCACTTTATTTCTAGCCTTCCACACCACCCAGGCAGCAGAACAGACAATAGTCTCCCAACAACCCCTAAAGGTAGCAGGAACTAGATGTAAAATATGGTCAGATGATAAGTCAGTTACCTCAAATAATCTGTGGAGATCCACTCCACACCATCTAGCTATCGCATTCCAGACATTCCAAACTACCAGGCAAGTGATAATCGCGTGATCCGGCTCTTCAGCTGCGAGGTTACACAGGGGGCACGAGGTGGAGGGAACTGGGACCCCTTTCATTGCCAATTGGAGCAGACAAGGGAGGAAATGTCTTCGAGCTCTCCATAAAAACAGATTCACCTTCTTAGGCAGCAAGTTGTTCCAGATAGTGGGAAGACTACTTTGATCAGCCCAAATGCCATCCAAAGTAGCAGAAACAATTCGAGCAGAAAATACTCCATCATTCGCCCACCTCCAAGACCAGGTATCCAACTTAGATAGAGAGGGGGACACCGATTGCAAAAACGAGTCCAAGAGTTCGAACTCGCCCGCCTGCCGACCCCGAGGTTCATGCCGCCACGACCACTGCCAAGAAACCGAGGGTCCATCCCACGAAAGGTGATTTGAAACTGTCGCGTGGGGAGATAAGTCAAGAGTATATAATCTCTTAAACTTATCACGCAAAGGGGTATCACCGACCTAGACCCAGATATCATGCCAGAACTTGATGGAACTTCCGCAGCCCATTACACGGTGGAACGAGGTATCAAAACCAGGGACTAGATTTCCTACATCCAAGCCTGCTTGGATGATGGCAGCCCAAGGGCCTCCACTACCGGGCTCCTGCTGCGCATTAATACACCCATCCGCCCCATAAATAGCTTTGATGATCCGGATCCAAAGAACGTTCCCCTCAGTTCTGAATCTCCAAAGCCATTTGCACAACATAGCTAGATTCCGACTTCTGAGGCTTCCAAGATTTAGATCACCTTCTTGAAAGAGCCAATCAGCTTAGTGTGTTACGGTCACCCCGAGCGGGTTGCGGCCAAGGTGACCCGGGCTCCGGTTTTAGCCTGCGGGTCACGTTTTTCGGCGTTCAGACGGCTTCCGAGCCCTATCCGAGTATCATTTTGGCGAACCCTTCTGTATTTGAGGTCGTGTGGGTCCCCCGGACGTTTCCGCCGAAAATATTTTTCTGGCACCGGGGGGTTGTCGGGGTCGCCTCGGGACGTACAGCGGGCTCGGTAGCACTCTCGAGATCTCAGTTTGGGAAGCTGTTTGTAGTTTTGGAGTCGTGGTGACGTCCCGGAGGTGTTTGTGGAGTTTAATATTTGGGGCGGGACGTTCGGTTCGGGCGACTCCGAGGCTCGGGGCGGGAATCCCGGGGCTCGGGATGGAAATTTTCTGTCGGCTTTGGGGTAAGTTGTGTTTGAATTTAAGATGGAATTTATGGGTATTTTTATAGAATTTTGGGGTGACGGAATTTCGGTTCGAGTTGTCACGCCGCACGTCGGTTTCGGTTCGGGTTCAGCGCGCTCGGTAGGACACTCCGGAAAGGCAAATGAATTTCTGAAAAATTTTCTGTGCATGTTATAATATTCTGAAGATTGTGTCCGAGTTTCATTAATTTTGGAGTTCGGTAATTATTTTTGGGCAAAAGAATTGGAACTTTCGGAAAATTGGGAGTTAATTTGCAAAGGGTGCAAAATTAACTAATAACGTATGGGCAGCAGCTGATGCTTTCGGCAGCATGTGTGTGTGTGTAAGTGATAAGGGACACTTGTCCCTTATTGATTTAAGAGGGAAAAAGAAAAGGGGATATATATATATATATTTGGTTATTTATTTATTAAGTGAATTACTTCATTTCTTCTTCTTTCTTCCTTCTCCTCTCTCTGCCGAAACCATGTTCAGCCATGGCTACTGTTCACCAAGCTTCTCCTTCTTCATATTTGGCAAGGAATCAACAAGATTTTTGGTGCAAATCATAGGTAAGGCTCTTCTCTTCTTCTCTTTGCTAGTTAGAAGCATGGATTTTGGTGGAAAAGGGAGTTTAGAACCAAAAAAGGTTTGTTCTTTGCTATGAGTTGTGCATTCCGCTCCCGATGTGTAAATTGAGCTCGCTTACAGTGCAGGCCACGAAATATGTGCGCGCGCAGAGGCTTGCGCGCAGGTTGTGCACTGACCTTGTGCACGGCAGGCAGCTTACTTGTACAGTTGATTGCGCCTTGTGCGCAGGCGCACAACCTTGCGCGCAGTTGTGCACGAGGTTGTGCAGTGAGCTTGTGCGCAGCGCAGCAGTTTGTGCATGCGAGTTGTGCACAGCTTTGTGCAGCAGACAAAGCTTGCGACAAAGTTGTGCACATGCCAAAACTCACCCAAGAAGAACTTAGATATGAAGAGAAGTAAGTTTCGATGAAGGGGAAGACTAATTTTGGTTGAAACATCATTTTCGGACAATGGTAGGAAAAGTTAGGTTTATGGGGGTTTTCCAGGAAAGGTGTCTGGAATGCGGGTTTGTGCGAGAATTTCTTTCTGGGATTATTTGGATGTGTTCTGACTCAACTATGGTTATCCAGCTTGATTCTGTATTGGTGGAGTAGCGTGGAACCTTAGGAGCCAAGTTGGGCATTACGGGTCGGAAGTCGGGATTTTCCGAGTTCTGGGCTGCGGGGCAGCGTTTCAGAGGTAAGGGCTTAATTCGGTAAAATGTATGTTTGTTCTGTTTCAAGGCCCGGATGACCTTAGAGGCCCGGGTTCCTATTCTGTTCTGTGTATGGTTATCAGGTAATGTTACTTCTGTTTATGTATATCTATTTTTGTTATTACTATATGTTACATTACGTGTCCGCACCGAAGGGTGCCGACATTCTGCGTATCCGCACCAGAGTGCCGATACTTACATTACGTGTCCGCACCGAAGGGGTGCCGACATTCTGCGTATCCGCATCGAGTGCCGATACATCTGTTACGTGACCCTACGGCGGTTTGGGGCTCGCGACCCCGGCCCACTGTGCTTACATTGCATTACGATCAGTATATTCGACCTCTGTTGAGGGCTGCGCGTTCTGGTCGTTACGGCGGTTGGACCGCATATGTTGGTTTCTGATTTTCGTTATACTTTATGTTTATATGTACATGCATATGTTGTGATATTCATTTTGCAGTTCGATTGTTGCCACGGCAACCGCACTTTACCTTAAGCCCTTACCGAGTCCTTTCGAGGACTCACCCTTTTATTTGTTTACCATCTTTCAGGCAGTCTGAAAAGCAACCAGCGGAATAGAGATCCGCGGTGCTTCCTGACATCTTGGGTTCTGTAGCAGCAGCAGTACCACGTGCGGGAATTCTTGAGCGAGAGGCTTCTGATTCCGCACTTAGGTATATATTTACATATAGGATTTTGTTTAATGGCTCAGAGTCAGAATCGCATGCATATAGATCAGATCATGGTTTGTATATGTGTCTATATCTGGAATATCTCTGCTTTATCTGTCTTACGTGTCGCGGGCGGAGCCCCGACTTGCTTACATCGGAATTGCTATATTATGGATTTGGTACTTGTGTTGTGGCGATGATTGAAATGGGATATACCATGAAGCGCTTGTGTGGTGAAAGTTGGATTATTCGTATACTTGCCTTGCATGAGTATTTAGGTTGCTAGTTGTTACTTGACGGTTTTGTTTGGAGCTCGATGCTCCGTTGCCACGCTTTCCGCCGTAGTTCCTGTTTCCGACGTCGCGGCCGGCTCCGCCTCCGCAACCGGGCGGGGTGGCTGTGACAAGTTGGTATCAGAGCAGGTTGGGTCGGATTGACCCAAAAGGTAAAGTATGTTTGGTTTTGGGTATGGAATGTGGAAGGCAAGTATACAAGTCCGAGGGTGGACTTTTGGAGTAAGTTAAGTCTGTTCATGGTTAAGTAACTGTGGAAGTGACTTCGAGGTACAAGCCACCGTTCTACGTTTCGTGCAGGCGGTTCAGTACGGAGACTGGCCACCTCCTTATTTGAACCGTTTCGGAATGGATGTGGGCGCGGGCGGTTCTTTGGAGCACTCTGGAAAATTTGAGGTACTCGATGAATCTTGGGTGATTTGTGTGGTGTTTACGTGTTATGAGCATGGTTTGGTTTTGTGGTTTAAAGTTGAATATTTGGTTGTGAGATTCTGAAAAGAATCTCTCGCATCATGCATTGCATTACACTACCGAGCCTTAGAAAACTGCTGCTAGCTTCTGTAGAGATTAGGAGTGACCGATTTTTGTCTGGACTCTGTTTGGTCTGAACTGTCTCAGGTTGGATTCACACGCGTAGGCAGTGTGTTTTGCGACCGGAGGGAGGGGATTGTAATCCCATGCCTCCGAGAGATAGGGTTTGAACTGTTGGTTATGGGTTGAGTTGGTATATGGGTTGGAATTTGGTTTGGGATAAGTTGTTTTTCCGGTTGGACTTGGTTTGAGGAATTGTGTATTACACGCTAATAGCGTGATTTGGTACCGGATGGGCGGGACTGAGATCCCACACCTCCGTGGAATAGGATACGGGTTCAGCGTAACCCAGGGTCTGAACAACCACACTCACCGCCCCGAGGTTTAGCGGTCGTACGGACCCCTCTCTGATTTGGTATTACTGCCAGCCTAGCTGGTTCAGGGGCGGCAGTAGGCAGGGGAAAATCTGTTTATGCCACGGTAAGGGCATTTTGATCAGGTGGTGATAGCGAGACTATAGCCACTACTCGCTACAGCTTTGGAGTTGGTAAGTGAGTGACTCCGAGGAGCGTGGTCACTACGACACCTAGACTTCTCGTCGGTCCTATCAACGACGGGGAGATCTGAGACACCAATCTGACGAGGTTGGACTTTTGGAGAGGTTTTAGAGTTTGGATCCCCCCCGAGGTTCAGCGGCCGAGGAGGGCCGGAGGTATTAGAGACTTGGTTTGCAGGAATTGACAAACTCCTGGAGGGAGGCTATTCTGAGCCGGTTGGCCGGGGCCAACGGCTACTCGGCCGATTGCTTCCATTCGAACCGGAGTTCGGATTGACCCGATATCTGATTTCGGGTGTCCTGGCAGTGTACCGGACATTTCCGCGGAAAATATTTTTCGGGGCCGGGGGGTTGCCGTCGGACGATTTTCGGGGATTTTGGGCGGAGAAACGGCTCCCGGGAGTGACCCGGGACTCAGATTTGCAGTTTTGAGGAAGATCTGGAGTCGGGGATATAATTTACATTTTTCTGTGAAGAAAAATGTTCTGGGTCGGAAATTACGGTTTCGGGCAGTTTTCGGGCTCGGGGCGAGCCAAGCTGTGACACTTGGCGAAATGTGATTAGTGGAAAGTATTGGACTTGGTCTCTTGTTATTTCTAGTGATTATGATTCACTATGATGTCAAAAAGGATGTCATGTGCAAAGCACATGACTTATTATTACAAGACTTAAGTTTTGGCAGTCTTCAGCGTCCATAGTCTTGGACGCAACCCAACGCGCCGCGAGGGCGTGGGTTTCAGCAGGTGGCCCGAGACCTCAATAGCGACAAGCGGCTTCAGCCACCCCCTCCACCATAGCAGCTCAGAGCAGGACAAGTTTTTCGTAGTGAGGGGGAGGCCCTAGTTATCAGGGAGGACCTAGTCAGCGGTCAGGTACCAGCCAGCAGGGAGGCTCGAGTCAGCAGGGAGTTCTGCAGGGTCCTTTATTTCTGAATGAGGTGTCGGTACATGTATTACTGGATACAGAGCATCTGTTTCCATTGTAACATAGAAAAGTGTTACATTTACGCATCTGTCTGTTAGTACCTTGCCTCAAACGCATTTAGTAAAAGCTGCTGGGAGTCGGTTCTGTTTTCCAATGAGATGGATCGGGCATCTACGATATCTGTAGGCGGACATTTGTGATGATCGGATTTGTTGGTTTTAGACACGCCGAACTATGATTTTATTCTTGGGATGGACTGGTTATCCAAGAGTGCATGCACATTGATTGTGCAACCCGTACCATTATGGTTTCGGAGAGGTACTACCTCTCACGACTCGGCGGTTTGACTATCGCGCAGCACGCGATGCAGTGTTGCGGATTACGGATCATCTGTCGATAGTTAGTGTTGGGGAAAGTTATGGTCTGAATGAGGCTGGTACTAGGTTGAAGTTAGATAGTATGCCTTGGTTCGAGATTTTCCGCAGGTATTTCCGGAGGAGTTGCCCGGATTACCATAAGAGCGGGGAATTGTGTTTGACACCCACTGCGGTGCACGCTCCGATATTTATTCCTCCTTATCGGATGCCTATTTATGAGATGCAGGAGTAGAAGAAGCAACTGGAGGAATTACGGCAAAAGAGTTTTGTCCGACCGAGCACTTCGGCGTGGGGTGCTCTGGTTCTGTTTGTTAAGAAGAATGATGGGACACTCTGACTTGGTATTGATTATAGACGGTTGAATGCTCTTGTTGGGAAGAATAAGTATCTGTTACCGAGGATTAACGATCTTTTTGATCAACTTCAGGGTTCGAGAGTTTTATCAAAGATTAATCTCCGATCTGGGCACTTTCAGCTTAGGGTGAAGGAAGAGGACATACCTAAGACTGCTTTCCGCACTTTGATTTGGACACTTTGAGTTTACGGTCATGCCATTCGGGCTGACCAATGCTACAACGGCATTCATGGATCTCGATGCATCGGGTGTTCCGACCGTACTCGAACCCATTTACGGTGATTTTTATCAATGATATTCTGATATATTCTCGGGATGAGGATTCGCATCGGGATCGTCTGAGGGTAGTTCTGCAGACACTTTGGGAACATCAGCTTTACGCTAAGTTCTCAAATTGTGAGTTCTGGATCCGAGAGGTCACCTTTCTGGGACATGTTATTTCGAGCATGGTGCATGCGTGGACCCGAGAGAAGGTAAGGGTAATTCGGGATTGGAAACAACTTACCACGGCACGGGAGATCAAGAGCTCCACAGGGTTAGCAGGATTTTTATCTCGAGGTTTGTCTTGGGATTTTCTATTCAGCATCTCCGCTTATGCAGTTGACTAAGAAGGGTCAATCAGATATCCTGTCCGGTAAGTGTGAGCAGAATTTTCAGAAGTTGAGGCGGTAGTTGACTAACGCCCCGATTCTGACTCTTTCAGATCCGATCTTACCGTATGTGGTTTATATGAATGCTTCCACGTCTGGTTTGGGGTGTGTTGGGCAGGAGCGTTTTGTGGTAGCTTATGGATCGAGGCAGCTGCGACCGCATGAGCTGAGCTGACTGATACATGATCTGGAGTTGACTATAATAATTTATGCGCTGAAACATTGGAATCAATATCTGTTTGGTAATAAATTTCAAATTCTTACCGACCATAAGTCTGAAATATCTGTTTACACAGAAGGAGCTTAGCATGAGGCGGTGCGGATATCTCGAATACATTAAGGACTATGATTGTAGTATCGGGTACATCTCTGGCAAGGGCAAGCGCGGTTGCCGATGCTCTGGCAGGAAGTATACCGGCTTAATTAAGAGAGGAAATGTCGGTGGTAGTGCGAGAAGAGTGGTCGACGTGCCTTTGGCACGGTGGCAGCTACGGGAGCGTGCTCGAGTTATTACACTTATTATACATTACGAGTGGCTTGATGGGATGCGCGAAGCGCAAGGTAGAATTTGGTATTGAAGAAGTTATCCGGGAAGATAAGGATTTATTTGTTACCGACGTTTCGGTATGGCGGGGATTGCTATACTTCCGAGACCGCCTTTGTGTACCGGAGGTTCGGGAGTTACGGAATGATATTTTAGAGGGCACACTCGGCGGTGTGAGCATCGGGAACCGGCGGGGACACTGCAGACTTTGCCCATTCCGATCTGGAAGTGGGGTAATGTTATGATAGACTTTCTTTACCGCACCGGCTTTGGCACACGGTTTCATCGGGATGCTATCCGGGTTTTGTGGATCGGTGACAAAGTGCGTACACTTTACGCCTATTCGGCCGCTGACCCTGGAGAAGCTTGCCCGGCTTTACATCGGTGAGGTTATGCGATTACATGGAGTACCAGACTCCATTGTATCTCGACCGTGATCCGCGTTTCACGGCACGCAGTTACGGAGGGTTTTTCATGAAGCGCTGGGCACGCGACTCCATCCGAATCTGACTTATCACCCGTAGACGGACGGGCGGTCGGAGCGGGTGATTCGATATTGGAGGATATGTTGCGAATCTGTACTTTGGATTTTGGAGGAGTTTGGGGACTAGCGGTTACTTTGATAGAGTTCTCATACAACAATTGCTTTGAGACTACGTTTAACGTGGCACCCATGAGGTGTTGTACGGGAGGTGTATGACACCATCTTGTTGGACAGATGCGTCGATCGGGTTAAGTTGGAACCCAAACTTTTGAGGAGTCTACGGCAAAGATCAGTTATTCAGCGCGATTAAAACCGCGAATGATTACACCACTGTTTGTACGAACCGTCGCCGTAGAGGCTCTGGAATCGAGCTTGGTAATAGAATTTATTTGGAGGTAGCACCGTTCGGAGGAACAGTAAGATTTGATAGGCGGGGCAAGTTACCCCGAGTTATATCGGTTATCATGAGTTTCGAGTAAGTTGTTAGGTTGGCCTTACCCCCAACTATTTCATTTTATGTGGTACCTTCCGGGATAGCTGTTGTGGATCGGTTAGATTTAGGTTCGGTCTTATGCAGGGTTGTCTGGTAGAAATACGGCAAGCTGTCTCGGGTGCAATAAGATGCACCCGGAGGGTGGGGCCGTGAGGCTCGGTATGGTAGTCTAAACTACCACTCCCGCCGCCTTGATACGGTGGTCCGATTGTTGCAGGTTAGAGGAATGGTTGTATATTCTGGTTGGTAGTGTCACTGTCTGGTTGGTTCGGGCTACTCTTGGAGGACCAAGAGTTCTAAGGGGAGAATGTTACGGTCACCCCGAGCGGGTTGCGGCCAAGGTGACCGGGGCTCCGGTTTTAACTGCGGGTCACGTTTTCGGCGTTCGACGGCTTCCGAGCTCTATCCGAGTATCATTTTGGCGAACCCTTCTGTATTTGAGGTCGTGTGGGTCGCCCGGACGTTTCCGCCGAAAATATTTTTCTGGCACCGGGGTGTTGTCGGGGTCGCCTCGGGACGTACAGCGGGCTCGGTAGCACTCTCGAGATCTCAGTTTGGGAAGCTGTTTGTAGTTTTGGAGTCGTGGTGACGTCCCGGAGGTGTTTGTGGAGTTTAATATTTGGGACGGGACGTTCGGTTCCGGGCGACTCCCGGGGCTCGGGACGGGAATCCCGGGGCTCGGGATGGAAATTTTCTGTCGGCTTTGGGGTAAGTTGTGTTTGAATTTAAGATGGAATTTATGGGTATTTTTATAGAATTTTGGGGTGACGGAATTTCGGTTCAGGTTGTCACGCTCGCACGTTGGGTTTCGGTTCGGGTTCAGCGAGCTCGGTAGGACACTCCGGAAAGGCAAATGAATTTCTGAAAAATGTTCTGTGCATGTTATAATATTCTGAAGATTGTGTCCGAGTTTCATTAATTTTGGAGTTCGGTAATTATTTTTGGGCAAAAAGAATTGGAACTTTCGGAAAATTGGGAGTTAATTTGCAAAGGGGTGCAAAATTAACAAAAAAAACGTATGGGCAGCAGCTGATGCTTTCGGCAGCATGTGTGTGTGTGTAAGTGATAAGGGACACTTGTCCCTTATTGATTTAAGAGGGAAAAAGAAAAGGGGATATATATATATATATATTTGGTTATTTATTTATTAAGTGAATTACTTCATTTCTTCTTCTTTCTTCCTTCTCCTCTCTCTGCCGAAACCGTGTTCAGCCATGGCTACTGTTCACCAAGCTTCTCCTTCTTCATATTTGGCAAGGAATCAACAAGGTTTTTGGTGCAAATCATAGGTAAGGTTCCTCTCTTCTTCTCTTTGCTAGTTAGAAGCATGGATTTTGGTGGAAAAGGGAGTTTAGAACCAAAAAAGGTTTGTTCTTTGCTATGAGTTGTGCATTCCGCTCCCTGATGTGTAAATTCGAGCTCTGCAGTGCGGCCACACGAAATATGTGCGCAGCGCGCAGGCTTGCGCGCGAGGTTGTGCGACCTTGTCTGCGCGCATACGCCCTTACTTGACAGATTGTGCTGCCTGATTGCTTGTGCGCTTATTGCACAACCTTGCGCCTGATTGTGCGCGAGTTGTGCGCAGGAGCTGTGCGCAAGCGCACAAAGCTTGCGCACGAGTTGTGCCACAGAGGCTTGTGCACAGCGACACCAGCTTGCGCACGGAGTTGTGCACATGCCAAAACTCACCCAAGAAGAACTTAGATATGAAGAGAAGTAAGTTTCGATGAAGGGGAAGACTAATTTTGGTTGAAACATCATTTTCGGACAATGGTAGGAAAAGTTAGGTTTATGGGGGTTTTAGGAAAGTGCGGGTTTGTGCGAGAATTTCTTTACGGGATTATTTGGATGTGTTACGACTCAACTATGGTTATCCGGCTTGATTGTATTGGTGGAGTAGCGTGGAACCTTAGGAGCCAAGTTGGGCATTACGGGTCGGAAGTCGGGATTTTCCGAGTTTTGGGCTGCGGGCGCGTTTGAGGTAAGGGCTTAATTCGGTAAAATGTATGTTTGTTGTTTCAAGGCCGGATGACCTTAGAGGCCGGGTTCCTATTGCATTACGTGTATGGTTATCAGGTAATGTTACTTGTTTATGTTTATGTATTTTTGTTATTACTATATGTTACATTACGTGTCCGCCTTTGAAGGGGTGCCGACATTCTGCGTATCCGCACCGAGTGCCGATGCCACATTACGTGTCCGCCCGAAGGGGTGCCGACATTCTGCGTATCCGCATCGAGTGCCGATACATGCATTACGTGACCTACGGCGGTTTGGGGCTCGCGACCCCGGCGATGCGTGCTTACATTACATTACGTCGTATATTCGACCTCTGTTGAGGGCTGTCGTTACGGGTCGTTCTGGCGGTTGGATCGCATATGTTGGTTTCTGATTTTCGTTATACTTTATGTTTATATGTACATGCATATGTTGTGATATTACATTTTGCGAGTTGATTGTTGCCACGTGGGCAAGCGCACTTTTACCTTAAGCCCTTTCGAGTCCTTTCGAGGACTCACCCTTTTATTTGTTTACCATCTTTGGGCGATCGACAAGCAACCAGCGGCATAGAGATCCGCGGAGCTTCCTGACATCTTGGGTTCTGTAGCAGCAGCAGTACCACGTGCGGGAATTCTTGAGCGAGAGGCTTCTGATTCCGCACTTAGGTATATATTTACATATAGGATTTTGTTTAATGGCTTTGTAGCTGTAACTGCATGCATATAGATCAGATCATGGTTTGTATATGTGTCTATATCTGGACATCTCTGCTTTATCTGTCTTACGTGTCGCAGGCGGAGCCCTGACTTGCTTACATCGGAATTGCTATATTATGGATTTGGTACTTGTGTTGTGGCGATGATTGAAATGGGATATACCATGAACTGCTTGTGTGGTGAAAGTTGGATTATTCGTATACTTGCCTTGCATGAGTATTTAGGTTGCTAGTTGTTACTTGACGGTTTTGTTTGGAGCTCGATGCTCCGTTGCCACGCTTTCCGCCGTAGTCCCTGTTCCGGTTCTCAACGTCGCGGCCGGCTCCGCCTCCGCAACCGGGCGGGGTGGCTGTGACATAGTGCATTTTGCCCATACAATCTTTCGGGAAGAGCCATTTTCACCCTAGAAGAATTTTACCCGCATCCTTTCCAGCGCTTTCAAGATCGTTGGCGGCGCTCTGAATAAGGAAAAGTAGTACAACGGAATGCTGTTTAGCACCGACTTTAGCAGAGTAAGTCTTCCACCGATTGATAAAGATTTTTCTTTCTACTTATTCAACCTCCTAGCCATCTTCTGCTCAACCTCCTTCCAAGTAGAAATTCTTTTCATATTGGCGCCTACAGGGAGCCCAAGATGAAAGAACGGAATGATACCTGCAGAACAATGCATCCATTGAGCAAGGTGAGATACTTCACCTGACGAGACACCCATATCGAACAGCTGGCTTTTCTGAATATTAATTTGTAGACCCGACGCCTACTCGAAGCACTTTAACAACAACAATAAGTTTGTCGCATTCCTAGCATACCAATCACCCAAAACAAGCGTGTCATCGGCAAACTGCAAGTGAGAAACCACTTCCCGGCCGTCACCAACCACAGAGCCCTTGAAGTCGCCATTAGCAGACGCTTCAACCATCATCGCATTCAGGGCTTCAGCTGCTAAAATGAATAAAAACGGTGATAGGGGATCACCTTGGCGGACGCCACGCTCCATCGAGAACTCTTGAGTTGGGCTCCCGTTGACAAGAACTGAAATCCTGGCTGAAGATAAACACCCCATGATCCATTTCCTCAATTTCATCCCAAACCGCATCTGCTCCATGATCGAATCTAGGAATTTCCAATTAAGGCGGTCATAGGCCTTCACAAAATCGGCTTTAAACAAAACCAATTTTCTATTGGCAGCCCCTGCCTAGTTAACTATTTCATTTGCAATGAGGACTCCATCCAGAATTTGTCTTTCACCCACAAAGGCAGATTGACACTCAGAGATCAGATCCGATATCACTCCCTTCAGCCTCTCCGCCAAAAGCTTGGCTAGGATCTTGTACTGCACACCCACCAAACTAATAGGTCGGTAATCCGACAGAGTAAGGGGATCACGCACCTTCGGGATAAGAGTGATGAAGGTAGAGTTGCTCCCTTTGACTAATCTCCCTGAACTTTCAAACTCTTTAACAAAGGCACCTCCTCTTTTATTGTACGCCAGTGGGTCTTGATAAAAGAGAAGGTAAACCCATCGGGCCCGGGGGTTTTTGATCCGTCACACATCCAAACTGCACTCTTGATTTCATCCTCCGAGAAGGGAGCTTCAAGTGCAGTGATCTGGTAGTCAGAGAGCTTTTTAAAATTGTCACTTTGGAAAGCTGGCCTGTCGGAATCCGGCTCTCGAAACTGATTCTTGTAGAATTTGAAAACTTCCTCTTTAATTCTGTGAGGCTCCTCCACCCAACATTCATTCACGTTGAGACCAGGGATGTTATTTCGCTTCAGCCTACCTTTAATGACTCCATGGAAGAAAGAGTTGTTTTCGTCCCCTTCGAGCGCCCATTTTGATCTAGATTTCTGCTTCAAGCTGAGAGAAAGCACCTTTTTAGCGTTGAGATAGTTCCTCCTGGCTGCCTTGAACGCCTCACTGTCGGCAGCAGAAAGAGTATTCTGCTCTGCTTTCATCTCCCACTCAATCATAGTACTCTTAGCTGCATTAACCTCTGCTTCACCATTCCCCGAATTCTTTTCTTTCCAGATTTTTATCACCTTCTTCACATGTTTGAGCTTCTCTTTTAAGATAAACCCAACGCTGCCAACTATTTTAACACTCTCCCAAGCCTCCATGATCAGATCATTAAAGCCAGGCATCTGAAGCCAATGATTGAAAAATCGGAAAGGCACAGGCCCAAAATCCACTTCCATAGACTTAAGCACAATTGGGCAATAATCAGCAAACGTCCTTTCTAAAGCAAGAACTTTCAGATCGGGCCATTTATTCAACAAGTCAGTTGATAATAAGAAACAGTCAAGTTTGCTCAATTTAAGGCACCTTGACCGACCCAGGTGAATCTTCTTCCACCCATATTAATCTCCTGCAAGTTTGCTGAATTGATAAAAGCATTGAAGTCGTCAGCCCTCTTCTGATGAAATTGGCTTCCCATTCTCTCATCCGCCTTTCGAACAGTATTAAAGTCCCCCATCAGACAATTTAAATCTGAAGCACTAGCCATATGATCTGCCAAATCATTCCAATGCATTAAACATAGATATCAGGTTTGACCCTCCTTTCCATCTGCCTTCAACGCAAAGGAAACCTGCTCCAGCAAAAGCCCTTTCAGCACTGAAAACATCCTTCTTCCAAACACTCAACAAACCACCAGATCGCCCCTGAGATGGGACCTGACAAAAGCCAATATCTCCCGAGTTCCAAAAGGTATTAACAGTAACAGAAGCATCTCATGCAATCAGTGTCTCTTTGAGGGACACAAAATCAATAGACTCCTTGATAATCAGATCCCTCAACAAATGGGTCTTAGAAACACCTCCAAATCCCCTAATATTCAGAGAGAGACAATTCATTTAACAAAGTCTGGCTCACCTGTAGACCCACTCTTACCTTGTCTTGAGTGATACTTGAAACCTGCGCGTTCACCAAGCCTCCTAGCCTTACTGCCATTAACATCCTCCTGTTTGTCCGCCCGAGCTGATACCGATTTAGAGGGTCCAGCCAAATCACTTCCGCCACTGCTATCTCCGCCATCGCACCCACCAGAGCCAGCTAAACACGATCTGACACCCTTCCGACACTTCTTCGGACCACCATCTTGAGTCTGTTGAGCCTTTAACCGGACTGTCTTCTTGATTTCTCGGAGCGAAACCCGGCCAGCGATCCCACTCGTGTGGGTTTGGTTGGCGATCGGCTTGCTGTTTCTGGTGCTCGCTAAGCACGATTTCTTCGATTTAGTCGGTTGGTTTGTCTTTCCAAAGCTGGAGTGCTCGCAGCAGCCAAACCCTTTTCACCTGACAATGTCTGGTTTGGACGCACATCTCCTTCCTCAAACAGCCTCTGTAGCATCGGATCCTCATCCTCCCCTACTTGGGCCACCCCACCATTTTTAACCAGCCCATTGGTTCCACAAGGGAGGATAACCGGGTCCAGGGCCGAAATTAGCTCCACACCATCCCCTGTAGGCCCAACAGTACTGCGAGACCCCTCCTGAATATCCACGGGCTAATGAATTGGCCCATCTCTCGGATTGCCAGTCTGGGCCACATTAGGTGCCTTCCCATTGTTTATCAGACATCCCAACATATCCCTATTTTCAAAACAAGGATCATTAATGACCATCTGACTATTTACGTTCCCAAAGTCCCCAGCCGACTTCCATGCTCGTTTTCGGCTTTGTTGCCTCTGAAAATCCGGCGATGTATCCCTGACAAAGCTGTCAGCCTCCGACGCCGCCTCCGACGCTGCTTTCGATCTTACTTCATTCAACTCGCCTGATCGGACTGATTCAGCATCGGATTGATCATAACACGACCCAAAGTTGATAATTTTCGCTCCGTCTTCCACAACTCTAATCACATACTCATCCCCACCCAACTTCAAGATAACAGTATCGTTTACAGACACCTGAGATTTGTTTTGGATACAAACTCTCCTAATATGTAGTTGTTCGCGCTGAATAGTGAGGTCTTTAACCTCTATCACCTTCCCCCAAGCCTCCGCAATTCTTTGGAAGATCTCAGTGTTCCAAAGATGGAGTGGAACGCCTTCAATACTTAACCAAATCAATCTCCCAGGCCGGCTTCGCTCTTTCTCCATGCTCCACGGATCTAACCAATGAAACCAAGTCGATAAATCTTCATTACCTTTAGGAATCATATCTAGCATCTCTTCAGTGGAACCACACTCAAGGAGATAACGAAGCCCCACCACATAAATTGCCTTAACATCCAGAAAACCCTTATCCTTGAGGAGATAGGGGATATCTCCCAAAAGGTCCCCGTTTTTCACCTCCCCAATTGCACATCTCGAGAGCCAGCACAACTCTTCTTCTCTCGGTTCTTGAACCTCCACGCACTTCACCTCAGTTGGTTTCACCAAGTCCCTGCATGCAACCACCCCCGCATAACTCCTGCCATCACAGTTCAACGGTAGTGCAGGGGTTGCCCATGCCCTAGAGACGTGGTGATTAATAATAGGGGCTCTGAAGATCGCCGTCGGAGCGGCCGTCCCTCCAGCAAGCCGCCCAAATTTAGCGTGTTTAATATACAGAGGCCTCACCCCAACCTTAATCAGCCGTAACTTTGCTTCTAGAGCAGAAGCATCCCTCACTCCTTTGAATCTAACAAACCCAAACTTCTTACCATCCTTAGCACGCTTCTGCGGGATGAACACGTCAATAACAGCGCCAAACTCTCCAAAGGTTCTCCACTTCTCCGCTCTCTGCCAAGTCTCCGAGAAGTCGGAGAAGTAAAAACTTGTCGCTGTTCTTTCGAAAACTCTCAACATAGCCGTTTGGTCACCATCCGCCTGCCCCCGCCATTCCTTCCTCTCACTCGGCCGCCATGAGAGCTTCACATAGTCGTTCCGTACCTCCTTCCGGTTCCTCTCTTGCCGCCGCACCTCGTGGCGCTCCCTCTCCCTCCCACCTCTCATAACGTTTTTCTTCAATAAGAATTCACAAGCTATACCTTTGTTATTATATTTCTTTCATCCCATAAAAAATTGAAATATAATTGTTTTCCAGGTATCTATGATACCTCATGCCCACTATTTGTTTTATCTAATTCATTTTTTTGTTTCAATCTAGATTATGCGTTTTCTGTGCTGACTGATGAGGGATTAGTAACGGCCATAGTGATCATGTGTGGTTGCTCAGCTTCTATGGTTGCTGTGAATAGTAGGATGTTTGACAAATGAGATTTACAATTTGCCACCAATGAAGTTAGACAATGGATGTTCTCACGTAACACTCATTCACGGTATGTATATACCTTCTTGATATATGTTGTTTCCTATTTATTTATTCTGTTTTTGGGTTTGTCATTTTCAGTTGCAGGTGTTGTTGCTTGAAGCCCTGTCATTGTTCATTCTCTATGTTTTTTTTCTTCCATGGTGTGTACTCCTTTTTCTTCCTCTCCAATTTTTCGTTTAGTTCATGATTTCCTCTGTGCAGTTCTTTTATCTTTTAGTTCTATTTGTTTTGTTTTGTGTTTTCTTATGACTTCATTTTGTTTCCATTCTTTACTTTGTCTTTCTTATTAGTGTCTCTTATTGTTTCTCTTATCTTCTTTTCTTTTTTCTTTTCGTTTTTTTGAATTCCTGATGTCCCATTTATTTAGTTTTGTCACAGTTCTTTTTCTTTAAACTATGTTTTGTTCTTGCGTGGGTTGTTTTCAAGTTGTTTTTGCAAGCCACATCAGACAACTTCTTTACGAGTTGCACTTTTAAGCATTTATTAAAAAAATTCAGTGCATTTATTAGAAGTCCTGAAGGTTGAGGACAGAAACGTTGAATGAGATCGTCTCCGATGACCTCCAGTGTAACTTCGTCTTCAGAAGCAGCGAAGATAAGCGCGAGATTGTTTCACTGGAAGGAAGAAGAAGGGGACATGAAAATTCTGAGCCGAGTCATCGGAAACTCCTGCCTTTCTGACCAAAGGTTCCATCTTAATCCAAAAAGATGGCTCTCAACTGTCTCTCACAAGCAGGAGCCGAAGGAATTTGAGGAATACTTGGATTCTCTTAAGAATTACGAGAAATGGGGTGTCCCAAAGGGAGCAGGCACCGATTCTGATGATGGGTTTGATCTGGGTCGGATGGAGCGTCTTCTGGCTGCTCTCGGAAATCCCCACTTCAAGTTCAAGGTCTCTGCTTTTCTATCGGTTTGGCATTTCTTTTGGGTTTTCACTGAAGTTAACTAAAAACTCTTTTGCAGGCCGTTCACATTGCTGGGACGAAGGGGAAAGGATCCACCGCTGCTTTTGTAGCCAATATTCTGCGAGCCCAAGGCTATTCCGTCGGTTGTTACACAAGGTATGCTCGATTAGGAATGCTACACCTTGAAAAACTTTACAAATGAGAACCAAGTTGTTAGGGAGTCTTATCTAATTCTAAGAGAGTGTTACTGAACTCGTAGCTTGAGAATTATATAGTTGTACTCTTATTCAGGTTATACTTGTATCTGTATTGATTTGTGGTTGGCGTTCATTTACATGTTTGTATGTTCGTATTCAAGTCATCCAGATGACGGTGAGAAAGTTATGCATTTAAGTTATGTATTTCTAGAAGAGGATTTGTGGTTTCTGAAATGACATTGTGGCAACTTATTGATTTTGTTTTAGTGCAGCCCACATATCCTCACTGTAAGGGAACGAATGACATTGGGAAGATTTGGGAAGCCAGTGTCGGCAAACATATTGGATAATCTTTTCTACAAAATTAAGCCGACTCTTGATGATGAGATTTTGCGGGAGAATGGAGCTCTTAGTCACTTTGAGGTATCGGAATAGGATGAATTCTTTTTGTGTCTGTCAATACTAAACAAGGATTTGCAGTAAGAGCATTCATGATGTTGTGTTATATATTGCTTCTGTCATGTATATCGACTCCCTTGTTTGTTGATTTTTCTGGTTTGAAACCTTCCACAGTTTATTTGAACAGTAGTAGTTCAAGTAAACGAATACTGATATCTTGAATCAAACATAGCAAGATACTGCCTCAGTCCCAGAAAAATTACTTCCACTTTCAATACTCCATTTAAATCATGATTTTATTCTTAACGTTTGTCATGCAAAGATAATAACTTATGGAGTATGCAAATAATAAATTAACCTGTCTAGTTTCTAAGTATAATTTCTTTGATTTTTCTAATAAGATTTCATTGTAATAATTTGATTCAAACACAAATTCGAAATCCAAATGTGATAGAGGTTGTGGGACAGAGGGAGGAACTTGTTACTTGTTCACTATGGGGATATCTTTTAACAGCATAAACAGTAAATCTTGTTGCACAAGTTTACTTCCTTTTGAGTACTGCTGAGGATTTTTTATGTTCTTTAGTTTTCTTTCCTTGTTACAATCACTTTCCTTTCTGTTGGATGATCATTCAGGTTCTGACTGCTGTTGCATTCACTTTATTTGCTGATGAAAAAACTGAAATAGCTGTTATTGAGGTTAGTACTTCTTGAATTGTCCTCCAACTCTACAGTATTCAGAGCAATGCGGCATTTTCCGAAACTTAAAAAGGTTTTCCTACGTCAACAGATCAGATACTATTACAAAATCATTTATTTCTTCAACAGGCTGGCTTAGGGGGAGCGCGGGATGCAACTAACGTTCTCCGTAATTCTGAGCTTGCTGCATCTATCATAACAACAATTGGTGAGGAACATTTGGAAGCGCTTGGAGGATCTCTGGAAAGCATAGCAATGGCAAAAGCTGGAATAATTAAGTATGGCTGTCCAGTTAGGTGATTCACTATGCCAAACTTACCTGACATTCTTGCATGCAGCTCTAAAGCTAGAAATGCGTATCAAATGTTAGTTTCAAAGTTTTTTTTTGAAAAGATTCTGTGGTTTTAAGTCGCAACTGCTTTTCTGCTGGAATGAATTGTGTTTTGTTCATTCTGTCTTTTTGCATGTTTGATTAGGGTCCTCTAAATCAGTGTCAACCTTTAAGTGTCCATTAAAACTGTCCACATCCTAAATGTCTGCTCTGCGTGGACCCTATTTATCCAATACTAAAAGGTTAAAAAGTAAGATGGATAGGAGAAGTGGGGATTGAGAAGAGTCTTGAGAATTTTAAGCAAGGACTAAAAGCTATGTGGGAGTTATCTTGCATTATTCAATCAACTCCAAATTTGAAGCGGTTTTACATGGGAGCTCATATGCACTTCCACACACTTCTTATTGGATCTTTTTAGTTCATATTTTGTTAGTTTCTCTACTTCTTAAGAGACCTTAAGTTGTTTTATATATTTAAATGATCAGGTTGTTCTTGGTGGTCCTTTCCCCCTACACATTAGAAAGATTCTCTTTGACAAAGCAGAATCCATGTCTTCACCAGTTGTATCAGTTTGTGATGAAGAAATCAAGATTACCACAAAAGGAGTACATTTTTTCAATGGAAAACCTTTGCAACCATGTGATATTGCAGTACGTCTTGGTTCAGGATTTCAGGAAGTATGTTCTTGAAGCTTTTCATCAGATACGTTGCCTTTTGTGCATGCTTTTCTAATTCATCATGTTCAGTGTTGCAAGTTGTTATTCCATGAGTTAATCTTGCAGTATAACATGACTGTCAATCATCTTATAACATGAATACCTTTTATTTTTGCGTGGATTAATAGTGTCAAACTGTGGACTGTAAGTGGATGTTATAAACTTCGTTCCACCAACCTTGTTGCAATTAGAATTAAGATATGGTATGATGATGGTGATGTTATATTAATTTCTTAGAAGACATATATTATTCTCTTAATTAGCAGTTAAGTTATGTTGATTTAATGCAGTCTATTCAGTTAAGTAACGTGAAGCTGTCCATGCTTGGAAGTCATCAACTTCACAATGCTGTAACTGCAGCTTGCACATCGCTTTGCCTACGTCACCAAGGTCTCTTACTGTCCCTAATGAGAAACTGTTTGCAGACATACATTTATTCTGACTGAAGCTTTGTAGTTCATCTGTCCCTTTCCTTGCATACTCTGTTTCTGGACTATGTCTATGATCATGCACCATTATCTTTTCCCACCTCTTGGAAAACAGTATGTGGTAATAGCAGAGACAGACACAAGACCAACATGATCTGATGTAACTTCCTTGTTCCGGCTTCTCTGGATTCAATTTCTTAGAACTTCATATAATTTTTTAAGTATCATTGGCATTCAATCACTGTCTTATAAACCAAACATGAGATAAGTTAGCTGGCCTAATTACGCAAGTTGTCAATGACACGAAGTTATAAACTTACCCTTCTATCACTGTTTGCTATTGTAGGATGGACAATATCCGACGAATCTATTAAGACTAGTTTGGAGAGTACTTGCTTGCCTGGAAGAAGTCACTTTCTGTCATCCAAGGAAGCAGAAGCACTAGGCATAACTGGAACCACTGTGTTGCTAGATGGAGGTTTGTGTTTGTCCACCGATAATTGTCTTGGATAAAGATATGATTCAACTTTGCTTGGCCTTTCTTGAATCTCGAACACTTATGAGTCGGTTGGGTCCAAAATTCAGCTCATACGAAAGAGTCTGCTAAAGCTTTGTCGGGCACTATAAAAGAGACGTTTCCGGTTGCAAAATTGGCTTTCGTCATTGCAATGGCCAGAGATAAAGACCATGTTGCTTTTGCCAAGCAACTTCTCTCAGGTTGGATCAAAATCTTAGAACATGTTCTTGACTAAGTTGAATTCTGAACTGCTCAAGGTATTTGTTCAGGCAATCAAGCAGAAGCTGTTTTCTTGACAGAAGCTGAAATTGCTGGAAGCAAATCTCGAACGACTCCTTCCCCGTTGTTAAGAGATTGCTGGCTTCAGGCTTCTAGCGAATTGGGAAAGAAAGCTCTTCATGATGGAATGCCAGAATACGATGAGCTGTTCACGAACAGGTTCAACTCGAAGGTGAGATCTGGAGATGAAACTATACTGGCTGCTGAGAATTGCCCTGTAGTGGCTATGCGGCGTGCAAGTAAGATTCTTGAAGAAAGGAAAGGAAGTGAGTTAAGCGTCTTGGTGGTCACAGGATCCTTACATGTCGTGTCTTCGGTTATAGCTTCTCTCAATGGATGAAGATGAAGTGACTACGATTGGATGAGTTATGAGTCTTAACCTTCGGTACGAAGAAGATAAAGATGATGGTATGTAGTTTGAATCTCGAACTTTGACCCATCCATATAGCTCTAGTAGCCACTATTTGTCAAGAGTGCCACTTTCTTTGAACCAGACATTTTCAGTTAAAGAGGAAACAAATGAAAGAGGTTAGTGTATCGGTTGGATCAAGGTTTAGGAGAGTTCCCAGTGATCTTATAGTAGTTGAAAACTGTTTTGGGATAAGAGGTGTATTGATTAAGTTAGTAAATTGGTTGTAGAGAGTCCAGAAAGTGTTACTTTGCAGATTTATGATGAGATGCTCAAACTTGTAAAATCGGGAACTTCAAACTTGAAAAATGAATTAAGACGACTACCATTGAACTAGAGAGACTGATGATCAATTTCCCCAAGAGCAACAAGCTCCAGAGCGCCCCTTCCATTGCCACCACTTCGGCCTCCACCACCATGGCTCGAAGAAGCCTTTCGTGAATGGTACGGCACAAGAAGTCATCATCCACCACCACAAGAGCTTTGAGTTGATGCCTCAGCGCTGCAGAGATCACTTCAACTGCTCGCCTTGTGTTAGACTCATGGTCAGGTGCTGATGACTTAGCCGAAGCCGCTGGCATGATGATGATGATGAATAAAAGATTATGGGACAAGGCACCATACACTTTTGAGGGAAAAATGCATCCTAGATCCTTGTTGTTCCGTATCTCTACCACTAGAACTAGAAGTCCTAAATTGTGGAAATAAATAGTACAACCGATCGATAATGATCCATAGTGTGGTGGCAGAATGGGTAATTCACCCAAACTGTGCAAATGAGATTCTTCATTTTCTACCTAGCACTTCTTGCAGGGGGACGGTGTTTAAAAGCTAGTATGACACAACTTTGGTGGTGGTTGGTTGTCCTCGTACCGATCGAAGATCCTGTGGATGGAAGTCCATATGAAGCCGCTTGGCTAGGTGGTAAGAGTTCAGAATCCGGTTTCCACATGCTTCTCAACATCAAGTCATGGCTTATGTCTGTTTTCACAATTTTGTGTTGGTTCTCTATCTGTAAGTGTTTCTTTAGTTTCTGTTTCAGTTTGCACTTTGGTTTACTCTATTGGTTTTTGAGTAAATTCGTTGTCAGTCCCATAAAAATAATTATTGTCATGTTTTGGTTCTGTTTTAAAAACTTGTCCTATTTAAGTCCTATCCTATGATATTGTGTCATATTTTGGTCCTTTCCGCCCACTTAAGCCGTTAGTTCTAACGAATTTATGTGAATTTACTCTTTTACCCTTTTGAAAATTTTACTTTCGTCCTCAAACTTATAGTTCCCTAAACTTTTAACCCCAAAGTTTAAATAATATCTATAACCCCATCACCATACTTCTCATCCTTATCCTGCTCATCATCTTCTTCTTTCTCCTTATCCCACTTCACTAATTCCACTGCTGGAGACCTCGCCGAGGGAGGCTCGACCGGCCGCGTCTGAAACCTCATCGAAATTCAGCCCACCTGCCGCTGCTTTCGGTCGCTCGCAATTCCGTTTCTTAGATCGAAACTGGATAAGATTGATTCTATTGGAAAGACGAAGACAATGATGTTTTGGTCTGTGTTCAAGGCTGGGAATAAGAGCAGGAGATCAGGTGATGCAGAAGCAGAGAGGGAGAGAATTGCGGAGGATGAGAGGACGAAAATGATGCGATGATCGAGATTGGCGATCGCGATTACGTCGGATTTGGGCAACACCGTAGAGGTCTGATTCACTCGACGGCGTGGTCCAGGGTTTCAATGAAGTGACCAGTGCTGCCGAGAAGTGTCGCATCTCCGCCGCTGCCACCTCCGATCTAGCTCGGCTTAGCTCCGATTTGGTCAATCTTTGACAAATCTGTGTGGAGCGTAGGGTGGATAAGGCCCGGTGGTGGTATTTGATATGAGTTAAACTTTGGGGTTAAAATTTTAGAGAACTATAAGTTTAAGGATTGAAGTAAAATTTTCATAAGGGTAAAAGAGTAGATTCACATAAATCCGTTAGAACTAACGGCTTGAGTGGACGGAAAAGATCAAAATATGACACAGTACCATAGGATAGGAGTTAAACATAACAAGTTTTTTAAAACATGACCAAAACAGGATAATAATTATTTTTATAGGACTGCCGGCGGAATTTATTCATTGGTTTTTAGCTGGTTTGCAGTCTAGCTATAACTCTGCTGGCTTCTGGCCAGAGTATTTAGACTCATCATTAAGGGCTTTGTCTCTTCTCTTTAGATTGTTTTCAGCTTTTGTCGGCTGAGTTAATTTGAATGAATATCATTCACTTCAACAAAAAATGTTAATTACTAAAAATTTACGTGTGTAAATATAATGAAGTTTTTAACCCAAGCTTCGTGGTGGAATATAGTTAAAAAAATAAAATTGAAGAATAAAAATTTTATTATTGTAAAATGAAGATGGCCATAAACCACAAATATTGAAGAATAGAAAATGGCTAAACAATAAAAAGTTGATAGTATGGATAAAAAATTAAAATAAAAGCATAAAATAAAAGTAAAACAAAGAAACAAATGAGAAAAATAAAATAAAAATAGAAGAATAAAAATTTTATTATTGTAAAATGAAAATGGCCATAAACCACAAATATTGAAGAATAGAAAATGGCTAAACAATAAAAAGTTGAGAGTATGGATAAAAAATTAAAATAAAGGCATAGAAGAAAAGTAAAACAAAGAAACAAATGAGAAAAAAAATTATTGAGAAAAAAATAAAAGAAAATGAAGAAGAAAAAAGACATACAACGGCCAAAAAAATAATTAAACCGAACGAATATTATAAGAGGAGAATATGACTAAAATGTAATAAACGTAAAGTTTAAGGGAATATGGGTAAACATTGGAATAAAAAACTAAAGAAAGAAAATAATTAAACCAAAATAAAAGTAAAAATAAAAGAAAATGCTTAAATTATAAAATGAAAACAATTGAGGCCAATTTGAAAAATTATAGAAATGTAGGACAATAAATGAGTTATTCCTTAAACAACAAAATGGGGTGGAAAAAAAAGTGAAAAATGGCTCGTCTCACGGTGACTGACCTTCAATGCATTTAGCATACTTCTGGTTGGGCAAGAATAGATAAAAAAAGTAAAAGGAAAAAAATAACAAAGAAAATAATAATTGTTCAGTACACCCTCACGGCCTCACCTGCTGTAACGTCGTGGTAATTACTGAGGGAGAGGTCGCGGTAAATCACGCGGTAAAACAGCTTGTGGTAGAGAGCTTTACCGCGCCCCAAACAGCAGCACTTACCACGGCCTTACCGAGTCTCAGGCCGCAGTAACCATTTTAAATAATTTAAAAAAAAGTGGATGAATCCAGTTGAATATTCATCCGAATTCATCCACAAAACCCAGAAAGCTCAGAAATCGATGGAGATGGTGAGCAAGCGGCATTGGTGACGGTGAGAGGGCGACATCGGTTAAGTGGCGGTGTTGCGGTGAGCAAAACAGTAGCGGCGGAAGAAGAAGCCACAAAGTCCAGAAAGAAGAAGATAACTGAGGAGTATCATCATGAGGACCACCGGGACCGCGCTGCTGCGAGGGAGTCTGGACCTGCATGCTTCTGATGTAAGCCTTCATCATGTCCGGAGTCAACATGAGCTGAGCTAGAGGACCGGTCGTCTGGATGCGGAACTATGGAGGAGGCCCCTGTATGCGCGGGGTATAAACATCCTCGTGCAAACCGGTATGCCTGTCGCATGATAAGCATCTCATGCTCAGCTGAGCACTGTCTCAGAGCATGGATCTCCTCGTCCTGTATATCGATGTGCTCCTTATCCTTCTGACGCTCCTCCTCCAAGAGTAGCTAGTGCTGTAAGTTACGTAAAAGTAACAATTTAGTCTTCAAAGTTTATAAAAAGTTTCAAAAGTGGACTATATATAATAGTTACCTTGGATGGCTGCAGAGGCTGGAACATTTCGGGATGGACCAGCTGCGGGGGTGCTGATCTCTAACATCCTCTGGTGGAGTTTTGGTCGGTGACCTCCATGTAGACGACGGGATCGAATAGTGGCATATCATCCTCACCCTCATACTTCTTCCGCATAACCTCAATATATTTTTCCTAATTAATCCAAGAATAACCTTAAAATTTGTTTAAAAAAGTTCATAATCTAGTGGAAATATGTTAACTTTTTAACATATTTCCACTAGAGTTTGGTAATATGTTAACATATTTCCGCATAGCAGCAGCTTGAGAGTGGTAGGGTTTGGTAATATGTTAACTTTTTAACGTAAAAGACAAACGGTATTAATAAATTAGAATGAAGGACGGTAAGTGTATTACTCCATTCGTCCCAAATGAATTGTCACAACACCAAAATATTTTTGTCACAAATGAAATGATTTTTTTCCACTTTTGTTTTATTTTAGTCCATTTTTATCCTTGCAATATTTTCACTCAATGAGTTTAGGGGATGAGTTGGGAGGGGTTAGAATGAGTTTGGGAGGGGTAATGATAGAAGTTTATGTAAAATAAATTAATGACCAAAGACAATCTTAATTTATACAAAAAAAATTAAAGTGACAATCCAATTGGGCCGGAGAGAGTAATAAATAAATGGAGCATATAAATCATTAAATCCTAGTATATTGCAAAATGGCGCGCAAAACACAAACATAATCCGGTGGGCACATTCCTCCCTCCTAAACCTGCCGCGACCAGGATTCAATTACGAAAATCTCGGTCGGGATATATTTATATTTATAAATAGCCTCTGTCCATATTCTACTCCTCGCTCTTCCTGATTTTTATTTCCCTTTTTCATTGTTGAAGTAATTGAAAGTAAGATATGGAGTGCTTCGTTCATGAATCAGTGAGGGTGAAGGATCAGCAAGTGTTTAAGCTGAATCAGTCTTGCGGCTTGATGCGGAATGAATTCCTGTTTCTCATTCGCAATCGATTCCCCTTCTCCTCCTCCGGGAAGGAAATCGAGCCGATTCCGTACAGTTACGGCGGCTTCGCTCTCGAATCTCTGTCGACCAGAGCAGGAATCCAACGGCTCTGCCTTCGGGCGGTGGAAAGCATCGGGCAGTTCATCGACCCCAGAAACATGACGAAATTGGCCGCTGTTCTATCCAATTACCTCGCCGACAACTTTGAATTCAATCTCCAGGCCTTCCACGATTCGCCCAGGGTGGTCATCGTCGTGGGCCTCGACCGCTGCTTGGGATTGCTTGATACGCAGGTTTATTCGGCTGCTTTGAACGGACCCAGCTGGGGAATCGACGAGCACCAGGATGAGATCGTGCCGTTTTTGAAGCGTTATCGGCCGGATTGCTTGGTCGATGGGGCTGCTGCTGATGCTGGAGGGCTCAGTCGTGTGCCGGCACTGGATGTGTTCGAGTTTGCTGATCGGATCGGAAGTTGCGCGATCTGTCTGGAGGATTTGACGGCGGCGGCGGAGATGAATCCGAGGAAGATGCCCTGTAACCATATCTTCCATGGCCGCTGCGTTGCTCGATGGTTCTGGATGAACACTTCTTGCCCTATGTGCCGCTCTCAGCTGATCTAGGGTAGAAAAATTAAATTTTGAATAGGAATTTTGATTTTATAATTTTTGTTATAAAATTTTGAATTTTTTTGGTTGTAAGATTTCCATCTTGTAATCAAGTAGAACTAATTAATGTGTTCCTTCAAACTATTCTAATGAAACTTTATTAATTCACATAAGACTTGCAGGACAAGAAAACAACTCAGTAATTCCTTGTATCATTAGAATAGTTCACAAGTTCAGCAACCAAATAATTTCATCCACACGCTTTCTTCATCACCAATAATCATTACAAGAGCAGGTTCCATCCTTAATATGATGAAACCGTTCTGAATCCCTTAATATTATTTCTCTTCCTCTGGCCATGGAGATATATTTGATTGCCTCATGGCAATCTCCACACACTCTAAGGTTCTTGAACACCCTTATAGGTTTTGGTTCTGATATGCTCAAAAGACCAAACACAACTGCAACTTTCTCACTGTGCTGCAGAAGATAATGCTCTTTGAGTTCCTCCTGTAAATCATGAAGAACAAAATCAGTGTTGGGCACATAGCCTAGCACTTTGATGTCTGAAACAATTTTGTTCAGTTCATCATAAATCTCCTCTGCTTCAGGGTGTGAAGTATCTCCAACATGGAACTTGTACACCTTATTTTTCACCTCTACCCAACTGCACCCAGCTTCTTTCGTCAAATTCTCCTGCTTCATTTTTCTCCGAATCTCGGCTACATCTTCCCACATGCCAGCTGAAGCATACAAATTGCACAGCAAGATGTAGGCTGCACGATCGTTAGGATTGTGCTGAAGGATCATATTTGCAGCATGTTCTCCTAGTTCTATGTTACTATGAACTCGACAAGCACTGAGGAATGTCCGCCAGATTATGGCATCAGCTTCGTATGGCATCGAGCCTATGAACTTCATGGATTCAACCAGTGATCCATGTCGGCCAAGCAAATCAACCATGCATGCATAATGTTCCATTCTGGGAACAATGCCATGCCTCTCGAGCATTGAATTGAAATGCATCCACCCTTCAGATACCAAGCCTCCATGGCTACAAGCTGATAGAACAGAAATATATGTAACTGAATTCGGCTGTGCACCTGCCTCCAGCATTTCATGAAAAATTTCTAAAGCTTTCGCAGCCAATCCATGTTTGGCAAAGCCTGCTATCATAGAAGTCCAGGAAATAACGTTTCTGCTCTCCATCTCACTGAAAACCTTAAAAGCATCCTCAATGTTTCCAAACCTAGAATACATGGATATTAAAGCATTGCATAAGCAGTTGTTTGATCTAAATCCTGATTTCAGTATGTAAGCATGCAGTTGTTCACCATTGCCAATGGCACCAACAGTTGAAGCAGAACTCAAAAGACTAGCATATTCAAATGCATCAACCATAATGTTCTTACTAGGCTCAACCTTTCTAGCACACAAAAATATATGCTCCTTTAAAGCAGATTCAAAAGCTTTTCGAGCATCGTCCATCAAACCAGACTTAGAGTACAAATTTACAAAAGAATTACCCACACAACCATTTGAAGCAAGCCCATGCTTCAGTGCGAGACTATAGACTTGTTCACCCATATGTGAATTGGAAAGATTTTCACATGCTTTGAGAACACTTGAAAACGTAAAGTGATTTGGCCGCACCACGCCTTCAACCATTTTAGAGAAGAGTTTGACAGCTTCCGCATTGCAACCTCCACTTTGGACATAGCCAGTGATAATTGCAGTCCAGGACATAACATTATGTTCTGGCATCCTATCGAAAACTCTTCTAGCATAATCGATGGAACCACCATCCATGCACTTAGCATACATCTCCACTAAACTACACCCAACACAAACATCTAGAACCATCTCAGACTTAACAACCCATGAATGTAATTGCTTCCCAAGAAACAACCATCCTAACTCTGCACAAGCTGAAATCACACCACTTAGAGTGAACTCATCAGGCAAGTATCCACTCAAAATCATATCCAAGAACAAATCAAGAGAATCCTTTACTCTCCCTGACTGTGAAAATCTGGTTATCATTAGAGTCCAAATAACTACATTCTTCTTCAAAATTTTACCAAACACCTTATATGCTGACTCCAGATCACTATTACCCTTAATGAACATATCAATCAATGAACAACTAACATTCACATCAGAATCAAAATACCCAGTTTTTATTAGAAATCCGAAAACCATTTCCCCGATTTGCAAGTTTTTTGCATTGGAACAAGCCTGAATAACTGCAGCAAAGCAGTATTCATTTGGCCAAAACCCATCCTCCAACATCTGAAGGAATGTCAAAACTGCTTCAACTTCCATATTATTGTTCACAAAACAAGAAATCATAGAACTCCAAGATACCAGATCTCTCTTATTTCCCATGCTCTCAAATATCATTTGAGCTTCAGTCCATTCACCAGATTTTGAGTACATGCTAATAAGCAAGTTATACATAAGTGAGTCAAACTCGAGTCCAGAATGAATCAAGTGGTTATGTACAAGCTTACCCAAATGGAAACTGCCTGATCTGATGCAAGATTTAAGAAGCAGCGAGTATGAAAAGAGGTCAGTGTGGATTCCTTGGTTAGACATAAGATTGACTGTGGAGATTGCTTTCTGAAGGTGACCCCCATTAACATATTGGATAAACTGGTCCCTTAATGGTTCAGAACTTTTAGATTTCTTGGATGGTGATGATAAAATTGGAGATTTCCTTTGGGACAGATTGTAGTATGGTAAAGAACCTGAAGGACAATGAGAAAGGCCCAGCATCATTTTCTTGTCAGCACCTTGTTTCAATTCCCGTCCCAAAGAGCTTATGATACTAATAAAGCTGCCATCCAATATATTTCAATGCCGATCCATCACTGACCTACGAATATGCATTACTAAATCATCACACTTAAGTTCAGGCTAATCACTTGGATCAGTTTCCACCCTATTACCTGAGGACACAAGTTTCACCAAGATTCATCCTAACTATCATCTGCTTTAACTAGAACTCAGTGGTAATTGGAGTGTTACAGAACGGGACCAGAATGGAACAGGGAATCCACTTCAAATTACTTTTCCTCCCCACTGAATGGAGCACCAGAATGAAGTACCTAGTCCTGCAAGAATAATTCATAAATTACACATTGTTAATTAAACTTATTTTTCTATTTAAGTATGATTCTAAGACAGCTCATAATGAGTAAAAAAGACAAAAACTCTTGAACAATAACTGATCAGGTTTACAGGAGAAGAATTTAAACAAAAGCAAAATTTAAAGCCTTCATGGCATTCATAGTATTGTTCTCAGGTGAATCATGTGGCATAAGGGTACAAGATAGTAACTTCTCTACTCGACATCAAAGGATTTGTTAAAGACAACGGGTCTGTTCATTTTCTCTATTATACAAATAAAACATCACAAAAATCTATCATATCACCTTCAAATAACCCTCTGTAACAAAGTTTTTCTCTCACAGACATAACATCCACAATTCAAAAACACAAATTTGCTGAGTAGAACTCTTAAAGCAACGTTAATGCCCACAACCAACAAGACTTGCTGAAACAAGGTATTTGCTTTCATAACTTAAACAAGAGCAGCAAGTGTTTAGTTTTTTTTAATCCAAATACAGCGAGAAAATTATAGCAAATTGCCATCCAATTAAGTACACAGAATGTAACCAAGCAGGGAAAATAAAACACTGACAGCTATGAGAGCAGATGTTACTTCTACTGTTCATAAATTTAAGCTAAAAACCCCACCTAAATAAAGCAAGTAAGCCAGTTAATCATCTCCCATAGCAACTTGCCAAAGTAAATGCAAAACATGCCGAAATGATGACACTGTCATTTTCTCCTTAATGGAAGAATACGCAAGTGAACCAACAATATATAAACAGTTCTCGATAGAAGAATCAACAGGAAAATCCGCATAACTTAGCACGAACTAGCGAAACAAGAGAAACGATGAAAACGGGAAAAGAAAAACCACCTGGGTAAGTGAACACCGCTGATTTGACCTGAAACAGACCTTGCTTCTCTTATTTTCTTTCCGTATTTGTGTTTGAGCACGGAGCAAAATATGATAATCTCCAATTAACAAAATTGGGGTCCTTTTCCTCTTGGATTAGTTGCTTGTGCTTGATGCGCCTGGCCTGCACCTGCAGTGGCCGGCGAAGAGTGAATGAAGACTGACCAGTATCTTGTGTCTGGGAAATATGCAGAGAAGTCCTTGCTTTTCCAAAGTTATCCCACACAGTACCCACTAAATCTCCATACTTTACAATATCATCCATAATTTCTTGATATTCCTAATTACTCCCTCCGTAGTGGTTCTAGGGGTGTGAAACAAACCAAGCCGAGTTCGGCTCGAGCTTTAACGAGCCCAATGAGCCAAGCCGAATTTTAGGCTCGAATAATAAACAAGTCAAGCCCGAACTTGAGATGTCCGGCTCGTTCGAACTTTCGAGCATTATCGAACCTAATGGAAATTACCCATATACCCATCCCATATAACTATCAGACCACTACCCTTCCCTACCTATCTAATAAAATATCCATTTTCTTTAATATCTATTCCATCTCTCTTATCATCATCCACCACTATCCCACTTCCCCAAAAACAACAATGACTGGTTCTAAATCCTAACTGCGTTCACATCTCTTCAACCTTGGGTCTCCACTCTCCAGCATCTACTCCTTCTTCCATAGCAGTGATTCACGTTCTTATAGCAAAGATCAATCACTGATTTCAATCACAGATTTGAACGACTTTACATTGGATTTCTTCACCTCGGTTTTAGGAATCGTCACAGTGAGGATTCTGTTCATTGCCGCGTTACTCTCCTGGCTATTCATGTTCTCCGGTAGCCGGACCCTCCGCTTGAACTGGCCAGAGCTCCGAGCTCAATTCCTGAAACTCCAAAGATGAACTATTTTGATTCCCCAGCACCGGAATCTCTCGCCTTCACCAAATCTCGGTCATGGGTTGCTCGTGGGGTTCACAAATTGTGGACCCGGGTCTACTACTAGGTGCCAGACGGTGGGTGTGGCACGATTCCACCACTCCTCTCCGTTGGCTGCTCCTCGGCGTGGATCCAAAGAAGATCCTCAGTGATCTTCTGTTTGCTCGTCTTTGTACACCATCGCTGGTCGTCTCCCTCCACCATCGCTGATCGTCTACATCCCGCCTCAACATCCCAGCATGCAACCAATGATGAAGCTCTGATCATATGTTCACGAGCTCGAGCCGAAATGAACTCGAGAAGAGCCTAAAAAGTAAGGAGCTTGAACCTGCTAGGCTCGGGCTCGACTCATTCTCACCCCTACTCTATATTCCATTAATTGATCCATTTATTTTGACTGTTTCACGGTATTTAATCTATGGTTTTATTTAATCAATATTTAAACATGTAAAGCTAAATAATTCATATATGTATCATAATTTGATATATAAAGTTTCTAAATATATTTTTTTGAATTTTTTATATTATTTATCTTTGTGAAAATTTGAGTCAAACATTAAATTTTGAAACATGAAAGTCCAATGAATTAATTAATGGAGTACAGAGGGAGTACCATTTATCTATTTATTAACACATCATTCGCAGGGAGAATAGACGGTCATTTCTAATGACTTGTGACGTTTTTGTTTGGCTTTGGATGCAAATTTAGGACTTAATTATGTCGAAAAATGTGTTCCACTCACCCATCTTTTCATCGGTTTGTTATAACTACTAACCTTTATTAATGAAGTGCAAATTTAAGACTATTGACTGCTGAAGGTGCATTTTAATTACTGAGTTAAGTAACGGAGCGAATATTCGGTCAATGTTATAGCATATTCTGTCAGTAGGTGCAAAACGACATGAAAGTGTACATAAAACGACGTACACATCGGATTCCACATCAGAAATGTAGTATTTGGGGTTGGATTCGTTTCTAATTCGGTTGAGTTCCAATTCGTGCTAGGGTTAGGGATTTGGAAGGCGAGGTCGTCGATTAGGGGCAAATTGGTGCGAATTGGGTTAGGGTTATTGGAATTAGACATGGAAGATGTTGTCTCGTTGCACAATTTTGCGGAAGAACGCAACAAATTGGAGGGACTAGGCGGTTCATATTCTGAATCGCTGTTGGGTTTGTGCGAAACATGTGAAGGAAGTATGAGTTGTTACGAATCAACCAGACGATTGAAGTTGTTGAATTCAACCCTTATTGCTGTAAAGGATGAGTTGGAGTTGAATTTGAAAGAGATTGGGGGGGGAAGTTAGGGACCTACAAGATTTGTTATGTGCAACCGAAACAGAGGGTGCCTGGAAACTGAAGAAGTTGGAGGCTAAGAAGCTTGAAATGAAGAAGAAACTTGAAGGTAGCGAGATGAGGTCAAGTTTGGTGGCTAAAGAGATGATGGATACAGCTGCAAGAGTTAAACTGTTGGAGCTCGAGAATGCTGAACTTAGGAAGCAACTTGAAACTTCAGAGATGAGATCAAGGTTGTTGGTCGAGGAGATGATGGAGATTAAATGTACTACTGGTGCTGGATGGATGAGGGCTGCTTGGATGGAAAAATCTCTATGTTTGTTATGCTTTTTGTTAGTGGTGTCATGGTGTATCTTCTTGAATGTAAATGACACATATCGAATGGTATGATGTATGTAATTTATGGAATGCAATGAATGGATTTTAAGTTGTTACTTGTCTAGTGCAATGAATGCTTTCAGTTTTGATTGTGAAGTGTGCATTTGTATCATAACAACATAGTGAAAGTGGAGGCATGAATTGAACTAACATGGTTTGACATTAAACATATCATCGAATTCAAATTACAGTTTTTGATCCATACCAAAAGTAATGTGCCCAAATTTCATTTTGGTGCCCACAAAAATACTAATACTACCCCTAAATGTGCCCCATTCAACTTATGTTCACCCCTGCACTTTAATGTACAAAATAATCCAACTAAAGAGCACACTAATTTCAACATAACCTAGACACCACATCTTGCACAAAAATTACATCTTCCTAACACATAATTTGACTACTTCCATTGAGGCTTCTTTATGGGCAGCTTTTCTCTGAATTGAGATGGCCCTGCACGACCTCTTCTACCTGTTGCTGCTGATGTTTGTGATGTTTGAACACTGCCTCTTCCATCTGTTGCTACTGTTTGTGATGTTTGAACACTGCCTCTCCCTGCCCCAGAACTCTCCCTCTCGCTGAGCCTCCCCCCTTTGTAGAACCTCTTCCCCTTGAGTTAACTCTTCCCCTGCCTTGTGTCATGAGTTGTTCACCTGGTCTGCCTGGCTGCTTTTCAGGCTAAAATCAGTACTGTACACATTATATTTATATACATTAGTGATAGGAAATGAATGAAGTTTGGTACATACATTGTACACTTGCTCTCCCATTGATATGTTTGTGTAGATCCCAACCCCTACAAACTTGCTTGATGTAAAAATTTATGTGTGGCTAAAAATTGTCCTTCTTTTGGATGTTGGGTTGACTTGAGTAGTTGGTAGCTGCAAGTGATGTAGTAAAACTATGAGGTGCAAAAGTACCACTTAACATTTAAAAATAGTGCAAAATATCCATCAATGATACTGAAATAGAGATAATTTTGTTAAAATGATACTGACACAATTACCAGTGATGAAGCTTGAAATGCTTGAGTTGTCTGCAGGTGAACAACTCCACTAGTTGATGCTTGGCTTCCAGTTAGCGTAGGACATTTAGTCCTATAGTGACCATCACCTTTGCATATACCGCATGTGTACTTGGAACCTTTTTTTAATAGCTTTTCCTTTCCATTGGTTTTATTTCCCTTATTTTTATTTTCATCTTGTTCAAACCTTCTTTTCCTTCTTGCAGGTCTCCCAGGCATACTTCTAGTTTTTGGGACAACTATAGGAATGCCTTGGAAATGCTCTCATTCATTCGGACTAGTGATAAGGTTAATTGGGTATTTATATGCAATCTGATACAACATGAGTACATAGTACACCAATGATCTGCCATGCACCACATGAACATTCCCCTGTTGTTCAAAGAGCAAACATGTTGCTTTTATCCCTTTTTCACCTCATAATCACCATCACTATTGTAAATAGGGGGCTTCAAACTATGGGGGGAGGGGAAAAAATTTTCACCAAAAATTCTGCTCCCTCACCCCCAAAATTCACAATTAACTATCACCCCCCTCAAACCTCCAATCAAAATATATTCAGACAAGTGGGGGGCCCCACGTGTATGAGTGGAATGGGAGGGACACGTGTTGGGGGAGGGGAGCAGGGCAGGGATGCGTGGGGAGGAGGGACGCGTGGGGGTGGGGCCAGGAGGGGATGTAACTCGTGAATCACGGTTACTGTATATATTCGGACCTCCCGTGAATACGGTGAGGTCCGAAAAATGGGAGTGATTCACTCATTTTTTAGGGGTGAATTTTAAAAAATTCACCCCAAAAATTGTATGTTTGAAGCCCCCAAATGATCTGCCAATTGCTCCTTGGATGATTTCACCATTTTCTAAATAATTGAGGACTAAAGTTATGCTTCAAATTTTCACCCCAAGCTCTCTTTTCACCATGCCTCTCCATAATGTACCTTCGAATGATCTCTAGACAACTGTATATTGACTTCTCCCTTGCAATAAGTACCTCATCCACACTGTTGAATGTCTCAGCATGGTTGTTCTAATTTGCATCACATTTAATATCCTTGTTGAAGAATGCCTTACACCAATACTTAGGGTCAACCCTTAAGACATTATCCCTTACATCTTCTTCAGTCCAATTAGCTATAACCTCCAAATTGTCAATCATTTGAACTTCCGTTGTGCTATTTGCAACATTCCAGAATTTCAATTTCAAACTGCCACCACGAAATCTCTTCTGCCAATTAGTTAAGATATGTCTTGCACATCTTCTATGCTCGGCATTTGGAAGACATCCATCTATGGCTAGAAGTAATCACTGTAAGTGAACAATTAAGAGCTTGGTTAGATGATTACAAATTAAAACAGAATTTTGGGAAGCAGACAACAAACCAATATACCTTTTGTTGGTCAGAAATGATACTCCACCCATAACCATCACCAATCCTGATATCAGGCTTCAAGTTCTCTAAAAACCAGTGTCATGTATCAAAATTTTCCACTTCTACAATAGCCCAGACTATAGGAAACATTTGGTCATTTGCATCTCGTCCAACAACAGTTAAGATTTCACCATTGTAATCTCCTTTAAGAAAACAACCATCAAACCAAAAATGTGTCTACAGCCCTCGAGAAACCCTTTCTTACATGCTTCAAAGCATATGTACAGCCTCTTAAATATGAACCTCCTGGATCTCTTGTCATCAACTCTCCAACATACCCTCGGAGTAGAGAGTATTCTTGAGGTACATTACCATCCAGCTCATGCTTGACTATTTCTTTGGCCCTTTTGCACATGTGAATGCTAACATTCAAGTTGTGATCTTTCTTAACCTTTTCCTTCAAATCTTTCACGGGAAGCCTATGAGAATCTCTAATATATGTTTGGTACCTAAAGGCAATGTACCTAGCACTTACAATGTTCAGCTTGTATTCCTTGGTGCAATTGTGTTTACTAACCAATGATTTCACTTGCACTTGGTCCAAACTCTTCACATAAGATGCCCATAGATAGAAAGGACAGTCAACACATATGCAATGTACCCTCCTCTTATCTCAGGTCTTGAACTTCAACTATCTATGATGGTATACAATATACTCGACACACGCTTCCTTAACTCGCTCAATGTCATCAAACCTCAAACCAATATGAAATGAAGGTGGGTTTTGGTTAGGGTCATACTTAGGAAATTTAAATCTCTGAAACACTAGATTGCCCTCACTGTCTTCATCACCTACATCAAGATCAGATGCAATCTCTCTAGCATCATCAGAACTTATATAGTCAGTGTTATAACCAGCATCACTACCTCCGTCATCGTCTTCCTTGCCTTCCTGCTCATCTTCAGATGCTCCCTCATCCAACTGATCTGATTCCTCCTCCACACTAGATGCAACAAAGTCTGAACCTGAACTTCCTCCACTTTCCCCCAAAAAATTTTCTTCAACCTTCCCACACTTCGTCTAGCAAACCGTTCAATCTGCTTCCTCTCCTCTTTCTTAACCTCTTTGACCCCATGTGATTCAACTTCCTTTACAGCCATCTCATCACCATCTGCTTCTTTTTCCTTACTATTATTTTCTTCTACATCCTCCCTTTCATACATATCTTCTATGTGTACCATATCCATCTCATTTGCAGCATCTAACTCTGCCTTTGTGATCCCAAGTCCATCACCACTCAAGTTTACCATTGGATTAAAAAATCACTCACCTTTTCCATGCACAAGGTAAAATTCACACACTCCAGTACTCAGAAGGTCTAAACATGCTTCATAAGCAGAGTCTTCATCAACTAACTGCCTAAGATCCGAAATCCCCTTTAACTCATCCCTCCATCGTTTCTTTTGGAAAATATGTTGCACTTTTTCGAACCCAAATTGACTGAAGAATGACAAGAAAGCTCCAAACCATGTCCAATTGTCATTAGTTTCCTTAACCTCCACTATTCCACCGGCATACCTAAAGGGGTTATATTCAAATCTGCCATCAACGTGAAATGTATACCGATAGGCATCATCCCGAGTCTCATGACCATCCATCCTGAAAATCATGTACAAAAGGGCTTGTTTACCACTTGCACAATCAACACACAAAAGAAAGGTTTACTACTAGTAACTAAACCCTAATATGTAAAAATACATAATTTCTCAAACCATACGCCCAACAAATTTCAAAGCACAGAACTTTCGACACTTTAACACATAAACTAAGGTTCATCAATTTTTCAAAAACAAAAAAACAAAACCAAGCCACACTTAAACACTGTCGCAAAAACAAAGAAAGCCTTACCTGCAAGAACCATCGACGACGGCGTACTTTCCGGCTTCAAGCCCAAACCAACTTCACCAACAATTTCCACCGACGACAATGGCGATCAGTGAAGACGATCAACGAGGACTTCATTTTTCGGTAAGAGTGAGAGTGCAGAGACTATGTCTTCGCGGGAGTTTAAAGAGGAAAAAAGAATTGTCCATTCATCGTCCATCATCAGCTTCTATGGGTCCCACAAGACACGTGCCAGCTGAGTTGGGAGGCCAAAAGTCCGAGTTCTAACGTTGCACTAACGGAGGAGGGGTAAGTGGTTAAATCGAGCTGATGAAAAGATTGGTGGCCAAATCAGATTTTTCAACCTACTTTAGTGCCTTTTTTCGCACCCGAAGCCTTTTTTTTTGTTGTTGATAAAATCATCTTTTTTTTTCTTCTAAACTATGAGGAGGAACAAGAATCCATCCTTAGGATTCACTTAAAATGTCATTTCAAGTCATTGAACAACCGTTTAATTCAATTGAAATGACATTTTCTGTGTGTCGTTGATCTTTTCTTCAAAATAATGAACCCAGTAATTACATCTCCATATATGTCCATGTGAAGAAAGTAGAAATCTCATGTCGAAAGAAAAAAGATCGTATGAGAAATGATTTCAAAGATGTATTATTGGTGTACAACTCACCAAGACTCCGCCTATATGTAAAAGGCTCGTAACAAGGAGATGTCATCTTTGAATTCTGCTTGCATGTGTTTCTTTTAAGCTCACATGTTGAGCATCTTTCTGTTAAGAAGACTAGTTTAAATATCTTCCTTGTCTAGTTTATTTGAGGCTTGTTCTGCTTCGGTACGTTTGGAGTTTTTGCGTGTTCACCCAACGACCTTTGTATTTCTGATTCATTAGGTTTTTCCTATCAATCAATGGCTGCTGCTAAATGCATCTCTTCATTTGGGAGAACAGAGTGAACTTGTTTCTGTTCCAATTCAAACCAATGAAACTTGTGACAGAAGGCTGTAATCTTGAGCAATTACATTATCACATCTCAACACTGCAAGAGAAACAAACATGTTTGGGGGGTGGGGGGGGGGGGGTACCAAAAAGCATTTTGTCTTGGAAATCTTTCCAAGCTGGGAAGAACTCGGGTCAAGCGAGATGAGAGGAGGCAGCGTGGTTGTCATACGTTGTTCCCACATGGCGAATAACAAAGCCATAAATCTTCCTCTTCAATTTCTCAACTTTTTCTGTCAAAGATTCATCACCATTTGAGACAACTTGGTCCAACCAGTCATTGACCCTCTTTAACTGTGACAGAACTGCTGCAATGGAACCAGAGTCTAGTGGTAGCAACGCAGTCTTACTCCCACTTCCCCCCAGAACACGGAAACCTGCATCCAGAGATTCCTCAATGAAGCTCAAAAACCAAACTTGCATCTCAGATTTCAAATTCTGCACAAGATGAACTGTCTCTTCCATTCCTTGGCCCCTTTTCCACAACCCAGCCACAGCTCCCAGCTGCAGTGCTGATAAACTAACTTTGATTTGGTTTTTCGCAGCTGCATTCGTGGACTTTGTTCTTGACAAGCTTTTCAGCATAGTTGCAGACTCATTGTTCTGGTCAGTGACTAGAGAAACAATCTGAAGATCAGTAGCCAATGCAGCCTCAACCCACAAAGAAGCAGACTTTGAGTGCTCGGTGGACGGATTGTCCTGAGGTGTGTCAGAATTTTGGCTAGCCGCAAGAGATTCAGCAACTCCAGCCTGCTCCACAACTTCATCATAGATAGAGAAGAACCTGTCTATAGTGGGCAAAGGGTTCGCTGCCTTTGATGCAGAAGATAGTTCTGAAAACATGCTGAACAAAGGTGGTGGAATCAGTTTAGGCTAGACACAAGTGGAGTTAGAAGGCATCTATTATCTGAATGTTTCAACTCCTATATCCATCTGATTAAAAGAAATGTTACCTTACACTCCGTATGATTGCTTCTGTGGCAATGGCCTCCTCCAGTGCATCTGCTGCAGCTCGACTGGCAAGAACTCTCCTTTCAATTGCTCCCTGCATTCAGTCAATAGTGAAAGAGGAAAAAACTAAAATGACCGACGACAAAATGGCAGAACCAACTACATTTGAAAATTCTACAACTCTACAACTGTATGTTTCTCTATAGCAGAAGAAAATTTGTTTGAACCTTGTGATACTAGAAATCTGGATGAGTTTTAACTGTTCAGGACCAAACAGACTTGCCAAATTGACTCTTACTAATGTTCCTTATACATCAGTGTTCATTTCAACTTTACACTGGATTGGACATTGTTTCTTACTCGAGTGCAGCACCATGTCAGATCCCCATACATAACATTAACTAGCTGGTTTGGTAAACACATGCTCCTAAGTCCTAACATATAGTAATATTCAACAAGTATCTGCCATCTACATCACAGGAGCATCAATTTTTATACCTGGTCCAGTATCATATAAGTATCTTATTAAACTCCATTACATTTCTTAATTTCTCTTCTGAGTGGCCATCTAAGTTGCCCTAAGCTAGTGAAGCCAGTCAGCATATTAGGATATGGAAGCCGGTTTATTCAATATTGGCCGACGAGGTAACAACAAATTAACTAGTCTACAAGCAGTAAACAGAAGAATAAAGTAAAGACCTTTCCAAGCCTTTGAAGCTCTGGGGAAAGGCAGTTCCATGGGACACTCCCATCTGTCCATTTCTTCTCATGAAGAGTGATTTCCGAAGGCCTACACGAGGCCTTTTCTTGTAAAGGACTCCCCTTTGTCTTCTCACTATTTGATGAGGCCTCTTCACCAGACTTCTGACTATTTGCATCACTCAAACGTCTTGAAATGGCAGCCTACATAGATAGACAAATAGCATGTAATTATCATATGGTCAAAATATAACATGACAATCAAGCATCACTCATTGATTCAAATAAAACTACCATCTTAGAAAAGCGACAGTAAGTAGAATCAACTAACTTGTGTTCGTAATATTGATTGCGGATCATGCTTGTACTTCAAAGCACCACCCTTTTCATTCACCTCCAAACCTTCAGTCTCCGGTGGCTCATCCCAGCTCTTTCGACCATGCTTTCCAGACCCAACAAGCGCTTCTGAAACCTTGGAAATACCAGCTGCAATTGTCACCATCTTCTTCTTTGAGTCGCTCAAAGCCGGCGATACTTTGTACACTCCAGAAAGACGTCTCCCAGGGGAGATGGACAACCTCCGTGGATTCGGTGAGGCCTGCCTCCTACCGCTTGGAGATGGTTGTCTGTACCGTGACGGCACTACAATCGAGGGCTCCTTCGCCACCTTCCTGTTCTCTTCCCTCGCAGCAACCAAACTTGGAACCACGCATTTGGAAGGCACAGGAGACGCCGATCGCTTAACTTTCCCAGCCGGCGAAGGATTCCTCTCCGCAGTCGCAGCGTTTCCCTTTTTGTTGGCAGAAACCGATCTCTTTTGGGCTGCCGGAGAAGAAAATCTCTGCGACGGCTTCCGCCGACCACTTGTCGGTTCATCCAAATCACCGCGTTGAAGATTATCCCTCGGAGCCAGCGGCTGCCTCGCTCTAGGTTTCTCCTCCTCGGGGCTGAACTGATCGGTATTTTTGCTGCTGGAGTTGGACAAATAAACCGCAATCGGGTCTCCAGAGTATTCGGATTCGGGCACGGGCTGGATCACAAAATCGCGTTTGGAGGTAGAAATCCGAGCGATTAATGGATCAGGGGATCCAAGGAAAGAGTGGCGGCCAGCGATGGGGCGAATGCCGGAGACGCGAGGGACGGGGGAGTCGAAGTGGAATCGGTCGACGTAGACGAATTGGCCGAGCTGGAGACGGTTGGAGAGGATGAGATCGGTGTCGCGGTCAGAGAGGGAAACATAGGTGGAGTTGAGTGAATCAGAAAGCTGGACGTAGAAGCCGTGGTTGGGCCAGAGGTCGGAGCCGGCGAGAGCGGGGACTATTCCGATGACCTGAAGGAGCGGAGAGCGGTGGTCGCCGGTGACCCGCGTGGCCGAGTTCATCGACTGAAGCAGCTTTAGGAGGATTCCAGGAGTGGGAGTGGCCATTGGAGTGAGAGAGGGGAGAGATGTTTCCTTGGATCCAAGGATGGATGGGGTAATGAAGATGGGGATTCGGCCGTTATGTTCAGATTCAAATTCAAAAATCAAAAGCCCGCTTCTGCTACTGTTGTTTCACTCGCGATACGGCGCTCTTGCATCCAGTTCCCTTTTACCTATTTTTGTACTCAAAAAATTGATATTTTAATTTTCTAAGTCGTTAAGTATATATCTAAATGATACTTCAACGTTTTAGTTAGAGCAACAGAGTATATAGGAAATGAAAAATAAAAAGCACTCCATCCAAAATGAGCTCACTTTTAATTTTTTTTTGTAGATAAAGATTATTTTTTATCATTAACTCATTTACATAAAATTCATCGATATTCTCTTTCAAAGGCATTCTAATCTCTCTCAATCCATTCTTCAGACCTTTAATCCGTACCATTTGTAAGAGTTGAAGTGGAAGAAAATAAAAACAAAAATGGTAAAAAGACTATTTAATTTGGGATTTTTTTTTTTGATATGGTGATAATATGTTTGGGATTGAAGTAGTAGTTTTTATTATCAGTTTTCCTAAATTTTTGACTATTTGTCTTAAAGAAGGTCATAGTGTTAATTTCAAGCATCCACCATACTATATCCTCAACCCCTAATTATCAAAAAATAATAATTATGTTTCCTAATTTATTATATTTATATCGAAGCGACTTTGTTCTTTTAAATATTATACCCTCTAACAAAAATGATATGTTTCACTAGATACAGAGATTAAAGAATGTGATTGATTATAAGATAATAAAATAAAATAAACACTTTAAAAAGAAATGGAATGTAATATAGTAAAGGTGTGAAAAAATTTCTTTTTTTTATAGAAAATATATCAACTTTGATAATTAAAAAAACATATCAATTTTGATATGACTGATGAAATAATATTTTCCCCTACACTTTCAGCTTTTCTCCCTCTCTCTCCATATATCAAATATTTTATCTAACAGAATTTGTCCAACATCCAAAGCAACCGAAAACCACCTCAACTTTCGAATCAAATCATAGTAATCTACACGTATTTCATTTTACACTGTTGATAGGAGGGGGAAAAACATCATACGGGAACACTGCAGATATAGAGGAGACCCTTCAAACTAACCTCGCCTTCCCTTTGCTTCTTCCTCACTTCATTCCATGTGAACCTCTTCCCATTTTCCAGTAACTTACTTAATCAAACTCAGAGGGAAGAAAATGAAACTTCCTTCTTCAGCTCTAACCCTCATCACTACACTTTTCACGCTGTGCAGCAGCATGCCTCTGGCAGCCTAAAACTCAAGCAGAACATTGCCTGCAATCAATGCGTGGATTATTGCGTTACGAAAAATGGAAGTTGGTTTTAGAAAAGCTTTCGAGGAGCCGATTAAAAGCACTTGACGGTGGTGGTAGGGAAATACCACCTTGTTTGGAGCAACATCCCTAACCCTATGAAACACGGGTTCTTGTATGCAAGCCTTTAAGTACGATTCCGCCTCCTGCATGATATTCGAGTATGAAACTAACATTGCAGCAGAGGAGAAAATTGAAAGAAGAGGGAACATTTAAGGGTAAAATCAACCATATGATTACACTGGCAGCTAATGCGATGTTTACAATTAGCCCACCACATGCAACTTGTCTACTTCCTACATTGTTTTTGAAGGAATGAGTAAAATAAATATAACACTTACAGAAATAATTGTTTCTTTGGTTTCGCTAGCATGCATGAAGCAATAGCAGTGGATCCATGGAAGAGCACCTCTCCAGAGTTTCCTCGAGATAAGGCCACTAAACACATCTGAGAAAAACACAAACTCTGAATGACAAGATATTCATCATCAATGCAAAACGACCAGAGAAAAGAAAGAAAACACCATTCGACTGAACTCTCTCAGAACATACACATTATATGGTCAGTTGGTCACAGATACCTTTACGTAAGCATCCAAAACGATATTGTTATGCATACCTAGAAATTCTAAAGCAGAAGCAGGAAGGTTCATTACAACATGATCAACATGCTCCCAGGTCTTGGCTTTAGGCAGCTCAGGACATCTCATCCTCTTATTGGACCCTCCTTTCCTCCGGTCACCATTTCTAAGAGTTCCATCTTCTGTGGCAAAAATCAAAAAGAAGAAACTCCTTGATCCGTAGTTTGAAGACAAGCAGAAAGAATAACGGTTCTGTCTATCTAAAACCAAGAGCATCAACCCTCCATGTGCTTACCAGTTACCTTCATCTTGAAGGCCAAGGTTATGGTAGAAATTTACAGCAGTAGAGTTCATGGACACATGTGAGGAAAGGAAAAGAACTAACCTTCTTCAAGGACAGTATTTGAAGGTCTTTTTAATGCAGGAACTGAGATAGATGTATCCATATTAGAATGAGAATTACAGACTCTCTCTTCATTATTTGTAGCAGTATTCTCTTCTTTCACTTCAACTGCCAAAGAAGAAACAAACACAACTTTTGCCATTCATATCCTTCAAAAGGCAAAAAAGGGTAGAAAGATTAATTATAACAGCAGTACAGCTTGTACCTTCTGTCTCCTTTTCTTTACAAGTCCTTGTGCTGCACCTGTCATAAGCTCCAGCTGAATGACCATCAGATTGCACATTCAATTCTGAAACTGGTGCTTTCATGATTTCAGTAACAAAATTCCTAGCATCCATGTTATAGGCATATAGGTGATCATCCACCTTGTTGCCTTTTGCATTGATCTTTAAATAATGAACACTGTCAGGGTTCAGATCATTGGCATACACGAAACAACCCTTCTGTGCTGCTGGAATAGCAAAAGGTCCAATGCCAGAAAACATGTCACAGATGGTCTCGCCTGACTTGAATAGAGAGACAAGTCTTATGTGCTCATGCTCCAATCGTGAGTTCCAATAGACCAAGCTATAATCGAGCTTAAATGTTGCACCATACTGTTTCACCTCTGTAACCATATTATTTTCTCCCGCCAGAATCTCAAACTTTGGCACTCGAAACTCATTTGAGATTTTACCAACTTTGTTGACAACAGTTCTGATTCTAGGAGAATTTTTCTGCCAGTAGATTTAGATATAAAGCTAGTGTCAACGAAAATGAAGTGAAACCGGTCAAACAGTATGTAGTCAAAATACTAGTTTCTTCACAGACCACAACAAGGTAGTTCGAACATAACTAATGCAAACCATACTAGCAACTGAAGTGTCTCATTGCCATCAAATTAGAGCAGCATGATTTAAAAAAAATTAAGAAAAGCAGGCAATAGTACTTAAGAAAAGACAAGAATTGGATACATTAAGAAATATTAAAACTTACATCATAAATGACCTTTGCAATTACATCTTTAAAAGGAAGTAACTCGTCATGTATATTCAAATGTGCAATGTGGCCTGTACAAGAAGCAGGAAATGACACTTTCTTGTCAGCAGTATGATTACCAGCACAAGTGCAACTAAAACACTAATCAGTTACTATGTATAGGATATAGCAATAAATGGAATGGTGTGCGTATAAAGTGTATCAAAAAAATGTACAAAACGAAGAGGCGTCACTGAGTTTAAAGGACTGAAGCTGAAAACTTAACTATTGTTTCGAAAGAAGTGGGAACCTCTACTCCAGCAGGGAGAATTTGCTTCAGCACATGATCTGCACACATCAGCAACCAAATGTTAAATCATACAGCATGAAAAAAAAAGAGAATGAACAATGAAAAATCTTACTATATTATAGAAACAGATCAAAAAAAAAAAAGGTTCCACACAAGCAAAAGAGCAACACATACAAAAAAACTTTGCACACCAAAGCAGGATCGCTGAAGAAAGGGGATAATAGTGGCACGCATTTGCACCATTGCAACCCCCCACCCCGAGAGAGAGAGAGAGAGAGAGAGAGAGAGAGCAAAATGACTAACCTGCAGTCCAGTATGAATATCCAAGAGTCAGAGAATATGGAACCACTTCAATGTTACACTGCTTCTTGAGTTCATCAAGCTTTTGATCTGGAATATCTGACAAATCTGTCCTATACCCAAAATTAAAATGAGACTAAATGGAGAAAAAGCTGAACACTACGGTCCCTCAACTTAACACCACATAAAATGCGTAGATTTTCCACAGAAGCGCTGGTCAATCATGTGACATGGTACTGATTTATGGAGAGAACTATACATCGCACATAATTATGTAGTGTAATTGTGTTTGAAATGATAGAAAATGCTAACACCTAATCCCAGGCTACGTTCTGAACAAATGTTACTCTCTCTCTCTCTCTCTCAGGTAGTAGCAATCAATATAAGCAGGAGGCAATTAAAATTTCCCCATGAAAGTAATAAAATAGTTCATACCAGGATTTTGCACCCTTTCAGATAATATCATGTAGCGATTCTTCTCAGATGTTGGATCTTCAGCAATAGGTTTTATACGAGGCTTATTCAGCAAGTATCTAGAAGAAACCAAGAAAATGATGCACCAATCAGTAAGAACTCATAATTCTCTCCTGATATACATAGAACAGCAACGGAAAAACAATCTAAACTTTCATCAGCACAGGGAAAAAATCCCACAAGAAACCCAAAAACAGACAGCCTAAACGAGTGGAGGTCAAGGAGAAATAAAGATACAGACTTAAGCAGCTCCAGAAAAATACTACTCGTAGTAATCAGCATGAATGACAACAAAAGAGCACTTTTTTTGAGGCCCTTCAGCTAGTAGGGACCTATCCCTTTTCTTATTGTGGTAAAGAAAGCGTACAGCTGACGCAGAAGTAGTGTAGTCTGGTTCAAGCAGAGTTCAAATTGAATATTTTTTCCCAATCTTCAGCTAGAAACAACACTTGCTCGGAACTAATTGTACATAACATTATACTGGATTCAAGTTGACGAAAACTAACAGGGGCTTTTCCCAGTTGATTCCGTGGTTGGCAATTAACGGGGAGGGGGGGAGGGGGAGCTTACCCATTGAGTAAGCGAGTGGCAGATTTGCAGAGCTCTCGAGGGATTCTAAGTGCCCAGAGATTAAAATGGACATCAAACTGTTTCTCGTCCAACATCTTGTGGAGCTGTTCCACAGTACTTTGACTTCACCGAAACTGGAACAGGTCCCCAAAAGAGGAAGAAGGTAATATGAGGGAGTTAAAGATTGGATCTTGAAACCCACAAGTCAGCAAGCACTAGGGCTTTCAACCTCCGTCGGAGAGAAGGAAACCGCTTCTGCAACTGCGAAAACCTATCTGAAAATTACACGGTTAGAGCTTTGGGCGTCGTTTCGGGTTGAAAAGATCTGGGCAATGGACTCCTCGGACTCTATTGGGTTCGACTTGGAAAACATTATACTATTGGGCTTTTCTATTACTCCCTTTAATCCATTTCTGACAAATTGTAGGGGAAAACTTGGTTGACATTAATAAAGAGTTAAACTTTTTAATAGAGACAATCAAATTGCAGAGGTAACGGTCAAAAGTCGGAAGATTTTCATAAAGTGAGTGATACTACAGTTCAAGGAGCTAAAACTAGCTAGCAAGCGAATCACTTTGGGTTAGAACAGAAAATCTAGAAACCAATTTCTTTCTCTGTATGTATGACATGTACATGAGAGGCATGAGGCAACTCTTTTGCTGCAAATACACGGCACAAGATAACAATTCCAGGTACTGATCAAACAAGACGCTGCAAATCCAATTCGCTGCACCAGAGTCTCCCCTACCCAAAACCTACCAAAGCCTGTTCCTTTTTCTGCCTAATTCCTGATTTTTTTACATTTTCTTGGCTTCATCAGGGTATGCTTTTTCCTTTTTCCCATTTCAGAACAGCTTCAGCGTTCACAATTAGAAGTCGGAAAAAAGCTATTAACTTTTTCTGAGCTCTACCACTAATTTGAAATGATGATCGTCCCAAACAGAGCCAGCTAATCGGAGATGGAGTGGTCGCGCCAGCAGAGGAGCATGGAGATGCATCGTCCCAGGATGAATAAACGAGTCTTCTGCTGTTTCACCATCAGCTGGCACCGCATCCTGATTCCTGGTTTCCGGCGGCTTTGTGGAGCGCCGCCTTTGCCCGCGGCGGCGCCGCCCAACAGCAAGTAAGACGATACAGCCGTCGACATGGACAAGCGATCGATGGGATTTAAAAGCTTATGATGGTGATGATTGTGGATTGAGCAGTAACTGATTTGTTCGTTGAAGTGTGGGTCTTCGTCTTTATATACTGCTGATGATACTCGGTCTGGTGATGGTGGTAGCTTCGGCTTCGGATTGCTTGTGGGATTGATGGCGATTTCGTGGAAGCCACCATGTCGATTGTTATTGCCTTGTTGCCTTTTATTCTTATTTTTATTTTTTCTAGAAAATCAATTTCTATATAATGGTTTTTGTTTGTTTCCGCATGTCCTTTTTATTTTCAATTCAGGAGTCAAATACTTTCTAGATAAGTAAACTCATTTTTGAATAGTAATCATTCGGACGTTTTCAAATCTACAAATCTAGTAATAAACAATTAACCAACTAACAAAGACCTCAAACAAAAAATGTCTAAATTAAGAGCACAATTACATTTAGACTCGTTTAGAACATAACTATTTCAATTAACCGTAGTGTTTTAGATAATTTTTTAATAGTTGATATCAAACAAGTAACCGCTAAACTCCATTGATAGCTTTTTCAAAACGTAATAGTTACTTTAAAAAAATTGTTGCCAAACACAAACACACCTTAATAGTACTTGATTTTTAACCGTTTCTATAAGTATTTTTCCCTCTACCATTGTATTTTAGATATTGTTATTAATATTATTTTTTTGAACAACTATTGCTATTAATGATATCAATTGTTTTGTTTAGGTTATTAAGAATATTAAATTTTGTACCACTTACCTATTTTTATCTTACTATTCTCAAGCTAATAACATTTTTTATTGTATCAAATTTTTTACATAAATTATGATAGAGGATAGAGGATTGGGAGTAGTGGACTTTGAACACAAAATTTCTACATGTTCATAGAGTTTAACCACTAAACCATGTAATGGACACCTTAATCTACTACTACTAGTTAAATTAAAGTTACTTGGGGAAGCGAAATGCTTTCTTTTTTTTTTGGGTGTCACATGTGTTGCTGGATCAAATTTGTCATTTGAAAGTGGTCAGTCAGGTCAATCAAAACAAAAGGTGCATGGAGGTAGGTTGACATGGACAAATGACAATCATGAAATGACAAAGGCCAAACTAAACTAAGTGGAGAAGCCGTGCTGAGGTGAGGAGATGCATTTGCATATGCTAACTAAGCCCACCAGACAACAACTTCTAGAGCATCCAACTTATTCCCACGTTTCCCTTATCCCATGTGCCGGTCGTTAATATAGACGGAGACGGTCTTTTACCAAAAAAATCAATGATAAATATATACTCCATCAATAAGATTGTTCAACATAATAATAAAGTTAAATAATTATATCTATACGTTATTTTAATATGTCTAATTTTTAATGTTTTTTTTAAAAAGTAAAAAAAATTTCTAATTTAAATTTAAATTTAAGTTAAACACGAATACAAAAGTCAAATGGAATAATCTTTGTAGGACATGGAGTATATATATAAGAAAATATTATTTATTTTAGTTTCAAGTTTGTATTGTGTACTTTATTTACAGTAGGGATTTTTATTAATAGGGATAATATTTGTTTATGTAAATAAACAATGAAAAATAAATTTTAAAATAAATTTCTCAGTATGTTGGTATTTTAATTTTAAAATAATACTACTATTATCTTCAGACTTGTAAAAAAAGAAGAATAAGAAACAGACTGATAACGCGTAACCCAACCCAACCTAAGCTAACCCAACTCAACCCAACATACAACTAAAGCCCATTAGGGATATCAGGAAACCCAACCACTCAGACCCAATGCAACGGCAGCGTTAGAAATTTGCATGAGATGCAACTCTATAGCATACTCAAAATTATCAAAACCATCAGTTCCCTTCCCGTATAGCTTTATAAAAGCTAAAGTCTGTATGGTCTCTCCAATGATATACTCAAACACTTGAATTTGAAAATGGTTGTGATAGACATAGTAGTTAGCTACTGATTTGTCGTTGGGTATATGTACTCTATAGAGTAAATAGCACCATATATACCTAAACTATACCTTTCTTTCGTTACAAATCTATACCCGAACAAAAGTTTGTTGCAAAAGTGACTCTAAAGTATGAGTTCGTTGCAAATCTATACCCGCGACTTAACACAGTTAAAATTAATTAACGGAATTTTCGGGAAATGCTCAAATTGACCCTTATGGTTTCTAAAATGTGTTGAACACTCCTCTAACTTTATAATTTTAGTTTTGAGTCATTATTCTTTATCGAGTGTATTTTTTACATATTCCTTCCAATTCGAAATTTTAATTATACTTTCAGTCTAGATAACAAAAACAATTACCAAACATATGTTCCTTCCAATTCATTAAACATCGATCCACATGTTACTTACTTAGAATTACACTAAAATTATAATTAAATATGAAAAACTTCAAAAAAAATCACAAATATGGAAATAAAATGAAAAAGAATTGACATTAGTATTTTCAAATTATGAAAAATAAAACAGGAAAATGTGCCAATTTGAAAATTTTCAATTTAATTTGTGAGCTGTTAAAATCTAAAATATATATTTAATTTTATTTAAAAATTTGTATTGGTTCAATGTTTTAATATCCTTTTTTGAAGATTTTTTACATTATTTAAATATTTTAATATAAATGTTGGAGGTTTTTAATTTATTGTTTGTTCATTCGTGCATTTTATTTTGATAATTACTATTTTTTTCATAATAAAAAGGTAAATTTAGTATACAAAGACTAATATTGAGATTGTTTTAAAACATTTTTGTTCCATATGTGATAACTTTTTGGATATTTTAGACTCAATTTAAAATTACTATGAATAATTTGGTATGATTATTTGAAAGAATACACAAGTGATAAAGAATAATAAGGCAAAAATGAAACTATAAAGTTAAAGAGGGGTATTCAACACATTTGAGAAACCATAAGGGTCAATTTGAGTATTTTTCCAGAAAATTCCGTTAAATTTTAACGGATGTTAAGACACAGGTATAGATTTGCAACGAACTCATACTTTAGAGTCACTTTTCCAACAAATTTTTGTTCAGGTATCGATTTGCAACGATGGGTATTGTTTAGGTGTATCTTGTACAATTTACCCTAGCATTTTGGCCCTTCTCTCAGAACTAACTACTCCAATGGGCGCATCAAGAATCAACCAAACAGTGCAAATTATAAAAGTCTCATTGACAATTACTAAATGGAAACGTTTGATCCCAAAGAAATAGTGCAAATCACGCTAGTCCCAACAGCTAATTTCCATCCACGATGAATGGTTTCAAATGGACTACGCTAATGCTCTCCCGCTAGTTAATAATAATAATAATACTTGTAAAATTGTCCTGTTTGATTTCGCATTGGTTAGCCCGAAGTTCGGTACCATATTCAAATATTTTAAAGAGAAGATACAAATTGCGACAAAACTCAACGTTTTGGTGGTATAGGTAAGGTAGCACAACTTGCATATATAAAAGGGTTTAATCACAAGATTTCCAAGGTTTATCGAAATTTACAGGTTTCCTCCTATCTACGATCACCCTCCAATAATTCATGGTTAGACTGCCTGAATTAATGATGTAGTTGTACCCTATAACTTTTAAACCACACTTTCATCCTTCCCTCCACTGATCCTCTCCGGATTTGCCGCTCGCCCATGCAAGCCCCAACCCACTCGCCCCGCGCCATGTCGAAACTAAGACAGGTGGGGGTGGGGTGTGCGGCGACAGCGTGACTTGGGTTAGACAATGGTGGAAGTGGTAGCTATTGGAGGTCTGATGGTGGCGTAACGACGAAGGCTGTGGGAGAATAGGGAAAAATAGAAAAAATGTCTCTAAGAGTATTGTGCAGTGAATTAAAAGTAATTTATACAGGTTTTAAAATACAAAGATAAGTGAAATTATCATGTAAGAATCTAACAATCGTAGTAATAGAGAGATATCTGTAGATTTATGTAGACTTTCTAGCATGTTACTATATTTGCTTTAGCTCAGTTACTTTGTGCTATTGCATATGTCGTATTTGGCCGTTTTGTGCCATTTGTTTCTCTAGGTTGTTTTTGGCCCGGGACTTCTTCCATGGTCAGATATAGGGGTGTAAAAGCAGAGCCGAGCGAACACGGCGGGTTCGAGCTCGAGCTCGTGAAGTCGAGCTCGGCTCGAGTTGAGCGAGCCGAAAATTCAGCTCGAGCTCGGCTCGAAGGTTTCGCGAGCTCGTTAGGCTCGTGAGCTCGTTAGGCTCGCGAGCTCGTTAAGGCTCATGAACCTTGCGAGCCGAACTCGTCGGGCTCGAGCTCGGCTCGTATTATTCGAGCCTCGCGGTTCGAGCTCGAGGCTCGGGATTCGGCTCGGCTCGACAGCTCCGTTTGAGCTCATGGTCAGATATTACGTCTTCTTAATTGATGACTAATGATATTGTTCTTAATTGATGACTAATGATATTGGCTCTTTTCCGTTCAAAAAATAAAAAAAAGAGAGAAGGGTATTATATTGTAGGTTCAGAAAACATGGGAGGGAAATTGTAGATTTTTTTAAAACCTTACGAAGTTGTTGTAATTAACCCATCGACACACGAAGTCGCTGCTTTCCTCTCTACTGCTAGTCTGCTACAGTATTTCTATCATTGGACTTTTTATCTCCGGTAGACTCTGCGCAGGCGTCACCAACTTTATTTATTGAGCAAATCAGTCCCCACCATTAGAGACTTCCGCGAAGCTTCAGCTATCTTTCGCCTTCCGGTCTTCCTCTATTGGACTTGAGCTTAAGCAGGATTTTGTACCCGCAAGTTGCCCAACTCACATTTCTCTGTTCTCCACTTGTTTGAATTTGATTAACAGGTAACAGTGACCGACTGAGATGTTTTCTTTCCATTCTAAATTCAAGATTTCTGTTCGATTTGTTCGATATCGTGTTCTGCTCTTTCTGGGGGTTTTTTTTCCCGATTTTCTTCGCTTTATCTATATGTTGCTGGCTTGTTGACTGAAATGGGTCATTTCCTTGCTTTTCCCGGAGGAAAAAAGTTTGATCCTTTAAATTTAGGGTCGGCATGAAAAGCATTCTGCTTGGTTCAGGAAGGGTCGATGGTTCTGCTCAGTTCCAACTATTTTTTTCCAGGCCTGCTGAATTAGACAGGGTAATGGTGGGGTTAGGTGATACTACATAATGCTCATGTAGGCTTCTAAATTATGTCGCCTGGCGTAGCTCGTGGTACTGTCCAATGCCAGATTTGTACCTAGGTCAAATCCGGCAAATGTTTAGCCTTGTGTTTTGTTGATAATAACAATGGTTTTACATTTGTTTCATTTATCGTTTTGTCTGACAGCTTATGGTATGCTTTGATTTATTGTTTAATTACGAAGTTCCTCATGTTCATCTCATTTATGAGCTTGGATTTTGGACTATTATTTTCTTATTGTTCCCATTGTATTTTTCATTGTTGCCATTACCGTTTGCCTAACATGACTAAGTTTCTTCAACTTTGTACAGTCTTTGAAGTTGACCTGCTTCTGGTTTCCAAACCGGCTCACAAATTAGGCAAAAACAATGAACTATCCACGAGAAAAGTTTGTCAGGTTTGTTCTCCAAGTAATTACTTGTTCAATCTAGTATTTCTTATTCTCTTCATCATATTTTATACTGTCAGAATCCTCTCCTTGGCCATAAGAGTGGTTTCATAGTTTGGTTGCTTAGTTAACTTGTGAATATGGTAAATTCTATACCCAACTTGTAATCTATCATTCATGTTCAGATATCTAACTGCACCTGTCCTAGTATGAACTTTTCTCTTCTGCCATCAATTTACCCTAATGCTTGCCTAGGCATAATAATGACTGTAGGCACATCCTAGAAATGTATAGGTCAAGAGGCAAATTATACTCTGTATATGATAATGACTGAAGGAACGTAACTAGCACCTTATGTGAAATACTTCTAAACCACTTCATTTCCCAATTCCTGACCTTTTTTTTTCTTGAAAAATATCTGTATCTGTTATATCTCTCGTGTCAAACAGTTGCAGATTGGGTACTAGGTTATTACTTTGTCCCTAATGCATATGCTCCTTTTTTGTTTTGTTCAGATTTGAGACTTGGAAATCAGATAAGAGTGATGAAGGCCAGGGCTCTGCAAATAATCGCACACAGACTTGGGGATTTAGGTCGAAGATGAGTTCCTTCTCAGAAAGGTTTAGAAACAGTCTTGACTTCGGTTCAGAGAGAATTCAAGGAATTAGAGCATTATGGAATTCCTTTTCATTTAATAATGTTTTGTCTAAGGGTCGTGGCTCTAGAAAGAGAGTTCTTGATCCACAGGGAGACTTCCTTCAGAAGTGGAATAAGATTTTTGTACTGTCATGCATAATAGCAGTATCACTTGATCCTTTGTTCTTTTATGTTCCCGTGATCGATGACAACAAGAAATGCCTTGATTTGGATGGAAAGATGGAGATTACTGCCAGTGTATTGCGCTCATTCACCGACATCTTCTATATATTACATATCGTTTTTCAGTTCCGCACTGGTTTCACTACTTCAAGAGTCTTTGGAAAAGGTGTTTTGGTCGAAGATTCTTGGGAAATAGCGAAGAGATATTTTTCATCAAATTTCCTAATTGACATTCTTGCGGTTCTTCCTCTCCCACAGGTAACATAATTCTTCTGATCTAATTGATAAGCATTTTTGTTTGACAACTTTATTCATGTATAATTAGAATGCCCATTCTAAAAATGGTTAAAAGAAGTCTTCTTGCAGATGGATTCAGTACATTTAAGTAGTTTCCGCTCATGTTATGGGAATCTTTATTCGTATACATGATTGTAAATTTCTGGTATCTATGTACAACATCGCTTTATCCAAGTGTCTGACTACAGCTTTAGTTTCCTTTTTGTATTTCCAATGTGTGGTTTTCCAGGTCCGCTATACATCTTAAGCCTCATTCTAGAATCTATACAGATCTGCTTAAAGCTTCTATTCTTCATGAGCAATTAAGTCAATGGTTTATTCAGAGTGTGATCACATTGTCAATGCAGATTATGTTGTCTGAAAGAAATCGTTAATAGTCTTGCCAAACTTTGTCTCTATGAAATGAAAAGTACTATCACTGATCACTTTTGTTACAGCATTATCATTGTTGTTCAAAATGACTGTTTAACTCCCCTGGGATTTACTTTTCTAGTCTTTTTTTCTCTCTCTCTGTTTTATGCATGCATATAGATATAGACTTATTGTTTCTGTAATTACCAGTTAATTGTTGAAAGCTCCGTCGTTAATGAAATTTATAGAAGTTGTGTGAAGCCCTAAAATTCTACTTGCCCTTGCCAGGTGGTGATTTTAATTATCATTCCAAATATGACGGGCTCCAAATCTTTGAATACGAAGAACCTGCTGAAGTTTGTTGTGTTTTTCCAATATATTCCACGGTTTTTTCGAATATATCCATTATACAAGGAAGTCACCAGAACATCTGGTATACTGACCGAAACTGCATGGGCTGGAGCTGCATTCAATCTGTTTCTTTACATGCTTGCAAGTCATGTAAGTTTAATTACGCCACCAATAGCTATCATAATTCATCTTAATCTTAACTTTGTCATGGTTAGTGGCATGAGTTATGCAATGTCAGTTAATTGCTAAGGTCATGTAGTTCACCATAAACATAGACTAAAGAATGTCTATTAGGAATTATGATTAGCTTTAGAGGTCTAGATGATTTATAAATGGTGGAGATTAGCTTTCTGAACCACTAAAGCTGAAAGCTATAAGATGGTTTTCTCAAAACTCTAAATAGACTGTTACCTGTTGCACATGTCTCTGGGAGTGATAGTTGCAGATTGTCGTTTTCAAGTTTTTGGTGGATGGGGACTTGGGACAGTAGTCATACTAGCACGTTAAAGCAGTTTCAAGTATGAGCTTGTTTGGCATGACTTGGAACTTCTGCAGAAGAGTTTATTCTGGAAAATCAAAGTACTCATGCTTTTTGTAATTTCTCTGTATTCTTTTACACATATATTTACTTTCTGTTGTTACAGTATCAGCTTCTATGGGAACTCTGATTGGTTTGCCTCGTTTATAGCTTCCACGTCAGTTAAAAAGATTCAGTTTTTTTTCTGAGGTTTGCCAATTTTTCTGATACTAAGCTGTCTATCTCCATTTCAGGTATTTGGAGCATTTTGGTATTTATTTTCCATAGAGAGGGAAACCACTTGCTGGAAACAAGCCTGTGGCAACAACAGAGGATGCCTTCGCTCATTGTATTGTGATGACCAGCCTGGTGTTAATAACTTTTTGAGTGGCTCTTGCCCAATACAAACACCAAATGCCACATTGTTTGACTTTGGAATATTCTTAAATGCCCTTCAATCCGATGTCGTGGGAACAACAGATTTCCCCAAGAAATTCTTCTACTGTTTCTGGTGGGGCCTGCAGAATCTGAGGTAGGCAAATAATTGTTGACCTTGGGATATAGATTTCTTGTTACTGTCTGTATAAGTTATCATGATAATAGAGTATCACTTATGTTAGAATAACACAATAAAATTTTGACCTACAGGTGAAATATAATAACACTACAGTAGTTACTACTTCAACTTACTCCGTATATATTTGACGTAACATTGTTAAGAGGCAGTAAATGCTTTTTGAAGATAGTTAAAGCCTCCCCCGCTTGGGCAAGGGATCCAGCCACTCTTATCTCCAGGATTCAACTTAGCTTGGTTTGAGCTTCAGCCTGTTCTCTAACAATGTTGCGCTAATCGATGGGAACCAAGCATACCTCAACCTCTTTCTAGATACCCAGAAAACTGATTCTTTGGGTTTCTGTTTTTCTCTTTTAGTTCAGATAAGATTTTGTAAGTCCGTAAATATAGGCACACACACACATATTTACTTGTTCAATGCAGTTCACTAATAGCTGCTCTTAATTTGTACCTAATATTTTACTACTTTGTTCTGCAGTTCACTTGGTCAAAACCTTAAAACAAGTACATATGTCTGGGAAATCTGCTTTGCGGTTTTCATTTCCATATCTGGCTTGGTGCTGTTTTCACTTCTTATTGGAAACATGCAGGTTGGTGCTAAGCTTCTTTCTAATTTGAGTTTGTGAGATTTTCTTTTTGGCATATTGATCTCTAGCACAAGCATGCAGTTAAAAAAATTGTGAGATTGTCCATGGGACTTCAGATTTTCAATGGGGCTGAACCTGGATATTTTCTTGGTCTTTTGCTTTAAACTACCTCAACAGATGCCTGCGGGTGCATGCACCTTTCCCAGTTGAGCTAATGCTCGAAGTGCTGGAGTTTGTAAAATAAATAGCTGTAGGTTCATCTTAGTACTTTTACACGCCAATGAGAGGATTTTATGTGGATTTAATTCAGTCTGTTTTAGACTTGCGACAATATTAGTAAGATGGTAATTAGCGAGTTTGTCTTTTACGAGCACTTTTTGGCAATCATGTTAATCATCACCTAGGTGATATTTCACCCACTAATCCAAATGGCTCAGTTACAAGGTAATCTGGAAGCCCGAGCCCAACTAACTGAACAATTACATATCCACCTCTCATTTTCCAAGTGCTCTAGGTGGGTGAAAATTCACCCGGGTGATAAATAACATTGACCCTTTTTGGGGTTTTCCCCCTTCTCCATTAGCAACTACTGGTCATTTTGCTTTATCTTAACACCTTCACTTTGAGGATCACTCAGGGCCATGACTTGACCTTCCTGTTGGTGGACTTATCCTTTTGATGTGAATATGATAGAATACCTTTTACATAAAGATGTAATTACTTGTTTGTGTCCGAAGATCTGTTTTAGATGATCATGTGGGATTGTATCAGCCTGGTATTTTCTGACTTTATGATGCCAAAAATGTTCTGTTGAACAGACATACCTACAGTCAACTACGACCAGGTTGGAAGAGATGAGAATTAAAAGGAGAGATGCAGAGCAGTGGATGTCCCATCGATTGCTTCCTGAAAGTTTGAGAGAGCGTATCAGACATTATGAACAATATAAATGGCAAGAAACCAGAGGAGTTGAAGAGGAAAACTTGATCCGCAATTTACCCAAAGACCTAAGAAGAGACATAAAACGCCATCTCTGTCTGGCATTGCTGACAAGGGTGAGTGCATGCTCTATTTGATACTCCTTATATTCATTTTTTTTCCTGAAATGCCTTGTTTATATTGTCTACGACATAGTAAAATATTGAATTATAATTTTACTGGTTACATTACAGGTGCCGATGTTTGAGAAAATGGATGAACGGCTTTTAGATGCACTGTGTGAGCGTCTCAAGCCTAGTCTCTACACGGAGGATAGCTACATTGTTCGGGAGGGAGATCCAGTTGATGAGATGCTTTTCATCATCCGAGGCAAGCTTTTGACGATAACAACTAATGGTGGAAGAACGGGCTTCTTCAACTCCGAACATCTGAAAGCCGGTGACTTCTGCGGAGAAGAGCTTCTCACTTGGGCACTAGATCCCCACTCCTCATCTAACCTGCCAACCTCAACCAGGACTGTTCGCGCCCTTTCGAAAGTTGAAGCTTTTGCCTTGACAGCTGATGACTTGAAGTTCGTTGCTTCTCAGTTCCGCCGCCTCCACAGCAAGCAGCTCCGTCACACGTTCAGGTTCTACTCGCAGCAGTGGAGGACCTGGGCAGCATGCTTCATACAAGCTGCCTGGCGCCGATACTGTCGGAAGAAACTCGAAGAATCCCTTAGGGAAAAGGAGAACAAATTGCAAAGCGCACTGGTAAATTCTGGTGGTAAAGTCGGGTTAGGCGCAACGATATATGCCTCGAGATTTGCTGCAAATGCTCTTCGCGCCATAAGACGTAGCAGTAGCCGTAAAGCGAGGGATAGGGTGCCACCTATACTGTTGCAGAAGCCAGCTGAACCAGATTTTACTTCTGAAGATTGACTGGTAGGTAGTTAGCATTCTAACATTTGTTCTCTCTGTGATCTTGTATGATATTTGAAGATGGCTGTAACTGTAAAAAGCATGTAGTTTTCGCGTTTCTGTCACTGCATTTTGCTTTGTATATAGTTTATAATGATGATAAACTATCTGCTATGGTAATGGCTTGTTGTACTACCCTTGGATAGCTCATATGAAAACCACAAGAGTGACTTTATTATGTTTGAGAATCAAACCTTACAATCTTTTATGGACGAATGGGAAACACTTACAATCTTTTATGGACGGATGGGAAACACATTTGATACAATCTTTTATGGACGGATGGGAAACACATTTGATACGACTGAAATAAAATTACAAGTTTAAAATTTCATTCTCTAGAGTCTACTGCCCTTAAACTTTTATTTGTTCCTTTCTAAAAATTTACAACCTCAGTCCCAAGCTGGTTGTCACTACAACAAAATGAAATTTTGATGTTGAGGACTTTATGCTGGCAAACCCTAAACAAGCAATCAGTTGGATTTGAACAGGGCATTCTTAGCCTGGAGATTTCAAGAGTTTTGTAGTAGAATCTCTGGTAACACAATTTCTTTTGAGAAACGCAACAGACTATTTTTAATTTACCCAATTATTATGGAGTACAAACAAATCCTACTCTTTAAAGAAATAGTGAAATAAGTAACAAAAAGAAGTCAAATGTTTCACCTAAAATTCTTCATCACTATATATCTCATGTACTACGGCCCATCTGACAATTTCTTGTGTGTTCAGATCCTTCAGAAAATATTTTTTTAAAAATGGAGTACTTCTAAATATGAACAGATAATTCTAAATTCAAAAAAAAAAAACAAAGAATTCATTATCTAGCTTCATGGACCGAACGGCTCTTCTCAAACCCATTGGGCTTGGGGGCATCCTTTTGGGCCGAGTCCAAGTCCAGCTGCAACTCTTCTTTTCTTCTACTTCCCCTCAAAAGCCCATAAAGTTTCCTGAACTCCTTCACCGTCGGACCGGTCCCTGAATTTTGAATCTGATCGTTCGCCTCCTCCGTGCTTCTATCCAGATTCAGACCGCTCTCGCTTGGCCTTCTCGGCATTCTGTTCGTCCCTTGCAGCGCCGTGATGATCGATTTTAGCGCTCGCGTCGGCGAGCTCCGATTTGAGATCATCAGCTCGCCGATCTCCGCGTGGCTCAAGCTCGCGCCACCTTGGAATATCTCTTCTACTTGTGGGAACAGTTTGTGCTCTTTAAGCCCTAGGTAACTGTTCGCGAAATTCTTGAACCCCGGGAAATCGCATGCCGGAAACTGGACGTGCACGTCGATCCTACCCGGCCGGGTCGCCGCTGGATCGATCTTGTCTTTGGAATTGACGGTGAATACAAGTACGCGCTCTTCGCCGCAGGAGGACACGATTCCATCCATGAAGTTTAGTACTCCGCCGAGGCTGACGGCGGATGTTGATTTCTCCGTCAGGTACCGATCGAGATCCTCGAGCACGATCACCGACCTCGGTGTTGTTTGGAGTAGGAGCAGCTTCAAGTCCGCATCGTCAGAGACCTTAGAGAGATCGATGTCGTAGATGTCGAAACAGAGGAATTTTGCCATGGCTACTATGAAGGTGGACTTTCCGGTGCCGGGAGCACCGGACAGGAGATAGCTCCGCTTCCAGAGACGGCCGACTTTCTGGTAATATTGTTCCGATTTTAAGAATGTCTCTAGATCGGCCTTAATTTTGGTCTTCACTTGTTCGTCTATAACGAGGGTTTCCAAAGAGGCAGGGTGGGTGAAGGGGACGGATGTCCACCGTCCATGTTCTTCAGACGGATGGTCGAGATTCATGTGCAATTTGATATCCCTGTTTTTCTGTTGGGTTTCATTGGCGACAGAGAGAATGTGTTGGAGGTAAGGACGGAGAATTCTGCGCTTATCCTTCTTCCGAAGCCTCAATTCGAATTGAGGCGGAGAGCTGCGGCAAACCCAGGAGACTCTGGCGCCAAGGAATACATCGTGGATGGTCTGGTTGGGGTCAGTGTGGACTATGATGTCGTTGGCCTTTGCGCCGGTGAAGAGGTTAGTGAAATCAGCGTCTTCAAGTGAGGGAAGCGAGTTGAGGTAAGTGGAGATGTTGATGTAGAGCTGGTTCTGCTGCAGATTATGGTTGAAGCGAGGGACCTTGAAGGACTGATATACATGGAAGGAGTCCAGCAATGATCGGACGGCGCGGAGGAGGATGTTGAAGACGGAGGTTGTGGACAGGTACCGGAGTACAAGCAAGAGGGCTGTGGCGGCGATGATCCCCAACAACATGTCTGTCATATTTGTTGATGATGATCGATGTTTGGTCGCAGTTGAGGATACTACCAGTACAGGGGAAGATGGTTGTTGGTTTTAAATGGAGAAATTAAGCAAGAGCGGTGAAGGATTGGGATAGCGCATGGACACGGGGGTCAAGGGCACGCATCAGCAGTAGAAGAAGAAGAAACAGTTGGGCTGGCTGCAAAAGTACGACCAACGACCATGGACGATTTGGCTAGCTAAGGACGGCTGGTAAGTAATTTATTCATATCTAAACCTGTAGGTGTTGAATTGAATAATTCTGTTTTGACTACTAATACCACGTTGTTTGGAAATCTTTGGCTGCCATTTTGAGACTCGAATTCCCATGTTCCTTTCTTCTTAATGGTCGTGGAAAGAGTCTCGTCATGTTTCTCATTATCTTATACTCCTAGTATTTCGTGGCGGCTGCAGGTTATTGGTTCCGTTTGGGTGGGAATTTCTGTTTGGAATAGCGTAGCGTTTTGGATAATTTATTAATGATAAAAATTAAACAATTACACTTAAATGCTAGAAACTACCCATAAATAAATAACTTTTTCAAAACACTAAAGTTACTTTAAAAAACGGTTACGAAACAAATACATATTGTGTAGCATGTAAGAGGGCTGTTGTGTTGAGTTGTTTGTTAGTATTACAACTATATTTTTGTGCATGCCGTCACCTGAAAACTTGCATATGTTGTGGAATCAGCATAACCAGAATTTGTGTTACTATTATAGTCCGCTCTCTTTCTTTTGTTAATGCATGTATTGTCGTATGCATGTTATCGCTTTTCCATCAGAAAATTTATAGGGAATGAGTCAATATGTGTGAGACGAGTTGTTCTTTTCCTGTATTACCATTGCCTCTTCGGTCACTTTAACTCCCATTTTAGAGATCGAAGGGATGACTGAGTACCTTGATTGAAAGTAGCCAAAAAAAAAAAGTTGAAAAATAAAGATAAACGGATGATAGTTTAAAGATAAAATGTAGAACTCATTGGAGATGCTCTTATACTCCTAGTATTTCGTGGCGGCTGCAGGTTATTGGTTCCGTTTGGGTGGGAATTTCTGTTTGGAATAGGCGTAGTGTTTTGGATAATTTGGTAATGATCAAAATTAAACAATTACACTTATATGTTAGAAACTACCCATAAATAGCTTTTTCAAAACACTAAAGTTACTTTAAAAATGGTTACAAACCAAATACATATTGTATAGCATGTAAGAGGGCTGTTGTGTTGGGTTGTTTGTTAGTAGTACATATATTTTTGTGCATGCTGTCACCTGAAAACTTGCATATGTTGTGGAATCAGCATAACCATAATTTGTGTGTTACTATTATAGTCCGCTCTCTTTCTTTTGTTAATGCATGTATTGTCGTATGCATGTTATCGCTTTTCCATCAGAAAATTTATAGGGAATGAGTCAATATGTGTGAGACGAGTTGTTCTTTTCCTGTATTACCATTGCCTCTTCGGTCACTTTAACTCCATCAGTCTTTAAAAATCGAAGGGTTTGACTGAGTACCTTGATTGAAAGTAGCCAAAAAAAAAAGTTGAAAAAGTAAAGATAAACGGATGATAGTTTAAAGATAAAGTACATTTTTAGTCCTTTAGCTTTGATGGGTGTTCTATTTAGTCTTGTTTTAAGAATTCGTCTTATTTTAATCCCTTAATTTTGTTTTATGTTCTATATTGGTCATTCCGTTAGTTTATCAGTTAAAATAACTGTTAATTGAATGAAATGACAGAAATACCCATATTTAAATATACAACTTGATCCATGAACTTGTAATAAATGTACATATAAGTCCGAACTTTTTTTCTCTTCGTTCTTTTATCTCTTCATCACTATCTCTCCATCATATTTGCCTCAGAGATCCGGATCCGAGATGGCTCAGTCGAATCCCAAATCCAATAAAATCAAATCTTAATCAGACCACAAATCTTCTTCATTCCTCACCTTCAGTCAATGGTGTTCTTGAAGACATTGATCCATCCTAACCCAAGCAGCAACATAAGTTCTTTTCATACTCCTCCAGTGTTTGGTGGGTTTTCCTTCACCTATTGCTGTTTATTGAATTGCTTCACTTCATCCAGAATTTCACTTTTTCTCCGTTGGGTTACATTCACATGATTTATGTTGCCCGAATCCATTAGGAAACTAGCTAATAAGGGTTTCAAAGTTGTTGAATTTGTGGTGAATTACCACAAATTCTCACCATCGTAATTTTTCAAGTTTTTCGGACCGAAAGTGATTCACGCCAAAGTGAATTCCCGAAAACCTCACCTTGAATTTCAGCAACCTCCCCTACCAGCGTCCTCCTTTACCCCCATTCGCCTCATGCCCGCCTCCTTGCATGCCGACAACAGATGAAACAGGCAGCCAAGGAGGAGAGGTGGGAACCTTCCTCACCATGAAAATCTGTTTTCGGTTTGAGGGGTTCAACTTCTCGGTTTCATTTCTCACCGGTGGGAGATCGGCAAAGTCACTGGAATATTCACCTCATGCCCTTTGGTGGCTTGGTTAGAGGTATGTGGCTTTGCTTACTGGAGTATTCGCTTCTGCTTGCATGTTGCTATTCGTGAGAGTTTTGTTCTTCCGTCTTTTTGCTTTCTGGTTCGTTGATCACTATGGCGGTTTGGCTTTTGGATGTTACTATTGCTGATCATTAATATAATGAGTAAAGTGCATCGGAGGTCCCTTAATTTTTAATTACATATTATTGGGATCATATTTTAACTTTTTGTCCTCTTAAAGTCTATTTTAAATTTTTTAATGCATATGTGGTCCTTTTGGACAATTTTACCCCTTATGACAAAAAAGATAAATTATAGTGTATCCTTGAGGTTTAGAAAAACTTTCAATTTACCCCTTAATTTTCATAAGCGTATAAAAAACTAACAATTTCTTTAAAACAGTTTGAAAAATTATCTAACTTTCCCCAAACAATTTGAAATCTAACAATTCACCCTATAATTTTCCCCCTCTTCTCCTCCACAACGACCGCCGGACCTTCACCGGCCGACCACCGCAGGACCTTCAACGGTGCCGGTGTCGGTCCGGCGGTGGTCGGCCGGCGAATGTCTGGCGGTGGTGGTGGGAGGAGGAGGGGAAAAAGTATAGGACAAAATTGTTAGATTTGAAATTGTTTGGGGAAAGTTAGATAATTTTTCAAATTGTTTTGTGAAATTGTTAGTTTTTTGTATGTTTATGGAAATTGAGGGGTAAATTGAAAGTTATTCTAAACCTCAAGGATATCCTATAATTTATCTTTTTTTCTAAAGGGTAAAATTGTCCAAAAGAACCACGAATTCACCAAAAAACTTAAAATAGACTTTAAAAGGACAAAAAAAATTAAAATATGACCCAATAGGATGTAATTAAAAGTTAAGGGTCCTCCGGTGCAATTTATTCTTAATATAGTTGATCGTTTTCTTAAAAGAGAAAAGAAAAAAGGAATGCTCAATGTGGTTTGCAGAAAGTAATACTACATAATAGAGTATAATAGTATATGCTGCGACAAATCAAATTAATTAAGACTGGTGCACGCATGATTAATTGAAGTGTGAATCTTAATTGATTAATTAAGCTCTTGTCTCTGTATGTCTTCGTTTGGTGGTAGACGACGTCGTCTCCTCTCCCGGAAACTTGGGAACGCAAGGGTTAAATCTCTACCCAAAAAAAAACGAGTTATTTTATTGTTGTTATATAATATATATATACCCATATGCATGAAATCGTTTTACGAATTCGATGATAGTAATTAATGATATTTGAGTTTTAAATTAGATCAATGCATAATTAATTTATAGTATACTTTAATTTTTCACTTACATTAGATATGGGAGAGTCATGTGCTGTAATACAGATGGATGATTCAACACAAATTCCTTCCACTCTTCAGGGTCAATCTTCCCGTCGCCCTTTGCATCTGATTCACTCATTGTCTGAAACAAATTAATTGATTAAGTAATTATAACTCATCATTCATTATCATAATCAACACATATTATATAGATAGTATTAGCTACTACTCCGTATTTCTCAACTTTTACTATATCGTTTAAGTAAATCCAATTAATTAATCAAACTTATCACTGATTATAAATTAAACACATGCAGTAAACTTGAAAGCCTTACTCGCTCCGTCCCTGAAAAATTGGTGCGTTTCTTTTTAAATATTTAATTTATGATTTTATTTCTTCAACATTTGATGTACAAAGTCAAATTATTTAGATGCAAATTGTAGATTAACGTGTGTAGTTTCTAAATATATTTTTTATGATTGTTTTTAATGACTCATTTCTGGTAATAATTTAAATCTCCCACAAATCAAAAAACAAACGCACCAATTTTTCAAAGACGAATGAAGTAATTAATTAAGGTACAGCTTGAGCAAACAGTTTAATTAGTGAGAGCCAATTCTTAAGTAGATGGAATTAAGTTGATGTTACATGCATGGTGCACCTTGTCAATTATGATCTCAACAATTTCGTCTGGAATACAGATATCAGACTCGTGCAGAAACATCACCACCATCTCTTTCAACTGCATGCATGCCACAAATTAATTATTAAGCTTTTAATCAAGATTATGATGCTTAAAGTTGCATTAGCTAGAGAAACATATATACTCCATATGTTAACAAACTTAATTACTCAATTCCTTACTAAAACAAATATTTATAGGGATAGATATTGTATTGATAATTACTCTCTCCACTCTATTTATTTTCACCAAAAAATCAATAAAAATATATATCAAACTATTATTTCCCCTCATTTTGTTCTCTCACAAATTTTCAATAACCTCAACTTTTTCCCCCCTCAAAAGAACATGAGATGAAGAGAATATTAGGAGTAATTAGTAAATACTACGCACGTACGTACCTCATCTCGTTCAATAAAGCCACTTTGCCGTATGTCATAAAGCCTAAAAGCAACTACAGAAAAGATCAGGTGCAATATGCGAAAATATTAGCATTTCATATATAGATGAAACAATTTTATGTCTCGTATAGTTAGATGAAATTCATAACTCAAACTAGATGTAAATAAGAATGGAGGAACTAATAATTTTGTTGAAGATTACGAATTGACATTTTTTTTCGAAAGTCAACTTAAGTTTCTATTAACAAACTGCCCAACAAAAAAAAAAAACATCTTAAACCCAAAATATAATTTTACTGGTAGAATAATCTCCCAAAAAATACTCCATTAAGACATTTAAGTGTGTTCATTATATGAAAAAAAACCAAAAAAAGAACTTTCAAATCAATCTTTTCTCTAATATTTTTCTTCACATATTTAACATTAATTTTCAGAAACTTCCAAATTTTGCCTAATTTGTTTCAATAACACACCTTTAATTATTCATTTTTCCCAGTTAGAAAAAATGTATTCACTTACATGCTTTTTAATATTTAATGTCGAACAATGCAAATGAAAAAAAATCAACTTATAGTAAAAACTTGAGTGAAAAGAAAGTTAAAAGTTAATTTAACGCACGAATCTTTTTAACGAAACATTTTCGTTTTCACATTAATTTTACCTTATCGAAATGTTAATTACTTTATCTTAATTATATATCTATCTTACTTTGTTACATTTTACAAAGTTAAAAATTATTCTTTAATCTACAATCATGTATAGTCAAATGTATCAAATTTGTTAGGACAGATATAGCACTTAATTAAATTCAATTTATCTATATTATTTAATATAAATATTTTTAAAAATATGTTTATGAAGTAGACATATCGATCAAATAATGCTCAATATACTAAATGTTTGAATTTATATTTCATAATGTTAGAAAAATAAAATTATAAATTAAATGCTTAAAATTGAGTATCTAAAAAATTGAGTGACAAACGAGTAGTTAATAAGTTAATGATAAAATGCTTCACTTGAAAATAAATAAATAAAACGTTAATCTTGCATGTATAAGTATGTAAATCATGTATACATGAAAGTTTATCTTCAATACGAGCCCTGGGATGGAAGATGGCCAATGATCGGACGAACTCCCCAAACTCGATGACTCCATCACGCTTCACATCAAACACATCGAAAATCTAAAACCATATATACAATTAAACTGAAATCAATTATACTAAAGTACTACTGAAAGGATTTAATTTATTTGTTGATGAGAGAGAGAGAGAGATGTTAATTTTCAAAAATCAATACTAAAGTCGTATCCATTCTCACAACCAATTGGCTCACGAAAAAATTGATATATATATATATATATATATGATATAAACTATTATTGTAAAAAGGTACTCTTTTAAGTCATATAAATAATTCTAAGTCAAACATAGCTTTGGAAGGTGTCGTTTGTTTGCAGAAAAGCTGTGCCTATTATTTTATGAGGTGAGAATGGTGAACGTCTGATAGTGAGTATCTATGTTGATGATCTTATCTACACAGGGAATAATGCTGAAATGATGGAAGATTTCAAGAGAAGGATGGAGAATGAATTCGACATGACAGACTTGGGACAAATGAGGTATTTTCTGGGAATGGAAATATCACAGCACTCAAAAGGGATTAGCTTGTGTCAAAGAAAGTATACTCTGGATGTTTTGAAAAGATTTGGCATGAGTGATAGCAAACCAGTGAGGACTCCAATTGTCTCAGGCACAAAAGTAGACAAAGATGAAGGTGGTGAGCTCACAGATGAGGCGCCTTTAAGCAAATAGTAGGAAGCCTCATGTATCTTATCGCCACCGGACCCGACATCATGTTTTTCGTATGTCCTGTAAGTAGATACATGGCTAGACCTACTCAAACGCATCTGCGGCTAGCTAAGAGGATCCTTAGATATCTATGTGGCACAACAGATTTGGGTCTACACTACAAGAGAGGCACAAACTATTATTGTAAAAAGGTACTCTTTTAAGTCATATAAATAATTCTAAGTCAAACATAGCTTTGGAAGGTGTCGTTTGTTTGCAGAAAAGCTGTGCCTATTATTTTATGAATTGTCTCTAAGAGAAGCTGAAACGTGTAACCAAGACCTAGATAAAAATTGTTCTAAACTAAAAAAGAAAAAACTTGTACCGATAAAGTGAAACATCTAATTACTAAATTGTTTAAGTTCATAGAAATTTCATACATTCTTAAAAGAACTTATATAACTAAACATTTATCAGATAAATTTTGAAAAAGAAAAAAGATGAAACTATATGTATATTATTATTACATCTGATCATTAATTACTTTATACTATAATTTTGCAATATATATATTACTATATATCATGTGATTTAATTAATCTGTCAAAGATATGTGCATGATTACGCACCCTGTCGGCAAATATATTCCTTTGAGTTTTGTCTCCGAATAGGGCAAGCTGAAACTCTTCCTACTCAAAGGAATAGAGAATTAACAGATAAAATAATAAGCTGAAAACAAAATTAGTTAAATGTAGTAAATGCTATATTGGAATTTAATGAAGAGAATTATACGTACCCTTTGAATCAACCCATCCGCGATAACTGAATCTACTATTATATATTAATACAAGATAACTGCATTAATTGCCAAAAAACGAAACTCGCTTCCTGCTTGCGCCACATGTGCTCCACATCAGCTCCACATCAGATTTGGAGTTTTTTTTCTGATCCCATAAGGTAACAACTGAATATGGTAACTTCCAAAATTTTCAATTGTAGTTAAGGCAAGCATCTAATCACTCTCCTTTGTTTTCTCATATGTAATTAAAATAATTAAAACACCCCAAACAAAAAATAATTAAAACACACTTTTACAGCATTTGATTACTCCGCTCTCTCTCATCTCCATCCGTTTATTTCCTAATCGCTTTTCCTTTTCTCTTTTCTGTTTCAAAGCTCGCCGCCCAACGACCATCCTCGACAAGCTTTCTCGCCGAAAGGCAGCCAGCTCCGCCTCCTCCTTTGTATTACTCTCTGTCATTTGATGCATCATCTTACCGCCATTCTTTACGAACCACCACCTGAGCAACCCAATTACCGCCGATCCGATAGAGGACCACCTCATTGGCTGAAATCGATCGGCCAGAATTCTCCCCAACTGACGCTCCAATCGTCCGCCATAGCACCGCAGAGCTTCTCCATGTCCACTGTTGCACTCTCATTTGCCTGAAAGCGCCGCCGCTAACCATTGATTGAGCTTGACCTGCCATCTAACCTACACACTCGACCTGCCATCACCGAAACATGAAGAAACCCTTCATCCTGAGTCCTCCCAATGCTAAGCGCTCGATTTGAGTATCGGTGCGGACTCGGCGGTGGGAGGCGGGCGAATCGATGGTGCGACAATGACGCTTGGCGGGAGGGGACGAATCGATGCCGAAGATCATCGTTTATTCCAGATCTGAAACGTCTTAGGTCGCGAGGGGACTGCTTGTCGGGCTTTGTGGCGGGATGAATTATGACTTCACACTTCTAGATCCGATAGTGAATTTATGTTAGCAGACACTTCCTCTTCGTCCTTTTTATTTTTTATTTTCAATTAAAATTTTAGATTATTGTGTTATGAGTGATTAACAAATTTCTTTCCACCCAAATGTTGAGCAGATAATGATCAACCAAGCACAAAAGGTAATTCTAACAGATTCTTATTCATTATCTGTTCTCACCTCTTCCGTCAGTGTCTTATAGTCATCAAAATAATTGGTGAATTTTTTCAATCAATATTAACTGTGAAGCACAAATTTTTTTATGTTGATCAAACAGGATGAAGATTTTGCAGCAGCACTGGCAGCAAGCAAGGGAAATAAATTTTGCATACTGGCGCTGATTGGGTGAGTATACACAATTGTGCATACAGAGAAATTCGGATACCTTTGTTTGCTCGAGGTCTAAGCTTAGAATAGACTACAGTTGTCCTTTAGGATTCATTTGATGAGTGGATTTTAGCATATCATTATATTTGTAAATTTTTAAGACAAGTGTGGAAAAATACATTTCTGCAAAGATTTGAATGAAATTCTTAAAAAGGTTATTCTGAAACGTGCCCTTTCTAGCGTAAGTTGTTGTGGAGAGAGCACTCACTATGGACATGTTTGTAGTAACACTTTTAAAAGAAAATGACTAACATTTTTTTATTTGTACGTTTGATTACTCACATTTTCCTTTTCATGTCATTTGTTTGCAATAATTAATTTGATTGAAGGGTAGATGCCCAAGCCATTAAAGAAAGAATTGGTAAATACCAAGAAGAAAATGTTGAGCAGATACTGATCAACCAAGCACGAAAGGTAATTCTAAGAGACTCTTATTCATTACCGTTAATCGTGCGGATTTCTCCATCTGGTTTCCGATCTCTTTCATGTTCTTTTAGTCGCCAGTAGGGACAATCATGGTGAGGTGGAGATGCGGCGTGTCGTCGAATCGGGTGGCAAGCGCTTCGAGTGAACAAAAAGTGTAAGTTATGTCGACGATATGATGCTTGGGCTCGCCGTCGAGAGCTTCCAATATGGCCCCAGATGGTCAAAAGTGGTCCACGGGATGACCACCCATGACATGATCGAGTTAGGGATGAGTGACAAAACAAATTAAATCATCAGATAGAGAATTGATGGTTGTGTTCGCAAAACCTTGGTTTTGCCTATATCAGGTTTTAGGAACCCACAACAAACCTCACATCAGCCCATAAATTAAACAAAATCAACCCTAAACCCCAAAACCTTTATCATTGCTCAATTGCATCTCTGTCTCTAACAAACTCAAGCAACTCTTCTCGATTGAGCAGCCTAAGTCGTTCCCCGGCCGTGCCACCTCACCCCTGACGTTTTTGTGTCGGCTCCCCCTCACCTTTGCGTCGTGGAGATCGTCACATAGCTCAGATCCGACACTAAGAGATCTGTTCCTAGGTGTGACTGGAGCCTGGATCTGAGGCGAGAAGGACTTGAAGGCACAAGTCGGGTGATGCGACAGCAGGCAGAGCAAATAGCGAAGTGCATGAGGATCAACGATGTAACGATGAGCGGTGAGGTTGGGGTAAATGTGTGGGATGGGAAGGGCGAGTTGGGTCGGGGAATGGTGGGTGTGTGAGGTCGGGAGAGCGTTCGGGCCGCCGATAGAGGGTGGGTGGAGGTAGCACAGCCGACGGTGGGCGAAGTCACCGGATCCAAGGAGGAGGTAGGCTAGGTGTGGTGGGGACGGGGACGAATTGAAGCAGTAAACAAAGTTTTAGGGCAGAAGGTTGATTTATTTTAGTTTTGGGGGTGGTGTGAAGTTTGACCATGGTTGCCAGTATCTGATATTGGCAAAACCAAGGTTTTGCGAACATAGCTGATATATTTTCTTGGATGAAAGATAGAACTGATATAAATGTCATTATTCAAATAATAAAATTAACCCAAAACTTTTAAAAGTGAACTAATTTTTCATAAATCTAAGCCAAAAGTTTTAAAAAAGAACTAAATTTCTATAAATTTATTACACCGGATATATTGTTATTTAATACATTGAAAATTTTGATAATTATTAATTCAGTGAACCCGTGATAAAGTGAGGTATTAGAACTAGTTATTCCTTCCACTATACTTTAAAATGGTTACACCAACAAAAAGTATACAAAAGTTTTTCCCGAGGCTCAACTATAACCTAACTTTGGTTTTCCCAAGGCTCACCAAAAAACCTAACTTTGGTTTTCCCAAAGGCTCACTAAAAAACTTAACACTCCCCAAAATAGTTTTCTCAAGGCTCACTATTAACCTAACAAAAATCCTTGTTTGGTTTTCCCGAGGCTCACCAAAACAAACCTTACAAAAACTATTTTCTCGAAATATCTAAACCTGTTGAGGTTTTTCACGAAAAACACACAAAAACGTTTCAAATCAGTTTTTCTCTCTCCCAAAAATAAAATAATGAAACTTAGAACGGAGTAGAAGCTTGATCTTCGAAATACACAGTACTGGAGAGCTGTTTGATGCTTGTTCGCTTGTATGATGAGAGAGCTTATGTTCTTGATCAATATTCGAACTACACTTCCATGAAGGCTTGCTCTCGCTTTAAATAACTAAAGAGAGGAGCGTCCAACAACTTTTTCTGTTCTTCAAATCAGGAGATGTGCACGAAATTCTCCATAGAATCTGTCGATGCTAACATTCAAAACCAAGAGAGATACCAAGCAAGAGTCCTAACAAAATACAACTCAAGAGTCCTAACAAAATACAACTTCTTCCTCTTTTAGTTATCCCAACTAAACACATCTACAAATGGGCTTAATGGGCACAACAACTTGGGCCTTTTGAAAACTGCATCCGAAACCCACTTTAACAAATAGACAAAGGTGCAAAACTATTAAACACCCACCAAGCTTTTCTAAACTTTACACAAACAACTCAAACCTTTTGTAATCATCAAAATCCTTTTCTTGGAAAGGAATTAATCCAACAAACTTTTAATAACAACTTGACCCCTTCTAAACATTTGTTTTCTACAATCCTCCTATACTACCTTAATTTGCGTCTTCTCCCTCCCTCTACTGTCGACGTTGTTGTAACGCGTGCATGTATGTCACCACCTTCTCCTTCTCTATTCATGTGTTGCGTTGCCCAGACCCACCTCATGTCGCACACCAGATGTATCAGGGTGGGGCAGCTGCGCTCCAGATTTGAAGTAAACACAGGTATGCCTACGATACGACGCTTGTGGCTGGGAGAGGTGCGGGGTTGTGGCACATTTGGGCACGCTGTAGGCAGTAGTCGAGAATTGCGGTGGCGGGGTGGGGCAGTGTGGTGGGGTGAGGCAGTGGCAACAGTGGGATTCGGGAGGGATGTAATGTGGAGGAAGGGTACAAATGTAAAATAAATAAACTTAAGGTGATTAGTGTATTAACCTATATGATCTCATGTGAAAAGAAATTGAAGTTAAGATAGAGGGGCAACTCTATATTTCACACACGGTCGCCTAGCCTAGCCATGCCTCAATCTCACATGGCCAAATCCCCCAACCTAGTCGTAGCCCACACACTCAATCCATAACAAGCACTAGCTAGAGAGGCTCTTTGTTGAGGGTGAATGGCAGCATGGTCGGTAAGGCCCAGGCTAGCCAAGGCCACCCCAACCACGGATTCAATAGACAGTTTTTTTGAGAAGTTCGCGAGGTATCATGAAAACTTATCAAGCTATTGAGCCGAATTCGAGTTCGATCCGAAACATTTGAGCACGCATTAACAGCCCTACTTGGAAACAATGGGGAAAAGGACATACGAATGTACAATCAATATTCGGCAGTTACTGAGATCAGAACATTCGTAGCATAACTTCTTTTCAGAAGCATTGACTAAAAGTTTTACAGCTGAGCTTGTATTTGTACAGTTGAGATAAATCACACTTTTGGTGTTCAGTTATGGAGAACGTCCAAACGAAGCACACAAGGACATAATAGACACAAATTCAACGCTATGTTCATGTTGGGTGTTAAAATGAAACAACACATATGGCAATGTGATCTCTAGGACATTGATACTGATACTGACTCAATCCATAATGATATAGGAAAAGAAATTGTCTGGAATATGAGATTAACAAAAAAAAAAAAGACCTGGGGTTACCGACAGCCCAACTCCATTCTCCCTTCTTCACTGATGGATTTATTTGTGCAGAGCTTTTGCAGATCAACGTAGCCAATTATTGTATCCTCAAAGACCGCATCATCTAGCTGAGCTTTGTCAAAAGTTGAACCAGATAGAACTGTGTTCTTGAACAAAGCTCCTTGAAGGTTAGCCTTCCCAAAGTTCACCCTGTCAAGAACAGCATTTGAAAAATTCACACCTGCAGAAAGCTACAACCTGTTAGAGCTAAGCATTCTTATATATGAACCAAGCTGATGATGATGAAGAGAGTTTAGGTTAGGTACCTTTAAAGCTAGCACCAACAGCATAAGCCTTTGACATGACAACTTCAGACATATCAGCACCATCAAACTTGGCCTCTGACATGAGAGCTGCTGCAAGAGACTTCCCCTTCAAGTTGGATTGGTCATTTGTGTAATCACAGAATCGGAGGTCGATTGGCTTATCATACACACCATTGGCTTGACCGATTGTGTTACCAACAAATGCACGCTCACACCTGTTAGGCTCAGTTGACAATGGTGGTAATCTCTGCAATTAATTAGCAAACATACCAGCAATGTATGCTCATCAATCATCATCATCATCATCATATATACTACTCCATACATAAAGAGTTGCAGTACTAGTACAAAAGATTTGGCAACACAAGGAGGGTTTCTCCCAAATTCCTTAAACAAAAAATTAGTGGGATCAGTTCAGGATAAAGAGATAATCTGTACTGACCAGACAAGCAACAGCAGAGAGAGAGAGAGAGAGAGAGAGAGAGTGTGTGTGTGTGTTTAAATTTGCAGCAAAGTAAGCAGTCATCCTTTCTTCAATGGAAAAGCAATGCTATTAACCAATTAGGTAAATTAGAGAAATTTGACAACCCCAGAAGACAAAGTTGAGATCTTGCAATTCCTCTTACTTGATTAGCAGCAATAACAGGCGTTGCGGTTGAAAGAGCCCAAATTGCTAAAAGCCCACAAGCTGCGCCAGCAATTCCTTTGGAAAATGATGGGTTTTCCTCAGAATTACACAGAATTCTGCTACCTGAATCAAGCATGGAATGAAAATGCAACCTTGTCTCAATTAACAATATTCTACTTCGTTGCAGAGGCAAAATGAACAACAGTCGATTACAATCCAACGAGAGAAGTCAAGTATTCATAAAATGTGCTTGAAGAGAATCGCGTCATACCAGAGGAACAGCAGACTTTGGAGGAACAGCGGCTGCAGTTCAACAGAGGAGGAGGTCGAAAGGACGAAGGGATTTGGTGAAGCGGAGATGAAAGGACAGCCATTGTTAAGTTTGTTATCCAACGTTTATGTTTATCCACTCTGATGCTTCTAGCTTTTGCGCAGAGTCATAACATGGTGTGATATTGTACACGGCCACTCACCATGGTAACGACTTAAAAAGGTTCTTATTTGCACTTACCGAAAAGGTTCAAATTTACCACTAATATTTGGAATAGATCGATTTTGTCATTCACTAATTTTGAGTTAAATTTTACCACTGATTTGTATTTGGAAAAGCTTTTGTCACTACTGTTAGAATGCACATGGTGTCATTAAATATGAAATACGGTTACATGGCATCCACATTTAACCTTCATTTTGTAAAAACTACAAAATTAACCTCAAATAATTGTTAGACTGACAAACACACCCCTTTTCCCACCATTTAAACAACCCACCCCTTTACCCATCCCTGCCCCTTGTTCTTTCCACTGTTAGACCACTACTCCACCATCGCAGCACACTGCCCGTCGAGACCAAGCCCTTCTCGATACCTTCTCAAATGATAACAAACTTCCACGTTAAAATCTCAATTATTTTATTGATCAAAATACATTAATTTTCCCTTTTCGCTTGTCAATTATCTCTTCTTTAACCCAATAGAAATTTGACGTCATTTTTATTGTTGGCCATCAAGCTACCCAATAGGGTAGCAAACAAGTAAAATGACCAGATTCGCTCATCATGACTACCATGGACCGAACTCAACCCAAGGTCGAACTACTCCTCAAACCCCCCACTTCATCTTCTTCGATTTCATCCACCCAATAGGGTCGGCAGCGTTTGCCGTTGGTCAACTGTGGACTTAGCTTGGGATGGCACGCCGGAGGACAGAGAGGCGGTAGGCGGCGCTGTAGTGGTCGATTGAGACTCTTGTTGGCTGAATCTCGCCGGCTTGAGTCGCATATAGCCTGACGGATCGCGACGAAATTGAGGCTATTGACGGTGGGAATGGCCTGCAAATGCGCCACGACGGTACGAGGTGGTGTCGGTGACTGCATGTGGCTCAGCGTTGGATGAATGAGGTGGATGGAGGCTTGGGATGGAGGTGGGCCGGGAAATTGCTGGAGCGTGGGAGACTTTCCGTGTGGCATATTTGTGAGAGAGAGCAGGGTTAATTTGTACACTTAGAAAAAAGTAGGGCCAACATGTTTGTTTTTTAAAAAAGTTGTAGTTAAACGGATTATTAGATATTATGATATAAAAGCCACGTGTCAGCCACAAGGCATCCACTTCATCCAAAAAGCCACATCGTCACGGCGTTTAAGGAATATTCCCTCCGTCTGTGTCATCGGTGGTTATTTCAATCCCAATTAAAACTTTAATGGCAAAATCGAACTCATTTACAAACGTTAGTGGTAAAATTGAACTCAAAATTAGTTGAATGACAAAATCGAGCTATCCCTCAATCATTACGGCAAATCGAACCTTTTCCCTTACACTTATAATGTTTTGGAAGAATGCGTCTTGGCCACTAAACTATACGTGAAGTGCAATTTTGGCACCATATATTTTTGAACCAAAATTTTCCGTTAACATTATACTTTCGTGATAATTTTGCCATTGGTGGTTACATACTACTGGAAAACATTGGAAAATGAGGGTAAATGCACAAAGAGTCCTATAGGTTTGTTATTTCTAACGAGTAAGTCTTAAACGTTTTCAAGTTCATGATCCAATCCTCAACGTTACAGATCATAGCTCAAAAGAGTCATAAGTTAACGTTTTTGTACACGTGGCGTTAACGCCGTTTATTCTAGACACGTGAACGTTGATTCAAGTCCTATATGTTTTCGATATAATATTCTAGTCCTATAGGTTTTTAAAATAACATTTTAGTTCTATAGATTATCAAGTACATAAACGCTCTTCAATTTTGTTCATGTCCTATAGATTACCGACTTAACATTCTGGTCCTCAAAGTTAACATCATCAAACGTTGAAAAGCCTATAAAACTAGAATGATAAGCCAATAACCTATAGAACATGAATAAAATTGAAGAGCCTTTATGTACTTGATAACCTATAGGACTAAGATGTTATTTTGAAAACCTATATGACTAGAATGTTATCTCAAAAACCTATAGGACTTGAATCAACATCCACGTGTTCAAAATAAACGGTGTTAACGCCGTGTATGCAAAAACGTTAACTTAGGACACTTTTGAGCTACAATTTGTAACGTTGAGGACTTGATCGTGAACTCGAAAACTTTTAGGACTTACTCGTTAGAAATGGAAAACCTATAGGACTCTTTATGCATTTCCCACTTGGAAAATGTCATTTTTATTTCAAAACTTTATTTATTACAAACAGGTCCCAAATCATTTATTCCAGTCTAACAACTGCGCGTCCCACTGCATCCGTGTGGCCATTAGGGGTGTTCGTTTGGTCGATTTTGTCATAACCGTTCAAATAGAGTCAAACTAATCCGTTTATGGATATGGGAATTACAGATCAAACCATCTGAAATAAGAACTAAGAACGGACCAAATCGACCGAATAATATTTCGGTTGGATTTGTTCTAAATTCCGGTTTGTTGACCTTAAACACATTAGATCTAATATTTTGGTTGACGAGCACTAGTTTATGTTAGAGTTCCAAATTGTGATAGAATGCAAATGAAAAAAAATAAATTTGGAAGATATCCTTTAAGTTGAGCTGATATGAAAAAGACTAAGTTAGGTGAAGATAGGTTATGTTAGTGGCCATTGCATCCCGTTGAAAGTTTTGGAAGGTGCAAACAAAGTTGGTAAGTTGGGACCAAAGAACCGAAACAATAAGATCATGGAGTGTTTATTACATAGTCATCCATAAATAAAAAGAAAGGTAAAGAAACAAGATATGTCGCATCAAAGAAGTGTATGTTTGGAAAAATTGAGAGAAATTGAGAAATTTTGAAATGTGGGAGGAAGTTTATAAGAGGGATTGAGAGAAATGTGAACAAATTATGACAAAAATGAGAACAAGAAATGACCCAATAAATCAAGAAGAAGGCAAAGCAAAATCCATTAAAATTAATTTAATTTGTTTACATTAAATTAAAATAGTTTTATGGTATATACTACCAATCAGTTAATCCCATTAAAATCAATGAACTTATATAACTTAAAATAAATTTTAAAACATATTAATACTACCCTATACTATGTCTTTGGGAAAATTTTGTTAGTGGCCATGGCCCACCCCAAATTGCTCATAGCTCCGCCACCGCATCCACAAACTTTATTACCTTTCGGTCATTTCGTTATTTCGGTTCCAATTATAGTGTCCATAAATGAACCATAACCGATTGAGATTTTTCAGTTTTTAATTGATTCGAATAACCGATTAACTGGTTTCAAACCGTTCAATATTAATCGATCATTCGATCTTTTCTGTTTTATCCTAATAGTGAACTCCCCTAGTGGCCATTGCCTAAGGCCAAATCTAGCCACCCATCCCACCTTGACCATTGCATTGATCTAGATCTAGCTTTAAATGGCAGGAGGGGCGATTAAATTTGGTCGTGGGTAGGGGCAATGTGGGTAGGGGCGATTAAATTTGGTTGTGTTGTGCATACGGACTCTAGGAGGGGTTTTCAAGGACCGGTTCGGGATGGATAGTGTGAAAACAAACAATATCGGCCCATTGAGGGCTAAATGCAATTATCATATTTTTACGTGTTTTGTATAGTTTGGTGTACAAGTATCCGCATATGTTTCCCAAGTGCACAGTGCACATAGCCTACAACGTTATTTAATATATTAAAAGACTATTCAATATTTTATAACATGTGTGTGTAGATTTATACTATCTTCATCCCATAATAATAGCAACGTTTGACTTTTGTACTTGTGTTTGACTCAAATTTTCATTAAGAATAATTTGTCAAAAAAATTATTAAAAAATCAATCAATCAATCAACCGAGCCTTAATCTCAACTCGTTGGGGGTGGCTGCATGAATCTCGCGTCTCCATTTCGCTCTATTTGTTACAAGGTCCTCCGGAAGTTCTAGTAACCAAAGATCTCTCTCAACTAGGCTTACCCATGTAAGTTTAGGTATTCCTTTACCTCGTTTAAACTCTCCTAAGTCTAACCTATCAGTTCCGCGCACTGGCGCATCTAAAGGTCTTCTTTGTACATCCCCAAGTCACCTAAGTCGGCCTTCTCTGATTTTATTTTCAATTGGTACTACTCCCACTAAGCCCCAAATATTCTCATTTCTCATTCTATCTCTCAAGGTGTGTCCACTCATCCACCGAAGCATTCGCATCTCCGCGACGTTCATTTTGCTCATATCTTGTGTTTTCACCGCCCACTCATTCAGCCATATAACATGGTTGGTCCGATAGCTATCTATAAAATTTTCTTTTCAAAGCTAGTGGGATATTTTTATCAAGTAACACCACAATAGCCACTCTCCATTTAGCCCACCGTGTCTTTATCCGATGGTTGACATCCTCATCAATAGGGGTTTCAAACATCAATCTTTTCTCATGAATGATTCACCGAATTTGTGAGTGAATTCATGGTGAATTACTTTTTGATTCATTGTGAAAAATGGGTTGGTAGCTTTGAGGATCCATGAAAAAATGTAGGATTTGATGGTGAATTACTCATCATCGCCGCGCTCATCAACAAGGCCAGCGGCACTGGAAGCTTCGACATCTAAACTTTGATTTGGTGAACAACAGACCTCACCGAAGATGAGCAACGGGGCCATGGCGGTGGAGACAGACAGGGCGACACCAAAATCAGATCCGAGAAGCTGCGTGGCGGAGGAAGTTTGGATCTTTGTCGAACAAAAGCAAGGGCGTCGAAAGTTTGGTTGCCCAATCAAGATTGGGCCAACAGAAGAGAGGCACATAACCCAAAGGACAGATCGCTGTCATCTCGGAAGCAGTCGATGCCGACAAAGATCATGGTGTACTCGGCTTAACGATGGCGGTGGCCATGCGGAGGTCACATAATAGAGGTGTAGTGCTTGACGATGGCGTCGGCAGAGAGAGAGAGAGAGAGAGAGAGAGAGAGAGAGAGAGGGGGAAGGAAGAAGAGCCACATAACAGCCATATAACGAGGTGGCTTGAGAGAGAGAGAGAGAAGAGCATCGGAATAGAGGTGAATAACTTCGCTAAGTCACCGTGAATTTGCTAATTCACTTCTAACAAAATCATCTAGGGTCCAAATTTGTTTAGGTGAAAAGTTTACTAACTCACCGATGAAAAAAATGGGGTGAAAAATTGATAATTCACTTTAAAGTGTTGAACTCGAAACCCCTAATATTTCCTCATTTTTGGATAATAGAACCTAAGTATTTAAAAGAGTTGCATTTGGGGAGCTCCCGACCCTACCGACTTCTCCATTCTTGCTCATGATAAACTTACACTCCATATACTTCGTTTTGGCTCTACTTATTCTAAATCCTCTGGATTCTAAAGTATCTCTCCAATTTTCTAATTTCTGGCTTACCCCTTCTCTGGTTTCATCCACCAAGACTCTGTCATCTGCGAAAAGTATGCACCAAGGGACATCATCTTGTATAGACTTTGTAAGTTCATCCATCACCAACGTGAAGAGGTACGTTCTTAGAGCCGAACCTTGGTGCAAACCGATGGTGATCGGGAACTCTTCTGTATAACCTCCTGGGGTTCTAACACAATAAGTTACTTCGTCATACATATCTCTAATGACATTGATATACCTAACCGAGACATGTTTCTTTTCAAACACCAGCCATAAAACTTCTCTTTGGACTCTATCGTATGCCTTCTCCAAATCAATGAAAACCATGTGGAGATTTCTATGTTGCTCTCTAAATTTTTATTTGGATAAAAATGTATACAATTTATAAGTTAAAAAGGTGTAAAAAAATCATAGATTAAATGCTGAAAAACAAACGTGGCTATTTTTCTAGGACGGTGGTGGTAGTATTTTAAAAGGGAATAATTTACATGCAAAAATAACAATTTTAAAATGGCAAATTCGTCTGCCGGATTTTATAAATTTGAAAATTCTTATATTGGATTGAACTTATTCCAAATAATGTAACTTTTATTGAAAGAAATGTGTTTCAAATATAATATGACAGAAAGTTGGGATTGAGAGGAATGAATACATTTAATTGTTAAATCGTACATGCAGATCAGCTCGGGTATCTGCGAATTTATATAAAAAAATGCTTTTCAAATATATGTCGGAAAATTGTGATAATTGTTGGACAATGTTATCAGAAAATGGTTATGTGAATGAGAAAATTGTTTCTCTTACTTTGTGATATTTTCGTCAAAATATCTAGAGTACTTATAAAAGGAGCTAACTTGCATTTTAGCCCTTATGTTCAACCATTTGTAATTATAGGACATAATATTTTATGATGACCTTTAAGGTACCTATAATGATGACATTTAAGGTGGCTTTTATGGTACCTTTTTTTTTGTCTTTATGGTGAAAGGAAATGCTAGGGACACTCTCTTGAACACTCACTTTGGATACTCTCACATTCCACAAATGCCTTAATCATTTTGTGGGTCTACTAGATTTTAGGTCCACTAAAATGAAGACATGGAAAATGTTGAGTGTGAGAGTGTCCAAGAGAGTGTTCATAGTGTTTTACTTATGGTGAATGTTATGGTAGCATTATGATACTTTTTATGATGACATTATGTTGTCTTTTATGGTTAGGTTCATCCTTACCACTATAAAAGGACATCTCCTCCAACAATTTTAGAATCTCTAAAAATTCTTTTACATTTCTAAACATATAGTTTTCTCTTTTCATGTTTTCAAAAGATTATTTTTACATATCTTTTGGTATTCATATTGGTCCAATGTTTAAGTTTGCCGGTGAGGGAAGTTTTATGCAACTTCACTTCACGTTGTTCGTTGTATTGTGGGTGACAGACGTCCATCGAACCTCGAGCACTCGTACCGGATGGAGCAATTATGTTTTAAGGAGACTTTGTGAAACACATGCCTCGGAACTCTGTCGAAATTTGGTTTTGGATTTCTAATTCTTCTTTTTAATTCTATATTGTTAGAATTATTATGATTTACTCTGATTTTTGCTAAAAATTATAGAGTTGAATTAATTTTTTCCTAATTTTAAATTATTATATTGTTTATTTATTCTTAGAATTTCACCATAGTAATAAAAAGTACATTGAAACTTGTTCGATTGTACTTATGTTTATATTGATTTATCATCATCACGAATATCTCCTTATTGATATATTTGATATTTTGGATAACAATATAATATGAGAGAAAGTTGGGATTGAGATGGATGAATACAAGCAATTTAATTGTTAACTTGTACATCCGGATCAGCTAGGGTATCTACGAATTTATAAAATGAAACTCGAACAGACTAACATATTAACGGAATTTTCAATTTATAGATTTTTCAATTCGGTTATACAGTTTTACAGTTTTTCTAAACACTATTGACTCTAGGCCATCATGCTCATGCTGCCTCACATTCATACTAGGTATGGTAGTCAGTCTTTTGAATCAACAAATCACATGAGTCTAACGATCATGGTTGCGGCTTAAGGGCATGTAACCGTCAATGTTATTTATCACTCGATTGAATTTTCAACCACTTAAAACACTTGGAGAATGAGAGGTAGATATGTAATTATCCGGTTTGGTCTTCCAGAACCATTTGAACTAGTGGGTGAAATATTACCACAAGTAGGGGTGAGATTCACTTGTTGTGTTAAAACCGAACCGAATAGGTCGATTTGATCGGTTTACGGTTTTTGACCGTAACAAACCGAATTTGTCGAATTAGATGTTGGAACCGAAAATCCCAAAACTATTTAGTATAATTTCGGTTTCGATCAAATCGAACCAATTAATTCGGTTTTCCGGTTTTTTCTGCTTGGCCAAATAATGCTCACCCCTAACCACAAGTTTTTCACCCAATAGCGAATGCCCGATAACCGCTGAGAAGGCCCAATATGGTAAACAACCACTCTAACCCTAGCCCACTGCCTAAGCCCAACCTGCTAAAAACCCCGCACCTCACCCGGTGTCCCACCCCTCTCTAAATTCTACTCGTCTCCAGCCAGCCTCCCAGTTCCAGTCCATTTCTTCCGACTTCGTCTTCAACAGCAGCAACACTTCTACACCGGCGGCCATTAAAAGCAATGCGCAGTCAAATCCCACCGTCATAGGCAAGCAAATCCCGAAGCTCCCTCTTTTCCCCATCTCCCAGTACCTCAATTTCAACCGGAAACGCAATCGCCCCTATACCCTTAGAAGCTGCGTCGCTTTAGCTTTCAGGTAACAACTACACATCTTTTTCGCTACTTGCTCCGCCGCTTCCTCCGTCATTCTGAATCGCCAGAGAGAGTTCGTGTTTGTGCTTGTTCTGTCCTCTATTCTTATTTTTTTTTCATTAAAGAGAAGCTCTATTAAGTATTCCAGAGTGTCGATGGGAAGATGATAAATAGTTTATTGCTTACTGTGTTGTGCTCGTTTTATTCCAAAGCCTCTCTTAAGTGTTATTTACTCCTTAAAGCGCTGTAAAACAATTGTTTGCTTTTATTTGGTGTCAATTTGTATGGGGTTGTTATTCCAATTAATTTATGCAAAAGTGTAATCAGATTACATGAAAGTGCAGATGCTATTTGCAATCTGATCCGTCAAAATTCAACTCTTGCAGTTCAGCTAGTTTTTTTTTTTTTTTTTATAATTAATATAGAATATTCATCCTGCCTAGCACGAATCAAAATTTTATTGCAAATCTGTTTCGTCCTGACCAGTGAACTCCCCTATTTAAGCCTCAATGGGTGACCAGACGGATGATCAAGCTCCACCATCTGACGAGTTACAGTCTCTTTCTGTTCAATCATCGGAGCACGCTTCATCTTCCAATCAGTGAGTTCTATGCATACACCTTGAATGATCACTCTTGTTTTTCATATCTTTTCAGACTTTATCATGCAGTAGTGGCCCCGTGTAACTGAATTCAGCTTTGAAACCTTGTAACCAGGATGAGTGCTGAGGAGAAGTTCCGAATAGTGAGGAGCATTGGAGAGGAATGCATCCAAGAAGATGAGCTGATGAACCTGCTTTCCAAAAAGCCTGAACCCATATGCTATGATGGATTTGAGCCATCAGGGAGAATGCACATTGCTCAGGTCCATTGTCATTTTTAGAAAAACTCTGGATCATCTCTTGGTTATTTTCTTTATCTGGATCTGAGATGGTTTCAGTTTTAATCGTTTATATGTTGATGTTTTGGCTTCTTTTCTTTTAGATTTTCTACTCTTCTCGTTTTAGTGGTACTTTTGGTTTTTTACCTTCTAACTGCAATTGCAGAAAACTCTACTTATTACACTAGAACCTCTACTCCCTATGGAACATTTTTGTCCAACTTCATCATTGGCCACTAGAACTGCAGCGTTTTAACATAGGATATTGGGATTTAAGGAAAAAAAAATTCAAGTTCCAAAGCCAGATAAATGCATTACCCTTTTGTACCTTTAAAACCAGCAGCTCATTTTTTAGTATGAATTGATTTCGTATTTTTCTTTAGTCATCAGAGGACTAGATATGTAAGGCGTTTTTTGATCCTCTGGTCTAAAGGTGATCAATAAATAAAATTTTTGTTTTTATTTATTGAATTGTGGAAGTTTCTGACAGATTTATTCTTGTTGCTTTCTGAACAGGGAGTATTGAAGGCAATCAATGTCAATAAACTGACCTCTGCAGGCTGCCAAGTTAAAATTTGGATTGCAGATTGGTTTGCGCAACTCAACAATAAAATGGACGGGAAACTGGATAAAATTCAGACAGTTGGAAGATACATGATTGAGATTTGGAAGGCAGTTGGGATGGATATGAACGGTAAAGTGGAGTTCCTATGGTCTTCGGAAGAAATCAATCGACGGGCAGCTGAGTACTGGCCTATCGTTATGGATATAGCCAGAAGAAACAAGCTTCCCAGGATAACAAGGTGAGGACATGAAGCCTAGCTTTTCTACTTGTCTTGGATTATCAAGATGATGGATATTGAACAATGACCCTTGATTCTAGGTGTTGCCAGATTATGGGCCGTAGTGACCAAGATGAGTTGACAGCAGCTCAAATATTTTACCCATGCATGCAGTGTGCTGACATATTTTTTCTCAAGGTACTTTTGATCATGAAAGTATTTCAGCTCTTAATGTAGTGTTCTAGGCATTAGCACACCTTTGTCTAATATGGTCACAGAATTCTCTATTTCTGGTACTTGAGTTGCACTTTTGCTGGTCAGTTTGTGCAATGTGCTACAGATTGTTAGTAATATCATGACTAGGTTTCTGCTTAAGTCACATCTATTTGAACTCTTTGGCAAAAATGCAACTTAAAAAGTGTAAAAGAGTGTCAAGGAATTCGATGGAAGCTAGCCACTAGTTCTTGAGTGCTTGGTAACCCAAGCAGTACTTATTTTATAGTTCATGAAACTAACGAAATATTCAAATCTTCTAAGAGCCTGTATTATGCTCCATTCTTTATTAATGAAACTATGATCTGGTACTGAAGGCACTTTTGCTCTTTCTATGTGATCAAGAGGTATGGGTTTGAGTTCTCAAAAACAACTTGGTAGAAAAAAGCAGAAACGCTGTGTTCTAGTTGAACCACCATCCCAGCACCTGGAAAGTTGGGAACATTGGAAAACAGGGTTACTTTTAGCCTATCGGCTCTACTTTTGAGTTTTGCATTCAGCTTGTTCATTTATTTTGTTTGTTTTTCCTCATGTTATTAAGTACTGTGTTTTGAATTTTATGATGCTTTCGGTTGAAGTTTTCTTCGTTGCAACCTGAAGTTTTTCAACGATCTTTGGAGTCTACGTGCCTATTTTTCAGTTTGCAGTCGGTATTTCTGTTAACAGTTGGTGATGCTCTATGTTTGTTTCTGCATTCCCTACTTGTGTGTCTAAAATCCTTTACTTTGGCAGGCTGACATATGTCAGTTGGGCATGGATCAGCGCAAAGTCAACGTTCTAGCGAGAGAGTACTGTGATGACATAAAGAGGAAAAACAAACCAATCATATTATCTCATCGTAATCCCTATTCCTTTGTAGTATTTTTGGTTTTCTTTGGCGTCTTTTTCACTTTTCTTGGTTTAATGTCATGCAGATATGTTACCTGGACTGCAGCAAGGGCAGGAGAAAATGTCAAAAAGTGATCCTTCATCTTCCATATTTATGGAGGATGATGAGGTAACTTGCATTTACTTTTTATGTATTGTTTAAGACAGCGAGATAAAAATTCTAAGACTCCCAGGCTATAGAAAGGAATGAACCACCTGAACATTCAGATAGCATTGAGTTGAGTAAGAAGTTAACTGAAACGAACACCGCCCCCCCCCCCCACCGCCCGGAAAAAAAGCAGATAGATTGGAACTTGAACAGAAGAAGCATCTTCTTAACCTGTAATTATGCAGATAGATTGAACTGATATGTTTTCTTTTTAGTGAACTTTTTCACATCAACTGTACTTTTTTACCCTTGCCCTTCCCACTAAAAAAATTACTTCTCTTATATGCTTATTTTACTTTAATACCTGTCTTAAGCATTTATTAATTTTCGCACCCATTCAAATGCATCATGTTTGCTGGGATAGAGTATTTTTTTATTTTTAACCCTGTAATTTCAATAAATAAGAAATATGTTTGATATCATATGGATATATGCACGATCTCAATATAGTGCATTAGCCCAAAGCATGAACATGTGATCGCAAAGTCACATTGAAGGCCATCTGTTGACTGGATACTGGTTTCTGAAAATAGTGCAGAAGATGGAATGAACCCTGTTATCCAATTTTTAACTGTGCTGACATGAAATATTTCATCCTGGCATTTATCAACACGGCCCACCCATTTTACTTTTTTTATTTTGTAGAAGTTGTATCAGTAGCTCTAGGCTCTGGGTGCTTGGTTTTCTTGTATAGAAACTTGACTTGCTACAATAAAATGAATACAGTACTGATATCATAAGATGTTGTAAAAGGCATGGAACTTCCGGGTTTTTTTCTTTTTATTTTTTTGCTTGAGGAGTACATAGAAGGCATGAAACTTTGATTCTATAATACTTTTTCTTTTTTACTTTTTTATTTTGTAGAAGTTGTATCAGTAGCTCTAGGCTCTGGGTGCTTGGTTTTCTTGTATAGAAACTTGACTTGCTACAATAAAATGAATACAGTACTGATATCATAAGATGTTGTAAAAGGCATGGAACTTCCGGTTTTTTTTCTTTTTATTTTTTTGCTTATGAGGGAGTACATAGAAGGCATGAAACTTTGATTCTATAATACTTGTTCTGCATTGTATACAGGCAGAGGTAAAACTCAAGATAAAGAAAGCATACTGCCCTCCAAAGATTGTTGAAGATAATCCATGCATGGAGTACATTAAGTACCTTGTCTTCCCATGGTTCCATGAGTTCACAGTAGAACGTGCTGAGAAGAATGGTGGAAACAAGTAAGTGTTCTAGGAATGGTGTCTGTTCCTTTTTATAGTTTTCCATTTTCTGGCTCATAATGAAAGTTATCTTGTACTCCATATAAGTGATTTTGTCTTTTGCCCTATGCTCTCATGCAGGACCTTTGAAACTTTTGAAGATCTTGTGGAGGACTATAAAAATGAGAGCCTACATCCTGGAGATCTTAAACCGGCTCTTGCTAGTGCATTGAATACTATACTTCAGGTCATTTCTTTCTCCAGAAACATGTTTAAGTTTTATTCTGCCTTCTAAAGGGTGTCACTTTCTGAAGATTTTATCCCAACTCCCAAGATAAATGGTGCAGGCATAATGTATACATAATGCTTTCCAAGTCTAGCCTGAGGTTTTCTTTTCTTTTTGTTATGTTACCATTGTCAGATTGGGAAAAGGTTAAAAAAAATGATCTTAGTACCGCTAGCTTTATAGGTGATATGGTCAAACTGGCTTTATTGGTGATATGGTAAAGTGACTAACTGAACATGGAAATGGTGTATGATGGCCCAAAATAGTAACTGTTGCAAACAAAGTGAGATGGAGGGAATAAGAGTAGAAGGATGATGTTTTATGGACTTCTGACATGAATCCTGATCTTAGGGGCCATGTTCTGTTTATTTTTCATGTATTTCATGCAAGTGTGAACACTTGAATTTTCTTGAGAAAAGAAATTTTTTTGCAACAGTTTAAAGTTCTGTTATTCCAGTCATCGCTGTTTTTCTTATTATTTCATGGCATTTAAACCTCTAGATTGTCAAACTGATTGTCACTTACAAAATTGTCATAATAAAAGGCACTTCTATATATTTAAACAATTATTTTCCTTCTATTTTTGGCCTTACCACTATGTCATGTCCTCATTTTAGAATAACTATCTACTGGAACCGTGTGATTTAGTCAAGGCTCATCATCATCATCATCATCATCATCATCATCATCATCATCATCAAACAGCATCTTAATCCGAACTATGTTGGGGTCGATTGCATTAATTTTATAGTGGCAAATTTTATGCCGGATGCCCTTCATGTTGCAACCTTCCTATGAATGAATAATGAGATGAAGTTTCAAACCGTATCATCATAGGTTTTTCCACTTACATGGAAAATGACATGAGATGGTGATGAGTTGAGATAATTGCTATTGTCATGTCCCCATTACATGATTGATATTGCAAAATCAGCATGTACATCATGGAACATGGCACTGATTTAGTCAAAAGGGTAATCATGAGAAAATATACACCAGATTTCTGCAGAATAATACATATCCTGAATCTTTAGAGAAAACTTCAAAGTGACAACCACCGTTGGAGGAGGGAGTGTCTTGTTAGGACAGATTTGAATTATAAGAAGCGCAACCATGGTTTCATTCCTTGCTTGTCTGTTACATTTTTCTCGTTAATCAGCAGAGCTTAATGTTAGTCTCCTGGTTCTTTGCCGCAGCCTGTCCGCAAGCACTTCAACGAGGATGCAGAGGCAAAGAAATTGTTGAAAACTGTCAAGGTACTCAAAAGCTCTTGTTTTGGTTGCAAAATAGTTCTTGACCAAGAGTACAAATGATTCATAGTGACTAATTTTGTTGGTTCTTGTTGCGAATTAGTCGGGTAAATATGAGTCGGTTGACATGTTCTTGGAAATGTTTTTAACTTGCAGAGCTACAGGGTCACGAGGTAGACGAAGAGCTTGGTCAGTTGAAATCTACATTTGGTCGAACGCTGTTATAAGGGTTTTTGCTTACCTTTATTCTTGACAAAAATTAAGATGATCATGGCTTGGGAGTTATGGCTTACATTTGAATTATGCTTTGGTGCTTAGAGTTGGAGAAGAATTTTATTTTCAAAATCAAATCATGTTTAATACCTTGCTACACATTAACATGTTCAATTCAAGAGCCTTTTTCACCTTGCTACAAATTTTCACACGCTGGAATGGCTGTTAACTGTGCATGTGTTCTCTGTGGTGAGGCTTAAGACAGTAGAATCATCTTTTTCTGTTTTCTGTTTTCTATATATATTAGAAGGTTTCAAACTTAAGTTTTTTTGGGTGAACAACTGACTTTTTTGCTCCTCATTCACGTGAGTATTGAGTAGGATCGCGTGATTTACTGTTTTCTACGCGGACCTCAAGTGAATAGGACCAAAGTGAATTTAGTTGTTCGCGTGAGTAGTCGCTCGTTATTTACTTGAAGTTGTGTGTTGCGCATGCATGACAGTTTGTACAAAGTTGTGCGTGATACACATATGTGTGCACAAATAAGTGTATAATATAATTGACACACTTTCATTTTATGTTGATCTAATTAGGTAGTGATGTCGATCTAACAAGGTAGTCATGTCGATCTAACAGGATAGTGATGTCGATCAAATAATCCATCATGTTGATCGCCATTTTATGCTGATCAATCAAGTATGTATGTCGATCTAATAAGCTAGTTATGTCGATCGAACAAGATAGTGATGTTGATCTAAACAACTCATCATGTTAATCAATCAAGTATGTATGTCGATCTCACTAGGTAGTGATGTCGATCTAAACAAATCATCATGTTGATCATCATTTTATGCTGATCAATTTCACGGACTCCTTAAACTTAGACCCTCATTATTCACTTTTCTCACTCACCTCTCAAATTTTTAGTTATTAGGTAAAAAATTCATCCCCCAATTTATAAGTTTGAAACTCTCTATTGAAGAAAATGAAGAATATTTGTATGGTATAAGCAGGGGGAAAAAATTAGTCATGCGTAGAGATGGCAACGAAGCGGATTATCCGCGGTTATACCTAAACCGTAACCGCGATCGCGAATATATAACTATCTACGGTTAACGGATATCCACCAATGCGGGTATACTCTAGCACCTATTAATGAATATCTGCCACCCGCGGTTAATCCACGGATATTACCTGAAAATACAAAACAATACAGAATCTCAAGTGATAGCAAACCTAATAAATGTAGACAATTAAAAGTGATATATAGTTTGATAGAAGCTAAAGAAAAAAATTTAACAAAGTTCAACAAAATATTTTCATTTTATGATTGTCCATCCTTCAGATCTTCGCCATCATGAGCAGTACATCATCAATAACTGTAAGGTATTAGAAGGACATATCTTAAACCAAAACAAGTAGGAAAATCATATACTCCTCCGTCCGCAAAAGACTCCACCATTTGAATTTGTTGTTTCAAGGTTCAATGTTTGACTCAAATTTTAACAAAGATAAATAGTTTTAAAAATTCAGAAAAATATATTCAGAAAATTTAGATTTCAAATTATGATAAACATATGAAATATTTAATTTTCGGTGTCTAAACATTCGTAAAAAAATCATAGATTAAATACGTGAAATCACAAAACAAATGGTGGAGTCTTTTGCGGACGGAGGAGTACTAGATAACAATAGAAATTCGGGTTCAGTTGGAGGGTAGTTTTTTAAATGATAATTGGCTGAGATGGGCTAGTGGCCTACTTGTATTGATGAGTTGGTTAACGGTTACGGATATACGCGATTTGGATTGTTGATATCCGTAACTGTAACCATTATTCTCATGGTTACTAAATTCCACCTATTAACCAATAACCGCGGATATAACCGTTATAAAGTCATGGTTATCCGCAAATGGTGGATATCATCCGACCCGCTGCCATCCCTAATCATGCATCCTGTTCTGTATTCGTGCGTGTGATTCTATCTCATCACAAATTTAAAGAGAATAACAACTTTATTTGAAATTCCTTGCGTTTTGGTAATGAGCTCTCTCTTTGTTCTACATGATACGACTTGTGAGTTGTGACTCAAAAATGTAAAATTCCCTGTGATCCTCATCCACCCAGAATGTTGCCCACTTAAATATTTATTCAAAGTAACAAAATGGCAACAAACAATGAATAGTGATCCTTTTTACACGAATATTTCTTCTTTTTAAATTGCCTAAACGAATATTTCTAATTTCTATTTATACTAATAACAAAACATGACCCCCAACAAAATGAAAAACGAACCCCAACCAAATCCCTGAGATAACATGCGATCAATCATCCATTTGAATAACACGGCTTCAAATTAACCGAATTCATAAAATAAAAATGTCACCTGCGATGTGTTTGGGAATAACCTCAACATTTAGCGTTAAAGGTTGAAAACGTTATCCAATATTAACGTTTTTTTTTATCAAACCTATCAATTATATTAATTATATTAATGATCAATTTCAGAAACAACCAAAATACCAAAACGGCAAATTGTCCAAGAATCCAACATACAAATAGGCTAGAGCAAGCAAAATACCACCTGAAACAACACGAAACATAAAATTAAAAATACTGCAACAAACGGTGAAAAGATAGATAACTAGACGATGCAACATACACTCCATCATATCACCCAAGACTTCCTCGAACAAGCCACCAAAGGTATTAACAGGCTTGAGAGCAGCATATACTATCACGACAATGTATGAATAGGCAAAATTGTCAGGGTCGAACAAACTCAAATGTCATCCTACCATGAACATGCTAAAAGAGGAAGTGTTGACGCCCGAAAAAAGCATACCACCACATGAACACCAAACTATTTCATCCAAACACGAACAAACATGACGACAAAAAACCAAAATCCGAAAATAGGACCAAAGGCCGCTAGAAGGAGAAGACCCGAGTGGTCCAAAACCAAGTCCTCTCCCGAGCCACCGTGTCACTACTCCAGGTGAGGCAGGAAGTCGCCCTGCCCCACCAAACTGGGGTCACCAGCACTTTGCCTGATGATCGAGACCCCATCGTGCGGGGGAGAGAAGCGAGCCAGATCAAACACAACAGAACAACCACCAACACCAGCACAAGGGATGAAAACACAGCAGCAAGGTACTCGGCAGTGGCCCAGACTAGCGACAGAAGCAGAGAGCCAACCACCCCAACAACGATGCAAGGGAAATCGCGAGCAACAGCCGTTGTAGCAGAACTCCTTTGCAGGAGACCTTGTCGGCGACAAGAGAGAGGGGATTGAGAAGGCTTCGGCGAGAGGGGTGTTGTCCAGGAGCCAAACGACAACACCGCTGGTAGGAGTGCACCAGGATCATCGTGTGACGCAAAAAGTAGGGTTCACTATTAGCTTGAGATTGAGTTGTTTGGTGATATATATGGGCCAGCCCATACGGCGGTATTGTCAAATGCAAACGCCATATGGGCGCGTCCGCCACAACGGGCTTCCCATTTACGAAGACCCCCTTTTCCAATAAGGGCACCTCGTATAATACCGTTAGTCAGTAAACGTCGCCGCCTCCTTGAAGGCGACTGTTACACTCATTATGGGAATAACCCCACAATAACTCCGCTGTTATTACACCATTAATACGCCGCCATCTCAATGATGGACACATTTATGGAAATTCCCCAGCATTCAAGGCCCCATAACGGGACCTAGCACCACCCTATATATTGGGTGGTGCCGGCCTCAAATAAGGTAATCGCTACACACCCACACTTCCCTCTCTTTCGCACTGAAAGTGTCCCGTGTCTTGCTTTTCCAGTACCGGAATCATCGTGTCACCTCCACCGGATCACCCTTGACGGTCGAGATTATTCTTTGGCTATCAATTTGGCGCCGTCTGGAAGCGAAAATTTAGTCGTTTTTTCTTTCCTACCACCTGATTTTCTCCTCTTCATCGCTTTTATGGCGAAAACAAAGAGAACGAGCAACGGCGTGCATGTCGAGGATGTCGCTTCCAGCCTCCTCGGATGTGCCCCCAACCCCCGCCGGTACCGCAATGGGAGTACAAAGAACCCCACAACCCCGCTTGGGAACAATCCCGCCGCCTCCTGTTGTTGCCATACCAGAGGACACCAGCCACCTCAGCCGCAAGCGGCCACTGACATATCTCGGGGACCTCTGCGACCCCCAGCAGGTCATCGTCGATCTGCTCACCGACATCTGCCCAAAGTGCGAGCATGCTCAACGAAATGAAGGCCTTTATGGTGCAAACCATCAAGGCGGAATGCAGGCTGCTCGCCTCCCGCCTCCCAATGACAAAGATGAACAATCCCAACCAAAATCCATCCGCTGTGAACCTCGGATGTCGATGACCTTCTTCGAAGAATCAACGTGGTCGAGGAGCAAAGTTAAGACGCTAAACCTGGTCCTCGACGACATCGAGGTTCTCCTCACCAGCCTTTCACAGAGGACATTATTGCTGTCCAGGCTCTCGCTAGCTTTGAATGCCAGTCATCGAAAGTTACGACGCGACTCTGCACCCGTTGATCATTTGCGGCGTTACATCTCCCAAATGGAGATGGCTCGCGCTTCGACCCAATACTTTGCAAAGCCTTCAGCTCCACCTTGAAGGGGGCTGCTTCGACGTGGTTTGGAACGCCGAGCGGCCAGCATTTTAAATGCTTCAAGGATCTAGCCTCCTCCTTCTGCGCCACTTCATGGGGCTCGGCCTCCTCCCAAAACCGTCCAAGCACCTCCTAAGGGTAAAGCGGCAGAGGAGGAGCCACTCCGAGACTATATTCGACGTTTCCAAGCGGAAGCCGCCCAAGTCCGTGGTCTCTCCTCGGACATGCAGCTCTGGCCGTAACTCAAGGCCTTCAACGCGAGTCCAGGCTTGCGTACAACATTAATGAAAACCCGTCACAACGATGGGTGAGTTCATCGATCGGGCAACCCGGTTCATGAACTCCGAGGAGATGAACAAGCCATACAACAGGCCCCCACAAATGACCGCAACAGAAATTTGACAAGGGGTCCGCTTCATCGAGGTTCCAGTCCTCGAACTCCGGTCCAAGGACCTCCGACCACCACCCCGCACTTCGTGACACCCGCACCAACATCCTTCTCGATGCCGGGAGAAGCGTAACAAGGTCCCTAAGTGGCCTCAGCCCATCCAAAGATAAGAACACGAGGGGTTTGACAAGTACGCTTTACCACAAGGATCGTGGTCACGATACGGAGGCGTGCTATCAGCTCCGGAATCTTATTTCGGAGATGCTTGAGCAGGGAAGCTCAAGGAGTTCCTCTCCGACTCCTCTTCCTCCCGCAAGGAATTCCCAAAGGACGCAAGAGGGATGACGACACCGACGACCGCGAAAAACGCGTCGCCGACACAACAGCCCTCGAGGCCAAAACTTGCCACCACCACCACCCGCGGGCGTCATTCACATGCTCACGAAGTCGAAGGCGCCTCCTCCAGAAGCGGTATGCAAGGGAAATCTTGCAGATCGATCACCTCGAGGAGAACGTCATCTATCGCCCAATGGAACAAAGGTTGTCGTTCCACACTCCGACCCACCGCTTATCACAGCAAGGATCGCGGGTTACGACACCAGCGGGGTCTACATCGACACGGGTGCAAATACCGGTGTCATTTTCAGGACATGCTCGATAAACTCGGGATACACATGTCCGCTGTGCGAAGGAGCTCCGCCCTACCTTTGGCATTGGCGGGGACATTGTGCCAACGATAGGGGTCGCCAACCTGCCCTCATGCTGATTGGGGACACACAATTTGGCACGGTGGACTGCCATTCCGTCATGACGGAATTCTTGGTCCTCGAAGTCCCCTCCACATACAACGCCATCGTTGGTCGACCTAGCAGTGTCGAATTCCACATGAGGTGTGACATCCGTTCTCTCACAGTCACATTTGCGACGCCTCGTGGGGATGCGAGCATCTACATTGACCAGCGAACGGCGAGGACGAACTACGTGGCCTCGTTGAGCTCAACGGTTGATTCACGGGCCTCAAACAGATCGAGGAACTGCGAGCCCGACGATGTGCCACGTCTTGATGACGCCATTGAAGAAATCGAGGTCACCCCGGGCAAGAAATTCAAGATCGGCAAAAACCTTCAACAAAAGGAGAAGATGGCACTAATCCACCTCCTCGAGGCAAACCTCGACGTTTACCTGGAGCATGAAAGATTTACCGGGTGTCGATCCCAATATTATTGCACACAAGCTTAATGTATTCCCGGATTCCAAGCCGGTTAAGCAGAAGAAAAGGGGTATGGCCCCCTCAAAAAAACAATTTGTAAAAGAGGAAGTTTCCAAGCTCCTCGACGCCGGAATAATCAAAGAAATTCAGTACTCCGAGTGGCTCGCTAACATAGTTTTAGCCGACAAAACTAATGGGGACCTTCGTATGTGCGCCGATTTCACGGGCCTCAATAGACATTGTCCAAGGACCCTTATCCGCTACCGGTTATCGACAAGCTCGCCGACGCCACCTCCAAATACAAGTACCGCTGCTCATGGACGCTAAGAGTGGTTACCACCAAATCTACATGGACCCCGACGACGCTTTCAAAACAGCGTTCACAACGGGTGACGATGTGTACTACTACGTTCGAATGCCTTTTGGGCTTAAAAACGCCGGAGCCACATACCAGCGTCTCATGAACAAGGTCTTTGCCCGCCAAATGGGCCGCAACCGGAGGCGACGTTGACGATGTTATTGTGTAAAGCATGACATTCGAAGACCACCTTCAAGATTTGGCTGAGACTTTTCAGTCATTCCGACGTTATAAGATGAGTCTCAATCCAGCCAAGTGTTCTTTTTTCGTGTGAGCCGGAAAATTCCTAGGCTACATGATCTCCGAACGGGAATCGACGCCAACTTAAAGAAAATTTCAGCCATCACGGATATGGCGCCACCAAAGGACATTAAGGAAATCCAAAGAACTCACGGGAAGAATCGTCGCCTTGGGACGGTTCATTTCAAGCTGGGAGATAAGTGCAAGCCGTTTTTGAACAGCCTTCGCATGAAAAAGGCATTCACTTGGACACCGGAGTGCCAAGAGGCCTTCGAACAAATCAAGAAACACCTCTCTCGATTTGCCAACGCTGAAATGCCCGCAACCCGGGATGAACTCATCATTTACCTCTCCACTTCAAACAAGACTGCCTCGTCGTGCTCGTTAAGGAGGAGGGCCCGCAGCAGATGGCCCGTCTATTACACCAGTCACACATTACGAGGAGCTGAGATGAACTACCCTCCCCTCCAGAAAACAATCTACGCTTTGATCGTGGCTGCTAGGAAATTACGAGCATATTTCCAAGCCCACACAATCATTGTCAGAACGGACCTACCAATCCGGGATATCCTGAACAGACCGGAACATAGCGGTCGTTTAGCCCGTTGGTGCATCGAACTCGGGGAGTATGACATCAAGTTTGAACCTCGACGAGCGATAAAGGCACAAGCTTTGGCAGATTTCATGGCCGAGCTTTCCATCTATCCCCTCGAACACGGCCCTCGAGGAACCCTCCGCAGGAGTTGGAACCTCCCGAATGGGACATGTTCGTGGATGGTTCATCCAAGGCCGATAACCCGTGGGGGCGTTCATATCAAAGGTCCTCACGGCATGGAGGCCAGCTTACGAGTGGCTTTCCAATTCCGATTACGAACAACGTAGCGTAATACGAGGCCCTCGTAGCGGGTCTCAAGACTGCTCGAAAGCTGGTTTGCGACGTTTAAGCGCACAGTGACTCGCAGCTCGTCGTAAGCCGTTACGGGACCAACGATCGCAAGGATCCCGTATTCTCGAGGTACTTGCGCTTGGTAAAAAGCTTGCAAGGACAGTTCGAGCGAGTTAAATATTAATAAGATCCCAAGGGATCAAAACACGTGGCCGACAGTGTCTAAGGGCGGGCGGATGCATCCTCAAACCTTAGCACAACCCTCTATAAATACAATTCATGCAATTGACGACAACGCAGCACCTGATTGGAGGGACCCAATCCTTCAGTACCTCCAAACTGGTGCAATCGAGGGCCCACCAGCGTTGCAAAAGAAAATAAGGACGCAGTCAGCCCGCCATGTCATCATAGATGGCACGTTATGGCGTAAAGGATATTCTACTCCTTTGCAGCGATGTGTTGGCCCCGACGATTCCAAACTCATCATGAACGAGGTCCACTCAGGAGTTTGCGGAGCACACATTGGCTCCGATGCGCTAGCACACAAATGTTTGCGCCTCGGTTAGTATTGGCCAACTTTGAGGAAAGACGCGCATGATTTGGTACGAACGCGTGCCATAACGCCAGCTTAACTCTCGCATCCAACGACAACCGCAAACGAAGTGGTTACGGAGACATACCCTATACCCTTCGCGTGGGGCCTCGATTTAATCGGCCCAATGCCTACGGCCAAGGGCCAGTTCAAATTCTGTATAGTGGCTGTCGATTACTTCACTAAGTGGGTAGAGGTCCAGCCACTCGAGAACATAACAACCGCCAAGGTCATACACTTCCTCTGGCACGACCTCGTGGCGCGTGCACGGCACCAAGAGCCATAATCACAGATAATGGTACTCAGTTCGCGAGCAAAAAGCTTAAGGATTGGGCCACTAGGATGAACATACAAATGCTCTACGCTCCCGTGGCACATCCACACCAAATGGCCAGGTAGAAGTAACAAATCGCACGATCAAAGAGGGCTTAAAAAGTGCCTCGAGGACAAAAAGAGAAGTGGGTCGAGGCCCTACCCAGCGTTCTCTCGGGATTATCGAACAACTACACGGGGACCCACGGGAGAAACTCCTTTCTCCTTGGTTTATGGCGTCGATGCCTTATTACCAATCGAGGTCTCACCCCTACAATCCGAACGCTATATTACGACGCCCTCACAATGAGAGCGGTCTTCGAGCGCGTTTGGACCTCGTCGAGGAACTCCGTGAGGGTGCTAGACTTAGGCTTATGGCCTTACGACAAAGGGCAAACCTCGATCACAACGCCAAAGTTCGGGCAAAGCAGATCCACGTGGGCGGAATGGTCTTGCTCAAGGCGGAGTTGTCGGGTCGTAATCCGGGCCATGGCACACTTCGTTCCAGATGGGCAGGACCATATGTGGTACATAGCAAGGAAAGAGGAGGCGTCTACAAGTTAAAAGATTATCAAGGCAAAAACTCAAAATGACTACCACGTCAACGACTTGAGGCCTTATTACGTTTAAGTTGTACGTTTTCAAAGACTTTGCAATGTACAAAATACTGCTCATACATCAAAGGGAAGGCAATATTCCAAGTCTTTACATTGTGCAAGTCGTGTTCACATAAAACCGCTTATACGAGGGCCACGCATTGCGCAATCGATACTCGTATAGCAACTAGAAAGGCATCAAGTGTCAAGCGTTGTTTATTTTGTCAAAAATGGCCAAAAATTCAATTACAAGTCCACAAACTACTGGACATTATCGTTTTGGGGTACAACAGGGCATCCTCTACATGCCCGGCGTAATATCATAAGGATATTCTGCTCCTAATTTTTCCCTGCCCGCCCCACTCGAACAAAATCGCTGAGGAGGGTCTTCGACCTTCATGGCATTAAGGGCTTCCAAATCTGACTTATCAACGATGCCTTCCACTTGGTGGCGGCATCGTAGGAAGCCCTCAAAGATAACAGCACCCGCCATGGCTTGTGCGTCTGCCAGATCTTCTCGATCGGCACCTCGACACCCTGCGCACTCGACCAGCCCTTTCATCAATGGGCTTTAAAAAAACGGGGTGCTGAACACTTTCACCATCGTACAACTTAAAACCAATTTGGTTTTCTAGTTGTACGAAGGCTAAATGATCAGCCACCACAGATCCCGTCACCTCACTAAGGGTCTTGGTGCTGTCTTCAATTTGATCTGCAGCCTTTGACGCCGAGATCCTCGGCATGCGCGGTCCTCAAGGACAACTCCTCGATGAGTTTGTCCTTTGCCTCACTGGTCTCCATCCTTTGATACTCCCGAGCACTTGCTCCATTTCAGCTTCGAGTGTTTCTTCGCATGGTGCTCGGCGAGGAACAGGCTTCGTGCTTCTTCCCATCGGCCATGGAAGCTTTCAGCCGCTTGCCCATGACACCTGTGGCTCTAAGGAGGTTAGCCTCCTCATTCCTCGAGGACCCCAGCTCGGCCTCTTTCTCAGCCACCTTGGCATCCCTGTCGGCCTAAGGCCTTTTTAGGCTCTCCACCTCCTCGGATTCCTTTGCCTTGGCCTCAAGGCTCTTCACGAGGGACTCAAGGTCCTCGATCTTTGACACCAGCCCTTGGGCCAATACAGATTTTCTCGCAAATTACAAACGCAGAACATATAAACAAATCATCCCAACATAATAGTTAAGTAACAAAGGGGAATCAAGATTCGTCACTTACCCGAGTGAGGCCCCGCAGATGTCCTTCGCCATGTCTAGGGCCCCGAGGAGGTGTGCTTCAAAAAGTGCCTGTCTCGGGAAGCGCAAGACCTTCTCGCAACCTTTAGTCTCACGTCCCCTTCCCGAGGAGGATTGACTCGTCACGAGTCACCCTCATGACAGGTCCTGTGCCCGCAAGGGCCGGACCCTTGCGTTTGAAGGATTTTTCCCGCAGCCTCCCGCCGGTAGTCCTCGAGTAGTTGAGGCTCAAGACTGGGTCTATGCCCTTCGTGGTCTTGGGATCCTCGACGGCCTTCTTGTATACACTCGAGGGGCCACAACAGCCCTCCGAGCATCTGCCAATAGGCCGACGGGTTTCCCAACGCCCCGAACGGGGCTACGGGGAGACTCCTCGACGGCTGGCCTTTTCCCTTTATCTTTAGCAGGACTGGGACTGCTGTCCGAGGACACAACCAAGTCCTCTGCTGTCAAAAGGTTAAAATGGGAATCAGAACACAGTGAAAAGAAAAGTTAGCCAAAGAATCAAGGGAAGCAAGAATGGTACCTGCAAGTCGAGGGCGCTTCCGTCGAATGATGTCCTCCTCGGAGTCCTCGGACAACTCCTCGACGGTGACGGGGCCAGCCACGTTGACTGGTTGAGCTACCGTCACCAAGGCCTCCGCACCTCGGGCCTCTCCGCCTTTCGAGGTCCCTGCAACGGCAGCTGACCCTCGACAGCCTCGGGCGTGCTCATGGGACCTCCTCTTCCATCTTAGCTTTAAGAGCCTCCAAAGAAATCCCCGCTTCTTGGCAAAAAGGGTGCTGGGGTGCAACATCTTGGCTGTAGTAAAACACAAGGCCAAGTTATAATAGCATTTCAAATGTGCAAACACAAAAACACAGAAATGAAAAGAAAGGCAGAACAGACAGTGAGGGTTGCTGAAAGCGCTCGAACCGCTCTACGAGGTCCCCGTCCAATCCTTCCACCCAATTTTTAAGGGTGTCCACGTGGCTCGGAAGACGGTGGGCCCTGCTAACCCCTACTCTCCGCAGACCACCTCGTCCGTGCTGGATAGAGTGAAGGGAAACGCACCCTTACACCCTTCGAGCCTCTCCACACTCCGGATCCATTCACAAAGGGCGTCGAGGGCTTTCTTTCCTCGCTGCCCGCCCCACACAGTAGGGCTTCACCGACACCCTTGCATTCTTCTCCTTTATGAAGAATGCAGGAAACCCCAACCTGCCTTCCTTCGGGATGAAGAAGAAATTGCCCTTCCAACTCCCCACGAGCCGGTGGTTTCATAAGACTCCGATCTTCACCATTTTGTTCCCCACCTTCACCTCCTCGGGGTCGGTTGGTAGAAGGGGTGTCCGATGTGCCTCTTCAGCGTATAGAACTGTAAGAAGGTCTCCGGTAGCACCGCCGTCTTCGCCAAATGGCAGGCCACCACAAATGCGTTTACGGTGGTAAACACATTCGGGGCCGCTTGCCCAGGCAAACACCCCATCCTTCACACTGCAGCAGCAGGAACAAAGGGGAGCCTCAACCCGGCTTTCACTGGGCTTCATAGACCACCATGGTATTCTCCCTCATGGCCTCGTCACTCAACGACATCCTCGCTTTCTCAAAGACATCCGCCGGTGAAAGCCCACAAACCACCCCCGTATACACATGGTGGTTCTGGCAGATATCGGCCATTTTCTTCTCTGACAGACTTGTTCGAGGCCACATTTCCTCGACATCAGGGCCGACGCCGGGCTTGCTTGGATTCTTGGGAGCCATCTACAAAAGTAAACCGCAAAAATTCAAAAACTAAACCCTAGACCCAAGAACCTGTGCGGTGGCGCGGCGACGCCTCACTCGCGACATCGTCGCGACGAGAAATCGAAAATTCGAAAGAAAACAACTTATCGATTCAGACGCGGAGACGAAAGCGGAGGATTCAACGGCTGGGTTCTTCGAATCTCGCCGGGAAATTCTTCGCTAGTCGCCAAAAGGGAAACTAGATTGCAAAGGAAGCTAAAGCGAAAAGGCAAGGAAAGCAAGAATTGGGAAACTGACTTGGTTGGCGATGAGAAGAGCGCGATGGGAAGTGAAGCGACTTCCCCATAATTACGAACGGCGCAAAAGCGCAAATTTTGAAAAGTGCCTTTTTGCAACCGCCACACCAGTATTGGGCCAAATCTATGGGCCAACATTGAGCCGCCTCCTACGCCTCCTAAACCAGCTCCAAAGCACAACAAATGCCATATGGGTTCACTGTCTATAAAGATACTTCATCCCGACACGGAGCACAGGGCCCAGCCCATCCTCCGCTGTGGGAGGGGGGCATACTGATATATATGGGCCAGCCCATACGGCGGTATTGTCAAATGCAAACGCCATATGGGCCGCGTCCGCCACAACGGGCTTCCCATTTACGAAGACCCCCCCTTTTCCAATAAGGGCACCTCGTATAATACCGTTAGTCAGAAACGCCTCGCCGCCTCCTTGAAGGCGACCGTTACACTCATTATGGGAATAACCCCACAATAACTCCGCTGTTATTACACCATTAATACGCCGCCATCTCAATGATGGACACATTTATGGAAATTCCCCAGCATTCAAGGCCCCATAACGGGACCTAGCACCACCCTATATATTGGGTGGTGCCTGCCTCAAATAAGGTAATCGCTACACACCCACACTTCCCCTCTCTTCGCACCGAAAGTGTCCCGTGTCTTGCTTTTCCAGTACCTAATCATCGTGTCACCTCCACCGGATCACCCTTGACGGTCGAGATTATTCTTTGGCTATCATTTGGTGAATGAACAAATTATGAGTTCATCGTGTCTTGTTGCTGAATCCTTTTGGGGCATCCAAATTTAGAATCTTAACCAGATCAACACTAAGTTTTTTCAGCATTATCCATTTTTATTTTTTATTTTTTTTTTGAAAATGAATGCTCTCATTCAAAATCATTCGGCTAGAGCCAATAATGTGTAACAAGCAGGTAGGGGTGTTCAAAAACCCGCAAAACCGAGAAACCGAACCGAACCGCATGATCCGAAACCGAAAAACCCGTGAAACCGAAGAAACCGATAACCCGCAGTTCTAATTTTAGAAACCCGCGGATACCCGAACCGATCCGCATATGCCTATTTACAAATAAATTATCTAAAATTGCTTACTTCATCTCAGTTTTCATTTAAATTTCTTTTATATTATATGTGAAAATCCATTTCATACAACAATAATACATGATTTACAATATTATATTATTGTTCTATTTATGCAAACTACTTTTCTTCATTTTGATGCTCTAGATATGTACATTTATGATGCAAAATTTTAGAATATCTCCAAGTAAATTGAAATTTTTTATAGAATAATTATACTTAGGAATACTCGTGGATACCCGCGATCCGAACCGCAAAAATCGTAAAAATTGGGTACCCGCATTTAGGGTACCCGTACTCGATGGGCGGATACTATTTTTCTCACTATCCGCCCTGCCTCGCCCGTGCACACCCCTACAAGTGGGCGGAGCCCTGAGGAAAGCTAATAGCTAGCTCTAGGCAACAATGAGTAGTACGGAGACTAAGAGCCAGATAACATAAGGTTAAGAGTCGAACTAATACATAGAAACAAAAGTAAAAAAGTAGCAAGGAAAATAAAGATAGGAAGTACATTATAGTCAAGAATAGTTGACAGTTGAAAAAATGTGGGAGCTCCAATCGAATTGAGTTGTGTTCTTCAGTAGCTTCGAAGTTTCAAACAAATTCCTACCCATAGCATACTCTGAGAAACAACCGGCCTACGACCTCCTCCACTAAGCGAACTCTATCAAGCAAACTCCAAACAACATAGACTTTGCAAAGGAATCCGGAAGAAAACAACCAACCATGGACCAAGACACGCCATACTCCACAAAGACCCAACCGCTCCAATAATATACTTAAGTTTCATTAAGAAACCATGTAAGGAGGGAGGACTTCGAACCATCCCTACTTGGATGACATAACCTCACAGATCTAGGCAGGGAGAGCCCTCACCACTCCTTGTCGTTTATTCTACTATTAGCTCTTCTGTCAATAGACCAACGCGGTCCCTTTTCTTCCCTTGGTCGAATTCCAAAGCTACAGATGCTTGCACAATGCCTCTATCCCTCTTTCGCCTCCATCTCATACTAGCCTTTCCAACCCACAAAACCAACAAAATTAGTCGTACCAGGATATAAAAAACTCGAGATCCCCACACCTAAACTAAAGTTTGAAGCATCAACAAACCAGGTAAACACAATCTTCGATCCAATAAAACTACAACACCTACTACATATACTCCACATGCACCAACTGCCCCAGCTAGGGGTGAGAAACGAGTCGAGCCGGCTCGAGCTTGAGCTCGAGCTTTTACGAGCCTAACGAGTCGAGTTTCATGAGCCTCGAGCTCACGAGCTTTCGAGCCAACGAGCCTCATGGAAATACCCATAATACTCTCATACTGTATAGGTAAGGAATTTTCTAGTATTGCGAGCTTGTTTTGAGCCTTATCGAACCGAGATGAAAGGAGTTTACCACAACCATATCGAGCCGAGCTCGAGCTTTTCAAGAGCCGAGCTTGAGTTTGCTGGGCTCGGGCTCGGCTCCTTCTCACCCCTAGCCCAACCTTCATGTGGCCAAGCATAGCCCGCCCATGGTCTGCCAGCATCGCCGCTTGGAGAGCGGAAGCGCCAGAAGGCATTAGTCAAAGTGCTATGGTGCAAAGCATCTTCAGTCCCGGAGCTGGAGAGCCGTGAGGGAAGGCGGCGACTGAAAACCCAACGTGAAGCCGGCCAAGGCCCCAAACGGCGAGAGAGATGCCCCAGAATCAGCTCCAGAGATGCGGACCCAATATTAACTTTTATTGTTAGAGAAACCGTTCATAATTTCCCTAAACCTTTAACACTAATCCATTAACCAAACGCTCTTTCAAAATGAAACTAATCAAATTAAATTAATAGTACACAAATAGTCCTTAAACTCCAACTCGTTGCATTGCAGAGTGCCAGAGTCAATTTAAGTAACTGACGATTGTAAAATTGAGGCCAATTGGTGCAGTTTGACCTCAATCAAATCCAGTGGTGGGCAATACACGTGTCTTGCTGCTACCACACCAGAATAAAGCGCGTGATCTACGCGCGTCAGCAGTAGATGTCCAAGATTTTGACATCAAGGGTCAGAATTCGATGACCAACACTTCTGGGCCCCACTTCTTAGAAGGTTTTCTATTCTGTGTCTTTTTCTTGCTGTTTGCTTTTTGTTGTCGTTTCGTTTGTTTTGTTTTGTGTTTTGTGTTTTCTCTTTTCCCCGGGTTGGGAAGTGGCGTGTTTGTGCCACACGCTTATGAAAATGAAAGGGGCCAATTATAGTACAAGTCACTACTTTATACCTAAATATTCATTGGGCGCTTTTTACCTATATTTCCACAATTTTTTCTCTTTGTCGTATTTCCCTTACTTTTAATTAATTATACGCTGGTGGTACACTATCCTTGATTATTATTATGAGCATAAAATGCAGGTGAATCTCACATCATTACCCTTTTGGTTCGTGTAAATTAAGTTAATTACTTTTGTTAATTTGGGAAACTAGAGTAAACTCACTATGATATTCTTTTGATTTACTCAAATATTCATTTTGTCGTATAAATTTTGTTAAAAGTTAAGAGTTGTAAGATTAGAGAAATAACAAAGTAAAATAAATGTTACAGAATAATAAAATAAAATTGATATTTTTTTTTAACAAAGAACACTTATTTTATTAATGAGAACTTATTACAAAATAAGTCAAGAAAGACGAATTAAAGTACCTAGAAAATAGGTACATATAACCGCTAAAAGGGAAATCACCACATGGGTAGAATTACTATGAAAAACCAAAACAACTAAAGCTAAGCTCACCTGAACTGGCCTCAAAAGACTTAAAAACAAACTCATGACGACGGTCATAGCCGCTATGGTGGAAAAAACATCTGGAATCTCGCTCCTAGTACCCCTGAATGGTGCCGGCGCACCATAATGGGCTATGGAAAACACTATCCAAAGTAATAGTGGGAACCGCAGAAACCTACTTCTGTAGATACTAGCAAACAAAACAAAAAACTATGAAGGGCTGAAGCAACACTAAAGAGTTCTTAACAGCTGTGAGAAAGTTGGCCAAAACAAAATTAGTTGAAACATAAAGAAAAAGACGAGTTCCAAACGAAGACCATCCATAAGCTGACCGGGCCCAATACCCCGCCAGCTTGGGACCCAGAGGTTCATTACTCCAGGCAGGGCGAGCATTGGCTCAACCCTGCCATTCCCGAGAATCCTACCAAAACCGCCACCACACTCCAAGGCATTACCAGACCACCTCTGTAGAACCGCCCATGACTGCAGCCATCGTTCGATTCGACCCAAGATACTAGCCACTACAAACATACCCAAAACATGGGAGGCCATGGATGGAACTCTTGGAACCCGCCGAAAACAACCAGTCGAGGTGGTAGCTTCAACTGCAACACCGCCTTGGGGACCTTCATTGGTCCACCAACGAAGAATGCACTGTGCTGAACAGGACCGACGATAACCCATCACATTGGGAACCAATCATTGCAAAACACTGAGAACCATAACACACCGGAAAAACACCACCAAACCATTTGGCGAAACGAGCCAAACATATCCAATCGGCGCTGATGCTGAATGACTCACCCAGCACCAGAACTCACCATGGGAATCCGATACGACGAACCACCGCAAGGCCAACCTACCATGCTGACCGAGGAGCCCAACTTGTGTAGCTAAGAATCTCTAACGGTGGTCCCAATACCACCAGTGGCCATCGAGACGGACCTGCTGCACCAGAACATTCGGCAGATCAGAGCCTTCCTTCCCCAATTGGTGACGATTCACCCTCTAAACCTGAGGAACCGGCGCCATTAGAGCAAGAGCGCCTCGAGTATGAACGTCGACGACATTGGGGGGGGAGGCGCCATCGACCGTGAGAGACTTGCTGGTGACGGCGGCGGCGGAGGAGGGAAGCCTGACGAGCAGGTATGGAGCGATCGGCCGAACGGCAGCAGCAAGCAAAGATGAGGCGATGGCATCGGTGTGCCTGAAAACCCTATGAAACATCTTTAGAATCGTATCCTTTAATTCTAAACATACTAACTTTTTCTAATCATAAAATAAAACTGATCTTAAATTGTTATTGAAGAGGCATTGTGATTGTAACGTATCAAAAAAGAATAACATAAAGAATGAGGCAACTTTCTTGCTTGATGATATTCGGGGACTGATCAAAATGAATTATTGCTTCCTACGCTACTAAAGCCAGCTATGACTATTCCATTGAAAGTGAGCGCGCTTTGAAGCCAAGATTCAACCTTCACTAAATAATTATACAAAGATAAATTCTCTTCTTTTTTTTTTATAAAAAAAGTAACAATAAGAATAAATATTCGACTTGAATGTTTTATGCTAAAACCATATCCAACGAATCAATAATATCAATGGAATTTACATGTTGCTAAAATACAAATCTGTTCGGCAGATTTTTCAAAAGCAGATAGAATGGTCAAATTGTAATAAAAAAACCATTTAAACGTTCACAGAGTGAGCAAGTAAGCCCTTGAATGTAAAATTAAGAGCATGTGAGTCACTGGGAAACAAACCCCAGATTTCTGCCATCCATCGTCGCTCGATCTCATCAACCTCAAGCCGTCACCATTATCGCATCCGGGCCGACCATAAACTCAATGCGGAGTCTCATGGTGGAGTTGTCAAGGATATAGACTATGGTGGTCTAGGGATGTTTGGCAAGGAAACCCCGATTATGGTGGCGGAGAGTAAGAGAAAGATCAGTCTTAAAAGACACGGGTTAACTTGCTCATTTTATAAAATAACTGGAGTAACCTCTATTTTGACCATTTGTTATTGTCTAATTTTTAGATCTCAACCGAAGTCTGATTTTATGGGTTCAAACGAAAAGATTAGAAAAGATCAGTGTCCTATCCAACTGCACTGTCTGTCACCACCACCTCCTCCACTTTGGTTGATGACAATAAGAGTCAAAAATCTTGGCCAAACAATGCAGTTTGATGGCTGTACTGCAAAATATGTGGTTTACTTGTACTACTTGCTTTGCAGTACATGTTACCAAATACCAAATATGGTACAAGTGAATTAGGACCTCCAACTTCCCAATCCCAGTTGTACAATTCTGAAATTGAAGCTAGGAGTATAAATCTTGGAACTTTCCTGCTCCAAACTTCTCCCAAGCAACAAAAATACATAAAAATTCCACCTTTGCTTTTAGTGTTTCTTGTCTCTGCGGATTCGGAATTCAATGCTCTGCTTTGGGGTGCGTGAATTAAACTGACTGTGGTACCACTTCTGGGTCCGGTCAACTTCAAATCCTCACATCTCTGGTTGGTGTGCTCAGAACCGTTTAATTCTGGGATTCCCAGATTGTAAATAGCACCAAGCCTTTGGCCATGGTGGAAACGAACCAGAAAATGGAGATAGAGAGAGCTGAGAGAGGGGAATCTGGGTCGCTGAAGATTGAGGAAGAAGAGGAAGTGAGAAGGGTGGCTCCATGGACAAAACAGATAACAGCACGAGGTTTGGTCGCTAGCTTCATCATCGGCATCATGTACAGTGTGATTGTGATGAAGCTCAACCTCACGACGGGACTCGTCCCCAACCTCAACGTCTCGGTGGCTCTGCTTGCGTTTATATTCGTCAGGAGCTGGACCAAGCTTCTGAAAATGGCGGGCTTCGTTTCAACTCCATTCACTCGTCAAGAGAACACAGTGATCCAGACTTGTGCAGTAGCTTGCTACAGCATTGCTGTTGGAGGTGGTCTCTTATAGTTTCATTCCCCTCTCATTACTGTTCAAGATTGGAACTTTTTATCACTGATTGATGATGGTTAATCTGTTGTTCAAATTTCAGGTGGTTTTGGGTCTTATTTGCTTGGTCTCAATAAGAGAACATATGAGCAAGCAGGAGTTGATACAACTGGGAACAATCCTGGTAGTTGGAAAGAACCTGGGATTGGTTGGATGACTGGTTTTCTCTTTGGGAGCAGCTTCGTTGGTCTCTTAGCACTGGTGCCACTAAGAAAGGTATCTCCTTCACACATTTACATTGATCCATTTGGAAATCAGAGTGAAACTAATTCTATGGATGCTTGCAGATCATGATAATAGATTACAAGCTTAGCTACCCAAGTGGTACTGCAACTGCTGTTCTCATCAATGGTTTCCATACTCCAAAAGGAGACTCCGCTGTCAAGTAGGAAACTTTAACCATCCTAACTGTTGCTTTCTTCCATGTTTCAATCTTCTTGTAGTTCTGGAACAATTGGTAGCTTGACAAATCATAAATGTTCTACTTGCAGGGAGCAGGTTCATGGGTTTCTGAAGTTCTTTTCATTCAGTTTCTTGTGGGCCTTTTTCCAGTGGTTCTTTGCAGGTGGTGAGGTGTGTGGTTTTGTGCAGTTTCCTACATTCGGTTTAAAAGCTTGGAAACAAACGTGAGTATCCATTTCTCATGTATCCAGAACTTGTATTATAAAAAGCTATCTTCTTGATCCAAAAGATAAATTCTTTCTCTTTCAGGTTTTACTTCGATTTTAGCATGACCTACATTGGAGCAGGTATGATCTGCTCTCATGTAGTGAACTTGTCATTGCTCCTTGGTGCTGTTCTTTCCTGGGGAGTAATGTGGCCACTAATAAGTGATCACAAGGGAGAGTGGTTTCCAGCATCTATACCCGAAAGTAGTATGAAAAGTCTTAACGGTTACAAGGTAGGCGAAAAAGATTTAATTTGTGAAATTTTCTGTTGAACCAAATATGTTCCCACCATTTCTTAGTTTTTGTTCATGTTTAGTACAGGTTTTCATTTCCATTTCTCTGATTCTGGGAGATGGATTATACAATTTCCTGAAGATACTGTTTCAGATCTCCAGAAGTCTACAAGCCAGAGGCAGAGCCAAAAATGAGAGTGGTATATAGCATCATGTTCATGTAGCTACGTTTACTTTTTCGATTATATTGCAAAAGAAAGTTGAATGTTTATGTGCAGTAGTCTAAAATAACTGGACATTCTTGTGCAGTGTCCAGTAACCATAATCAACCTCTTGATGATCTTCAACGAAACGAGGTTTTCATCAGAGAACGTATCCCACTGTGGTTAGCTTGCACTGGTTACGCAGTGTTTTCAATCATCTCCATCATTGTGATCCCTAAGATGTTCCCTGAACTGAAGTGGTACTACGTAGTTGTTGCTTACATTCTTGCACCAACTCTGAGTTTCTGCAATGCTTATGGAGCTGGTCTAACTGACATGAACATGGCCTATAACTATGGGAAAGTGGCTCTCTTCATACTAGCTGCTCTAGCAGGAAAAGAGAACGGCGTAGTTGCAGGACTTGTGGGTTGTGGTCTGATCAAGTCCATTGTTTCCATCTCATCTGACTTGATGCATGATCTCAAAACCAGTCATCTGACATTCACCTCTCCGAAGTCGATGCTTGTGAGCCAAGCCATCGGAACAGCCATAGGCTGCATCGTAGCTCCTGTCACATTCATGCTCTTCTACAAGGCCTTCGATGTAGGAAACCCGGATGGTGAGTACAAAGCTCCATATGCACTCATTTACAGGAACATGGCTATCCTTGGTGTGCAAGGCTTCTCTGCACTGCCTCACCATTGTCTCCAGCTCTGCTACGGATTCTTCGCATTTGCAATCATTGCCAACTTGGTCAGAGACTTGTCTCCTGCCCGCATTGCTAAGTGGATCCCTCTTCCGATGGCCATGGCAGTGCCGTTCCTGGTGGGTGCTTACTTTGCAATCGACATGTGCGTTGGGACGCTGATTGTGTTTGCATGGCACAAGGTGAACACCAACCAGGCGGGGCTGCTCATCCCCGCTGTTGCGTCAGGGTTGATATGTGGAGATGGGCTATGGCTTCTTCCTTCATCGGTGCTCGCATTGTTCAAGGTCAAGCCTCCTATCTGCATGAACTTTGTTCCATCATTGCAATCGTAAGCTACATGAAGGTTTCAGTTTTCAAGGTTTTTGGGCATGGCGAAGTGATTGCGGCAGCCATTTTGCATCCAGTATAAATGTAGAGAGAAAGAGGGAGGGTGATACACAAAAGTTTTAGATATGGTGACACAGGTTAAGCTACATGGATAGACTAGTTGTTAGTTTGAAGCAGGTAGACATATGCTGTAAGCAGAGAGATGTACTTTATCAAAACCCAATTGCAATAAAATAGCAGTACTCATGTGTTTCAGAAGTTGAGGGTTTCTCAAGGTAAGCTCTCAAGGTTCATGAAGTTCAACTCATTTGATGTAATTCCAATTGAGCCATCAAATGACTCCTAAACCATAAAAAGTGGTACAAATCCTTATCAGTAATTCATTAATGCATGCAACATAACAATTGGAGAAAACCATCCTATATAAACCATAAAAAGATGAAGTTGAAGGCACAAAATCTTAGTGGAATAAAAACAATTACAGCGCCTAATAATTTAGTTGTGTGCCAAAAAAACCTGGAGCAAGCATGTCCTGATCCCCAAACCCCACCATGAATATTATAACCATAACAAGAGCTGTCCTTGTTCTGGTTGGGAAAACAGGGGAGAAAAAGAAACTAAAACCAACCCAAAAAAAGAAGAAATAAAGCATGTTTTTTTCTTTCTTTCTCTTCCCTCTTGACTCCTCCTCCCAACCTCCACCATCCATTAATTATGCCTGATTACAGCCAACGACCACCGTGAGCGCCACCGTAGGCGATGTCCGGTGTAGTGAGCGACGCGGCATTCGACGTGATGACCCTGGCCTTAGGCGCTACCCTCCTCCTCCTCTCATTCTTGTCCTTGAACTACATCTTCCACCTCCTGTTCATTTCCCGGCGAGCACGGCAGCTCCAGCACTTCAACTCCCTCTGGACCGTCCGATTCTTCCTCGTCATCTTCATCATCCTCTGGTCCTTCAACGAGCTCCTCCGCATCCCCCTCGTCCGCCGCAACCTCCCCCTCAACGTCACCCGCTCCCACCTCTGTAAAATCCACACCGTCCTCTCATTCGGCCTCTTCGAGCCCGCCTTCCTCCTCACCATCCTCTACCTAGTCGACGTCTCCGTCAACGACCGTCCCCGCCGTCCCGGTTCATTCACTTCCTTCATCCTCGGGTCCTGCCTCCCCATCCTCTTCCTCCAGATCTTTTATCACTTCGTGTCCGGATTCGAGACGAAGCTACCGGAGTATTTCACGCGGTTCTCGGAGGTTTCTTTGCATAGCTACCAGCAGGGTACCGTGCTCTGCACGTATCCTCTTCTGGGGACGACGATCTTCGGGGCGTTCGCGATGGTGTTTCTGCTGTCGTTCTCTGTGTCGTGTGGGCAAGTGGTGTCGCTGGTCATAAACAAAGGGCTGCAGCTCAGGATTTATGCTCTGGTGATGACGATTGTGATGAGTCTCGCGGTGGAGATCTTGGTTCTGGTGTGGTCGGTGCGGTGGCATCCCGACAAGGCGGCGTTTGATGCGGCGGCGCTGGTTGTGTTTCTTTGCACGTACGTCCGTGCGGCGGTCGGGCAGGGCATTCTGGTCATTAAGCCTATATTGGATTCTCTCGCTGCCGGAGGAGAAAATTGTTCTTGGCAGCTTTGTACCATTCGGCCAATAGAACCAATCGAATGATCCATGTTAATTAATTGCAGTTTTTGATTCACATTAATTAATTAATTAGGAGATTAATGAATGAATGAATTGTTAACATGATCAACATCACATGTACATACATGGGAGGATGGGTGGGTTTCAGCTCTAATTAAAGCATGCATGCACATCATAAACATTCACCATATAGTTAGATTAATTGCGATTTGTCGATACGTTTCTTCCTGTGCAAGTTTCAGCGGAAAAGGGTAACAATGACCCAAGATTCACGTCTTGAAAGGGCACCTCTCAAAGGTTACTTGCAACAAAAGATGTTTTCCTTGAATCGAGATTGTTAAGAACACTTCCTAAACAAAATACTAACTTTTTTTTTATGAAACTACTTTGAAACAAGATCAACCTCAATCATCACTCATTCAAAATTTGCTCTCTAAGCGTTCAAGACATCAATTGGTAAAGATTATTCTGCAAAAAAGACAAGGTGCCGAATACAGCACTACACTGCCATACTGGCATGATGCATGTATGACTTAACATCTCAATGGCTTAGCATAAAACCCATCAGAGCTTCATCAGCAGCAAGATTCCAGTAGCAGTACAAAACCAGACACGGCATATTCCACAGTATGCGTAGTGAAGCTGGCAACCACAGGCACCAAATCCAGATGGACTTCAATCCCAATTCCTATGTCATTTGATACTTGAATACTGCTGGTGCATGTGACTGCAAAAGCGGCAAACTGGCAGCAGCATCAACAAAGCATGACTGGCAATTTGAAAGCCTAGAAGTACTTCTTTTCATATGAAACTAAACCATGGACTCCGCCTTCAACCTGTGCTGCACCACTACGGACCTGAGCCAAAGCAGAGACCGGGATTCAATTTGATAGAAGAGCGATAAATCAACAACAAAAGATACCACATAAAAAGAATACACATTGATGGGAGGCTCTTATCCGTTCCACTTTCAAATACATAGTGGAAGAATCATTACTCTCTATTCTAAAGATGGAAAATGGCACTGTTGATGAACAGTGCCATTTTCGTCATTTTCCCAATTATTATTTTTAATTTAAAGTTTAGTTATTTTATTTATCATAATTATTTTAAAAAATTCAAATCTCTATTCTAAAGATGGCACTGTTGATGAACAGTGCCATTTTCATCATTTTCCAAATTATTATTTTTAATTTAAAGTTTAGTTATTTTATTTATCATAATTATTTTAAAAAATTCAAATCTCTATTCTAAAGATAGATAGAAAACGGCACTGTTGATGAACAGTGTCATTTTCGTCATTTTCCAAATTATTATTTTTAATTTAAAGTTTAGTTATTTTATTTATCATAATTATTTTAAAAAATTCAAATAATGATTTAAAATTTTCATTTTTTTTTAGTTTAAGGTTTAATTACTTTATTTACCAAAAAAACTAAAATGCCATTTTTGTCATTTCCCTAATTGTTTTTAATATAAAGTTTAATTATTTTATTTATCATAATATTTTTAAAAAATTCAAATAGTGATTTAAAATTTTCAATTTTTTTAGTTTAAGGTTTAATTACTTTATTTACAAAAAAAACTTTTTCAAATAGGCATCTAAAATTTCTTAGTTATATAATTTTATCATATCTTCCTCTTTAATGTAGGTGATCCGAAAATAAGGAAATTCTATGCGTGAACTAACTATAATATTATATAATTTCCTCTTTTTTAGGTTTAATTACTTGGTTTACCACTTTAATTTTAAAAACAATCAGATAGATCCTGAAAGTTTCTGACTCATATAATTATATCATATCTTCCTCTTTTAATGTTGTTGGTCTCAAAGTCGGCGTTGACCAATTATAACGTCATATAATTTCCATTTTTTTGCTTTAAATTTAGGCTTAATTGGTTTACCCCCATTTGCGAATCTAAATTTTCTCACTCATATAATTAATTATATCTTCATATTTTAATGTGGGTGGTTTGAAAGTTGTGGTGAACTAATTGTAATATTATATGATTTTCATTTTTTTTGCTTTATTTATAGGTTTAATTACTTTGTTTACCGCCAAATTTTAAGATTCTTCAGATAGACATCGAAGTTTCTCACATATATATTGTTTTTCATATATTCATCTTTTAATGAGGGTGGTCAGAAAGTTGAACAATAATATGCACGTCTTATTATAATTTTATATAATTTCCAAAAAACTTATTGTGTATGAATGGTGTTTACCTAATTAGATTTTGTCATTTCTTTAAAATTCGTTATGATTTTTTTCTTTAAATTGTTTAAAGAAATATTTCACTCATTCGACTTTTAAATTTTATGCTTTTACACATTGATCTTTGGTCAATGTATAAAAAATTAGGTCTAAAATTTTTCTTTTATCTGTAATGTATTGTCTACTTTTTTTCCTTTTTATATTCTCTTTCCTACTTGCTCTTAGTTCATCTTTTCTTCAACTTTTTTAACTTATTTAAAATTCTATCTTGCTTGCTTATTTACTTTCATTTTTATTTTATAGTCAACAACAACAATATTTCTCTCATATGATTTTGCATTTTCTTCATCTTTTCACATGGATGGCATGAATGAAAATAAAGTATATATGGATTACAATTTAGTCTTAGATACTCCATTTCGTTTTTTTATCGTATTTATTTAGATTTGTTGCCTTTCATTTTTTCCTTATAATTGTCAACGAAATTTATCACTCATATGATTTTACATTTTCTCCCTCTTTTCACATGGTTAGCATGATTGTAAAGAAATTAATATGTGGTCTACAATTTAATCTCATACTCCCTCCGTCCCCAAAGGAATTTCCACTTTTATTTTTATTTTATTATTATTTTACGGTAATTAATCTATTATTTTTTTTCATGAATTGTTAGACATTTAAAACTAAAGAAACTCATATGCATAATTTGAAATGTAAATTTTCTAAATATGTTTTTCTATTTTTGCACTATTTATCTTTATACAAAATTGAGTCAAACACTAAACCTTGAAACATGAAATTCAAAGTGTATATTTTATTTCACCTTTTATTCATATTTATCAAAACTTATTATTTTTTACATTTTTTTTGTTGCTGTTGTTAAAAAACTATTTCTTCCATCTAACTTTTATTTTTTACCTTTATGCATTTAGCCCTGAATTTTTGACATTAATAGTTATTATCTACAATGATTGTTTACTTTCCCTTTTTATTTTATGAAGATAAACCAATATCTATAACTCATTTTTTTATGTTACAGTTATATCAAATTCTTATAAATTTTACGATTTACATCCACTGCAAAGCGTGGCAAATTATATCCTTGTTAACTTCAAATAGAACACTAAAACTCTAGGAAGACTAACGAGCAAGGATTTTGATATCAATTAATCAAAGACATTCTTAACTAGATTGAATAGAAGGAAGCCACTTCGAAAAGATCAAGTTTTAAGGAGTTAATCCTCCAAAATGTTTGGATTGAGGTCATCCTTCTGCATCACTGACGCTTTAAGTTGTGTTAGGAGGGTTTTCAAGTTCTTGTTAGGAAGTGATAGCTAGCACAGTAGAATAGAGTTCGGCAGTACCTCGAGCCTCAATGTGCTAGAACGTAATAGGTCGTGTGCTGATGATAGGGAAGAAGCACCAAGGTCTTGGAACCCTTGCTTGACAGCTTGCATGGTATAAGGTATAAACTTTAGAACAGAACCTTTATCCGCAACTGCTCCAACAACCCCCTGCGCAATCTTAAGCTTAGCTGTATCACCTAAATATCTTGCATCACTTCCCTTTGTCATTGCTTCCAATGAGCCCATGCCTCGGTACTTCTTGACTCGTCTACCATTCTGCTAAAGCAAGTATCAGGGAGCTGGAACTGAATAATTTAGCAGAAAAGGAAGAATGTTTCCTCATTCTCATGCAGGATATGTAATAATATGAATTAAATGCCACATGGCCACTAGGAAAGCAACGAAGCAAATGACCTGATGGCTATATACAGTGTGTCTGCAACAAAGTACTTTCTTCTTTTTCATTTTTCCTGATAAAAAATATATAGCCATTATAGTGCACTAGAGCAAACTAGTGTTACAGAAGTTGTTTTATTTTTTTGTTGGCGGGCATTCAAAGAGGCTAAGAAAAGCGATTGTAGACCATGAATGATGATGTAAACTATGGCAAGAGAAACAATATATTTCTTTCCGAAGTCCATAAAAGAGACCTACTCACCTCCAACAGGCGTTGGAATATGTACTTCGCACATAAAAATAGACAAGATTGCAGCCCAAAATACTTTAGATTTTCATATCACTTCAGGGCTAGGAAGCATATTACCTGATAGAATTGCTCCAATCACACATTAGAAAATATCAGATCCCAGAAACCCGTTTCTATACACTGGTTTTCCTCTCACCAAACAGGGGAAATTTCACTACATAGTTTTGTCAAAGAATTATACATTCTACAAACAAGGAAGCTAATTTCAGTTGATGGGCTCTAACAGAACCTGGCACAAGGACCTGTTAACAGCTAATTTCCAAACTCTGCAATATCAAGCATACCTGGTACTCGTAGGCTCCAGGAGCCTCAGTGCTCCCAGCTAAGAAGCTTCCCATCATCACAGTAGATGCTCCTAAAGTCAAGGCCTTTACAATGTGTCCAGAGTTTGAAATTCCACCATCAGCAACGACAGGCACACCATGTTGTGCAGCAATAGATGACACCTTATAGACAGCAGTTGCCTGCGAATGGAAAAGAAAAATTCAGGCATTCAGCTCAAAATGTAGAGGGGATTCAAATGAGCCAAAATCTTCTATCCCTTTTTCTCTCACTATTGTCTAATGTTTCTTGTTTTTCCTATCACTAGAGTTTTTGCATCTGAAATTTACAATGAAGTTGACAGAACTCTGATCATGAAGAGTTTAAAGCCCTAAATTATTGGTCAAAGAAGCCAAAGATAATAACACAAGCACTAACCTGGCCTCGTCCAACAGCACAAACCTCTTGTGTGGTGCAAATAGATCCAGAACCCATTCCAACTCTCAGACCATCTACACCTGCCTGAATCAAATTCTGTGCCTGAGACATCGTCACGACATTTCCACCAATCACATCCAGATCCGGATATGCACGTTTAATATACTTGATCATCTCTATCTGATAGCTAGAGTTTCCTTGAGAACTATCTAAGACAACCACGTTCACTCCTGCCTTCACCAAATGCTCCAACCTCTCCTTATCAGTTTGTCTTGTCCCTATAGCTGCACCCACCATCCATTCCCCATCAATCCCCACACTCCCAGCCCCCAACTTTGGGTAACCTTTCAGCCTCTGAATGTCATCCTTTAACACTACATTCACAACGTCACCATCTCTCTGTAATACCACAAAATCATCCTCCTTTTCATTGAAAAGAGCCTCAATTTTGTCCAGGTCGTAATTCCAAGGAATGACTGTCTCATCCTTAAGCCCATGTAGACGATCAAAAAATTTCACCTCCTTATCCTTCAGAGACTCCCAATCAGAAACAGGAACATAGCCCATGACCTTTGACGGAAAACTCCCTGTTTCAGTAACAAATCAAAAGAATCCCAGATAACATTATGGTACACCCAGAATCAGAATACACGAAAAAGCACCAATCTGCACGATACGTTATTCAGAAAATTGTTCTAGAGCGGAGAATCACCTGACTCAGTGACGAAAACATATTTTCCATCAGATGCACCAAGCTTGACCACTGAAGGCTCCTGACTGGAAACGAATCCGATGGCGGTGGGCGCAATGGGAAGGCAAAGAGACTTGGCAGCGCGAATGGTGGATGCCTGTTGCGAAGCGGAGCAGTTGGAATGGACGAAGGCGATACCGCCGAGGGCGGCCATAGAGGCAGCCATGTGGGACTCGGAGACAGTGTCCATAGGAGAGGCGACGCAAGGTATGGAGAGGCGGATGTTGCGGGAGAGGTTGGTGGCTAAGGAGACGGCGTCTGTGGGGAAGTCGATGTAGTGAGGGAGAAAGATGACATCGTCGTAGGTGTAGGAATAGCCCTGGTTGAAGAGCTGAGAAGCCGAGAAGCCGTCTTCCATGGCGGACTGCGGCGAGGAGAAGGTGGTGGTTCAACGGGGAAAGAAGAAATATCGCTTCTTTTTACTCAGGTTTGGGACATGATGGATGGAATGGCCACTTAAATTAATACTCTTATGGTCCTGAGGCTCAACTCACTGTAATAAACTTCTCTTTGAGGCCCAACTTAGGTTTTCTAACATTTAACTACTACTGAGTACTACGTGAGTTCGCGGAGGCGCGGAGAGCCGGAGATGCGAGCCGGCGGTGGGTCTGGAGGTGCGAGCTCGTGAAATGGTGGCCGACGATGGGTATAACGGCGGATCGAAGCGGTTGAATGCGAATTTGTGGTGGCGGTTTGATGTGATCACACCGGAGTTGTATGATCACGAGCTCGAATCTAGCTCGATAGAGGCGGTTTCCAGCGAAAGGGAAACGAAAACAAAGGGAGGAAACGAAGAACACAAAGTCGGCCAAGGGAACCTCCTCACTACGAGGTGAGGCAATGCCCTTGAAAATGTCTGGGAAAGGAAGCGGGATCTAGCACCTTTTGAATACAAGTTCAAACAATACTAGATATTATGTTGGATCCTCTTGCGTGGATCACTTAAGGAGATGGAATGCAAGAAATGAGAACAAGAAAGCCAAAACCTCACTTGGAGAATTTCTGATTTCTTATAAATATGTTCTAAGTATTACAATGGTTACATGCTTCCTTATATAGAATAAAAAAGGGGGAAGAGAAGTGATGAGTGACTTGACAAGGGACAAAGACCCTTGAATTATGGTGGGTGAGGTGAGAGATGAAAGGGATGGATGGAAGACAATTGTAGGCTACTGACTATTCCTCCCATTCCTTCATAAATGGGTTTTAAGAAGAAATGGAGGGAAGATTCAAATGACACTCCAAAAGATGTTGATAGTCAAACATTGTAGGCCATGGGTTCTCCCGAGAAGGGGAGGCAGGGATGCGCCAAAGGTCATGGGTTCGCCATAAGGCCAAGGGCTCGCCAAATGGCCAGGGGCCCGCCAAAGGCCAGGGGTTCGCCCAGGGGGGGGAATGGGTTTACCAAGGGGGCATGGCCTCGCCAAAAGACATGGATCCGTCAATGGGGCATGGCCTCGCCAAAGGCCATGGGTTCGCCAATGGGGCATGGTCTCGCCAAAGGCCGTGGGTTCGCCAATGGGGCATGGGTTCGCCAAGAGCCTTGCGAGCACGGTTTTGCCCTGGCTTGGAGGATGCGCACAGGGTCCTCTCCTGGAAACCTTGCAGGTGTGGCTTCGCCGGTGTCTGGAGTGTCGCATCCTCTTCACCCGCGCCTTCGCCAAGGGTCCATTAAGCCCTCTGAAAGAATGGTTGTCCTTTATTGGCGAAATGGGGCTGATGTCCACATCACGGTTAGTGCCGAATTTCTCCTTCGTCGGAGCAGTTCCGGAAACGTGGGAGGGTGGGTTAGCTTCGTGTTGTCATGGGGAAGCTAACTGCGGTGGTTGGTGGCGGCGAAAGAGCCCGGAGCGGAGATCGAATCGAACCAAAAATTTTCACGTAAAAAAACGTTTTTCACTTCGGACGTGAAAAATTGAGGTCCGAATTTCCAAAAAAATTCACGTGAAAAAAACGAGGTGAATTTGCAAAAATTCACCTTAAAAAATGTAGGTTTGAAACCCCCTAATAATAGGGGGGTTCAATCCTGCGAAATGGAACAAAAAAAAATTCAGTTAATTTCTTTGAAATTCACGGTGAGAAAGATAATTCGGGCCTCACATGAATCACCACGCGTGAGCGTGAGAAAGAGGCATGGACGCGAGAAAAGGGGGAGGCGTGAGAAACCGGACCGACGTGAGGAGCTCCTCTCTGCTTGGCTGGGGCATTTGCTTGGATTGAAAACCCTTTATGAAAAATCACTTCACCTTCTTCGGTTCGTGATCTCCGAAACTCCGATCCTGAATAGAGGCCTTCTTTGGTGCCCTCGTAGGAAAGCGGCCCGAGATTACTACATGGAACACGGTAGTCAGAAATCTATCACTATCGAGGAGGTGGGTCATTTGGAAAAGCAAGCATACTTTTGAATATCAATAATACTTTTGAATGTATGATTAACTCAAATTATAGTAAGAAATATTTTAAGGTAAATTCTAATAAATTATACTTCATTATTACAACATCAAAAAAATTATATTATAAATGAAATGACATTTGTTCACTTTTATTTTATTTTAGTCAATTTTTACCTTCCAAATATATTCATTTAAAGATTCTAGGGAGTGGGTTGCAAGGGTGAGAATGAGTTAGGAAGTTTTACATGATGGAAATTTATGTAAAATGGATTAATAATCAAAGATAATTTTAATATATAAAAAAAATAAAAGTGATGAAGAGGGTAGTATTTAAAAATTAAAGAGTTTGGTTTGTGACAACTTTTGGCTCTATAAGATATAGAGCCGAGTAGTTATTTTATTTTTATTTTTTTGAGCGCTTCGAAGAGGCTGAAATTTTAACAAGGGGGCCATAGTGAAATGTTTGTAAGAATTCAGTGGCTCGTAGGAAAATTGATAAATGAATCATCAGATCGAACAGGAGAACAAGGGCAAGGAAAGGGGCGCGGGACAGGAAGAGGAGGAAGAAGAAGAAGAAGAAGAAGATGGGATACGTATTGAGGGTGAGATTGGCGTCTTTCTTCACCGGCGCATCAATTGCTTCTTTTATGGGTCTTTATGTTCTCTACAAGGATTACAAGATTGCCCATCAATCCATCTCTCACCAGGTCCGTCCTTACTCTTCTCCCTCCTTCAAATTAACTGGACTCTTAGGGTTATTGATTCTGGACTTTTTTTTTTGAGTAATGAAGGTTTTGCTTGAATTTGTGGCTTCCTCTACAAAGCTTCAATCGAATTGGGTCGTACTTGCATTGCTATTTTTCTCTGAGAATTTGGCTTTTACGGGAACTAGTTTAGTTAATTTTCTGGTGTGTAAGAAAGCAACAGGGGATGATGGATAGTGGTCTAATCTTTTGATTGTTAGATGAACAAGAATTGTGATGATTTGTGGCAGTGAGTTGAGGCCATTGTTCTTCTTAGTACTACTTCTATTTGTTGCTCCATTTTTTATTTTTTATTTACTGTTTGATTGTTCAGTAGATATTGATTTTGGAGGCCCTTTGTTTTCTAGTAGTTGGTGTTGGTTCGGTTTTCTACCTTGCCCAGTTCAAGTCATGGAAATTTCAGTAGTAGCATGCTGAGTTATAGATGAAGTGCTGCTCTTGTGAGTGAACTTACCTACAAAAGTACAGTTAGATATGTGAATACAAGAGATGGGGGCCCAAAATTGTTTCTCTTGTAGACATAAGAAGTGGATTTCATTAGCTGGACTTACTTGGCAATTAGCATAGACCATAGACGTGCACATAAGAGTAATGGGCTAGATACAGGGGACAAGGGATGCAGGGGTAGACCATAGCGTAGCTGAGAGTCGAAATTGTTAGTATGTTTACGTACACACTATTGAGAAAGTTGTCTCAAGCTAAAAGGATGACTGATTGATTAATTGGAAACATTAAGGAATTGATGATCTTTTTAAGTTATATTTTGTGAAAGCTGTGGTTCTAATGATCCATTTGGTTATTTTGATAAAATATCATGCTTTTGATAAAATATCCCCTTGGTTTACAGCCGTGTTGATGATTCATGAGCTAAAGCATTTTGTGCTTTTCTTATATGAAGTACTTTGTGTACTTTGGGTATTCTGATTCTAATGTTCGTTATTTTTTCCATGACTTTTGTTTTCATCTCGCATCTCCCAGATTAAATCACTTCATGACTCCTTCGATGGGCGGATCTCAGCTCTAGAAAACCTTAAACAGAGTGAAGCTACTGAACATGTTGAGGCAACAGAGTAGAATATTTGTTGCCCATTTGTGTAGCTGAAAGGTTGGACTTAAAAGTTCCATTGGCTTCTTTAAACGGGTTCACGGCTTTTCTTTCCTTTTTTGCTTAGAAATAATTGTAACTGGACCCTGTGTGCAATTTTGTTTGTAACCTTAATTAGCTATAACTAAAGACCTACCTTTCTTCACTGCATGATGGGGGCCAAGTCCAACATTTAATTTGAAAGTCTATATCAGAAGATTGCATTTTATCAGTCCTTTAATGTACAGTGCCATCTGTTTTGCTTCTTTTCTCTCTTCTCTTTTAAAATATTACTGATAGGTCAAATGTTTACATCTCTCTCTCTCTCTCTCTGAAAAAATTAAGCGAGCTTCTCTTCCCTTTTCCATTTGCATATTGTGATGAATGATTTCTGCTAATAGTGCGCAGAACGTATATGCCTGCCTTCTTTGTATTCATCTGTGAGATTGCTTTTAATAACATTTGAAGCCTGAACTTAGACTGAGAAATAGAGATGCAAATTGGAAGCAGAAGGTAGGTATGACTAGACAGTGATGTTTGGTCGGATACTCAGACTCCGGAAACAGCTTCTGTTGAATAGGTTGGGATCTGGCTTATCAGAGCAAGTTCAAAGTGTTTTAGATGATCAAAAGGAGGCAAGAGATTGGTGATTTCAGTATTTCACTTTTGGATTGTTTTGACACCATTTGCCTTATATTCACATACAAAACATGGCCTCTGAAGGGGAACTCATTTTTGCACCAAGAACTTCTGTTCAGGGATTTTTCAGATTAATGCTCTGCTTGGTTAGCTACCACCTTAACCCTTTGTGCTTTGTACTATTAGGAGTCTCTATCAATCTATTACATGCGACTCCCTACAAATTTCTATCCAGTGTTCTGAAAAGTGAAACAGTAAAAGCGGGGGCTTATTCATTGCAATTCTGTGTATTATGTGAGCGGACTCATCTTGTACCTGAGCGATTTATGCGTGTGTTTTTTTCTTTTTACCTGAGACTTTGTTTACAGTCGAGAGAGAAAGAATTGGAGAGAGAAGTGAGTGATGTCGCAACTGGTTCTCCTTTCTGAAACTATCAGCTGGTTTTAGTATTTGAGGAATGTAAGTAACTGATTTTAAGTGTTTAGGTCATTATTGGTAAAAATTAAAAATTGTGGGTCAGATTTAGGTTGTTTAACAAAAGTTTGGGTTACATTGGAAAAGTTGGGATAGGTGGATGGCTAAGAAGCAATTAACGGCAGTTTCTCAGCTCTCACGATTCACCACCATCTCCATGGCAGTTTCTTTCAACATCTCTCTCACCCTCCATCACTCCATTTCTAATCGTTAATTCTCCCAAGTCCCAACAAAATACAGGTCTCCTCTGCAAAACGGAGCAAGAATAATAGAGGAGAGAAATGTGCAGCAGAAAGCAACACAAACCTGCAGCAAAAGGAAGAGAAATAGTAGATCAGTAACAACAACTCCAGTGACATAGCCACAGAATTGGTGAACCAACTCCGGTGTTGTTACGGTAGAGCATTTGGCAATGGCAGGTACTAAATTTCCACATAACTGGTGGACTAACTCCAGTCAGATGTCCACTGCCCAGCTACCATTACCACATTAATTAACTACCCTGTTGAAATGAACTAGTAATTCATTAATAAAACCCCATTCCTTGGTTTGTTAATGGCATACAAAGGTCGGAGGATCTACCATTTGCATGCGTCGGGAAAGCGAAAGGGCAGGCTATTTAAGGAGTAGTTTATAGCTAGAATTGGTAGCATAAGGACAAGTTGGCTGGAAGATGAAAGTGTGCTTGTCCAGAGTCATTAGGCTTGTTAACATGAATGGGTTAGTGCTGGTGTCTGTGGTGATCATGAGCTTCAGTCTTGTTGGGACGAGTGGTGTAAGTTACTACGAGTACCCGCTAACCAGGCCTAGGAGCTTCTTGCTGGCCCCGGAGCAGCAGCAGGAGCAATACTTGCATCGGCTGTCAACTACAAGATCAGGAGGAAGGAACAGATATCGGAATGGTAATGAAAACTACCTGCAGCAGCGTCCCAGCTATGGTAACAGTATTCTCAAGGCTGCTCAAGCTTCCAAGATAGTCAACGTTGATGACTTTGGAGCAAAAGCTGATGGAAGGGATGATTCCAAGGTACACACCATCCTATCATATTAACATATGCTTTTCTGCTTTCTACTTGTTTGCATTCTCACAGTCTGTTACAAAACTTATCGATCAGGCCTTCTTAAACGCGTGGAAGGAAGCATGCTCATCTCATGCCTCTGATACCATTTTGGTGGTTCCAAAAAATAAGATTTATCATCTTAAACAACTTAACTTCTCCGGCCCCTGCAACTCCCGGATTACATTCAAGGTGATTCGGATTCAACCATCTTTCAACTGTTCATAAATCTTTTGCGAAGGAGCACATTTGTTCATGTATGTATACATTGACCTAAAATATTGTACATACATATTGTCTGTGTGCGCATAGATCTATGGAAAGATGAAGGCCAGTGGCGATTTCTCGGACTACGAGAAGGATAGGAGTTATTGGCTTCTCTTCACCGGCGTGGACAATCTCAACGTCCAAGGTGGTGGAGTCATCGACGGGAATGGTCACTCCTGGTGGAAAAACTCCTGCAAGATCAACCCTAATCTTGTATGCTACTGCATAACTCATCACATTAATTTACCAAAATCTCTTTATTTGACATTGGAATGATTTAACAGTCAATTGTTTTTTCTTTCTTGGTATGGCATGCATTTGCAGCCTTGCAAGGTGGCCCCAACTGTGAGTTCATATCTTGATCTTATTAATTCCCTTTCAGTAATCATTGATTAAGCATAATTATGCAGGGTACATTAACTAATACTAACATGATTTCGAATTTCAAATTAAACAGGCCCTGACATTCTTGCAATGTAAAGACCTAGTAGTAGATAGTTTGTGGCTCCAAAACGCGCAGCAAATGCATCTGATATTCCGAGGATGCATCAACGTTATAGCCACCAATCTGCTGGTAACAGCACCAGAAGATAGCCCTAACACGGATGGCATTCATGTTGTAGAGACCCGAAATATCAGAATTTCCCACTGTCAAATTAAGACAGGTTCGGTTCAGTTTGGTTCTATACAGAGTACGTAATTCATTGATGATTGCAATCGAATCGAATGGATCGTTCATACATATACACATTATGATATTGCAGGTGATGATTGTATTTCTATAGTGAGTGGTTCCAAGAATGTTGCTGCAACATACATTACATGTGGACCTGGACATGGGATTAGGTATGCTATACGTTCTGATGATTTCCCAATTGCTTGCTCCATAAGTTACCGATTAATTTGAAGGAAATGGTGTGCAGTATTGGTAGCTTGGGTGCTGGAAATAAAGCTGAGTATGTTTCAGACGTAATGGTGAATAAGGCAAGGCTGTTCGGAAGCACTAACGGTGTGAGGATAAAGACTTGGCAGGTAAGCAACTAATTGAAACAGTTGTTCCCGATAATCAACCAAATTAACCTTATAATTAACGCGGAATTCGGATGATTAATATTGTAGGGAGGATCTGGGTATGCTAGAAACATAAAATTCCAAAACGTGGTAATGCACAACGTAACGAATCCGATCATCATCGACCAGAAGTATTGCGACCAAGCGAGTGCGTCGTTGTGCCGGGAGCAAAGTAGCGGCTCCGCCGTGGAAGTGAGCAATGTGCTGTACCGGAACATTAAGGGTACAAGTGCCACTGATGTTGCCATCAAATATGATTGCACAAATTGCAGGGGCATTTTTGTTGAAGATGTGAGTCTAGCACAAGCACAAGATGGACACACTAAAGCCTCTTGCTCCAATGTCTCCCCCAAGTACATAGGAACTGTCTCTCCAAATTGCAACACTTAATTGACTTCCACTTCATGATCATGATCGGGTCAAATTCGGAATTAATTATTAAATTGTTGTTAAGATGGTAAAAATCTCAGGAATTCATGTTACGATCATGATGAGGTCCAGTTTCCACATTTTTTGTTATTAACGGTTTTCTCCAAATATTTCTTTCTAATTTCATTAGATAGAGATAAGAGATTTAATTAGAAAATTTATTTTAATTAGGACTCTTTCCACACAATCGTTTTTCCCCTATTTGTGGAGTTATACTCATTTCATTGTTTCGTCTTCTATGTAAATCACATTTATTTTGAGAACTTTTATCTGTGATTCTATATAATAGTGCTATAACTATAAATGAATTCCCAATTATGGAAGAAATTCAACACTCATCATGAATAATATTCGTTAATGGGTAATGATGGGTAAATTAATAGAGATGTAGAATTACAGTATAATGAGCGTGTAATCAAGATTCGAATGATAACGTTTTTTCTGTTTGGAGGAGTTGTTTTCCTACTTCATTTGTTGCAATCTAGCTATGAATATCACGAATGAATTTTTGATTGGGTCTACTATGTTTATTGGTTAAATTTAGATGCAAAAAGAACTAGTAAGCTCCGTTTGAGAAATAATTGTTTTAATTATTTGTAACATTTTGGATAAATTTAAACGGTTGAGATCAAACAGCTAAACTAAAAAAAATAAACGTCCATAGCTTTTTCAATACACGGACGACAGTTACTTGGAAAAGCCGTTGTACACAAACACACTCAATCTAATACTTACATACTAACTAGTTTTATTTGCATACAAATACCATCCAAAAACATACTAAAAAATAATATTGTTTTCCCACCAACAAGTTATGCACCTCGGTGTTCACAGGATTTTCAACTTCATCTTCTTTCCCTATAATGATTCTGTCACGTGTACAAAATTATTTACATTACATTAAAAACAAACCGATTACATACTAATAATGAATCATAGTCACGCTTAGTGGCGAAGCTAGGAATTCTAGTTGGGAGGGGCGAGATCGATTTAGATATTAATCTCTTGTAAAGAATTTAATTGAAATAAATATTTTTTAACAAAATGATTTATATAAAATTAATGCATATCAAAAGTCATTAAAAATATAGATATGAAGTTAGAATTACATATAAAAAATATTCAAAATCTAATTAGACGTTCCTTCAAGTCTCTAAAATCATCAATGAGCTCATCCAAACTAAAACATTCTACTACATCATTCTCAATATACAAAACAAGACTATCACCAAAAAAACTCGTTACTTATCTTGTTTCGTAATCTTGTTAAAAATGTTTGTGTTTTAGGAAGAATGTTTGGGTTTGGATTGGGTTTATTATTTTTAAGTTTGGTTCAGTATATATATATATATATAAATTGTAGTGTATAAATTCACATAATGTATATGTTTGACTGGACATAAAGATTAAGAAATTTTATTGACTAGAGGATAATAATATAAAGTGAACATATAAGATAAAAGTACTTTTTTTAGTATAAATGGGAATGAAGAGTAATAAGGTAAAGTTGATGTGAAAAAAAAAGTTTCTTTCTAGGAAACGTATCAGTTTTACCGGGACAACCTAAAAAGGAAATGTATCAGTTTTATTGGAACGAATATAGTAATTATTAATGTTAATCCCTACTAAGAGTGTTTTACACAAATATTTCTGTCAAATCCATCATCAAATCAACATATTTCCTCCAATTTTCCCTTCCAAAATATCACATTAATTTCAAATACTTCACCAAATTTTTCAAAACTTTTATTCAAAGAAGACGCCCTAAATTATGAAGTGTGTGCGTTGCGAGCTTGTAATTTGTGCTATTTTGCATAATAATGTAATGAAGGTTGAACAAACAAGTGACCGCATGAGGAAGTGGGGTGGACAAGACATTGATACAGCTGCTGTGATGGCACAAGCCCACTTGAGTTGAGAGAGTATCGATGACTTAAAATACTAGTTTGGATGAAGTCCAAATTTTGCAGATTTACTTGCGGTTGAAGTTTACTTCCGTCATTTGGACGTTTGATTTTTGCAGACTCTTAGTGTGTGTTTGGTTGGTAAAACATTTTGAAAATGCGTTTAGTTGTAATGCCTCTTTTTTTATTATAACACTTTTTTTTGAGACATTTCTAAATATTTGCAATACTTCTTATTTAGTAAACTTTTTCAAATGAAGATACAAATTTATCATTTCAACTATCTTTCTTCTTATTTTTTTTATATTATGATTTGATCTCACCAACTCTATTATTTCCATCCACTTAACTTTAATCTTCATTTTTTATAATCTGATTTGACACCACTAACATCACTCATTCATCTACCACACTAAGGGTAATTTTATCAAATTTACACAATTTTTTACTCATCTTAATCGTCATGCCAAAATAAAATGTTGCAAAAAATAAGGGACAGAGGAAATAATTTTCATTTTCATCAACTGCAAGAAATGAAAATGAAAACATTTTTCATCAACTAAATGCCCCCATAGGAATTCAGGTTACAATTGATTTAAACAAAGAAAAATCAGAACAGATCAATTAAATTGGATTAACCAATTCTCAATATAATAAAAATTAATCCAGGTTATTCATTTTCTTTTTGACTAAAATCGATCAATTATATTAATGATCAAACGCAAAGAAAGCCATAAGCCAAAACGGCTTAATGTCCAAAGAACCACAAAAGTAGAAGCAAACGAAAAAACAAGTATAAACAACAACAACAACAACAACAACATCAAGAATCAAAAGACTAACTCCAACGCAACGGAAAGCTAGAGGATAGAGAGGTAGGTAATGCAACCGAAATTCCATTGTACCACTCAAGAACTTCCTCACACAAGCCACCCAAATCTCGAAAGGGCTTGAAACAGCATATGTCGTCATGGCGAGGTGTGTATAGGCAATCCTGTCAGGGTCAATCGGACCCAAATGTCATCCTACCATGAACATGCTGAAAGAGGAAATGTTGACACCCGAAAGAATGCTTCACCACAAAAGTTCCACACCAACTCATCCAAACACCTATAAAAAACACACCAACAAAAGGCAAAAAAAGAAAAAAAAAACACTGGAATGAGAGGACCCATGTGGTCCAAAGTCGAGTATGCTCATGAGCCTACAAATCACTGCTCCATGTGAGGTAAGAAGTCCCCCCGTCCCACCAAACTGAGTCTCACGGCCTCATCATCGGTAGAGAGAGCGACGGTGGCCAAACGGGTGTCAAGTCCTTCCATGCCGGTAGCCCGAGACGACATGGTGACTTGAGGGAGGAAACGTAGGAGAAAATCACAACAAACCAAAACTGTTATTGCTTTAAGGAGACAACAGCAGTCGAGAGCAATTTGGGTGAGACGGAGATGGAGGTTAGGCTGGGTTGCAAGATTGGCGTGCCGAAAAAGGAAGTAGTAGCGCCGCACAAAGAGTTGTGGAGCACTAGGGTTTTTTTCCAGGTTATTCATTTTCTTATATAAAATGTGACATTGATTTTAGAGTGATTGATTAAGTTAATAGCCATTGTTGGCCATCTACAAAAGACAAATTGAGAAAAGGAAGGGCTTGTGTATCATTTAACCGCTGCACGTACGGTGCTCTTTGACTCAAATCAGCTCCTGCTCCTGAGCAGTTGTATTCTGCATAGAATATGCTCCTGCATGCCATTATTAATTATTAAGTAGTAGTTAATAACGTAATTATTGGTGTTTAATTAATTAGTTAGTTTAAACATTTGGTATATAAACGACGTCTTACTGATCTCGAGTGGGATCGTTGAAGTCATTCCAACCCTCAGGAGCGATAATATCCGTCATGGTGGTGCGAGCAAAGACCACGCGCGAGAACGGCCGCCACGCGCGGCCGAGCCATATTCGACCGGTGCCACCGACGGTGCAGTTAACGAATGCGAAGCCGGAGTCCTCGTCCTTGGAGGCCCGGCCTTGCGCCGTGACGGCTCCGTTAATGGCCTTGGAGCCTGGAGCAACGGGGCTGGCCATGGAGATGAGCTGGCAGTCGTCGTAGAGCGACTTGCCGTTGCCGAAGACGAAGTCTATGGAGCCCTGAATGTAACATTCCTTGAAGTAGTGACGGCCACGGTCGTCGTGGAGGGTGTCCTGAGCTCCGAAGAATCCGCAGCCGTAGAACGCGGCTTGGTCGCCGGAGATTCTCATTGCTACTGCCTGTGCTCCGACGTCGCCAGGGCTTGGAATCGGTGCTAAGTTCTACGTATGCAAGCAATTAAAAATCATGACAGTAAAATTAGTTTGAGGACTGAAATGGAAGAATATGCTAAATTTTAGGACTAGTTGTGTATTATTACCATGAAGGTTATGTTCTTTGCGATGAAATTGGCTGAGAAGACTTGAACAGAACCACTGTAAAATGTTCCATTGGCGGATTTGGCTGTGTCGTTCCAAGCAATCGCAGTTGAAGTGTAGCCTTGTCCCTGGAACGTGATGTTGGGTTTGGTTTTTGGAACCGTAACCTTCTCACTACAAATTACATGACCAAAATTAATTAGAAAACACTACTACCTCCATCTTACAAAAGTTTGGAACTTTGATTTTGGTAGTCTGTTTGACCCAATTGTTTCCTAACGAAAAATTAGTTTAAAAAATAGAAAAAATACATTTTTTTTTAAAAAATAATTAAACACATTCATTTATCATTTTCACATAAATTATTTAATTTTGTATGTTAAAATGTTGAAGAAAAAAATTAGAGATTAAATGTTGAAAAAGTAAATGAGGAAATTTTTGTGGGAAGGAGGTAGTGTCTGTTTATATATTGATATACTCCCTATATAGGTCAGTGTACAACAAGTAGATGCCAGAGTTGATCCAGACGATGCTTCTTTTGACACTGAAGTTGGCCACAGCGTCGACAGCTGACTGCACAGTGGTGAAGTTGCAGCAACCGTTGTGGTCGACGCAGAAGGTGGTGGCTGTGTTGGTGTCCGGTGGCACATAATCGCTGTGAAAATCGTCGCAGATCGATACAGCTGGTTTTCTGTTACTCATGTAGTATTGCAGAACTATGGTGGGAAATGCAGGAAGACTTGAAGGTGGTAAATGTTTGATGAAGAGAGGTGGGAAATAGATAGAGAGGAAAAGCACAAGGATGGCAGAAATTAGAGTGGAGAGGGAAATGAATTTGGAGACCATTGTGCATGGAGAGAGAGTGAATTAATCAATCATGAACAATTAATGATCAAGGCCAACAATATATTTATATAATTCAGGCACTTGAAGTGAAAGGGCAGATAGAATGTCTTGCAAAGCAAACTGTTTGTTTATGCAATCTTGGACAACTTCCAACCAAACCCATCTACGCAATTCAACTGAAAGATATATATATGTATTGCAACAAAATATACAAGTCCTTTTTAATTTCTATTTTGGATGGTAATCAATCAAGTAACGGTAAGTGCTAAGCTGTGACTAAACTGAGATCAACTAATTAACCGCAGATTTGTTTAAGTAGTTTATGCGTGTACAAAATTTGTCCCTTCTTATTTTGTGTTCATCACTTTACACCCACTCCTCTCTCTGTTACGATTATGACACTAATATCCTCTTTTCACCGTGATTAAATGAAAAGGATAGTTGAGAGTAACAGATTGGGCAAATTCCCGTAATCATCATGATCAGTAAAATGATCTGCATATGTCGAACCCTTTGGAGAATAGTTTTTGAAATAGATGAGGCAAACTGAAGGTTTCACCAAAACTCATGGGGGAGGGGATTTTGTAATTTACCCAAAAAACTATCTAACATATACTACCTTGTTTGCAAGATAGGAGTAGAAGAACTGTTGACATGGTTTTTTTAATCGGTTAAGATATTACCTTCACAATGAATATGGGACAGAAATTTGAGTGTTCACTTAGCCTGGATAACTTGCTTGATTGAATAATACTCTAGTAGAAACCTCTCATGAGAAATATGAACAAATTACTAAAAGTTTATGTAAAAGTCTTCTCTAAATCATTGAAGCAAGAAACCAAAGCATGGATCCAACATGGTACCAAGCTCATTACTGATAAAATATTTGGATTGTTTGCCCATTGAATCACCAATCCTATACTCCCTGTCTCATACTAATAAAACTAAAAGACTTGCCACTTTTATCACCTTACTCTCATTCATTTCAAAAGAGTGAGCCTATGAGTGACAACAGCTGTAAGTTGAAAACACTGGCTTAAGAATACCCCACCATCAAGTACAAAGACTGCGGCAACAGCCCTTAAACCTTGGTCCTAAAATTCAAAAGTAGAATCTTTATAGTTGTTTCCTAGTTCTAAAAATGTCCAACTACAAAACAAACCAGAACACCAGATTGTAAAGGAGACGATACAGAGGTGTGAATTGGTCAAAACATGCAACCTTTAAGTAGCTGCAGAGGTGGTGAGTCGACCACAAGGTCACGAACCAACACAAATCACAACCAGAAAAACCACTAACAGAATCGGGAGAACAGAAATGAAAAGGAAGCAAAGCGAAGTTGCCAACATGAAGTTTCAAGCAAATGTTCTGTAACATTACAGGTATCTGTCTAACATTTCATATAATTAGAGCCACCACTGGTACTACCAGCTAACCAGACAAGACACACGTTCATAATTCATACTCTTAACTAAATGCAATTAAGAGTTAAGACTGGATTGTGTTGCCATATAACCTGTTTGTACTAGCCAAGAAAGAAAGAACCGAGCTTCAAAAACTTTCATTTCAGCTACACGATCTTTTCCACACTATTTAGCATCTTAAACAAATTTTTCTGTATTCGTATTCATCAATAACCAAATCAAAACCTCCAAAACTAAGCTAGAATTTGGTGAGAAATTTAATCAGGAACCAAATCAGGACTAACCCATTTCCAGTAATGCTTCCTCACGGATATGGCTCTGTCCAGGTTCTTAGATCCATCACAATCCTCGTATTCTCCGTCTTCTTCCGTGCAAAATTCTCCCTCCGGCAGGCCCTCCACCACCGCTTCCACCGAATGCAGCAGGTAGCACGCCGGTAATCCAGGGTACGACATAGAATTTCGCTCCTCCACTTTCTTCCTATACGACCCCGGCAGAATCGTCACGTTCTCAGAGCCCAGCTCCTCTCTGACGGCACGGGCGACGGCCTCTTCAGGGGTCTCGCCGGGTTTCATCTTCTCCGACAACGGCCGGAACCGATCCCTGACGCTGCCATCTGACATCTCCTGACGAGACTCGACGAGGACGAGGCCGTCCTTTCCGATGACGCGGACCGTCACAACATTGACGGTGCGGAGCGGAGGGTAGGCGTCGGCGAGAGAGGTCTCGCCCTCCGAGAGCTCGAGCCAGAGGTTGTGGATATTCTTGGTGCCGGGCTTGACACCCCAGGAGGCGAAGGATTCCGATGGCAGCCGAGGGCGGAGCCAATCGGCGAGGGCTTGAGGCGTCGAGAAGTTGGATCTGGAGAGCGACATGGGGGCGAGGCGGCGGGGAGAAGGGATGGATTTGGGTTGGGAGACAACAAGGATGGCTTTTAGGAGTATGTCGGGAAGAATTGCCGGAGGTCTGTTGCCGATCGCCGGACGTGACATGGCGGCGGCAGCAATTGCTCCATAACCAGAATGGTTTCCGGCTAAGGTTGTGTTGTGGTCTCTTCTTCCTTTGGGGACCGGGTCGGGTCGGAGGATAATTATAGACCATTTGGAACTACCGAGTTTAGGACCAGGCAATTTCTATTTCTACGGCGAATGGTTAATGTTACAGCCTGATACACTCACTAGTCCAAAGTTACAACGTAATCTTAAATTAAACTAACTGAACATTTACATATTCACCTCTTATTTTTTAAATATTCTAGGTGGGTGAATATTTTTTAAATATTTTAGGTGGGTGAAAATTCATCGGGTGATAAATAACATTGACGTTAATATTGACACCAAAGTTTACTTTTTTTTATATGCCCATCAAATACCAATAGAAAACATTATGTGTTTCAAACTTAAAAAATGAATAGAATGTAATTCATGTAATTTATATAAAATTCACAGATGATTTGGTTTTTTAATTCACTTGCGAGAATTGTGATGCATGGTTGAAACCACAATGACAAATGATAGGAGTGGGTGATGAATTACAACTAAAACACTAAAAAAAAAGAAATCATCTTATCTACGTATCCACTCATGAAAGGATAAAAAACGCACAAACTAGAAAAAATAAACCATGAGTCTTGGATGGAAAACACACTCACTTCTCTAATTCACGGTGATTTACACTAATTCACTTCTCCTAAATTTACCTCAGGTCCTAATTAGTTTAGGTGAAAAACTGACTACTAGTGAATAAAATAGGGTGAAAAACTGATTAATTTACTTAAAAATGTTAAATTTGAAACTCAATACTAGCTTCCATCGGAATATTTTTATTTGAGACAGAGACTTTGTTGACACCCAATTTTGTCCGGATTAGTAATTTAGGTTTTTTTATATTTTTTTTATTATTTCATGTGATTTTTGTCGTTATTTTTGTGTTTTTTGTCACCCTTCTGTATTTTATGTGATTTTTATCATTTTGTAGTATTTCATGTGCTTTTTGTCATTTATGTGTTTTTTTATTGATTTTTTTAGAATTTCATGGGCTTTTGTTGTTTATGTGCTTTTTTTATCATTTTTATCATTTTTATGTGCATTTATTACTTTATGTATTTTGTGCCATTATTTTATTTTTAATATGATTTTTATTTACTTATTAATGATAAAAAAACATAAAAAGGAAAAGAAGAAGAAAACTTGCAGACACTCACGAGCCTTCTCCTCCTTCTCCGCCGAAGGCTCTGCCTCCCCTCATCCATCCATCCATCCATCCATCAAGCTCAATTCATTTCAGACTCCATCATCATTGTTCTTAGCTCCTGTCAATCCATCTTTGGGCTATAAATAGAGCCAAAAATTGAAGAAAAGGGGAGGAGCTGCAACAAAAAAAAGAAACAAAAAAAAAAGAGAAAGAGTTCTCCCTCTGTTGCATTCTTCAACCCGACGCCATCATCCTCCTCCAAGCTTGCTCCTCCGCGTCCAGCTAATATTCGTTGCCTATTTGCGGTCCCATCCTCATCACGCCATCACCAGCAACTCGTCAGCGCCGTCAGCCTGTCTATCCAAGCCGCCGGACGCCAAAACCGAGGAACCGAAGCTCGCCGGCCCGACGCTCCACCAGCCCGCTCTCCGCCGCGTTTCGTCGCCAAAGCAGCTCCATCAACACCGTAGAACCTCCAGGAGGCAAGAGAAACCTTCCTCTTCGCCGGAGGTGCCCAAACGGAGGGGAAAACGGTCAAGATCCGTCCCGACGACGGCCGCCTACAACCGCCGGACCAGCCCCCTGTTTGTCCCTTCCGTCGCCTCCGACCACCACCAACCTCGCCGGCCTCCGCCCGAGAGATCCGCACCACCGTCGACGCTGCCCGGCGGCATCTCTGCCGGAGCCAAGTTTGGGCTCCTGTTTCGCGAATTCGCAAGGAAGAAGGAGACGTGGCTGCACCAGATTTAACATTTGTTTGGTAAAATTACACTTTCAGTCCACTTTTGTCCCTTATATTACTTAGATCATCGTGTTTTCAAAAGTGTCAGTCCAGTCATCAAACAAGTTTTAAAACTAACAGTTTGGGCACTAGGCCTAAACCTTTTTGTGTTTTAGTTAATATTTTTGTTATTATGTCAATTTGATTCATTTTAATTTTATCTTCAAGATATTTTGAGTTCAATTAGCCATGTAAATAACTAATAATTCTTTTCTTTTATTTTTAGTGTGGTTAATTGTGTTTTTCTTTATTTCTTAAAAATCAAGCAAAAATATAAAAAGAACCCGTGGTACCAATTTTGGGCGTACGAAAATTAACCATTTTTGTACGTAACTGACAAACGATTCCAGATCTCTCGTAGACCATTTTCAGGTTCCCAATCGACCTAGGAAAAAGATTGGTGGCGACTCCATGACGAAAAACCACGTCGCTACAGATGGCGACTCCGCTGGGGAAATGGTCGAGCCACATAAAGGGTTTGATTTTTATTTCTTTGCTTGATTTTTTTTTTCATTGCTTTTCATGATCATTTATTGTCACAGATTATGCTTCACTCGAGCATACATGTTGCATGCATTTGAGCTCCTACCCGAGCTCTTCGTAACCCATTTTTGCAGATACCCGGAAAAGGCTAGTTGTGTGTGACAATAGTCACCGCACTTTCTCTAGACCGTAGTGGTTAGTAGCGTTGTTCGGGTGTGGCGTTAGTCACCCAATGGAACCGCGAAAGCTGCGACCCGAATTAATCCTTCCTTACATAACCCTCGTGGGTAGGGAATTGGGCCTTTTCTAGTTCGATAGAACTTAGTAAAAGGGATTCGGGAACCTACCATTGGCCTTCTTCTTTCAAACCGCCCATTTGCATATAATGACCATAGATCATTCCTCTAAGCTTAACCATGACAAGACACATTATGATACTAATTTGTGTATATGTGGATCTTTTTTACTTGATGTTGTAATGCAACTAACAGGTGTTCTTTTATTTTTCTCTCTCGCATTTTATAACAAACATCATCCTTAGGCATATTCCTGTTCTTATGATACTCAGCATTTTATGTCATAATTAATGTTTCTTTTCTTTTGCCTTTTAATATTTAAAGGATCTATAGTGCTATGAAATCTCACTATAAAGCATCAAAGTTTAAGAAAGGACAAACATGTCAATTCTCCAAGGAACAAGTGCGAGACCTTACACAAGTTATGTAAGTGCCAATGGAGGAAGCTCAAGATCGCACGAGATAACCAATGCACAAATCAGCCCGACATGTAGCCAAGGCACCCAAGTAATACCAACTCGTTGGGTTTTGATTATTTTTTTTTTGTACAAAAAGAGTTGTTTCTTTCAAAATTGTCAATACAACTCATTTGTTCTTTATACTTGTACATTTTTGTATATATCATTTGTACTAATTGTTGTTCTTTTTCTTTTTGATAACATTCACATACATCATTTTTTTAATTATCAATGACACAATTATTCATCGATCATGCATTTGGTCATTTCTTTTCCACATATGTCACTTTACATTTTCATTCATACACAAATAAAAACATCTTGCAAAAAGAGAAGTGGACATCAAGGAGTTTGAGGACAATTTTATGATGTGATGAAAATCTGATGACCCCATTTGTGACATGGAAAGACAATTTCTCACAAGTCGTCTTTAAGCTCTGTCTAATACGTCGATCAATACCAATTGATGAATAATTGGAGAAATCTTTAAATTTTTACTCAAATCTTTGAGAGCTTGCCAAGATAAATTGAAAGTTAAAGTTACCTAGATTTAGTCCAAAATCTAGAGTACAGTCTTTGTTGCAATGGACCTTCGTTATTCTTTGTCTTGAAATAAGAAGGGGTAAATGTGCACTTTGGCATCCATTAGCAAAATACCACATCACACTTCAAACATTCTTTTCTCCATTTGAGACTTTTTCACCAAGCCACAACATAGGCAATGTCATTGATGAGCAAAAAAAAGAGGACTCGATAGTGGCTATCTCGAAGACATTGCCGAATCTGGTAAAGAGCGATTTCGGTGTGACCCTTCAACTATGGGATTCTTTTTGGAGAAAATATTGCCTTACGCAATAGTTCGATGGCTAAAATTACCATCAGAGAGCTCTGTTTATGCAGCAAAAGATCAGCCATCTCAAAGATTCTTTCCAAAAGAAGAAAACTTCATTCATCAAAAAGAAGAAGTATGAGAACAAAAGAACCTTTCAGATCATTGCTACGGTCGAGGTCAAGCCAAGTTTCATTCATCAATCTCAAAGTCAGATCAACGGTCATGATGTCTTCATCACATCAATACCCATGACTCTCAAAAATCAAAAAAAAAAAGAGAGAAGAAAAAAGAAAAGAAAAAGGGTCAATGTAAATTCTATTCCGCTGTCTTTAGCTAGAAATGGCTGAAGTTACGAATAGTGCTAGTAGCCATTTGTCTTTGCATTTTAGTCAGAAGTAATCGGGCGTAGGTAGCAACAACTATTTACGCTCGCATGAAAATGACTGAAAATCGCAGGTCAAACAAGGTCTGACCCGAAAAAAAAATGAAAAAAGGGAGTCATGGAGTCTAAACTGAAAACCTGCAGAGGCGGTTTAGAATGAAGGCACAGTTCACCATCTCAATGAACAAGGGGGCAACAAAGAAATCCCAAGCAATATCGACAAATTCTCAAGTTTCTCAAGAGCAAGTCCACACATCATGAGAGCTGGGGGGCAACATTTGAGGTCATTCTTGTTGGATAAGGCAGTGATTTCGTGATCAGCACTATCAAGTTCTGCAAAGAAGTCAATTTTCTCATCAGTGACATTACCAGGCCTTTCGCCCGAACTACTCTACTTTTCATCAACCCATATCAATGGATGCCATTTACCTTAAAGAACCATTCAAATGATATTCATTCTTCACATTGACCTTCACATAAGAAAAATCCTTCACATTAAAATGTCTTTTGGCTACCCTCGCACATTTTACCTCTTCAAGTGGAAGAGATAGAGAATAACTGAGTTATTTTAATGGCTACACAAGGACCATCATATATTTTGTCAAGCTCTACAAATTGATAAGAGTTTTCTTTAAGGACCAACCGTTAAACATTAATGAGTATGGATCTTACGGCAGACATGGTTTAAAGACTCTTGTTGAGAATATGCATTTTTGTGACCACAACTGGGGGGCAACTAGATCATTCACTCATATAATTATTCTCAGGGGCAAAGGAATCCAGGAATGGAAAACAATTTTTCGACAATGAGGTAAGATCACATCAGACAAGATGAAAGACATTCATAAAGAAAGCTTAGTAAATGTTTCTGCACTTACCATGCATCATTGGTTTTAATTGAAGATCTCCATCATTGCAAATCCAAACATCAAGCATTTTCAGAGTCATGATCATCATGTGTCATACATAATATCATCATCCATTCTCAAAGACAGGTTTTCAAGAAACTCATCAACACAAGTTTTGATATCAAGACGAGAGGATTCTGATGAGAAGCTCTCTAAGATGACAACGATTCATGTTCACTTCAGCTTGAAAGCTTCCACAGGTTTCGCTTAAGCTTTTCACGTTACCATGATACGGTAACACATTATCTTTCACTTGCTTCATCTTGTACATACGGGGCACATTGCAAGTTGCACATTGTCAAAGACTACAACTCTCAGAAATTCGCTCATTGTGTGCGATTTCACATTTATGAAGTTTAGTCATTTCGTCAAACTTCGCCATTTTCCGAATTCCCTCATTTTGTGCGATTTCACATTTTTTAAGAAGTTTAGTCATTTGGTCAAAACTTCGTATCAACCTCATTCAATCAAGATTTTTCATTAAAGGTAAGGAAGGTTCCTTAGCCTTAACCCATGAGAGAAAGGTTTCTCTCCCTGAATGGTAAGAAAGTTCTTCCATTCTCTTCATCCCAAGTCAGCGGAGCATCACTCAAAGACGGCATCGTTGTCGTAACTTCCCTTCGAGCTCATTTCACTCAAAAAGGCTGGTCTCAACAGAATCTCTGGTTGCCAAGCATTCATCTCTGACCATTTTCAGCTCTTGCCCGAGCATTAACAACTCACTTGGAGTCATTTGTTTCCCTCCGCACAGGCGAAACCCTCATCCAAAACACTGCCAAGTTGCCAGGAACATCTTTTCTAGAGCCTAGAGATCCCTTCCCACCATTCGACCACATTTTCTCGTCATCTTCACCGTGTTCCGGTGAAACCAGCGCCGCAGGTGTCAAGTCTCTTGTGAGGAAGAAGAAAGCTCTTCTCTTCATCTAATATTTCAAAACTTCACTCGTTTTGTGAGATGCCTCGACTTAGAAGTGTAGTCATTTCGTCACACTTCTCACTAAATCATTCAGCTTTTCACCAAAGGCATGGAAAGTCCCTTTTGCCAAGTCCGGAGAGAAAAGTTATCGTGAAAGAAAAGTCTTCTTTCGCTGAATGGTAAGAAGGTTCTCACCATTCACTTCGTCTCGATATTTCAATCAAGTCTTTCAACAAAGAAGCAAGGAAGTTTCCTTCGCTTCAGAGGGGAATGAAAGGTTTCTTCCCTTCACAAACAACAAGAAGGTTCTTGTTGTTCAATTTTTTCAATCAGTCATCTATCTTTACCGAGTATTGGGAATATTCTCAATCTCGAATTACCGGAGCAAGGAAGGTTCCTTCGCTTCAGAAGGGAAAGAAATATTTCTTCCCTTCACAAACAACAAGAAGGTTCTTATTGTTCATTTTTTTATCCATCAGTCATCTTACTTTTGCCGAGCATTGGGAAGGTTCTCAATCTCGCATCTTTGGGGTAGGGAAGGTTCCTTAACCTCGAATAGTGGAAAGGTTTCCGCTATTCAACTCAATAGGAAGGTTCTTATTGAGAGAAGCAAGGAAGGTTCCTTCGCTTCATGAATAACAAGAAAGTTCTTGTTATTCCATCTCAACTTTCATTCAATCTATCATTCATCTCACTTTTGCCGAGTATTTGAGAAGGTTCTCAATCTCGCATCTTTGGGGTAAGGAAAGTTCCTTGACTCTAATCAGTGGGAAGTTTTCCGCTGTCAAACTCAATAGGAAAGTTCTTATTGAGGCGAAGGAAAGAAAGGTTTCTTTTCTTCACGAATAATGAGAAGGTTCTCATTATCATAATACTTGGGGCAAAGAAGGTTCTTTAGCCTCGAATAGTGGGAGAGTTTTCACTATTCAACCCGATGGGAAGGTTCCTGTCGGGAGGAGCAAGGAAAGTTCCTTCGCTTCGGGAAGGTAAGAAATATTTCTTCCTTTCACGAATAACGGGAAAGTTCTTGTTATTTGCCGGACAAAATTCGGAGTCATCCTACTTTGCATGCTCCATGTTCCATGAATCACGCAAAGGGGGGCAGCTGTTGACACCCAATTTTGTCCGGATTAGTAATTTAGGTTTTTTTTATATTTTTTTTTTATTATTTCATGTGATTTTTGTCGTTATTTTTGTGTTTTTTGTCACCCTTCTGTATTTTATGTGATTTTTATCATTTTGTAGTATTTCATGTGTTTTTTGTCATTTATGTGTTTTTTTATCGATTTTTAGGATTTCATGGGCTTTTTTTGTTTATGTGCTTTTTTTTATCATTTTTATCATTTTTATGTGCATTTATTACTTTATGTATTTTGTGCCATTATTTTTAATGTGATTTTTGTTTACTTATTAATGATAAAAAAACATAAAAAGGAAAAGAAGAAGAAAACTTAAAAAGACACTCACGAGCCTTCTCCTCCTTCTCCGCCGAAGGCTGAGGCCTGCCTCATCCATCCATCCATCCATCCATCAAGCTCAATTCATTTCAGACTCCATCATCATTGTTCTTAGCTTATGGTCAATCCATCTTTGGGCTATAAATAGAGCCAAAAATTGAAGAAAAGGAGAGCTGCAACCAAAAAAGAAACGAAAAAAAGAGAAAGAGGTCTCCCTCTGTTGCATTCTTCAACCCGACGCCATCATCCTCCTCCAAGCTTGCTCCTCCGCGTCCAGCTAATATTCGTTGCCTATTTGCGGTCCCATCCTCATCACGCCATCACCAGCAACTCGTCAGCGCCGTCAGCCTGTCTATCCAAGCCGCCGGACGCCAAAACCGAGGAACCAAGCTCGCCGGCCCGACGCTCCACCAGCCCGCTCTCCGCCGCGTTTCGTCGCCAAAGCAGCTCCATCAACACCGTAGAACCTCCAGGAGGCAAGAGAAACCTTCCTCTTCGCCGGAGGTGCCCAAACGGAGGGGAAAACGGTCAAAATCCGTCCCGACGACGGCCGCCTACAACCGCCGGACCAGCCCCCTGTTTGTCCCTTCCGTCGCCTCCGACCACCACCAACCTCGCCGGCCTCTACCCGACAGATCCGCACCACCGTCGACGCTGCCCGGCGGCATCTCTGCCGGAGCCAAGTTTGGGCTCCTGTTTCGCGAATTCGCAAGGAAGAAGGAGACGTGGCTGCACTAGATTTAACATTTTTTTGGTAAAATTACACTTTCAGTCCACTTTTGTCTCTTATATTACTTAGATCATCGTGTTTTTAAAAGTGTCAGTCCAGTCATCAAACAAGTTTCAAAACTAACAGTTTGGGCACTAGGCCTAAACCTTTTTGTGTTTTAGTTAATATTTTTGTTATTATGTCAATTTAAATTATTTTAATTTTATTTTCAAGATATTTTGAGTTTTTTTATTAGTTATGTGAATTTCTAAAAATCCTTTTCATCTATTTTTTTTTGTTTTTTATTATTTGTCTCATTCTTTATTTCTTAAAATCAAGCAAAAATCTAAAAAGAACCCGTGGTACCAATTTTGGGCGTACAAAAATTAACCATTTTTGTACATAACTGACAAACGATTCCAGATCTCTCGTAGACCATTTTCAGGTTTCCAATCGACCTAGGAAATAGATTGGTGGCGACTCCATGACGAAAACCACGTCGCTACAGATGGCGACTCCGCTGGGGAATTGTCCGGCCACAAAAGGGGTTTGTTTTTTTTATTTGCTTGATTTTACCTTTTTTAATTTTACTGTGTTTCTATTGTACATATTTTAATTCACACTCTCACACATACGCACACAAAGTATACATGTTGCATTCATATTGAGCTTCCTACCCGAGCTCTAAACAAAACAAGTTCTTTCTAAGCGGAATACGATGTTGTTGTACTTGTGAGATGTTATTCTCCAAGCCTTCATTGTTTCCTAGTAGGGAAGTAGTGCTAGCCCCGTGGGATTAATATTCCCCGCATGGACTCACGAAAACCTACGACCCGGGTTAATCCATTCCTTACATGTCCCTCATGGGTAAGGATTGGGCCGTCGTTATTCAACGATGGGATTCGGGAACCACCCTGATCCTCTTTGATAGACCATTCCCTGCATATAATTGGCCCATATCTCATCCATTAGAACCAACCTTAAGCTACCCCCACCCATTTTTCACCCTTAGGCATGTGTTTCTTGATTCACATTGTGGTCACATGTTATGCTTTATATGGCTAAGCTTGAACGCTATAAAGCATCAAAGTTTAAGAAAGGACAAACATGTCAATTCTCCAAGGAGCGAGTGCGGGACTTTACACAAGTTATGTAAGTGCCAAAGGAGGAAGCTCAAGATCGCACGAGATTGGCTAGCCGCACAAATCAGCCCGACATGTAGCCAAGGCACCCAAGTAACTGCACCGAGCTAGATGACACTAGTAGAGTGATATGAAATCGGCCAAAATTTCTGTTCAAAGGGAGTCATTCCATTCAATCATTTGATTCTTTATACTTGTACACTTTTGTGTATACAATTTATACTAATTGGTGTTCTTTTTCTTTTTTATAACATTCACATGCATTATTTTTTTTTCCATTATCAATTACACAATTACTCATCGATCATGCATTTGGTCATTTCCTTTTCCACACATGTTAATGTAAATCTTTCATTCATACATAAACAAAAACATCTTGCAATAGAGAAGTGGACATCAAGGAGTTTGAGGACAATTTTATGATGTGAAAAAAAACTGATGACCCTCATTTGTGACATGGAAAGACAATTTCTCACAATTCATTTTTAAGCTCTGTCTAATACGTTGATCAATACAAATTGATGAATAATTGGAGAAATCTTTGAATTTTTACTCGAATCTTTGAGAGCTTGCCAAGATAAATTGAAAGTTAAAGTTACCTAGGTTTGGTCCAAAATCTAGAGTACAGTCTTTGTTGCAATGGACCTCTGTTATTCTTTATCTTGAAATAACAAGGGGTAAATGTGCACTTTGGCATCCTTCAGCAAAATACCGCACCACAGTTCAAGCATTCTTTTCTCCATTTCAAGGCTTTTTCACCAACCCACAACATAAATAATGTCACCAATGAGTAAAAAGGGGGACTCGATTGTGGCTATCTCGAAGACATTGCCGAATCTGGTAAAGAGCGATTTCGGTGTGACCCTTCAACTATGGGATTCTTTTGGAGAAAATATTGCCTTACGCAATAGTTCGATGGCTAAAATTACCATCAGAGAGCTCTGTTTACGTAGCAAAAGATTAGCCATCTGAAAGATTCTTTCCAAAAGAAGAAAACTTCATTCATCAAAAAGAAGAAGTATGAGAACAAAAGAACCTTTCAGATCATTGCTACGGTCGAGGTCAAGCCAAGTTTAATTCATCAATCTCAAGGTCAGATCAACGGTCATGATGTCTTCATCACATCAATACCCATGACTCTCAAAAAAAGAGAAGAAAAAAAAGAAAAGAAAAAGGGTCAATGTAAATTCTATTCCGCTGTCTTTAGCTAGAAATGGCTGAAGTTACGAATAGTGCTAGTAGCCATTTGTCTTTGCATTTTAGTCAGAAGTAATCGGGCGTAGGTAGCAACAACTATTTACGCTCGCATGAAAATGATTGAAAATCGCAGGTCAAACAAGGTCTGACCCGACAAAATTTTTTTTTGAAAAAAGGGAGTCATGGAGTCTAAACTGAAAACTTGCAGAGGCGGTTTAGAATGAAGGCACAGTTCACCATCTCAATGAACAAGGGAGCAAAAAAGAAATCCCAAGCAATATCGAAAAATTCTCAAGTTTCTCAAGAGCAAGTCCACACATCATGAGAGCTGGGGGGCAACATTTGAGGTCATTCTTGTTGGATAAGGCAGTGATTTCGTGATCAGCACTATCAAGTTCTGCAAAGAAGTCAATTTTCTCATCAGTGACATTACCAGGCCTTTCGCCCGAACTACTCTACTTTTCATCAACCCATATCAATGGATGCCATTTACCTTAAAGAACCATTCAAATGATATTCGTTCTTCACATTGACCTTCACATAAGAAAAATCCTTCACATTAAAATGTCTTTTGGCTACCCTCGCACATTTTACCTCTTCAAGTGGAAGAGATAGAGAATAACTGAGTTATTTTAATGGCTACACAAGGACCATCATATATTTTGTCAAACTCTACAAATTGATAAGAGTTTTCTTTAAGGACCAACCGTTAAACATTAATGAGTATGGATCTTACGGCAGACATGGTTTAAAGACTCTTGTTGAAGATATGCATTTTTGTGGCCACAACTGGGGGGCAAATAGATCATTCACTCATATAATTATTTTCAGGGGTAAAGGAACCCAGGAATGGAGAATAATTTTTCGACAATGAGATAAGATCACATCAGACAAAATGAAAGACATTCATAAAGAAAGCTTAGTAAATGTTTCTGCACTTACCATGCATCATTGGTTTTAATTGAAGATCTCCATCATTGCAAATCCAAACATCCAGCATTTTCAGAGTCATGATCATCATGTGTCATACATAATATCATCATCCATTCTCAAAGACAGGTTTTCAAGAAACTCATCAACACAGGTTTTGACATCAAAACGAGAGGATTCTGATGAGAAGCTTTCTAAGATGACAACGATTCATGTTCACTTCAGCTTGAAAGCTTCCACAGGTTTCCTTCAGCTTTTCACATTACCATGATACGGTAACACATTATCTTTCACTTACTTCATCTTGTACATACAGGGTACATTGCAAATTATACATAGTCAAAGACTACGACTTTCAGAAATTCGCTCATTTTGTGCGATTTCACATTTTTATGAAGTTTAGTCATCTTGTCAAATTTCGTATCAACCTCATTCAGTCAAGATTTTTCATTATATGTAAGGAAGGTTCCTTAGCCTTAACCCATGAGAGAAAGGTTTCTCTCCCTGAATGGTAAGAAAGTTCTTTCATTCGCTTCATCCCAAGTCAGCGGAGCATCACTCAAAGACGGCATCGTTGTCGTAACTTCTCCTCGAGCTCATTTCACTCAAAAAGGCTGGTCTCAACAGAATCTCTGATCGCCAAGCATTCATCTCTAACCATTTTCAGCTCTTGCCCGAGCATTGACAACCCACTTGGAGTCGTCTATTTACCTCCAACACAGGTGAAACCCTCATCCAAAACACTCCCAAGTTGCTGGGAACATCTTTCCTGGAGCCTAGAGATCCCTTCCCGCCATTCGATAACATTTTTCTCGTCATCTTCACCGTGTTCCGGTGAAACTAGCGCCGCATGTGTCAAGTCTCTCGTGAGGAAGAAGAAAGCTCTTCTCTTCCTCTAATATTTCAAAACTTCACTCGTTTTGTGAGATGTCTCAACTTATAAGTGTAGTCATTTTGTCACACTTCTCGCTGAGTCACTCAGCTTTTCACCGAAGGCGCGGAAAGTTCCTTTGCCAAGCCCGGGGGGAAAAGTTTCTCTCCCCATATGGTAAGAAAGTTCTTATCATTCTTCTCACTTCATGATAATCTCTTTTCACCAACAGTGAGGAAAATTCCTCAATCTTGAACATGAAAGAAATGTCTCTCTCACCAAATGGTAAGAAGGTTCTTACCATTCACTTCTTCTCGATACTTCAATCAAGTCTTTCGACAAAGAGGCAAGGAAGGTTCCTTCGCTTCAGAAGGGAATGAAAGGTTTTTTTTCCTTCACAAACAACAAGTCTTGTTGTTCAATTTTTGTCAACCAGTCATCTATCTTTACCGAGCATTGAGAATATTCTCAATCTCGAACTATTGAAGCAAGGAAGATTCCTTCGCTTCACGAATAATGAGAAGGTTCTTATTATTCGATTTCAATCAATCAGTCAATCAATCAATCAATCAATCAATCAATCATTCATCCTACTTTTGTCGGGTATTGGGAAGGTTCTCAATCTCGAATTACCGGAGCAAGGAAGGTTCCTTCGCTTCATGAATAACAAGAAAGTTCTTGTTATTCCATCTCAATTATTCAATCAGTCATTCATCTTACTTTTACCGAGCATTGGGAAGGTTCTCAACCTCGAATTATCGGAGCAAGGAAGGTTCCTTCGCTTCACGAATAACGAGAAAGTTCTTATTATTCCATCTCAACAATTAATCAATCAATCTATCATTCATCTTACTTTTGCCGAGCATTGAGAAGGTTCTCAATCTCGCATCTTTGGGGTAGGGAAGGTTCCTTAACCTCGAATAGTGGAAAGGTTTCCGCTATTCAACTCAATAGGAAGGTTCTTATTGAGAGAAGCAAGGAAGGTTCCTTCGCTTCACGAGTAATGAGAAGATTCTTGTTATTCGATCCAATCACAGCAGTCATCTGTTTTCACCGAGCATTGAGAGGGTTCTCAATCTCGAATCTTCAGAGTGAGGAGAGTTCCTTAACTCTGAATAGCGGAAAGGTTTCCGCTATTCAATTCAATAGGGAAGTTCCTGTTGAATGAAGCAAGGAAGGTTCCTTCGCTTCGGAAAGGTAAGAAAAGTTTCTTCCTTTCGTGAATAATGAGAAGGTTCTCGTTATTTAGTCGGACAAAATTCGGTGTCATCCTACTTTGCATGCTTCATGTTCCATGAATCACGCAAAGGGGGGCAACTGTTGACACCCGATTTTTGCCTGGACTACTAAAATCTAGTTCGTAATTTCGATTTTTCGTATTTTTCATTTTTACGTGATTTTGGTCATTATTTTATGTGATTTTTGTCGCTTTCATCATTTTTGTCATTTTTCATTATTTTACGTAGTTTTTTTTTATCATTTTCATGTACGTTTTTTATTATTATTATTTCATGTGTTTTTTTTATTTCGTGTGCCTTTGTTAATTTCGTTAACTTTTGTCATTTTGTTTTTTATTTCATGTGCTTTTGTCATTTTTCATGATTTTTATGTGCTTTTATCATTTTATTCGGTTTAATGTAGATTTAAAATGTGTTTATTTTATTTTATTAACTAATTATTAAAATAAAAAAGCAAAAAAAAGAAAAAAAAGAAGAAGAAAAGAAAGAAAACGTTTAAAAAAGAGAAAGAAAGTGGCAATTCTTGGAACTTGACAGCACGCATGCATGAGGCTGCTGCAGGAGGTCCGCCGCGAAAAGCTCTCCAACATCAAGCAGTGACTAGTCACCTCTTTCACCATTGAACAAGTGTTTGATCTTATGGACAATACTCAAGAATTTGGATATAAGTTGTACCATTTTCATCATCAAAGAGGGGAGAGCTGCAACCAAAAAAGAAACGAAAAAAAAAGAGAAAGAGAGCTCCCTCTGTTGCATTCTTCAACCCGACGCCATCATCCTCCTCCAAGCTTGCTCCTCCGCGTCCAGCTAATATTCGTTGCCTATTTGCAGTCCCATCCTCATCACGCCATCACCAGCAACTCGTCAGCGCCGTCAGCCTGTCTATCCAAGCCGCCGGACGCCAAAGCTGAGGAACCGAAGCTCGCCGGCCCGACGCTCCACCAGCCCGCTCTCCGCCGCGTTTCGTCGCCAAAGCAGCTCCATCAACACCGTAGAACCTCCAGGAGGCAAGAGAAACCTTCCTCTTCGCCGGAGGTGCCCAAACGGAGGGGAAAACGGTCAAAATCCGTCCCGACGACGGCCGCCTACAACCGCCGGACCAGCCCCCTGTTTGTCCCTTCCGTCGCCTCCGACCACCACCAACCTCGCCGGCCTCCACCCGACAGATCCGCACCACCGTCGACGCTGCCCGGCGGCATCTCTGCCGGAGCCAAGTTTGGGCTCCTGTTTCGCGAATTCGCAAGGAAGAAGGAGACGTGGCTGCACTAGATTTAACATTTTTTTGGTAAAATTACACTTTCAGTCCACTTTTGTCTCTTATATTACTTAGATCATCGTGTTTTTAAAAGTGTCAGTCCAGTCATCAAACAAGTTTCAAAACTAACAGTTTGGGCACTAGGCCTAAACCTTTTTGTGTTTTAGTTAATATTTTTGTTATTATGTCAATTTAAATTATTTTAATTTTATTTTCAAGATATTTTGAGTTTTTTTATTAGTTATGTGAATTTCTAAAAATCCTTTTCTTCTTTTTTTTTTGTTTTTTATTATTTGTCTCATTCTTTATTTCTTAAAATCGAGGAAAAATCTAAAAAGAACCCGTGGTACCAATTTTGGGCATACGAAAATTAACCATTTTTGTACATAACTGACAAACGATTCCAGATCTCTCGTAGACCATTTTCAGGTTTCCAATCGACCTAGGAAATAGATTGGTGGCGACTCCATGACGAAAACCACGTCGCTACGGCACCGATCCACTCCCGTCGTCGATTGCGCCGTCGGAGGGGCGACGACGTTGTTGAAGCTCCACCAACGTGCTCCCCTCATCCACCACAACGTCGCCAGACGGCAAGAGACCGCCACGACCTCCTCCCGGCCTTTGCGATCCGTAACGCCGCCGCCGCCAGAACGCTGAATCGTGGCCCAACCTGCACCTGCCCAGCCTTCGAGGATGCCTCCAGCCACCTCCGACCGTGATCTTAGATTTGGGCTAAGTTTGAGGGGGTAGATGATTAGAGGTGAGTTTGGTTTCATTTTCATCTCCCACTTATCAGAAACTCACCAATTTTTTTTTCCCTCCCCTCTTAAGATTGAAGCCCCCTAATGTTATGAGGCAACGAATTAGGCTTCCCTCCAATCAATGCGGGCTTTGATTTTTCACACAGCACCATTAAACTCACAAAAGTGGTTTTTATGGTGATGCGTTTAGCATCAAAACCCACGGAAAAATGGAAGTCCGCCCGGTTGGTGGTCTACCCAAACTGCTTCCAAGGTTTAGCGGTACGGTGAATGACGGAGTCGGCTAACGGCGCTAAAGTCAGGATTTAGCTGTGGGTCCATTTGTGGGGTATTGGGTCCATTTTGAAACATGTTTGCTACAGTATTTTGAGTTTTCTGTTGCGTGTGTTGAGGTGCATGGTGGTACTTGCTGTATTCTCTGCTCCTTTCTCCTTCTACACTCTTCTTTTCTTTTACCAGACACGATGAAGACCTCTGCACTTCTCTCTCTCCCTCCATCTCATTTGCTGCCTATTCCAGACCAAATCCGCCTCAGATCTCCAGAAATCAAGCAAACCCATGCCACGGCCACCCATGCCTTCCTTCTATCTCTTCTCATCTATCCCACGATTTCCAGCTTCAATATTGACTGAAAGGCTTAAAAAAATCACTGTTTTTTCCATGTCAGAGACGCCTCTCTCACCATCGCCTATACTTTTTCATCTTCCCAACCTTTCATATTTCTGTTTAGTTTTAACCCTCTCCATCTATGATTTTGCAGCAGAGAGGAACAGAGCAGTCTGGGGGAATTGAGATGCATAGCCTCACGTTTGAGAGATGGCCGATGGCGAGCTCGACACTTGCTTCTACATGGATCAGGTGGACGATGGTGTCGGGGGTCTTGAGAAGAGCCTGCTCTCGAGTCCGCCATCAGCAAATGGGTTCATCTGAAGGGAAGAGGGTTCTCGGCGATTTGTGGAAGGACAGAGATTGGACGAAGCTGATGACGTTGGAAAGTAAGTATATATAATAGTTTCGCAGATAGTATTATCTTCTTTTTCTTCACTTCAGAATCACATTTGGTTCTAAAACCTATGTAATTAATCGATTCTCATTTGAGATTTTGAATTATGTCAGATGCTCTATATTCTCATTTTTTTTCTAGAACAATCTGTGTAACAACCTTGGTATTTTCACCAATGTAGGTTTCTTAAATGTGTGTGCTGTGTGTTTCTTCTATGATCAGTCAAGGTCCATTGTTCATAGATCTCCTCCACAATACAGACTGAGACAAGTTAGTGTTTCTTTTTATTCTGGTATAGCTTCTATATGTGTGCTAATACTTCATCATGTTTATTCCTGGACCAGGGAAAATGTTTTCTGTTGTCTTTACAACACGATCAACCTCGGGATTTGGATTTGAGTTGTACCTCCATTTCTTTGCCAGACTGAGGTATGTATTCTAATTTCCTCACTATCCATTTTCCTATAGAGTGTTGTGCTGATTTAAACTTTTGTCCATTTGTATGTGCTATATATCCTAAAAGAAATTCAGTTCTCTGATTTTCTATCATTTACGTTCAAGTAAGCATTCTTGAAATTATGGTCCTTACTGTGTACTCAATCGCTGATTGAAATTCCATCGTACAATCTATATTAGGGGTGGAGCTTTATATTCTTTACTTCCTCATCAGCGTATACAGATTTGAACGAACTCTCTCATTTTCAGTGTCAATGTATACTAATTTGAAGGAGGAAGTTTGGTGTTTGGAGTTTTATGATGTTGAACTGAGTAATCTTTCTTCCGTGTTTTGTGTTTCGAAGGTTGTTACTGACTTGAGTGACTCAGCAAGTGTCTCTGCGATTCAGGTAATTTTATTTCTAAAGGCCATTATATAGTTGATTATCTTCTTTTTTTTCTTCTTTGAATTGTTATTACCCAGCTCCTTATATATTGCTATTGAAGTTTGATATCATCTTTTAACAAATGACTACCAACAGCAAGCATGGTCTTTGGTGATGGTACCCTGCAGTCCTGGATTAATCAATAATCCGTCTACTTATGGTAAGCACACTATTTATACTTGAGTAAAATCCATATTTCGAATATTTTTCAAAACATTGCTACGTTCTCTGATTTCTTTCTCAATCCACTGCATCAAGTAGCTACATATATACTTAGAGGTAGTACATTTAGTTTTTCTGATTTTTGAAGTCTGCTCATGCATGCCCTAATTAAGGGCATCAATTAATCTGGTGGCCCACCTTCGTCAGATGTTTGCTGCTTACAAAATTCACACCTGTTGTTGTTGTTGTTGCCACAATAGTGCTCCAATGTTTAGAGTTTTGTTCACTAATCATAGGTATGCGTCTATTTTGGTTAATTTTTGCTTCTTTTTTTCCTTTCCGATTGTTGGCCGTTTACTTCTTTTTATATGTGTTCGTCCATTAGAGAACAAAAAACCTTTAGATTCTTGATCTTCTGGTGAAACAGAGTCCAAACTCCAAATCAATAAGTTATATGCATATGATTAAGAATATAATCATCTAGCAATTCTAAATTTTTCTGAATAAATTTTATTGCAACATCATGTGGCTGTGTGTGGTCATGCAACAATATGATGAGAATTTGTTTTACTCAATAATCTCGCTTACTAGGAATGAACCGAGTGGTTTTGAAATTGGCACAAATATTGCACTAGACCAGTATACATCTTATGCTAATACTCTTGAAATGTTACAAAATGCATATAGCAAATCTAAGGATAAGCCAAATATACTGGCCCTTGGAGGATTTTTTTTTTTTGATGAAAAGTGATTTAGCGAATTAATTTGGAATGGATCTGCTTCAATTGAAGTGGTTTCACTCCATTATTTGTTCACTTCTATTTTTTTTAATTGATTTTGTTGATTATGTTTCAAGGTTTTAAACTCAATTCATCTACCACTGAGGAAGAGAATTGGTGATCTGTTGGTTGACCTGCAATAAAGTAGTCGTTCATGCTAAATGGTCAGTTTGTCTCTCTTGCTTAGCATTAAATAGAGTTGTTAAATACTTGGAAATACTCATGATCGTTCTCTATCATATGGTTCTCTCTGCTTTTGTATGTACATCAATTCCATTTTTTCTTATGGGTTGCTTTTCCTCTTCTGGTTTGAATTCATAAAATATAATGAATTTAGATTGAAGGTGTTCTATTGATATGCGAGTTAATTAGAAGAAGGGCTCAAGTTTCGTTATGTAGTTGTGGGTTTTGATTGTTTGTGGCTTGGAGAAGCCGGGGGATAGACTGAACGAACAATTTCTAGAGTTGGAAATACCCTAGATAATGCTTTTATAGAAATGAGGTAGCTTGCCATTAGTGCCAGTTGGATTCTTCCGTAAAAACATCTTGAAGTTCCATCATAAGTTTGTTATCAGATTTTCTTGAGTTGGGAACTGAAAAGAACTATATATGAATCTTACTTAGTTTTGGTAAAATGGTCTGTATATGTCATAGCTTCTGTCTGTGTTTGCTTATGATTTTCTTCAAGTAAATGATAGCTAAAGTGCTTATAAGTGTTGTATTACTTCTATATTATTGTGTGATGACACTAAGTCTTCACTAAATATATTTTTACTGTTCAAGAAAGAACGCTCATTTTACATTTTTGAAAGGTAGGTTTGTTTAATAGATTACTCTTTTTCATGCATTAAGTTTTCGATGCATTGTCAGGCTATGAGTCTGGTGGATCCATGTTTAACTCATATCCTCTTGATCTTTTAATTGCCATTGTGTTTATTAAATAACTCATTTGTTACATTTTCAACAGACGCACACGAGACTAGCTCGGTTTGTTGAATTGTAAGCAAGTTGTTGTAGAAGACTAGCTCAGTTTGTTGAATTGTAAGCAAGTTTTGTTCTCTGGTTGTACTTGATTACTCAATGAGTCATCAAAGTACGCTGGACAATTTTAATTAATGGATGTTTCTGTGAAAGTGAAAGATGTGCTACCTAATTAATGGAGTATTTAAACCCGCATCGCAGCAGCGAAGCGCGGGCGGGCTCTCAAGAACCTTGTTTAGTACTAATATTCTCTACATATTGTCTGTTGATGTACCGGCCGGCAGAGTCTCATGCAATGTAATATTGGATCATAAAGTCAGTATATCCTCCAAAATTAGTCAGTATTAGTCGTTTAAAATATTGTGTAGGTTATAGATAATCACCGAATTGTTGTTGGATTAGTAGGTTAGGTTAGTAATTGGTGCATTTGGAGTTGGTTTGTTTGAGATAGTGTTATGAAACAATCTGTATAATATAGTATGTCGTAGCTGAAAATTTATCGGAAACTATATGGAGCTTTTAATCGGTATATTTGTTTGGAAGTTGAACTAATGTAGGCGGATATGCATTTCTCTCTCTACATTCGTTGTAAGTATACATTTTTGTAATTAATTGGAAGAAGTAAATTTGTTTTTTGTAAGTTATATATATATATATATATATATACGCATATATATTAAAAATATGAATGATCTTTCCATAAATGTTGAATGAATTTTTTACCCTTTTTATCTAATCCATCATTATAGTTCTTTAATGATAGCTAAAATGTTTCGTAAGCCTTAGTCCTTCACCAACATTGATAAAATGTTTGTGGGCCGGCCCATCAATCCGGCCCATGGGCTCAGCATTCCGCCCTCATCAAATTGATAAAATGTTTCGTAAGCCTTAGGCCTTCAGCCAACACGGAAGCATCTAGCAAAAGGACATAGGATCCTCTGGTCAGAAGTGGTATAATTTCGGGTGGGGGGGAATCAAATTAAAGAAGCATGCATCCCTATTATAGGTGCACAGCTCACTTAGTAGAAGACTTGGCATATAAATACAAGTCCCTCAACCGGAGAATTACGTGTCCTCTATTTTTTATTGGTTCTTTCTTTCTGTTCTTTCAACTTCATGTGTTAAATGTCTTTTAATTCAGAAACATAGCTCAGATCATATTGTTTCGAATATGGTCCACTTTGTTCCTGATTTGTTTTGGTTTTTGGTCCGTATGTACCTGTGTAGCTGGTTGAAGCTTTTTGGTGTTCATTGGGAGAAATGGTGATTTTGCCACTAACCTTTTCAAAATCTCTTATATTGCCACTAACCTTTTTTTTAGTAAAAATACCATCAATATTTTGTTAAAAGGCTAAATTTATCATTGGAGGTAGAGGCATTTGCGTCAGAGATCGGGAACATATCGGTGACTCGGGTGCGACTGGTTAGAGCCTCGATCAACTGGATAAAGGAAGATAAGGTCGTGTTTTCCGTCATGAATCGGTCGCGATTGGTGATGTTCTAGCACTAGTTGAACGGGAAAAAGACATATGTTGGTCCGGTGGAGGTCCGGAAAATGTTGGAGGATACTTTTTTCCTTCCAAGTTAATGGTTCCGTTATACCACGTTACACCGTCGGCTAAATAGTGGTAAATTTACCCCGAAAATGAAGTGTTGATGGAATTTTTAACCCGGAAAAAAGATTAATGATAAAACTTTACGCACAATATTTTATTTTTTTTGCATGTGTTTAAGGAGTACTAGTATTACATTTTAGGCAATTAAATGATACTATAACCCTCTTACCAGTTACCATGAGCCAGAGCTCCTGCTTCCAACTCATGTCATGAGATAATAGCATCCAACTTGCATACACACAGACACATTATTTTCCCTTGCTGTGAGAAAGCATACACTAGACAGCTCATTTACAACCAGGTACTTTTGCTTCAATCATAAGCATGGTGGATGGAATTCCACTACCATTACCTGAGAACATATACAATTCAATCAATGCTCTTTCCTAGGCATGTAGCAATAAATAAGAAAGTACAATACAGTAACAAATCATATCAATCATCCTAACCAACCAGGAACTTAGTCTCCACAGATCACAAATAGAGCAACAAGTAGCAGGTCAATGTTAGAAAGGTCTTGAACCTGAACAGAAACACATAGCAATTGTTACATCCTGGCAATTCTGGTTTCTCCCAGAATGAAATTATATAATGCATATAGCCAAATGGAACCTCAAACTTTAAGAAGCTGCAACTTGTCTGAATAGGCAACAGCAATCCAATCGGGCAGAGCAGCAGACCATTGCAGCTGATTAATCTCGGTACCAGCTGAGTACATGGAAACAGGGTCAATTCCATTAGGGCCAGCCACCGTGGGTAACTCCCAAATGAGCGCCTGGCCGTCATCCCCGGCGGAGCATAAATGCCGGCAACTCTGGGGAGCCCAGGAAATGGCATTGACGGCGGCCCGATGACGCTCTAGCTCGGCTACGGGCAAGGTGGGAGAGCGAATATCCAAGATCACGACCTTGTTGCTGTCCATAAGAATGGTGGCCATGTATCGAAGGTCCTGCTTGTTCCAGGCCAACCGCAGGAGCGGCGTATCCGGCTGCGGGCTCTCATAGATGATCGTCGAATGCTCCTTATCCCGCAGATCGAAAATACGGACGGATCCGTCGGCGGAGACGGAGGCGAAAACCCTAGATTCTCCCCAGGCGATATCGTAGACCTCCTTGTCATGAGCGATGAGCTGAGTCTCCACGGCGGATCGCTCAATATCCCACACCGTACAAGTGGTGTCGATACTGGAGGTCGCGATTCGATTGGGATCGAGGTGGTTCCAATCGAAGGAAGTGAGCGGCGCGCAGAACTCGCTGGTCTTGGAGTTGTTGAAGAGGGAGGAGGAGGAGGTGCGGAGGTCCCAGAGACGGAGGAAGTCGCCGGAGGAAGCGAGGAAGTCACCGGAGGAAGGGTGGAACATAAGCTTCGTGGGTGGGTAGGGGTGGTCGAAGGAGAGCGAGGGGGGCTTGGAGAAGGAGAGGGAATCGGCGTCGAAGGAGAGGACGTCGACGCGGTTGGAGAATTCCTCGATGAAGCTGCCAACGGCGACGCGGTCGGAAGAGACGGCCAAGGCAAATAAAGGGAAGTCGGATTCGTAGGTGGCGGAACAATCGGAGGATCTCAGCAGCTGCGATTGGGAACAGCTCTCCATTTTTGTTTTGTTTTGTTTCTGATTCAACTTCAGTTGAAGTAACAAACAGCTTTAAGTCGAAATGGGTTTGGTTCCTTGCCTTCCTTCTTTCCGGGAAGCCACTCTGGTCTGGTCTGGTCTGGTCTGGTGAGTGAGTGGTACCAGAGAGAGAGAGAGAGGAGAGCTCGCTGTCTTCAACTTCAACTTGCAGTTGTTTGTACGGTTCTGGGGAATTTTCCATGGTTGACCGACCTCATCCGTCATTCAACGGGGGCACGAGCACAGACCGAACACAAGGCTAATTTTCTTCGCAGTAATTAAATACAAGATATGCCACTTCAATTTATCCAAAATGTGGATTAAGCCACTCTTCTTCTTCTTCTTCTCGTCTAATAATATTTCCGCAAATTACTTCACAAATGCTTTCAAAAAGTAGATCTTGATAAGCTCTCTCTAATTGTTATGTTTCTTGATCAGGCTCTAACCTATGATTATTTGTAGTTTCTAATACTCCATATTTTCATTTTTTTAACAAATTAATTACAGTATACTATATTTTGGTTGGGGTTATTTACCACATATGTGTTTTAACACATACTCGTGTAAATACCAAATTGTCCATTATACTATTTGTGTAAATATCAAATATTGAAACGTTATTGTACATGTAACGGGTTCAAAACACATCTGCTCCTCTCCTCCTCTTCGTCCTCTCATTCCTCTTTCCGGTACGCTTCCACCTTCACCGGAATCTGTCTTCGAATCGAGCAGTCGCATGCATCGATGAGTAACAAGCGTCGACCAGATCCGGTGAGATCTACGGCGAGACTGAGGAGCAAGGCCTGCAGCAAGGCCAGATCCGGTGAGACGATGAGTTGGCGCTTGTCTAGATCTAGTGAGAACTAGGCGAGACAGAGGAGCCTCAGATCTGGAAGACCGGTGTGATTTCCTCTTTTCCTCTTCACGAATGAATCCTTGTGGCGGAGAGATCACGAGAACTTCGGAAGAGTCACCAGATCTCGCGATCTCCAGTGCCAGATCGGCTTGCGATGAAGCCAGAAAATAATCGGTCTTGGTCTCCGGTGATCTCAGATCTAGACGAGTGACCTCATATCTGGATGGAACAAGATGATCCGAGGTAAGACTAGCAGCAACACTTTCAGACAATTTCAAAATTCATTTAGACAGTTTCAAATATATATTTAGACATTATAACACTTTCTAGTAGACACTATAGACTATTATCACATATTCTCATATTTTGTTAGCTAGACAGTTTCTAGTATTTATTTAGACATTATAACACTTTGCAATAGACACTATAGATTATTATGACATATTCTCATATTTGGTTAACTTGACAGATTCCAATATTTATTCAGGCAAACACTATATTCAGTTTTCAATAGACACTATAGAAATGCGTAAAATAACTAATTAAACAGTATAATTTCTTGTAATATACAGTACTGCATATCAGTTTAGACATTATAACACTTTCTATTAGACATTTTCTAATAGACACTAATAGACAATGCTACAATTAACTATTTTTTTTTACAGAAATTGCAGTAGCAATGACGACAACAGTGTCAGTGGCGGCGAAAGCGCTTCCGGCGACAGTGGCAGCGGTTCCGACGGTGGCAGCGATGGTTCCGGCGATAGTGGCAGAGGTTCCGGCGGCGACAGTTCGAGTGGAGGCGGCGGTGGCAGGGGTTCGGGCAGCGGCGATGATGGTTCGATGGTGGTTCCGACGACGGTGGTGGTTCCGACAGCGGAAGCGAAGGTGGTGGTGCGGTGGATAATATTTATGGTTAGTTATGGTTAGCTAGTTAGTTAGAATGTCTCTTTATTAGAAAGAGTATTTTTGTCTTTCAATTTCTTAGATTAATTAGTTGATTATGAGTAGGTGGTAAATAAACGAACCCCTATATTTTATTTAGCACATTATCGAAAAATTAAATGTGGAAGGCCTTGCCCTTCTTGGATGAGAGCCCTGATAGACACCTCGACCAATTGATGTCTCGGCCCAAGGGCCTCGTCTTGACATTACCACCGCGGACATCGAAGAGCCCTTGGCGAACTTGGCTCGACCCAAGATGATCAAGGGAGGCCACGTACTCGCCACGCCCCCACTTTTCACTTGTCGACATCCAGGACAAGGCCCTTCCCATCCACGACACGTGACACCATGTCCCACACTGGACCAGTGTTAAGGCGACATATGGAACCTATGAATACCTCCTCCCCCAACACACAAACATTTAGTGCTTTGAATCCGAGACTTGCTTAAGGCTGGGGTTCAAGGAAGTTGTTGATCCTCGTCCATGGCTGCACGACCCGTAAGAACGGTCTCTCGGCACACGAGACCTGGGATCTCGGGTTGATATGGCTTAAGTGTATACAATTCTTTCTTTAACTTTATCAATTCATACTATTATGTTAATCTTGGCATCAACAAAACGTAACACAAAAACAGGGAGTATATTGTGTAGTTAACCTTATATATATTGGACCACTTCCGGTTGCAAGTCATCATTAAACATTTAATTCATTCAGTGGCAGCTTCATCTAAGTTGATGAGGTGAACATTATTATATTAGAGGAATGGGAATGAGGAAGACGGACGGCCATGATTTGAATCACAAAATTTGAAGGCCCATAAAAGATTTTGGGCATGGGCTGTTCATCTCATGGGTGTCCACTCCTCAACCGGCACACCACCCATGCCATGCCATACACGGTATAAATAAATAAATAGTACAATACTCTAATAATCGTATAAACTTGCACTCGTATTTTTTTAAAGTCTGATTTTCCTTTGTTTAGTAGTATATATTGTTCTGTTTATTCACTTGGGATCTTTCCACTTAATACGCATCATCAATTTTGAGTATTTGGTATAGTGATCTTGAAGACACTTATAGATATTTCAAGTTCAAACTCTCAATATCCAAACCCTCTATTTTCTTTGTATCAAATACCAACTGGGGGATACGATGGAGTCATCCCTTGTTCATACATCAGATAAAATGAAAGAAGATTACAAGTGTTTATAGAGAGAGTAGAAGATGTAATAGTTGTTGCAGGAATGCAGGGGTGTGTCCTTAAACATTGGCCGAACGTTCCCATTTATAGAGAGTTGAACCTGGAATTAAAACCTTCTGAAATCCGTCGTGTCGTCATCCGTGATGTGTGACGCACTTGTATTAAAATGTCTTGAGGTGATTAATTAAAATGTCTTGAAGTGATTGATGAATAGTCTTCTTGAATAGTTTTGAAGTGATTGATGAATAGTCTTGAATAGTAATCTTGAAGTGATTGATGAACAGTCTTGATGAGTCATTAATTTTTTGTCTTCTTCTGGAAGAGTCATGTATCTCGACATCTTGAATATTTCAATCTTGAATATCTTGATCATTGTATCATTAGGATTTTGAGCCCCTGATGGGCTGAGCTTTGGACTATCTTTACATATCTAATGTAAGGTTTTCATAAGGATCTCGGGCGAACTGGATCGCCATTAAACTGAATTCTCCGCTTTCGGTGGACATGGGCCTGGCGGAATTATCTTGAGAAACACTAGCTCCTGCTAGATTCTGGATCATTTTGAGCCATTCTTCTGGATTATTGCATGCTGCTAGTTCAGCTTGAATTTTGGATTTTGCAGTAAGGAAAGTAGCATGTTCTTGATGGCCTTTTGTTGCCGGCTTAAAGTCTTGTTGAACTTTTTATCTTGAACAACCTTCTGGATTAAATTTCTCTCACATCTTGATTTTGAATTCTCGGGTCAGGCAGGGTTCTTCCTCTTCGAGGAACGTGTACTGTCACGCCATTATCCAAGGGATTTTATACTTAATAACAAACCTCATTAATAGGGGGATTCTTTCGAATCGGGAAAGAGATCTTGAAAATATTGAAATCCTCCTTGATAGATGTCAATAAGGAATTTCTTTTCTAGTCACATAAAGAACCAGAAATCATTAATAAACCATTTTGGAATATCATTAAAAAATATATATATATATATATATATATATATATATATATATATATATATATATATATATATATATATATATATATATATATACATATCATTGTTAACAGGCTATTTTGATTTTTTTCTTTCACGCGGCACAACGGCTTTACTTCAGAATACTGGTAAACGCTTTCAATTTTCAAAATCTTTTTTTTAACCCAAAAGCGTTTAATATCTTTTAAACAAATGTGAACAGAAGTTTAATAAAGTTAAATTAAATTATACTTCAGTTCGTTCCAATTTAATTATTACATTTATTTTTTAACATTTAATTTTTGAATTTTTTTCTTCATTATTTTATTACATTGTCAAATAATTTATATTCAAATGATAAATTAAAGAGTATAATTTTTAAAAATACTTTTTTTCAATTTTTTGAACAATTCTTTTTAGTTAAATATTTAATCATACAAAAATATCGAAAATCAAATCGACACGGAACTATCCTCTTGTTTTTTGCATGACTAAAGTTTTCTTCTTCACAAACATCACAATCTCACAGGATTATAAATTCTTCCTACAATTAAGTTTGGAAATTTTTTCCACATTATTATAAAGTAGTGTAACTAATCTCTACTCTCTAGGCATGTGAATGGATCTTGACTGGTCGTTGGTAATTTGCTAATACTTCGCCCATAACTTATTTGTTTCTGCTCATCATCATCATCATCATCATCATCATCTCATCATACCAAACTCATTTTCGTATCCTGCAATTTGGCTGCCGCCTCCTTTTGACCATAAAAACACAACACTGCAGACCAAACAAGCTCTGAAGCAGAGACAAGAGGCAGAGCCCAGTTCAGTGATTGAGTTGAGCTCCCTCTTCGTCCTCTCTTCCGGGAAAACAACAACAAAACGAAATGGTTCACCCCGATCAAAACGGCACCGTCTTGCCCGTCGTCGACTCGGGTCAAGCCCGTCTCAAAGAACTCGGTTACAAGCAGGAGCTCAAGCGTGATCTCTCGTAAATCATCCAAAAGCTTTGATCTTTTCTTCCATTCTCTTCAAAGGTTTCTTCTTTTTTACTTTAGTCCCTCAATCAATTGACTCTAGCTATGGAAATGGAACTTGCAGGGTGTTTTCCAATTTCGCGTTTTCTTTCTCCATCATATCGATTCTGACGGGTATCACCACTCTGTACAATACTGGCTTGAACTACGGCGGAACCATCTCCTTCATCTATGGATGGCTCATCGCCGGCGGATTCACCCTGGTCGTCGGTCTCTCCATGGCCGAGATTTGCTCCGCTTACCCAACCTCAGGCGGCCTCTACTACTGGAGTGCCAAGCTTGCCGGCCCTCAATGGGCTCCCTTTGCCTCCTGGCTAACCGGCTGGTATTAACTAGCTAGTTCTGTTATTACCAATTCCATGGTAGCTCACAACAATGTGGTCTTTCTTGCTTTGCTAGAAAGCCGCGCCTTCATAGCCTGATTGCAGGCTTTCATGCTTTGCCATGATTAGACACCGTGCCCTGGCTCTGAGCTGCATCTGCCCTGTGAACTGGAGCTCATGTCTTCAGTTGTGGGATTAATATCTCCTGCAGTATATAGGAAAATGCTCTATAGAATAGTTCCAACTGGGTCTGCTTTTACCTCAACCAAGTAGACTCCAAACTGGACCTTTGCAGTTTATGCACAAAGCAGTATAATGGGCTGCTCTTTACTTTGCCAAGTTCAAATTTGTTTACTTAAAGCTGTGAGCTTTATCAAATTCTTGAGCCATCTCCTTTTCTTTTTTCGCGTCTCTAGGTCTTAGATGGGTAGACTTTTGGCAGGCAAGCATGTTTCAAGAATATTTACCGCTTTCGATCATAATTGGCTGCATTTACTTGATTGCATGTGCATTGCTTTCGTTGCACGTTACTGAATAGTACTGTATATATATCTGATGCTCTTGTGCAGAATCTTTCTGTTTCTAACATGTTGATTGTTATGGCTATCTTGCAGGTTCAACGTCGTTGGTCAGGTGCGGGTTTTTTGAACACCCCTAGTTTTGCATCATCTATTAAATTGTTAAGCTGAAGTATCAAAACCTCCCAAGTATTAAAGAAGCCTCTTGCTTTGCAGTGGGCTGTGACAACAAGTGTAGACTTTTCTCTTGCCCAGCTGGTTCAGGTGATCATTCTCCTGAGCACAGGAGGGAAAAATGGTGGTGGATATGTTGCGTCTAAGTACGCAGTTTTGGGTTTCCACGGGGGAATCTTGCTGCTTCATGGCATAATAAACAGCTTTCCCATATCAGTTCTTTCTTTCTTCGGTCAGCTGGCTGCTGTTTGGAATCTATTAGGTAATCCAAAAGACCTTGTGGTGGTTCTTTTCGCGAAAAACCCAACTATGCTCAGTTTGCCAACACTTCTTGCTGCAGGTGTTCTGTTGCTTATGGTCCTCATTCCAGCTGTAGCAACAGAGAGGGCCAGTGCCAAGTTTGTGTTCACACACTTCAACACAGACAATGGCGTTGGAATTCACAGTAAGCCATATGTTTTCCTGCTGGGTCTTCTCATGACTCAGTATACACTTACCGGCTATGATGCTTCTGCTCATATGGTAAGTTTGCACCTATTGCTTGCCAAGTTGAATTAAGTAGTTCTGCTTATACTGAAACATGTATTCTATCTATAGACAGAGGAAACCAAGAGTGCTGATATGAATGGACCAAGAGGAATAGTTAGTTCCATTGCAATATCAATTATCTTTGGATGGGGTTACCTACTTGGTATCACCTTTGCAGTTAAGGACATCCCCTTTCTCTTGAGTCAAGACAATGATGCTGGTGGTTATGCCATCGCCGAAATATTCTACCTAGCGTTCAAGAACAGATTCGGCAATGGAACAGGTGGGATCATTTGCATAGGAGTTGTTGCTGTAGCCATATTCTTCTGTGGGATGAGTTCTATCACTAGCAACTCAAGAATGGCTTATGCTTTCTCAAGAGATGGAGCCATGCCTCTCTCTTCTCTGTGGCATAAAGTGAATGGACAGGAGATTCCCATTAATGCAGTATGGCTCTCCTGTTTAGTGAGTTTTTGTATGGCCCTAACGGTATGTGCCTTCCATCTCTGCATTCCAGCTGTAACTGGCTTCTATTGACACTGTGCTTATCAGTAGTAGCATAACTTAGCTAAGAGTGCTTTCTGTTTTCGCAGTCTCTCGGAAGCTTAGTAGCATTTCAGGCGATGGTGTCCATCGCAGTGATCGGACTTTACATTGCTTATGCACTACCGATATTCTTCCGGGTAACTTTAGCACGGAAGACCTTCCGACAGGGACCTTACAACTTGGGCCGGTACGGTGTGGTTGTTGGTTGGGTGGCTGTCCTCTGGGTGGCTACCATCTCAGTTCTATTCTCTCTGCCTGTGGCTTACCCTGTTACAGGAGAGACGCTTAACTACACACCAGTTGCTGTTGGTGGCTTGCTCATTCTTACAGTCTCTGCTTGGATATTCAGTGCAAGGCATTGGTTCAAAGGTCCCATAAAAAACTTAAATGTAAACATGTGAAATGTTTCAAGTGATTATTTTCATTTTTCTCAACCACAGTAATTTCTATTGTTTCAAAGTAACATAATAATGTACTACTAGTATTTAGTTTTATTTCTTCACTAGAATATCTTTTTTCAGCAACCGAAAAAATCCCCAAAGAAAAGCAACCGAGCACCTTTTGTTGAACTGCAGATAATACACACGTCCATTATGTAAATAGAAAGATGAGTTTTATCGACGAGAATACAACATATACTGGTGGTGCCAGCGATGATTATGCTATCCAAAAGAGACGCTTCTTCTGTAGTGTTTGCCAAAAGTTAGCAACTGTACAATTGGAAATCTAGTTGCATGAGCTGATGGAAAGAAGCACAAAATGTACCACCAAAAGCTGAATCCGGATCTGAAAACCCAAAGATTGACAACATTAGTCCAATTGAGGTAGGCTCACTATCAGACTTTATTCATCCCACAATCAGAAACTGTTTTGGTGGTCCATTAATGGAAAACATAAGAGAACCTAGTTCAGCAAGCAAAACCCTAAACTAGACAGCCATATATGGTTCAATCAGCATGCTGAACAGTTAAATGGTAATAACAACAGAATCTTCAAGCAGACCACATGAGTTGTGAAGATTTTTAAGTGAAAGAATACCTTGCTCAGACTTTCTTCACATGCACTTCAATCATGTCATCGTCCTCCATGTCTAAACTCTCAGGGGTTGCAGCTGGACTTATTTTATCACCATCAAAAAGAAATACTAAGCTTCTCAAGTCAATCCCAGCTTTGCTGGCATACATTTTGAAGAGCCTCTCAAATTTGTCGTCCTGGTAAAGGATAAAATTATACTTATGGGCAACAAATAAAGCTGTAATATCCATTTAAAGTACTCATTACTAGACACTGCAAGACAGAATATCTTAAATAGACCATAATCATCAAATTTACAATATCAGAACTTGACTTCTTGCGAAAATAGCTCATCTACCTCAGTCAGTAGCGCAAAAGGGTCTTAACCTTCTGGTTGTGTATAGTGTATTCAAGCCCCATGGTGGGTGCCTGCCATATTTTATCTCCTCATAAAAACCTTTTGTAGTCATGTTTCATCATGACCATACATAATCTGAGAAGGAAAAAAACACTCTAAACAAAGCATTTGTTGATTTTCTCAACAAATTTAGGTCTTGTGTATTATTCTCAACCAACAGTTACCCGCACCAACTTGTTCATGTTGAACAACCCTAACTATGACTGGGCGAGAACTGACAGGTCAAATATTGCTATCTTGTCCTTTCAATATTGCGGCTGAAAATAAAATAAACAGAACGAAAAGAGCACATAGAAAAACGATAGGAACTTTTCAAAGCTCCATCCAACAAGGTCAATGCAAAATGCAAATATAAGAAATAACTGCACAACGAAAATGCAGAATCCTGATAACCTTCCAATATTTAGTGGTCATAAAGTGAAGCTGATTCTAAAGAGAAAAATTTAAATGCCTTACCCTGTAAATACGGAACTGCTTAGGTCCATCCTTGTCCTGAATTGAAATGACTATCTTTGCTCTATCTGGACAAGGTTTCTTAGCTTGACCATTCACACTCTCCAAAGATGGCAGGACAGAAGCAGTCAGTTCTTTTTTAACAGATTCTTCAACTTCTTGCAATATGTCTTTGGCTGAACGAGCAGAAGAAACAAACTCTTGTTTCTTTTTTCTGGCAAATCATAAGCATAAAAGTAAAACATGAATTTATAAGAATGGAAGAAAATTTGATTTCAAACACAGTAGGATTTAAGTATCTCATGAACTGACTGATAAAATTATTGAGTATCGAAAAAAATAAAAGGATAGACACCCAAAGTACACTAGCCACATAACGCTGATGAATGACCAGAAATTTTAATAGTTAGGGTCATCCAACTTTAACAATTGTAGACAAAGACACCATCTCCAGGATGAATTATTACTGGTTTCTGATCAAACATGGACTCAACTGAACTTAGATCTGAAGCTAGTTGACTTCTCTAACCCAAACATTTGTCTCTAAAAAGTACAGGCAGAGATTACCTTTTTGCAATGTCTAAAAGAACAAGATGTATTGTTCATTATGTAAACATAATCTATGGTTTAGCCTGCTCTCCTGCCTCCTATATCTATTTTTCACTTTGATCCTAAGTGGTAGAACAACGTCTAAATGAACAAGTTTGCCCAAAAGGTCAAAGCTGTCTTGTTTAAATCTAATGTATAACCAGTCTACATATACCTCATCTATGTCCTTGTTCCTAATATTGTCCGTTATTGGAAGTACATTCTCTCGTTGCAATACAAACATGGATGTTGACCAATTTTGTTTGCAAGCAGTTTCCTGTGAAACTACCTCATAGTTGTACACTCGAAAACACAAAAAAGGCTGAATCTTGATTCTAGTACATCCCTCTTTCAGTTCTATCATTAAATAGAACCAATGTGGCACCCTAAAATATCCGCCATACTTTAGTTTAGTGATCAACATTTTGCACCTGGAAAGACCATTCCCACTTACTGCTTATACAGGAGCAGTAATCTCTGACTGCTAATTAACATATACGAGAGCAAGAGGAGGAAATAAAACATAGTAACACGTAGCACAGAGACAACGAAGTAGATAGTCACATCACAACGGACATATAAAATTACCAAGCGAGTAGAAGATTCTAAGCATAGTAACGTTCAGCCAAAAAGTAGTCCAAGAGCTGCAAACAATGATTAAGCTAAGTATATGTTATTCACCTCAACTCCCTCAACGTAGAATCCTCACCAAGTTTATTAAGATCGTCAACAGAGACCTTAGGAGGAGGAGGTAACCAGTCATCATCCAAGTTCACTACCTTCACTACCTCTACATCCTCATCTACCTTCTTCTTCACCTAAAATAGCCAACAAATTTCGCATAGACAATTTCCAAGGAAGAGCAAAAAAAAAAAAAGATCAATGCACACAAGTCCATATCAGGTAAACGGAAGGACTTACAAGAGGGTTGATAAATTTCCTTTTCTTGGGAAACGGGGAGGGCGAGGGGTCTGAATCGTCATCTACAAAATCCGATAGAGATAAGCTCCGGGAGCAGAAGAAACCAAGAATCAGAAAGATTAGAGAAATATTCGTCTTACCGTCGAGGTTGACCAAATTGGGAGGCTGAACTCGCCGGTAATTGAACAATGGCTCCAGATCATCGGCCTGCGAAATGAACCGCCCCACCATTATTCAAAATCAGAATTACAGAAGCCGAAGCAAAAACCCTAGAACTCTGAAGCTCAGGTTTCGAATTCAAATAGAGAGCACTCACCATTTATCTGTCCCGCCGAAACCAGAGCGTGAGTTTAAATTAAAAACAACTTTCCAAGAAGAAGAATCGACGATTACTATTGCCTGACCCCAAACAGAACTACTCCCAACGAATTGAACCCATTTCCTTGTTTGCTGTCCCACACAAATTGATTACTTTAGAAACTTACTACTCTTACTCTTAAATTACTAAATTATTCATATTTTATCTTTATTTTTTTATCTTATTTTTTGTGCATTTTCAATCAAGGGACAATTAAGTAAACTTATTAAAAATCTCATATTCACCTTAATCTCCGTGTCTAACCAAATCCTTCAATCTTTTGGGTACGGGGGAGTAATACCGAATAAACACACCATAAACACAACTGTAATAAGTACTCCACTACTTATACAGTTGGATCGAATCTCTGTGCACGTCGTCCCCAGTCTTTGTATGATTTTCCAATCTTGACCCCAGATATTCACATATAGTTTTCTTTTGGCAGAAACGTTAACTGGAGGAAGAATTTTGTATATGTTTAGTAACAATTTTTTTTAGGGTTTGCGTTTTGAAAAAACTATTTTTCGAGATTAGCAGTTAATTGTTTAATCTCAACCACTAAAATATTATTCAAAAAATTACGACTAATTGAAACAGTTATTGTCAAACAGGATCTTCACAGTATGCCGCATTTAAGCGTTTTTTAATTAACAAATATTTCTCACTTTTTTATGACAATCACTGTCATTAAACTGTAAAAGCAAATAAGCAATGACCTTCAAGTGTAGATTTCTGAAAGTGTGGGGTAAAGTGTAAACATCAGTGTCTTGAGATAACATCTTGTGGATCAAGAATCAATCGTTTTTGAGATAGGCCCATGAAGTTTTGATGTTCTAGGCCCATGAAGTTGGTTAATGAAGTATTTGGATGTTTTTATTAAATTATTGGTCTTTTAGCATTTGAAAGGCGTCTGGATAACGTTATACTGTATAATCTACTATTTACTATTATATCTTATTACAGGATCATTTAGGTGCCAGTGTTAGAAAAAAAAATTGAATACTAAATTCTGGTGCACCCACCTCTACGCTGCTCAACGTCGCGTGTGTGACGCATTTTTTTCGATACGTGTATATTAAATCTACCATTTTTTAAGGAACAATTACCATTTTATATGTCTTCTTTTTTAAAGATGCAATTACCATTTTATACACATTATGGTATGTTTTAATGTGTAATTGAGACAAAATTAATTACCATTCTATATATAAAGTAGGATCCTATTCGATGGCGATTCTGTCTTTTCTCAAACAAAAAAACTGAATACTGATCATACAGTACGCCACCCACATGTGCGAACATTTTTTTTTTCTCTTGCTGACTTTCCTTATGTGATTGTGTGGTACACTGTGTACAATGCAACATAACATAACATTTTGCATACTAAATGTGAAAAAAGTAATTAATACAAATTTAATAGCAATCTGTTTTTAAGTACCATTTCATTTGATTTCATTTTCTCCCAATTCTCTTTCCATTCACATTCGTTACGTTTTTTTTTCTTTTCCATTTCATTGTCTTCTTGACTCCTTTTTCTTTCAAAGACTCTCTTCCTCTTCCTAAATCATACTCGCATCACTCTAAATTCTCTCGTGACATCTTCTGCTTCAAACGACCAAGAAACTTCATCGTTTGAGCCCTTCATGATGTGAAGCCCTCAATTTAGAATATCAGTGTGGACTCGGCGCCGGACGACCGGGTCTCGACGACGGGAGGCCGATGTCCGGTACGCCACCATAGATCTGGCTATCGATCGATGTCCCACGAGCGTGCTTCAAGAGTCTTACCTGTAATTACTGGAAGCACTGTCAATTTCTAGGATTTGGTCTCTCCTTGGCAACGACTACCGTCAACTTGGCAGATTCGATCTTCTCGCAATCGTGAGCGACGTCAACTTCGCAGAGTCAGTCTCTTACCTCCCTATATTAATGTAGAGAGCTGCATCCTTTGCTTCCACAGGTAATAGTACATATCTGAAGTTAATGTGATATATTCGTGAGTTTGATCATTGTTTTATTACAATGAGTTAGTTGAGCGCATCAATCATCAACATGCTCGATGTCTACATTTGACGTAAGCTTCGTTAATTGATTTTACAATTTGCAAAGTGATGTTATCTTTAATGAAGTAAGGGCTTTTCTGATTCTGAATTTGGTAGCACAATCATTTTATACAATCATTTTATATTGGGGGATTCGCCACATGTTTACATGTTTCGTTTTCAGGATAATATTGCTGATTTTATCAGATTGGAGATGTCCGAAAACTGCAAGAGGGAGAGTTCTGATAGACATTTAGATTTTGAGAATTTGAGCTACTGTCTTACATCTAATTAATCTACAAGGAGGAAATACATATTTTTATTTTATTCATATGTTACATTACTTGCTATTGTGAAAGTTATCCATATCACTTGCAGGCAATACAGGATTGTGTGGCAAAAACATTTAAGAGTTTGGACGAGAAATTCATGGATGTGTAAGTGATTCCCTTGACCTACCTCTTTCCCTACGTGAATGGACATTTTAGTTTCTTCAGTTTCTTTTTGTTATGTTATCCCATTAGGTAACAGAATTCTGCTATTTGGCACCTAATGACAGTGTGCGTGCGCCATCCAATAGACACGTGAGGGTTCATTCATTTCGATTGGAATTGGTCTTGGTCTTGGTCAAGTTTAGATAATCTTATCTCGTGTGTAATTATGCTGGTTTGTCTTTCTAACTACCATTTTTTCTCAGTTAAAGCTTATGGTTATTACTCGCTCTCCCCGGTTGGGGATTGATATCAGTGCAAAAAAGATATGGATCATGGGAGGCCACCAAACGAGAACTGGAGTCCTTGCATAGAATTCACGCATTCTACCTTCTGGAAGCGAAGACAAGAACATTCTTCATCACAATTTATGAGTTTTAAGTGATTAATTTATCAAGCTGGTAGGACACAAATTAGAGATAATTTTCACAACTAAAAAGCATACAAGTACGTGGTTTGAAATGGTCCCCTGATGACAGAGAACCGGCAACTGGTGGGAACGATGATAATGTGATTATGGTACCACAATCTCTTCATACTTATTACATGTCCCATTTTTTTCCTGTTCGTTTTTGTACTGAGATATTATTTAATCTAATAACAACTGCTACAGCAGAACCATTTTTGTTTATGAAACTTAAGTATTTTGCTCATAATGTGTTTTATAATAATTTTAAACATTAATTCCTTTATGGTTTTCTTATTTCCATTTATCAAGTTAAAGGTATTTTAACAATTGACTTTTTGGTGCTTTCTTTTCTTATTTACAGGACAGGATTTTCGAGGTAATCAGTCGGTCATTCTGGAATTTCAAAGCTTTAAAAAAACATTGGAAGATGAGGTTCGTCAAAAAAATGGAGGATGAAGTGATAGTGCTGAGAAGCCAGTTTTTGCAACTAACATTTGAAGCTGACCAGGTATGATAAATGTAGTTGTTAAATTTTGGTTTGGAATCTTTACTCATGTAGATTGCTCAATGTCAGAGAACAAAGTGCATTAGATTTTGCACGTGTGCATGGGGTTCATTGGAGTTTACAGATTGATGGGGAGCCATGAATCTGGCGTTGACCTCAAGCTGCGTCTCAGGCTCACACCCTTTGCAACACCAGCCTGGCCTAGCGCGTCGCAACCCTAGTATTTACCAGATTTCATTTTTAATTTTTTTTTATTGGTAGTTGATTTTCATTTGTATACATGTTAACCAACTATTCCCCACTTATTTTGTTTTATGCAGCCTCTAAGCGGGTATGTGGAATGCTAATACCGGTATGTTATTTCTGTCCATTTTTGTTCTTATATTGTTTACATTCTTTGCTTTCTTCCCCACCATGGTGATTGTTCATTGTTGGTGTTTCTCAGCTTCTAGATGTTCATTTATCTTGGTGAGGCTTCTTCTTTCCATTTATCTTATAATCTCTTCTTTAATCCCTTTGTTTTTTCTTGTAGTCCAATCTACTTTTCGTGTGATGGGAAGGTTTTCCTTTTTCCTTGGATGGTTTTTATTTCTAGCTTTATTTGGTATTGTCTACTGTATTTCCTATTCAATAAATTGTAGAACTTTACACCTTTTTATCATCCTACAGCCGAATACTTTCAGACATGTTTGCATTTTAAACTATATAACTGATTTTATTTGATTGTATATTTAGATTTTAAATTTTAAGGTATTAGTAATTCATCTATTTCTCCTTAAACTTCATTAGAGTGGAAGTGGAAAACACCTACACCATATGGGCCCCCCAAGTTCCATAGTAGATTGATCCTTCAAACAAAAAGCCAACATGGGATTGTTTCTAGCATTTTTCACATGTTATTCTCTGATATTGAGATGGTGGGTTTAAACCTTATCTCTCCAATCTTTAGGACTCAACTCATCTACATGATAATTATATTTTTCTACCAAGTCAAACGCATCTAGGATTTTAATTGAATTAAAATTTCTTTCTATGATTTATACCTTCAATTTTGCTATACTATTTCTATTAGGAAGACCACAGCAACGTGTACGAATGTTTCATTTTTCATATTGTGCTGGAATTTGAATGATTCCTTGAATACAGAGAGCATTAGGGCCATATTCAACAGTGAATTTGGTGAGTACTCACCTTATTTTGTCTAATTGATTGGTTAATTAACCTGAAGTTTAAGTGTAAACTTGGTTTTTTTATCTATGGCAGCTTAATTGATTTCCCATCTCAACTGTCAATTTTGAGCTTGCTTTTTCTCATGCCCCAAGACTAATATTTTTCTAAAGCGAAACAATGACAATAATCTTAGTATCTTTCAGTTTCTTTGGAGTTTCTTTGTGAATAATGCTCACAATTCTTTGTTTGGTTTGTTTTTCTCTCTAATTTCCACCAATGATAAGTTTTATTGGTTTGTTGTGGGTGTTTCATATATCAAATATGGATTTGGAGAGACCAAGGATCAATGAATGTAAGTCCAGAATTATTCATTCTCAAAACTAAATGCTCTATTTTGGTTAGTTTGTAATAACTGTAAAAACATGTTCTATAACTTAGTATGTCTATTTGCACATACATCATTCTTTTTTGCTTTTCTCTTTTGGGAGCATACTTGTGATACTTTATCATCTATTTGTGAGATCTTCATATTCCTTTATTTTGGTATGCATACTTTGGAAATTGACAAGTCGATAATTGTTGTAAGTGCTAGGTGAGCTTCACTCGGGTTTTATTAAATCATGGAGAGTAGAAAGTAAGCACGAACTATAAATAGGACGTACATGGCTTTTATGTTCATCATTTAGCCGTTTCGTTGGAGTCAGCGGGGTTTTGCTATATCGTAATCTTGTAGGGAGAGCATCCTTTGTATTTCCAATATGTTTTATATCAAACCCGACAAACAAATCTCAGTATGAGAAAATTGACTGGGAACAACAATTATGATGTGTCCCTTTGGCCTCATAAGTTCACATTTCAAGCTGCTTTAGGTGTTGGATGAATCTAATGATTATAATGAAATACCATATGCAGGTTTTATTTGGTGGGCTGGTCTCATGCGTGTGCTATTTCTATGGCACTTGCTATCATACGAGTATTAAAACCACTCAATTTCTAAATGGTATGTTGAATCTTATAAGATCATTTGATTTTTTCGTACCTGTGTTTGGTGGGAGAGGCTTCGCACCTTATGTTCTAGATTCATCTACTGAACAACATAATAGTGGGCAGTCGCAGTGAGCTAGAGGCAAATATGAGGAGATGTATAATAAAGATTCTTGGAGTCATGATGCCATAGACATTTGTTCTGGCTTGCAGTTTTGACCTTGGTTGGTCGTTGTTGGTTGGTTCATTGAGTTGTTGCTAAGCTCATAGTATCTATAATTGATGTGTAAATGAGGTTGTATCTTGTATAGTATGCAAGATTTAAAGTAAGTAAGATTTAGTTTTTTTTATAAGGGATAATCAGTTAATTCATCATATTGGTTTTGTACAAAGAGTTGCTCACACTATTATTTTTTGTTAAATTGAGACATAATCTGTTAGTTATTATAATCATGGTATTAGAATATAATGATCTCGTGCCATCGGCGGATATTTAAACTATTTTGTCTCATTATGGTTCTGTCCTCATGAGCCGACGTCGTGCTCCCTCTCAGCTCGCTGATTAATTTTGGTCCAAAATTCTAGGACATGTGCGAAATTTAGTGTTAGAGGACACGTGGAGGATTTGGGGAAAAGAAAGAACCCAGGTGCACGTGAACCAACCATGGTTTATAAAATTGAACAGGATTACGTAACCGTTTAAGTTACTGGGCTCACTGCCTGACGGTTTGATCGATTGAAGCCACGGCTCAACCTAGATACCAATACACTGGATATTTAACCTTTATCATCCATCTTAAAGTAAATAAGTAATTTATAATAAACTCAAGAACATATATCCATCAAAGCTCAAGATAGTTAAATGGTATAATTGTCATTTTTCCTATTGTTAAAGGGTATGCGATGAATTTCTACGTGCCCAAATTAGAACCGGTAGGGGGGGTCTGTCTATATGCAATTGTGGCAGTTTGTTTTCCATCATCATTATGTTTTGTTGTGTGAAAAACCGTAAAACTACCCCACACGAATCATCCGGTCTCTGTTTGACAAGGAATTGATATATGTTAGAAAATAATAAATTTGGTTTCACGTTCATTCAACATATAATGACTATTTAAATTTATAGCAGTAATAGGTCGAAATTGTTTGAGATAACATAACAATCCCCGTTTGTAAATTTGGTTGGTTTTGGTGGAGGAAGCAGCAGAATTGGAGGATTGGGAATTGGAGGAAGCAGCAGAATTGGAGGATTGGGAATTAGTGGATTCATTAGCTGCTGCTGCTGCTGCTATTTCTTGTCTTCTTCCTTTTTGTTGAAACCATGAAAGTGTTAGTTAGTATTCCATTGATGTCATGTCATGTTACTACCCATTTGTTAGAGTTGTGTAGTAGTAGTAGTAATTAATTGCTTGCTTGCTTGCTTGTGATAAACATCTATCTACTGAAACATCAAACAAGTTGTGAGTTGCAGCCATGCATTCATTTTTGGGCCTACCCAATATGGAGTGGAGTATTCAGGTTAACCATTTACACTATCTATCCCCAACCATCTCTAACTATATGTAGTAGTATGCCACCCATTCAGAAACTTCCCACCAACATTTCTTTGAATTGATATCAATTCCTTGTCAAACAGAGACTGGATGGTTTGTGTGGGGCAGTTTTACGGTTTTTCACACAACAAAACATGATGATGATGATGGAAAACAAACTGCCACAATTGCATATAGATAGACCCCCCTACCGGTTCTAATTTGGGCACGTAGAAATTCACTTAGAAATTCATCGCATACCCTTTAACAATAGGAAAAATGACAATTATACCTTTAACTATTTTGAGCTTGATGGATATATGTTCTTGAGTTTATTATAAATTACTTATTTACTTTAAGATGAATGATAAAGGTTAAATATCCCATGTAGTTAACTAATACCGGTTGAACTCCAGAATAATCGATCAAACCTGCTGATCGCAACCCAGAACTTAAATCTGCTCGTCCGATTCGGTTTTATAAACCATTGTAGGTTCACGTGCACCTGCGTTCTTTCTTTTCCCAAATCCTCCACGTGTCCCTAATATTCACCACTATTTTGTCCCTAATATCAAAAAAAAATTAATTAACATAATTAATGAGTATACACTTACTTATACAAACCCAGAAAACAATAAATTATGCAAAAGTTCCGGGACCCATTTATCCATCAAGATCAAAATTAAAAAAAAAAAAACTCATGGTTACAACACATTATCCGATAATATTAACAGTAAATATGTTGGTTACTACGACAGCAAGTACAGTATATTTGTTACTCCACGCCAGGGGGCACAGCAATTTAGGCACGACGCTGGTAATGGAATGTGTGTTGGGGGCCAGTCAATAATAATGGGGTAATAAAACTCAAAAGCTGGGTATGAATACTCCTCCTCCTCCTCCTTTATTGAGCCCTGAGAGAGAGAGTTGTGTGGACAAGCTTAACCCACGCACACCACACCACACCACACCACACACACAAGAAAAACCACCTCATCACTTTTCCCTTCCTTTCAAACTACTTTTACTTTGATTATTTTCTGTTTTTATTTTATGGTCAAAAAGTTTATGAAATGATTATCAGATGAGTAGAATGGATTTAAAAGTAAATGATGATGAAAATTTATATAAATGAATTAATAAGTACAAATAATATTAACTTATATAAAACAAAAACTAAAAATAACAATCATTTAAATTGTGCTCTTTTTGCAACTTTTGATAACAAATTGTTGTTTATTTAAATTTAGGAGGGAAATTTGTGATAGTAAAATATTTTGGGAATGATGAAAATTCAAAATGTTGTTGGTTTGTTGGTGAAAAAACACAGCCTTAGTTAGAACTGAGAGAGTAATAATAATAATAATAATAATAATAATAATAATAATAATAATAATAATAATAATAATAATAATAATAATAATAATAATAATAATAATAATATTGCTACTAACTAAGAACGATGAAAAGTGATCACACTTCAAGAGCCATTCTCTCTCGGTAGCCGCGTTAGTGGACTAAGCTTCTTTCCTTCCACTCCCCAGGAGCATGCATGCCCTTACTCGTTCTTCCATATTCACTCTTACTTTTTAACTTATTTACGCCACTAACCTTACTTTTCGTCATCATTTGCATGCCTTCCTCATCTACTAATATTTTTTCAGCTAAATTAAAAATATTCTAAAAATTTAGTGAAATCTTCTATTTGCATGCCTTCCTCATCTACTAATATTTTTTCAGCTAAATTAAAAATATTCTAAAAATTTAGTGAAATCTTCTATTTACAATTCCTATTTTTCAAATTCTTTACTTACTTTTTAAGGTTTAATGAAATCTTCAATTATCTCTACTAATCATTTTTTATATTAGTTGACATTCAAAAATTTTAAAGTTAAGTACTTATTATTATTATTTTTAGTACTTCAACCCCAACATTTAAATTAGCTTCCTTTTTCCTCCCCAACCGGTCACACCTGCTAGTTCTCGTTGTCACTTGACCGCCACAACAACACAGATGAGCTCAGACTGTAACGATGCAGACGAGACCATGCCGTCGCGATGCAGGTGTGCCCGGACTGCCCATTTACTGTTTTGGAGTATAGTTAGTGCAATTACACTTAAATCTGTACCAATCAACTAAAACCACAAAAAGTCAAGCAGTGTAGCTAAAGGTTTAACTATACCTCATGTGGTAATTGAAGCTTTTTTAAAAATAAAGGGAACAAAACGAAGATTTCACTGAACCTCATGTGGTATTTCTCATTTATCTTATTTCTTCTCAAGCTTCCACAATACTTTGAAGTAGGGTGTGCAACATTCGCCAGAAACCGAAAACTGAATAAATTCGCATTATTTGGTTTTTCAGTTAGATTTCAATTTTGGGAATCGGTTTGTTCTGTAACCTAAAACTGAATGCTGCTTTTTTCCCACTTATTTGTTATATTCGATTTGTTCGAATCAATTTCGAACGAAACCAGAATTTTAATTTTGCATTCATTTATCCATGCAAGTAGCAATGATTTGAGATTAAGTAATTAAAGTAATTCATATGTCTCTTATGCATTTTGTCTACACCTTGGTGGCAAGTGCTTCCTTTACCCTACGTGGAGGGGAAGGCGATTACTGCGGCCCTAAACGCAGTTGGGACGTGGTAGCTACTGCGGCGAGGGCCGCAGTGAATTTTGTGGTAAAAACGGCCGCAATTTCTCAAGCACTGCTGCTGAGGCTGTGGTGCATACTGCGGCCTCACCACGCAAGAGATTGCATTAATCATTTTCAATAATTAAAAAAGGTGGATGATTCCGGATGAATTTTATCCGAATTCATCCACATTTTCCCATAAATGCCCAACAAACCGCAGTAAGGGTTGCAGTAAAAAAACGGATTCCCCACGTAATGTTAATATTATCTTTGCCTTTCAGATAAAAAAAAGTAATTCATATGTTAAAGGCTTAATTTAATGAGGCAAGAGTTATAGAACACTTTGTATGGCATCATGAATTATGTGTTGTAAAATTAGAGTTTGCTCGGTTTTTCATTGGTAGTTTTTAAAGCTTTATTAGGTTCTTTAAGATTTAGCTGGATTGCATGGAATAAAATATTATTATTAAAATTTGACCAATTCGATTTTCAGCCAATCGAATCAAATTGGATTGCAGGTATTAAATAAAATGTAATTTAATTTGACCAATTTAACTTTTTATCAAACCAAACCGAATCCGACCAGTTACAACCGAACCGACCCCGTAATAATTCGGACCGAACAGTAATATTGATATCTTTATGATCATCTAGAAAATCCATCAATAGAAATTCCCTTTTTTGATTATAACTTCCGATATCCCCTAGATCAAGTATTGTACGTAGAACTCCTTTTTTAATATATATTGCAGGTATATTGACACAAATTAATTAAGCTGGCTCCATCGTTTATTCCTATATACTTACTTAATTACTGCTGTATATAATTACAATCAGTCTGATGGAAGTAGCTATGAATATTAATAAGCATGGTTTACCCTGACTTCTTTTTTTCCCCCTGGAAAGATGTCAAAGGACAAAAGAAACAAAAAAGGTTTCCAATAATTAGTACTCCCCAAGAATTAAAGATGAAAAAAAGGTACAAATAAAAACTAGGTAGTAATTAAAAGGTAGTACATGTCCATTAATTAAAGAAAAGGGCACCTGCAATCTCGCCTTTATATACGGCCCAGCTGCTGGCCCCTGGTCTCCTCCTCCACTCTGATCATCACTATATCAGCTGCCTCTCTTCCTCTATAATTTCTACCGATCCATCCATGATTCGCGGCAGCCGGCCTGCAGCGTTCCTCCGAGTCAAGCCGCAACGGCAGTGGACCGTGGTTGTCGGTGCAGCGGCGGCACCGCCGGGGAATGTTCCATGGTCTTTATGAAGGAGAGCTTCAGTAACGAGCTCTTACTAATTACTTTGCAGTTGCACTGCTGCTACTACTACTACTTCTATAGAGCCATGCAAGCTTTGAGGAGAAGAGAGTTGTGATGCATGATTGCAAATACGTATGGGGAATTGAGGTTGACGGTCCGATCAATTACTATTTCATGATGTTGATTATTTAATTAGGTAGTAGTAATTACTAGCTATATATAGCTAGCACTACGTACTTTCTTTAATCATTTTCATACATCTAGCTGGTCGAAAGAATTTGCGAAGAATTCAAATGATTACTCATAAAGAATCGTAATTCTTCGCAAATTCTTTCGACGTTCGCTATTTACATGCTGTAGCTGGTTAGTTTAGATGTTAGTCTCATGTTGCTTAATTTGTTTCATGTTTTTGCATGCATCAAGGGGATGTAAGAGATGCATACTACGAGTTAGCTATATATATCTAGCTATACATACACATGCTTCTGGGCATGCATCGCTTACAACTTCATACCAACCTATCTACATTAATAATAATAATAATAATAATAATAGTTATTCATTATAATTACAATTACTAGTAACTTCCTCTCATTTATACATATGCGTACGCCTGATCTGATATCTTTCTCTCTAGTGTTCTTTTAAGTCTCCCCCGGCTTCCATGCATCTCAATTATCTGATTGTTCATTTTCTTTTCATAATATATAAAATTAAGAAAATGAACAATGAGCAAATTAATGACGAAAATTAACCGAAGATCTTTTTCCAGGCTATAGAAAGTTAATTCATATCAAGAGAATTATATATATACCAGCACATATAAAATTTTGTTACATAGCCATTAGTGTTGTTGACCTATTGTTAGCTTCGTGCACTAATTCTGAGTCTAAAAAAGAAAAAAGAAAAAAACATGTTTCGTTGATTCTCAGGTGTTCACGCAGGAATGTGAAATTCTGTATTTTGCATGCTTGTTCATAATTAAGAAGCAACAGCAATAATACAGATAAAAGGAGGAACGTGATTTATATTTTTGGGTTCTATCATCTACGATGGATGAGAATTCAAAATTTTATAATTGATTCTATTATGATTTTTTAAGTCATGATCGATTTCTCTCCCTTTTTTTTAATTTTTTTTTTATATTTTTGGCGTAATCTTAAAGTCATGATTGATTTTTGTGTTTGTCACTTAAGGAACAGAAACGAGAGGAAAGTCGTCGTTTTTGTCGTCATTGATTGATATGTACACACCGATGTTTTTTCACTTTTCATTCATCATTGCCCCCCATCTCATCTAAATTATTCTCATCACCGGGCGCCGCTGAGACCAATTTTCTGAAGTACTGCTATTAAATTAAATTATTCAGATAAATGTTGAAACATTTTAGAGATTAACGGATGTTAGAAACCTTAATGAAAGATAAAAATAATTTATTGAGTGAATATGATTAATTGAAGGGTAATATAGATACCGATAAAACTGATCTTTAAAAGTTTATTTCCAAAATAAATGTTTCAATTTGTTAGTACAACCTTAAAAAAAATTAATTAATTTTTAAAAAAACCCTATTTTTCAATAATTGAGGTGCCCCAGCCCGATCGACAAATCAGGGATAATATTGTTTGAACCAGCATACTTAATTAACCGCAATATATACTGTCTTTGTTTTAAATTGTATTATACCATTTTATATATAATCTGTGAATAAAAGTGACGACACACATAGAATTGAAGTAGAATTTATTCAAAATATAAATAAATTTAAAATGTTCCATATAGAAACAATGGAATGTCACATTCCCTAATAACACAACATATATTCTTGAACATTCACGGTCCAATTACTGAAAACTACTGAATAAAGAATGATTAAGATTTCCAATAGAATAACACCCTTTAATTTCGTGAACTACCAAATCAAATACTCCTTTTTCAATCTAATTATTAATTTACCCCTTTTCCCCCCGTATTTCAAAAGAAAAAATAAATAAATTTGGAGTGGGTGAATTAATTAAGCTGAACGGAGATGAGGCACGTAGCAAGGAACTATTTTATCCTCGGATCCCCGACCACCTCCACTCCACCCACAATATTATTATTGCAATAATAATAATAATAATTAGTATTAGAGTAACAAAACAATAAAGCCAACTGGTTTCCCACTTTTCATAAAGTTGATAGCTAGAGATAAAAGAGAGAAGAAAAAAAACATTGACAAATCCCTGCAGCAGCACGCACTGTCCACTGCATGCCATGCCCCTCATCTTTTCAACTTGTTGTTTTCTCATCATGAGAAAATTCACACATACACATATTATATATTATTTTGATGTGATACAATACAAGTCAACCACACATGTACACTTTTGAGTGTTGTCCTGATCCCTAATTTGCCCCATGCACCAAGCATTTCACTCCACACATCCCATTGTCACTTTTCTAAAATGAAGACAATTATGTTATTTGGTGTTTTGTTTGAGAGGGGAGGAGGTTTTAATTAGATTGCTTGGGTTTAAAATTTGAGAGGGTTAAAAGGTTTGGTAACCATGATATACGTATAGCTAGTAAAAGCTATACGTATTTATTTTAGTGCGCTCTGTATTTATTAACATTTCACTCCAGATTAGTTGCGTGTTAACATTTGACTACCCCTCTGTATTTATTTTAGTGCTAAAATCTAACCATTTACCTAACAAAATGTTTCAATGTTTGTTTCTGAAATATCAAAAGAATTGAAATTGTTTCATTGAGATGGATGAAGATGTGCGTTAGCATATAGTATATGATGATGTATTTGGGATGTCACAGCCCACATAATATCAACATGTAAGCCCAATAGTAGTCCAATTCATGCCTACATAACATCATTAATGGGCTTGGCCCAATTCCATCGTTGTTCCTCTGGGCTCCCATTGATACCTGGTGTGAGACCCAATAGATAGGGGCACACAGACAGACAATCTTTCCTGGCTGCCATCTGTCACAGAAGTGGTTGACTTTTAATGAGGCTTGACTGACTTGTTGTTGAAGGTGTCCGAGAATCATTGTCACATGGATGGTAGACTTTTAATGACCCAATAGATAGGGGCACACAGACAGAAATATCGATTTAAGACTGTATGTGTTCGGAAAACGGGTACATATACGGTCTTAAATCGAGAGTTCGAAGTTTTCCCCTCCATCTCCATCAATTTCTTGTCAGATATAGACTGGATGGTTCGTGTGGGGCAGTTTTACGGTTTTTCACACAACAAAACATGATGATGATGGAAAACAAATTGCCACAATTGCATATAGACAGACCCCCCCTACCGGTTCTAATTTGGGCACGTAGAAATTCACTTAAAAATTCATCGCATACCCTTTAACAATAGGAAAAATGACAATTATACTCTTTAACTATTTTGAGCTTTGATGGATATATGTTCTTGAGTTTATTATAAATTACTTATTTACTTTAAGATGAATGATAAAGGTTAAATATCTCGTGTATTTAACTAATACCGGTTGAACCGGTGGCTCAATCGGTCAAACCAGTCAGACCGTGAACCGATAACTTGAACGGTTCTGTGTCCGGTTTTGTTTTGAGAGCATTTGTTGGGTTGAACAAGCTGGAGCGTTGAAGAACTGAAGCGCCATCAATGGAGTCCGTCCCGTCGATGGTGTGTAAATGAAACGTGGGAGCTGGAGGTGTGGAAACTGTCTTGAGGGTAGTTTTGATATTTGTCAATTTGGGTGGGCTTATTATATTGGGCTTAGTGTATTGGGCTCTATATATTACTATGTGTAGTTACACATAGGTGTGCCATATAAGCACTCAAGGCAATAGTTCCGTTTGGAAATAATTTTTTTAAGTAATGTAGTGGTCATGATAAAATATCAAATAGCTGAACTTGTAGAAGGGATGAAGACTCCAAATATAGTACAATTTCTACTATATGAATATAGTACATTCATGATTCGACCCAATATTTATACAAGTGACAATGAGACAACCGCGTACAAGTAATTTGAAGTGCAAATTAAAATAATATTTTTAGTTTCTTCAAGCACAAGGAACCCGAAGATTTCTCGTTGATCAAGGAGACGAAGGTTGATTCCCATTTTCGGTCTGCAGGTTTTCTGCAGTTGGTAATTTAGCCGCCGCGGCAGCCGAGCTCCTCCGTCTCTTGACGCAGCAGCATCTGTAGATCAAGACACCCACCGCTACTAGAAACAATATCCCTGGAAATTAACCACACGAATAAAATTGAAATTTTTATAAAATTTCTTGACCTACTAGGTGAGAACTTAAAACCTTATTTGGTTGGTGATAATTCATTTAATTATATGAATTTTTTTTCTGAAATTCAATCTATTATCATTGGATGTATCGTAAATTTTTGTTACTATATAAATGAAGTTAATTCAATGAATTATAACTTGGTGAACAAGTTTTTCACTTGTACTCATAAAAAAAGTTACCAACTTGTATATGGGTTATAAATATTACATTACCTCCAACAATAATGGCGACTAAAACGAGGATGGCGATTCTCACTTCCCTTATGTAATTTTCCCCTGCAGCTTGCAACAGAAAAAAAATGAGTTAAAGTGTGGATTATTAAGATTACAATTTTCTATCGGAAGAAGGCATTATGTGAAGAAAAGATCATATGAATATGATGAAGTCTTACTTTCATTATTGCAGCGAGTAAATTTGTAGGGACGATCGGGATCGAAGCGGCAGTCACCGCCACCGCGATTACAGTCGCGGCACTCGACGGACCAGCCCATGTCAAATCCCTCCGCCATCAGCGCCGTCACCGCTTCATAATCGTACGACCCGTTCACAGCGTTAGGCAAAGTCGAAACTCTTCGAATCACCCTGCACGACGGCGGCGCAGGAGCGTAGCTGTCATCCGTGTAGTTCACGAAAACGGTGGTGCTGTTCACGCTGAGGCAATCCACTCTCTCATAACCCCTATCGGTGATGTTATTCTCCGGACATCTGATAAAAGCGACGTAGCTGTAGTCGAGGAAGATGCCGAAGCGGGAGTCGCTGAGACTATCGGTTTGGGTGAAGGAGCGGGAAGGGAGGCGGCAACGGCGGTCGGCGAGACTTTCGTCGACGAGTCGGATGAGGTGGTTGTCGTAGGAGATGTTCTTGACCAAGTATATAGCGCCGCTGAAGTTGAAGATGGTGGTGCGGTTGTTTTCGCAGGTGAGCTGGTAGTCGGATTCGCCGCAGCCGGCGGGGGAGGTTGGTAGCCGGAAAGGGTAGCGGATGTCGGTGACGTCGCCGCAGGAGGCGGAGCAATCTCTGTTTTTTCTTGCTTCAACAGAGATGGAAGATACAGAGCATAGCAAAGCATAGAACAGAGCAACTGATGACCTTGTAACTCTCATCATGCCTCTGATTTTTCTGATTTTCACACACCTTTGTGATCAATGGAGATCAAGATTTTTTATAAAAATAAAATAAATTTTTATATCAACTATTTAAAATTGTCATCTTCTTTCTTAAAAAAACATCGAAGTTGGCATATGGACTTGGTGAAAATTTGAAGAATGAAAGCCCACAGCTGCAACGAATTGTTAACACCTATATATATATATATATATATATATATATATATATATATATATATATATATATATATATATATATATGAGTGGTCAATGGAGATCAAGTTTTTTATAAAAATAAAATAAATGTTTATATCAACTATTTAAAATTATCATCTTCTTTCTAAAAAAAACATCGAAGTTGGCATATGGACTTGGTGAAAATTTAAAGAATGAAAGCCCACAGCTGCAACGAATTGTTAACACCCACATTGCCTTCCTTACATAATCCAATTGCTTAAAACATGAGACATTTTCTATGAAATATCATAAAAAATGATGCTTAAATTATCTCCTTATAAACTTTTTGGTGTATTGGGACTAACTCATGAAGCAGACCACCTTAATCTAGGCCCAATAAAGATGATCCAACGGACTTGATGCAAGAATTCGACCAAGATACAGACGACCGCAACCCCCTCGCTCGCCAGGAATTCTTCGCCCGCGACCCCTTGCTATGCGAGACCCTCACACTTAGCAAACTCGGAGTCCACCTTGCAAGTATATGGGAGTTCCTCACACGATCTCGCCAAATCAACCATGATTTCAGGGAGCGTTTCCACCTTCTATAACTGCTCCAACGATCTCAGTGAGTGTCATCCACCTTCCATAGACATGCCCACGATCAAGGCACGCCAGGAGGCAACAGCCCTCCCCCTCCTATAAAAAGGAGACTTTGAGAAAGATACCCTATCTACACACCACACTCATCTTTCTACTCCTGTGTGCCTCGTTTTCCTTTCTGCAGATCGTTCTCTCAGCAACAGACCTCCATCTCCAGCTGATGTGGACATCAACCCAACTCCACCACAAGAAGAGCCAGGCGACCCGACACCTTAATTCAGGCGGTCGCCCGGAGAGGTTAAGATGGATGGGCAACCAGTCAGGCGGCCCAAACCCATCCCCACCCTTGGACGCGAGCACGCGCCACCCTCTTTTCCCGGACCCAGCACCACCATCTTTGGAATGTTGCACCACCTTTCCAAGCCTTGAGGACGCCCAAAAGTGAAGGGGACGTGCCGGCCGGACCACCCACGCGCCTCCATCTCCTTCTCCACGCAGCCACCACCTCGAGATACGTGCCCATCAGATTTTCCAAGTTGAATCCGAAATCTCCCTCCATTTTGAAGATATTTTGAAAAAAAATACTCTCTTTTATGTAAAAGACAAGTGAAAACATTTTGGAAGCTTTTACCTTTCCACTTTTGTAAGCTTTTAAGGTATCATGCATGCAAAGTGCTTTATGCCTTTTTGGAAGGCTTTTGCATGCATGAAAGGTGTAAGAGCCTTTTTGGCTTTCCAAGTCAAATTTGTGAATGGAAATTAACCAACCATATTTTGGAAAATAGGATGGTTAATTTCACATCCCAAGGAGGCTCCTATCACCCTTTTATGTTGCAAACAAGCCATTCGTAAAGGGTAGACTTCATTTGGCCGAAAATTGTTGACTCCTTAGAGAACATTTCGGTTTTGAACTATCATTTCTATCAATCCATTCCCTTGTTCCATGAGATTTGGTTCAAGATTTATATCTAGTATTGCTCAATCAAGTAGTTGAGAGGTTCTAGATCCATTTCCTCCCCATTGGCATATCAAGTGTATTGTTTCACCTTGTAGTGTAAAGGTGCTTTGGCCGAATTTATCAAGTGTGTTTTGGTGTTCATCTTTCAAGCTAGATCAAGCAAAGCGGTTGATCAATCTATGATCATATCACCAGCACTCAACCTCACCAGATAACCACCTCCAACATCTGAGAACTCGGCCTGTTTAGGAACGAGATTATCACTTCTACATACTCTCTATGTCTTACACAATGTTACATTCTCTTTTCTTTATCTGATGTAAGAAATCTATGAAAATTTTGGATTTTTTTTTGTACTTATTTCATGCCAACTCTCATTTTCGATCACTCCCTTTTTAAATCATCTCTCCTCTCTCTTTCATTTCAATACTTTTGTCTTCTCCTTTCACATGTTCATCTTATATTTTTATCCTTACTTTCTATTTTAATATAGTCTTAAAGTTTAACGAAATGATATTTTTCGCGTCTTAGTGATCGAAATGTAAAATTACAGTAACATAAAATAGATTTATAAACGAATCTTTTGTACAGGTAACAATAAAACAATTTCGCGTCTAAGTGATCGAAATGTAAAATTACATTTCTTTGAACAGTACAATGCGTGTCAATATAATCTAATACCTACACAAAGCCCAGTTACTGCTGGTTCTGAGTTTGGGCCTGGTTTTCGATGGGCTTAGCGACGCTACGGCCCGCTCTCCGTTTGATGACGCACTTGTAGATGAAGACACCTATAGCTACCAGAACCAATATTCCTGCAAATTACAATCACCAAAAAGTTAAAATAAGATAATTTGACGGATTACCATTGTAATTAACCCATTTTTGCTTTTAACTGCAGACAAGCTTGCCCAGTTAACGGGGCTTGAACGCTAGATCATTTGGAGTGGCAGTGAATAAGGATCCAGTCGATCAATATTCCATTTTTAAATAAAAAGTTTGAGAAATAGTTTAACTTTTTAGAATATAATGGAAAATATAGAAAAAATATGGAAAGAGCAATAATTGAAGGAAAATTTTGAATTTTGAAAATTAGATGAAAGTGAGAAAGTGTATTGTTTACGTGGAAATTTTGTTTACGAAAGTAAAGAATTTAAAAATTAATGTTATGTAAACAAGGGAAATTTTGATTTGAGAATTTATTGATAAAATATCAATAAAAATATTCCTCAAGGACGTATGTAATTGGTATTTGGTAGTAGTAATCATAAATCATTACCTCCTCCAATGATTCCGACGAAGAACAGGATTACATTGCGCGCGTCCCTTCTAGAATTCTCCGCTGTAAAAATTAAATCCAGATCTTGTTATCCAAAATTAATAACATCACTGATTTATTTATCGATTAGAAATAACAATGAATAATATTTTTTTTCAAATAAATTACCTTCATTATTGCAGCGTGTGTACTTGTTGGGGTTATTTTGGTCGAAACGGCAGTCACCGCCACCGCGATGACAATCGCGGCACTCGACGGACCAGCCCATGTCGAATCCCTCCGCCATCAGCACCGACAGCGATTCATAATCGTACGGCCCATCCACCGCGACGGGCAGAGTCGGCACTCTATTCACCACCCTGCACGACGGCGGCGCAGGATAGTAGATATTGTCCGTTTGGTTGACAAAGACGTTGGTGTTGTTCCCGCTGAGGCAGTCCACTCTCGCGTACGTCCGGTCGGTGGTGATGTTATTCGCCGGACATCTGAGGAAGGCGACGTAGCGGTAATCAATGAAGATGCCGTAGCGGCCGTCGCTGAGAGTTTCCCCTTGAGTGAGAGTACGTGAAGGGAGGCGGCACTGGCGGCCGTCGGCGAGATTGACGTCGACGAGTCTGATGTGGTTGTTATGGTAGGAGATGTTCCTGACCAAGTATCTTCCGCCGTGGAAGTTAAGGTAAGTGCGGTTGTTTTCGCAGGTGAGCTGGTAGTCGGACTCTCCGCAGCCGGCGGGGGAGGTAGGTAGCCGGAAAGGGTAGCGGATTTGGGTGATGTCGCCGCAGGAGGCGGTGCATTCTTCTGGGTTTCTTCTTGCTTGAATGGAGATGGCGAAAACAGAGCAGCATAACAGAGCGAAAAACAGAGCAAGTACAGAAGACATTGGAACTGAAGTAGTTTTCATTATTCCTTTGATTTTGTGAGTTCAATCGAAAAGCGTTCGTTTGGTTTGCAAACAGAGTTGTGAGGAGGAGGCATATAAATACTCCACCAAATTAACCAGATCTTTTATTTTCTTTTTCAGATTTGGTCAAAGAAGACCAGCAACGCCGCGTAGTGGACTTTTTACAATTGGGAAAAAATACATCCTATTGTTTGGTGAAATATTCAGTTTATCCCTTCTATTTTCAAATATCTGTCATTATTTCTTAATATTTACTGAAATTTTCAGTTACTCTTCTTGACTGTTACGAATTTTAATATTAATCACTCTTATTACCACTATTATTTCTAACTAATACTTCAACTCCAACATTTTATGTCTCTCCTTTCTAGAAGTATATGTTATTGAAGTATATGTTGTCACGCTCTTTGTGTCCTAAACTTTTAGATTTAACTTCATGGTGAGTCATGTATTTAGATTAGTACATTTACCAAATGCTTCTGCTTTGTGATATTTTTTTTGAAAGACAACTTAAATCTTTTTATCGAAAGAACTCAACAATTACATGTTATTAAAGACATTATGTTATTAGCCACATATTAAACTTTCGCTAATTTAGGATTAACATGAGCCACAGTAAAGTTGATGAGTGATTCGTTTGTTTTTAAACTTATGTCCCAGTACGTTAAAATTACCAAAGTTATAGGACTGATTTCCTATTTTCCCCTTGGGAATGGGGAAGCAGTGAATGGTCTGCCTTTATCAACCATAAGATAAGAAGAGAAAGGTATGGATAGGTGATTTGGTCCATACATTTATGAAGTTGCTTATTCCACTATGCAGTCTAGGGCTGAAATCGAGCCGAGCCGAGCCCGAACCTTTCAAGTTCGGGCTCGAGTTCGTTACTATTTGGGCTCGGCTCGAGTTCGGCTCGAGTTCGTGAAACTAGAAAAACGTTGGCTCGAGCTCGGCTCGACAAAAGTTCGGGCTCGGCTCGAAGCTCGTTCGAGCTCGACTTGCTTGCTGGATCTTTGCCGGCAGCCGAAGTTGTGAAGGTTAGGAGAAGCAGCGGCCGACGGCGGGATGAGTGGGTATGGAGATACGAGTCTGATGGCGAGGTGGGGATGTGAAGATTGGAGATGCGTGGTTGCAACAGCGGTGGGAGGCCGGAAGAAGGGTTGCGGTGAGAGAGTGGAGAGACCTGGAAAAGGGGCGGTGCTTGGAGATAAATCGCCGGGCCACCGGCTGGTGGTGGCGTCAAGCGTTTAGTGGGAACTGGGCTGGGAAGAAGAAGAAGTGAATCTGGGCTGGGAAGAGAAGAAATGACGTACGTTGATGAATGAATCTGGAAAGGCACTACTGATGAACAATGCAAATTAGGATAATAATTAATGGGTGTGGGAATTGGGAAAAATAGTTAATGAGGGGTGGGAATTGTAAAATAATTAAGAGGGTGGGAGTGGGAATTTTGGTTGTCAGCTTTTAGTGGAAATGGGCTGGGAAGCGTGAAGAGGGATACAAAATGTATTGGGAAGGGAGGAAACGTCAGACTCAGGGGATGCATATAAATTATTGTATATTAAATAACAAGGGAAGATGAATATTAATTAGAAGGGTATATATGTAATTTTAATTCGGCTCGTTAAGGCTCGCGAGCCTACCCGAATCGAACTTCTGAGGCTCGAGCTCGGCTCGTTTAAAAAACGAGCCAAAAAATCGGCTCGAGTTCGAGTTCGAGGCTCGAAAAAGCTCGGCTCGACAGGCTCGTTTGAGCTCGAGCTCGAGCTGAGCTCGAACGGGCTCGGCTCGTTTCACAGCCCTAATGCAGTCCATGCTTGACCGCAATCATGTCCAATTTAGTTAACCCATCATCAGCTGAAGCCCACCCAAAATGTCAAAAAGACAAAACTACCCCCTCCACATTTCCCACCCAAAATGGTCACAAATATTTGTAACCGTTGACAAATATTTGTGTATCTGCTTAATGAATTGAATTCTCTTTTTGACATTTTGGGATGGAATAAAATGATATTAATCCCATCCTATTCTATTAACTATTGTTTGGTGTGTGTCTGTAAAGGATTAGAAATTATCCATCTTAAATTTTAATCCATCTTATATAACTATCACCTAATCACTCCAAAAGCGCCGGTTAAAAAAAAAAAGAATGGGTTGAAGGAAACGCGATCTCAACTCTCTCACCGCTCGACGACCAACAACACGCGAAAAGGTAATCTGATCTGAAAATTTTCCTTCTTCTTCTCCTGCTTCTTCTTCTTCTTCTCTTGTCATCTCGCCGGATTGTTGATCGCTATCTCGCCGTCTCGTTTTCTTCTTATTCTCTGCTTAGATCCAGATTTGCTCACTTTCCAATTGATTTCTTCGTTTGATTGTGGATTTGCTACAGATAGCGAACTGCAAAGAAGAAGGAAGGAGGAAAATAGAGGTTGACAAGAGAAAAGGAAGTTGGGTTGTTTGACGCAATCAGTTAGTTCTCCTTCCTTCTCTCATTCTTCTATTTGGTTTGGTTTCGTTTCTCTTGATTTTACTTAAGGTAGTTGGGTCTGTGACCTTCTCTTATTTGTTGATTTTGAACTGTGAACCATGATGGAGTTCCTTCTCCAAGTCAGCACAAAATCATCGAATGAAACCACTTAATTAATGGGGTTCATGTTGTGCTGATTTCATAGTTCTATAAATGGGTCTGTGAACTTCTCTTATTCGTTTGATTTTTTTATGCTATATGATGACTAAAATCCGCATGTCTTTGGACGAGAATGGTTTTTGTGATGAGTGCATCTGTTAACATGCATTGCTATATATATATATATATATATATATATATATATATATATACCATCTACCATTTTATTTCTTTGTGAGCTTCATAAATTAAAACCATTACCTGTCTTTAAATGGTTCTAAGATTCTGGGATCTTACGCCTTATTCTTGTTTAATTGAAAATGTAGGAATGGATAATGAGATAAGTACTGAACTGCTTATTATGATCTTGTTGATTGAACAACTGTGGACACAGTGGGTCTCTTTACTAATTACCACATTTGTTGCGGTTTGTAATGCTACAACACATTACATCAACACGATCTGTTCAGATGATGATTCTGATGATAATGGTTGGCTTGACAAGGATCATGTAAGAATAGGTCACTTAGATCGTTTACTTAATAATGATGACACGACCTGCATTGAACAACTTCGAATGAATAGGAGAACTTTTTCAAAACTTTGTAAATTGCTTCATATTGAGGGCAAGTTGACCTCAAATGGAGCTGTGTTAATAGAGGAACAAGTTGCAATGTTCCTTTATATTTTAGGCCATCATAAGAAGAATCGCATTATTAAATTCGATTTCATGAGGTCGGGTGAAACAGTTAGCCGGAATTTCAACAAGGTGTTGAATGCAATAATAAAGTGCTCAGATTTACTTCTTAGAGCTGCCAATCCTATTGGTGAGAATTGCATTGATCCATGATGGAAATGGTTTAAGGTACATTTAATACTTATACTTTTCCAGTTTTTGTTTCACTGATAATTATTAAATAACTTATGGTTGTATGTGCATGTAGAATTGTATTGGTGCACTAGATGGAACTCATATTAAAGTAACTGCCCCAACCCGAGATAAGACAAGATACCGAAATCGAAAAGGGGAAATAAGTACAAATGTGTTAGGCGTATGTGCAAGAGACATGCAAATCATTTTTATACTTTCGGGTTGGGAAGGATCAGCTTCAGATTCTAGGGTATTGCGCGATGCAATTTCTAGACCAAATGGTTTCAAAGTGCATGTTGGTAAGAGATACAAAAATAGAAATACTAACAATGTTTTATTAATTACTCATAAAATTATATAATTATTTATTTATTATTTACATCTATAGGATATTATTATCTTGTTGATGGAGGATACACTCATGGACCGGGATTCCTTGCACCGTATAGGGGGATAAAGTATCATTTAGAAGAGTGGAGAAATGGACACATACCTACAAATGCAAAAGAACTCTTCAACAAGCGTCATGCACAAGCTAGAAATGTGATTGAAAGAACCTTTGGCTTACTTAAGATTCGATGGGCTATTCTTAGAATCCCTTCTTACTACTCTATTAGGACTCACAACAAGATCATCATTGCATGTGCTCTTCTACACAACTTCATTAGAAGAGAAATGCCTACTGACCCTTTTGAGCATTTGTTGGATGAATATGTCCAAAGATGAAGATTTAGATGAAGCTGATCATATTGAGTCAATAGAAACAGATCCGACTTGGACTTCTTGGAGAGACAATCTTGCAAATGAGATGTGGCAAGAATGGGTTCATAATAGGCGACAATTTTAGGAAAGGCTTTTTTACTTATATCTTTTAGTTTTAGGTGATGTTACTGCAATATTTATGTGAATGTTACTGCAGTATTTAGATGAGGCTTTTTAAAATCTATTATGAATGTTACTGTTTGTTCATGAATATGAATGTATGTGTGTATGAATCTGAATGATGGACTAGTATTGTGTGTGAAGAATCGATTCGAAACCATGTATGCATATGTTGGGTAAGTTCTGAAATTTCATATTCCTTGTCGGTGTTCACCAGATTTTAGTGCTCAAATTTCCTAAAGTATGTGATATTTTATCGGGAGGATGGAAGAGCAGATCGCATCAAACAAAAAGGGCGTAGAGTTTGACTGACGAAGAGATGCTAGCACTTATAGTTGCATTAGAAACTCAATTAAGCATTGGTGGTATTAGTCAAGGTGGAAATTTAAAACCTGGAACAGCTGCTAAGATGGAACTAGAGCTATTGGAAGTGTTGCCAAATTCTGGGTTAAGAGCTGATCCTCATATAGTATCTGCTGTGAGGGCTCTCAAGACACAAACCCATCTCATAAATGAATTGGTATCTGTCAGTGGATTCGGTTGGAATGATGAGAAGAAGTGTGTGGTGTGTGATAGCAATGACGCATGCATGGAATACCTATGTTCAGGTATTTTATTCCTTCTTTTGTTACTGCCTCTATTAGACTCAGCTTTGCCTCTAATGAACTCATGAGGTTTTTGTTTTTGAATTTTTTATTTTGAAGTTTCTGCTGTATTGTTGATGCATGGGCTGCTTACCTAATCTCCAATTATTGGGATTTTCAGCATCCCTGTTTTAGGTTCCTGCCCTACTTTTGAGAAACTCTTCTTCATTTTCCTGCAAATGTGCCTTAATAATACTAGTATCATACTCTTTTTATGCAGAAAGAGAAAAGAGTTAAAAATTACAGGAACAAGTCTTTTCCATATCATGAGAGACTTCTGGCTATATTTGGAAAAGATCGAGCTAATGGTCAGGAATCAATCACTGTTAGGGATGCTAGAGATGAAAGTAATATAGAAATTGATGGAGCATATGGTGATGAGGTTTCAATTAATCAAATGGCCAGCACCGCTATTGCTGATGGGAGTTCTGCTAGGAAAAGAGCAAGGGTTGGTGAAATGTTGTCTGCTTCAATTAACAATTTGGGGGATAAAATTGTTGAGGTCATGGCTAAGTCAAGAGAAAGTGTTGACAAGCTTGTTGATTCTATTAGCTCCAACAAAAAGGTGTTTGATTATCAAATGGCTGTTGTGGCGAGTTGAAGAATATGGACTTGACAACTCAAGAAAGGGTAATTGCTGCTACAAAAGTGTTTGATAACCCTCAAAATATTCACATATTTTGGGGTTTTGATGGAGAAGATAGGGTGGCTTATGTGAAGCCCTTATATATAATTAAAACAAGGCTTCATAAAGGTGAGATTTTTATTTATTAATTGTTGGTTGATTTCTGCTTTGATTTTTGTTGCAATTTTCTGGTTGCTTTAGATATTATTAGAACAGTTTAAGCTTTTATGGTGTGCTGATTTTATGTTAATCACATAATTTTCTCTTGCAGGTTGATTTGTTCAAGTAGACAATTAACTTGGTGATGAACCATGAGGAGGCACTTGTCAGGTTCCATGAGTTTGAGGAATCATATTGCTTTTTTTTTTCAGAATGTTTGGAGAATAAGTACAAATGTGTTGGATTTGCATTTGGATTTGGAAAAAATTGAGTAGCTATTTGGATTTGGATCATATGTTGTTGCTATTTGGATTTGGTTTATGGTTTACAAAGTTGAGTACAAGAAGATTCGTTGCTATTGAGCAAACTTTTTTGCCATTTATAAACTTTCTTGCAGTGCAAGTATAGAAAATTACTTCAGTTCATTGAATTTAATACAAGAGAAAGTGATCTTATCCTTAGGATAAGACAAGAGTTTAGTCATCCTTCTTGCAACCAAACAAGGGAAGGGTTGATCATCATCCCAACCTATCCAATCCTTCATCAACCCATCCAACTCATCCCATCTTCCCTCATCCAATACATGCAACCAAACAGGCTCTCGGTGTTAATTGAAGTTACATTTGGATATGTAACTTCTTCTTCTTCTTCTTCCAAAGATTTTGTTTTCCAGCTGAAGGACCAACGCTCTCTATATGACGCATATATATATATGTTCCAATGAATTATAAGAAATATTACAAAAAAAATGGCCAAGTAGGTTCCGAATTCTGCAACCAAATTGTTTCATGAACTTCATGCTTATATTTGTCAACTACTGAATCATTTACCAACCTATGTATATGTTGCAATTTGCAGCTAAGATAGCAGTGATTTACCTGCATTGTGTGTTAATGGCAGGCCCTTATCAAGGAGGTGTGTGTAAATTAAGGGTGGTCTTACCAGATATATATGTTTCCGGTAATAACAACAGTTCTTTGATAATCACAATGTCATAAAGATGATGTAGAAATGTCTAAAATAATATATGAAAATAATTAAAAGATGATTTAGAAGTGTCTGCAATAATAGATAGAAGTCTCTAAAATAACAAATGAAAATGTCTAAAAGATGACGTAGAAGTGTCTAAAATAATAGATTAAAATGTCTAAAATGTCTAAAGAAGTGTTCTTTGATAATCACAATGTCATAAAGATGATGTAGAAATGTCTAAAATAATATATGAAAATAATTAAAAGATGATTTAGAAGTGTCTGCAATAATAGATAGAAGTCTCTAAAATAACAAATGAAAATGTCTAAAAGATGACGTAGAAGTGTCTAAAATAATAGATTAAAATGTCTAAAATGTCTAAAGAAGTGTCTAAAATAATAGATTAAAATGTCAAACTCATATTTTTTCAATTTTTTAATTCTTCCTTTTATTTACCTTTTATTCGTTTAGAGATACTTTTAGATTTTTTTTGCATATCAACCCTATATGTTTTCATTTTTATGATTTAAGTCTCTCTCTCTCTCTCTCTCATTTCCTTAGGGTTAATTTGCTTAATGACAATGTTTAGAATTTTTGCACATCAAACCCATATTTTTCCAATTTTCAGATTTTAAAATTACTTCCAATTATTTACCTTTTTTGTTCAATACTTTTATATTTTTTACACATCAACCCAATATATTTTTATTTTTATGATTGAAGCCTATTTTATTACGTATGTGTCTTTGCTTTGAATGGAAAAATATAATTGTATTTGATATCATGAAAATACTTAGACCCATATATAATTTGGCTACCTGAATAACCTAAATGAATGCGTACATAATAGATTGATCAATGCGGCAAACCCAAGACATTTGAGTTACTTCCGGCAAACAATCATATTATATTTTTTTTAACACAAAAGACTTACTTTTTTAACACTGTCATATTATTTTCAATCACCTTGTAAACTTCCCTATGAACTTATTATATTTTTTGTTAACAATTATTAAATTGAGAATCCGAAATGACATTTAAGTACAAGTTATTTTATGGTAGAGAAAAACATATATTTTTTCATTTGAATTTTTTTTCTTACGTTTATATTTACATTTTTGTTTTTCAAATTTAATTTCTATTCTAATTTTTTTCTTTTATTTGTTTACGGATAATTTCCTTTACTAACCTATATTATTATGGTTTCTTCATATCAAGTCCACATGTCTTAACTTTTTTCAGATTTTTTTATTTGTTCTTTTTATTTTTTAATTTAGGAACACTTTCATACTTTTTACACATCAATATATAATTTTTTTTCTTCATAAATTATAAATTTTAGAATACACAACACATTTTAGCATAAAATTTTCAATCCTAATGGAGATTTTTTTTCTCTTAATTTGAATATTTTATATTATTTACTTTTATTATTTTAACCGTCTCCGGGTTACAAAAAACATCGTGCTCTACCATAGACTATTTTTTTTGTCCTAATATTAATATTATGTTTACAAAAAATTCTATATTTTTTTCTCTAAGAATATTTTTTTCCCTTATCAAATCAATCTTTTTCTTTGATTTTTCCATCTCATAAACTCATATCAATTTTAAAAAATTTCATTTTTTTTCATTTTCATCTTTCAAAATTAATGGACACCACGCAGATGATTAAAAAGTGCCAACTTAAATTGTAGGGTAGCCATCGGCCATTGGGCAGTATGCTCAGTCAACCAAGTGGAGATTTGGCACCAACAATTCTTGGGGCTTGAGTGCTAAGATACTCATCCTTACTTAAACAAAGTCTCAAGTTCGAATCCTATGTAAGGAAAAACACTGTTGTGGCTGAGATATTAGCGGATGGTGCCTCTCCGGCCCAACTTAACAAGACTCACATTCAAGCTTGGGATGTCATCAAAAAAGTGATTGCTTGAAATATTTGGAGGTGTTGTAATTGTTGTGGTAAAGGTACCACTTATCCAATTCCAAACTTTGAGGCCTTATTTGAAGAAGTGAACAAAGTGATTGGCTTGTGTGGAATTAAGTCACATGAAGTTACTATTCATGCAACTCATCCCACATGGAGTATTTATCAAGGAGGTTTGGGGACTCTAGCTTATATAAGGAGACCCTTGCTTCTCATTCTAAATCATCCCTCAAAGAAGTTGATATTTCCTTCTTTGTTCTTTCTTCTTCTTGTATTATTTCACTTGTTCTTCTTAGTGAAATATATTGGTGGGGTCCGAGGACGTAGGCAAATTGCCGAACCTCGTATATGGTGTCTTCTTTCTTCTATGCTTTAATTTCGGTATTTATTATACTGTTATTATCCAAGTAGCTGCGATAGGGTATAGCTGTAGTGATATATTGCGCTCTAAAATTACATAGAGGAAATTCTGTCTAAGGAGTCGGGTTTTAAGTGGGACCATTGTGACCCCTCCGTCTTTCCTGGGAGTTATCCTTAGTGTGGTTTTACAGTTCAATACTTCACTCTCGTACCCATTAGGGCCGAGGAATTATTCCGCGCTTCCGCAACAACTCTCAACAAGTGGTATCGAGCCAAGGTTATTGGTATGCTCAGTGGTTGCAGTTTAATCTGATCTTCCACATCAGAAAAGATTTCATTGGGCTAGTTGGTATCCGCATTCGCAGCAGGAGCCTTGGTTTGGTTAGAGGAGAAGATATGGGTGACAGTGGTGCTGGTTCGATGATTAAATTGACTTCATCGAACTATTCAGTTTGGAAGCCAATGATGGAGGATCTACTGTATTGCCTCGATTTGCATGATCCTCTTGCAGTGATTACGCCAAGCTGCAGATATGGCAGCTGACAAATGGACCAATCTGAAGCGCAAGTCACTCGGTACCATAAGAAGATGGGTGGATATCAGTATATTCCACCATGTTTCCGCAGAGACAGATGCTAAAGCTCTGTGGAAAAAAATTAGAAGGCTTGTTTGAGAGGAAGACCGCACAGAACAAAGCTTTCACAATTCGCAAGCTTGTTAATCTGAAGCTTAAAGAGGGACAATCAGTTTCTGAACACTTGAATGATTTTCAGAACTTGATTAATCAGCTGACTAATATGAAGTTGGTGCTTGATGATGAGTTGCAAGCTTTACTTCTGTTGAGTTCCTTACCAGATAGCTGGGAGACTTTAGTAGTTACTCTTAGTAACTCGACTGCAGATGGCAAGCTCACATTGAGTTTGGTCAAAGATAACTTGTTCAACGAAGAAACAAGGAGGAAGGAGTCGGGCACCGAGTCTTCACAGGCTCTTGTCACTGAAGTCAGAGGTTGCGGCAATAGTAAGGGATCTAAGAGTAGTCGGGGAAAATCTGGTAATCGGTCGAAATCTAGAGAAAGCAGAGAATGTAATTACTTGTGGAAAGACTGGTCACTTGAAGAGAAATTGCTGGAAGAGGAAAAAGGATCGGAAGGAGGGTAAAGCTCACAAGAGAAAGATACGATTGCTATTGCAGTCGGTAAGTGATGATCCGGTTGTACTAGTTTGTGCACATGGGGGCTGCGATCATGTTAGTGATCCTAATGTCCAAAGTGGATTGTCGATTCGGCTGCATCCTATCACGTTTCGCCCAAGAGAGAGTTGTTCACTACTTACAGGCAGATTGACCTCGGTGTAGTGAAGATGGGTAACACTACCCACTCCAGGATTTTGGGGATCGGTGATATTATTGTGCGTACTAGTTTGGGTATCACATTGACGTTGCGGGATGTGCGACACATTCCAGATATGCGGCATAATCTTATTTCAGTAAATGTTCTTGACCGAGAAGGGTTTGACCAGACTTTCAGAGACAAAGTGTGGAAGCTGAAGCGTGGTTCTTTGATGGTGGCAAGAGGTGATCTTTGCTGCACCTTGTATAGAACGCGAGTTGGTGTCTGTGGCGGTGGTTCGCTGAATGTGGTTGAAGATGGTGCTTCCAAGAATTTGTGGCATAAACGGCTGGCACACATCAGCGAGAAAGGGTTGGAGACTTTGGCAAAGCTGTCCCTCATTCCTATTGCCAAAGGTACATCACTCGACCCTTGTGATTTCTTTTGTTAGGAAGCATCATAGAGTTTCTTTCAATGTTGCCTCGACTAGAAAGAAAACAAAACTTGAGTTAATACATTCGATGTTTGTGGTCCCTCGAGGTGGAGTCATTGGGTGGTAACAGTACTTTGTGACTTTTATTGATGATGCTTCACGCAAGACTTGGGTGTACATGTTGAAGAAGAAGAGTCGGTGTTTGATCGCTTCAAAACTTTTCACGCCATGGTTGAAAGAGAGACTGATGTGCACATGAAGTGTCTCCGTACCGATAATGGCGGTGAATATACCTCTAATGAGTTTAAGGGTATTGCAAGAAACATGGTATTCGTCATGAGAGAACGACACAGTGTACACCGCAACATAATGGGGTAGCGGAAAGAATGAACCGCACCATTGTTGAGAAAGTCGGATGCATCGAGGATGTCTAAATTGCCAAAGACATTCGGGGTGAAGGTGTAATCTGCTGTTTATCTTATTAATCGGACTCCATCAGTTCCTTTGGGTTTTCAGGTTCCAGAATGTATGGACAGGGAAGAATGCTTCTTATGCACACTTAAAGGTGTTTGGTTGCAAAGCATTCATACATGTGCCCAAGGATCAGAGATCGAAGCTGGACAGTACTGCCAAACCATGCATATTTGTTGGATATGGTGGTGAGGAGTATGGCTTCAGTTTGGGATCCGAGTTGAAGAAGGTGGTCGAGCGGGGATATTGTCTTCCGTGAGCATGAGAACATTGATCATATAGGGCTGCAAGAGGAGACTTAAGATACTGCTGGTGGTGATGATCTAACACCTCTCCCTACTCCATTAGTTGCCACAGATGGAGATGATATAGAACCTAGAGTGGAGCAACCAATCATTATTGATGAACAGGGTGATGACGACTTTCTTGAGCATGACATGGGTTTTGAGCGGGGAGCAGCCCCATCCCTTGGAAGTAGTAGAGCCTCGGCCGAGGAGGTCTACTAGAGAGCGTCGTCCATCTACCAGGTACTCTAGTTCCGATTATGTCATGCTTATTGATGCGGGGAGCCAGAGAGCTTCCAAGATGTGCAGGTTCATGCGGATAAGGACCAATGGTTTGCTGCAATGCAAGATGAGATGAGTTCTCTTGAGAAGAACAACACCTACGAGTTGGTGGACTTACCTAAGGGTAAGAGAGCATTGCAAAACAAATGGGTGTTCAAGTTAAAGAAAGATGGTGACAAGTGGTAAAGTATAAAGCTCGTTTGGTTGTGAAGGGTTTTCACGAAGAAGGAGTTGACTTTGATGAGATCTTCTCTCTGTTGTGAAGATGTGTTCCATTCGGGTTGTACTTGGACTAGCGGCCAGTCTAAATCTTGAACTTGAGCGACTTGATGTGAAAACTGCATTTTACATGGCGACTTAGAGGAGGAGATTTATATGGTTCAACCAGAAGGTTTTGAAGTGAAAGGGAATGAGAATATGGTCTGCAGATTGAAGAAGAGTCTTTATGGCTTGAAGCAGGCACCGAGCGGTGGTACGCAAGTTTGATTCTTTTATGATCGGGAAGAGCTATAAAAGAACTGCTGCAGATTCTTGTGTCTATGTTAAGACATTTCCGATGGTAACTTCATTATTCTTGTTGTATGTTGATGATATGCTTATTGTTGGGAAAAACGCTTTGATGATTCGCATGTTGAAGGATGAAGCTGTCAAAATCCTTTGACATGAAGGACTTAGGACCAAATAAGCAAATTCAGGCATGAAAATTGTTCGTGACAGAGAAGGCTGGTAAGTCGTGGTTGTCACAGGAGTCCTATGTTGAAAAGGTTCTTGACAGGTTCAACATGACAGATGCTAAACCAGTTAGCACACCTTTGGCGAATCATTTCAAGTCACAAAGAAGTTGTGCCCAACAACAGAAAAGAAAAGGAAGAGATGTCATCTATTCCTTACTCCTCGGTTGGGTCCTTGATGTACGCCATGGTTTGTACTCGGCCGATATTGCTCATGCTGTTGGATTGGTTAGTAGGTTTCTATCTAATCCAGGGAAGCCTCACCGGGAAGCGGTGAAGTGGATTTTCAAATACCTTAGAGGTACTTCTAAATTGTGTTTGTGTTTTGGTGGTGCTAAACCTTTGTGTTAGAAGGTTTTCTTTGATGCGAGATATGGTGGTGACCTTGATGGAAGGAAGTCAACATCAGGTTACATCTTCACTTTTCTTTGGGGAGCTGTCTCGTGGCAGTCAAGTTGCAAAAGTGCGTTGCTTTGTCCACGACAGAGGCAGAGTATATAGCAGCCAATGAAGCGGGTAAAGAGATGCTTTGGATGAAGCGGTTCCTTCATGAATTGGGTTTGAAGCGAGTATGTAGTACATTGTGACAGCCAAAGTGCTATTGACTTAAGCAAGAATTCAATGTACCATGCTCGCACAAAACACATCGAGGTGAGGTACCATTGGTTGCGGTTGGTAACCGAGAACAAGCTTATGAAGCTTAAGAAAATCCATACAGATGACAATGCGGTGACATGTTAACAAAGATCGTTTCCAGAGAGAAGCTTGGGTATGCGGCCTTGCGGCGGCATGTGCTCCGTGTAAAGCACGGTGCGATATCTCTTCCTTCGTGGAATTGGAGGGGAGATTGTTGTGGTAAAGGTACCACTTATCCAATTCCAAACTTTGAGGCATTATTTGAAGAAGTGAACAAAGTGATTGGCTTGTGTGGAATTAAGTCACATGAAGTTACTATTCATGTAACTCATCCCACATGGAGTATTTATCAAGGAGGTTTGGGGACTCTAGCTTATATAAGGAGACCCTTGCTTCTCATTCTAAATCATCCCTCAAAGAAGTTGATATTTCCTTCTTTGTTCTTTCTTCTTCTTGTATTATTTCACTTGTTCTTCTTAGTGAAATATATTGGTGGGGTCCGAGGACGTAGGCAAATTGCCGAACCTCGTATATGGTGTCTTCTTTCTTCTATGCTTTAATTTCGGTATTTATTATCTTGTTATTATCCAAGTAGCTGCGATAGGGTATAGTTTGTAGTGATATATTGCGCTCTAAAATTACATGAGGAAATTACATCTAAGGAGTCGGGTTTTAAGTGGGACCATTGTGACCCTTCCGTCTTTCCTGGGAGTTATCCTTAGTGTGGTTTTACAGTTGAATACTTCACTCTCGTACCCATTAGGGCAGAGGAATTATTCCGCGCTTCCGCAACAACTCTCAACAGTAATGATGGTTTATTCTCGGATAATTCAACAAGTGGTAAATGGCTTTCATCGGCTCAAATGCTTTCATTCATGTGGATTTTGAATCATTGGAAATGATTTTCCGCTCTTTGGGATGGTTGGCTTTTAAATCCGTTGAAAGCTGTAAAAAGCTGCTAATTACGCGTATCTCTATGTGCATGATCCAACTCCTCCTTAGAGTTGGATTATGCTCTTATTTCACTAAATAAAATTGACATTGCCTTTATAAAAAAATCACTATTCCTGCAAAGTGACCACACAAATAAAGCGGATGTTTATTTTTATTTTTTTAAAAAAAATTACTTGGATTAAATTGCAAATTGACCATCCAACTACGCTGAAAAGTGTCATTTCACCATCATGCTTTTGAACGGTTCCCACTTGCAAATACAGTGCAAGGTTACCATTAAGCTTTCTAACAAGTGCATTTTTCATACCAGTAGATTTAACGGAGAGCATATTCCGTTTAAAAAATATATATTATGTTATCCTAATTACATGAATTTACTCTTTTTATTTTCAATTTTTAAACTAAAGCACCCAAAATTTATCTATGGATGTGAGTTGGGTGAGGAGAAGTAGCGGGAAAGCACAAATAATGAACTTTCCAAATGGAAGTCTTTGACAAGAGTCAGTTCCATATCATCCTACGACTGCACACAAATTAAACTGTGATGAATGTTTCTGTTGTTGGAACTCTTGTTATTGAATACGATACACTTGGCAAACCCGATCCAATGTGGCAGCCAGATAGGATGATGAGGTCTTTCTAGTCTAGGGTATGAAGTTCAAAATTTTAGATCAGTGCAAGGAGGGACCGATTTTAGCAAATAAGATGGTGTTTTTGTGCAACTAAAAAACTTTACTTGATTGTCGCTAAATAAAAAGTAGTAAAGGGACCAATTTTAATCAAATAATGGTGCAGTTGTAATTTTGCATTTACGAAGCTAGCTAAGTTGAGTGGTAAAATCAAACATGGTGGCAAAATGACACTTTTCGATATACTTGGGTAGTAAATATGAACCTTTATCCAAGTTACTTCAGTGAGAACTAAAGATTTAGAAAAGATGGCTAGGGTTCGAAGGCTGTTGTGGCCATCTCTTCTCATATCCATCTTTCCGATGGTCGCCGACCATGGTTGTTGTTGGGTTCTCCTCTGCATTTTTCCGGTCGTAGGTCCGGCGTTGTTGCCTCTGTTTCAATCGTGTCGCCTTGTTTGCACTATAGTCGTACGTTTTTGTGTTGTAAATCTTCAGGTCAATTTCTGCGCCTTGCTTCTTCTGTTGTTTGGCGACATCGTCCGCGCCGGATTTCCCCTGTTCTTTATCATCTCGTTCAATGATTGGGTTGGGTCTGGCGCCTACCCTCGCAAATCCGATCCTTCAGACTTCTCCCTTTGGTGCGATGGTGGTTTCCTGGCCGATTTGGTGTCCGGCGAGGGAGTCTGCAGCCTTCATTTGGAACACCAGCCTGGCCTCCGCTTTTTCTCATCTGCAGTGCTGGTCTGCTATTCCTTCCAAAGCATCCTTCCAGCAGGGTGTCTTAGCTCTCTCATGGTTGTGCAATCAAGCCACTGAGAGGCCATGGTTCCCACCCTCTAGCGGCTGCTGGTCGCCGGCTTCAGCGGCTTGGCAGTTGCGATTTTGCTGCAGGTAGTCAATGGTGGGTCTACTGCCGGTCTCTCTTTCTCGAGGGGGTTGGTATGAGGCGACGGTGGGATTGATTGGATTTTCTTTGACAGACTGTGTTGGCATGGTTGGGGGCAGCTCCCGTTTTTGCCCCGGGGCGGAAAAGGGCTCGAGTTGGTCCGGTGGCAGAATATCTGGCGAAAGAAGAAGCGGCTGGGAGTGGCAATGGCTCTCCCTGCCTAAAGCAGTGAGCCCGTGTTTTCCAAGCAGAGATGGTCTGGGCTTCGGAGTCCCCCACCCTTGCTTGGTGCCTTAATGTGACTCAAGTACATCGTTGGAGTTATTAGATTCTAGTGGTTTGTGGTGAGTTCCGATTTGAGGTTGGATGTTTTCTTCCGGATTTCTTTACAAGGTCTAGCCTTTTGGAGTTAGCTTGCAGCGACTCGCTTAGCGAAGGAGGTCGGTAGCCGGTTATTTCTCGGGGGGTATGTTGTGGGTAGAAATCCGTTGGAAGCTTTGAAGCCATTTGAAGATCACATCTCTATCTGGTTGGAGTTCTTGCGTCCCACTATTGTTCAATTTTTTTTTTCCACTTTGGTGTACCTCCTATCCTTAATTTTGTTAATGTTGGTTAGACGTTCTGTTTCTAAGTTTGTCAGCTTCATAGCCTTAAGCTATCTAGTTAGTAGTTCTCGTACTATTTGATATTGCTAAGAGCTAGTTATTAGCTTTTTCCAGGGTTCCGTCCCTGCTTATCAAACGTTCTCGGATCTAACCGAATGATTTTGATTGAGAGCATTCCCTTTAAAAAGAAAAAGAAAAAAACTATAGGTGAGAACTTATAACCTTATTTAGTTGATACTCTAGTAAACATGTAATTTTATAATAGAGTAAATCATTTAGTTTATTCATTTACACGAAAATATATTTGAAATTCAACGTGTTACTTGACGAATTGTAAATCTGAGTATATGAGATAAACTCGAGCTTATCATTTGGACTAGTCATTATTAAATCAATCGAAGTGATTAAAATTGCATTCTGTTTTCTTAGAAGTTCGAAAATTAGTTTAAATTTCGAAAATAACGATGGAAAAATGTAAAATATGTAAAGAAGGGAAACTTTGGATTCTAAAATTTTGATGAGGTGTTCAAGATCTTGGGAATAACTATTTCAAATAGCTGTAGTGTTTTAAATAATTTTTTAACGGTTAAGATCAAACAGCCAAAGTGTCAAGTGTGTTAAGACTAAAAGCTCCAGCTTTAGTCCAATTTTGATGAAATAAATTGCAAGAGAACAAAAAGATGCTGAACTTTCATCTGGACCGAAGGGGAAGGCACAAGAGCTTTCATTTGGTCATTGAGGTTGATTTTGTTAAATGTCCACCCCACTATAGGCCTATTATGGCATCTTAGAGATTACCACCAAGAAGCTATATTTAGAGGAAAACCAAATTTCAATCTTGGTATAACAGAGGTTACAAGGATCAACTGAATTCTATAGTTTATATTGACTACAGGAGGGGATTGTACGTACATCTACAACCTCATACATCCATCTACCCTGTGCTGTGTATCGACCAAGCGGAATACAAAAGGAAGCATCACCTCTGAGGCTTTGTTGTTAAGGTACGAATGTACAGTTAAGGGTTCAACTGCAAAATGCACATCAAGATCTTCCTATCTTACAGACTCACCGGATGAAGCTTTTTCAACATGCCTCAAGGAGGTGCTGGTCGTCCATCCTTTTTAAGCAAAACCTGAAGGAGAGGGCAAAAAACAAAGTTATAATTCTTTTGAAGATGATAAGCATCAAAATCTAGCTTTCTTACAGTTGCCGGTGATGTGTACCTGCTTAGTAGCATCTATCGATATGCGTTGTCTTTCTCTCTTTTCTCGTTCGCATTCTCCACACCAGGTGGAGAAATCCTTCTGATACTTCTTGAGCTCCCGGAAGACAGAGCTAGTTACACATTTCAAGAACAACTTAAACAAAAGAACTTGCACTTGATCCAAGAGAAACCTACATGCTAAACAACTACACTGCTTCTGCTTTTAACATAAGTGCCCCAGAAGACTCAAAACGAACAGAAACTCTCCTGCTCAACAGATGCTTTGACAAAGCACAGTAATCATGTTTAACACACAGTTTTCAACACTTGAAAAAAAAGACTAGCATAAGACGGCACAACTTACAGGAAGAACCAGAAAGATTTAAGCTAAAATAAAAAGAAGCAGAAAGAAAAACAGAACTGTGAGACAACCCAAAATTCAGGTTCACAGCTGACATCAATACCTATGTTTCCTGACATTTCTATCATTAAAAGAATGTAAAGACTTTATTGTACGTCATTTTAACATCCGAGGATTCAATTCATTGCACTGTGTTCACTCCCACTGTCTGGTTCAATCTTTCTGGTCTTTTATGCCATGAGCGCATTTATACTTGCCTAAATCGCGATTTTAAAGTTATAGGAGTATTTATCACTCGCAGGCAATGGGAGTGAATACAGTGCAATAAGACTTCAGGTCCTACATGATATAACAATAACTAGAATACATCTTACATTATAGTAAAATACTAATAATTCTGCCGTTGGTGGTAAATTTAGAGAATAACAAAATTGGCGAAGAAGTAAGAAATGGGCAACTGCAGGAAACTGTTTTAACCAATTTAGGTTATGATAGAGAAACTAAGCAACAAATGATGAATGAATATGTAGAAAACGATACCTTCGACACCATAGCAGTAAATTGATCCGATGCCCAGATGTTGTTGCTCTGGCACCATGCCTATGACGCCCACGATGAAGAACTGCACGACCAGGAACATGCGAATAATCCAAGATTTCCTGTAAATGGAAAGTTAACGTTAATTCTAGAATATCTATGTTCATGAAGCAAATGTGTAGAGGAATCTTCTAAAACAAATTTGTATTAAAATCACATGAATGCTCTGAGATGTATGATTTGTGAAGCATTTAGAACTTTATCTGAATCTCTCCTTATCAGATAATCCAGTAATGATGTTATTTTGACTCTTCATCTTTTCAATGAACATGCTCATCGTGAATTCTCTGCTGAGCTTCAAGACAGACGGAGGTATTTACGGTAAAATTTCAAAAAGAGGTGAGCAAACTGCAGCAGACTTGACTTGATTTCAGTTACAAAGTGCGTCTGTCACAGTACCCATGTGAGAAAACATAGAGTATGAGATAAATGAAAATTATTCAGCAGGAATCATCTAAAGGCTGTAGGCTGTGAAAAGAAACATGTTACTACTGGCAAGACTGCTCCATTTGAGCAAACTGCAGCAGACTTGACTTGATTTCAGTTACAAAGTGCGTCTGTCACAGTACCCATGTGAGAAAACATAGAGTATGAGATAAATGAAAATTATTCAGCAGGAATCATCTAAAGGCTGTAGGCTGTGAAAAGAAACATGTTACTACTGGCAAGACTGCTCCATTTGAGGTTATGCAGAAGTAGTATAGTCAAGTAAGTCATATTTTCTCAATATTCTATCTCAACATTAGATCTGGAGTTTTCGTCACATAGAAAGTTATTGGGAAGGTAAGCATGTCAAAGCTCTCACCAAGCTGCAATAACTGAGAGCATTCAGGTAATCTAGGAGAGAAACTTGAAATTGCAAGGGTAAAAAGTTTGAACTTCTTTAAAATGAGGAACAATTAGTTTCCCTTCTTGACACTTAGCAAGCAGTTGCTTAAAATGACCAAGAATCTTTGACAATGCAGTGAGATGTTATGTAATATTTGGAACTTACTAGTAAAGTTAGTACAATTTCAGTTGACTAGCTTACATGTCATGCACTAGATACATATAAAAACAAAGCATGGACATACCTCTGTCTGGGTTTCTGTGTTCACATGTTTATCACAACGAACCCCTCGAAAGAACAGTTCTCCACCAGAAAACTGCTTGCCCAAGCACACATTTAATGTTACTTCTGAATCATCCACATGAAAACCTAAAAACAGAGAACTACAGAGGTTCATCAAACTACCACTTTTATGCTTCAAGTTACGAGCAAGGAAAGACTGGACAAGGAGTGTCAATAGTTATTGGGGCAGGTCAAGCTGAAAATGTACTGACAGTGGAGCATACATATAAGGAAAACTAATCCATAATTCCCAAATCAGGTGCTGTTAAAACTTTACAATCCAATTTAACTCCCAGTAACTAGAAACACAACTCTTTACATCCATCCTAAGCTGAAAATGTACTGACAGTGGAGCATATATGTAAGGAAAACTAATCCATAATTCCCAAATCAGGTGCTGTTAAAATTTTCCGATCCAATTTCAACACCCAGTAACTAGAAACATAACTCTTTACATCCATCCTAAGTAATGCTTCACATTACATTGAGTACCTACCAAGATCGATGTCCCTCTCAACACCATATTCAACAACAAAACCATGGTGAGAATCCAGCGTTGACCCACCCACTTCGGGGAAGAAAACTGCATAAAGTTCAAGAGGAATAATATGAGTATCAGCAGTAAATGGAAAACATAAGTACAGTATACATTAAAAAATGCATAAAGCATGAAATGTAAGTACTTCTGGATAGAGGACGAATAAAATCCTCCATTAAATTTCCGAGCATTGTCTCCATGCCAAAGTCATCTAAGACAGCACCGTATTTGTTCATTGTGTTTGGCCGCATGATTCTGTATTTCGTCTCATGAACCCATTTCTCAAAATTCTCAACCTACCAAATTAGAAACAGAGTTCACTTTTCTTGAAAAGGTGAAGAAAAAAAAACAAAGGGAAGACAACTCGAGGTATTAAAACAGGTGCTAATACCTCAGATAACAAGAGTTCACAGAAACGTGGCTGGAGCATTTCAAAGGTCAAAATTCCTGGAGAGGGTTCAGCCATTATACTTCTGAAGCTTTCCTCTTTATTCTCATTAATAGCATTTAGAAACGAAGGGACAAAGAAGGTGGAAGAATTCATGGTGTATAGCTCCTTATGCAGAGGCTGCAAGAGGGAAAAACAGTTATGCAGCAGATAATGGAAATCACTGTCTATTCCTATCCGCACTCACTAAAACGAACATTAAACATCACTAGCGCATTGCTGTACTAGAGTTTATCAACAATTAACAGAACGTACCCCATAGTTTGCTTTAATCTTCTGCCTGTAATCACGTTGTCTTTGCGTCTGTTGCAAAAATATGAAAAAGACCAAGAGAAGTCAAGTGGATGAAAGGTATAAAAGAAAAGGAAATGCCGCCTTCTTAAGAGATTAAAATGGAACGGATCTACACTCCGAACGCAAGTACTCATATCCATCAGCATTCTATGCCTACAACAAGCAAGAGAGGGCAACTAGACACAGAACGAACAAAGCAATCAAAATTACTGAAAGACGCTGAAAATGATCAGTAAAAGGGAAACAATTACGTGATTGCGCTCGGCCTCGGGAGAGTAGCGAAGGAGAATGTCGCGCATGTAGTTGAGCTTAGCGTCACGAGCAAGAGAGAGCATCGGGGAAGGAAGGTAGCGCTCGAGAGAGCTGAAGAGCAAGGGGCTGAACTCCAATTGCAGGTCCTCGTAGCTATCTGGATTGTGATCGGTCTGCGCATGCAGACGGAGACGATGATGCGGCCCCAAGCCCATCACACCGTTGCTCTTCTTTTCGCCATCGAAGGGCATTTTTGTTTTTCTGATGATCGAGGGTTAGGGTTAGGGTTTTCGAGTTTGACGTGCGATGGGGGAGAAGAAAAGCGACTTGGTACTGCAGGTTAGGGCTTTGTTCAGTTCTGCACACGTTTCTGTAGACGTGTATTGGGACCCAGTAAATGATTATTGACGTGGAATCATAATCCACTTGCTTGAGTTACCTCTATGATATGATTTGTACATTTTTCATCATGTAAATGATTTAATTTGTTGAATTATCCGGTACAACTGTTTTTTTTCAGCTTAATTAATGTTAATAATGAATTGGTACATTAGTAAACTAACTAATTGGTTGGTACAACAATAAACTAACTTAATATATTTATGTCTAGTTTATTGACCCGGCGATGCACCGGATTCAAAAATGGAAAGAATGCAATGTTATATAACAGAGTAAAAAATGTCACTTTTGTTTTGTTAACAAAATCTTCTCTTTTACAAATATATATAGGTAATTATATTTGTATTCATAACTTGATCTGGTTCACAGCAATGACAATGATAATGATAATATAACGTGAAAACAAATTTGATGAAAAAGCCTTCTAGATCTACCAAATTAAGCAAGAACGAACAAAATATTTAAAATACAAGTAAAACATTGTAACGTGGTAGGTTGTAGGGAAAAGAGGGTACCAATGTCAAATATTCGAAGATATTAAGGGTCTGTTTAGTTGCAGAGATGTTTCCAAATTTTCATTTCCAAAACTTCTTTGTAAATGTTTGATCATATAACTAGGTTTGACGGTATGGAAAACAAGGTTTTCCAAACTTTGGAAAACTCTAGTATTAAATTAGGAAACCTTGTTTGGAAGGTTTCCATTTTAATACTAGAGTTTTCTAATCATTGGAAAACAAGGTTTTCCATCTCTTAAAGATTAAATATGTGATCAAATATTTACAAATGAATTTTAGATTAAGAAATTTGGAAACTTCTCCATAACTAAACGGGCCCTAAGTTCACAACACTAAATAAACATCAACTCCTAAAGAGCTTTGATTAATTAACATGATATGTCAAATATGGAAATCGAGAACAGGCAATGTAACGAGTAAATTCCGCTGGCAATCCCGTAAAAATAATTATTGTCTTGTTTTGGTCATAATTTAAAAACTTGTCATGTTTTGGTCCTATCTAAGGGTTCACTGTCCTATTTTGGTCCTTTCCGTCCATCGGTGTCGTTAGTCTTAACGGATCTCTGTGAAAGTACCATTTTGCCCTCTGGTTACCTAACGTGGCGCTCACGTGGACCAACATTTAATGACATGGCATTGACCTCCGAACTGAAATGAAGCGTGGATTCACGGTCACCCCGAGCGGGTTGCGACCGGGTGACCCGGTGCTCCGGTTTAGGCAAGCCGGACACGATTTTCGGCGTTCAGACGCCTCCCGAGCCCTATCCGAGTATCATTTTGGCGAACCCCTCCGTATTTGAGGTCGTGTGGGTCCCTCGGACGTTTCCGCCGAAAATATTTTTCTGGCGCCGGGGGGTTGTCGGGGTCGCCTCGGGACGTACAGCGGGCTCGGTAGCGCTCTCAAGATCTCAATTTGCGAAGCCGTTTGTAGTTTTGGAGTCGTGGAGACGTCCGGAGGTGGTTGTGGAGTTTAACGTTTGGGGCGGGACGTTCGGTTCAGGCGACTCCCGGGGCTCGGGACGGGAATCCCGGGGCTCGGGATGGAAATTTTCTGACGGCTGTGGGGTCAGTTGTGTTGGAATTTAATATGGAATTTATGGGTATTTTTATAGAATTTTGGAGTGACGGAATTTCGGTTCAGGTTGACACGCTCGCACGTCGGGTTTTGGTCCGGGTTCAGCGAGCTCGGTAGGACACTCCGGAAAGGTAAATGAATTTCTGAAAAATGTTCTGTGAAGGTTATAATATTCTGAGGGTTGTGTCCAAGTTTCGTTAATTTTGGAATTCGGTAATTATTTTTGGGCAAAAAGAATTGGAACTTTCGGAGAAATTGGGAGTTAATTTGCAAATGGGTGCAAAATAAATAATAGTGAGTATGGGCTGCAGCAGCTGATTAATTCAGCAGATTTTTGGGAAGGAGGAAGGGACACTTGGCCATTTTTAATTTAAGGGAAGAGAGGTATGGGCTAAAGAGGATGAAAATATAAAAGCCAAAATTACATAATAATTCATGTAAAAATTCATTTCTTTTCTTCTCTTCTTCTTCCCTTCTCTGCCGCCATGCTCTTCATCTTCAAAGCTTCATGTTCTTCATCTCCCTTGGCTGAAACTTCAAGGTTTTGAGCTCCAAGTTTGGTAAGCTTCTTCCTTCCATCATCTTTCCAAGTTGAGAACATGTTTTGGGTAAGAAAAGAGAGAGTTTTCAAGCTTTGTGTTTGTTCTTGTCTACTTGAAAGAGTGATCCTCTCCCTCCCATCTTTTAGTATGTTGTTCTTGGGCTTGAGGGGAGTAGGAATCTATGGTTGAATGTTGGAAAAACTCCATGGAAGAGGGAACCCTAGGGAGGCCGATTTTATGTGTGATTTTCCAAAATTGTGTGTGTTTGTGTTCTTGAATCATGCTTTAAGTATGTTGTTCCTAGCATGATTCTAAGATTATCTATGGTTTTAATTTGATGAAAAGCATGCTAGGAAGAATTCCCCAAATTGGCCGAATTGTTCAAAGAAGGGTTTTGTTGATTTTGAAGCAATTGGTTGGTAATCTTGCTTAGGAAATGTAATTGGTGATTAAAGAGTGCAAATGGAACTTTGTTTGGATTGAAATGGAAGTTGGGTGAGAAATCCCCATTAAGGCCGAATTATTCAAAATTGGGGTTTTGTTGTTTTGATGCAATTGGTTAGTAATGTTGGCTAGGAAGTGAAATTGGTAATTAGTATGATTATTTGGAAGCTTGAATGGTTTGATTTGGAAGTGTGGTGAAAAATTGGTTAAGGGTCAAAGTGTTCAAGTGAAACTTTTTCCATGTTAAGGTTGTGTTTTGGTTGGTTTGAATCCTAAATTGCTATTGTGTATGGAAATAGGTTCATGATGGTGTTTGAAACATCATTTTCGGACAACGGTGGGAAAAGTTAGGTTTAAGCGGGTTTTAGGAAAGGCGTCCGGAATGTGGGTTTAAGGGTTGGAATGGGTTTAGTGGTGTATAATTAACAATGTTCAGGCTCGGTTTGTAAAACCGAGCTTTTGTGGAATTTTCCGGAAAGTGCGGGTTTGTGCGGAAATTGTTTTACGGGGTTTGTTTGGATGTGTTACGATCCAACTATGGTTGTCTGACTTGATTCTGCGTTGGTGGAGTAGCGCGGACCCGTAGGAGTCAAGTTGTGCATTTCGGGTCGGGAGTCGGGATTTTCCCGAGTGTTGGGCTGCGGGGCAGCGTTTCTGAGGTAAGGGCTTAATTGGGTAAAATGCATGTTTGTTCTGCTCCGTATATGTTATCAGGTATGATACCTTTGTTGTATTCATATATTTTATTATTATATGATCTGATTCTGTGAGACCGTTTGGTTGGAGAGACCACGGGTGCTCCTTGGTTCGCTTCGCGTATCCGCACCGGAGTGCCGATACTGCCACATTACGTGACCTACGGCGGTTTGGGGATCGCGACCCACCGTACCGTGCTATCTGCTCTGCTCGATCTGTATATTCGACCTCTGTTGAGGGCTGCGTTCTGGTCGCTCGGCGGTTGGACCGCATTTGTTGGATTCTGATTTATGTTATGATTTATGTTCATGTGTACATGCATATGCTGTGATATTCTGTTTTGCGAGTTGATTGTCGCCTATGGGCAAACCGCACTTTTACCTTAAGCCCTTCGGGTCCTTTCGAGGACTCACCCTTTTATCTGTTTACCACTTTCAGGCCGTCGACAAGCAACCGGCGGAGTAGAGATTCCGCGGTGCTTCCTTCACTTTGAGGTTGGGTTGCGAGCAGTACCACGTGCGGAGGTGGCTTGATTCCGCGCTAGGTATTTATAGGATTTTATTCTGGCTCGTGTCAGAATCGCATGCATATAGATCGATCATGTAATTTGTAAATGTTGCATAACTTGAGATGTATTCTGCTGTCTGTCTTCGAGTCGTGGCGGAGCCCGACATGCCTATAGTAGATTTGGTTTATCTCGGACTTAGTGCTTACATGTTGATGGCGATAATTGATGTTAGCATACCATGAACTGCATGTGTGGTAGAAGTAAGATTGTTAAGCATGCTTGCCTTGTATGAGTTATAGGTTGCTAGTTGTTACTCAACGATTCTGTGATTCGAGCTCGATGCTCCGTTGCCGCGTTTTCCGCCGTAATTCCTGTTTCCGACGTCGCGGCCGGCTCCGCCTCCGCAACCGGGCGGGGTGGCTGTGACATGGACAACTAAAGGAGTTTAAGTGGAAAAGGGACGAAAGTAAAGGGACAAGAACTGAAGTTGTAATTTTACCTCCAAAGAAAATTTAAAACATATCTGCAGCAGCTTCTTCTTCTTCGACGAGTTTGAACCAGACGGCAGTTGCAGCGGCGACGGCGACGACGGTGGTGACGAATTCCGGCGGTGGTTCAGGTTCCTCATCAGCATCACTCTCCTCATCCTCGTCTACATCTACAATACCCTCAGCCCCATCAGTATGCCCGTTAGTCATCCCGTACGGCCTTTCCTCACCATCGATTTCCCCACTTCCAGGATCGTCCTCATCCTCTTCCTCGTCCTCCTCACCTTCATCATCTGACCCCGGCCTCTCGTTTTCCTCTGCGTCCATCTTATCCAAGTACTTCAACGACTTAATCAACTCAAAACCCTATATCGGTAATCCTGCACTTTTGTGACTGGACACTCGTAAAGGTCAAGAGAAACTAGCTTCAACTGAGCAAGCGGAGCAAGATCATCGATGTACTGAATACAATTATTGGACAAGTCAAGATCCCGGAGTGATTGAAGGCTAGCTTCCACGAGGTATTCGAGACCTCCGGCGATTCTATTGTCGGACAAGATGAGTTCTCAAGATTTCGAGACGCGAAACTGTTCTTGAGACGAAACGTCGATGTTAGCAATCGAGAGGTGCTGCAGATTCTGGAATTTTTCCAGAAGGTCCGGAGGCGGGAGGCGCCGTGCACGCACTTCACAGCGCCGTCAAGCGTCAACGACCGGGCCTCGGCGTGGTCAGTTTGGCCGTCCAACGCCGTCTCAACGGCTCGCTCCTAGATCTCGTCCATTCAAGACGAGCTCAAGCTCAATCTTAACCTTCAATGTTTCGTTTTCAAGCTGCTATCGTCGCCGCCGCTGCCGTCGGAATTCGTCACCACCGTCGTCGCCGCCGCTGCCGTTGCTGCTGCAACTGCCGTCTGGTTCAAACTCGTCGAAGAAGAAGAAGAAGAAGCTGTTGCATGTATGTTTTAAATTTTCTTTGTGGGTAAAATTACAACTTCAGTTCTTATCCCTTTACTTTCGTCCCTTTTTCACTTAAACCCCTTTAGTTGTCCACGCTTCATTTCAGTTAAGAGGTCAATGCCATGTCATTAAATGTTGGTCCACGTGAGCGCCACGTCAAGTAACCAGTGGGCAAAATGGTACTTTCACAAAGATCCGTCAAGACTAACGGCACCAATGGACGGAAAGGACCAAAATAAGACAGTGAACCCTTAGATAGGACCAAAACAAGACAAATTTTTAAAATAGGACCAAAACATGACAATAATTATTTTTACGGAACTGTCAGCGGAATTTACTCGACAATGCAACACTAAAAAACAAAGAGGATATAACAATTGAAACAATAATCTTCATATACTGAAAACATGTCTAGTAATGGTAGAAATTGGAGTATAGTATTTATTTGTTAAATTTCTTAAAATGTAATTGATCTCATATATTTCATAGCATATTTTAGTTAAGACAAAAGTTGATCCTCATTTAAAAAAATTCTGGACCCACCACTATACATAATTTTTTTATTTAAAAATATTTACACAACATAGCAATAAAACTTCCAACAATAATAAGATGCTATAATGTTTGAAACAAAAAATATGAAAACTACAAATATTTATACCTATTTTTTTATGTGTATATATATATATGTATAACTTAAATTTTTTTGGGCCCCTTAAAATTGAGGGCTCAAAGCACAAGCCTTATCCGCTTGTAGGCAAGGCCGACCCTGTGTAGCAGTGTAAAATGGGTTAGAGCGAGCCCGAACCCACTAAGCTCTAGCTCGACCCATTTACTTATTACGTGGGGAGTACATGGGTTACTAGTGTCGTAGTAGTAACCACGACGAAGGCCATGGTAATATCCACTGTAAAATTGGCTGCAACTTTGCAATTTATTGGGAATTTGGCCATAGTACATCATTTAAAAAAAATTCAAAATATCATCTTAACCATCCATTAATAGAAATCCTAGAAAACCACCATCTTCATCGATCATTCCCTGAATGTCATCTTCCTCGTTGCCAAAATCCTTCGCCCATTCTCTTGTTTCTCGTCACCCTCCTTGGTGTTTCCATCGTCGCCAAATTAAGAGGAGGGAGGTAATGAGAATGAGCTTCAGAGTTATGGGTGTTGCAATTCCGGTTTTGCCCTCATTGTTCTTCTTCTTTGTGGGTGTTGGAGATCTCCTTGGGCTTGCTTGAATCGCTCCATCTCTATCACTTTGTTCATCAGTTCCGGTGAGCTTACATCCATCGTTGCAAATCTAGGGAGTTTAGGAGCTTCATTCTTGGCCAGTAGTTGCATCCATTGTAATTGCATCCCCGTCTTTCTCAAATCTGGATCCTGCTAGCTTTTGGACGAAATAAAGACACCAAGAATGAAGGGTTTCTACTAAAAAGTTTCAAGTGTGGGAGTTGATTGAGTGGGCAAAGGAGGAAGGGAAAGTGGAGATGAAAAATGAAGTTTGAAGGCGGTTTGCTGAGAGAGATAGATAGATCAGAGAGGAAATTGAAGAAGAATAAGAAGATGAAGAAGATGAAGAAGAAAGAGTTGCAATTAATCTGATTTGTGCTTGAAAAAAATGAAAAACAAAAAGGTTACTGCGGCTTTACCGTGACCAAGGCCGCTGAAAAGCCTTACTGCGTCATTAGCTATGCTAATGGGCTTGTTGCGGCCTAAAACGCAGTAAGGGCTGCAGTAACCCATGTACTCCTCACGTAGTACATATCGGTACTAAATACTACTATAGCCAATTTAAATTACTCCATCAGTCCATAATTAATCTTACACATTGTGTGGCGCGCAGAGATTAAGATGAATGTAAGATTTTATATATTTTGACATAATTGCCCATGGGTAGAGGTTGCACAAAAAACGAGATATAAAAAATAATATAAAGTATGAATAATTTGGTAACTTTGGAGAAGAGAGATTTCAATTTAAGAAAAATGTATAATTTTCCAGGGATGATCCAAAAAGAAATGTGTAAGATTATTTGGGGACGGTGGGAGTATATTATTGCTAACATATTCAAGAGGCTCGATAAGTATCGATACCTAATAAGATCGAATATCACTAGGCTTAAGTTCAATTCATCATCCTATCGAGCTACTTGTTAGGTTCGAACTCGAACTTGATATGCATCGCCTTGATAAGTCGCAACTCGAACTCTCTTTGAAGACCCACCCAATTTACACGGGTGTGTTTTTTAGGAAGAATTTATGGAAGAAAACAATTTTTTTTAAAAAAAATTATGTAAGATTTGTAAAAGAAGAAGATTAATTATCAATTTTTTAATGTAAAGAACAAATCCCTCAAATATTTTCAATGTTTCAAAGTGGGCATCGTACCGTTAAATAAGTGATGGTAGTATTTTCAAGGAAAATTTCGAAATTTGCCACCTCCCTCCCCCTACTGTTTTTGGCCGCCAAGGAAGAACGAGGATAAAATACAAGGACACGGAGGGTAATAAATCAATCGGAAAACAGAAAAGAAAGGGTAAACTACAATGACCCCCTGAGTTTTGGTAAACTCTTCAGTTTGTTTCCTCTATTGTCAAAAATCTGCAATTTTCTCCTCGAGGTTTGTTAAAACCTTTAGTTACCTCTCTTAACTGTTTGTGGTGTTAGTTGACTCTGAAAGATCTTAGAGGTAATTGTCATAGTTATACTCCAAAACAGTTAATTGGAAGCTCAAGCTCACTTGTGTCGCAGTAGTATGGGCTCGTTTGCTTTTCTATGGCCCGAACTCGTCCGACCAAATGACGACAGCTAGACAGGGTGACCGATTGGGAAGATAGAAATGAGAGAAATAAAATGTTGTTAAAAATACTAATGAGAATAAGAGTGGTTAATATTAAAATTCGTAACGACCAACTAACACCATACATGATTAAGGGGTAACTGAAGATTTCACTAAACCTTAGTTACAAAGTTTTGAAAATAGATGAGGTAAACTGATGATTTCTGATGATTTCAGAAAATCATAGGAAGGGTTTTGTAATATTTCCAAAAGTAAAAATATCGTAATCGTAGCCAAACCTAACAATGACGGGTTGGTAGTGCCGCATGTCGTTTGTCTGTTTAAGAACAGAGACTTGCTTGTTGCGGACTTCCCGAGAAAACGTAAGCCCTCACTCACTCTTATAATCTCTCTCTCATTTCAACGAATTCAAAATTCACTGATCGCACGAGCCACCGCTGTAACGATTGCCGATCTTCCATCCTCGTTACAGCGAAAATGGCTTGTGCTAGCTTCACCAAGCTCAACACGCCGTGGATCGGCCACCAGTCCTTCGCACAGCGTCCCGGATCATCCACTCGGATCGCCGCTCGCAGTCTCTCTCTCCCGATCCGCGCCGCTGCGGCCTACACCGACGAGCTCGTCAAAACAGCTGTTAGTATTCGTTCCTTCTCTCGCTTTTCGTTTCTGGTTTTGAGTTTTCGTGAGGGAGATGTTTATGGATTTGTTTTTTAAAATTTTTTGCAGAAAACTATCGCATCCCCTGGCCGTGGAATTCTCGCCATAGATGAGTCGAATGCTACTTGCGGGAAGAGACTGGCTTCGATCGGATTAGACAACACGGAGGTCAACCGCCAGGCTTACAGGCAGCTCCTGCTAACTACTCCGAGCCTGGGCGAGTATATTTCTGGTGCGATTCTTTTCGAGGAGACGCTTTACCAATCCACCACTGACGGTAAGAAGTTCGTTGATTGTTTGGTTGATCAGAAAATCGTGCCCGGCATCAAGGTCGACAAGGTATGTGGAAACGTTGACCATCTCGTTGATGTAAAATTCGACTTCATCGTTGAATTGTCTAGTTGATTATGCAAACATAGAGTCAGGAGTTCGACGTTTAAACGTGCATTCCTGAACTTGGGATGGGTTTCAGGGTCTGTCTCCACTGCCAGGATCTAACAACGAGTCATGGTGCCAAGGTTTGGATGGGTTGGCGTCGAGATCCGCTGAGTACTACAAGCAAGGTGCCCGTTTCGCTAAATGGTAAATTCCATTTTCACCTTGCCTTGTGATTTCTTCTTATCAGTACTCTTTGCTGGAATGGTTATATTTTGCTGTTTGTCTGTGATTATAAATATCACCAGGAGGACTGTTGTTAGCATCCCTTGTGGCCCTTCTGCTCTGGCGATTAAGGAAGCTGCATGGGGTCTTGCACGTTACGCTGCAATTTCTCAGGTACTCATTTATATCTAGATCTAAGTTTTGCTTCTTTTGTTATGTTCTCTGCAACTTTGAGCTTTGTTAAGATGAATATGGAAAAGTTATGATGATGTGAGCATTTTCTCATAATTTTGGCGAGGAGATGAGATTCCAATGGTGGGAGTATGTACACACTCGTCTAAGAATGCATCTTGTAGAATTTTGTATCAGTTTAAAAAGTTGGGAACGAGTGAAGCCTGTCTATTTGTGGAATGCACTTCTGGAAGAAAAATTCAATGACATTGCATTACTCTACCTAAGCATAACTTTAACCCATGAAAACTACAAGGCACTTGAACATGTGTTTCATGTTTTTATCAAAAAATGTAGAAAACAAATAGTTTGTGCATCTAAATCCGTAAGCAATTTTCTCTGCAGAATCACTAATCTGTGGGTTAGAGGTATAATCCAAATCTCCTGTTATCTAATAACCCTTGAGAGCCTGCATGGTTTCTGCCTTTCTGAAGAAAAAAAAGTCAATCCAATATCTACCTGTTTGTTCATTGTGCTTCATGTTTGCTGATGTGAAATTGATTGTAGGACAATGGCCTTGTGCCTATAGTGGAACCTGAGATTCTTCTTGATGGCGATCACCCAATTGAGAGGACACTCGAAGTTGCAGAGAAGGTCTGGGCTGAAGTTTTCTACTATTTAGCTGAAAACAATGTTGTCTTTGAGGGAATCCTACTTAAGCCCAGCATGGTTACCCCGGGAGCAGAGCACAAGGAAAAGGCTTCTCCAGATGTCATTGCAAAAAACACATTAACCATGCTTAGGAGAAGAGTTCCTCCTGCAGTTCCCGGAATAATGGTATGGAACTTGGTGTTTTGTCTTTATGCAATCATTCAGAGTTTTGCAAATATTTATGACTTGTGCATGGGTGAGCAATACTTGCAAACTTTAGCAGAGGGATGCTGTTTTATTACATTTTAAGTGATACTTATAATATAACACTTAAAATATTCTGGTTGTTGTTGGTAGAAATTAATAGTTTAATCTACTGCAATTTATTTGTATACTATTCTCTGCACTCTTAATCGTCCATTGTATCAGAGCTGCACATGGATTAGGTCAACGTGTGTAAGCACTTTTCATGTGCACTTCTATATTTATTATATACTGGATTCTTGTTGATACTGGGGGAAGAACATGTTTCTTTGCAGTCTTACCAGTCAAGGATCAACTCTGTTCTGACATTTTAGTTTCATAACCATATTTATCCTTTTTCAGTTTTTTGGGTGTTGTTGACCACTGCACTTGATCATTCGGCTTACTAATGCATTTGCAGTAGAATTTGATGAAGTATATTCTTTTCGCAGTTCTTATCTGGAGGCCAGTCTGAGGCGGAAGCGACTCTTAACTTAAATGCGATGAACCAGAGCCCTAACCCGTGGCATGTTTCATTCTCATATGCACGTGCTCTTCAGAACAGTGTGCTTAAGACATGGCAAGGACGCCCTGAGAATGTCGAAGCTGCTCAAAAGGCTCTTTTGGTCCGTGCGAAGGCGAACTCTCTGGCTCAGCTTGGTAAGTACTCTGCAGAGGGCGAGAATGAGGAAGCCAAGAAAGGAATGTTTGTCAAGGGCTATACTTATTGATCAAGGGTTTGTTGTTTATCCTTTTATCACGGGAAGTCCCACATTTGCTCTCCAAGGTGGTGGGATCAATGTAGCACTAGTCCGGTAAGGTTCAAATAATTCTAGTGAGAATTTAAACGTTTTTCAGACTGAAGTAACCCACAAAGGGGGAATTGTGAAAGTAATGCTATAGCTTTTTGTATGAGAAAGTTGGCGATGCTTTTTGTTAGTCATTAGTTCGTATGCTTTTTGTGGTCATACAATGTGTACTCTTTAGTTGATTTCAATAAAAGTGTTCTGCTTGAATTTCTTTAAGGGTCCAGAAAATCTTCCACCAACCAAAAGTTTATTTTTGTTCAAGGTAACAGGTAAGGATGGGGACGAGTTGGCGTCTAAGCACCAAAACTCGGTTGTTGTAGGGTGTCATTGATAGTGGGGGAGTTGAAGAAGACAGCGAGTTAGAGAGGATTGAAATGTCGCATTTGTAACTTTTGGAAGTTAAGAGAACATTACAAAAAATTTAGGGGTTGTAAAACTAATTTATCTATGAAATTTTTGTTGAAATAAATAGAAATAACCTATGGAAGGACAAATCCTGAACCCATTTGTAAGGTGAAGGACTCCAATAGAGCAAAAATAACAAAGCCAGTTTAAAACAATAAGCTAGAGGACTACCAAGTACCAAAAACATTTACCCCAAATAATTTTATGGGAATCTCAAAGTGTTGGATTGATGTGAAGCACATCATGTAAAGCACGGATGAAGAAATAATATTCCCTGATTCCATCAACTAGTGATAAATTTAGGGGAAAGTAATTTTATCCATTTTAGGAATAAATCCTATAACTTATTGAAATAACATTGTGGTACTACAATTTTCAAAATGTCACATATTTTGATTTCAAACTAACCGAAATGTCACGGTTTGTTGACGTGACTTCTAACCTAGTTAACAATAGGGGGTTTCAAACTTAGGAGAGGAGAGATTTTCATGAGGTGAGAAATTAAAGAATTCACCGTGGATTCTCGTGAGGTGAAAAAAATATAGGGGGTTTCAAACTTAAGAGGGTAGATGAGAAATTGAAGAATTACCGTGAATTCTCGTGAGGTGACAATAATAATATTTTGAAACTATTTAGAAACTAGATGTTCATTTATTATTTGCATATAAATTATTAATCTTTAGTTATTAAAATATTGAATAACAAAAATCATAGATTAAATGTTAAATTCCATTTTTTCACGGTGAAAAATTGATTTTCACACCTCAAGTGATTTTTGGATGAGTGAAAAACTTCGAAAATCACCATGAATTTTGGAAGTGAATCATTCCTCATCCTCACTTCCACAAAATAAAGTTTAAAACCCCCTAATAAAGGGCTTCAAAGTTAGTCTTTTAGTAGTGAATTATATCAATTCTCCTCTCATGTTTTACTTGGTGAGATATACTAGTTTCTCACTAACAACTTATGCGGACCTAGCATGAAAGTTGGAGGAGTGGGTTGGGTTTACTCACCGTGAGTTGAGGCCCAAACTCACTACCCAACTGAAATAGACGCTTCTCAGACGCGATCCGTTCGTCTCCTTTCAGACGAGAGCTGTTCCTGAGAGTTTGGCGTCGCACGATACTAGTTCTTGCTCTTCGTCTCTCAAATAGGCGATCTGTTCCGCTCTTCCTCTTCGCGTCGTCTGTCGTATCGCTCAAATCGGCCGTCCTCCACGGGCTATCGTCTTGTCGAAGACACCCCCGAAGATCAGCTCGCCTTCAACTTTACTCGTTTTGGGGCTCGTCTTCAGCAGACCTACGAATGTGAGCTTCTATCAGTTTTTTTTAGTTTCTTCCAAAAATTTGCCCCTAAATTCAGAACTGGGTTATTTTTCCTTGGTGTTCAAGTTATAGCCCTGTTTGTTCTTACTATTTTGCGTGAAATGGAGCTTGAATATCGGTTTGGGTTTGTGCTGTCAGTTTCTGGTTCTGTTGCAGCCCTGTAGGTAGTTGATTTAGGTTTGATTTTAACTTTGAATCTTAGTATCTTAGTGTGCTTGTCTGCACATATGTCCACAGTTACCCCGATTGCTTCAAATTTCTTCAAAGTATGATTTTCTTTTTCTTTCTGTCTGAGGTATTCATTCTTGAATATGAGGGTTTCTCTTTAGTAATTCTGTAGCATTTTACAGTTGTTTATGCCATTGATAGGTGTATAGAAATGAGTGTATGTGCTCTCTTTGTCCAAGCCTTTTCCTTTTGGAAGGTATTTGGTGTTCCTTGATGAACGAAGCTAATGGAATTGGCGCTGCTCTGGTATTTCACGCACAACTTGCAAGTAAACTCACGGACGCTCAAAGTTAGCCCCTCTATTTTTCAGTTTTTGCTAACTCAGCAACTCACCTCTCAAACACACACATGTGAGGTGATTTTAAATCCCTTCTTTTTTCAACTTTGAACCACCCTAATGTAAAGTTAAAGGTCTAAACTCTAAAACATGAGAACGAGTCAAAGTAAATTTAATTGATTGTCTAGCTGGGTTATGGAAAGTCAGAGGACCAAGATATTAGCGGGTTCAAACTTAAGAGGGGGAGGAAATTATTTTTTTGCTGAGTTTGCCGATCTCCCACCGGTGAGAAATGGAGAACCTGAACCTCTCAAACCGAAAACGGATTTTCACGGTGAGAAAGGTTCCCACCCCCACACCCCTCCTCCTTGGTTGCTTGTTTCATCAGCTGCCGACAAGCAGGGAGGTAGGTATGAGGCGAGGGGGGTAGAGGAGGACGCTAGTAGGGGAAGTTGTTGGGTTGGTTGGTTGTTCACCACGGTGAGGTTTTTGGGAATTCATTTCGGCGTGATTCACTTTCGGTCCGAAAAACTTGAAAAATCATAGTGAGAAGCGGAGGTGAGAATTTGTGGTAATTCACCACAAATTCATCAACTTTGAAACCCCCTATTAAAACTAAATTGATTCACAATAAGCCCATGATCCATTCCACCTCCAAATCTAGCCTCAACGCCACCTTATTTATCATCATCTTTGTATTCCTTACCCAATTTTTCCACCATACCCCTTCTTCCTCCCTCTAGACCACCATTTTCATCGCCATTGGTCCATCCTTGGTCCACAACCTTCGAGCTACTGCATTCACCTAGAACATGCCCCCTTCCACTCGAAGTCAGGGGCAATCCCATTATGAGGCACGGGGGGGGGGGGGGTGTGCCCTAATTACAAAATTAAAAAAATAGAACACCCTTAATAGTTTTTTTTTGCAAAATAAATGAATCATATAGAGGTCATTTTGACAAAAATTGTAAAATGTAGGGATCTCGGATGGGGAAATTACATAATGGGATGGCATGGGTAAGACTGGTCGTAATCTTGTGTCGGAACACACCGAGACCTGCATACCACGCATGTATAGGGGATCCGGCTTCTCTCCATCAGATCTACTATCATGTGGGCTTCTAGTACCCGATGAAGGATGCCATTTGTCAAAAAAAAAGAGAGCAATTTATTAATGGAGACCGATGATATTCTCCATAGGGGTATCAGAAGCCTATTGGAGGGAATACCCGATGAAGAGAAGCCGCATCCCATGCATAGCCACATAGAGAGCTCCTTGCATACTCTCTCCGCTAATGTGGTCTACAGGGAATTCAGATCACCTTTCCCCATTTATGGTGTCCCCTAGACCTCTGTCGTCCCCTACTATAACTAGCTCTATTTTGAGTTTTCACGTATGTGTTGTGAACTGCTTGAAGTAAATAAATCAATTAATTAGAAATAGTTTGTATTTATAAGTTGAGTGGTGATTCCTTTAACTGTGTAGAATTGGGGTTAGTCTTGGTTAATGTCTAGTGTTCTAATAAGCACCCTTGTTTTATGTAATAATTTCTAAAATGCTAGTTAAAAGTTCATGTACTGCTTGGTGGGGGGGATTTGTGATGATCTGTTAGTGGCATGTTAGATATCTTTTCAAAACCTTGTACTACTGTTGGTGGAGGCTTTAAACTTGTTTTTTTTTTTCAGAAGTTGTTTCCAGAAATAGGCCTAAGCAAGACCCGTTCAAGTAATTAGTGAGCATGCCTATAATTTTTATCATTAGGCGTGAATGCCTTGTGGGATGCCTTAATTGACAACTATGATTTACTTGGCTGTTTCTTAAGTTGATTTGTAGTCTTGATTTGTATTAGTAACTTATCTTCTACACCATTTTATAATGACATTAGATGCAGGTTCACGTTCTGATGGAGTTGAGTGTCGGTATTATGATGATATTGTCGAGGATGATGCAGATGTAAGAAAATTTCTCATTTAAATTATAACTTATAAATCTTCTCTAATAAATAATGTATTTTTCATAACTATATTATTTTCCATTATGTAGGAGAAGTTATGCGTCATGGTAAAATGATTTGTGACAAGGATGAAGATGGCAAATGTCACAAGGTTACTATGTCTTGTGTAGGACAAGTTATGCATGTTTTGTTTGGGATTCTCAACTCAACTTATCTTTCTGGCAATAGTCTTTGGATAATTGCTTCTGAATTCTCTTATTAGAATCTTGCTATGTAGCCCTTTTTTCGTATTCAAATAGTACTGTGGATGACAAAGCGTGGATATTGTTTGGGAATGTGGATGACAAGGTTACTATGCTTTCACGTGTTATCCACTGGCCTGTGGCTGGTGAAACAAGTGTTGTTTTAGTTTGGATGATTGTTGATGTGGTTGCAGGGTATTCACAATTATAGGGAATTTAGAAGTGGAATTAGTGCATGGAGGTTTGAAGAGGCGTTTTGGATTGGTCTAGCTAGGCAAGTTGGAACGAGATACAGTACTAATTAAGAGGGAATGTGATTAGCTCTTTAATTGCTAAATAGGCTAAAGTTCCAGTAAGTAAATCTTACAAACATCACAAACTCACTGTTGTTGGCGTTGAATGGGCTAAAGTTACAGCAGGAAGAATTAACCGTGGGTTAACCGCTAACCGCGGATACCCGCGGTTTGCGGATACCCGCGGTTCACGGATATGGATTTAAATGTTTATCCGTGATAGGTGTAACCGCAAACCGCGGATACTAAAAAACCGCGGTTTGGGTTCTCGGATATTAGCCTACCGCGGATTATCCGTCCTATTGCCACCCCTAAATCAATCCCAAGTTACCACTACATATGGCTTTTCAACATCAAGTATAAACACCTAACCACTTTGCTTCAAGTAGTCTAGATTCTAACAAAACCTCTCCAGCAATGAATATGACACCCCAAGTCGTCCTAACTCCACTATAAGCACTTTGATACGCACAAAACAGTCTCAATTTTGGAAAATAGGACTTCAAGTAGGTCATTTCTTGATTTCCAAGTATCTCTTCTCCAGCCATCACAGAAGAATAAAGGGCAGAGAATGCAAGCGAAAATAAGCGGTCTATCATAACAAAAGCTATCTCCACAACAAGTGACACCGCTTATTTTCGCTTGCATTCTCTGCCCTTTATTCTTCTGTGATGGCTGGAGAAGAGATACTTGGAAATCAAGAAATGACCTACTTGAAGTCCTATTTTCCAAAATTGAGACTGTTTTGTGCGTATCAAAATGCTTATAGTGGAGTTAGGACGACTTGGGGTGTCATATTGATTGCTGGAGAGGTTCCGTTAGAATCTAGATTACTTGAAGCAAAGTGGTTAGGTGTTTATGCTTGATGTTGAAAAGCCATATGTAGTGGTAACTTGGGATTGATTTAGTATTGCGTTCACGAGATTGGTACAAAACATTAGTGCATTACAATTAGTGTAGTCAGTGGCGGATCTAGGATTTTTGGTCTTGTGGGGGCACAATTTCTGATTTATTGTTATAGCCTAAATATATGAGATTAAAAAAAAAGTACTGAACTATTATTCCACATCTCATATGTATAATTTGTATAATAAAAAAAATGTGGAGAGGGGTTGGGGGGGTGGGAGACTGTTATAGTAGATACATTTTACCTCGGGAATTTAATTGCAAGTATAAAACCATTAGTATTTCTAATAGTAGCTGATATTTTAAAGCAATCCGAATAAAGTAACCAAATATTCTAACCACTTTTTATCCATTCAATATAATATGATAAGATAGACTGTTATAGTAGATACATTTTACCTTTGGGGAATTTAATTGCAAGTATAAAACCATTAGTATTTCTAATAGTAGCTGATAATTTAAAGCAATCCGAATAAAGTAACTAAATATTCTAACCACTTTTTATCCATTCAATATAATGTGATAAGATATTTCGATTTATCCAAATAGTAGCACTCCTATGTATAGGGAGAAGTAACCAGTTATTGTGTTCGTTAATTAGTATCAAATTAATTTGTAAACTTCATTAAAAAATACGTCTATACAATTTAAATCTATTGAAAATAGTCATGGAGAAGTTTAAAATATAAAAAATTGTTTTTTATAAGATTAATATATTTTATTTTAATAATGGTTAGCCGCATTGTAAATGTTTAGGATTAGTTCTTAACACTTGAGAAAAATTTAAGATTTGTCTCAGCTTTTTCTTTTCATGACTTGAACAGAAAAGTACACTCCTACATGATATTAGGACATCAAAAGTTATTGCCAAATTATCTTCCTCTTCTGGTCTCCCACTGCTGCACATGAGTCATCAGTATCACCCAAGTTTTTTTTTTTTTTTTTTGCGTTCATTCATCAGTCAGCCCTTCAAGTATGTAGTCTTTTTTAAAAAGACCCCTACACTTTGCTCAGAAAATACCACTAGTGCTGTCAATTGTTAAAATTCTACTGGGATCATCTGCCCCTGCGTGTCCCCGATGTGGGTCCGCTTTGGGAAAACATAGTTAGCACTCTTGCCCCTGTCCGTAAGGATATGAGTGTGCACTGTTGACCTGGCCTCAACAGTGAAGACACTATTTAGATGCTGCAGGGTTGTTTGAGGTCCTTAGAAATAACTTGTATACCTTTGATCTTACTGGACAAGTTACAACTAACCTAAGGCATTGATAAGTTATGGTCTTTGTTAGTCTTAATTTCATACATATAGTTTATGCAGAGGTACAGTAATCTGAACTCTAGTTCACTTCATAACATTAACCCATCCTCACCTTAAACTAAGACATGTTTCAGAAGTGAACTAAGAAATTTGGTGTCTGATGCAGAATAACCTACCCATTAGACTATTGCTATTTCCATTTGGTGTTTCTCCTTAATTTTAGCTTCCTGTGTCTAAACCTGAACTCATAATTTAACCTTATGACATGCCATTTGTGTTTCTATAGTCCTAGAGTTTTGACGGCTTCTTTAGTTTTTATTCTGTAGAGTGGGTAAGGAAGTGAAGTGCATGATAAAGAATCTCGGTTGGGAATTTCTTACATGACAGGAGAGTTAGCACCACTAGCCTACTAGAAAAGGCTTTTGTTAGTAAGCCTTTAACTTTAATTGACGTATATAATTTATGCAGGTTCAGTAGTTTAGTTGGGTATGACCTACTCATATGTGGCATAGGGATGTTGTTGCTGCAGTTGCTTTCTGTCATGTTTCTGCTGGTTTTTCTGGCATTAAATTCACTGTTATTACTTAACAACATTGGCAATCTTTATACAAAAAGGAAAACCATCTTGTAAACTAGATTTGTACGAAGGAAAGTGGTGAAACTTGAACCTGAAATGTATTTATTTCTGAATGAAATTCCCGTGGTACTTGGCTATTGCTCGACAATGCTTCCTCTACTTTTAGGAGTTAAGTGTTTGGAATTTGTTTTACATATTGATTTTTATCAACCTGTTTTTTCAGAATTAGCTTGCTGCCTTTATTTATTTATTTCTAATGTTGCCACTATTATCTTCTCTATTGTCTTTCTTTTCAGTGTATATTTAGTTCAGACAATGAAAACGAGTGGAAGCAGAAGCTGGCAACATTGTTACATGACAATACAAAACAGGAGTTGATCTCAAGGGAGAGAAAGGATAGACGAGACTTTGAGCAAATTGCTGCTTTAGCCAGCAAAATGGGTTTGTATAGGTATTTTCTGATATTATTGCTGTGTAATTGTTCTCTATTAGCTTTCTTGTGAAAAGAAACCATCAGTATTTGGTTCAATTTGGCACTAAAATCTAAACTATTTGGGCAGCCACCTATATGCCAAAGTTGCTGTTTTCAGTAAAGTTCCTCTTCCAAACTACAGATTTGACTTGGATGATAAGCGCCCATTGAGAGAGGTATTTTTGTTGTCATCTAAAACCGCATTGCTGTTATAAAACACAAGTAATTTTTTCATATCACTCGTAGCTATGTATTTATGTTTAATTGGAACATTTCTGAGATGGTAGGTTGAGTTAAATGCTGGTTTGTTAAGGAGGGTTAATGCTTGTCTTGAAGATTATCTTTCACGCAAAGCCAAAAGTACAAACAGCTATTCAACTTCTAATAATCCCTCATCAAGGTGTAGCAGTTGTTGGAGCATAGAAACTGTTGAGGGGTCTTCTAATCAGTCAGGTCCTCATGTTGCTGGCATGCTTGTTGTGGATAAACTTCTTTACCAACAGAGTCTGCAGATGTGTGTCGAGCAGCAAGCATGGCAGGTTCATCTTACTTTGAAATTGAAGTTTTTCAAGCTTTTCTGGTGCATGAGCGGCTCTTGTGAATCTAATTCATTGCATTTCTATGTGTGGATGAATCTAGATAATTTTAAATTAGAGCTAGTTATTCATGGTTAGCACTTGTTCTTACTGAAATCCTCAGTACTAAATACTTGTTCAATTTTTTTTTTTTGAGAAGGAAGCGGAACATGTGTTTGTTTGCGTGTTTGACACAACCCTTTGATCTCAAAGGTTGCTTAGTGAGAACCTTCAACGCTCAAGAGAAAACACTTTTATTTGATTTCAATCCTTCTCTCTGTTTCAAATAAACACACGTATGTATGCAAAATAACTTCGCACTTTTCTAGGATCCTAACTTCTACCAACTCCTAAAATTTCTCTCCTAATAACTAGCCATTAAATTGCAATGAAATTAAAAATCCATTAGGTTAACTATGGACAGTAGATATAATATTGATATTTTAAAATAAACAAATAGGATGCGTCCATTGCAGTCCCTTCTCCGATTTTTTCTCCAAAACTGTACTGGAGCAACCCATAGTACCTTTCTATTGCACTGGAAAGAAAATTTGGTTTGTTGAACTCTCAATTTGATCTATGCCACTTATTGGGGCTTGAAATATGCAGAAGAAATACAAGGGCAGGCTTCCTAACACAGTTTGATTAGATTTAAGCAATTAGCAGCCGCCAGCTGAGAGCTTTAACCAACCATATAACTATTGATGTTTTGGATTATCGGACTCCAGGCCTCAACTCTCCACATGTGTAAACCTACTGGCAGACTCAAATATTATGTGGCCGTTTATCTAATCACATAGGAGTATTTCTAAACACCCAATGCTGCCACCATTCAAATTGAAAACAGGGACAGTGGATCCCCTTGCTCACACCTTTTCTATCTTGAAGTTTTAAATAGCTTCCATTTACTAGCACCAAAACAAGTGATCTCTCTAGATACGATCCAATCCAACCACCTCATTTGTCTGCAAACCTAATGTATACTATTGGTATTACATGGTAGTCACTGATCACATCTCTAGTTATCCAAAGAAGTATTAGAAAGTATAAAAGGGGTGCCACAAATTATTATTTGTTTAAAGTTATTTTCCACTCGGAGTATTAATACTTCTTCCGTAACTGATACTTTTTCCTTTTTGGGTTGTCCCAACAAAATTGATACCTTTTCTTTTTAGGGAATTTCTTCACACCAATTTTACCTTGTTACCCTCTATTTCTCTTCCCATTTAAAAAGTTGGTATTTTTTTTTGTTTATGCCTGTTTTACTTCATTATCAAGTCAACACTATTCCTTATTCTCCGTGCCCAATTAAATGTATAACCTTTGCTGGGATGGAGGGAGGAATATTCTAGGCAAGAGAGGTACTGTTTCTTTATCTCAATTTTTGTAATCTATGGAAATGAAACCGTGTAAACTAGAGCTCTTGTAATGTTTATCTTTTTATCTTTTTTTTTAAAAGATCTTTTATTGATTTACATAGTTTGATTTTTGATCTGTTACTTTAAATAGGAATCTCCTGAGGGTAAAAGAATGTTGGAATTTCGTCAAAATCTTCCTGCATATAGAGAAAAGGATGCTATATTAGCAGCTATTGCCAGAAATCAGGTAAATTCAGAGATCTTAGCATGTCTGTAGAGACTTTTATGAAATATCGTTTACAACTGTCAACTGAAAAATATGTCAAACAATCGAGGGGAAAAGCAAAAGATAACTTTTGCAAGTACGCCCCCCTTCCCCCTGCAACTTTTCAGGCACCCAAAATACAACAGTGTAACGATCTTTGTTTTTCTCCATTGTTATATCGCTTGGCATTTATTTAATGCTCAATGAATACCGTCTGTTTTATAGTGTAGGAATGGAGGGTTGTAAAGGTTACACTTCAAAAGAAATTGCATTTTTCCAATACACTTGATACTGATCTAGCATTTGTATAACCTGCAAGATTTCTAGTATATTCAGATACCATAAAAATAAATCTATTATTCAGCAATTTTACTATGTAGTGGAAAGACTTAATCTCAGAATTTTATCGCAAAAAGTTGGTACAGAGATTATGTTTCTGGACTTCTATTACCATCAAATTGTGTTCTGAATCAGTCTGGTTTTGTACCATTTAGGTTGTTCTCGTCTCAGGTGAAACAGGGTGTGGCAAGACCACTCAAATTCCTCAATTTATTTTAGAATCTGAAGTAAGCTCTATACATGGAGCTGCGTGTAGCATTATATGTACACAGCCCCGTAGAATATCTGCCATATCAGTTTCAGAAAGAGTTGCCTCAGAGCGGGGTGAAAAGTTGGGGGAATCTGTGAGTAATCTTTAATAACCAAGAAGACAACTGACTGTACCAATATTAAATATATGTAACAACTTGAAGTTTCTCATGGTGGTTTTTTAAGGTTGGGTACAAAGTACGGCTCGAAGGCATGAAAGGCAGGGATACCCACCTTCTGTTCTGCACCACTGGGATTTTATTGAGAAGGTTGCTTGTGGATAGTAATTTAAAAGGTGTAAGTCATGTTGTTGTGGATGAGATTCATGAACGAGGAATGAATGAAGGTAAAATTTCTTTAGTATTAGTTTGATTGCAGGCTGGTTCCTACTCTAACCTTTTATTTATTAATTTATATTTCAGATTTCCTTCTCATCATTCTCAGAGATTTGCTTCCACGGCGTCCAGAATTGAGGCTGATCCTGATGAGTGCAACTTTAGATGCTGAGCTTTACTCATCATACTTTGGTGGGGCTCCCGTCATCACCATTCCAGTGAGTAATAATTTCAGAATGGAAGTAGCACTTTACCCATGTGTGAAAGCTTACATATGTTCAACATTTCAGGGAAAAGTAAAATCCATTGTCCGAAACTAGTGGTCATCAGGTTCCATATTGGCTGGCCAATTCCTCTGCAAGTTTGTTTGGAATGTTTCCCCATAAGCACCCATCGTCCAAAGCTGATGCTATTATACTAATCCTCATCCAAAAAATGTCTCTCCTTTAACATCATGTCCGGAAATGATCATCTTAGCTTTTTGAAGTTAACCCCAAAAGTGATATTTGTCAATAAGTTGAGGTGACTAGACTAGGTGCTTTAAATATGCCTCTATTACTAAGTTTTGTTTACAATTCTTGGATGGCTTCCCAACTATAGTGCCTTTTTCCCTTGCAAACTACTCTTAGCAATTTTAAAATATCCAAACTGTAGTGGTCAATATCACTTGGATTGATGAAGACAAGTTCTTCCCAACAATATTTGAAGATATTTTTTGTGATGTTGGAGCCTGAGACTTAGTTGCTTGTTTAGTATGGCATGCAGGTAGAGATGTCAATCGTGTTGAGTCAGGTTGGGTCATTCCGGTTATGGTGAAAGTTAGGTTAGAGTGCATTTTCGTCTAGGTAAGTTTAAGTTGGTCATATTTGAGTTTAGATCTTTTCAAGATTCAAATCTCTCTGTCCCAACAAAGTTGATACATTTGACTTAGAACGGAGATTAAAGAATATTATTGATTTGAGGGTAATAGAGCAAAGTGTGCTGTTAGAAATACGTGTTTTATTTTACTTTATTTTAAAGTGTTACTTAGAGTAAATTATTCTGTAAGTGCTTTAGGATAATTGCCTTAATTATTCTGTAAATCTTTGTAATTAGGAAAGTTAGATTTAGATCTCCCTCAAATCAGGGATTAGACCTTAAATCAGGGATTAGATTTATCTTTCCTTTTCATGCTGATTCTCAGCATTTGTACTTAAGTCAATTGCCACAATGGCTGAGATATGAACGTGAATTCCATTCTTCACATGGTATCAGAGCTTTAGGTTTAGATCTAGACCAAAACTTCTTCTAGCCTTCATTGCAAAAATTTCCCAGGCCTTCATTGCCATATTACAAACACATCTATTCTAGAAAAATGTCTGTTGGTTCACAAACTCTACTTTCCCATGGAGACTTTCAAAGTGTCCAGTCCTGTTATAAACTGGATGGACAGAATTACCTCAATTGGTCCCAAATGGTGACGATTTACCTAAAGGGCAAGGAGGTGTTCTACCATCTAACAAAAGAGGGACCCGACCCAGGAGAGGAGGGGTTCAAAAATTGGGAATCCAAGGGCTGTATGATAATGTCTTGGTTACTGAACTCAATGAATCAAGAGATCAGTAACACCTGTATGTTTTTGCCGACTGCAAAGGCAATTTGGGAGGCTATCCAGGAGACTTACTCCAAGGCAAGGGATACAGCCAAGGTTTATGAAGTGAAGATCAAGACAGCAGCCACAAAGCAAGGAGCTAGGTCTGTCACAGACTATGCCAACGTTTTGCAGTCTGTGGCAAGAATTAGACCACTATAGGGTGCTGATGACCAAGAACAAGGAGGTGGCTATTGCTTTGAAGGAGTTCCTCTCACAGGATAGGGTCTGTGAAATTTAAGCTGGCCTCATTCCTGAATTTGACCAGGTGAGGATCCAAATTCTGGGCAAGGAGGAAGTACCATCTTTGAATGAGGCAATAGCTCTTGAGGGCTGAGGAGAGTAGAAGAGGAGTCATGTTGGACTCTAAAGAACCCGAAGGTTCAGCTATGGTGGCCAAGGGTTACCAGAATAAGAATGTGGGATCACAAGGACAAAAGGGAGATGCAAAAGATGCTATGTTTTGCACTTACTGCAAAAAACCAAGGCACACCCAGGATTACTGTTGGAAACTGCATGGAAAACCACCCAGCAAGGAGTGGAATGTGCGTGGGAAATATGGGCGAAGAGCAAATTCTGGGTCAAGAGCCAATTCTGGGGTATCTTCTACCACAAGCAACCAGAGCAGTGACAGAGGGAAGTCAACTGTGAGCTAAGAAGAGATGGAGCAATTGAGGAAATACCCGGAGTCTCTCAGGGCAGAGGGCAACTCTTCTGCATCCCTTGCTACCGTAGGTATCTCTCTTCCCGTAGGATTGCATGTTTCATCAATGGTATCAGAGCTATACCTGGAGTATAAACACAAGAAGACTCATGAACTATGCCCTTTTTGGTGAAAAAACTGGATACTGTCTGATTAAAGTAATCTGTGGCATTATCAGTTCTAAATCTTCTAATTGTTTCTCCAAACTGAGTTTGAATCATATTTTGAAAATTAGGGAGAATGGTGCTCACATCAGATTTATTTTTCATCAAAAATATCCAAGTCACCCTAGTACAGTCATCTATAAAGCTCACAAACCACTTAGCACCAGATATGTTGAGTACCTTGGAAGGTCCCCAAATATCAGAATGAACCAATTCAAAAGGTTTTAAAGACCTTGTATCACTCCTTGGATGTGATGCCCTTTTGTGTTTTGCAAGATCACAAATGTCACAATGCAGTTTTTCATTTCCAACATCTTTAAATAAATCAGGAAACATAAGTTTTAAAGTTGAAAAAGATGGATGTCCTAGCTGGCTGTGATACAACCAAATTGTTTTATTTGAACTGGATGCAAGAGTCTCACTTTTGACATGCATAGAGTTAGGAAGATCTTCTTCGAGTTCAAGATAGTAGAGCCCTTCCCTCTCCCTAGCAACTCCAATCATCTTCCTCGAAACTGGTTCCTGAAATACACATTCAGAAGTAGAGAAAATAGTATGACAGTTCAACTGTTGAGTGAGTTTGTGAATAGATATCAGGTTTGTGGATAATTTAGGTACTTGTAGGACATTTTTTAATGTGAGGGATGTATTTAATTTTACATCTCCATACCCAGCCACGGTAAGAGGATTTCCATCAGCAACTAGTATTTTCTTGTTGCTAGGGCATGGAGTGTAAGAGGAGAAAAGATTAGAAAGTGGGGTCATGTGGTCGGTTGCCCCAGAATCAAGGATCCATAGTACTTTTGCTGAAGCTAAATCTAAAAGGGAATGGAGAGAGGCTATGAGGCTAGAAATGGAAGCATTAGAGTTAAACAAAACTTGGGAGATTGCAGATTTGCCCAAGGGGAAGAAAGCTGTAGGATGTAGGTGGGTATATTCAGTGAAATTAAAACCAGATGGGACATTGGAGAGATATAAGGCAAGACTTGTAGTGAAGGGATACACTCAAACATATGGAATAGATTACCAAGAGACCTTTGCTCCAGTGGCGAAAATGAATACAGTTAGAGTTTAACTATCTATTGCTGCAAATTCCAAATGGGACCTCCAGCAATATGATGTAAAAATGCGTCCCTTCATGGAGACTTAGAAGAAGAGGTCTATATGACTATTCCACCAGGTTTTGAGAAAGGAGCTAAAGGGAATCAGGTGTGCAGACTAAAAAAAGGCCCTGTATGGCCTTAAACAATCCCCAAGGGCATGGTTTGGGAGATTTACTGGTGTAATGCTTAAATCAGGGTACAAACAAGGTCAGGGAGACCATACTTTGTTTGTTAAACATAACAATTCGGGGGGGTTACAATTCTTCTCGTTTATGTGGATGATATAATTGTCACAGGAAATGATGAGAAGCTGAAAACAGCCTTGAAACAATGTTTGGCCAAAAAGTTCGAGATAAAAGAGCTGGGTAAGTTGAAATATTTTTTGGGGATTGAAGTTGCCCACTCAAAGCACGGGATCTTCATTTCTCAAAGGAAATATGTGACTGATCTATTGAGAGAAACAAGAAAGCTAGCGTGTGAACCTGTTTCTACTCCAATGGAACCAAATCTGAAGCTTGGTCTGGGTAAGGATGATCCTAGTGTAGTCAAGGAGAGATATCAGAAGCTGGTGGAGAAGCTAATCTACCTTGCACACACAAGACCAGATATAGCTTATGCTGTAAGTGTGGTAAGTCAGTTTATGCATGATCCCAAGGAGATACACCTACAGGCACTTAACCGTATCCTGCACTACCTTAAGGGGTGTCCTAGTAAGGGATTACTCTTCAAAAGGAATGAAGACTTAAGCCTGGAGGCTTATACTGATGCTGATTATGCAGGGTCCATAGTAGATAGAAGATCTACTACAAGATACTGCACCTTCTTGGGAGGTAATTTGGTCACTTGGAGGAGCAAAAAGCAACCGGTTCTTGCTAGGTCTAGTGCTGAAGCAGAGTTCAGAGCACTAGCCCAGGGTGTATGTGAGTTATTGTGGCCGAAAATTCTATTACAGGATTTGAACATTGAGGTTACCAGTCCTATGAAGCTATACCGTGACAATAAATCTGCAATTCAGATTGCTCACAACCCAGTACAACATGATAGGACAAAACACATTGAGGTTGATAGAAATTTTATCAAGGAGAAGCTGGATAAGAAATTAATTTGTAGCCCCTACATCTCATCTCAGAATCAGCTAGCTGATGTCCTCACAAAGGGACTTTCAGGACCAACATTCAAAGAGCTTACTTGCAAGCTGGGAATGGAGGATCTCCACTCACCAGCTTGAGGGTGGGGTGTTAGAAATACGTGTTTTATTTTACTTTATTTTACTTGTTACTTAGAGTAAATTATTCTGTAAGTGCTTTAGGATAATTGCCTTAATTATTCTGTAAATCTTTGTAATTAGGAAAGTTAGATTTAGATCTCCCTCAAATCAGGGATTAGACCTTAAATCAGGGATCAGATTTATCTTTCCTTTTCATGCTGATTCTCAGCATTTGAACTTAAGTCAATTGCCACAATGGCTGAGGTATGAACGTGAATTCCATGGGCACTTAAACAAATGTAACTATTTTTACCGGGAAGGGAAATAGAGGGTAATAAGGTAAAGTTGGTGTGAAAATGTTTCCTAAAAAGGAAATATATCAGTTTTGCTGGGATGACTAGAAAAGGAAAATGTATAAACTTTGGCGGGATGGAGTATAATTTCGGGTTGGTTGGGTTCATTCAGTTTTAGATGAGAAACAGGTCAGGTTGATTCCAGGCTAGGGTTACATCTGTTCATGATCGGGTCAAATTTATGTAAGATATTAAGATTGTATACCATTATCCTATATACACCTGATTTAAAAACAACTGTATAATATTTTTTTTACATATATATAAAAGAAAGGACATTCGAAAAGCATTTTTTTTATATGATTTAGGATTTATATTTTAGGCTGATTGCAAATTTTTTTTTATATGGTTATCATTTCCCTCTCTTTCATTTTATTAAAATGAAAGGGTAATTCATTAAGAAGCTTGAAGATGCTTCTTATTCCTTGGCCAAGACAAGAATGTTGGAATTTTCTTTTAAAGAATTGAGTTAATTCTGAGACCTTCCCCCCCCCCCCCCCCCTCATTTTCTCAACCCCGTATTTGCTCACTTCCTTGCCTTACGTTGAAAGGAAAAAAGTAAAGGGAATATAGAATTTGTTTCTATTATATGGTTGGGTGATTTCTTTCTTTGTTTGTTTGTTTTCTTTTTCCGTTTCCTAAATTCTTCTAGAAATATTTATTTCTAATAATAATTCTTTATTAACTTTGTTAATAGCGCCAAAGTAATTATTTAAAAGAGAGACAATGTATAGTATCTATCAATTGAACTTCACTAAAGTACTTCATTTAAAATAGAAAGAAACTGTGTGTAACTATCTATCCTTTAAAGTGCAAAAAGAAATCTCCTTTCCTTGAAAAGCTCTGTTGTTTAGTTCCTGGCAAATTATAAAAACAAAAAATCGCTAATGGAATCTGAAGGAGAGCTCTCCTTTTATTTTTCTCCTGCCAAAGGTGCGACTAAGCCCATAATTCTTCCATGAGATTGCCATGTACTACCAAAGAAAATGCGGCAAGAGGCGATGCAATAGTCAATGAGATTTGCTACATACTAACCCTGGGAACTTGCCATGTTGTAGTTTATAGTGAACTGGGCAAGCAAGGTGTAAGAAAATTGAAAAAAAACTGTCTCTCTCTCTCTCTCTCTCTCTCTAAAATCATTTCATAGTGGAGATCCTCGAGCAGACAATTACCGAAAAATTCTACGGAAACATCTTATATTACTCACTTTGATTGTAGAAGAACTACAAAAATTGTGAAATACTCCCTTGATTGTAGAGGAACTGCAAAAACTCTGAGACCTGATCTATTTGCCAATCTTTCCCGTGTCTTCTCAAGTGAATGTCCCAAACAGCATTACCATCTGATATGGAGAAATATTCGCTAACCTTAGCAGTCTCCTTTGAAGGTAAAATAAAAAACATAATGGAAAAAAGTACTTCAAGGTCGTCCTTACACATAAAGCACCGTTCTCGAAATAAATAGTTGTTCATAAAAATACTGTACAATTACGTATGCTGGTTATCTTTTCTCTAATAAAGTATGTTATATTACCTTATCTATAGTAGCTCAGTTTCTCTTTTCTTAGTCTAGGGTGCTACATACCCAGTTCAAATACATTATCTGGAGAATATTATCGAGAAGACAGGTTATAGACTAACTCCACACAATCAAATTGATAATTATGGCCAAGAAAGAATGTGGAAGATGAGTAGACAAGTCTCGAGAAAGAGGAAAAGCCAGATCGCTTCTGCAGTTGAGGTATATAAACATGAACTGATCTATTTCTCTATTGCTTTACTTGGGTATACTTTTAGCTTAATTTTCTTCAAAACTTGACCAAAATAGGATGCACTTAAGGCAGCTGACTTGCAGAATTTCTCCCATCATACGCGCGAATCACTGTTTTGCTGGAATCCTGATTTTGTTGGCTTTAATCTGATTGAACATCTTCTATCCTATATCTGTGAGAATGAAAAGCCTGGTGCTATTCTTGTGTTTTTGACTGGATGGGATGAGATAGTTTCACTGAAGGAGAAACTTCTAGCGCATCCTTTTTTTGGAGACCCGGGAAAAGTTTTGCTGCTTGTCTGTCACGGTTCAATGGCAAGTTCTGAGCAGGTATACTCGCAGTAACTGATACAGATTCAAAGGATTGATGTGAGGCTGCTCTTTATGGCCTTTAGTGGGCATTAATGTCTGTTGGTAAAATTCACAGAGCCTAATATTTCAAGAGCCTGAATATGGAGTCAGGAAGATAGTGCTTGCAACTAATATCGCTGAGACTAGCATCACAATTAATGATGCTGTTTTCGTTGTTGACTGTGGAAAGGCCAAAGAGACATCATATGATGCACTTAATAATGCACCTTGTTTGCTTCCATCGTGGATTTCCAAAGTTTCTGCTCAGCAGGTAAAATTTTATCTAATTCAACTGTTTGATGCCTTGAATATAAAATAAGGCATATTGGCTGTTAAAGTGGGAACTACGCAGTTAAGAAAACAGGGTTAGCAAGTGTCTATAAAGCATGAGAAATGTTAGCCACACTTGCTTGGACAATCACTTGCACACTATCCCATTAAAAACTTATGATCTGGCAATTTTTGTGGACCCAAAAATGCCCAAAGATTAAATTACTCAGTCTACTTGATTTTGGGTCCACAAGAGTGAACACATGACAATTTTTCAATGAGAGTGTGCAGGTGACTGTACAACAGTTCCTATAAAGTATTGAAGCCTCTCCAACTCAATGCCAGCTGGTTTTTGGTTGGATGCTTTAGCATGGTACCATAGCCACGATTGTTGTTGTCATAACCGGTTCTTAGAAACCCATGTGTTGGAACTAGAAAGAATGCCCAATACATTTGTGGTGTGTTAAATTCGGAAATCCTACCTGGTCAAGAAAAAAGGGGGTTAGCAAGGGTTTTAAGATTGGCCATGTTTTAATTATGGTTCAAATTGCTGTTGATACTTCCGTCATTTTTATTTATTGTAAAATTTCACATGTAGTCCCTTCTTTTACATGTTTGGCGGCATAAATTGTCTAAGATTTTATGTTTGACAAATCTTTTGAGAGATTCACTGTATTACTTTATCTAGTATTTTACTTTTGAAAAATATTTCTCCCATCGTTAGTGTTTGGATACAATTTGGTATGTATAGTGAATGATTTTGTGTTTATAGAGACGAGGGAGAGCTGGAAGACTACAAGCTGGGGAATGCTATCGTCTATATCCTCGATGTGTATATGATGCTTTCTCTGAGTATCAATTGCCTGAAATATTGAGAACTCCCTTGCAATCTCTCTGTTTGCAAATCAAAAGTTTGGGACTTGGACGTATTTCTGATTTTCTTTCAAGAGCTTTGCAAGCACCGGAGTTGCTAGCGGTAATATGCATGTCTCAACCATCGCCACATTTATCTTTTTTGTTTGTAATGAAGATTATTACTTTACGTATGGCTTTGAATTGATAAGTTATTGAAGGCTATACTTGTGTATCAAGAAGAAAAGGCTGATTTATGAAGTCTGCAACTTCTATGAACCTGGTGAACTAGCTGTGCCCTGATGGCCTCTTAGTGATCCGATATCTCAAGCATGGGACTTATGATGGCCAGGAGACCCATGAGATTGATGCTCATTTATCCTAAGCATGCGTAACCTAAAACTGCCTCAATATAGAGCAACCATGAAGTAAAAACAGTTGGACCTGGTTCCGTCAAAGTTATTTGTTCTCATTGGTTTCTATTTTAATCATCTTCTTGTTGGTATGGTAGAACTCGTAGTTAGTTTCTTATTGATATCTTTTTCAACCAACTGTGGTAGTAAGTGCCATGCTTTTAGAAGTTTACCATATTCTTTGTATCTAGAACGAAAGCCACTTGAAAGAAAATACTACTACTATATATATTTGACAATCACATAAATGAAGCTGTATTTTTCGGGATTAAATGTTATTTCTTTGATTTTTTTTCCATGTATTCTAAAAACAGGAAAATGCAATAGAAGATAGATACTGATTTTGTCCTTAATTGGTATATAAGATTTGGATAGTTGGTCATTAATAGAAAATAAACAGTAGATATTTTGTAAGATTCTCTGAACACATTCTTTGCGCTATCTGTACTCTGCCCTGAATCTGACTAGTTGATGATTTGGATTTTGATACTCTTTAAATGTACATAAAAACCAATAAAGTCATGGGTCTCCCATTTGCCAGAGCTTGAAGAATTCCCAATATAAACATGTTCTGCCTTTCTGATGCAACTGGATTTGGTGGAACTCAGGTGTCATCTAAGTGTTGTAACTACTTTTTTGTGTGAGAACAATAGAATTCCTCTGGGAAAATATATGGCATTCGCATGCAGCACTGTACTAAAATGAGATTTATGTTTAGGTTTTTGTCTTTGTTCACAAGTTTGCACTACAAACAAATGTACCAAGAGGTGAATGTAGAGAAAAGCGCACATCTAAATAACACCAAAATTTGAAACCTCAGCACCATATCAGTGGCATATGCTCAATAGCCTGGAAACTTTATTAGAAACACAGTGTGGAACGTGAATAACTTTTGATAACACAAAATCCAACCTTTGTGCAGTGAAATAAACTCAAGCTATAATTTATTGCCTTATATTTTGCCAATACTTCTACTTACATTTAATTTTTTCTGTAGGTTGAGAAAGCCATTGAGTATCTGAAAATCATCGGCGCTTTGGACGACAATGAAAATCTCACCATCTTAGGTGAGACATTTCCTTTACCTGGTTTTAAGTATCTTAAGGGCTTTAATTCCACATGGTCAAGTTAAGGCAATAGTATTTTATATTTTGCTGAGGCCTTTGGAGATTTCTAATTTTTCTTGAGTCAGATGCTTTAACAAGAGATTAGAGAATAAATTTTTCATCAAAAGGCCAACTTTTATTCATTTCAGTAGTCACCTCAAGGACTCAGTTAAGTGGTAAGATTCCACTTGATTGAGTCATGTAGTTTGCTGGTGATATATGTTTTTGGTGAGGCCTTTCCACACATTTTGAATTGGATTTTAGTTATATAGTTTTAACATATCATTAGAACCAACATTTGTCATCGTGCAACTGTTTGTAGCTCAATTATCATTGTTAAAGTCCATTTAACATGCCTGTTTTAAATCTTTCCTGGTAGGGGAGCCCTTCAATGGTTTTCAATTGTTGGTATTCATGGGTGGGATGGTGGAATGAAGCAGAGAGGTTTTATCACATGTTAACTTGGGGTTTAATATTATGCTAAGCCCACGTAGTAGGGGGTTTATTTTGCTTGATATGATGGTGAGGGTTATTTATCTAGTGTCAATTGGTTCTGGATACGGCCTTTAACATGCTATTGAATCGTGAGGGTTTTCTTGTCCCTGTTTAGGAAATTTTAGCCTCATTGCGTTTGTCATGGTCCATGTCAGTCATTTTAAGTAGTTTCATTGTTTTGCACATTAGTAGTGTTTAATTGGTAGATTCCCATATAGATATGTTGAGTGGTGTTTTATCTTGCGGAAAAACAACTGCACCCATTGCCATTTGGTTTTGGGACATAAGTCTCTATAAAGATAAACAACACCTGATTACGCTAGTTTTTGGCAGGGCGTTATTTGGCAATGCTTCCAATGGAGCCAAAACTTGGGAAAATGCTGATCTTAGGAGCCATTCTGAATTGCTTGGATCCAATATTAACCATTGTTGCGGGTCTAAGTGTCAGAGATCCTTTCATGACACCTGTAGACAAGAAAGATGTGAGTATGTTTCCATTCGCATACTTCTTCATAATTCTTGGCAAAATATGAGAACTTGAACTCTGACATTCTCACTCAGAGGAGTCATGGAAAACTTGATACTGCGTTTTTTCCCTTATGTATAGTATAGTGTCTTACAGAAACAATTCATAACCACGTTCGGCCGAAGATTAAGACATTCTAATGGGATGAACTTTAATGTAGGATAATAAAATGGCTGTTTATAGTGACCTTTAAAAATCAGGAAATGTGGGCTGAACATAGATTATGTTTGTGGTTCAATTTATGGACTTCTTGAGAACTGAATTTATGGTTGCAAATATGTTTGAATTGTTAGGACTATTAAGAGAACACTAGACATGAACCTGAGACAATATCCCTAGTGGTTTTGCTGCAACAATGTATGGAATGCCTCTCAGAATGTGAAGAATGCATTATATTCTCATATTTCTTGAATCGTGCAGAGTTTATGAGTCAGTTTCCCATTCAGAATATGAATTCCTATTCTACTAGGAATAGTTTTTCAAAAGGAAACTGTCACAGTAATGTGAAACACTGTAAGGATCTCATCATCAACCCTCATCATCAACCTATCTTGGATGCAGAAGAGAACTCACATTTCCTTGTATTGTTAAAAGCATCAAACCATGCGAGCTTTTTCTTAAAAAAGATTATGAGAATGCCGTTTTCTTCTTCTTCTTCTTCTTCTTCTTCTTCTTCTTCTTCTAATGAAGGTGTAGAGTTTTAACCAATTGGGCTAGAGCCTCAGTTAATAAGAATGTTACTTCCCTCTAATGGGAGGAACCTCGTTTGAAGAATACAAGTTATTTTATTTTTGGTTCAGAAGTTTTAAATCTGCGTAAAGTACCCAGTTGCTGGAAGTTATCCCACTGATTGGGTTCAATATGATGCAATCTTTCTTGCCTGTATTGTGACAATAAACTTGAATGCAAATGCAGAGAAAGCAAAAACTCAACACCTAATACTCCTATTTAGAATTGTTGCCTGTCATTTATATTTTTTATTTTTGCAGTTAGCAGAGGCTGCAAAAGCTAAGTTTTCGTGTGGTTATAGTGACCATCTCGCCCTTGTCCGTTCCTATGATGGCTGGGTAGAAGCAGAAAAGAACTGTGCTGGCTATGAATATTGCTGGAACAATTTCCTGTCGCTGCAATCAATAAAAGCTTTACATTCCCTTCGAGGTGAATTCAGGTCGTTGCTAGCAGAGACTGGTCTTATAGATGGCAACACATTTAGCTGTAATATATGGAGTTATGATGAACATCTCATCCGAGCAGTTACTTGCTATGGCCTGTATCCGGGAATCTGCTCTGTTGTGGTGAGATTTATGCTTCTTTGCTAAAACTTTTACTCCCTATGTTCTGAACTTTTGCAACAATCAATCTTTGTGTTTGATACAGATTGAGGTGTAAAAATGCATTTAACAGTTGTCATGTGGAACTTGTAGAAAGTGAAACTAAACTTTATCAAGAGCTTTGTAAAATTAATGGAAAGCGAATTGAAATATGTGTAATAAAGTAAATCGATGTGTGCAAGTTCCCTTAAATGGGATGCATTGCTAGAGATTTGTAACTTTCCTAACAGAAGGGTTGCAAAAGAAACGAGACAGAGTATATGATTTCTTCTTGTGAGAAAGTGAACTTCCTTGCATTAACCTTAACGCTTAACAGCGTTTATGTACAAGAGAGATCTTGCTGGAGTTGCCAGCAAGAATAGGAATGTATTTCCAGACCTAGGAGTCCAGCTAGCCACTTATAGCTATAGTCCTAAAGTATTGGCATATCTACAGAACAGTCTTCAAAGATACAATTAGATACAAGCATAGGAACTATATACACAGCAAAGAAAAGTAAAGAGAGACACTTTCTAACACTTCTACACAGCATGAGCCAGGAAGATGTGATCATTAAAGTTTCAGCTTCTTATCCCAAATGTAACTGAGCTTGAGATTAGTTACATGGCTCCATTTTTTCTACACCCTCCATCCTCAACCAACTGACTCATTTGTTTTTGTTATTTTACAGTATTTAATCTATTATTTATTTTCATGAATATTTAGACATTTAAAGTTTAATCATATACGTATCATAATTAGTAACATACCCTTTCTAAATACTCCTTTTTTGGATTTTCGTCACTGTATATCTTTGTAAATATTTGAGTCAAACATTGAATATTGAAACATGAAAGTCAAATGGACCGGTTATTTGAGGACGGAGGGAGTATATTTTAGTTGGTTTTTTTTATTTAGTATTAAGTTATTTGTGTCTAATGGAGTCTTCTTCAGGATAACGAGAAGTCATTTTCATTGAAAACTATGGAGGATGGTCAAGTGTTCTTACATTCAGTAAGTGTTTGCTTCAAGTAATTTCTTCTCTCCCAAGTATTTCTCACATTTAAACTGCAAATCATACACTTATCTTTCTTTCATGAAGAGATTTGAGTTTTTTTTTTTTTTGTTCTTCTAGAGTTCAGCTAATGCTCGGGAATCGAAAATTCCTTATCCTTGGCTGGTTTTCAACGAGAAGATAAAGGTGAATTCTATTCTATTGCGTGATACCACAGCTGTGTCAGACTCGGTGCTTCTCCTTTTCGGTGGAAACCTCTCACGCGGAGTTACGGTATTGTTGTTTTTGTTGCCTCTAGAAATATCTTTTTATTCTTTTGTTCAGCATTTTCTGTTTCCTTGTTGATGGGATGTTTATACTTAAATCCTACTTTTGATACAAATGCAATGCTAGGAGTAGCTAGTTCGAGTACCATAACCTCCCATACGACATTCTAAGCTGGTTATGTATTTTTCCTCCGGCAGGATGGGCACTTAAAGATGTTAGGTGGGTACTTGGAATTCTATATGAAATCTGAAGTAGCCGAAATGTTCCAAAACTTGCGGAAAGAATTCGATGAGCTAATTCAAACTAAAGTAAGTACATCTTATATTCCTCATATGTTAACTTTCAAACCTTGTGCAGCTGTGCTGTTAATCTTTCCGGTAGTTGCTGGTTGTTTTCTAACTACAGTGTTTTATGCATAAAAGATATATGCATGTGAAGTTCCTCATATTTTGAATACTGACAATCTGTTCTGCAGCTGTCCAATCCGAGAATGTCAACGCATGTTCATCATGAGCTGATTTCAGCAATACGATTGCTCATCTCAGAGGATCAACGTAGTGGTCGATTTGTTTTTGGGCGTCACCTTCAAACTCCATTCAATAATGTGCCAAAGCAGCCAACTTTGGTTTTAAGTACAGAAAGTGGACCAGGGGGTGATAACCCCAAAAACCAGCTCCAAACCCTTCTCACTAGGGCTGGACATGCACCACCTGCCTACAAGACCCAGCAGTTACAGAATAACCAGTTTCGATCCGAGGTATCATTCAATGGTAATCAGATCATGGGCCGGCCATGTAACAATAAGAAAAGCGCAGAAAAGGATGCTGCTTCAGAAGCACTACAATGGCTAATGGGCAGTAAGCGAGCAGACCGTGACTCTGTTGACAACGTCTCTGTGTTGCTAAAGAAAAGCAAGCAAGATCACCCAACTACCATTTCTTAGTCATGAGAGATCCCGGCTTTAAACATTTTGGAGTGGAAGAGACGCTTTTCTGACATCGCTGACCTTTCGGTACTGATATCAGGTGCAGTAACTGGCTCCACCCACATCCTTCACTAAAGGAAATGACCGTAGGGTGGTGCACCTTCCCTCTTGCCATTGTCTTTGCGCCCAACAGCCCAAGGCGTAATGCAGTAACATGCGGTTATGTAATTAGCTAATGGCCCGCCAAGAAATATTGCACCACCCCAGGAGCATGGCTGCACCCGTGCCGTCACCACTTGCCTGTGTTCTAGTTTATTCTTTGTGGCCATTGTGCAGGACTTTTCAATGGATTCATAATTAAGTTGGCTGCTTTGGTCGAGGCTGTATATAAAAGTTACCTCCAGGGATCATTACCTAAAGGTTTCCATTTTAATAGCCGTGTTTTCAAAGTTTAGAATACAATGTTTTTCGCTTCTAAAAGCTAGTTATAAATTCAAAACATTTATAAAGAAAATTTATATCCAAACCTAAACGGATCTTAGAGATTTAGGATCCGATACAAAGACGACTGAAGAGGATTTTATGTGACCGTTTGATAACTGCGTTTTATGAATTAAAATTGTATAGTGATTACTTACAATTAGTGAACCGTTTTAAAATCACCAAAATTTGTCCCGAGCATCTAACTTAATGGTTATTGGTTATGCTCCAAAGGACATGAAGTGGAAGTCTTGAGTTCAAAACTCTACCATCCCCTACCTGAAATGTATCAAAAAAAAATCATCAAATTTTCATCTTGTAAATTGGATACTTGTCAACGCTTTGAACAAATTTAGAGGTGACGATTAACATTTTAAAAAGTTTGACACTCAATTGGAAAAGTAGAGGTTTTACGATCAAAATAGCAGTCGAGTAAGCTAGCTAGTCCTATTATAACTATATACTAATTATAAGAAATATGATGTGACATTATGAATAGTATATATTTTGATCAATTTTAACTCAATTCTTTTGTAATATCTAAAATACCTATTATCTTTTACGTTTAAGGCAACTATATACTAATTATGAGAAATGTGATATTATAAATAGTATATATTTTGACCAATTTTGACTCATTTCTTTTATAATATCTAAAATACCTTTAACTCTATTATCTTTTACGTTTAAGACATTGTGTTTGTTCGTGTCACATATGTATCCGACATTACTCTTTCTCAACCTATGGCCTAATTGAAAATAAAGATTTTCATATGATTCAATTATTGGAGTCTATATTTTCCGTTGATATTTTTATATATTTTTTTATTACCAAAATTATGTTTTTGCACCAAAGTAATTGACCAAAAACGATTATCAACTTTCTTAACTTTTACATAAAGACCTTTGGTTTTATGCACATAATTTTGAATCCTGATTTACAATTTTCTTAGTCACCATTATTTTTTTTAGCATTTTCTTATGAATTTTTTAGTTTCCATATCTAGATATTGGAGAATCGAGATTCTTTGTTTTGACTGGAGTAAATGTTGATATAGGGATAATTTGAAAATAATCTTGAATTTTTTCAAAATTGAAGGAAGAAAAATTAATAAAATTGATCTCAGTGTTCATTATAGAGATCTTTTGTTTTTCTTAATCAATTTCATGCTAATATATATGTTTTCTTTCTTTTCAAACTTATTCTTTTAATTTTATTTTTTATTACCATTTGTTTAATACGATTCTCATTTTCCCGTTATGTGTTTTTTTAATCAAAATAAAGTTATTTTCCCTTTTCAATTAATTTTTTTACTCCATTTAATTTATTTAATTTTCCTATTTAATCTCTTCTGCTCATTATTTCAGTTTCTGATTAAGTCCTTTTACGTTTTGTAGAGTTTTATTTTTAGGCTTTATTATCAAATAGTCCTCTGAAATATGTTAACTCGGGCACTTTGGTCCCTGAACTATAAAACGTGTCAATTCAGTCCCTCAACTATGTAAGTTCAAGAACTTTCGTCCCTTGACTTGGTAACTCGCTTAGCGAGACAATAACGCTTTTAGTTTTTTAATTTATAAGTGACCAATTTGTAAGAATTTAAAGCATTGGGTTGCAAATACTTAAGGTCCAAACTTCAAGGGGCTGTAGTGGCCAACCCCTTAAGCTCTTTCCTTGAATTTTGTTTTACAAAATATGTTGGGATAAAGATATGTTGAATCAAGTGAAATTTTGAAGTTCGAAATTGGAGAACTGTTAGATCAAGATTTGTTGAAAAAAGTATTATAGATTCAACATATATACGATCTTCTAACAAAAGTGTGTGTGTGTATGAGAGATGATATTTTTGTTGGGTAAAGTAGGCTCTTTGGGCATAGATAAAAAGATTTAGGATCATAACATAATCGACTTTTAAGAATTCAACTATTGTAATCCAATAATTGTGGTTTCGTGTGCCTGTTTAGTCCTTTCTAATTTTTCAAAGATTAAATAGTCGTTACATTAATGAAATGACTAATATACCCATAATTTAACTTTTCAATACATCCATTTTTTTTTTTTTCACAATCATGATTTTAAGAGTGGAAGTGTTAGTCTCTCATTGTAATTGTATTGGTGTAGAAATGGTTGATACAATTGAGCCTATTTATTCAAGGATATGATAACAACTTGGAAACACGTTTTTTTTTTAAAGCTTTTCACACCCCACCCAAAAAAATGTACTCCGAAAACTTTGGAGGGCACTTAATAACATAATATGAAAAGTTAAGGGCTTACGTTGGGGTTATTCCAAGTGTTTACCATAAATATCTGGTCGAGAACTTGAGTTGCGAATGCGATTACGAATGAGGAAGATTAGCAGTTTAGCAATAAAAGGATGATGGTGATGATAGGACATGAAGCTAGCAACAGAAAGGCTTTGTGGTGGACACAGAGATGGGAAGCGCGAGCATGAGCATGAACGCTTCTTTGATTTCTCATTTGAACCTTCGCCACGGCTGCTTCAAGCCACAGCTCATCTCACCCAACCCCAATCCAGCTTTCCTCAGACGCTCTTCCCATGCTAGATTGGTATTGTCTTCTTCGTTCGTCGGCAGACGGTTGAGCTCTCCTGTTTGCTTCGCTGCCGTTGATGATAATGTCCAAGAAATCCAGCAGGAGTCTGGTAAGCTCGAATCTCTACTCTCCTACTTTCTGCGGGAGGCGGTAGCTTTAGATGATGAAGGGATTCGTTGTACGATACTTACGACTAGTTTAAGAATAAGCTTGCAATCGATGTATTCACGTTTGGTTAGGCAGCGTTAAATCGAATTTGAGTGATTGACGGGTCATTATTTGGTACTGGGAAGAATTGTGTAGTTAACGCTGGTGTGCTAAAGACAAACCACTTCTAAGGACTTTTATGTATATTGTTTAAAGGTTTAATGACCATATCTCTATTAAATATGTAATTGGACTACAATTATAGGGGTATTTGCGTAAAATACAAAAAGAAAATGGAAAACTTAACCGTTGAATTAAGGGTAGGATCACAATAGGATAGAAAACAACAGCTATAGGATTAAAATAGGACGAATTCTTAAAAGTGGATCAAAATAGGACACACACAGAAGCTAAGGGACTAAAAATGTACTTTACCCTATTTTTGTTAGATCGGATAGGTTTAGGGTCTTTGGGCATAGATAAAAAAGATTTAGGATCATAACATAATCGACTTTTCCCTTATGTCAACTAATATTGATACTGTTAAAGGGTCAAGTGCTTGACGGTGCATAGTTGAGGGGCTAAGTTGGCACGTTTTACAGTACAAAGATTAAAGCGGTTGAGTCATTGAATGTTGAATATTCATCCAACCGTCGCGAAGTGCGGGAAAAGATTATAGTAATGTATCCATTTCTAGACTTGCATAATTTACACTATTCAATCTGAACACATCGTCTGTCCGTTTTTTTTTTTTCACACATCGTGATTTTAAGAGTGGATGAGTGTGAGTCTGTCATTGTAATTGTATTGGTGTAGAAATGGTTGATACAATTGAGCCTATTTATTCAAGGATATGATAACAACTTGGAAACACGTTTTTTTTTTAAAGCTTTTCACACCCCACCCAAAAAAATGTACTCCGAAAACTTTGGAGGGCACTTAATAACATAATATGAAAAGTTAAGGGCTTACGTTGGGGTTATTCCAAGTGTTTACCATAAATATCTGGTCGAGAACTTGAGTTGCGAATGCGATTACGAACGAGGAAGATTAGCAGTTTAGCAATAAAAAGGATGATGATGATGATAGGACATGAAGCTAGCAACAGAAAGGCTTTGTGGTGGACACAGAGATGGGAAGCGCGAGCATGAGCATGAACGCTTCTTTGATTTCTCATTTGAACCTTCGCCATGGCTGCTTCAAGCCACAGCTCATCTCACCCAACCCCAATCCAGCTTTCCTCAGACGCTCTTCCCATGCTAGATTGGTATTGTCTTCTTCGTTCGTCGGCAGACGGTTGAGCTCTCCTGTTTGCTTCGCTGCCGTTGATGATAATGTCCAAGAAATCCAGCAGGAGTCTGGTAAGCTCGAATCTCTACTCTCCTACTTTCTGCGGGAGGCGGTAGCTTTAGATGATGAAGGGATTCGTTGTACGATACTTACGACTAGTTTAAGAATAAGCTTGCAATCGATGTATTCACGTTTGGTTAGGCAGCGTTAAATCGAATTTGAGTGATTGACGGGTCATTATTTGGTACTGGGAAGAATTGTGTAGTTAACGCTGGTGTGCTTCAGACAAACCACTTCTGCGCTTTGCTCTTCTTCCTGTGATCATTTCTGGGTTTGAACTAAATTGTTTGGTCTGTCGCATGCCTCATGTTTCTCTTTTACATCATTCATGTTTTTTTTGTATAGATTAAGATTAATTTTGGTCATTAACCAATTTTACATAAACTTCTATCATTACCCCTCCCAAACCCATTCCCACCCCTCCCAACCCACTCCTATCCTAGACTCTTTGAGTGAGTGCATTTGCAAAGGTGAAAGTGGACTAAAATAAAACAAAAGTGAAAAAATGATACTCGTATTTCATTTGGGACAAATTTTTGTTGATGTTGTGACAATATGTTTGGGACGGAGGGAGTATTAAAGAGTCCTTCACTAAGTTTGTAACCTATTCATTGCATGTTTTCAAAATAGTTTCCTATATATGGTATGCTGACATTTCTACTACAATTTGTAGGCACGGTTAGTGTCTTGGAAGAGGGAGCGCCAGAAATGGAAAAGGATGGTGAAGGAAGTACCCTCTATAACTTTCTCTATCCTGATAAAGAGCTCCTTCCAGATGAGAAAGAAATGACCATTTTTGATCATCTTGAAGAGCTACGCCAGCGAATATTTGTATCAGTTTTGGCTGTTGGAGCTGCAATTTTGGGGTGCTTTGCATTTTCAAAAGAACTTATAGTAATTCTTGAAGCTCCAGTCAAAACACAGGGTGTGCGATTTCTGCAGCTAGCTCCTGGTGAATTTTTCTTCACAACAGTAAAGGTTAGCTTTAGTCAGATCTTAGCCTTTTAGTTCTCCTTCGTTTGTGCACTATTGTATCCATTGGCAGCAGACCGATGCTTAGAGTAGGTGCCTTATCCATTAGCATCGTACTGATAGTTGTCCTTTGTTGGTTCACAGTTGCATCCATTAGCATAATACGATTTCTTCATGTTTGGTGTTGTATCATGTTGGATAGACTCAGTAACAGCAGAATAGAGTAATGCAATTTGAAGATAAATATATAAACTGGCCTTATTACTGAACCCTCATATGGCATGCTGCAGGTGTCAGGATATTGTGGTCTTCTCTTAGGAAGCCCTATAATTCTGTACGAGATCATAGCTTTTGTACTTCCAGGTTTAACCAGAGCAGAGAGAAGGTTTTTGGGTCCTATCGTATTAGGCTCTTCTGTGCTCTTCTATGCTGGCATCACCTTCTCATACATGATTCTGACCCCAGCAGCTCTGAATTTTTTCGTTACTTATGCTGAAGGTGTTGTGGAGTCTTTGTGGTCAATTGATCAGTACTTCGAATTTGTACTGGTGCTCATGTTCAGCACAGGCTTGTCTTTCCAGGTAACTAAATATGCAGAGATATCTGCATGAGACTTGCTATAAATAACAAAGCTTTCAGTGAACTGCAGTCTCATGCCGAGATTAATCTGTGCCAACAGGTGCCTGTGATACAGTTTCTTCTGGGACAGCTTGGGCTTGTGACAGGAGATCAGATGCTTTCTATTTGGAGATACGTTGTGGTTGGTGCAGTCGTTGCAGCGGCTGTGGTGACGCCTTCAACTGATCCTCTTACTCAGGTGCTTCTTGCAGCTCCGCTTTTGGGTCTGTATTTAGGTGGTGCGTGGATGGTTAAGCTAACAGGGCGATGAGTCGAATCCCTGATATTATTGTTTTATAGGTACCTACTCTTAGTTTATATGATTATTAGAGGGTGTGATGTATTTAATATGGAATCAAAATTAGTAATACACGGATCTGAGCAGGGATTGAACAAATTAACAAAACTGCATCTGGAAAAAGCAAACTACAAGGCTTTCTGCAGAACCGTCTTTTTTACTTCCTAACGTTAGACACCAAATTTGAAATGAAGCTTAGTTGAACAGCCGAGTGGAGAATGTTAAAACGAGTCGAACACTACTAGATTATTCACGTGCGACATAAAATTTGTGTCAATATTGAAATTCTGTTTAAACTTTACCAAAAAATGATGCTCCCGTCGCCACTTTAAAGGTGCAACATTTTGATTGGCATGTTGATGTAAATGTTTGGCATGTGGATGTGTATAGACTATAGGGGGATAGATAGCTTTGATTTATTGACTGATGAAAGATAAAGGGCCCAGTTTTTTTTTTCTTTTCAAAATCATGTAATGGTGGGAAAATACACTTTCTTCACCATCGGTAGATTAAAAATTAAAGATTTAACGCGATAACGAGTGTCCAAAGTCCAAACTATCCTTTTGCAGTAGCAAAAGTTGAAAGTCTTATGAACAATTTAGACGTGTTCTAAACACTACGAAAGACCATAGCTAAAAGCTTAACCTTGGGTCTAGACTACCGGAACATCCTCAGAGCAGAAATTTGTTCATGATGATGAGCGAAAACAAAACAAAACGAAGAAAGATTCTGCAGTCACAGGAAACGCAGAACACATAGTACTATTTATACAAAATCCTGGCTGGGAGGTAAGATTCTGCAGTCACAGGAAACGCAGAACACATAGTAGTATTTATACAAAATCCTGGCTGGGAGGGAGGGAGGGAGGGAGGGAGGGAGGGAGGGAGCTCCTAACAAAAAGAAAAGACCACCTACCTGACAACGGAGGTATACTTATTAGGGGAGTTGCTATATACAGTTGTGGCTGGGCAGTCTTTAGCCCAATGCCCAGGTTGACGACACTTGAAGCACTCGGTGCCTCCACCAGAAAACGTCCCCCTGTTGCCTGATCGTCTTGGACAGTTAACAGAGGAATGACCAGTTAACCCACAACCATCACAAAACATATGTGCACCAGAAACACCGGTGGTGGTCAACAACGGCTGCATTTGATTACCCGATGGTGGCATATATTCTCTACTAGTAACTGCTGCCACTCCCATCATTCTACTTTCATCAGCTCCAGTTACGGTTCCAGGAATGTTCATTCCAGGATGACTAGGGGCAAAGGGATCAGAAACACCGTTCTTTATCTTATCAATTGACCCCAGAAGATATCTTGCCTCTGATGCAAAATCCACTTTCTCTACCTTTGTAACACGTGACTTCACACGCTGCTCATCACTGAAAGTTTCTTCTTTTACTCTCAGTTTAAATATGTATTTTCTGAACATCACCTGACGCGTAATCTCCATGAACTTTTCATCATTTTGATTTTCATACTTCAAACAGTACAGTTCCTTGGCAGACATACCAATGAGATCCACACCAGCCTCATCAAATGCCGTGACCCATGTTATACCTGTATGATCCTGAATCTGGAAATTGACAATATATCTGTAGTCACACTCATCCACAGATCGATCACATCTATCACACCACCACTTCCCATCTCCGTTATTTGTAACTTTCTTGGCGCATGTACGATCAGCAGTCTCCAATTTGATTGGACATGCAGTATAGCAGAAACTGTCAAGTTTGATGTATGTTATGGTGGCAGCAACAGTAACAAAATCTGCATTCTCTGAAGTCCCTAACTTCTCATCTTTAATCTGAGATATAGTTTTCCTGGAATCTGTCTTGCGACTTCTTGAGATAGAAATAGATTGTGCATCTCTTCCTGCCTTGTTAAACCACTCCCTTATACTATGAGCTTCTGCAATGTCTGGCTCTATTAACAATTGACTTGTAAAAAGAGTGCCCACAGACCTTCCATTAAAATCACTCACTTTGCATGCTTTCACTGCAAGCACCGGAGATCTACCATTATCACACATGTTTTGCAACGTTTGTCCTTCTGCATTGCAAATGCTTCCCCACAATGTTAATTCAACACTCCGGCCAGACATATCCTTCAAGTGGAGAATTCTCTTCAGTTTTTCTTTGCCATTTTTACACATTACAGGACCAGCGGGACTTATAAATGATACCATACCAATAATATCGATGATTGAACCAATATCCATGCTCTCAATGTCACTTATGTCACGAAAATTAAACGCCACTTGGGGAATTGAGTTATCCTCCGGGCACAACTGTACCACTGAGGTGTTATCCAGAGTAATTTCATAATTATTACTCAGATGGTTGAAATCTCTTTGAGCAGGCTTTAAACTTCCATTGGAAACCAAATAAACCCTGCCAGCTTCAATCTGGTTATAAAAATTATCAGCCACAGCATTGAAGCAGGTTGCACGTATTTCCCCACCATCAGCGTCAAGAAGATCAAATGAGAAGACTTTACCTTCACCTCGAGAATTGTTATAATTTCTCAACTCCGCCTTTATGGTTACCCGAGCCTTGATCGTCCACTTACCTGCATAAGGATTCAAAGCACTAATTGGGACTACCCTTGTTTGAACCTCATTTCTAAAAGCCAGTCCTCTTCGAGGTGGCTGCTGATAGCCTGAGCCAGTAGGCCGAGTGAACATGCTTGGAGACCTGGAAACTTCTGCTCTAGGGTTAAGGAATGTAGTACTTTGACCGTTATAAGGCTGATGCATTTGTGCTGTTTGGGGAACGCCAATAGAAGAATCAACTTTGGGATATTCCACTGATGTATTTGCTGCAGGATGCCTTGCTGCCACAGGCTGACCAGCATAAGAACCACCCTGCAACTGACTTATCCTTGGCTGCTGCTGAAAGGTGCCACCAGCATTCTGATTAACATTTGTCCCATAAGAAACTGAGGTTCGTCCCCCAAATGTATTATCGTTGCTCATCACCGTCACAGAACTCTGCTCTGCTCTTGTCCCGTAAGCATTTGGTCCAGAAGAAATATGGTTGCTCGCATTTGATGTCATAGATTGATCATTCGAAAGCTGCATAGAGTTAGAACATGATCGAGGCGCAGGTACAATATTCGTAATCATTTCCCACTTTTCTTCAACCACTTCCAGTTCAACAATAATGACAATTCTGCATGCAACAATAACGCAAGAACAAGACTTTAGTAACCAACAGAAAACGGGCAGCGATCAGAAATCTGAAAACGCGTCGTAGTATCAAGAAGACAATAAAGGAACACAATCCAGAAGCGTAGAGATAAGCCAAAACATAAGCGACGGAGCAGTGAAAACAGAAACGTACAGGCGACTTTGGACCCAATTGCAGGCGAAGGTCTTCAACTGGATGATCGAACCGACTTGAACCTGGTTGGACTCGACAAGATGGTTGCTGTTAGAGCCGAGCATGCCCTGCACAGTCCTACAGCCATCAGAGAGCATCAGGCGAATCCTCGGCTGTTGCTGAGTCCTGGTGGTAGCAACGGGCTTCAATTCCGTCACCTGAAACACCGGCTGGGCATGAATCTCGGAGGAGACCTCTTTCGCCGCCATACGATCCACGACGCCGGTCGACAGAGACACCTGCATCGTCATTAGTATGCGATTCCGTGATGATTTTGATGAGCAGAACCCAATTTCTAAGAATCGGTGGAGAAAGAGGTCGGGATTGATTCGAATCGTGGGCAAACGAAACGGGATATTTGTGAAAATAGGAACCCTAGTCACAGTCCAGAGTAGTGAGGAAGTGGAGGAGGGTAGAAATGTGATCGGTGGGAGGGAGAGATCAAGAAAGCGGGAAAAGTATATAATTACCCACGTGGGTGGGTTAGCCATGCCCCGTCAAAAGAGACGGATGGAAAGAAACGTTGAAATGAGGACTGTGTGCAGTGAGTGCAGTATTGCAGTGGATGGTCAGCAGCATGAAAGCACAACAGGTGCAATTCCCAGAGAGTTTTGGTTGGTAAAATTAATAATAACAGTACAAAATAAGACTTATTGTTTAAATATGCCCTAACTTATTTTTTATTACAAATTTATTTGAATTTACTAATTTCATCTCTAAATAATCGCTTCATTTGAGTTTTGGGTATTATGTTTGATTCAAACTATTTTAATATATCATTTTCATAAAAATAGTTTGACTTATATGTTAAAATTTTGAAAACAAATCATAAATTCAATGTTAAAAATATCAACAAATATTATGAGATGAATGTAGTAACTTCAATTTAAGATTGTTGTTAATTTTTTGTAAACATTTGCTCAAAGACCACAACCTTAGTCTCATTCGTATGGTTTTTTGTCTGTATGTGCATTTAATTATTAGTGTATGGAATAATAACTTGTCTTAGGATTATATAAATTAGTTGAGAGATTGTCTTCGGTGGTGCGTGGCAGCCCGCGGCAGTGATGTTGCTTATTGATGGATTTCCGCCACTTGGGAAGTCCAAGTAGTTACAAAATAAAAAGCGATATGTATCAATACATGGTACGGGTATGTGATTCATGAGTTGGATAAAAACCAGTTTTGTAAGGGTAAACTTAGTAGATAAGTTAGACCATTCGATATATTTTTCTAATTCACTTATTCGGAAAAAAAAAATTGGTACATGCTTATGTAATAAGATGTATTTCTCTGTTCCAATAGAGTAGATATAGTTTGACTTTTGGACTTGTATCTGGCTCAAATTTTCACAAAGAATAATTTGTTAAATAAATTTTAGAAAAATATTTTTAGAAACTATATACATTCATTTTTCATGTGCATATAAATTATTTAACCTTACACATTAAAATAATAAATAAAAATTCATACATTAAATATTATGAATTATAATTGCATCAATTTTCTTAGGAGGAGGTGAGTATTATCGACTCTAACAATACTTTTTTATTTATAGCATTTTAGTATTTAAAACTCTAAAGATACTTTGTATTTAAAGCATTTAAAAAAAACATCAAGAAATTATTTTTTAATTATAATTTAAGCAATTATTAAGACTTTTTTTTTGTTTTAAAAACCTTTTGATTGATATAAATGTCTTTTTGATAGATGCATTTATATAACACAACCTAAATCTGGACAAAAGGGGAATTGAGTGGATACAGACTTTACATTTCAACATGTGTAGACTCAAATCATGAGTGTCCTTTCCTACTTTTTTATTTTTATTTTACTTTTTGTTAATTTATAGTTCTATCAAGTAGCAAATACAGGCTACACGAATAGACTTCATTTACAAAAAAAAAATAATAATACTTCATTCGTTCTAACAAAGATGATACATTTGATTGCGCACAGAAATTAAGAAATGTAGTTGGTTAGAGGATAAAAATGTAAAGTAAGTATATAAGATAAAAAGTACCTTTTTTAATGAGAATGGAAATAAGTATATAAGATAAAAATGTATAGTCCCTTCGCTTTTAAACGTGTCCTATTTTGGTCTTTTTTATGAATTCGTCTCATATTAGTCCCTTAACTTTAAATTCGTCTCAAATTGGTCATTTTCTCAGTTTAAGTTAAGTTTTCTGTTATCACCATGAGTTTACTTAAATGCCCCTATCCAAATTTTCATTTGACCCTTCTATTTTTTTGAATCTTACAATTTAGCCCTACTTCATTATTTCCCCCTCATTCTTCTTCTCCAACCTCTTCATCTTCCTCTGACTCATTCCTCGGCCACCACTATCACCCTTGCCGCAAAACGAAAACCTGCAAAATTTTTATCTCGAACTCACCCCTCCATGAGACATCAATCTCTGAGATCGACACCGAATCTCCGAGATCCGGGTCTTCATGTTGCCGCAATTATGAGTTGATGTGAGACGGCAGCGAGCAGACGACAACAACGGAAAAACAACGAAGACGTGGTCGTCGATCTTTTTCAATTGAGTGCAAAAGCTGCGATTTAAAGGCGGCGGTGTGGCGGCCTTCGGCTGTCGGCGAGTTTCCGCAACGGACTTGGGTCCAGCTAGTGGTGCGACGGTTGGCGGTTCCAGCGATGGTTGTTAGAGCGGTGAAGACGGCTAGAATGGCGGATCGAAGCGGTTAAATATGGAAACGTGGTGATGGTTTTTGCTGAAATTCTCCTTCGTCGGAGCATCTCCAGTGATGTAAGAGGGTGGGTTAGCTTCATCTCTTCATGGTAGAGCTAAAGATGGTGGTTGTTTGTAGCAAAAGGGTCTGGAGAGGGAAGGAGGTGGAGAGGCCGATGGTGTTGTGAGATGGATGTTGGTTGAGTTAGTGGTGGAGAATGGAGGAAGAGGAAAGGTTGGGGTTGGTTTTGTAATTTTTTAAATTAGTTGGGGTTTATTTGGAGATTTTTTTAAAAAGGTTAAATTCATATTTAAATATAAATATTTACATATTTGCCCTTAATTAAACCGTTGTTTTAATAGAAAATGTAACGGAAAGACCTATTTAGTACAAAACAATAAGCAAAGTGAGGCGAATTCTTAAAACATAACCAAAATATGACACACATCATAGCTAAGGAACTCTACGTGCGGTTTACCCTATATCAATATGAAATCCTCTCTGGGCAATGTGTTAATTTCGAGAAGGTGGGCCTTTTTTCAGTACTAATACTCCTTCAGCAAACAGAAGGAATGTTATGAATATTTTTGGTATTCGTGAGTGTGTGGGGGTTGAGAAATATCTGGGGCTACCGGCAGTGATTGGCAGACGGAAGAAAGAAGCGTTCGGTTATTTGAAAGACCGAATCCAAAAGCGAGTGGCGGGATGAGAATCCAAGATTTTGTCACGAGCAAGGAAAGAAGTTATGATTAGATCGATGGGACAAGCGATTCCTATTTATACCATGAATGTATTTCAATTTACTTGAGGTATGTGCCGTAAGATTGAAGTTATTTTAAACAAATTTTTCTGGAAAATCTTGCAGCTGGGACTCATGAGATGGCGTCTAGGCTCGGGTGAAGGCGTGCAAATTTCCGAGAATTTTGAGCTACAATGCTACTGTGAATCATCTCATTGATCCGACTGCTAGGCAGTGGGATGTTGGCTTGTTACAAAGAATTTTCAATCCTTCTGATGTGACCTTAATACAACACATGCAGCCTCCCTCTACATGTATGGATGACTTTCTAATTTGGCATAATAGTAATGATGGCAGGTACAAAGTGGCTACAATGAATCCATGCAAGCCAAGATTTTAAGAAATGGAGGCAGGGGTGCTGCGAACCAATTATGGAAGAAGGTGTGGCGGGCTAAACTTCCCAACAAGCATAAGCAGCTTGTTTGGCGAGCTGTTCATGATGCCCCGCCGACAAGGACGAACCTTGTTGCACGCTCCATCACTGAAGAAGCTTGTTGTCCTTTATGTCAAGAATTGGATGACAAGTCTTTGCATCTCTTTAGAGATTGCAATTACGGGAGAGAGTTGTTAACGGCATGCCGTCTGCAATCTTTCCCGCTGTCCGTGGTTACAGCAGTGAAGCAATGGTTTGTTGAGGTAAGTCTCCATCTTAACAGCCGAGACTGGAACAAATTTATTTTAATTGCTTCAATGTTGTGGCGATCGTAATGTTGTAGTGCATGGCGGTCTCCGCCTCGAGTCATTAATGAGCTAAAGTGGAAAGTGTTCAAGTTGCTTGCGGAATTGGGTGTGTCCCTTCCGTTTTCGAAATAGATGAGCGCCGGTTGCGGTGGATCACACCACCGCCTGTGTGGTTGAAGATCAACTCCGACATGGCAATTGGTGATGGTGGTCGGATGGGAATGGGTGCAATTTGTCGAGACTCACATGGCGAGTTCGGCGGGCAATGACCGTAACTCAATCTGGTGCACCTACTCTGTTTTCTTTGGAGAGGCATGCTTGATCGCCTCATGAGCTGCATGAGCTGCATGAGGTTGTTAAAGCAATTAATTCAGAATGGGCTACATGAGGGGCGATGCAAGCAAGCGATGAGACATAATTATACAAATCCGGCAACAACTTACTCTTCTCCAAGAGTGGAATGTTCAGCATGCCTTCTGTGAGGTGAACTATGCAGCTCATACGTTGCCAAAACATGCACTCGACTCGGACAGTCCATGGTTTGGACAACATCGCTACAGCGCTTTATTGCTAATTGTATCTTAGCGTAGCTCTTTGAGATCCTTCTCCCGTTTTCACTCTCTCCCTCTCGTGCCCCCAATGGACCCGAGGTTTCCACCTAATGTCCTCCATGTTGTTCTGTTAGGACCGTAACGAATCCATGTCTAGGTCGTTTTTACTCTTAAAAACGGGAGTTAGATTTCTAGGTGGGGTTTCTTTTCTATCAACCTCTTTCTTAATCAAAAAAACTTTACAACATGATGAATAAGTAGTCAAAATCCATAACCAAAGCAACAAATCCACAACCATTATATAAATAATACTTCCCCATCCTCAAAAAATATATACATCTATCATTTTTATGAGTGTTTGGGCATTTTAAATTCAATGATTTTTATCCATATCATAATTTGAAGTATAAATTTTCTAAATATATTTTTGATAATTTCTTTTCACTATTTATTTTAGTAAATATTTGAGTCAAATCTTGAAATTTGAAATATGAAAATAATGTATACATTAATTGAGGACGGATACAGTAGTAGTTTTTGTGAATGGAAGTTTCAAAAATAAAATGTTTTTGTGAATGGAAGAAATGAGATAAAAATATGAACATATTGGACGAGATGGGGGTGGGTACCCGTAGGTAATGCAAATAGGATAAAATTTCTATGCTCCGGGAGTGAAATGTTTTGTTTCCACTATCACTTTTTCATTGATAGAAGATCCCAGAAATTTATTATAAAAATATTATTAATAGAATGGAGCCGACATAATTGTTTCCACCGCCAAGTATAGAAAATTTATCCATGCAAATAATAGTAGTAGTTTGTGAATACTAATAGCATATGCAAATAATATCATGAAGAAATTTTGTGCGAATTGATTTTTAGGGTCCGTTTATTTGGTAGAATTTTCTAAAAATTTCAGAAAATAAAAATAAAATGGAAATGCGTTTAGTTAATCATTTTCATTTTCATATAAAAATGAAAACACTTTTGTAAAAGATTTTAAAAACAACTTAATGATGTTTTCTTTTGAAAACACGTAACTCGTCACAACTTTTTATTCCACCGGACAATCGCCGGATCATCGCGGACCCTCACTAGTCCGGCAACGGTCGGCCGGTTGTCCGCCAACAATCCGGTGGTGATTGGTGGTTGGTGGAAGTATAGAGGCCACCTGTATACTTTATTCTTTTCAAAATACCGTTTTCAACGTGTTATAATGAAACGCGTTTTCAAAAACTATTTTCTAAAATTATATATTGAAAATGAAAAGCGTCTGATAAATGAAAATGAAAACTGTTTTCATCAACGAGTCTTTAGTTTTTCCCGATTAACGCATTCTTTGATTTACGCATTCGGTTTTGCGATTTTACGACTTTTTAAAAAATTAATCAACTACTGTAATTTCTTTTCTTTTAGGGTCATTTCAGCTGTGCAATTTCTGGAAAAGAATTTCCAGATTCCGCTGATCCCCAAAAATTTGGCGGGATTAGAAAGATGGGTAAATTATCCAATTGACAATATTATCCTTAGTTTCGCATGTAAATTGAGTGATGTGTTTTGTGGTATTTCTGTAAATTGAGCATCTTTGAGACCCATTCCTTCACTTTTCATTTTGATTTCTCTTCCAAAGCCATTTAAATTTTAAATATCACTGGAAAAATTTGTCCCAATCCTGTGCTGAACACACCCTTACCGATTACATTTTATGAAAAAGGGGGAAAAAGTATAAACGAACATGGAACATGGGACCGATGGAGCTTGAAATTTGAAAACCAAACTGTAAAGGTGTAACAGCTGAGATGATTCGATCCTTGAATAAGCTTGTGAATGAATCCAAATTCTTGTTTCATAGATTCTAAATCCAAATTCTTGTTTTCATAGATTAACAAATCTAAACGGAATACTAAATCCAAATTCTTGTTTTCATAGATTAACAAATCTAAACGGAATACTAAATCCAAATTCTTGTTTTCTCTTAGGATTCTAGTATTTTTTTCCCCAACTTTTTAAGGTTTAGGATTTTAGTTGATATACAAATTGGGTGAATAGTCACTTCTAATCTACCCAGCAAATGCACCCATAATTAACAAATCTAAATGGAATACTAAAAGCCAACATTAGAAAAAACTGTTTCCTGTAAATTAATTAATTCACATCTTTCCTGAGTCTGCAAGAATCCTCTCAATCTCCTCAAGAAGCCGCTCCTTTTCTTCTGTCAACTCATCATTTTGTTTCTGAAGCTCTTCTATTTGTTTTGTCTGCTCTGAGTCCTTCCTGTGAGATTTTGGCACATAACATCTCATAAAGTTACTACAAAATGACTGACCTAGTACTGACATGTATGTAATACCTCTTACTCCATGATAGTATGTGATTACTTTCTCTAAGAGATAAACGGATTAACTTAAAATCATGAAAACATATTGAAAAGGGAAAATGTATGTACTTAAAATCAGTTCATGTAATTTTCTTAACGTACCTGTTCATGAATGACAAATTTAGTTTCAGGGATCGCACTTCCTTCTCAAGATTTTCACAACGCTTTAGGACTGCTTGCATGTCTGTTGGGACTGCTGGGGTCGAACTTCGCTCTTTTGCCTCTGCCATTCTGCGAAATTGTGACTCAAAACTATAAGGATCCTTCAACCTTTCTTTCAACATTTTGAGGACAGTGTAGAAATTTTTACTTACTTTCGTGATCGTTCTACTCTACGCTTTTTTGTGGGATCAGCTCTGTCCACTGCAGCATTGAACATAGTTACAATTGATTATTATTTCAGTAATCTACAGTACAAGTGATTGAATCACAATCACATTACTAAAAGATGTCTTTTATAAACAAATTTACATACTTCACAAATTATATTCCCTCCCCCCACAAAAGCACAAAATAAGTCCGCAAAGGAGGAGCTAAAAGTTCATAAATAACTACACCTGAATCTGCTGAGGTCACAGATCCATATCGAACTGAGCCACCTCTCTGCTGTTCAAAACGAAAAAAAGATAATGAAACAAGCCTCGAGCATATAATATATGTTGGGGCAAATATGTGTTGGCTTGACAAAAAGTACTTTGGAAACTGACCTTCTTATCATCCTTCAAGTTGTCAATTATCTGTTCTCTGAAACCTGCAGTTGAAGCACATGCCGACCTTAGCATGCAAGGATGTGTCCCAGAAAATATATGCAAGCTAATGTTCCTATCCCCATGTCACTGTAATGTGCTGAGTACAGGCACAAATTCAAACTATCGGAACATTCCACCTAAAATTTAATTAGCTGCTAGTGGAAAACATTGTGGTAATATAAGCCCCAGAAATCTGTAAGGCCAGAAGACAGAATGACAGATTCCTTAGACAGCAAGGGATGTGACCACTTAGCATTACTGAAGTCCTCAGAGTTTATGGAGTTAGTATGTCGAGTTCATGTGAAAATTTCTCTTTTGGGACTACGGTGTAATGTTTTGGGGTTCTTTAATAAAATTTCTTTAGTTTCCAATAAATAAATAAAAAAAATATGTCGAATTCATGTGAAAATAGGTAACTGACTAAACCCTAACAAGACAAATCTTGTAGGCTCCACGCTAGTACCTTATTCAGACATCTTTTTGAAAATGCTAAGCTGATGTTGTTAAAATTGGGATCTTACCCATCTAATCCCTCCATCATTTTCTAATTGAAATGGCCGACTTGTTTTTCTTGCTAAAGTTTTACTATATTTTATTGGTACTTCATTTAATGAATTTTTTTATATAAAAAAAGGTATGTTTAGAAACTATTTGTATCCTATAATTTCCAATAAAACCTTTATATATGTAAGTTTCATTTTAAATAAAAACTAATTGCTGAACAGTAACCATTTCAATTAAAAAGGGATGGAGGGTGTATCATTTTTGTGCTTCCACTCTAGGTACCATAGTCAGTCGTATAAGCTATAGAAATTGCATACCTTTAGCTTTAATACCGCTTTCTGAGTTTTTGGTACTGCCAATTTCTTTCCTGGTGTTCTCGCAGACACTGAAAGTTTGACCAGACGGGCTAGGACCATCACAAGCATCAAATCCTCCTGAGGCTATTGGTAAAACCGCTGAGGACTCGCTTTGAGAAGCTTCTCGGGAAACTGTACTTGTCTGGAACGTGTTGAATTGATTTACAAAACCTTCTGGATCATTTTCTATAGAACTCTGTACATTTTGTACACCGGTAGCCTCCTTCATTTGGCCATATGAAAAGTCTATGAAGTTACTATTATTCATCACAGCCTCCTGGCCTCCATCAAAATGATTGTTTATAATTACTTCATGCACAGAGGATAGCTCATTGGAACTATGATCATCAACAGCTTCCTTGTCAGCATGGTTACCAAGCTTCTTGCGTTGTAGTGTGCCCTTCAGCATGTTGACCACAGACGAAACTTTATCCATGGAAGCTATATGAGAATTACTCAATGGTGAAGAGGATGAATTTGATGGAGATGTGAATGTCCCCATTTGATTAGAGACCTCATACATGGACGTGTCATTCAAATGAATTTTCGTCAATGATATTTCTTCTTTCAGTTTGCTGACATTATTTCCTGAAGTATCAATCATTGTCTCCAAACCCAATGGTGTTTGAGCACTCTGCATAGCAACATATCTTCTCCTGCAAAGTCATGTTAAGGTTTGTAAAACCCACAAATATTTGGAGAAGCACATGGACACTTTTGTAACCTCATAACTTTTGATGACATCTTATAGCTGAGGATGTAAGGACCAATCTGACAGTCTCAGAAAACAATTTTACTCCATATGGCAAAAATCTTTAACCTTTATAATGTGAATAAGCAATCAGGAAGAACTAATACCGCAATTCAGAAGATCGGCTTCTTGTCATTGGTTGTGAACTGTTAAACCATGCCTGCATCGATAATAACATGCTAAATGCCCATTAATCTCTCAAAAATTAAGGTTTTTACTTTACAACTCTAAACTGACCTTAGCAAAAATTAGGTTACTAGCCTGCAGTCCTTTTCCAGCAGTGGCCCTGATAAAAATAACAAAATCATATCTGCCTTCACGAAACATCAATCTTGGACCCAAATAGAAATAGTCGGAAATAACCTACATCACAGAATTTTGGGAGAGGTATCCAGAGACTTCATCAGCACCGGCATCGTTACAGTTCTTGCTCTGAAGTGAATTACCTTGCTGCTGTCCGGAAAAATTCGCTATTTCTGTGGATATTCTGCATCTTTTCATGTTAGCACACTTGAGTGATGACATCTACAAATGAAATGAATGGTAACCTACAGCAACAGGAACTGTTCGTGCAAACACCATCTCAACCACAAGCTAGCTACTAAGTTCCTTGTAACAGTTTGAATTCTATTGGGTTAATATTCAAAAAAAAGTGACACAATCCCCCTAAGATCAATACTATGCTGAAGCACCAGACCTGATTAGAGTGCTATCCGACCAATCAACATGTGAAAAAGCTACAGAAGCGTTTTCATGAAAAGAAGCGCTGTAGCTAGCTAGGGTTTAACTGCAGAAGACGCACATATCTACAATTATAAGAAGATCAACAACCAACCATGAAAATGAGCTACTCACTTCCGTGATGCTTGTCTGGTACGGTGGGCGATGGAGGATGAATTGGGAACATGATTCTGCAGGTAATTACCAAAACAAAGAACTACAAATTCAACGAAAATTCGGATTTAATTTACAGAAATAATTGAGGTATGAAGTGGATTCATGCCTGATCTCCATTAGTGAGCCAGCTCCGGAAGAGCTCCTCGCTGTCGGCCCGGAAGTCCTGAACGAGAGAAAGATTTCGGAAGCCGGCGACGGAGGAGGATGCGACGGTTGAGCTTTCCATCAGACATTTCATTAACAGCTCCTCGCTCGAGTTCCTGTAGAAACCCTCCATCGTCAATCTCCTTTCTTCTTAACTTCTTTCCTGCAGCAATTTGCATAATAATGCTACAAGTTGTTGACTTGTTGCACCTCTCAGCTTCACTCTACTCTACTTGAGCTGCAAGTTGTAACACTAAAACACCAACAAGCCCCTGTATTATGTACATTATTTCATAATAGCCCAGCTCCTTTTTAGCTCTTCAAATAAGCCCCTGAGCTAGCTGCAAAATGAGTAATTTGGAAATCACCTACACGGCGAATTCAGGAATGAAGGTGCACATACGACGGTTTAAGCTGAGAAATAAAAGATATTAAAGATAACCCTACTGGTTTATTTAAACATTATCTGTTTCTTTCATGAACAATAAACTAGAAGTAAAAACGGTGGAATCTTTGAAGCTTTGGTCTTTCTTCTGTATCATATTCTCTTCTTGTCTCTTTGCAATTTCTCCCCTCCTGCCTGCAATTCACACGGTCGGAAAATTAATCGGCCATGTATAAAATTTTATATTGGGAAAGGTTTATAAACTAAGATATGAAACATGTCACCACCGCCGCTTTACAATGGAGTTGTTTAGCTAATGCAGTCAACTGTCCTAAATGGTATTAATGAAAAGGATGTCCAAGTTTTATATATTTTGAAAACTTTTGGGGCTGTTGAGATGTCATTTTCACGGCCTTTTTCATTGTCTTTGAAAGAATAGGACATAAAGAAGTGTTGAAAATGAAAGACAAAAACCAGCAAGTTATTCTTTTTGTTTTCAAAACGATAACGTAACGACAAATTCTAAAAAAGAGGAAGAGTTCAAGGTATTCTCACAACTAAAAACAAGCTATACATTCATCTTTTCGAAAATTTTAAAAAAAATTCCAAACTAAAGGATGGCCATTCTTGGCGGAGATGTCATCCTGTAGACTTGTTTGTCAAATCAAACTAGATTAGCTTGAGTGACTTAATTGTGAATCCCGTAAAAGTTCAGGATCGTGATCTTTCATTAAAAAAGAAATGTAACTTCAAATGCACGTAAGCATCCAAGTACGCCCGTCAATGGCGGAAATGTCATCTCAAGAAGAAAACATAAAAGGAACACACGCTTGTGTGCTATTATAATCGTTCGCTTCCATGATCTTCAAGCAACTCGCAATCCCTCAGCAAAGGTAAACAGTCTTGAAAGTCCGGGACTAACATGACAAACTCTCACCTTGAACTTCAGATAACACCAGTAAAAGCGCCAACATCTCAATAGAAGGAAGCCCTAATCTTCACATGCCAGAACACCCAGCAACACAAATCGTGGCTCAAAGATGACCATCATCATTCATCACCATCCCATCAGCAGGACCATGATAAAAGGAATAAGAAACACCCTGGAGTCAAAACTCGGTAGAAAGCAAGTAGCTTTGCGCAACTTAAATCCAAAAACATCAGCTATAATGCACCAACTCGCAGGTTAAAGCTTATCATGATAACCTAAAGCTAATATGCAAAAAGTTGTATTACTCGTATAACAATCCAGTAAAATCGCCTTTTCTTCACACCAAAAATATTTTGACATTTCAAAGCGGAAGTACATAGAGAAAATGCAAGCAAATGATGTTTATAACAGCATCTTGTGGTTGCCTACATAACCGGAAACTTAGGATCCGTTTAGTTGTGGATAAGTTTTCAAGTTTTCGTTTCTAAAATCCCTTTGTAAATATTTGATCACATACCTAGTTTTTAAGTGATGGAAAACAAGTTTTCCAATGATTAAAAAACTGTAGTATTAAAATGGAAACATTCCAAACAAGTTCCCTAATTTAATACTAGAGTTTTCCAAAGTTTGGAAAACCTTGTTTTCCATCCCTTCAAACCTAGGTATATGATCAAACATTTACAAAGAAGTTTTGGAAATGAAAACTTGGAAACTTCTCTTCAACTAAACGGACCCTTAGACTGTAATCCAAAAACAGAGTAACTTCCTGCTGATCAGATTAAGCTGAAACTAAAAAGACAATTCATTGGGTCAACAAAGAACCAGTACAACAGCTTGCCACTTATAATTTGTTACACTAGAACCAATAGTAGATCCATTATTCAGTACATAAAATTACAGCTATAAAAATTTAAGTTCCGAGATAAAAACATAAGACACTAAAAATGAGCAGCTAAATGAAACCCTGACTTGAGTAATATTGACATGATATCCATTTGAAGTAACAAGCAGGTCAAGTAGCATATAAAAGGCTTTAATACCTCTACACTGTCAATGCAGTTCATCGAAAGCTGAAGACAGCTTAAAGTAGCAATGCCATGATACCATCACATTTTGAATGAACAATCAGCAACATAAAAAATATGAGTCAATTCCACAAAGTAACAACTAAAGTGCATTATTCAAAGAGCTAATACCAGTGTTCTAAAATATTTCATCATCAGGGATATCTGGACTCAAGTACTTCTTCATATCTTTAGCTACCTCCATAAAGTCAAATCTTGGTTTGACTTTAAGTGGAACTGGAGCCAAGGGTATGATGCGCTCTCTGTCGATCACTCCATCGATTATTCCATACTCCACTGCCTCAATCGGACCCATATATCGATCCCTATCGATATCCTGTTCCACTTGCTCGAACGAGCGACCGGTAAAGCCAGAAATGATACTCGTGACATTTTCTTTGTTAGTCATAAGTTCTTTCGTCTGAATTTCCACATCAAGCACTTGGCCACTAATACCCCCTAGAGGTTGATGAATCATAATCCGCGTGTTGGGCATGGCGAAACGCTTACCTTTGGTACCCCCACCAAGGATAATTGAAGCTGTTGACGCTGCAATCCCAAGCGCCACAGTGGAGACATCAGCCCTCACAAGCTGCACTACATCGTAGATAGCCATCGTAGCACTGAAACCAACAAAACCAGGCACCAAGTTACAATCATAAACATCTTAAGACTACCATTCCGATTCTACCTCGGTACGAAATGGAGCGAAATTCATAGAGATAATCGAAACAAATAGAGACAGCACAAAATTATGACCTCAAGGAACCGCCAGGAGAATTAACAAAAAGGCGAATATCTTTATTAGGGTTTTGAGCATCCAAGAGCAGCAGCTGGCTAATTATGGCGTCGGCGACGAAGTCATCGATTTGGTTCCCCAAGTAGACAATCCGTTCTCTGAGCAATAGGCCCATTACGTCGGCCTCCGCCCCTCGCCTGGCCGACGCCGGCGTCTGAGGGTCCGAGAGAAGCGGTGAGAGACCCGCCGCGCATTTGACCTTCAGGGGCTTAATCTCCGAAGAAAGGGATCGTAGAGACAGGTGATGGGGATTCGCTAAAGAAGTCGAAGGCTTCTCAGCAGAGAAGGAAGGCGTGAGGCGAGTAGAAGCAGTGAGCAAGGCCATGGTGTTAGTTCAGTGTAACGAATGGATCGATTTCACTTGGAGATGAAAGGCGAGAATTTGGGAAATTCTTCTCGGTACAGAACAAGTCTCGGGGACAATTACATTTTCCGGATAATTACACTATTTACCTAATATTTCAAAATCTTTTGCTTTTTACTCCTATATTCCCCCTAAACAATAAACATCCTTCTAAATTTAGTACTCCCTCCGATTTTAAATAATTAAAAAAAATTATTGGGCACGGAAATTAAAGTGAACGTAAGAATTTTAAATATATTTACTTAATTAACCTTTAGTTGAAAGTGCACAAAAATGAGATATAAAAAATAAAGATAAAATATGAATAATTTAATAATTTTGAAAATGAAAGTTTTATTTTTAAGTAAAGTTATCAATTTTTCTTGGAGAACCAAAAAAAAAAATGTGTTCAATTTTTCATGATCGGAAGGAGTACTAATTTAAATATACGAATCCAACACATTTTACCATAAAAATTGTCTTTAGAACTAGTTTACCATAAACATTTTACTCATAATCACTTAAAATTCGAGTAAATTACGCCCGTAGTCCTGTAAGTTTGGTGTTTGTCCTATTTGGGTCTCGTTTTAAGAATTTGTATCACTTTAGTCCTGTAAGTTTCAATCGTGTGCACCGTTAGTCCTCCCATTAAATTTTCCGTTAAAACTGACGTTAAAGTGATAAAATTACCGAAATATCTAGGTATAATACTAAATTTAACATCAATCTTCTAAAAAACTACAAATGAACCCCAACCGTTTACGTATCACAACTCCCTCATGGCCTTCCTTTCCTATGTTTCGTCATTCCGTTTTCCTTTGTGCCCACCATCGTCCTTGTGCATTTCGCCGTCTTCGCCGGCCCGGATCCGGCAGACTTCGCAAATCGATCTTGGAGTTTGTGGGCATGGGGAGATTCTCTGTAGAAGAGCTCCGTGGCGACGCCGACGATCCGCGCCTTCGGTGGCTCGCACGGTGTCGTGAGGCTCCAGCGGAGGAGATGACGGCGAGGTTGAAATCGGTGGCGTTGGCTCGTGGGATTTGGAATCGTGGTAGATCTTTGGGGTGGGAGAGGTTGGGGATTTTGACGGTGATCGATTCGCCGTGCCCGGCGGTGGTCTCGTGGGCGTAGAGCGAGAAGGATGGCCTTGAATCCGGCGAGGGTCTTGCGGAGTGGGACCCGGGAGAGGTAGATTCCGGCGATGGTGGGGATGAATCGGAGGACGACGAACCTGGAGCGACGGATCGGACGATTGGAAGGTATCGTAGAGCCGCCGGCAGTGATTATTGTCGCCGGCGCCGGAGGAAGGGTTTCGGAGGAGGGCGGAGATTTGGGCGTAGATGTCGGGGTCGTGGAGGAGGGCGGAGGCAGGATTTGGCGAGGAGGAGAGGGAGGGTGGAACGGTGGTGAGAATGGATGAGAGTGATTGGACGGCGGACTTGACTTTTGTGGGATTGGGCGGTGGAGCCGCAGTTGGGGCAGCGCACGGCGGCGGATGCTGGCCAAACCGTTGCTAGGAGGATTGCAGCCGTTTGGAGGAGTGGAAGCGGCGCCGCCATGAGGGAGTTGTGATACGTAAACGGTTGGGGTTCATTTGTAGTTCTTTTAGAAGATTGATGTTAAATTTAGTATTATACCTAGATATTTCGGTAATTTTACCACTTTAACGTCGTTTTAACGGAAAATTTAACGGGAGTGACTAACGATTTAACGATTGAAACTTACAGGACTAAAGTGATATAAATTCTTAAAACGGATCCAAATAGACAAACCCCAAACTTACAGGAGATGTAGCTTAAAATTCAGAGAACCATGGTATTTCCCTTCGTTTCAAACCAAAATTGAAACATCCATGTCTTTAGAGCTGAGGTCTTGTGTTCAAATAATTTTCACATCGTCAATCTATGTCTTGAACATTCTTCACATCCTTAATACCATACTCTTCATGGAACAACTAATAAGCCAAAAAGCAGCAAGTGAAACAATAAATAGTCATTGGATATAGACAAGAACTCTAGTTATGTCCTATTTACATAGATATGCTCGTATGCAGTACAAAACTGAAGAAGCCTAAACGATGTAGCAGCAACGAATCCAGAAAAAAGACAGCTACATCCACATTTGCACTATCCTAAGAAAGTGCAGAGACTAATGTACAAGATATACACAAGGTCTATCATAAATAGTCTCCTTCACCTACAAGACACTCCAAGAGGACAGGAAAATTATGAAAATGACTAGTGTGGCAGCCAACCTAAACTTCTTCAATAACCGATAAGCTAAAGAACCATTTGAGCCATGGAGCAAAGTCTGTTTACAGTGGGAGACCTTCTTTGCCATCAGGGAACCATTTCCACTTAGAACCCTAGGTAATACAACTTCGTGTACATCAACGAGGTTGTTTGTGGTGGTAGGCTCATAATCGCCACTTCCCTCTTCCACAATTTTTGTATCCTGCAATCGATAGATCCGATTAGGATATACTCTCTATGAACGGAAATAGGTAAAAGAATTTGGACAACCATCAGCTATCAGTAATCACCTTTCTAACCACAGGCATTGATTTAGTTTCTTCCTTGTCATCCTTGGATTGATTTGAAATCTCACGGGGCGCGCCTAGTCTAGATTGCAGCCGTATTCTTCTTTCTGCAGTACCCTGCATTCCGATACTTGCAGTGTCTGCTAGATATAGTGGACGACGTGCCCTAAGCTTGATCACAGGTTTATCATTCTCAGTGCTGCCGAATACACTAGGATGATAGCTAGAGTCCTTGTGCTCATGCACCATTGCAAAGCTTTGACTCTCAACTTTCTGCCCCAATGACGTGAAATTTTCTGACAATGGCTGAGACTGCTCCAAACAAAAATGTGATATAAGAGTTAATAGCAGCATGGAAATAAGCTACAAACATGCAATCAAGAATATACACATCCCTGCGGGACTAAATTGTTATACCAGAAATGCTAATAAGTAACACCAACTAGTGTGTATAGTGTCTCTTCAACTTACCAGCCCTTTCGCCACTTTAACCCATGATTCACTGTAATCAGCAACATTGATGTCCTTTGGTGTTTCAATTTCAACAGTTGAATTCTTCTGATCAGCAGACTCGTCACTTGAATTATCCTCAGAGTTCTTAAGGAGTGAATTCAAGAAATCAGAGACATAGGCATCTGATTCATTCGAGCCATACTGCATCCCATCACACTTTTTCATTTCAGGGAAGTAGTCAAAAGATCCTAGCTCTGAATGCATCTGCGAGTGTAAAGGAGAGAAAAGTTTGACATCCAGCGGCTCCACAACAGGGTCATAAAATAGGTCTAGATCTGCTTCAAGCTGCAGAATCTCCTGAAACAACAACAAAAACCAATTAACTTCATTACAACTCCTAAAAAGAAATCAAAACTATAAAAAAGAGCTAGTCTCACCTGCATATCACTTGCATCCAGCACTTGTTCTACAGGGGAGGTGTTAGTTGGACTAGCACCAGAAAGTGCATTACTTGATGAATCCACTGGGGAGGTTTCGGAAACTATGTGGTCTTGCAGCACTTCCACCGAGATAGATTCTAACTCAGATTGCATATCCTCAGGAGAAGATCTGGCAACAGTAGGAGATGAAATAGCAAGCTCAACTTCCCCAGACTCCGAAGCTTCAACATTCTCATCGTCTTTATTAAATAAGCGACATAGTACGAAGGCGTTCTACATTAAAATATCAAGTTACCATCTTGTATTAGCACTCCTAAACCAAAATGTCCATATTCCAAACAAAAACAGTAACCGAATTTGAAAATAGTCGAGTGAGCTCACCTGATCAAGATCACTGATAGTGGTACGGTACTCGTGCATGATCCAGTGAGTCCTGTTGCCCTTCGGAGCCCGTCCGGTGTAGAAAACGAGGGTTTTCTTCATCCCGATCAAGGTCTTGCCAGACTGGATCTTGCGGTCCTTGCCGGTAGCCTTCCAGTAGCCAGCCTCGGTGGCGCGGTTCAGGCGCCGGCCGTTAGGGTACTTCCGGTCGAGCGGGCAGAAGAAGAACCATTCCTGGTCACGGCTCTTGACGATTGAGAGGTCCGGCAGATCCCACGGCTCGAACTTACAGACGTCTATCTCACGGATCACCTTGACCTCCTCCTCCTTCCCCTTGATCTTCAACCGGAGGTAGAAGGCGACGAGCTCCTCGTCCGTCGGCCGGAACCGGAAGCCCAGAGGCAGCGAGCTCAGCGAGAGCATTCTCCGAATTCAACAAACCCTAGATCGAGTCAAAAATAATTACTGAGAAAGATGGAGAGATTCCAGAGGAATAATCCTTTTTTCTCTGCTTTTTTGTAAGATAAAGGCCAGAGCTTTCGGAAGAAACAGCGAGGAAGCTGACAACTCCGCGTTCGCTCGCCCAAGCCGTGTTAAGTGGGAAACTACCTTCATGCCCTTGCTTTCTGAACAGCGGATACTAGAGAATAGGGGATAAATTGCATCAAATATACTTAAACTATATCGTTCGTTGCAAATCTATGTCTGAACTAACATTTGTTGCAAAAAATGACTTTAAACTATGATATTGTTATAAATCTATAACTCCGTTAAAAATTCCGTTAATTGATGACGGAAAATGTTTAAAAAATGCTGAAATTTACCGATCTAGTTTCTAAAATGTGCTAAACAATACCCTAAGTTTATATTTGACTTTCAGGTCATCATTATCATAGTAAAGCATAATTTTAAATAACAACAAATTATGATTAATATTTCTAAACTTCTTTTAACCTCACCCCTCCAATCTCGGCGTGCAACCCTACACCATCTTTTACTGTGCTGGGTTGGGATGGAGGTGGGTTAGTCAATAGGTGAGATGAGTTGGAGAAATTTGGTGTCTTTATATTTTTGAAACATTAGGGTGATTTTTTTTGTTAATTATTGACAATAACATATTAATTTTAATAATATATATTTACGTAAATTTTTCTGGTAATGTTATTTTTATTTGTTTGTATAGTTTTAGATTATTTGTAATTATAAACTAAAACGTAAAATTAATTATAAAATTGGTAGAATTATTGAAAAATATGATATTATTATGATATTATTAGTAAGAATAATGACTTAAAAGTTTTAATCATAAACTTATGGGGTTATTGGTCAAGTTTCATAAATTAGAGATTTCAATTTGAACATTTTTTCAGCATTTTCGTTAGATTTTAACGGAGTTAATAACTATGTATAGTTCAAGTATAGATTTGCAATAATATCATAATTTAAATCTATTTTGCAACAAGTTTTAGTTCATGTATAGATTTGCAATAAGAGATATAGTTTAGGTATATAGGAGGTAATTTACTCCGAGAATAGGGGTATATTGGACAAACGATGAGAGATTGGTAACTTGACCAATAGAAGATCGACAAGTAAGCAACCATCCGTACTCGTTTCCTTTATCTTTGCTTTCTGTGGTCTTCTTCAAGTCTCAACGGGCCAGAACAGTTTCGGACCTTCTTTGGTACAAGGTAGTTCACAAATTGCATTGCATGCGAAGGTTTTTCTTTTACGGACCCAATATGATTTACTATCTATTTCCAAAATAATTTGTACAATTGAACTTTTATATTGTATTTGACTTAAGTTATTATTAGAAATAATATATATATATATATATATATATATATATACACCCCCTCAGTCTCAAGTTTATTGTCACTCTATCAAAAAAAAATATTCTCAAATGAAATAATCATTTAACGGTTTTATTTTAGTCTACTTTTAGTTTTTTACACTTGCAAATGTATTAACTCAAAAAGTGTATGGAGTGAATTGTGAGAGGTGATAATGAGTTTGTAATAGGGCAATGATAAAAATTTATGTAAAATGAATTAATTACCAAAAATAATATTAATCTATATAAAAAAACTAAAAGTGACAACCCTTTTGGAACGGATAGAGTATTTGAAAACTATAAATATCTATTTATCATTTACATACTTATAAATTACTCCATTTGACTAAATATATAAAAAAAATATTGATGATACTAAAATGCGAAAAACGTTACGTATCAATTATTTCGTGAAGAATGAAGGAGTATTATTACCTTTTGATACCCTTTGTTTTATTTTCAGTTTTGGATTTCTCTACTCTTATAATTTACCTTCATCCATACTGAGTTGCTTAGGGGTGAAAAAAATATATATATATATATATATATATATATATATATATATATATATATATATATATATCTTAAAGGTACTAAACCCTATAGGTATACAGGCTAATGAGTTTAACGGATTCGATAAAAATATCTTAAATTCGTAGGAGTATTTATCTTGTCTCCTTAATCCACAATCATTTCCCTCAACGGCCCAGACCCAAGCACATAATTTCCTTTCTCAGGAGCCCAACTAATCCCAACTAGTTGAAAAAGTGAACCCTAGCTCAAGTTAGTTAGAAGTAACTAACTTGAGCTCAATTGAGTTAGAGTAGATGGAGAAGTGACCTTTTAGCACAAAGTGAGTTGAAATGAGCTTTTGTGGTCATTTGGATACTTTTGTAATACTAAAGAGGTAACGATTAGTCTTTTACCTAAATAGGGGTATTTTAGTAAAAGGAAATGTCTTGTACTAACACAATTAGTTGTGGTTGGTACCCTTGGACATTAAAGTCCTTACATTGGTTGTTACATGGGGGAAAAACATACACGATGCCTGGGGAATATGTGGAATGATAGTTGGTTTTAGGATTAGAAAATTAGAAAACCATTTTATTCATCATTCTTAAAAGTCTAAAGATTCTTGAAATATTCATAAAGAGAAACACAAAAAAATAAATGATATGCTACCTCCATAACTTATTAATCGAACTATTTAAAAAAAAAATGTGATAAAATTAGGATGAGTAGATGCTATGAGCATAAAAATGTATAATAGTCATATAAGACAATCAAAAGTAAAATGCAAAGTGAGCATAATAAAATAAAATATGTAGCTAAAGTAATCCTTAAATTTTATTCTACAAGTATGAATTTTTTAAAACAATCCAAAAATGGAATACTTATAAATCTTTAAGAGGGTTATAGTCATATTCGGTGCAGTTAGTTAATGGGGAACGGATTGTCTCATATTCGCAAATGGTGGCTAATCATTTGATGTCCACGTTCTTCAATGTTTTCAACTAATTATTATAGATCAATAGTAATGTAATTATTATGTTTATGTTTGAACATCCATCATTTTCTTATAATTTCTATTTTCTCTTGCCCAATGAATTTATTAGTTTATTATTTTGGTGGTTGTATTTTATTTCAAGTATCACCTTGATTTTTTAGAATTTATTTCATAATTAAATAGAGGCTAACATAAAAATTCGAACTCGATTCTTCATAGTTTAGTAAATTAAGTCTGATCGTTCTTTGTAGTGTGACTAGACTTCCTGAGAAAGTAAGGAGCGGCAAAAGCAAGATGTGAAGTTATGTGGGTTCGGATAATTGGATATAGAATAGGGAGTTTCAAAAATGGAGACGAGTCTTGGGGAGAAACAAAACGTTTTAGGGAAGAGGCATTGGGGAAAAACATACATGATCTATCTTGACTTGCATGTTTCTCATATCGATCAAAGCTTTCCGATTCTTTGATTGCTTCCGAAATAGTGTAAAAAGAAGTGCTTCGAATCATTGCTATTTGACATTCGAAGTTAAACGGATTTCAAATTTTGGATAAAACCGTTCTAAAATAAAAAGTCGAGGCATTTCAGTTGTATAAATTGTTTGTTGAACTTCCACACAAGACGTTTAAATTCCCAAAAAGCACCACTCTCCTGTACATCTCAAACACCAACTTAACATCCACTTGTTCCCCAGAGGTCACAGAAACAAGACCATCTTTCTTAGCCACCTTCTTCCCCGAGAACAAAGACTTAGTCTTTGCTACGCCATTGGCCCAACCAAACATGATCTTAACATACTTGTCATGCAAGCAAGCCAGAAGCTTCACCTGATCAGAGCAAACTCTCGGCTGATTCTGCTTCCTGGATGCCTCCGCCGTCTTCAAAACCCGTTGCTGGCGGTTCCCGCCGAGCTTATCGACCTTCAACCGCCTCCGGCCGCCAGTTGCTTGGTTCCCAAGTCTTCTGTACTTCGTCCTCATCCAGCACCTCCTCAAGTCCTCCACACTTAAGACAGCCATATGTGGTTTGAACTTTGAAGTTTGATGTTTGTGCTTGTTAACCAGACAGGAGATGTTGTTTGGCTGGAGGATCAGTATGCTTGTTTTATACTACAACTCGGTCATTAGAGAGCAAAAATGGGAATGAATGAAAGCCTCCGTATGAGTGTGACTACTTTTTATCTCATTTGAATCATTCTTCAAGCTGGCTTGGAGTTGGAGCCAACAAAATGACCTTTGTCCCTATATTTGTAGCCTTCCTTTTGTTTTTATTATATTATTGGGCAAAATTATACAGAACCATCTTGATATCTAGAACTAATTACAGCTTAGAGCTTACACCTTCATTTTGGGTAATCTGAACGTAGCCTCCTGCAGTGGTGAAGCCAGAAAAAAAAAATTCAGGGTGGCAGAAGTCAAACCTAATTCAAGCAATTTAACATGATTCTTCTAAAATAAGTATCAATTATCTCTTCTAAATTGAACATTTCTACAAGATCATTCACATAAATAGAAGATCGAGAACCGCAATATAGCATGAAAAAGTACTCCATTTTCTAATTTCGTTGTCTAGTATTTACAGTTTCCATAATTTAAATCGTACATTTTATAGTAGTAATAGACACAATTAAATTTTAATAAATAGGTGAAAAAAAATTAAGCAAACCAGTTTTCTAACAAACGCTCACTTCCTCCTCAATTATTGCACTATTTTTGTGGGTACGAACATATAAGGGAAAATAAATTGTGAGAATAAAATTGTTAGATGGATATGCAAATGAGGAGAGAAATTTTAGGAGTGTCACCTTCTCTGGACCGGACTTTATTAGTGAATGCGAAAAGCGAAGAGATGATTTTTTTGGTTAAAGAGGTGAGTGGATCGAAACGACCAAAGAGATTTAACATTGAAGAAAATCCATTTCGAGATAAGAGATGTGTTGAAAATGTTCGTAATTTCGTTGGGTGCTCATTCGAATGATGTGAAGGAGTCGGTTTGGAAATTTACAATGGGCGTTCAAACCTATAAAAATGGAGCTTCTAATTCTCGGTGCGATGTTAAACTGAAAAATGAATTAAGAAGATTGTAATTGATTAATACGAGATGGATGAGTATAGAACCTGAAGAAAAAATAATAAGCAAAAATAAGATAAATTATTGTGAAATTTAGGTAATGTGGTTAATGAGTGAAATTATTGTGATTAAACTAAATACTTCCTTCATCTCCGAAAAGTTGATGCGTTTATTTTTTTGATGTTGTGGTAGAATCAAATTATTACTATAAAGAATTCATTAAAAATTGAAAAAAATATATATTTAGAAACTACAAACTACAATTTGCATTTAAAATATTTGACTTTATATATGAAAATATTAAAGAAATAAAATTATAAATAAAATTTGAAAAAGTTAAGTGTACCAATTATATAGGGATGGAGGAGGGAGTATATACTATACCCCTACAATTTGAAAAATTCAGGGTGGCAACAGCCCTCCATGCCACCACATGGCTTCACCCCTGGCCTCGTGCTCTTATTACACCGTCCACTTCTAAAATCAATAATAATAATAATAGTAAAACAGATTTAAAATGCATACTATAAATTTAAAATTAGGATTTGCTTGTTGATTTTACAAGTTTTGTCAAACGTACTGTAAAAAGGAATGGAGTTGAGTGGCTGTTTCTGTATATTGAAGGGTAAAATGATATTAGTATAAAATTTAAGGGGCAAAATGTGAATTTGATTTTTGTCTTTAGTGTAGGATAACACCATTTAAAAGCATGATATTTTGGAATGCGGTTCCTCTGTTCCAAAAATCTTATGTGCCCTCTGTTCCATTCTCTAGTTTGCTGACACGTTTCATGTCTCACTCCATACTAACAGCTAACTAACGGAGATAAATTTAAAAAAAGAAATTGAGAAAAAGAAAATAACTTATCAGGGAAGTTGAACTCATTCCTAACTCTTCAACCTTGGGTCTCCACAATCGACATTGCAAGTCCTCTTGCAAAGCCCTGATTTGAATTCTCATAGCAATCAACCGGGGAATTAATATCTGATTTCAATCAGATGTTTAAACAGATTTGACATTGAGTTTCTTCATTTCAGCTTTAGAAATCATCTCCGTTCTCCAATATCGCCTTAATCTCCTCCACCATCGTGTTCTTAGGCACCATAACCTTTGCTAAAACTGACTGGAGCCAGGTGTTGTTCTTGTCCTCTTTGTCGATCTCTCTCCCCGTCAATCAATTGAACAAGGTAGTCTCCAGTCATGTACGCCTTCTTTCAAAGCCACCGGCAACGACGACAGTGCTAGCATCTACAATTCGGACGTCGGTGGGTGGGATTGTTTTGCAATTAGTTGAAGCAAGTATACTTTCTACTTCTCCTTACGGTAACTCATCCCCAAACAAAACTACATTAATGGACGATTGTTTTGTTCTGGTTTGAAAGACTTAATTTGCAAACAAGTCTTTGGATCTTTATTAGTTGGTAACTATAATAGCCCATTTTCTGTATAAAAACTATTGCAACCATTGATGTACGAATAGTGCAACCATGCGTAATTGAAGAGTCTTGTTTTGGTTGTTTTTTTAATAAAAAAATAAGGATATACTAGTATATAAGCTTTGCTGTATTTGTCTAGTTTGAGTATTTCATGAGGGTAATGTCAATTAATACTCTTTTGGCGTATTTCATTTGTTATTTCATTCAGACTAATTGTTAGCATCTTGATAGTTAATTTAATTACGTTATTTTGAAGGTTATGGTGAATGAGCAACCAATTTCAGAAGTAAAAATCAATCTTGTCGAAGATTGTTCTTTTCAGCGGCAGATGAGTTTTATAATAAGTATGCCAAAGAAGTTGGATTTAGCATCCGAAAGAGTAGATTTCATAAAGATAAAGAGGGTAAATTACTGGATCAAACTTTTTCTGCTCAAGGTACACGTGGAGCTGATAAAAGAGATGCTAATGTGAAATGTCATCGAGCAGAGACAAGATTTAATTGCAAAGCAATGTTTCAGATTAATGGGAGATCTGGTGATAAATTACGTGTCACAAAATTCATTGCAAAACATTCACATTAGTTAGCTAGTCCTAAAAAGAGTGTGTTTTTGAGATACCAAAGAACCATTGAAATTGGTCAAGCCGCAGAGTTAGAACCACTTGACCAATCTGGAATAGCACCTAGGTTGGGTGTTGAATGCATGGTGAGGAAAGTTGGCGGGGTTAGCAATCTTGGTTTTCTTCAAGAAGATTACAAGAATTTTTTAAGATAGAAAAGGACAGAAGAAATGAAAGTTGGAGATACTGGTGGTGTTTTAGAATATTTGCAAAAAATGCAGTTTGAGGACCCCAACTTTTTTTATGCTTTCCAAGTTGATGTTGAAGACCTTATAACAAATATCCTTTGGGTTGATAGTCGAAAGAAACTAGACTATGAGTGTTTTGGTGATGTCGTTTGTTTTGACACAACATATATTAAACACAAAGACGGTAGGCCTCTTGCAATGTTTGTCGGTGTCAATCATCATAAACAATCTATAATTTTTGGTGCTGCTTTGTTATATGATGAGATAGCTGCGACTTTCATGTGGTTGTTTGATTCATTTGTGAATGCAATGTCTGGGAAGAAACCAAAAACAATTTTAACTGACGAGGATGCTGCGATGGCTAAAGCTATGTGTATGGCATATGTATCAAAATGCTGCCAAACATCTTAGTTCTATGTTTGAAAAATTTAGCACTTTTGCAAAGGATTTCAGTAGTTGTGTCTATGATCATGATGAAGAGGAAGAATTTTTGAATGCATGGCATGTGATGCTTGAGAAATATGGTCTTCAAGATAATACTTGGCTACAAAAACAGTTTGAACTAAGAGAGAAATGGGCTTCGGAGTATCGTCGAAAAATCTTTTGTGCTGATATGTCTACTACCAAAAGAAGTGAGAGCATGAACAACCAAATCAAGCAGTATATTGGTTATAACTATGATCTATGTCGTTGTTTTGCTCACTTCCAACGGCTACTTGAAGGTATTTGGTTCAAGGAATTGAAGGCAGACTTCAGGGCTTTGACTAGTAAACCATACTTGCCTTTCTGTGTTGAGATATTAAAGGGTGCTGCTGATGTATATACTCTTGAGCTCTTTAAACTGTTTTCACAAGAATTATGGCGCACTTGGAATTGTGAGATCTATATGTTGGGAGAGGAGGATGGCCTCACAAGATATAAAATTATTCCACAAAAGAAATCTCTCCACCATATAGTTGAACTTTATGGATCGGATTCTACTGTAACATGCAGTTGCAAGAAGTTTGAGTTTGTGGGCATTCTGTGTGCTCATGCTCTAAAGGTGCTTTCCTTTCATAATATCAAGCGTCTACCTGATAAATATATTATGAAAAGATGGACTAAAGATGCGAAGAAAGATATGACTAAGTTGTTTGCTCCCCAAAAAACAAATGATCTTAAAATAGATATAGCAGCACGCTATAAAGTTCTTTTGAAGTCGTATGCTCATTTGGCTGCTAGAGCTGCTCTCAGTGAGGAAACATTTGATCTAGACCTTGGCAATAAAGAAATGACACTTAAAGAGGTGGAGATTAGATTAGAGAAGGCTAAAGTTGAAGAGGACACCAATGGTAACTTATGTCTGATTGAGGGTACCGGTCAAGATGAGCCAAGTGCACCATTAAATGATCAGTGTTCTGTTAAAGGAATCAAGTGCAAGGAGAAGAAAAATAAATGTGGATCATCAAGACGAAAGAAAAATGCTCTAGAAAAAGCTACCGGGAAAAAGAAGCATCAAGCCGCTAAAGTATGTGTATCCAATATGAGGCTTCTTAGTAGTTTATATAAGTTTGTGTATATGTGTGTAAATGTTCCTACAACTTCTACTTATCTTTTTTATAGGCTCAAGAATTATCATCACAAGATCCAAGACACTAAATTTGTCGGAGTTTGAGAGAAGTTGGAGAACCATAAGAGTTTAACTTCATCTTTTGTGCTTACTAAATGTATTATTCTTGAATAGTTTGTTGGTTGCAAGAAGGCACCAATTTTATATTGTAAGAAAACAACAGGAACAATGAAGATAGTACCCTCCACCATCATGCTCTGGTCGTGGAAGTTAATAGCTGTTTTTTAGAAATTGGAGAGGTTATGATAGCTCTTCATTCTCTTCCATCTAATTGATAGCATAAGTAATTTTGGTCACAGTAGAACCTGTGCATTTTATCACTATAAATAAACTTCATATATGGATGTCAAAAGTGCATATTAATAGCATCAACAATTGTTTTCCTGGTACACACTTAAGGTTCCAGAAAGTCTAAGCTATTGTGCAAATTATCTCATATTATTGTTTTATGCAGTAGAACAAATCTAAGAACAAATAACCAATAGTGTAGACATCAACATCAGATTCAATTCCAGACATTATCACAATTCTTGTCTACACAACCAAGAGAGGAAAAAACTGGGATAAATATAGAACTATAAACACCCACAAGAGGCAACAAATATCCCTAATGACTATTACCATGACTCGTACACAACACAGCTAACTATGAAACCTTTATTGTTTATATTTTAAATCAAACATTCGCAATATCACTTCATTTGTCAAATAGGAATAGACTGATTCAGAGACTTGTCACCAAAAAGATCCAATGAACTAATCAGCGGGTGAATTAATTGAAGTTTCTTATTTCATGAATTTGAAGAAATTATAAAGCAAGAAATGGATGAAGAAGATTACCTCGTCTTTGATCTTCCTATACGTATTTCATTGGAGAGACCAAGCGGATCTGTCTACAATTACAGCGCATTCATCCCGATAAAATTGCAGCCGTCCACGCGGTGACAATGGAGGTGATTGAGGTTGAAGAAGATCACATGCTGCAAATTAGCGAGCAGAGAAAAATCAACAAAGAGTCCTCACAGTGATGATTTTTAAAGCTCTAAAGATGAACGATTTCGATTCCTCCGAGTCGAAGCTCTCGCCTTCAGCTATGTCAGTCATGGCTTGCTCATGGCGGTTCACAACTTGTGGACGTGGCTCATCGTCATGATCACCGACATCAGCTTCTGGAGGATCAGAGTCAGAGCCACCCTCTCTGCCACCACCTCCATCGTCATTAAGGATTCCACTCTAGCCCTCTTCCCGTCGAACCCATTCTTGAAATCGATGAATCGATGGCGTCTCTCGACTTCGACACCGTCTCCCACCATGACTTCCGATGATCTTGAAAGTTTCAATGGCAAGATAAGGCAGAGGAAATTCATCGTCTCCGTTCGAGAATGGAGACGTACAAGTATAGAAAGTTGAGAGTTTGGAACGAGTTCAACTTCCCTAATAAGTTGTTTTCTTTTCTCAATTTCTTTTTTAAATTTATCTCCGTTAGTTAGCTGTAAGTTAGTCAGAGTGAGACATGAAACGTGTCAGCAAACTAGAGAATGGAACAGATGGCACATGAGATTTTGGCACAGACGAACCTCGTTCGATATTTTGACCACAAAATCACATTATACAAAAATTACAGGCCCAGGTCCAGTACCTAAAAACGATATCGATGCTGCCATAAAAGGGTATGAGAATTAGTAACAGAAATATACCAAGAATTAAGAGACAATGGAATACAACAGGAGGATGTAAGAAGTAGGAAGTAGGGGTAATCTTGAACAACTCAATTTGTAGCTGCTTGCTACCCATAATCGTATTCTGTCTTATTATTCATTTATAATGAATGACTTATTCAAAGACGCTGAATATCACTACCTCCGTATTAAGTTTTACTGTTGGGCCTGCGATATTGAGGGAGGAAGAACGATAGAGGATAGAGAGAATAGAGGGAGAAACAGAGCAGAAAGTGCAGACTAAGAATCAGAGAGAAGACATTGAGACCGATAATACTTTTTCTGGCAAAAAGTACAAAAAACCTCCTGAATTTTTCAGATTGTTTGTCACGAATAAACCATTAAACTTTCAAAATTGCAATCAATTTAGCCACCGCGTCCGATTTCTGATGATGTTTCAGGCAAAAAAAAATACTGATTGAATTGGAAGTTAAACCTAAAGTGTTTCTAAGTGTTCGATTAAAGAAAAAACATACGTACGTTAACAGAATATCATGTTTTTACCCTTACTCTAGCCGTGTTCTAACTTTCCCAAAAGTATTCTCTTAACTTTATGTTTAACTTTTTCATTCAATCCACGACATTTTTTTACCTGAAACTCATCAGAAATCAGAGGCAGTGGCATGATTTATTCTGTCGGATAAAAAGTTCAATGGCCAATTCGTGATAAATTGTAAAATTCAGGGGGTAACATAAGCAATAGGGGGTTTCAAACATAGGAAGTGAACAAAAAGTTTTTAGGTGAAAAACTGAGTGAATTGGAGGTGAGTGAAAAAAGTGAAAATAGGATGGTTAAGTTTGAGGCCCCCGTGAACTAGAAGTTGAAAACACGTGAATTCACCACAATTCACCACAATCTGTGCGCAAGGCTGTGCGCTGCGCACAAGCCTGTGCACAACCTGTGCGCAAGCCTGTGCGCTGCGCACATATTTCGTGCTGCACCAGAAGCAGAGCTCGAATTTACACATCAGGGAGCGGAATGCACAACTCCGGCGACCCGAGACGGACTCCAGCAAGACGAGATGACCTAACCCATCTACCATTTCTACCGATTTTAGCTGGGAAAAGAAAAATTGAGGAGATGAGGAGTGGAAGTTTGAATCCAAGATACGCGATCCAATAGCCTTCACGATCTCGTCTGTTCTGCAGATCACAGGGGCGTCGGCGATGCGCAGTTACGGTGGCGTGCGCCGGCGTCGAGCAAGATTCGACTGACTGGAGTTTAAACCAAGTTTCACGATGAGAAACCAAGTTTCACTCCTGGCGTGAAAGCTGGAGGTCCGATTTCTTTTTAGTGAAATATTTGGTTTCTCACTGATGAAAAAAGGGTGAGGAAAAACTCCAAAAATCACTTCTAAATGGGTAGCTTTGAAACCCCTAATGAAAGGATTGCTTATTTCTGTTTATTTCTCACTACTTTCAGAACATAAGCATTCCTTTTAATTAACCATGAAACATTTGGGTAACAATCTTATACATCAGCGGTGTAATATTTTTTCTCCATTAGTACGTTATTTCAAAATTGATTCAAGATTCATTTCTATGGAAAGATGCTAATGAACATCTATAGCCATCACCCTTTTTAATCATCCTATTTCTGTAATCAGTTTCTGATTTTTGAATTTTTAATGGTCCTCTTAGAATGACAAGTAGAACAACTGTCTTAAACTGTTAATTCGGCTACCTGTTCAATACAAGTAAAAGCGAAAATGAAGATGTTAGGAGCTATCCTTCTATACAGGCAAAAGAGTAGGGACTCAAGAGGGCCTCCATCCGCTCTGCGTTGAGTTCAGAATAGGGTAACTGTCACGGTTGTTGACAGTCACGATCTCCATGCCGTGAGAGTCTGCATACGCACTCCGAAACTCTGATGGGTGCGGGCTCGAAGAGGTTGTGTTGTCTGAACGATGTTCGTTTTGAGTCTCGGCTAACATCTGGAAGTATGCATGAGGTCCCCATCCTGCACAATCAACACATATGGATGAAATTCAGAAAAGAGATGGGCAAGCATTATCAGGTGCAAACATATTTGATCAAGTATATTTTGAGCTTGGTTGGCAAATGGATTAACCACAGCGGACAATTATCAGGTGCTAATGTCTTTGATTTAAATTCTGTTTTCTTCAGTCAGCAGCACAAGTATTACCAATGCCAAATATACCTAATGCGAAATAATTAAACCAAACAATCTGATCAGAAGTCAATAATGATACTAAACGAGCTGTGTAAAGCCACATTATGGCCAACTCTGAAGGACCTGAATAGGCCAACTGCAAATCAACAGAAAAGCCAAGTTAGCTAAGCACAAAGACAGTGGAGCAACTAAACAGCAGACAATTAGACACAGCTACGGTAAAGTGAAAGACCAAATTAAAGCTTTGTATTATGGTGAGGCCTTTTCACCAGTTGCCAATTGATTTTGGGTTAGATGCTTTAACAAATCCAATGCAATTACATGGAGTGAAGAATTACTGAGTCAACCTTAGTTATGAAGTTATGAAAGGTGGATTTAAGGACATACCATCTATGTCATAAGGTGGTGGAAAGAACTGCAAGTAACAGAATGATGCAACAACCATCCCTGCATGAAAGTAGAATTAATGGGTTTGCAAAAGACAAAAATAAATAATCCAAAATCCAAAACAGATAGTACTTTATACGAACCGAGAAGACCCCCAGTAAAAACATCCTGCCAATGATGCCAATAGTCATCAACTCGAGAGATCGCAACCAAGGCTGCCAAAAGTATTGGAGAAAAAACAATGCAAAGTTTTGCTACATGGCCCTTACGATCAAATGCCCTGATCTTTCCCGACAAATACAAAGAGAGAAAGCCAAGGCCTGCAAAGGACCCTGAAACATAGAACAAAATCCAGGGCATTAACTTACAATGCATGTGAGGCCTAGGAACATAAATGCAGAAAGGGAAAAGAAGAAAAAAGGTAGAAGAAGAGAACATTCTTGACCAGGAAAACACAACGGGAATATGTCATCAGTTTCGGTTTACATTGATCAAATAGTCAACAACTAGTATAACTTAAAAAGTTCAAATAACTAGCACTTTTTTTTTTAAATGGCATCCGAAAAATATATTAAACAAAGAAGAGCTTCTCAGCTCTATAAGAAGGAGAGCTGAGAAAGCTCAGTAGCAGGGGAATAGGAGGAAATAGAAGCAGGGGTCATTACAAATTAGCAATTGATCCTAGTGGATTGATTATCCAGTCAGACCAAGTTGCCGAGAATTTAGACCACCTATTTGATAGCCAAAGAAAAGAAAGAAACTGAATTGAGGAGAGGGACAAAGGGGTTTTCTGAACTGGAGCTTGCGGGGTGAAGACGGTTGAATTTCTGTCGCGCCAAATGCACCACTTTGTTACAATTCTGATTGCAAGCCAAGCTTTGTTCTGGTTCTTGGAGAGGTTTGGGGAGGAGGTTGTTGAAAGAACCTCCGAGGAATCAACCCCTCGAAAAGTGCAAAGATCGCACCACAAGTGGATGGAAGACCACATATTTGAAGCTGCTGTACATCCGACTAGACAGTGAGATAAAGATTCAGTGGTAGCACAGCCGCGGGGACAATCCAGATTTTGAAGATTAAGATAGCGCCGTGACAGCTGAGGCAGAGTTGGAAGTCTTTCCAACGAAGCTCTCCAGAGAAAGATGTTGAGTTTTTTGGGAACCCATGAAATCCAATGCGTCGGGTGGTCTGTGTATGGGCAAAGGAGGATTGCTTCATCGAACTAGAACTTTTTATTTGAAAATTGGCATTTCATATTTTTAACTCTATGTAAGCAGCCTGCTCACTGACATATACATGAAGTTGCTCAGCCAGCTATTATTGGTTGTCTGTGGTATTAAGTACAAACATGGAACCTCCAGTGAAAAAATAGACAAGAAAACCAGCATTACAAAAGATTACCGTTGCTTCAGCAACCCTTCTAGTTTATGGGCGCAAGATGCATTATTTCATGGGTATTTTACAATGCATTATTACAAAACCAGCATTACAAAAGTTTATGTTATTTCACTTTCTGTTTGTAAAATAGTGTATGTTCTTCAGGTTACTTCAGTTTATTTCATGGACATTTTACAATGCAGCAAGTTAAATGATTAATAAGAGTTACGAAAGCAGAATCAGAAGAAACTGCAGCGTTTGTAGAATTTTTTTTTTAAAAAAAAAAACAAAACAAAGGAAGCAGATGAAAGTAAGCAGCCAATTATCTATAATGAAACCTGAGTTCCAATAGGTCAAAATATTCTCTCTAAAGTGCCTTCAAGTAACGAATTCTAAACCCTTTCAACAACAATCACATTACTCAATCCAGGACCATGACAAAGTACTAGAAGAGCAAACAATTGTAGGAGAATCACCAACAAGTTTGCAGAAACACTTCACAGCGTTCGAGGCAAGGCCTTGGAGAGAGTAAGAGATCCTGAGACACTATAGGACTTAAAGCTTTTGGGTCAATTCGGTCATCAAATCATTCAAATGTTTGGCCAATATGAGTCCTAAGTTGATCAGGATTTAGGTCATTCTGGTTTCAAATGACTACACGGACTTAATCTTACTTGTTTAGGGTCATGATTGAGCTGCCCCAGGTTGATATGATCCTGAGTTATGCTGACCCAGTGCATATAAACCAAAGACCCAAAGTATGAGCACTCAACAGGAAGATGTTAGAAGACCATAATGAATGACTCAGCAACAGAAGCAGTAAAGCAGCATATAAAATACTTCCACAACTGACTTACAAGAAGTGTGACCACTTGGGAAACTTTTGTGCCCTTCCTTGATAACACTTTTCAAACCAGTACACTGAACACCTTTTGTCACAGGATCAAACACCTATAAACACCATGAACGATGTGAAAGTTGGCAAAAATAAGCACAGGGAATGTCTAATATACACCTGCATTAGCAACTAAGAACATATGAAAAAGAATTAAACAACTCAGTGGAATGAATGAAAGAGAAATCACACAAACCCCTTTTCCATCAGGAAAACAACGCCAAAAGAAATCTGGACGAGGTCGGCCAACAGCATCTTTGATGGCATCAGTTAGAACTCCAGTAATAAGCACAGAAAATAAAAGACCTGAAGATCATTGTAGTTTGTCTAATGTCACCAGGGCAATTGAAAACAAAGAAGCATAATGAACTAATGAACATAAAAGGGTCAGAATGCTACCCAGAAGGGCATGATGAAGATCATAGACATTGTTCCTGAGAAAGTAGAATGCAAGAATGACACAGAATGGCAAGATTACTGCAATCATCTGTTACCAGGAATAGAAAAATAACTCAATGATGTAAATAGGTGAAATGAATATCCACATGTGAGAAAGTAAGAGGAAAAGAGAATATTTTCAAGGGAAGAACATACTGGAACAGCCCAGAAGGGAATAGTGTTGTCTTTGAAAGGGTATGACAAATCAGTTAGCATATCTTGTCCAACAAAGCGATGAAATGGCTCTATGATGTTCAACACTCCATCAATCAAAATGAGGAGGATCAAAATCAGCCAGTCATGCATATGAATTCTAGCAACTTTGGCCCCATGAGATCTTACAGTGGGAGCGCCTAGCTGAATCTCAGGCATTTTGCCACTTTCCTGCATACAAATTACTAACGATGACTACCAGTGCAGAACTTGAAACATAGAAAGAAACCAAAAAGATATCCATCCTCAATAAACACTGGCATCCAGAGCATAATCATGCCACATCCAAAAATTCCATGATGACCTCGTTATCCAAATGAGAAAGAAAATACTAACAAAAAAGACTAAAAAACATCTAAGGTTTTTCTGGATGTAAGAAATAAATAGAGTCCAATGCAGAGTACAAATAATAGCCTAGTTAACATGTTGAAGAATATCACCATCACTTAGAGAGTACATAATAGGACAGATTCACATGGAGTATATGTTACTATATTTCAAACACACATACATAAAATGTGCATGTATAGCTAGTGTAGATCAGTAGCTCAACATACCCACCATAAAAAAAAGTGGTACTAGTTCTGACATACTTACAAAAGCCTGTATTTAGATATGAAAGACATAACTGAAGGCTACTGAAAAGATGAAAAGGACCCTTGGGTTTGTAGGGACGAAAAATTAATGAAGACCAATGCAAGGTGGAATTAAAGACTATGATAGGAGTATTAAATAAGAGTGAAAAAAATGGTGGCCTATATTCTTTTCTCCACATCTCGCCATAATATTTGAACTGAGTGTATATCATCCACAGTCTACATCCTTGGCATTAATTTTAACTGTTTTATTACCTACGGGACTGAACATAGTCTATGCTCAATTACCATAATTTCATTGTATGGCTCAAAAGCCTTATGGCATTGTGTAGCTTGAGACAACCTACAGGGGAAGGTTTAGAGAGGGACAACTGAACTGATCCTATGAAAATTCACACTCCGGAAAAAAGATGGAAATTATTAGAGATATATAAATGGAGAAGAATTACTCTGCGCAACCTGACAAACAAACCCTTGCCAGAACCAATACAGATTATAGAGCTTTCTAGTTCTGCTTCAAAAACTCTTGTCACATGGAAAAGTGAGTGAGATCCAAGAAGGTACTACATCACAGCAAGGAGACCTAGAATTGAAGCTAACATGATCTCCACCAGCTACAATAGCACATTTCTACTGAATATAACAATTCATGACCAATGTCACTGCGATCCTTGGCCATCACAGCATAAGAAACGGGATTCCCTAACTTCAGCGCGCAAATCCACAGCAATAGAGGAGTTGCGACAATTTCAAAGCGAAACGAAATAAACTTCTGACCTCTACACGAGGTAAGACGGATAAAGAAATCTTGCCGAAGGAAAATGGGAAAAAAAACGGTTACTAGCAGCCATGTCCGGACAAAAAGAGATGAAACAGTAAAATTCCAACAGCATTTTGTAGTTCCTCGGAAACAAACAGAAAAAAACCAAACCACCACCAGCGGACAAAACAAAGGATCATCTGAGTATGCAGTTCCGCAGAAGTAATATGTGCAGAAACAACAGATTCAGAAAGCAAACTGAAAAGAGAAAGTACACGGTGTTGGGATGATGAAGGTCAAGTTGATTTGACGGCGAACCGATCCAACCACCGACGAGAGGGATGATAATTTTCCAAACAGTGGAATTAGAGACGATGGTTTCTCTTCAGGCAGAACCGGACCGCCAGCATATGGGGGAGGTTCGCTGCCGCTGTTTTTTGCTTTTCTTTTTTTTCAAATGGTGTTTGAATTTTAAAGCTAAACCACCTAATGCCTCAGCCGGTGCAAGGATATTTGTTTTGTTTCAAACTTTCAAAGTAAAAGAGGAAAAGAAAAGAAAAACTACTACGCAATTTTTTACCCTTTTTTTCTTTTCCTTACGCGTTTTTGGCCTTTCCCAAAAGTTTTCGAATTTATGAATTTTGAACTTACAAAGTCTATCCAAGTTGATGTTCCTTGATGCATGTTTTTTTACAGATGATATAATCTTGGTAGATGAAACCAAATAATGGGTAAATCAGAAATTAGAAACATGGAGAAATGTTTTAGAATTTAAAGGATTTAGAATAAATAGAGTTAAAACGGAGTATATAGAGTGTAAATTTAGCAGACACCGGAGTGAAGAAGATGAAAGAGTTGCACTAGAGGACCAGAAGCTTCCCAAATGCAACTCTTTTAAATACTTAGGTTCTATTATCTAGAATGAGGGAAATATTGTGGAAGATGTTAACCATCTGATAAACGCAAAGTGGACAAAATGGAGAGGTGCTACTGGGGTGTTACTCGATAAATACATTCTACTGAAGTTGAAATTAAAGTTTTATAGGACAGCTATCATACTAGCCATGTTATCTGGCACGTTGAAATTAAAGTTTTATAAGATAGCTATCATACTAGCCATGTTATCTGACACGGAGTGTTAGGCAGCAAAAACACAAGATATAAGTAAAATGAATGTCGCGGAGATGTGAATGCTTCGATGGATGAGTGGGCATACCTTGAGGGATAGAATACGAAATGAAAACATTCGAGACTTAGTGGGAGTCGCACCAATTGAAAATAAAATTAGAGAATGTCGACTTAGATAGTTTGGGCATGTACGAAGAAGACCATTAGATGCGCCAATGCGTAAAACATATAGGTTAGATTTAGGAGAGTTTAAGCGAGGTAAGAGAAGATCTAAACTTACATGGGTAAGTTTAGTTAAGAGAGATCTTAGGCTACTGGAACTTCCGAAAGACCTCGCAACAAATAGAGCTGAATGGAGACGCATGATTCATGTAGCCGACCCCAACAAGTTGAGATTAAGGCTTGGTTGATTGATTGACTTTTTCTTCATTTCTTTCTTTGGTTTTTGATTTAGAATGGTTATAATAAAGATGATGCACCATTATGATGCACCGTTATAATAAAGATGATGTACCATTATGATTTAAACCAAATATTCCACATTATTACGAATAAAGATAGACAATTATGATGCCCACGAGACAATATAATGCAACGTTACAATGAAAATGATGCACCATTATGATGTAAACCAAGTACTCTACATTATTACTAGGAAAGAACAATGATGATGCCCCCACGAGACAATATGATGCGTCTTTACAATGAAGATGAAACACAATACAATTTGTATGCAGCTTATGGTTACATCGTTTTTATGAACATGTGCATTATAATAAGTCGATAACACATCGTTAAGGTACTAGGCACATAAATAAACAAAATAAGTTTGTTTGCCTTCAAATCATCTTCTCCACAACTTCATCCCTTCCATCCAAATCCCAGAAATCAAACTCAAACATCTCTTTCTTCAATGGCCACTCCCACTCCCGGAATCCTCCTTAAGCTCCTCTAGTAGATGAACTCAACGATGCCGGTCACCGGCGATGACCACCGCTCCCCGCTCTTTCATATCATCAGAATAGTACCCACTCTCGCCGGCTTCGACCTCTGGCCAAACCATGGCTTTTGGTAACTTCTTGGTTTGCGGAGGGAGTAACAGATCAGAGATTGACGAGAGCCAACTGATCCTGGTTCTTTGAAACGCGGGTGTTTGATGATGAACGGAGAAAGACCTTGTGAGGGGCGGATACGAATCGGACGGTGTTGGAATCGCGTCGTTGTTGTCGGAACACCTGAGACACTTTGGTCGAAACAGTGCACAAAGGTGCGCATCTTAAGTGGTGCGTACCCTATCCTAAACTAATGAAATAATATACATAAAGACAAATGGAGTAATAGAGAATTAGAAATATCCATTCTTATGAAAATAAGAATTGATGATATAATAAATTTACATGTAGATGAAAACTTCAAAAATACTCCAATTGGTAGGGGTGTTCAAAAAACCCGCAAAACCAAGAAACCGAACCTAACCACATGATCCGAAACCGAAAAAACCTGTGAACCGAAGAAACCGATAACCTGCGAGTTCTAATATTAGAAACCCGCGGATACCCGAACCGATCCGCATATGCCTATTTACAAATAAATTATCTAAAATTGCTTACTTCATCTCAATTTTCCTTTAAATTTCTTTTATAGTATGTGTGGAAACCCATTTTATACAACAATAATACATGACTTGCAATATTATATTATTGTTCTATTTATGCAAACTACTTTTCTTCATTTTGATGCTCTAGATATGTACATTTATGATGCAAAATTTTAGAATATCTCAAAGTAAATTGAAAATTTTTATAGAATAATTATACTTAGGAATACTCGCTGATACCCGCGATCCGAACCGCAAAAAATCGTGAAAATCGGGTACCCACATTTAGGGTACCTGCACTCGGTGGGGCGGATACTATTTTTCTCACTATCCGCTTCGACTCGTGCACACCCCTACCCATTGGTGGCATTGATACTTGTCATCATGCCAAATCTCTTTTCAAGAATCAAGACAGTATCTACGCTTTTTGTTGCCATAGGACTTTTAACTAATGGCAATTTTAGGCAATTTTAGGTTGTTAAGAGCATCCACACCAATACTAGTTATCACACTCTTAAATCAAATTTAACTAGTAAAAATAGAAATAATGTATAAATCTTTGATCCAACAATACTAGCTATCATACTAACCATAATAGTTTTTTATATTTGGCTCTCTAAATTTAGGAGTGAAAAGAGAGAATTTGTTACTAATCAAAAAATTAATGCGGTTGATTTCAACATAACAATAAGTGTGAGTACCTATAATAGCTAGAATTGATGTGGTGACACTGTTAAATTCACTAACCAAAATAGCTTTTTCATCATTTTGGCTACAATTTATCTTAAAATTAGCTAGTATTGTTGTAGATGCTCTAACCAACGATCTAGTGAAAATCTTCACTTAACTTCAAATTTGATTCATGAATTTGTTATGTTCTTATCAAATATTAATATCAGATTTTAACATTCCCTCCATTTTTTTATTTTGTTCATTAAATTTAGTTATTATAAAATTATAGGGTTTGAATAAATGCTATAGAGTGCGCATATGCGCAGTCTATACGCTTAAGAGTTCCTAATATTTACAACACGTACCATCATCCCCTTTGTCGCGATTCTTCCATCGACGTTTTCCACGACCGACTCGTCTTCAATTTTCAGCTTCGTCTCTATCAACTCGCATATTAAAACAACTTGATATTAATCATAGCTACATTTCTCGTTTCCGGTTGAAAAAATTCACATTCGTGCATCTCCGCCATCACCGTAATGCTTCCAATGACTTTATATTATCTTATAAATCATTACCTCCACTATTGTTATCATTTTCATTGACAATATTTAATCATGGTTAAGAAAAACTTGCATTCACGTTTCTTGACCGCCATCACCACCACCATTGTGTGACAAAGACACAACATGTTTCCCACACTTTTGATGCAAAATCTATTTTGTTTTGAGCTTAATTGGATATCACTAGAGCAAATTACTTGTTATAGATGTTTCTTATTATTGTAGGTAATTGGAAGAGAAAAATGTGTTGAACTGGAGCTTAAGACATTGAAGGGAAGAAGAGTTGAAGGTGTTGGAGAACATCAGGGCAGCGCTAGGGCGAACTTGGGGCACCAATCTGATGAGTGCCCGAATTCCAGTTCCCATCACTTGGGGGTGGATCTGGGGCAAACATGGGGCGCCAAGCGAAGGTCTGCCCCAAGTTCCAAACAGTTTGGGCAACACCCGGGTGAGAACGGGGCGCTCATGACAACTCACCCAAAGGCAAATTCTGCAGTTTTTCTTAAGCACGATCAGTGACGGTTTTTACTCAACAAAACAACGGTTTTCACCTATTCTCTCACACATCTTGCTCTCCCATTGGCATAGGGAGTGTTAAAAAGAAACTAAAGCACACTAGTTCACAACAGGGATTATGCAAGTTCAGCGATTGCATTGAAATACCAACTATAAATAGATACAATAAACCTACTCCTATTAGAAAAGGGAATCCTAAAAGACTAAGGTAACTTAACAAACAAGCGAGAATTCTTCTCAAGGTGTCTAACTTGTAGAGCAAGTTAGCTAATCTAACCAACTAATGTAATCCTAATCCAACTCGATTATTGCTTAACTCATTCCTAACAATCCTTCCCTTAAACTTACTGTAAGTATTTACAAGAAGTTTACATTTCCAACAACCTAACTCCCATGAGAGATCTTAACTTCAAGAAAGCTTCGCCTTGAGAGGTTTTGTTAGAAGATCTCGCAACCCGATCTTCACTCCTACAATGCTTGAGTTCAATTACACCTTCTCTAGTGAGATTTCGAGAAAATGATAACGCACATCTATGTGCTTGCTCCTACCATGAAGGACAGGATTCTTGGACAGCCTTAAAGTAGAGTGTTATCACAATTGATTTGAACACACTTCTCTTCTTCTTGTCCAAGCTCCTGCAAGATTCTTTTAATCCATATAGCTGACAGCACACACCGCCGCTACGAATTCAGCTTCTGTGGTCGATAAGGTTACAATAGGTTGTTTTTTCGAGCACCAAGACACGGCTCCAGAGCTTAGCAAGAAGATATAGCCACTAGTGCTCTTCCTATCATCATTATCTCCTGCATAATCACTGTCCGAGTATACTTCCAGGCCTGCATCCGACCCCTTTTTGTACTGAATTCCAAAGTTGTAGGTGCCTTTGAGATATCTTAGTATCCTTTTAGCTAGTTGAAGATGTAGATCAGTGGGTCTTGACATATACCCGCTAGTTAGACGGGTTGCGTGCATAATATCTCGGCCTTGTTCAGTACATCAGCCGCCAACTAATTTCTTATACCGAGTTTCATCCATGATTTTCCTCTTTCATCTCTGTCTATATGAAAACCAGTAACCATAGGTGTGGATACTGGCTTGCAATCAGCCATTCCAAACCTTTCCAGAACATCTAAGGCATACTTCCTTTGACAGAGTGAAATTCCAGTTGAGTTTTGTACAACTTCTATTCCAAGAAAGAATTTCATCTTTCCTAAGTCTGACATATCAAACTCCTTTTTCATTGAGAACTTAAACTGCTTCATCATCCTTTCATCATCTCCCGTAAAGATTAGATCATCCACATATATGCTGATAATCAAGATCCTACCCTCTTTGTTTCTCTTAGTGAACAATGTCTGTTCATAGTCACATCTCTTAAACCCTTCTCTGATAAAGTATGATTCAATTCTGTTAAACCAAGCCCTGGGGGCCTGTTTTAAGCCATAAAGTGCCTTTCTTAGCTTGCAAACCATATGCTCCTTCCCTTTTCTTCATAACCTTTAGGCTGCTCCACATATACATCTTCTTTAATATCTCCATGCAAGAAAGCAGATTTGACGTCTAACCGATGTACACCCCATCCTTTATGTGCCTGCAATAGCAATGATTAATCTCACCGTGTCAAGTCTTGCAACCGAGCAAACACCTCACTATAGTCTATTCCATGCTGTTGTGAGTAGCCCTTTGCAACAAGTCTAGCCTTTAGTTTATCAATTTGTCCTCGCTCATTATACTTGGTTTTGTATACCCACTTAACCCCAATTTTCTTTGCATCGTAGGAAGATCACATAGGAACCATGTATTGTTTTTCTTTATGGCTTCCATCTCAATATCCATGGCTTTTCTCCATTACGGACTTTGAACAGCCTTCTTCATAATAGAGGGTCTCCACTAACAGAGATGAGAGACATATCTTCTATCTCCATGAGATCAACAAAGATCATTATCATGAATAGTTTCAGCCATATTTGCTTCATCATCAGAAAACAGATTATCGCCTGTAGCATAATCCTTCATCCATGTTGGAGGTGCTCTTAGTCTTCTTCCTTCCCTTAATTCTGACCTTGGTGCTTCGTCTATAGTAGGTTCAGAATTATCAACCGGATTATTTTCATGCACCTCATTCTGTTCGATTTCTTCTTCTTCATAATCTGTACTATCACAGTCCAGAGTTGCACTTATCTGTTTTTCATAAGATTTACCCCAATCCCATTGAGCTTCTTCTTCAAATATCACATCTCTGCTGATCAACACCTTCTTACTCACTGGATCATAGAGTTTGTATGCCTTAGATTCTTCACTGGTTCCAATCAAGATGGTAACAAGACTTTTGTCATCTAACTTTGTTCTTTTCGCATTGGGAACATGCATGTGAGCCAAAGAACCAAAAATTCTGAAATGATGAACAGATGGCTTCTGTCCACTCCAAACCTCTTGTGGGGTTTTATCCTTCAATGCTGATGTTGGACTTCTGTTTAAGAGGTAGAATGCCCAGTTTGCTGCTTCTGCCCAAAAGGTTTTTGGCATGTTCTTTTCCACAAGGATAGCTCTAACCATATTTAAAATGGTTCTGTTCTTTCTCTCTGCAACCCCATTCTGTTGTGGGGTGTATGCAGTGGTTAATTGCCTATTGATGCCATTCTCTTAACAAAATGCATTAAATTCTCCAGAGTTAAACTCCTCCTCTCTGTCTGCATTACGATGCATTTGAGTGCCGAATCGATTCTTTCTCTACCGCTTTAAATATCTTGAAATAGGCAAGAGCTTCTGATTTTTCCCTTAAGAAATAAGCCCAACTTTTTCTACTAAAGTCATCAATAATGCAGAAGATATACTTCTTTCCACCTTTGTTGGACTCGGAGAAATTGGTCCACAGAGATCGAGTGTATTAACTCAAGTTTTGAGTTGCTCTCCATGAACTTTTCTTTGGGAAAGAGTTTCTAGATTGCTTACCTTTCATGCAGCCTGAGCATACTTTGTTTGTAGCAGTTATCTTGGGTAAGCCTTTAACCATCTTTCCTCTTTCCAGTTCTTCAAGTCTTTTGTGGCTGATATGTCCATATCTCTTGTGCCATAGCTGTGTGAGATCTTGAGAATCTGTTTGAAGACATTTTGAGGTTCTTTGATGAACACTCTATTCTCGCTTTCTCCAACTAAGATGAACATTCTGCTTTTGTTCATATTAGTTCTAAGAATTAGTCCTCTTTCTTGATGATATACTTTGCAGGCTCCTTTACCGATCACCACCGCGATTCTTCTCTTGAAGTTGTCCAAGGCTTAGAAGATTAGTTTTGAGATCAGGAACATAAAATACATCAGTTAAGGTGAAGTTATACCCCTCAAATGATAGTTTGATTGTTCCCAGCCCTGTAACTTGTAGTCTGGTGTCGTTTCCAAGCTTCACAAAATGTTTGAAGCTTCTATCTAGTGTCTCAAACATCTGTTCTGATCCACACATATGATTTGAGCATCCGAGTCCAAGTACCACTGCGTTTTGTATATCCTTGCTGTTATTTGCTTGGCTGGCCATCAACAGCATATCTTCTTCTCCCTCTTGGTTTTCAGCATAATTGATTTCTTTGATTTGATCAGGGCAGTCTGATTGAAAATGTCCAAACTTCTGACACTTCCAGCACTGAATATTTGATCTAAAATACTGCCCCCTTCCTCTAGCTCTTCCTCTAAAATTGTTCCTGCCTCGGCCTCTATATCCATTAAAGCCACCAGCTCTTTCTCCTCCAAATCTGTCATCGGTTGTCTTCAAAACTTGATTTTCAGATTCTACGGTCTTGAACTTCGCTCATGGAGGAGAAGAGAACTCTGAAGTTCATCAACAGAAAGTTTGTTGGTGTCCTTTGATTCTTCTATGGAGCAAACAACATAATTGAACTTTTCTGTTAAAGTTCTTAAAATCTTAGCAACAATCTTCTTATCTGTTACTATTTTGCCAAGGCTCCTCATCTCATTAGCTATTATCATCACTGCCAAAATATTCTGTAATTGTTTCTCCCACCTTCATCTCAAGGATTTCAAAATCTCTTTTAAGAAGATTTAGTTGTGCTGTTCTCACCCTTTCATTACCTTGGTATTTCACTTTCATTGATTCCCAAAGCTCTTTAGCTGTCTCCTTCTGTGCTATTGTTTTTAACACAGATTTATCTATTCCTTGAAATAGATAGTTCTTGGCCTTCAAGTCTTTCAACCTCATCTCATCGATTGCCTTCTTTTGTGTCTCTGACATGCTTGTTCCTGGTTCTGGTTCGGTAAAGCCATCCTCGACAGCCACCCAATACTCCTTGGATCTTAGCAAATTCTTCATGAGCATGCTCCAATGCTCATAATCTCCTTCAAATCTGGGAATTGCAGCTTGTGTGAAACTAGTGTCTGCCATGATCTTCTCTCAACTCTTAACCCGCTCTGATACCAGATGTTAGAAAAGAAACTAAAGCACACTAGTTCACAACAGGGATTATGCAAGTTCAGCGATTGCATTGAAATACCAACTATAAATAGATACAATAAACCTACTCCTATTAGAAAAGGGAATCCTAAAAGACTAAGGTAACTTAACAAACAAGCTGCGAGAATTCTTCTCAAGCGTGTCTAACTTGTAGAGCAAGTTAGCTAATCTAACCAACTAATGTAATCCTAATCCAACTCGATTATTGCTTAACTCATTCCTAACAGGAGTGTGTGGGCCTTAGACTTAAGTAAAAAACAACTCCCAAACTAGTTAGTTACAGTTTTAGCGTATCAAATACAAATTTGTTTTTCAGATTTCTTTTGTTATCTTCTTCTCCAGGCTAGGGCTCTTCATCCGTGTTTGCTACATTATATGGATTTTGACTTACTTGAAGGATTGACACTTCATTAGAGTTTTTTTCTCTCATTCTCTCATTCTTTGTTGATGCTCTTGTAATTTAATTTACAGAACTTAGTTGCTTGATTATCATGATCGTGTGAGTAGAATTTCATTCTCCTAGGGTTGTTTGAACGTGAGTGAGTTTGTGGAGATTTATGGCTATTATTTAGAGAAGTAATTCTTGTGCTTAACAACTACTAGTCAGATTGTAGGCCTCAATCTTCCTAGTTACTACATGTTTGGCAGGATATCTTAGCAGAATTCTTTTGAACAAGACTTAGAGAATTACTTGATTAACGGGTAAAGTACATTTTTAGTCCCTTAGTTTTAGTGCGTATCCTATTTTGGTCTCATTTTAAGAATTCGTCCTATTTTGATCCTATAGTTGTGGTTTGTGTCCTATTGAAGTCCTTCAGTTAATGTATCAGTTAAATTTTCCATTAAATGATGAGAAATTATGAAAATACCCTTACTTAATTAGCAACGTATTCCTTGAATTTGTGCTAATATTTCAATTTTACCAAAACAGTTCAATTTCTTACAAACTAAGTCCTAAAAATTTTTCTTCTCCTCTCTGTTATCATGACCAAGCAAGCTTCTTGAATCAGCCTCTCCTACATTAGTTGAACAATAAACATCATCACACCCAACTTTTGTACTGTTGAACGATAAACATCATCGATCACACCCAACTTGTACCTCTTGAAATGAACCAACTTTAACCAACCATCCATTGACGACATCTAACAATAGCCACGAAACACATCAACCCATAACTTGAAATTTCCAAGAAAACCAAACAAACAGATTTTCAGTTTTCTAACCAAATAAACAATGAAAAATATTGGGTTTTGGTCAACTCACTGTAGCTACAAGATCTTTGACGGGTGAGACAGCTTTCCTTCCTCTCGCCGATGGACTCTGGCAAGGCATCATCAACACGTAGCAAGTACCTATCGCTCGTCTTCAAGATCCTACGGCGGGCCTTGTTTCGGGTACCCAAGAATCTAGCCTGCTACTCCTCGTTGGTGAGATCCGCAAACAAGTTCAACCCGACCCAGTAGCTCCGCTCCTTTCAGGTGGTACCCAACTTGTTTCGTGGCAGAATCAGTTTCCTTGGAGCTGGAGATTCGAATCTCAGAGGAGAAAGGGAAGATGATCATTGAAATGAAGAGACAAGTGACGACGGTGGTACCCAACTTGTTTGCTAAAACAACGTCGTTTCGTAAATCCGTCGGAAATCATGTCGGAAATCACAACCTAGATCCCGTCTAAGGTCGATGCTATAAATCTATGGGCATTGTAGGCTTGTCGTTGACCGAAGCTATGGGCATCTGGAGAGCCTCAACTTCAAGTACTTTTGTACCAACGATCTCCTCTAGTTTTTGCAGATTGCATTCGGGGACCCAACTGGTACGTGAACGAAGGTAGGCAATGGGTACCTATTGGCTTGTCTTTTTTCTTTCTTTAACGTGGTCTGGGTGGGTGAAGATGGCAGGGGCGGTGGGTGTCGAGGAGATTCAGCGACGGAGGGTGGAGGAGATTGGGGGAGGAGATGCTTCGGTTTTTGAGGATGGGCCTGGGTGGTGGTTGAAAATAGGACAATGTTGCAATTTCCACGAAAGTTCATGGAACAAGTTGTAATTTTGAATATGGGTATTTTCATCATTTCATTCAATTAACGGTTGTTCACGACACCGCAAGTGTACGGTTGTCGGTAGTAGTAAAACCGGTGAATACCGGTCGTGTCCACAGAGATTCGTTGATTATGAAGAAATTAATAGTAATAGAAGAAAAATTAAAGAATTAAGAAATAGTGGTTGGGAATTCTACTTAAATTAAAAGCAGAACTAAAGAGAAGCAAATTTATCAAGTAATCAAGTTACCTCCTAGGAATAATTGATCCGCCTAGATTTAGGATGTTATTTCTTAGTTTATTCTATAATTACTATTCAGGCTCATGTAGGAAAAATATCAGTTCTAAAAGTCCTTTCTCAAGGTAAATTTAGATTAATTAGTGACAATCTCTTGCCTCCTAATTTGTTTAAATTAATCTATTTTCCTCCTAGAAAATTCCGAACTCTCGTCCTAGAATTTATCTAGCCCTAATTGTTCTCCGGTCTAATGCAATTCTCTCATCTCTAAGACCAAATTGCACCAACAATAACTCATGATCAGGGAGTATAAATAATAAAATCAGAACAGCAAGCACAGGAGTTGATGAATAATAATTAAAGAACTAAACAAATCAACAATCCATCATCTAGGTTTCACAAAATCCTAAGAGATAAAAGTTAAATTAGCCACTAAACATCATGCTAAAACAAATAAAAGAGACGGGTGAAAGAAAGAAACTAATTGTTCTTGCTCGGCCCGAATGTTCGTTGTTCGTCCCGTTGTTCGTTGTTTTTTCCGACTTGTGCTCCTCTGCTCAATAATTGGCTTTTAGCCAATTCCCTCATGAAACAGAGTCCCATTCGGACTTGATATTCTCAATGGATGAAGGATTTCCACTCTTGCTGCGTTCCTTGATGCCTCTCTCTTTTCACCGAAAATCCCTTGTTTGCTCTTTTAATTCTCCCTTCTGATCCAACTTGCTCCCTTGGCCTCCGTTTCAACCTATAGCCACCATCAAATCTTGTTTTCTTCCTACTGGGCTAGCCAATTGCACTCCAAAATGCAACTTAGAAGCCCAAGCCCATAGGACTTAGTTTTAGGCTTCCTGAAAACTTGCTTCAACGCCTTGGCTTGCTTGAAAAAAAATGTTCTTTTTCTTTCTTGTGCCCTCACTTTTCTTGCTTTCCTCAAGTTAGTCCTTAACTCCTATAAATGATAAAATATACTTGTGAGGGTAAAATTCAACAATTTATAGGTAATTAATCCACAAATATATATATTAAACTATAACATGTATTTGCACTATCAAATACCCCCACACTTGAACAATTGCTTGTCCACAAGCAAATAAAACCAAGATCAGAATCATAAAGAGCATGGATGTGGAAATTTCATAATCAACTGAACAATCTAAAGGCCGCCACACATCTTATTCCACAATTATTCATCTCACAACTCGGATCACAATCATGACGGCATTTTTAATAGTCCTTTTATGATTTAGTTGAGTGAGCTTTTACAACTTAATACCTGTCATAAATTGTGCAATCATGCACTCCAAGTGAAACAAGATAAAAGCTCATTCAAACCAACTTTCATTTCAAGCTAGCACTTTTGATTTATTATTTATTATTATTCTTATTTCATATATATATATATATATATAAAATTTTCTTTCTTTTCTTTTTTTTTTTTGGAGAAGACCTTATCTGACCTTGTGCCCCAGTCATTTTTACGCGAATTAGAACTGTTGTTCAGCCCTAACCCGGTTGCTCTGACCTTGCGGGTCTCAATCGTTTTTACGCGAATTAGAACTGTTGTTCAGCCCTAACCCGGTTACTCCGAACGAGATACAATGTCAAACGGCTACTAGCACTACTCATAACTTTAACTATTTTGAGTCAAAGACATCGGAGTAGAATTTTATTTCCCCCTTTTATTCCTATATGCTTGTCCTTTTCTCTTCACTATTTCACTTACTTTTTTTTTTTTTGCCAAATCATGTTCACTTAAAGAAAGCATGTAAAGCACAATAAATCACATGATGCTTCAGTTGATCAAATCAAACAACTAATTTATAAAAGGACTACGCTATCATGAAATTCCCCTTGTCTGATCAACTCTTAATTGCAAAAATAGAGGGAAGCTAGTTTAAGCCTATTTCAATTATTCAAGTTAACTAATATCAAAATCCACAATCCATGAAGTAAAATGCTATTTAGAAGATTCTGATCTATCTTGTCTTCAAACAACTGTTCAAGGTGTCGTTCTAAACTCCCCCACACTTATCATGCAAGCACTATTCAAGAATGAGGGGAGGGAGAGGAAACAAAAATGGAGAAAGAACATAAATACCGCCCTTGTATTTGTTGCATTTGTGGGTTTGCCTGTACTTCACGTCTACTTCCTTGCTGACTAGTGCCACTATACCATCTTGGAAAATGTGTGCTGAGATAGATTTAAGAGGATTCAACTTAGATACATGGAGGAGTTAACAATGCAAAAGTACATTTGACACCTAAAGTGCAGTAATAAACTCCCCCCACACTTAGACAACACATTGTCCTCAATGTAAAAGATTAAAATGTGACAGTAGACTAAGAGTTTTGGCAGCCAAATTTGTCTGCTAGTACGAATTGAAAATTTTAACATGAAGAGTGGAAGACATAATCCTGACATGTCGTGTAATTGAAGTACAATAGCCTCTAGTCTGAATGTTTCAATATCCAATAATCGACAATGAGAAAGAACAATAGTAATCGCAGCGCAGAATTCAGCATATCCAACTTCAAATATTTCAATTATTATGAGCATAAAGGAGCTTGGAACAGGTCTGCAGCATCTTTGCTGTGTTCTCAATGTAACGAAACAGAAATAACTCATGCATCCCACCATCCACAAGACATGAGAAAATCAGGACCGAAACAATTGAGCACTCACATATATCATGTCTTGAAATAATAAGAATGGTAGCAAGACTGAGCAAGTTGAATTGATACTGTGGAAGAAAGTGAGGGAAATACTTACTCGGGTTTTAAGCACTACTCACTGAGAAGGAGTGAAGAAGAAGTAGAAGAGGGGTCACCTGATGTTGGATGAAGAAAGGGATGAAAATGAAACAAACCAGGCTATGAAGACTGAGATGGCACATTAGCCATTTGCCTCTGTTGTCCCTACAAAAAAAAAATCCATTTATTAGCAATTCTCCAAAAATAATCTAATTAAATATATGTATATATATATATAAGTAAGTAAATAAATAGCTAAGTTTATTGTCATCAGCTCGACATTACTCCCTGTCTCTTTACTAATAGCTAGGATGATCAGCCAAAGTAATCTGAGCCATTTTCCTCAAGTTTTCACCATAGTAAGGTTTTACCCGCTGGATATTGACTTTAAAGTTTTCCCCTTGAGAACCTTTAAGCTCTACAGCTCCAAATGGGTAGACTTTCTCCACTGTGAAAGGTCCTGACCACCGAGTCTTTAGCTTCCCAGGAAATAGCTTCAATCTGGAATTGAAAATCAATACTTTCTGCCCAACGGTAATTTCTTTTCTCAAAATCTGCTTATCGTGCCATCTTTTTGTTTTCTCCTTGTAGAGCTTGGCATTTTCATAGGCTTCATTCCGAAATTCATCCAACTCATTTAATTGAAGTTGCCGATGCACTGCAGAAGCTGTCCAATCCAGATTTAACTTCTTCACAGCCCAAAATGCTTTATGCTCCAATTCCACGGGTAAGTGACATGCCTTACCAAAGACAAGTCTATATGGAGACATCCCAATAGGAGTTTTATAAGCTGTCCTATACGCCCACAATGCATCTTCTAACTTTACAGCCCAATCTTTCCTAGAAGGATTTACTGTCTTCTCCAAGATCTGCTTGATTTCTCTATTTGAGATCTCTGCTTGTCCATTTGCTTGGGGGTGGTAAGGTAGAGCCACTTTATGTCTGACCCCATATTTTGCCAACAAGTTTGAGAAGAGCTTGTTGCAGAAGTGAGTTCCTTCATCACTCACAATGGCTCTTGGGACACCAAATCTGGAAAAGATGTTGGACTTCACAAATTTCACAACAACCTGAGCATCATTTGTAGAGGTGGCAGCAGCTTCCACCCATTTTGAGACATAATCTACTGCAACCAAGATATAAGATTTCCCAAACGAAACTGGAAATGGTCCCATAAAATCTATTCCCCAAAGATCAAACAGCTCCACCTCCAAAATACCGGTCAATGGTCCTTCATTGCGCCTAGAAATATTTCCGGTCATTTGACATCTTATGCAAGTCTTCACATGAGTGTAAGCATCCTTGAAGATGGTCGGCCAATAGAACCCAGATTCAAGGACCTTTGCAGCTGTCCTTGATGGTCCAAAATGTCCACCACAAGGCATCGAGTGGCAATGCTCAAGAATGCTTTGAATCTCTTCTGTGGGAACACAACGCCTTATAATCTGATCTGGACATCTTTTAAAAAGTAGTGGCTCATCCCAGATATAATATTTAGCATCACTCAAAAACTTCTTCTTTCGACCTACCGACAAATCTAGAGGCAATAAACCAATAGCTAAATAATTGACAATATCAACATACCAAGGGAGTTGAACTTGCACTGCAAAAAGATGTTCATCAGGGAATGTCTCCTTAATAGGTATTTCTGGTGTAGCCTTGATGTCCTCCAAACGAGATAAGTGGTCTGCCACCACATTTTCACTTCCCTTCTTATCTTTTATTTCCAGATCAAATTCTTGCAAAAGAAGGATCCATCGCAATAATCTGGGCTTCGCATCTTTCTTATTGAACAAGTATCTGATTGCTGCGTGGTCAGTGAAGACGGTCACTTTGGAACAAATGATGTATGCTCGAAATTTATCCAAGGCAAAGACAATTGCCAACATCTCTTTTTCTGTAGTGGTGTAGTTCTGCTGGGCATTATCTAAGGTTCTACTAGCATAGTAAATGATGTTGACAATCCGATCCTTGCGCTGGCCCAAAGCAGCTCCCACCGCAGTGTCACTGGCATCACACATTATCTCAAATGGATGTGTCCAATCTGGCGAGACTACTACGGGGGCAGTGACCAACTTCTCCTTTAGAAATTCAAAGGCTTTTAGACACCCTGCATCAAAATCAAAAGAAACATCTTTTTCAAGTAAGTTACACAAGGGTTTACTGATTTTGGAGAAATCTTTAATAAATCTTCTGTAAAAGCCAGCGTGTCCTAAAAAACTTCTAACTCCCTTGACATTGCTGGGTGGTGGAAGTTTTTCTATCATGACTGTCTTAGCGCGATCCACCTCAATGCCTCTCCCGGACACTTTATGTCCCAGACAATACCTTCTCGCACCATGAAGTGGCATTTTTCCCAATTCAACACTAAATTTGTTTCCTGACATCTTTTCAAAACTAAAGAGAGATTAAACAAACATTTATCAAAAGAATCACCAAAAATAGAAAAATCATCCATAAATACCTCCATAAAATCTTCAATCATGTCAGAGAAAATAGCAAACATACATCTCTGAAACGTAGCGGGTGCATTACACAAACCGAATGGCATTCTTCTAAAAGCATACGTGCCACAGTGAGAAGTGAATGTGGTTTTCTCTTGATCCTCAGGTGCTATGGCAATTTGATGATAACCTGAATATCCATCTAAAAAACAATAGAACTCATGTCCTGCTATCCTATCAAGCATCTGATCAATAAAGGGTAATGGATAATGGTCTTTTCTGGTTGCCTTATTTACTTTCCTATAGTCAATGCAAACTCTCCAACCTGTGACAGTGCGTGTAGCAATTATTTCTTCATTTTCATGCTGAACTACTGTCATGCCACCTAGTTTTGGGACTACCTGAGTAGGACTAACCCATGCACTATCAGAAATAGGATAAATTATACCCGCTTTCAGCCATTTCTTAATTTCTTTTTCGACTACCTCTTTCATGGCCGGGTTTAATCTCCTTTGGGGTTGCACAGAAGGTGTGTAAGCTTCTTCCATTAAAATCTTATGCATGACAATGGAGGGCTAATTCCCTTAATGTCAGAAATAGACCATCCTAAAGCAGATTTATGAGCTCTTATCACTCTAAGCAATTTTTCTTCTTCTAATTCTGATAAAGCAGATGAAATGATCACAGGAAAAGAAGAATTTTCACCCAGGAAAGCATATTTCAGATGTTCAGGCAAAGGCTTTAAATCTATGTTCACTCCTGAAATTTCAGATTTTTCCAAAACATTAATTTCACAAATAGGAGTAATATGTCCAGGTCTAGATAATGAAGGGGCAGCATCCAAAAATTTATTCCAACTTGCACCAATCAGATTGTTATCAACAAAATTCTCACCGTGCAAACAATTTAGCAAAGAATCCTTAACTACACAGGAAGAGAAGGAACTTACCACACATGTGTCTATGACATCTAACCTGTGGCAAGTAGGTGAGTCATTTTGTTGCTTCATTGCCTTAAAAATATTAAAGACTACCTTTTCATCACCTACTTGCAATGCAACTTCACCTGCTTTCACATTGATCATTGCACTCCCTGTTGCAAGGAACGGTCTTCCTAAAATGATAGGAACTTCTCGATCCTCTTCCATATCTAAAATAACAAAGTCTACAGGAAAAACAAATTTATCAACTTTTACAAGAACATCCTCTACTATTCCCCTAGGATAAGTAATAGACCTATCTGCTAATTGTAAACAAATAGTAGATGGTTTTACTTCACCAATTCCTAATCTCTCAAATATAGACAAGGGCATTAAATTGATGCTAGCACCTAAATCACATAGTACCTTGTCAAAATATGAATTACCAATAACACAAGGAATGGTGAAACTGCCAGGATCAGCTTGTTTTTGGGGCAATTTCCTTTGTAGCACAGCACTACACTCTTCTTTCAAATAAATGGTCTCAAAGTCTCCAAACTTCTTTTTGTTAGAAACAATATCCTTTAAAAATTTTGCATAATTTGGCACTTGTTCTATAGCATCAAGCAAAGGAATATTAATTTCTAATTTTTTAAACAATTCCAGAAATTTAGAAAATTGAGCATTTAATTTCTTTTTCTGAAATCTTTGAGGATACGGGATGGAGGATACAGGATCTACTTGCTTCTTTTCTTCTGGGATTCTTACCTCGGGATGCTGTTCTTCAACTTTGTTCTCTGGCTCAGATCCTTGTTCAGCCGAATCCAAAGGCTCCTTGTCATGTTCAGCTTGTGGCTCTACTTGCAATTTTTTACCACTGCGTAATTGCACAGCATTGCAATGCTCCTTTGGATTGACCTCAGTATTGCTCGGAAAGCTTCGAGTGGTCAGATTCCCTAAGGTGGTGGCCATCTGGCTCATCTGGACCTCTAATCCTTGCACTGATGTACTCATCCCTGATACTTGCAATTTAAGATCATCAAAGTCCTTTTCATTTTTACTGAACCGATTTCTACTTTCCTGAATGAAGGAACTCATCATATCCTCCATAGATGGCTTTCTTTCAGTTGACATCGAAGGCTGTCCATAACCAGGTTGTGCCATATTACGTGGTGCTCCATATTGGAAATTGTCTTGTTGGCGGTATCCTTGGTTATATTGTCCCATCTGATTTTGGCGATATCCAAAGTTCTTCTGGTTCAGAAATTGAGCTTGCTCCAAACATGGATCCTTCGAATGATAGCTAGAACATGCAGCCGCTATATGCTCTCCTTGTTGGTTGTGGGCTGTCAATTTGTTGAGCTGATTGGTTAGTGCTGCGACTTGAGATGACAAATGAGTGACAGGATCAACTTCAAGCACTCCTTTCCTACTTCCAATGCGGTCAGATGGCCACTGATAACTGTTGGAGGCCATATCATCTAGCCAATTGATTGCTTCTTGGGAAGTTTTCTTCATCAATGTCCCTCCTGCTGCTGCATCCAATATGGTCCTGGAATGACCATTTAGTCCATTATAGAACATTTCAATTTGTACCCATTCCTGATAACCATGATGTGGACACCTCCTTAATAAATCCTTGTAACGCTCCCAAGCCTCATGAAATGACTCTAAATCATTCTGTCTGAAAGTACTAATTTCTGCTCTAAGTTTGGCTGCTTTTCCTGGTGGAAAGAACTTGATTAAAAACTTTTGAGCCACTTCCTGCCATGTAGTCATTTGGTCTGGAGTAGCTGTGTGCAACCAGGTTTTTGCTTTATCCCGTAATGAGAACGGAAATAAAGTGAGACGAATATTATCTTTGGTTGCACCTTCAATATTTATGGTGTCGCAAATCTCTTGAAATGATGCCAAATGTTCGTTGGGATCCTCCATGGGTGCTCCTCCAAACTGATTGGTTTGAACCAGATTAATAAGTCCTGGAGGGATGTGGAAATTCCTGGCTGCCACATTAGGCCCCATGATGCCATGGTAATTTTCAGCAACCACGGGCTGGAAGAAATCTCTAATTGGCTTCGGCGGTGGTGGTGCCAACCTAGCTTCAAGCTCTGTTAATCGGGCTGCTAGAACATCTCGCTCCCTTTGTATCCTTTCCATCTCAGCGGCTTGATTTTCCATCCTTTGTTGTCTTCTGATATCTCTCTCAGTTCTCCTTATCTCAGGATCAAAAAGAAGCTCAGACCCGCGAGAGATCCTGGGCATACAAGACTTCCCTGTAAAGAAACAAAAATAAAAAAAATTTAATTAGCTGCTATCACTATAAATAAAACACAAAAACCAAACTGAATCCCCGGCAACGGCGCCAAAAACTTGTTCGCGACACCGCAAGTGTACGGTTGTCGGTAGTAGTAAAACCGGTGAATACCGGGTCGTGTCCACAAGGATCCGTTGATTATGAAGAAATTAATAGTAATAGAGGAAGAATTAAAGAATTAAGAAATTTTGGTTGGGAATTCTACTTAAAGTTTAAAGCAGGAACTAAAGAGATGAAAATTTATCAATTAATCAAATTACCTCCTAGGAATAATTGATCCGCCTAGATTTAGGATGTGATTTCTTAGTTTAACCTATAATTACTATTCAGGCTCCTGTAGGAAAAATATCAGTTCTAAAAGTCCTCTCTCAAAGTAAATTTAGATTAAGTAGTGACAATCTCTTGCCTCCTAATTTGTTTAAATTGATCTGTTTTCCTCCTAGAAAATTCCGAACTCTCGTCCTAGAATTTATCTAGCCCTAATTGTTCTCCGGTCTAATGCAATTCTCTCATCTCTAAGACCAAATTGCACCAACAATAACTCATGATCAGGGAGTATAAATAATAAAATCAGAAATGACAAGCACGGGAGTTGATGAATAATAATTAAAGAACTAAACAAATCAACAATCCATCATCTAGGTTTCACAAAATCCTAAGAGATAAAAGTTAAATTAGCCACTAAACATCATGCTAAAACAAATAAAAGAGACGGGTGAAAGAAAGGAACGAATTGCAGTCGGCGGCCGTCGAATTTGCTTTGTTCGTCCCCTGCAGTAGTTCGCGTCCTTCTGTTCTTTTTTTTCCTCTACCCAGCATAAATATATGGCTTCAATAGCCGATGCCCTCATGAAACAGAGTCCCATTCGGACTTGATTTCTCAATGGATGAAGGATTTCCACTCTTGATGCGTTCCTTGATGCCTCTCTCTTTTCACCGAAAATCCCTTGTTTGCTCTTTTAATTTTTTTGTTCTGATCCAACTTGCTCCCTTGGCCTCCGTTTCAACCTATAGCCACCATCAAATCTTGTTTTCTTCCTACTGGGCTAGCCAATTGCACTCCAAAATGCAACTTAGAAGCCCAAGCCCATAGGACTTAGTTTTAGGCTTCCTGAAAACTTGCTTCAACGCCTTGGCTTGCTTGAAAAAAAATGTTCTTTTTCTTTCTTGTGCCCTCACTTTTCTTGCTTTCCTCAAGTTAGTCCTTAACTCCTATAAATGATAAAATATACTTGTGAGGGTAAAATTCAACAATTTATAGGTAATTAATCCACAAATATATATATTAAACTATAACATGTATTTGCACTATGGTTATTTTAACGGATAAACTAACGAAAGGACCGAAATAGGACAAAAATCAAAGTTAAGAGACTAGAATAGGATGAATTCTTAAAAAAAGACCAAAATAGGACACGCATCAAAGGTAAGAGACTAAAAATGTACTTTACCCCTTGATTAACATTACATAGGTAAGGATAATCTATGGAAGTTGATTGGTGAATAAAGGATTAGCTTCATGCCGGATTAGCAAATGCATAACATTAGCATGTTTTGTTAATTTGAGAATTACTTGTTTGCTCGAGAGGGGGACATGTGATGCCTTCATCCTCAAGATATCTGTATTAAATCCACAAGCATATTTCACAGCTCAAACAATTCCTAGGAGATTTTGCATTAGAAGGAGTTTAACTTACGTTGTTCATTATTGTTAGAATTTGATAGGATCGGATTTTATTACGACATTCCATTAAGCATCGGACTAGTTACATTGGTTTATTCTGTTGTGTCCATGTCTGATTCATCTTTCATTCTTATATTGATTAGTGTGATGTGAACTTGATTCTTAGTCTAAAGTGGTTTACTTTCCCTTGGGTTCGATATCCCCTTTCTCACAGCCCTAAACTACAATTGATCCTTACTCTTGGGGACCGATAAAGGGTTTTATAAATGAAAACTGATGCTAAAAAATATACCCTTTTGCAAGCAACACACCACCACCATGATTCCGGCGCCTTGTCATTTTGGCGATATTGATCAAGAGAAGCTATGATGCTGATCATAATTTATAATATTGATCAAGCACAACAACATTGTTAATCATGTGTAATGAGATATTTTGATCAACTAACCAGATCAACATTTATTATGACGATGTTGATCAAGAGAAGTCATGATGTTGATCAACATTTATAATGTTGAAAATGTTGATCAAGGACGGTAATGTCGCCAATCAGGTGTAAGAAGATATTGATCAACCATCAAAATCAACATTTATTCTGACGATGTTATTCAATACAAGCCATGTTGGCGATCAAGATTTAATGTTGATCAAGCACGGTAAAGTTGCTGATTAGGTATAAAGAGATGTTGATCAACGTTGATCACTGGTGATGTTGATTTGATTTTGTCCAATGTTGATCAGTAGTTTTATCACGTTGATTTGCTTTTTTCCAATATTGTTCGTAATCTTGTCATATGTTGATCTCATTCCGTCCAATGTCGACATACTTCTTTCCAATAATGTTGATCTTTAATCTTGTCATTTAGATTAGCTTTTTTCCAATGTCAAACCAGCAGTCTTGTCTCTGCTTCTGGCCAATGTTGATCACTAGTATAATCATGTTGATCTTCACATTTTCAATGTTGATCATTTGCCTTGTCATATATTGATTTCCTTTTGTCCAATGTTTATATGTTTTTTTCAAATGTTGACTAGTAATCTTATCATATTGATTTACATGTACAATGTTGACCAGTAGTTTACCATGTTGATGTACTAATGTTGTTCACACGAAAAGACGTTGTTGATCGATTAATTATGCTGATAAGACGCGGATACTATATTGATCATATTTAGTGAATAACAGACTTGTAACAAACACACTCAATGTGTGCAGTTTATCCTCATGTGACAGTTAATCCCTAGATTCAATTATAAAACTCACAGGATCTCATTCTATTTCTAACACATTTTTCAATTTCAACTCCAAAAGCTCAATCGATAGATAATTGGAAGTTTCAGTTCAGGTATTTGTAAGTTACTTCGTGGGGAAGAAATTGTATCTTTCGAAAAATGAAAGAAATTTTCGTGGGAGATAAAAAAAGTTTTAAGGGATATTTTGACAGAAGGCATCGTGGCATGGTAAGTAAGCTACACGTGCCGGCCAAACAGCGACGCGACCGCATCAAGGCATGATGGGTCACACACATACACAAACACCTCACCTCATTCGGCCATCGACGAGGTTCCTCCGACTTTCACATTTTCAGATGGCGACTCTCCACATGCATCATCATCTCCATATCCAATTCAAGTCCGATCTGCGCTCCGCCTTTCATCGAGCTTCTTCCACCTTCCATCCTTTCTCCGCCGTATCTCCGTCGCCGCCGCCGCGGCCCCGCGCTCTCGCCAGAGCTTTCTCCACCGACTCACCCGTCACTCTCCCTGAGAAGCCGCCGATTTGCACCGCCGATGAGCTTCACTATGTCTCCCTGCCCAATTCCGACTGGCGCCTCGCTCTCTGGCGCTACCATCCTCCTCCTCAGGTGCTCCGACTTCGCCGTACTTTAGCCTCTTCTTCATCCGTTCCAAATTTCTGCTCCATCGCAGTGAATATTGAATCGTCTAATGTTTTGCTAGTGCAGGCGCCGCCGAAAAATCATCCGCTGCTATTGTTGTCAGGAGTTGGGACAAATGCCATTGGATACGATCTATCGCCTGGGGTGGTTAATTCTCTCTTACTCTTTAATTCCGGTTCTTAATCATAAATAGGTGTTAAACGCAGCACGCAACAAACTTCTGGAAAGCTGATACTTCTTTGGAATTACTTGATTGTTTTCTGGAAAGGGGATTTTCCGAAGTTGGTAGTTCAGAAACTTGATTAATCACTGTTAATAGTTAAGTACTTCAAACGGGGAAAAAATAGCTTTCGCAGAAATGATTCCTTGATGGGACATGGTTTATGGGCCATAGAACTCACCTTTCTTGGTTCCGCTTCTAATGAAGAAAAATACATAGAAAAACGAACTTATAGAAGCTGAGCATCTGCTCCCCTTCCCTGATTTAGGTTGCAAGTGTAACAATCTGAACCGTACGGTGAGAATTGTTAATGTGTTCTAGATACGAATTAAGAATGAACTTTGGAATAAGGTGATTGGCGTGTTGCAAAATCTTGAAAATTTTCAGACGTTAGCTTTTCATGGAGGAACAACAAGACCTGTGTACCACTACCACAAGATATTGCCCAATGAAGTTTTCTCACAAGGTCTTTACAAGGTCATGCTATACCTGCATCTATAACTGGAATGGGTTTTAGCAGCCAAGTCTTTCCGATCCAATTGTGTCTATGTTGAAGTAACTTATTGCTTGTATGGTCGTGAATGTCACCTCTGTGCCTTGTTGTCGCTTAACCCCTTTTTTTTGCATTGCCAACGATAAAACTAGATTGATATGCAGATCTCTTTTGTTGTATGGCCTATTTAAATGCTGGATACCATGATTTTTTTTTATCAGGACTGAGCATAATATCGGTTTCTTGTTTCTTTTGACATTGGCAAGGTTAGCCATTTGTTGCTAGTTGGGCCTTTCACTTCTAGCTTCTGAATTGGGCGTCAGGGCATGGAGTTGATATATCATTGTTGAACAGCTAAATATTGATTCTTATCCAGTAAAAGCTATGTTCTTTGAAACGAATTTTGGGTGCTTTTATATATAATTTTTTTCTTTTCCATATGCTTCTCCCTACGTTTTCTCTTCCACTTTTCAAAATCAAGAACTATTTCTCAAAGTACTCGTAGTTCTCAAAAGAACACAATATTCGGTCTCTAACTAAAACATTAATGGTATCTTTTTGCAGTGCTCTTTTGCTCGATTCATGTCTGGCGAAGGATTTGATACATGGGTTCTAGAAGTTCGCGGTGCTGGTTTGAGTGTACAAGCTTCAAATCTCAAAGAAATCAAGGAATCTGCAACAGAAAGATCTGAGCAGATGGGAGCTGTAGCAGACGGTGCAGCTAGTGTAATGAAAGGAGAAATTTCCAATGAGATGGAAAATTCTAATGATTTTTTATCTGAACAGAATAATGCTGCTGTTGCAGAAGTAACCAATGGAGCTCCTTCAGCAAAACGGCAACTAGCTGCAGGGTCTGATACATCATCAGATTCTCATATGTCAATTCTGATGGAAGAATCCATGAGGATTTCAACAGTGTGGGATGAATCAAAGTTGGTCACTAAGCTGACTGAAACATTTATGCGTTTGTCAGAAAGGCTTTCTGGCTTTCTCAATGAAGGTCAATCAAAGATTATTTCTGGAAAGTTCTTTGATCAAGTAACAAGACTTCTTGAAGATTCTCAATTATCTGAAAGGGTGAATGAGATTAGGGCCAAACTTTCCAGCTTGTTGGAAACACAACAAAATTCTGCTATTGCTAGTCAAATTAGAGATTTGAGTCAAAGGCTTGTAAATATATTTGATGAAGGTCAGAGAACCGTTTCACCCCAGTTATTTGATCTGCAAGAGCGTCTTTCTTCAACAGTAGAAGATTTTCAGAAGCAGATTGAATTGATCATCAAGTATGATTGGGATTTTGATAAATACCTGGAGGAAGATGTTCCTGCTGCGGTGAGGTGACATTTGATCATGATGGAACTGAATGATTCGTTCAGATCATTTACGTTTAATCAGTGCTGTTCTTCATTTTATTGATATCTGCCAAGACTGCTGCATAACTAGAGTTTCCAACACTGTTGTGTAGATGGAATACATAAGAAAGCGATGCAGACCACTTGATGGAAAACTGCTTGCAATTGGGCATTCTATGGGAGGCATCTTGCTTTACGCAAGGCTTTCTCAATACGGTAAGAACTACTACGTAATTAGTTTTGATGAATTGTAACGTGATTAACATAGATATGGATAGGGGCAGTGTAAAGGTTGTACCAGACAGACCCCATCCACTTATTCTTCAGTGGGCCTCTCTTAAATGTATTATTGAGGATAAGAATGTCTGGGAGTGAAGGACTATGAGGATATAATTACCATATGGAGAGGCTTCAAATACTTATTCAGATATAAAAAAGAGTTGACGGCTAGCTTTTCATTTTATCTAAAAAGAACTTTCATAGCAATGATGAAATGAGCAAAATCACACCAGCAGTGTGCGTTGCTTGATTCCCATAATGTTGTGAAGATGTATAATTTGTTTACGTTATTTACTTAGTGACCAGGTAAATTTTTGTATTTCTGAGGTTTGTAATTTGTTTCTAAGGCCACTATGCAAATTTGTTGGTTGCTTCGCGGGGTTTCTTTCTTTGGGTTAGATTGCATCATTGGTTCTCCTAGGTAATGCTGTACGGGTTGTTAAAAGTAGTTATATTAGTAATTTTTAATACAAGTTGCACCGTCTGAGTGAGTTGGAAATCTGAACTACTTGTGACAGTCAAGCTTATTGTATTTGTGAATTTTTCTGTTTACTATTTGTCCTTTTTTCTCTTACTGTTGCTTCCTCAAGAGGCACTAATACTAGTCATGCAAATAGCTTTTGAAGGAAAGGATCCGGGATTAGCCGCCATAGTTACTCTGGCATCATCACTTGACTACACATCTTCAAGATCAACTCTCAAATTGCTTTTACCTCTTGTAGGTGGATAAGTAGCATCGTTGGTAAAAATGCTATGCAACATTTAGATTAACTGATGTTTCTGAAAAGAATTTAAAGTAATAGAAAGGTCATTGTCTTGCAGGCAGATCCTGCTCAGGCTCTTAATGTCCCAGCAGTTCCTTTAGGAGCATTGCTCTCAGCTGCGTATCCTCTATCCTCCCGTCCTCCTTATGCGTTGTCATGGCTTAATCAGCTTATATCTGCAGAGGACATGATGCATCCAGAACTGTTAGAAAAGCTCATCCTAAACAACTTCTGTAAGATTGAAAGTTTCTTTCTGATCTAGCATGATGGGTTCACTACAAATACTCAGGTTGATCCAATTCACCAATTGAAATTTGAGTTGGGACATTTTTAAAATGGAAGCAATTCCAGGGAATGGAGAAAGAGCATGCTCATAACATTCTTGTACAAATGTAAATGTTTTAATATTTTCACTAGTTTTCTCCAAGACTCGGTTTCTGCGTTATCTATGACTGGATTATAATGGAACAGGGTAAAGTGGGAGTTAAGGTCTAGTTGGAAGTAACATGGAATTTGCTTTATGCTAATAATTGAAGGTTTTTTCTGAAGTCTTTGCAGCTAAGCAGTCTTCCCTTGTGATCTTCTGTCCCTTAGTGATTATATATATGCTGCTTATGGTGAAGGTTGAAAACAATGGCTTTAGATCTGCTTTGACTTGTGCAATCATTCCACATGCAGGTACTGTACCAGCGAAGGTCATCCTGCAGCTTACAACTGCTTTTCGGGAGGGTGGATTATGTGACAGAAATGGTAATTTTTTTTACAAGGACTATTTACACAAGAACACTGTACCTGTCTTGGCCATTGCTGGGGATCAAGATGGGATATGTCCACCTGAAGCAGTAGAGGGTAGGTCTCAGCTATAAGGCTTGTCATTATTGCCTTAAAACTGCATCAAAGTTTCGAATGTCATGTTTTGTTTTTTGTTTTTTTTCCCCAGAAACTGTGAAGCTTTTCCCTGAGAACGTAGTAACCTATAAAGTGTTTGGGGAGCCTCAGGGTCCACATTATGCTCATTATGATTTGGTGGGAGGACGGTTGGTACGTTTTTCCAGATTAGAATCCCGTCTTTACTTTTTACTGCATTCTTAGGTATTCTCAGGTTTTTAACACATCAAATATTTCAGGCTGTGGAACAAGTTTACCCCTGCATAATAGAGTTTCTCAATGATCATGATTCGTTAAAGCATGATTCCTAGTCGATAGCACATTGAGGAATTGGTTATCAAAGAAGCACAGGATGAGTGGGGGGGCCAATGTTACTGCAACCAGTGAGTGAATAGAAGATGAACATGTGGGCTGCTCCGATGGCTGGCTCTTTTCAGGTTACAGTCTCTTCTCTCTGTTGACAGTTAAGAGCATGAAATTTTGAAGATTCAAGATGGTAATTGTGTTCGCTTTGTTGCTTGGTCCCCAGTTGCTTCTTCTCTTCACATAGCCGGGTTGTGTTTCTTTCTCGCAGTAGCGTGAACGGAAAGAAAATTGTAGTGCATGAATGAATCTTCTCAGCATACAATGAGAGCTTTCGCGATTTTGGTCCCTTACCCCACATGGGACGTAAATGAGAGGTTTTAGCGGTATATATTATGCGATTCCCTCTTAACCCAATTGAGGCGCCTCCACCCGAGGACAAAACCCCTAAAAAAGGGGACAATATCTCATCTGAGTCGCCTTTTGCAATTTTTTTCCCCCTTTCGCAATTTTTTCACCGTACGAGTAAATATTAGACTTACCTTTATGATTTATAAAAACTTTCAACCTTAGTAAATTACATTAAAGAAAGAAATAATATATTAATCTATTTGAGATCCATGGCTATTTAAATTTGTTTTCCATACTTAAATTTTTCGATGTTGACTAAAAATTATCATGTTTATATTTCTTCAGACCTTTGTAATTTAAAAAATTAATTTACCTCATTCATTTTTTTAATTCTTTTAATTAGTATATTTAGTTCTTGTATGTAGCTAGTAAATACTTGTTTATTACATTCTTTTCTCTTAGTCAAATAGGTGATCACCCAAGACTTTAAGAAATTTAGAATCTCGTATACTTTTAGAGGATATATACACACAGAGAGAGCTTTTTGGTGGATAACCATATACACGGTGAGATCGTCTGCATCACGACAAAACTTCGATGGTGATATTTAATACCTTGATTTTTTCCCCCTTTCGCAATTTTTTCACCGTACGAGTAAATATTAGACTTACCTTTATGTTAAAATTTTAACCTTAGTAAAGCCAAAAATAAAATAATTAGATTCTAACCTAAACCTGTCTGAAAAACCTGAAAAACAATCTAGTGAGGAAAAATATGGTGAACGTATTGCAGACCTTACCCACTGGCCACCCTTCAATACATTTTTTTATTTTCTTCGCGCAAATTAACACAAACTATTACTGGTATGACATTGAAATTTACTCGATACTACTAACTAGCTTAGATACAACTAAATAAGAGTGCAATATTATACTCCATCTGTCACGACAAATTAACCACTCCATCAACCACTCCATCTGTCACGAAAAATTAACCACGTATGTTTTTCAACATTTAATTTACGATTTTTTTCATTATAACATTTTGACTTATAAGTTTATATGAAAATTGAATGAGTCTAGTTTCTAAATACCAGAGGCTCAAATTTGTGACTTTTACAAACGTCCTCAGGAACATGACCACTAGGTCAAGTGCTCAATACTCCACATGTATTTCTTTAGTGTGCTTATTGTATAACACTATATATTCAATACGTATAGGCATTCTAATAGTAGTATTTTTTTTGTGCGACTAAAATAGATCAATTTATTAAATCAAACGCAATGAGAGCCAAAACGGCTTAAAGTTCAAAGTGATAGCAAAACAGAAACAAACGGAAAAGCAAGCGTAAAACCCAGTAGTAGGAATTACAAGACTAAGACCAAAATAACATAATACTAGATGATAAAGGAGCAGGTAATGCAGCTGAACTTCTATAGTACCACTCAAAAGCTTCCTTACACAAGTCACTCAAAACTCGAAAGGGCTTGGAAATGCATATGTCGTCACGGCGAGGTTTGTATATGTTTCCGCTGCGTTTGTTTCCGGGCTTGGAATGCAGCGAAAACAAACGGAACCCCTGAACAGGATCAACTGTTGAAACAATTAAACCATGTGTTCAAGAATCCACCTCATGCGTTGATGATCCGTGCAACTTTGACGGGAAAACACCCGCCCTCTACGGTATCCACGCTCCAGGTAGATGCTCCGTTGCTCGCTCCATGAACGCCTACAGTAGGAGATCTTCCTTCCCGACGTTGTGCTAGCAGCGGAATCCTCTCCGGGAGGGAAGCAGTTTGCGCAGAGCACAAGACACGTGAGAGACCACTAGTGTGTTCTCTCGTGATGTGTGCCAACACTTATTAATGGCGCAGAGGGAGTCTATTTATAGACTTCCGATGCCCATCAATTAGGGTTTAGTGCACAGGCTTTCTAAAAGCTGTCACTTAAGTCCCTGTGCCTTTACTCTGCTCAAACAAGCTCCTAATCTACCTCGGATTGTGTGCGACCCTATAGGTTCCCGTTACGTTGGCAATAATTATGAATCCTTATTCATAATTACAGATAGTGAGCGGTATCTAGCAACACATCACTACCACCCAAGTAACGTGGAAGTCGACGTCACGACGGAACCTCACCCATCGATATGATCATACGTGTACATGATATGTCCCTTCAGTCAGACTTTCAAGTTGAATCAAGGTCAGATCTTGCTTCCTCGTTACAGCTCAACTTTGCGCATGAGAATACTCTCCCGTGGTGTGGGAGTGACGAATCCCGTCTTGGTTCATGACAGTCCAACTCCATGATATTGCAACACACCCAAAACTAGTTCAATCTCCCAGTCACGAAAGAGACAGTACGTAGAATCAAAGCGTGTCACTCACATGAGCAGATCTTCGTAACCTCAGGTCAAAGGACTACGTGTACTATGATCCATGAGAGGCACTTATGATGTTCACACCACGATCCTCATAATGCTCTCAAACAGGTCGATCCAATACATAGCTCCCCTCGTATGTATTCATAAGTAAGCATTCACAATACCCATGTGAATCTTTCTTTATGTTATTCTCAAATGTGTTATAGCAACCTACGTTCACTATAACACATTGACTAGGGATATTTAGGAATATTGATATATTTCAGGGTTAATATATTGTGTTATTTGATTAACGCACAAATCCAAACTAACACAATAATCGAACTATAAATAACATGATTCATGTCCAAAACCACATCACCGGAATTGAGCCACCGCTGTTTGTCCCACTGGCACCTCTACAAGAGCTAGCGAGTTCTCTACCACATCCCGAGGATCCAAAATTCTGTCGAGAGTAAAGCAAGGTCACTCACCAAAGAGGGGATAATCTTGTCCTGTTGTTGCACCACCTGTTCATTGCTCCCCTCAGAGGCCGCAACACGTGGAGCGACCATATTCTCCGGTAAGTGTTGGGGCTTCAGTTCCTCCCTCAAGGGCCGCCTTGTGTCAAACGCAGGTGCACGCAGGCCCCTCTTACATGATCCCTGGTAACGCAACCATTCACCAAATTAGTCTGGTGCAACCATTTCATCCAAAGGAGCTAAGCATTCCCTTTCCACATGGGTACACCGGCCACATCGAAAGCAGAAATCAGTAAGTCTTTCATATTGAAGCAAGAATTGACAACTCCATCCACCGAAACTTTCACAACTCTACGAAGAGGTATTGTGACATCTACCGTAACTCTTACCCTCAGTGATGGTCCAGACACATCCACCTCTTTAACCGACCCAATCAACGCAGCCAAAGATTGAGCCCTTGCAGTAGTAAACCAATCATACGGAGCATTAACAATATGAATCCAGAAATCAACTTTTGATAATTCCAACGAAAAAGGGCAATCACCTTTTTTCAGAATTTTCATAGCAACCAACCTGTTATTGAAGGACCACATGCCACGTTCCATAATGCGCCGAACATGTTCCATCGAATCGAATTGGAACATGTACACGTTACCACCTAACGTTGCCGAAGCATCCTTGACCAAGTACTTGACTTCCGGCCAGGCGTTTTGAAAGGAGCTTTCCACCACGTCTGCTCGAACAGGTCGTGCCGAGAGGATACGGCCAGCAATAACCACGCCGGTGTATGAATGAATCGCCGCCGAAGTGGCAATTACCACCACATCCTCATCGACTGATAGTGCAAGGGACGCTAGCTGGGCGTCCAAGGTGACCATGGCCGGTTGATGGGAGGACATTGTAGCAGGAAACAAAAGGTGAGGATGATCGGGCTTTGATGGTTGCACAAGATACAGTTCTGAGGCGCTGCACAAAAATAACGAGAGCCAGACTGCTTGGTTGACGAGAGAGTGAGATGAGCGCTCACCGGAAACTGGTGAGCAAGAACGATTGAAGTAGCAGGATCGAACGAGGCGAGAAGAAGAGATCGAGTCGCACATAGGGGTGAACATTCGGTTTGTTCGGTTAAAACCGAATCAAATAGGTCGGTTTGATCGGTTTACGGTTTTTGACTGTAACAAACAGAATTGGTCGAATTAGATGTTGGAACCGAAAAAATCGAAACCGAATTTCTACGGTTCGGTTCGGTTTTAAACCGAATTGGTCGAATTTTTTCTTTAATTCTATTTTGTTTCGGTTTCACCTAACAAAATCGAACAAATTACAACAATTCATTTATGTAATCGAATCAAGTCTTAAATAACTAAATAAAGTCTCAAACTACCATAAAAACAGTTATATAAAACATAAATAGGCCAAAGAAAAAAAATAAAAAACGTAAAATTCGGTTTTCAGTTAACCGAATAAATCGGCTCATGAAACCGAAACCGAAACCGAACTGAAACTGTTTAGTATAATTTCGGTTTCTACCGAAACTGAACTGAAAAACCGAACCGAATAAACCAAATTAATTCGGTTTTCCGGTTTTTTCGGTTTCGGTCAAATAATGCTCACCCCTAGTCGCACGAGTTGGGGTGAAGGAGTAGCAGCTGTGATGCGACGCTAGGTTTTTGGCTGGGGAATAGATAATATTTCGCCCATCCATATTAGGCATGGCTTTTTAATAGTAGTATTTTGTATCGCACATGTTTATATTTAGAGTATAAAATACAGTAATTTCAACGTAAAAAATAAGGGTAAAGTACATTTTTAGTCTCTTAGCTTTGATGCGTGTCCTATTTTGGTCTCATTTTAAGAATTTGTTCTATTTTAATCTTTTAACTTTGATTTTTTGTCCTATTTTGATCCTACTGTTAATTTATCTATTAAGTATACCATTAGTTAAATGAAATGACAAAAATACCATAATTTAAAATTACATCTTATTCCATAAAATTTGTGGAAAGTGTAAACCTCGTCCAATACTTGTTTTCTCTTTCACGTGAAGCCTTCTTCCCCGTCGTCTTCATCGTCTCGCCGCGATGCTTCTCAGTGAAAGCCAAGTAAGCTTCACGGATCTCATCCATCCATGTTCCTCCGATGCTAGTGCTCTCTAATTATCTTCTATTTTGTGATTCTTCAACTCTCGTTTTTTCATCATCTTCATATTTCTCTATTTCTCTAAGTATTTACCTTCGCCGTTCTGGTTTCCATTTACAGCATTATGTGAGTGCAGAGGTTGTTGTAGAAAACTAAATTATCTCCGTGGTAGTTCCACGTTTTAGGAATTTTGGATACTTGCTTACATTGGCTTGGTGAACTTGTGGTGTTATCTAGGCTAACTTTGGATACTTCAGCCCTTTTGTTTAACATCTTGTTGTTTGTCTTCTTGTTTGTATTTGAACCATTAGTGAAAATCCAACGCTGATTATACATTGGTAAAGTTTCATGTTTAGATAAGTTGGCCTTTTCTCATGCTTACTTACTGCCCATGTTTAATTTATTTTTCTTTGCATGCATGATGGTTACTTTCTTGTATGATCTATGCCTATCTTTTCCCCTGGAACTCTTACTACCACAATTAGGCTCATTTTCCTTTTAATATTTACTGTCATGATCCATGTTTCCTCCTAACTTGACTGCTGCCCGTTTGTTACTATTCCATGAAATCATGTCTATTCTTTATAGAATCCAAACATGATAGATTTATGTGAACCATGCCTACCGTCTCTTGCATTCTACGTTGTTTGCTAAGACTTCTCCATGCAGATTGATTGTTATATAAAACATGAATGTCTTCTCTGTTGTGTTGCATGCCAGTGGTAGTCCCCGCTACCACCTCCAAGAATCTTAATTTACTGCTTTCAAAGATAGATCATAGCTTTGTGAATTGTCGTTTATTGAATTTAGTTACTCTGCTTTAGCAAGCAGCTCGACCAGCGGGTTCACAACATCTCATCTCTCTTCTGTCTCCAAATAATTCATTAATCATTATTCAAATATGTATAGTATTTTATTCTTGTAATAAATGTACAATTCTTCAAAATTGAGGAAGTTATTGGAGTTGAAGTAAATTTTTTTTTGGAGAATGTGACATTTGCTTCTCTATTTTGGAAATTTTTTTGGAGAAGTTGTTGAAGATGTCCTAAGTAGTATTATAACTAGAATCAACCCATAAACTAGGAAGAGTATTTTAATTTTTAAAATTGTTAGTTAATTAATTTAATTAGATAATCAACCCATAAACTAGGAAGAGTATTTTAATCTTTAAAATTGCTAGTTAATTAATTTAATTAGATAGTGTTAGGATTTATTAACTTTAGAGTGCATTTACCACTCTCTAAGCGCTTAAGAAATTATAAAAAGTGCCATAATATCCACCGACAGAGAAGCAAGCAAAAAAAATAAAAGGTGAAGTTGTCATCAGACGTTTTCCGCCGAGCTCCTTTTCCTTGGAGAGCTTCTACCACGACATATGTCGTCCTTGAAATTAAAAACCAGACTTTGCAACAAAGGTGTTGGTTCCGACCGGACATTGCAGATTCCGGTGACTCCGTCGTTGTCGGCAACGCCCAAGGGGAGGGCACTTGTCACCAACCACTGTTTTGTGTAGCAAGAAGCAGAATCGAGAGACTGAATCTCGATTTTTAGTAGAACATAGTTCAAGCATGGTAGATTATGGAGCGAAAGTGAGAGGAAGTGACGGTGTATGCACATGGGAGAGAGAAAAGTAACGAAAAATATTGATAAAAAGTTGTAGTATTAAGAGAAAAATTATATAATAAAATATCATGATGATGCAGTAGTAAAATTGTTGATCCACTTGAACAATTTCATAATTCATTAGTGAAGTTAGTAGATAAGTTTGATCTACCGTAAGAAATTTATGATTAAGCCGTAAACAATCGTGTACCACTGTAGAAATTTATGATGTGTTTTGAATGAGAATAAAAAAAGCAAATTGAAACCTAAAAAGACATCCAAAAAAAATCAAAACACATGATATATTGATCTTTTTTTATTCATCTCCTTTTTTTATTTTCAATGAATTAATTATTTGTAATTTTCAATTATGAAATAAAAAATATGCATTTTTTTTAGAGAAATGAAAGAGTGCATTGTAACCTCGGCGAAATAACAAGGCGGAAAATATATCATAAACCAGTCTTAAAACCGGAAACCAATTTAACTAACCTATCGGAGTTATCTTCAGTTCTGTCCAAAGAAAATCAGAATCCCTAAAATTAACCCAAAAGCCCTTAAACTTAAGAGAGATTTCAGAAAACCTTGCACTGTTTTGTTCCCGTCCATTCAGATCCACCTGTCGGTCCTCTTCTTCTTCGTCAATCGAAGAAACACCGGCAGCCGTCTCCAAGAGAACGCAAAACAGAGCCCGTTAGTTTTCACATTCCTGAACACCCAGATTGTCAGAAAATCCTCTCTACACCTGAGCCCATGCTCCTTGTAAAATTTCGTCCAACCAGTTGTTAGCACGTGTAGTTTATCCCACACCTTTAACGTCATCGGAAACTCTTTCCCTTCCCCATCGTACACCGTCACCGGAATTCCGACGCTGATGTCCTCCCCCGTCTCCAGCAGCGGCTGGACCATGTGTTCCACATAGTCCTTTCCGATCGTCAGCCGGCTCTGCACGTCCTTCACGTCGCTGTCCGTCAGTTGCTTCTCGAACGGCCGGCTGCACTTTCCGATCAGGCCTCTGAGCGCTTCGAACGGCGGCCTCGCCGGCGGGTTGTAGTTTCTCACAATTTCTTCAATTTGTTCTTCATTGAGGTTATCATCTTCATTACGGCTTGAATTACTGCCGGTGAACCGAATCCTTCTGGGGTTAGGCTTCGCGGCAACAACTGGTGCCGTCGCCGGGGAATTCTGTTCCGGCGTCACCGGCTCGCTTCTTTCTATAACCTCTGTTTCTGCGGTTGTGGTTGTTCCAGGGTGCACAGGGATGTTGGCTCTCGAAGGCTCCAGCCTTTCCAAAGAATTTTTGACACGCAACGAGAAGAGAATGAGAGCAGCATGATAATGGCGTTTGATTTCTTCTTCCACCATTACTATGTTTTCCACAGGGTTTAGGGTTTTTCTTTTAGAATTTATAACTGATTATAAAAGGAGAAAGAACTAAGCTTTTATATAGGAGAGCGAAAAACAAATGCATTCTCAATTGCAAATTACAAGAGAGGAGTTAAGGTTTTACATAATACGCACAAACACACCAAAGTTCAGTAATCATACAATTAAATCCATATTCATCCTACACATGAACACATGAACTGTTGACGAATGCAATAACATTCTCCATTGCTGCAACCATTCCAATGGTACAAGTACAAGCCTCAACTCATTCAGATCTAACACGGTCAAGAAACCGCTTTCACTACAAAACGGACAAGATGTTAGTGATCACCACCATGAATCAGTTGAAACCGGCTGACTCGGTAGCATTAAGCTTCTCAATCAATGGATGAAATCAGTCAGTCAAAAGCAGCCAAGACATGTCTCATTGCAGGTCTTCCCACTGGGTTGCTATGAACACAGGCCATCGCGATTTTGAGGACAGCAATGATCTCCTCTTCTTTATCAGCATCTGGGGCCAGAAATGGATCCAACACATCAGAAAGCGGCCTCTTTTCTTCAATGCACATCTGCATCCAGTGCACAAGATCCATCTCTGAGCTACCCATCTGAACCACCGGTGACCTACCGGTGATCGTTTCCAGCAAGATCACTCCAAATGAGTACACATCCCACTTCTGGGATGGTTTTACCATCTTTAGAGCTTCAGGAGCCTGGTAATAAGATCCCATGTTAACAGAAAGCGGAATGTTGCTAAATTCTAAGGACTCACTCTTCTGATGGCCATCTTGAGGCTTCTCTGGAGCCATTCTGTTGGATGGTAATGTTGGGGACCCTCCAGCAATATTTGCCAATCGGCCAAGTCCAAAATCGGAAATCTTTGGCTGCATATCTTTATCAAGAAGTATATTACTTGGCTTCAGATCTCCATGAACATACTTTTTCGGACTGAACTCATGCAGATAAGCCATGCCTTTCACTATGCCTTTTATAATCTTAAGTCTAACAGACCATGGTAATGGCGTAAATGACACCATCCCTTCACTCCCTGACAACAGCAATAAAAAGACAACCATAAATTCACATACTTCATCAAATAACGACAGTAGTATTTATACTAACATCAATCAAGGCATCACATATAACTAAACCAGCCTGCTAGCGAAGTAAGGTTGCTGACATACCGTGAAGAGCAGTTGCGAGGCTTCCGTTGGGTACATAATCATATATTAGCAGCTTCTCGTCAACAGACCAATAGTAGGCTCTGAGAGTTACAACATTAGGGTGTCTCAGCTTTCCTATAGCTTCTACTTCTGTCTGAAACTCCTTGAACCTTTGTGATCCTCCTTCTCCAAGTCTTCTCACTGCTAATGTTGTGCCATCCTCAAGCACAACTTTGTATACAATACCAATTCCACTCTTACCAAGAACAAAAGCAGAAGCTTTAAGAAGCTCATCCAAATCGAACCCCACATGGGAATCTAGTGCCACAAGATCATACTGTTCTACATTTTCAGACTGTGTCTCGGACTCATCTTTTCTGAAGCATAAGCACTTCTTCCTTCCCTTTCCTCCCTTCTCAAATCCATAACCACTGTCACCCTTGTCACCACCATTCCCACAAAGCCTTGAATAACAATAAGAGAATAGCAAGCCAATCAGGCATATTCCAACTATATCACTTACAACTATGGCAATTATGGCATTCCGACTTAACTCTCTTCGGCTCCTTACTCCACCATCATGTGAAGGTGTGAAATTACTTGGCAGGTAAGGATATGAAGCAGGTGAACCTGCACCTGGAGAAGCTGAAGGACACGGGTTCTTTAGGGGCGGACCGCATAGCTCAGGGTTTCCTAGAAAAGCTGTTGGCCCTCTGTTCATTAGAGCACCAGTTTGGGGTATTGGTCCACTCAAATTGTTGTAAGTAAGATCAATATAGACCTTCTCCGGAAGATTCCCAAGGCTGGGCGGGATTGAACCAGAGAATTCATTGTGGGACAAATCAGCTGTCCCTTGCAAGTTTGACAAGTTCCCCATGTCACTAGGAATTGAGCCATTGAACTTGTTAAATGAAAGATCAATATTCTCAAGTAAAGCCAAACCTGTACCAAACCCATCTGGTAGAGAACTAGTGAAGTTGTTTCTAGCAAGGTCAAGTGTTCTCAGCCTCTTGCATTGGACAATTGAAGGGGGCAATGACCCATTGAAGAAATTCTGAGACAAATCTAGAGTCTGAAGGAACTTGAGCTTCCCAATTTCATATGGCAAAGGCCCAGAAAAGGAATTCCCACAAAGAACCAAACTTTGTAACCCTTGAAGGTTTAGGAGCTCATAAGGCAAGCTACCAAAAAACCTGTTGTTCCTGAGATTGACATGGCGAAGGTCCGGGAGAGAGCCAAGAGCATAAGGCAGATACCCATAGAGTCTCTTCTTCGGAATGCTGACAGAGACAACCTTCCCGTCTTTGCATGTAATCCCATTCCAAGAACAAGGGGTTTCATCAGAAGAGTTCCAATTGCTCATAGACCCTTCCGGGTCTTGGTAGATGGATTGTTTGAATAAGAGAAGTGCAAAACCCTCATCATTCAGAGAACCAGCTGAGCCATGCAAGTTGAAAAGAAAAAGCAGTAGAGGCGCAAAAGGAAACATCTACAGTGCTCTACACACCACACCTACAGAGAAGAACAAATTATGACCGTTGGAGAAACGGGAATGCAAAGCTGAGAGCTGCCGTGGCTCAAAGGCCTTACCTTTCTGTGCCGGAAAAGCGAGTGAGTTGACAAGATGAGAGCTTGGGAAGGAGAAACAATGGAGAGAGAGAGAGAGAGAGAGAGAGAGAGAGCAGTCCCAGTGATGGGAGAGAACGTTGGAAAAAGGTGAAGGGTTTAGCTGGCGAGACCTTGGAAGGATAGATTATTGGGTTGGAAAGTTTGGAGGACATGTTCATATAAAATTCACTTTATGGAATCCATAAAAAGTTAAAGGTAAAACACATACTCCATTGGTAACTTTGTAGCTTTACAGGTTCAGGCTGGCTGACCATCTAATTTTGGTGGATACTGGTGCTTAAGCTTAACTTACAAATAGTCATTACATTAAACAATTCTAATTAAAATTAGAAAAAAAATGAGTTACTAACAAAACTCATATTCAACTTTTTAAATATTTACTAACTTCTTTTCAATGAAAAAGTACAGAAGAACATACCAAGAAAAAGTAGAGATTAAAACTGCTTCTTGCAAGAAAACACCAAGTTCAAGGTTCGCTAGGCGAGTGAGTGCGTTTTCAACTTTTCATACAAGAAAGCGCGGTTTTAAGTGAGTTTGTTCTTTTGCCTTATTTTCACACCACTTCTGTTCTTGTTCTTTTGCCTTATTTTCTCACTTAAAACAACACTTCTGTTCTTTTGCTTATTTTCTCAACATTCATCAACTTTTAAAATAGAAAGATTTTTAGAGAAAATTCAAAAGCTGATGAAAGTTATGAAGAAGGATAAGTTTAAGGCCAAACTTAACATGATGGAAATGAGAGTCACTTGGGTGTATTTATAGTATATTGTTGTGAAGTGGGTGAGGACCAAGGCCTCTTGTGGAACATGTGGCTTGGCCCAAAAGACCTAGTCCAAGTTATTGGGCTTGTTCTAGATTTTGGGATGAAAGCTTTGGTCCTCATTCACTTGACAAATGATAACATCCCACATTGCCTAAACAGATAATATAGATTGGAATTAGTAGAAGAACATTACCACCATATAGAGGTGCTAGAAAAACCTGTAAAATCGAAAAACCGAAACGAACCGAATTGCATGATTTGATATCGAAAACCCGTAAAATCAAAGAAATCGATAATTCGCAGGTTCTAATTTTAGAAATCCGCGGATACTCGGATTGATCTGCATTATTTACAAATAAATTATCTAAATTTTTTTTACATAATCTCAACTTCCTTCAAATTTTCTGCTATACAATGTGTGAAAACTCATTTTATACAATAATGACACGTGATTTAGAATGTTATGTTGCTGTTTTATTTATACAAACTACTTTTCCTCTTTTTGATCATCTAGATCTATACATTTATGATACAAAAGTTTAAAATATCTCTAAATATATAAAAAAAATTATAAAATAAGTCCAAACTACATAAAAACTGTCAAATAAGGTACCCATATATAAGATGCCCGGACGGATACTATTTTCTTGGTAGTCCAGCCTCGTCCCGTAAACGCCCCTACCACCATGAAGTAGAAGTTCTTTTGGAAAATATATACGAGTAGCTTTTTAAGACAAACACGTCAATCTATATCGAGTATCATTTATAATCAGGATCTCATTCCTTAAACAATATAGGATCTAAAGTCAATTTCCTAGAAATACTTTTCACACAATAGCCCATATGTTACCCATAAACATGTGGAAGTATTGTGACTTCATTTTTTTGTTTTTTGTTTGAACAACAATTTACCCATATGTTGTTTTTAAAAAACACTTGCAGCATAGAGATAGGTATATACTAATTTGTATTCTCTCCCTCTACCATTGATATATTTATTTTGACTGTTTCATAGTATTTAATCTATAATTTTTTTAATGAATATTTTGACATTTAAAATTATATAATTCATATGTATATCATAATTATAATTATAATTATAATTTTCTAATTGTATTTTTTCGAGAATTTTTTTCATTGTTTATCTTTATTAAAATTTGAATCAAATATTAAATTTTGGAACGTCAAAATCAAATGTATCAATTATTGACGGACTGAGGAGTACTTCTCTTCTATTCAATTTGTCCAATTTCTGATATATAAAACGGACAATAGAAGGAACATAACTTTATTTTGGTTTACACTTATAATTTAGCGTGTACATGTATAATTAACATGTTCAAGAGACATAAACCTATTCTAATCTCTTCTGTTTAGAGGGGATGTTGGTGGAGAGTGTGGAATAGAGTTTGTGAAACGAGTTCTTCATTTCTTGGCTGCCCTTGCTTGCAAAGTAGTCCACTTCTCCTTGGTATTTCTGGTACAACACCGGAATTGTTTCCAAACAGATAAAAGCTGACCACCCACAATAAAAAACATTAATAATAAGTCTTAAAATTTTCATTTTTAAAACTAATTGCATTAATTTTCATGTTCAATTCATTTCTTACCCAAGTATAGGAAACTCAGGGAACTGAAATTATTTCCCACGATAGACACGAGCCAGAGCGAGAATAACGTCTGAAAAATTTCATTGTTAACATCAGAATATATGCATGGTGGTACTAATTTAAATAAATCATTTCATCAAATTATTCTGATTATTATCATTACCATAGATGTATAAAGAAGGAAATACTGCTCTTTTGTACTCACAATATTAGATATTTATATTTCCTCTCTCATATTTCCTCTCTATTTTTTCAACTTTTTTTTCTCTCTCCAAATATCAAACATTGAGGCTAACAGCAATGTGAGTACCAGGAAAAATAGTTTGATGTCCTTCCCGGTGGACAAGTCATAGAAAGAGAGCAAGAACCGATTGAGTTTTGCTAGGAGGAATCTGAAGGTTGAATCCTGAAATTTCAAATCTTGGATACTTGGAGGACCCCTATAATCAAATCATATAACAACAAACGAAAGTCAATTGTTAAATTTCCAAGCTAGAATTCAGTCTCATGCATTATTGGTTTTCTTTTCCGAAGAAAGAAAATAGGAGTACTACATAAAGGTCCTTTTTTGCAACTGGGGAGAATGAGCATGACAGATAACAGTCACCCATTTATTTCAAAAGCAAAAAGCGGTTGATTTGGAATCAGCTTTCTTCAAATTGAAATACCTAATTAATTAGAAAATTTTAAAAAAACATATGCTCTCACAGGTCACAAGTTAAATGTATCCAAAATAAGTCAAACTAATGTGTAAAGATAACCTCAAATTATAACGTTCTTACAATTGTACTTTTGACATATACTAGTTTAATTACTATACATATTAATTTCATGTAATATCAAATTCTCGTTTTTTACAAAAATAGGAAGTTTGAAAAGTGAAACAGAATTGATATGAAAAAAGTAGGTACCTTTGAATGAGACCATATTGTTTACCAAGGGACCAGAGGAGAAGGAGGATCATGATGGTGATGGCAAAGTAACAAAGAAGAGGAACCAGATGAACCTCAGCCACTTCAAAGACTACCCATATCAATGTGAATCCCACCATAGCTGCTGCTGATAGCTTCGTGTCCTTCCATAGTATTATTTCCGCAGCTAATATTTCCCATATTATCATTCCACAATTAAAAAAAAAAGTTGTCAAATATCTATATAGGTCCTCACAATCCTATAAAACTTTCAAAAAAGGTGGTAAGAAAGAAAACAGTAAATGCGGCTCACCTTTCCCAGTTCCAAAAAGAGAATAGAGAGGAGAGTTTCTGGGCATTTGGTTATATTGGAATGGTGATATGAGATGAGGTTTTGGTGAATCTTTGTGTTGGTGGATGGAGTCAGAGACAGAGACAGAGATAGAGGTACCCTATACATAGGTATGCAGAGGACATGCCTTGTCTTGTTCTTGTCCCATGCTTTGTCCTGAAGCAATCATAATTCTAATAAAACATATCTCATATGCTCCTGCAAATCACATGAAGCAAAGAAAGGTATGACTTTGGCATGTCCTTAGCTTCAACTCTCCAATTCCAAGCAACCCCTGGTCTTAAAGCAGATGCCCAATTCACAATCTTCATCATGTTCAGCTGCTTTTTATGTTCATTAACAAAAATGAAGTACTATGAATGTGTAATGAACTGTGATAACTTTTTATAACTACTGACACATCAAACATCATTCAACAACGTATCTTACATACCATAGCTTCTTCTGCCTTTGATGCAAATCTATAATTGAATTTAGACCAACAGTTCTTCATACCTACTGCTATGTAATCTAGACACATATATCAAAACTGGAGAAAACCGAACAGTCTTAGTACTTCCACAGTTTAGGCAGACTGCTGCTGGGTCATGCCGACTCCTTCATTCTCGTGCTTCTGCCACCCTCCAGTATCTGCTCGTGAATGCGACCAGTAGTATAGGATTGAACCGATCAGTGATAGTAACGTAAGAGCCGCTGCAGCTGCAAATACGCCTTTGCGAAGAGTCGCACATGATGGATCAAACTGATGAAAGATTCCGCGATACTTTGTGTGGTATGCGTTCCGTGCTGATCCGGCCAGTAAGCATGCTTCAGCGCCCAAAAAGGTCACCCTAATTCATTCAAGGAGAGTTGATGCTCAGATGACGTAGCTTAAACTTGTGTCTGTCTCCAGTAACATTCATTAGAATAGAGGTAAAAGAGGGAAAGGGTTTGGAAAATCTAGTACACAGAGCTAATATGCTTGAAGAGCTCATGAGTAATTGGCTTGGCCCTCCAGTGTAAGAACATCACTTACCCTACGTTTCTTTGGGCCTTACACTCCAAGTACTAAACCTTGACTCTCTTTGGTGGTCTAACACTACTACTTTGTATTCATCTAAACTTCTGTCATTGTTCAGTTCAGTCCTGGCCTCATCAATTGGTAAACAAAGAGCAGAGTATCCCACGGCATAGTACATTAAGAAATATTTCTGATCTACAATCTTCGATACTCCTGTACAGTATTTGATTTCATATAGTATCATATTAAGAAGGAAAATTTACACAAAGCTGCAATGGGCCTAAAGGAGAGCTGAACCTGAAATATTCTGGATTTAGAATATGAATACTGAAGGAAATCTTAGTTCAATTAGAAAACATATTAGGAAGATAAATCTTAAAAAGATCACTACCATTTCTGCTGAAATAAAGAGTTCGTCTAATAAAATGCAAAAGGAATCATGAATACCAAATAGCAATGAAGTTGAAATCCAAAAGCCTGAGCAATATGGCATGGCCTAAGTTAACCAAAATGTTTTCTGGTCAGCATGAGTTCATGTTCCCTAAACTAATTATAGTTCTTCATTTCGATCCATAATAATGGATAAGACAACATGAAGATTCTGATACTTGATATTTCAAAAATCTCAAATGTGACAAGAAGTTTTCAGGATACTTCCTTTGGTAAGTCCTAATACTTACTAGTTCGTTTTCCATTTAATCCAGGGTATGAACATAATTACCATGAAATGAAGACATGCTGTGCAGGATTCTATTGAAGATTATTAAGGAGCATCTGCTCCAAGAAAAAGGAAAGGGGGAAAAAAAACACACGAGACACCAATCACAAGTTTTACTAGTTTGCGAGCTAGTCCTACCACTTTCAGTTATTTTATACTCTCTCCGTCCCATGAAAATTGATATGTATCCATTTTTATGATGTCCCATAAAAATTTACCATATAAGTTTGCTTTTAAGGAAACATTTACCTACTTATGTTACCTTATTACCCTCATTTCTTTTCCCACTCAAGAAAGTACTCTTGTCTTATAAGCATATTTTACTTTTATACCCTCAAACCTTTTGCACACCTTGATCCCTGTGGCCACTCAAACGTATCAATTTATATGGGATGAATCGAGTATAATCCTTATACTCCGTCCCAAACATACTGTTACCACATCAAAAAAAAATTGTCCCAAATGAAATGTCCTTTTTCCACTTTTATTCTATTTTCTTTCACTTTTAGCCTCGCAAATGGCACACATTAAAGTCTAGGGAGTGAGTTGGGAGGGGTGAGAATGGGTTTGGAAGGGAGTAATGATGGAAATTTTACATAAAATGAGTTGATGACCAAAATCAATCTTAATCTATACAGAAAAGCTAAAAATGACAACCCATTTGGGACAGAGGGAGTATTAATCAATTACTATATAGATTTCATATTCCTTACAGCATTAATACATCATCTATCTTAATAATTAGACAGAAATGATGATGAGGTGTCTGACTTTTTCCCACCTTTTACCAGTATGAGTTTGTCTTTATGTTTTAAGCTGGACACTGAATATAATACCTATCCCATCATTTCTCTACTTAAATGATGTTCAAGACTGTTTCCTTCAGCTTTACTAGTTGGGCAGCAAACTGATAAATCAAGTTTCAATCGTGAATTCCACAAGAGCAGTCAGAACAAGCTCACAGCTTCCAGAATGTGTTTAAAGTCACCATCTCAAACTATCAGGAAAAGATATCAGCCTCTAAATGAGTCATACCTATGCAGTATAAACCCCAAGTATTTACTCAATAAAAAATGAAATAGTAGCAAAACTTATGCAGCCATGTAAGAAAGCACCCTTGTAAATCTTAATAACAAAACTTGTACCAATAACTATGGATGTGAACAAAAAAGCATATCGAATGGCTATAAACCTCAGTTACTTTTAAAGTTGAAGCTTAGAATCACTTAAAAATCTTAATAAGGAAAAGAATCCAGAGCCAAATCAGTCAAGATGTAATTTAGAGCTGGAGGTATGCAGGAAATTCAACCGAGCAGAGTAACTGGACCTAGAGTAATGAGTGCTCCTGTAAGTGCTTGAGAAATTGAAACCTGATCTTTTAAGCACCTAAAGCTAATCAAGCAATTAAAGTATGACATGTATAGCAACATGCAACCTAATTGTTTGTCATATTTGGTGAGTGGATTAAGCATTAGAAAAAGCATGGGAAAATTCATTAGAAACCAACAACTGAATTTTCTGTGACCAGTATAATTATAAGTTTTTAATTGTATGAGTTTGACAGGATTTGAAATTTCAAATGGTTGATAAATACTTAGTTCTCCATTGCTCCACTGAAGGTGTCACTGACAGTGACAAACCTGTTGTATTACCGACTAATTACTTCCACTAGTCTCATACCCTACCATACCACAGAAAATAAAGTCAGTCCACAAAGACAGCAATACAGTCTCAAACAGTTTCACATGTGGGTGTGATTAGCACTTGAAAATAAGATCTTAGAGAGTGCTCCAAAGCCCACTATAGCAAAATTTCCTTTTTGCGAGTGCTAAAGGGTACAGGCTACAAATCAACACCATATAATCTGCACCAATATATCAAATTCGTGGGAGACAAAACCCGTTACTCAACCAGCTCCCTATCAAAGAATTTTGATTTTTTTTTTAGAATAGAAAATTTGACCAGAGTCCTTGGTATACAGCACAATTGGGAACAGTAACGACGATGAAAATAGCAATCAATTTAAAAAGAGTGAACAAAAACGGAAATAAAGTAACAGAGAAGTGGGGAAGATGGCTATGAATGAGAAGTATAATTACCAGGAAAAGATGAAAAAGAAGACAGCCCAGGTTGTGGAGGAGGAGGCAGATACAAGACCTTTACCAAAGCACAGACACCTAGTAACGCCGTGAACCACAGAGTGGCTGAGAAGCAAGATGCCGAAAGCGGCCAATCCATACACCGTGGAAGCGTCGGTCGTGTAGACGCAGTAGGTCCGCTCGTCGTACTCGTCGGGAACCACCGTAGCCTTCAAAACGGAGAAACAAAGATCTCAGATAATTAGACCAAAACGACGTAGATGAAATAGGTGAGAGGAAAACGGGAAATCGACCTTGCTCCGGCGTCTCTCGCCGCCGATAGCGAGCACGAAGGCGAGGAGGTGGAGGGAAGTGACGAGAACGATAATGGGAATAGAAACAGCCATCTTCAATCTCCCACTATCTCTCTGCTACTTTCCTTTTCACTGTTTTTCCGGACTGCGAATATCTCTGCTTGGCAACTAGAGACTTGAGAAAATATCGCGGTCATTAGCAGTCCAACGCCTTTGCTCCTGACGGCGTTTGTCTTTTTCATTTTATTCATTTTTTTTCCTTGAAAAGCTTCTTTTTTTCTTATTGCCTCTTGAAAATCTAATGAAAGGGCAATTTAGTTTTGAAATAAAAAAATCGATTTTTAATTTTATTTTATAAATTTTTTATTATTGCTTCTTCAATTTGTTCTTTTATAAATTTCATATTAATTTTACAACACTTTCAATTTCCTTTCCAAAATGAACATACCCGTAACTAGTATTACTGATTTTGAGATGAATTTTTGATAAATTCACCTCCCATTTTAAGTGAATCACTTTAAAATTTTCGGACCTCACCGTGAAAACGGAAGGTCCGAATATAAAAAAGAACGCGTGATTCATGTCTCCCCCTCCCTGACCCACCACCCCCCACGTGTTCCTCAAACCTCACGTCTCCCACCCCCCTCAATGGCCCACCCCTCTACGTGTCCCTCTCACAAGCTGCCCTATCTCACGCTGATCCCCCTCCCACATCTCCTCCAACTTTAACCGGGTTTGGTGTCTTCACTGTCGAAAGCGGAAGGTCCCAATGATTTGGTTTTGAATATGAGGCGGGAGGCGAGCGATCTGCATTTCCGCCTTGAAATGAACGCGTGATTCACGCTGACCGGGATCGGCGATGACCTGCTTTGAGGGGTCGTCTCGAGTGGCCGCTCGCGGCTGCGGTGGTTCTTGCCTCGGGTGTGCTAGTAATAGGGAGCGGCCCATCGATTGAGGTTGTGGGGCTGTTGTGTCCCCATTGCGTCACCGACGGGCGTGGAGGTACATCGGAGGAAGCTGAAGAGCGTCCTCAGCGTGCACTGCTGTTGTGCGTTCTCCTTGTTTTCGCCCACAGCTTTTTCGTTTCCCATGACAGCGCCAAATTGATAGCCAAAGCGTGACCTCCGGCCCTCCCAGTTAGGACGTGTGCACGAAAGGCAAGACGGAAGATCTTTCTCACGGGAGAAAGGTGTGGGTGTGTAGGAGTTAATTTTTGGGTTGGCATCACCCACTTATAGGGTGATGCCCAGACTCTCCACGTTGGGGTAGAGTGTTTGGTGGGATCTTTCACGTCTCCCACCCCCTAAGTTTGAAAGACCAAAAAAATGGTGATGAATTTTTGATGAATCATGGGTGTAAATTAGGTAAAAAAATTTCCCGCTCTCATGCATGTTTGGCACCCCTTATTGTGCGTGCGGACATTTTTTTTCTTTTCGATTATCAGGGGTTTCCAAACTTAGAAATTAGGGGATGAGTTTTTCACCTAATAACTAAGGGTTTAAGAGGTGAGTGAAAAAAATGAATAAGGGACCCAAGTTTGAAGAGCTCGTGAATTGAATGGGCTGGGGCGTGAATTTCGTGCACCCAGCCTTTTCCCATACATTTTTTCTAGTCTGTGCTCTTCATTGTGCGTTTACTGGAAGTGTGTCAATTATATTTGTGCACACAACGTTGTGCGAGACTATGTGCGGACTGTCGTGCGCCGCGCACATATTCATGATCCATCGGCGTTCAAAATAACTTTGATGTTGTTCTTAAAATGTTGATCAGGCATGATGTGTTGTTTAGATCGACATCACTGTCTTGTTAGATCGACATGACTACCTAGTTAGATCGACATCACTATCTTGTTAGATCGACATGACTACCTAGTTAGATCGACATCACTACCTTGTCAGATCGACATCACTACCTTGTTAGATCGGCATACATACTTGATTGATCAGTATAAAATGGTAATCAACATGATGAGTTGTTTAGATCAACATCACTACCTAGTTAGATCGACATCAATACCTTGTTAGATCGACATACATACTTGATTGATCAACATAAAATGGTGATCAGCATGATGAGTTGTTTAGATCGACGTCACTACCTAGTTAGATTGACATCAGTACCTTGATAAATCGACATATATAATTGATCAGTATAAAATGGTGATCAACATAATGAGTTGTTTAGATCGACGTCACTATCTAGTTAGATCGACATCAGTACCTTATTAGATCGACATACATACTTGATTGATCAGCATAAAATGGTGATCAGCATGATGAGTTGTTTAAATCGACATCATTATTTTGTTAGATCGATATAACTACCTTGTTAGATCGACATCACTAACTAGTTAGATCATCATAAAATAGAAGTGTGTCAATTATATTGTGCACTTATTTGTGCGCACATCTGTGTGCTGTGCACAACTTTGTGCGAAACTATGTGCGGACTGTCATGCGTAGTGCACAACTTCAGGTGAATAACGAGGGGCTACTCACGTGAACAATTAAATTCACTTTGATCCTATTCACTTGAGGTCCACGTAGAAAACGGTGAATCACGCGGTGCTACTCACATGAAGAATGAGCGAAAAATTCAGTTATTCACCCTCAAAATGTTAAAAACCCCTATTTAAATTCTCTTCAAGCGGTTTACATTATGCGCACTTTTTTAATTTTTTATCTTTCCATGTTTCCACTCAATATATTTTTTATTAGGACTCATTTATGTCTTTCACGTTATTTCTTTTTTCTTATTTTGATACAACAGGTTTTTCTATTATAAATTAATTATATTTTTTTATTGATTTCATATCGTTTCTTTTGTTATTTAAATTATTTCTTTATCCCGTTTACTTTTTTTTTCTCTTCTTTCATATTTCATCTTAGTAATTTATCTTCTTTCCATATTTCATCTTAGTAATTTTCTTTAATCACGTGGTCTGTCTAATATATATATATATATAATACAAAAGGGGTTGGGGTTGGCCGGTTGGGTATATCCGGTTGGGTATATCGAAAGTTCAAACTCAAAACCTTTACAAGTGTCTTCAGGAATATAACCACTAGATCACGTCTAAAAAATATTTTTACTATAACAATTGAGTTATGATTGTATGCAACAATATTAATAAGTATGTATATTGTGTACAAATTATAATAATTTTGTTAATGTATTTAACTAAGTGACAAATATATGATTTATAATTATCTGTACAAATGAAAATTCAATACATACAAATTAAATAAAACTTCAATATGTATCTGAAAACCAAAAAATATACAAACCCACCTAACATTTAAATCACATAGCTTCAATATTCTCATCGTTCTCATAAAAGTACAAATATTCTCATACAAAACGAATACAATAGGTTACAAAATTCTTGAATTTTTTATTGTACTTTTTTGACAATTCTATTCAACTACATACATTATAATGCACAATTTCATACAATTTTCCGAGAACAATCTTTCCGACTACGGCCAATTATGTACTTAATACCAGTTACATACCAAATACACCAAGATGCATATAAAATAATGACAAATAATAATAATAATTAATAACTAATTATTTGAAACTACTTCCAAGCATTCAGTTACATACATAATTAATACAACTACATACTAAACACATTCAGTTACTAATTATAAAACAATGTCAAACATTAAAATAACTATTTTAAACTACATCCATGCATCCAGCTAAGTACATATATAATACATCAATTTACATACCAAATACATATAGTTACAAACTTAATGAAAAATTAATTATTTCTAACTAAATCTATAATATATACACGATGAATGCATTGAGAGTGAAGTACATAATATTTCAAGTTACATACTAAATACATTCACTTACATACTAGATACGTATATAATAGTTCTAGTTACATGCCAAGTAGCTAGATATAGTATTTCATCAATTATCGAAAACATACATGAAAAATCTACTCTATACAACACATTTCATCAATTATCGAAAACATACGGTAATGCAATTGCTACCGAGCTCCATGTCCAACACCAACTGCACTTGGTATTCCACCATCAATGGCCAGACTAGCTAGGAATGGGCATCGGAGCGGGTCGACCCGTTCCATGGATCGATCCGTATTGATCCGTCTTGTGATGGATCATAAATTTGACCCGTTCCATGTTGGAGCAATTCGGTGAATATGTCCGTTGGTTATTTCCAGCATCTCCTTTTGCCTCTACGTTGTTTATCAGATCCGCTAATTAACATTTGTACAAAATTACATGCATCACATTCAAAAACCATCCAATCACATACAACCATGTTTTCACAGCCATTCACGAATTTCATATTTCCCACACATGCTTGATTTGCAACAAATTAATATAAACAATTTACGTACAATTAAGTAAATTTGTTTCCTAATTAACACATGAGCTAATTTAAAACCCATATTAAAATCGTCGATTTCGTGATCTGCACGCGCCACAACTCTCCCTCGTCTCGAATCGCTGGTGATCTGCACGTTTAATTGAAATCGTCGATTTCGTGAAAAATGGAAACTGCTGCATATGTCAAAATAGGGATTTACTGAGATTTGTATTCAGCCGGTCCCACTTCTGATTTTCTTTTCTTTTTTCTTTTATAAATGTAATGGGTTATAAATTACTTCCTCCATTCTTGAAATATCTTACATTCACCTTAATTTTCGTGCCCAAACAAATCCTTCAATTTTTTGGGGACGGACTGTAATTTCTCTCACATTGCTAGCTTTCGTGAAACGGACGTCTATGACACCGTGTGTGGGTGGAATACACCCGGTGTATTAAATCCAAAAACGTGGATGATTTCTGGAGGTAGGAATATCCAAGCATGGTTGTATTGTATCCTCCGTGAATTTAACTTTTTACTATCATTTTTACTAAATTATCCTTATATGTTATTTTTATTTGAATGGAGTATTTATTCAGATACAGTTAAATTACTAAAGTGCCATCCATTCTCCTGCACTTCTTTTATTTTCTTTTTTACAAGTTATTTGTCCTTTCTAGAAGACGCCCAACAGCCTCCCTAAAAGTTTCTCCAAAATAGAAGAGCCATATTCTCCATATTCTCCAAATTATTTTTACTCTAACTTGCATTTATTACAATAATAAAATATTCTACATATTTGACTAATAATTAATGAATTAATATTTTTATTTGAAACGATTTTTGTATCCAATTAAATGTTGAGTTCACACCAATGAGAGGAGAGAGGAAGTGACTATTTATGTTGGAAAAGAAATTTGGAGAAGGCTTTAAATTTTGGAGAACGCCCAAATTTGGGAAGGTTATCCATTTTTCCTTCTCCTTCCCCATTTTGGAGAATGAGATGGAAAACTGTTGACCAAAAAAGCATTTCAAATTTCTCCAAAATCGAAAGATTCCCATAAAATGGTAACTCACAAGATGCTTTCTTAGTCCACAGCAAAATAAAAAAGTGAATGTTTCTTCATTAATCACTTTTTCAATTCCCGCCTCCATTTTCAGCTTCCCGTTTCTATCCGGCGATTGAGGGAGTAATACTCACTTCGTCTCGTTGAATAATAAAGTGAATTTTTTTTGTGCATTATATATTACAATATTTAAATTAAATTATTACTAAGATAAGATAAATAATAAGAAAAAATTTTAAAAATATTTATTCAACTTTATATATCTAATAATTCATAATAAAAATTATAGATTAAATATATTAAAAAAAAGGAAAATCCAACGAGCTTTCGCTTATGATTGGTGGCAGGAAGCGGGTGTATTTTGCTTGGTGGTACAGGATACTGCAGATGCGGGTGCGGTGGTCCCTGTTGTCGACTTGCCGACCGTTGACAAAAATGCTACCGAGCTGGATAATGGCTGGCTGGGCTGGGTACCGTGCCGTGGTAAAAAGAAGGGGCACTTTACACTTTACATTTTATCCATTGTAAAGTATTCCCTTTTCTCCTCCTCTCCCCCCATTTTTCTTGAACAGTTTATTTTGTAAAGGATGAAGAAGAAAAAAGGATTGTGTAGCGTTTTTAAAGAATTTTCCATGAGTACTTTTGTTTTTATATTTTGTTTTGGAAAGAAGCAGAAATAGGTCCATGAGTACTTTTGTTTTAATATTTTGTTTTGGAAAGAAGCAGAAATAGGCTTTGGCCGCAAACTTATGATCATCGAAATTAATTTTTATGAGATCATTTTTACCATCCCTCAATGCTATCTTTTGAAATCATTATATATTTGGCGAAAGTACAATTTAACACCCTAAATTGTAGTAACTCGAATACTTAAGGGTCTGAATTATCACTAGATACGGTTCGGACCTTGAAATATATATGAAAAGTGGGTAGCAACATGGTTCATTTGGCTTAAAGGTCAGCATTATTGGCTTTCAAAAACAATAAATGAAAAGTGGGACACTTAAAGGGTTGAACTATGAAAAATATCTATTATTTAAGGTAAATTTCGTTGACCGTCCAATAAAAATAAATCGTGTCTTATTTTGGTTATATTTTAAAAATTTGTTCCATTATGATCCTATCTAAGGGCATCATGTCATGTTTTGGTCCTTTCCGTAACAGTTTCACCGGGATTTACCGTTTTACCCTTCAAATTTGATGATATGGTATAATATTCTTAGGAAATAATTTACTCTATAAATTATATTTTTCCAATACTTTAGCCCCAAACCTTTGCCTCATGCCTCCCACCCCTCCTCTCTCATCACCCCTCTATTCTCTCATCACTACCAGAAAATACCTAAAAGTCTGCATCAAATTACATCACCTAATGCTCGTCAATGCCTTCTTCTAGATTCATACCAGAGCATGAAAAAAAGAAGAATGATCCTCAAAAATTTTAATCTCTCCAAATTTCTTCTTTCTTTTAATTTGATAGAGAACCATTGGCCTGCATCAAATATTTATAGAATGATCCTCAAACTTTTTTAAAAATTTACAAAATGACCAATGGTTCCAGCTGTACATAGTAATTTGTGTTAGAGTCTCAACTCTTCTGAGGGTGGTGATATAAAATTCATTTTTTAACGGTTAATGAATATTATTCTCATCGCCACTCAAAAAATTTATACGCTTCTGTTTACCTTCTAAACTTTTAAATTATTCTTTACAGTTGGTTACTTGCAATGCACAACACAATTTTTTTTCAAACAAATTGTGCTCACAAAACATTACAAAAACGGAGGAAATAAGTAATGCAAAAATATAGGAGTATCAAATATCATGAACCATATTTGATCATTTTTTATGGATTAAAATGTTAAAGAAAAATACTATTCTGACACTGTAGTTCAAGCTTCTTCTTCTTTTCTTTTTTTTTTTTCCTGAAACGGCAACTTTTTCAAAAAAAAAAAAACAACAACATGAACTTGCAATTGACGATGAGTATTGGAGATGGTCGCTCCATGCATAGCTCTACTCTATTATGCTGGATATCCAATGAGTATCTAACCCACTTCACATATGGTGCCTAAAGTGTAACTTTACAAAATTTGATCCTCTTTAATTTTCCAACAAAGGATGTGATTAAATTTGTATTTTAAGATCATGATTTTGTAAAATATAACCCACTTCACATATTGAGTGACCAAAATTTGATCCTCTTTAATTTTCCAACAAAGGATGTGATTAAATTTGTATTTTAAGATCATGATTTTGTAAAATATAAAAATTTGAGGACCATTTTATCCCTTTTTATAACAAAAAAATATAAAGTTTGAGGACCATTATGTAATCTAAATAGACATTTTTCATTGTTCTTGCTCTAAGTGTCCTAACTCCTAACTTTTAGTAGTCCGAGCTCTTAGTCACACGGAATTATAGTTCAGATCCTTAAATGTCCAAATTATTATGCTTTAAAGTACTAAAGTGTATTTTGGTCTATATATTTCTACTATCACTATTAACATGTTGACTAAAGCAAGTAATAAAGTTCAGTGACTGATTAGTGACGAATTGAAAAATTTAGGGTTGTTTTGGTGCTTTTTGCTTTGGATTATATGATAAAGGCACAATCAATTATTGGGTGTGTTCAACTTGGAAATATTCTTAAACATATCAATTCATCGTAAATTTTTTTTCCCTCAAACTTTTCTTCAAAACCATCACGTCCACAATTCACAACCACAAAATTTATTTCTCAGCCAAATTTAGGTGAATACACTTATCACACTGTTTTACTATGGCAAAATTTATAACTCAAGGTGTGTTTGTTTTCTTCCTTTTTTAATGAAAATTTTAGAGAATTTGGTAAAATATTTATAATAGATATGATGTTTGAGAGAGTTGAAAGCGGAGAAAAATATTGATTTTATGATTTATTGATGAAAATATTTGAATTTATGAGAGAAATAAACAACACACCTCTTACCTTCCATCGTTATAATCCTATTTCTATTGCCGTCCAAACTTGACTCTGGTATGGTTGTTTGAAACATTGATAAACAATCAAAGCACATGTCTTCTTATATTAGGTGGTTTCAAGGGATGACTTTTTCACATAACAGGAGGCTTCAAAGTTGGGTTTTTGTAGATAAAGTTTTGGCAAATTCACCTCCGGATTTCGGGTGAATCACGCCTCTCAAATTCGGATCTCACGTGAAAAAGGGAGGCGTGAACGGTGAGAGGTGAGAAATTTCGGAGACTCGACTCGGCGGCCCCTATGCTTCCAGAATCCGCCCATCAGCCGCGCCAAGGCCGCCAATTTCCTCCATAACCGCCAGCACACCTTTCCTAGCTAGAAACGCTGCTGACCGGAGCCAGTTGCAGCAGATCCGCCATGGAGGTCTGGTATATATAAACCTACACAATTTTGCCATTGGAGGCCTCGATTAGCCAACCTAGCGCCGCCGGAGTCTTCTCCTTCAACTGCTGAATCAATCCCCGCTGTCCTAGCCTCCAACGGCCTCCTGTCGAGACCTCATCACTGACTCGGTGACGTGCACTGAACCTAGGAGGAGAGTAGTGGGGCTGAAAGACCTCCGTCGGAGGCCTCTGTTTTTTTGCCGCCTCCGCCGTAAGCCTCCATTTTTTCTGTAGCTGATGTTTGAAGGGTCCAAATTGAGATGGTGAATTTGTTGGGTGATTTTCGCCTAAAATTTGGTGATTTAATTTCTACCCCACCCCAATGTTTGAAACCCCCTAATAACTAAGGGTTTGAGAGGTGAGTGAGAAAAGTGAGTAATGAGGGCCCAAGTTTGAGGAGCCCGTGAAATTGAAGAGGGCTGGGGTGTGAATTCGGATCCCTTCCCGCCTCTTTTCCCTTACCTTTTATGTTGTTCTTCTACCTACTGAACCTACCTGATTGATCAACATAAAATGATGATCAGCATGATGAGTTGTTTAGATCGACATCACTATCTTGTTAGATCAACATGAATACCTAATTAGATCGACATCATTACCTTGTTAGATCCACATGACTACCTTGTTAGATCGACATAACTAATTGATAGGTCAGCATTGATAATAGGTCAGCATGATAAGTTGTTTAGATCATCATCTTCAGATCCACATGACTACCTTGTTAGATCGATATAACTACTTGATAGGTCAGCATTGATAATAGATCATCACGATAAGTTGTTTAGATCGACATCGTCAAATCCACATGACTACCTTGTTAGATCGACATACATACTTGATTGATCAATATAAAATGATAATTAGTATGATGAGTTATTTAGATCGACATCACTATCTTGTTAGATCGACATGACTATCTGATGAGGACATCACCAAGGACCAAGACACTCGGCCACATGGATATCAAGAAGAGGAGTGTGGAGACGGTTTCCACAACTTCCTCACGCCCCACTATGCCTTCCCCCACGCGCCACCACCTCTCTCACGCGCCTCCATGCATGCATCCACGGGCCACCACGCCTTACACGTGTCCCCATGCATCTTGGACGCGCCACCACCTCTCCCACACGCCGCAACCTCAATCACGCGCCTCCATGCATCTTGGACGCGTCATCACCTCATCCAGCACGCGTCATCACCTCTTCCACGCGCCACCACCTCTCCCGCCGGCCAAGGAGTTCAAGGACTTATCCAAACATTTTCCCACCATCTTTTGAACACCTAGCCACCATTGTTGTTTTCTCAACACTTATATTTCCCTATTTATGTAATGTTTGTAATATCCCTTTTTTCAATAAAATGTGAATTATGGAAAATGGAGTAGGTAGTCTACAATGTCATTCTATCACCATCTCTTCTCTTCACATCCCTATAATTGTGGATCATGGTCCCCCTTGCCCATACCCCCATCATCTCACTTTATTTTCCCTCTTTCTTCCATAAAAGGAAGCTAGCATGTATTTTTGTAAGAAGAACTTATGAAATTTCGAAAATATCATCTCCTTGAGAGAATTTGGTTCATCTTGAACTCTTCCTTGTTATCTCCATCATCCCCTTGTTTTCCATTGAAGTGGAATCAAGTTTTACATCTAGTGTTGCTCTTCATTTGAGAAGTGTGGTGCTAGATCCCTCACTCCCTTGACAATTAACCTTTCCATTACTCTCTATTTGAGGATTGAGGTGGTTAAGAGCCGAAATACTCGTGTTCTTTGTTGGTCATCTTCCAACAAGTTAGATCATTCAAGGTGATAAGTCCTTCTATTTGGAGTAGATCTGTATCACTATCTAGTTAGATCGATATCACTACCTTGTTAGATCCACATGACTACCATGTTAGATCCACATGACTACCTTGTTAGATCATCATCGTCTTTAAGGCTATGGTTAGATATGGAAGTGTGTCAATTGTATTGTGCACTTATTTGTGTGCACATTTATATGTCACACACAACTTTGTGCGAAACTATGTGCAGACTGCCGTGCGCAGCGCACATATTTGTGATCCACTAGCGTTCGAAATAAAATTCAGGTCAACACAAATTAAGCAAACCCAAGCAAAATTAAGCAACCTCTGCCCTAACCCAGGAAGAATTTGTACCGTCCAAAGCTGAGAATAGACGATTGAGAGAGATCAAGCGCTAAAATGATAGATAATGAAGTATAGCAAGTGGAAAGAGAAGACTTTGCTATTGAACGGCAGCAAAACGGATGGAATCAACGATGATCTTCAAAAACGAGAGATTTGGGAGCGCCGGTGAATAACGATGGGCTACTCACGTGAACAACTAAGTTCACTTTGATCTTATTCGCTTGAGATCCGCGTAGAAAATGGTGAATCACAATCTCTAATTCACGTGAAAAAAGAGGAGCGAATAACTAGTTTTTCACCTCCAAAAGCTTAAGTTTGAAGCCCCTATTGATGGTGCCAATGCTTTATTCACTCGGGTGAATAGGTCACTGTTTGCGTGAACAAATCTTGAGGCTGGATTTAACAATGGCGGCGGTATGTTATGGTGCAATTATAGTTCCATAATTTTAATTACTGTCCTACTGAGATTTTATTTTTAAAAACTTGTATTATTAAGGTCCGTTTTAAAAGTTTTTCTTTATTCGTGATTCTTTTCGTCAATAATCAGTTAAGATTAATGGATCTTTGTGGAAAATGATAATTTTAGCCACTTAAATTTATTTAAAAAAATCTATTTGCATCATAAATTTTGAACATAAAAATTCAATCATCCAAACAATTATGAACTTAACAATTTTACCAAAGGTTTTCAAACTTCACCTAAACCCACCACACCGCCGGATCACCGCCCACCCTTAAACAATTATAAACTTAACAATTATAGTACATGTAATTTATACTCCTCAGTCCACAAAAAATACAACAATTTATTTTAGTTGTTTCATAGTATTTAATATATGATTTTTTTTATGAATATTTAGACACTGGAAATTAAATATTTCATATGTATATCATAATTTAAAATTTAAATTTTCTAAATATATTTTTTGAGTCAAACAATGAACCTCTAAACGTAAAGTCAAATGGCTCTATTTTTTTTACAGAGAAAGGGAGTTTAAAATAAATAAATAAATAAATAAATATATATATATATATATATGCTCTCACTTCCAAAAGTATATCAATTTATTATTTATGAGTGACTAAATTGATATGTTAGTAAATAAAAATTTAGTTAATGGTGTAAAGAAATAGTAAAGGATACTTTTTATCACACATGTTCAACGGGCCAACCAGTTGTTAATAAATTTTTACCCTCCCCAATTCATGCACTCATTTTTACTTTCCCTAAAACCGAGTTGACTGGAGTTCTAGGTTATTCATGTTCGGTTTGAAAATTCTATTGAATTTAAAATTTTGTTTAAATTTGACTCAAAATATCATATGGGTAAGTTACAAACGAGCTTTAAATTAATCAAACTAAGGGCGGATCCAGAACTTTAATTGAATGGTGTCATGTTACATATTAATTCAATAAAATAAATGATTTATAATTGACACGAGTTTTCATATTGTGTAACGACCAAAACTACATCACATGAGCGAGTATTTAGTAAAAAAAATGAATTTTGTTGTCTTAGATTGAAATTGGTAGTACCATTACCTGTTGGATATTTACTACGAGTAATTAATAAGCCGATGGATTATATAGGCCTTTTTTTTATATATTGAGTTTTGTTAATAATAAGACTAGTGGTGTCAAAATAACTTTTTTAGCGGTGTCCCTAAAAAACTCTAATACCTAGGTATGAGTTTGTATTTTATTGAGTGGTGTTACTTGACAATACTCGTTGAGGCTGCATCTGCCCCTGAATCGAGCTCGAATTATTCACTTATTTCAATGGAGTAAATTGCGTCATCTATACCTAAACTATAGACTTCGTTGCAAATCTATACCAAAACTAACATTTGTTGAAAATTTATATCTAAAGTAATGTTTCGCTGCAGATCTAGCCCTCCATTTTCTAGTTGACAATAAACGTTGACGGTAATCTCATTTGGGGTCGTGTATCATGTCTAATGTGTGAAGCCCTTTGCCCCTATGTCAGCAACCTCAAGTTTCTCGACAACGTGGAGGATATAGGTGGTTGGAATGTTTGAGGCAGGAAGGGGCATGAAGCTTGGCGGGAAGAACAAAAATAAAAGAGTGGGGGAGCTTTGTTTCTGAGTTAGAAAACAAAGCAACTAGAAGAGGAAGATGATGTCGATCTGCAGCAGGCGTAGTACCTGGAATGAAGAGGAGGTTCCGTTCTGCCATTGCAATAAGAGGGTGGAACTTGTGAGCTGTGACATGCTGGAAGGGAAACAATCTCGAGCGGCGGTTCTGTCGATACTCAAGATTTGGGGTAAGTTTCATGTGCTTCAAATGTTGGTCTTGTTATACCTTCTTCTACTTCACCCTTTTTGTTGCTGAAATTATAGACAAGGGATGGATGTCAATATTGGAGATGGTTTGATGACGAAGCTGTTGAGCAATACAAAAAAGTGATAAACGGGTTGCTGTAGAAAACATGTATGGTAGAGGTAAAGGAAAGACGGTTGGAGTTGCTTCTAGGGCTACCAATCTTTATGGCTGTTGTGTTTGAGACATGGTTGATTGTAGTTGTTTATGTTTAGTTTAAGGGCAGCTATTTGGCTAATGCGTTTAGGTTGGTTTGTGTTAGGTTCGTGGATGAAGAGTAAATGTGGTATGTGTGAGTGTGGCGTTAGGTTTGGTAGGTATGCAATGAAGGTAGGTGGGTCTATTTTGAATTTTGGTGAGTAATGAAGGTTGGCGATCATGTGTTTATTATATGTGAAATATGCATGTTCCTTTAAACTTTATTTGCACCTAATGATATCTCATCATCATCATATACAATAATAGTAGAATCTTGCAATATATATGAACAAAAACCTTGTATTATGGTGATACACAAGTAAGTTCCAACAAGAACTCATGTGCACCACCAAGTGGCTGGGACAATGTCCTCTTCCGTGTGGACACCTGCGAAATTAACACAACAATTTCTTCTAGACATTGTTGCAACATAAATATAGGTATCATCTAGAAAAATCAGTTGGTAAGTAAACTCACTTTTGGATTATTTGTTTCATATGCAACACCTGAATGTCCACTAGATGATCCTAAATTGTTCCTTTGATGCAATTAAAGTCCAAAATATATCATAGTGACACAACAATGTTTACAACTGATCATAATACAGTAAATAGCCTAATCATCATTCCATAACACTTACATGTGGGTATTTTGGCCTTGAAATCTTAATCCTCACTACCACTTTCCTTTTCCGATTCCTCATTGATGCTCTCGGCATTTTCATTACCTTTTACCATCAAGCTTTTATGATTTGACGGTTTACATAATGTATCCATTTCCTCTGAAAAAGGATCACTTCCATTAAGAGATTCTAAGAAATCCTCTAGCAAACTCTCCTCTCAGTCTTACTAATGTTCCCCCTCAATTTTGAGATATCTTTGGAGTCTACCATTGTTGTCCACTTGATTATTCCATTCTGCAGCCACTGTTTTCTTTTCCTGAATATACAGCTCTTTGACCTTACTTTCTGGAACTTCTAAAACCAACTGAACTTTATCCTCACCAGATGATAGAGGCACCAAGCCCTTCTCTAAGCTATCCCCTCCATGTATCCATAAATACTTCACCTCAGAAGTGCCTATATTTATTTTGGCATCTCTGATCGTGTTTTCTATTTCAGAAACATAAACCCTATCACTATCAACCCAATCAATGTACACAACTTGATCACCATAATGAATCTCTATGGTGAAATAATCATCCATAGAGCCTGCAACATAGTACACAAGATAGTTAGTCTAAAAAACAAACCCTACAACACAAAAAAATATAGAGGATTAAACCCAGTATATCATATGAGAACATAATCAAACACGCACAATCTTTATTACATTGCTCACGCTATTCTGATAAATGAAAGATTACTAATTACTCAATTTTATTATTAACCAAAACCATAATCATACAGACAAACAACAACAATGGCGAGGGCATGCCATATTTCAGTTGAATCTCCTCCTTCGCTCGTACTACCCAAGCCGTCGACATCCATCTACGCTTCAATACCACCGGAATTTTGCATCAGATTAGAATGATGAATCTCTTACTTGCGTCGATTGTACTAGATTTTAGCGTCGGATGTTCAGGGTTGGTTCGAGTTTCACTTGCCCTTTCATCTGCTCTGTCTACACGCTGAGAAACTCAACCCCTAAAGCCAACATCACGAAGAGAGTTAACACCGTCGATGCCAACTAGAAAATATGTTAACGTTTACCGTCAACCAGAAAACAGAGGGCTAGATCTGCAACAAAAATATACTTTAGACATAGATTTGCAACAAACGTTAGTTTAGGTATAGATTTGCAACGAAGCCTATAGTTTAGGTATAGAGGGCGCAATTTACTCTATTTTAATGGAAAAAAGTCAAGTCAAACAGAGTAGTTTGATGTTCAAATTTAGTTTGAAATATGTATCGAGTTTTAAAATTTGTTCAAACTTCTTTTGATAATTCCTTAAATGAGTCACAAACAGACTTTTAATCAAATAAAATCCAATTTTTACTCTTAACTTTTCACTAGTAAAAAATTTCTATAAATTATTACTTCCTATAAGGATATAAAGGCCCCCAAAGGCGTTTATGAAAATTAAAGGCCAACTTGCACACAATGAAGAGCTTGATTTTTAAGGCTCATTCAACGGTCCACGACCGACGAGCAGCAAGCAGATAATGTGGACAAATCCCTCCCCACGTTATGTCACAACAGTACCTTCCTCTTCCTCCAATCACATTAAAAATCAAAATGAAATCAAACAAAAAAAACTTTTTAGTAAACTTTTTTTTTTGTTTTTTTGTCATCCTCTTAGCTTATCTCCTCCATATCCAGCAGCCACATTTTGCCCAAATGAATCAGAGTCCCCTATTTGACCCATTGCTATTGCTGGCCTCTCTAATCTTCTCCTTTCTCATCCTCGCCGGACAGCTACCCTTGGTTGCCGCCGCCGTTGATCCTTACTTCGTTAACTGCAGCGTCCCAACTAGTTGCGGCCGCCACCCGATCAAATTCCCATTCTACATCGACAGAGCCTATTGCGGCTATCCTGGATTCAATGTATCCTACAGGAACCAAACCCTATTTCTCACAATTTCCGGTTCACAACTCATCATCAATGAAATCTTCTACGAAAATCAGTCCATCAGGGTCTCAATCATGGCCGATGTTGGCTCTGAACCACGGTGCTTCCCTCGTATCCGGAACTTCTCTGTTGACGGAACCGACCGGTTCGATATGCCGTAGAACCAGAGACAGCTGTTCATGCTATCTAGCTGCAACATAACGTCGGAGCCGGTGCTGTCGCGGTACAGAGCCGACTGTGCCGGTGAAGATGCGAGTAATTCGAGCTTGGTGTTGTTCGGAGACGATCGAGCTATGGAGAATGTTAGTGGAATTTGTAGAAGCGCGGTGGTGTCGCCGGTAGTGGCAGGGGAGGGATACAGCGGCGGCGGCGGCGGCTATAGGGGGTTGCTGAGGACAGGATTCTTCTTGGATTGGGTTGCGAGCGACTGCAGCGTTTGCAATGAGACCGGTGGCTGGTGCGGCTTCAATCATACGAATCGCCATTTTCAGTGCTTCTGCCCAGACAGGCCTCACTCCGCGCGGTGCAAGGATCCAGGTAGCCTTTCTAAGTATTTCTGATCCATTTTCAGTGCGTCTTAGTCATAACTTAAACGATTTTTTATCCATTTTAGACTTACCGAAAGTCAATTAATTAAATGATAGTAATTCCAAACCTTTTTGATTTAATTTTAAACAAATGTTCACTATTTCCAAACCATGAGCATGTTATACTTTTGGACAATTAATTCAAAATTTTAAACTAATAATCCATCTATCCTTAAATAATTACTCCGTTTCACTTATAGCATTATATGTATGCTTTTTTTTCTTTAACATCTGATATAAGAGATCACATGTTTTATACTCTCTCTATCCCTCAGAAGTTAAACCATTTGACTTCTATGTTATTTTTTTTACAAAAAGGATAAGGATTAGGGATACTGGAGACTTGAATTCGAGACCTCTACGACTGTCCTCAGTAGCATAACCATTGACCACTAGGTCTGCTCAGAAAGACTTCCATGTTTTTTTGTAGCAATGTTTGACTCAATTTTTTCTAAGATAAATAGTAAAAATAAAATAAAAAACAATACATTTAGAAAATTTATACTTCAAAATTATGATATGCATGTAAATTATTCAATTTTATAGTCAAAATATTCATGAAAATAGATCATTGAGTAAATTAAAAACCTTGAAAACAACAAAACAAATTATTCAACTTTTTAGGGATGGAAAGAGTATTACTAACTATGTACTACGAATAACTAAATTGCACCATCTATACATAAACTATGTCCATTGTTGTAAATCTATACCTAAATAAAATTTTGTTGCAAAAGTGACTCTAAAGTATGAGTTCGTTGTAAATCTATAGCTGTTGTTTAACTTTCGTTAAAAGTTAAAGGAAATCATTGTTAAATTGCTCAAATTGATCCTTAGGATTTTTGGAATGTGTTAAAGACCCCTCTAGCTTTATGATTTTATATTTTGAGTCGTTATTCTTAATTACTTATGTATTATTTCAAATAATCTTTCCAAATCAATAATATTAGTTATAGATTGTGTCTAAATTATCCAAAAAATTTATCAAATATGAAAACAAATGTGTAAAATAATATCAACAATAATATTTGTACTTATATCTACCTTTTTATTGCAAAAGTAGTAATTATCAATAAAATGTGAGAATGAATAAAAATTTTCTAAAAATTTCCAATAGTTATATTAAAATACTTAGATGATGTACTTTACGAAAATATTTGAATAGCTTGTTTTAGATTTTCTTAGAAAATAAATATCCATATTTACATTTCTTTTGATAATTACTATTTTTTCGCATTGAAAAGTAAATTTTTAAAAAAATATTATTATTGATATCATTTGAAACTTTTGTTTTCATATTTTTGATATTTTTGGATATTTTAGAATCAATATATAGTTAGTATTCATGATTTGGAAAGAATATTTGAAATAATACACATGTAATTAAGAATAATGACTCGAAAAGTAAAATTATAAAGTTAGATAGTTGTTCAACACATTTCTAAAATCCTAATGTTCAATTTGAGCATTTTAAACAAAATTTCCGTTAAATTTTAACGGTGTTAAATCGTAGGTATAGATTTGCAACCTACAAATACTTTAGAGCCACTTTTGCAGCAAAATTTTGTTTAGGTATAAATTTGCAGCAAGGGGTATACTTTAGGTATAGATGGTGCAATACTCTACTACTCCTAAGTGATAGATGACTATTTTTAAGTTTCTAACCACCAATTGGAGCAATAATCCAATAATCTGCTAGAAAAGCTTATATGGATTTCTAGGTTGAGAAATGTAGGGGACGTTAACAAAAAAAAAAAAAAAAACTCCACCGTCTAGAATAAATAATTAATGTAAAGTTTTCTAGAGGAAAATTTGGAAAACATATTAATTTGGGTTTGTGAAGTTTTGGGCACAGAACATGCCCTAGTTTCAGTTACCGTAGAAGACTTATGCATTATTGAAGTTGGACGAGCACCGGAGCAAGGCGCATGCTGTAGTCAAACAAAGAACCAATAATATATATATATATATATATATATATATATATATATATATATATATATATATATATATATATATATATATATTAGTCTACAATGTTCTGTTAACAGATAGAAGTCTTCCATTTTACAAAGATCTTGCTACTCCATGTATTGCATTCTAGAATTAACTTCCCACATTTTATCTGCAGAACGAAAAAGAACCATCTAATTTATGGAGTACTTTTTAAGGCTCTTTTCGAAAACATAAGATCACAACCAAATATATGTAGCCTAGGGTTTAGGGTTTCGAACCGGTACGGGGTGGTGGAGGAGGGAGAAGCTGTGTGATCAGCATGATTTGGGCATTCACGACAAGTTGTAGCGATAGGACGAATGGGAGGGCCTCCAGGCTAAGGCTGCTACAGGGGAGGGTTAAAATACTCCTAAAAGTGAATTGTTACAGATAAACATTTTTAGGGTAAAAATGTTTGATGGTAAAATTATTAGGGTAGAATTGTTATACATTTAAAAATCTTCGAGTATAATTTTTCTAACTGCAATTTTAACGATGTTTAGTGTTCAGGAGGGTTTTTTTTAGGTTTTGTCAAACCTCGAGGTGTTTTTCTGAAAAGTTATAAATTATGAGAGGTAAACTGAACATTATACCAAACCTCATGGGGGTAAATGAAAATTTCCCCATTTTAAACCTTTCTCATAACAACGTTGATTTTTTTCCCCTTTATTCCACTTTTTTAACCCAAAAAATATTACTCCACGAACTGGCTCAAATCAAAACCCGAGTTTCTGAGTGCTAATCGTATGTTCCATTTTTGTGTGTTTCTTCCGCATTCCCTGTTATAATTAATTAACATTGTTACCTTTACTGTAAAAAAAAAGAAAAGAAAAGTAAAAGATTGTTTCATTTCAAGTCTTGTAAGCGTCTCAAACAAGGCTGGAAAGATTTCAACCAGTCCAAAGTCTCCCACTGCGGCGGTGACTAGTGAGTCTACTGAGAAACCAACAGTAGAAACGACTAAGGCATGCATTCATAGATGTCAATAACGCACTCATAGTTACCAAGGCTACAAAACAGATTGATGATAGGTCCAAAACGGAGCTTGGCCTCATCTCCTCCAATGCCTTCTTCCATCTCCCTCCTTGCCTTTGTTCTTTTTTTCTGCTTCCAATTCACCTTCTCAGCTGGACAAGGAAACCAGACCAGTGGTCCCATCTGTGCAGACATTAGCTGTGGGGGAGAACTTGGCCTCATCAATTTTCCTTTCACCACTACAGACCGCCCTGATTGCGGATTGTGCATAATCAAAGCCTGCAATGAAAAACAGCAACTGATTCAATTAGAGAAGGGTGGTAGATGGTATGGCGTTTCCTCCATCTCTGTAGCCCAAGTCATCAGCTTGCAATTCAACAACTGCCAGTCGCTTGCGGATTTCAGACTCCCACAGCTTCCATATATAAACTTCTCTCTGGATTCAAACCTCACCTTGCCATCCTGCAATGGCAAACACACTAGTGCTCATTTCCATGCTGAGTTAGCTATCAAAGCCCGGCTAACTCATGTATGTCGTAAATGCCATTACAGATCAAAAGGCCTCTGTAAAATGGACAGCAACAAGAAATTTTACCGTTCCACAACCAAACACGGTAAATATGTTTAAAAAACTGCTCATATTCTAACAGTACTTACTTCTAGCCCTAGGTTCTGACTGTCCAGTATATGCTTCCTACCTGATCATGTTAGTGAACACTGATTTTCCTATGATTAAAATTTCTTTTCTTTTCTTTTGTGGCAAAATTTTTACAGGGGGCAGCAGTAGATTGAAGCTGGGAATAGGTAATTAACATTCAGCTACATTTAAAAAATTTCCCTTTATTTCTCTGTGACTCTTCAATTTTGTTCAATTAATCTGGATCACTTCTATATTTCAGTTGCAGGAATTGGAGGCTCGGTCATCATTTTACTGATCATTCTCTTCTATATTGCCTGGCGTTCCAACAAACTGAAACATGCTACTTCATACTGCTTCAAAGGAAATATTCCAAATCTCTCATCAAAATCAGATCTTGAGGACGGCAGTATCTATCCTGGAGTTCACACCTTTTCTTACAATGAACTCGAGAAAGTCACAAATAACTTTGACAGCGAACGAGAACTTGGAGATGGTGGTTTTGGATCGGTATTCTATGGTAAGAGCCTAAGAACATCATTTCCTGTAGAAAAATACTCATACATGATGGTGTCCAAATAAGAATAATACTGTTGAAGAAGCAATAACATGTTAAATTATCTTTCAACTGCTTTTTAACCAGGGAAACTTAAAGATGGTAGAGAAGTCGCAATTAAGAGGCTGTATCAGCACAACTACAGACGAGTGGAACAGTTCATGAATGAAGTTGACATTCTAGCCCGCCTGCGCCACAAAAATCTCGTCTCCCTTTACGGTTGCACTTCACGTCGTAGCCTTGAACTTGTCCTCGTTTATGAATATGTTTCCAACGGTACTGTTGCAGAGCATCTCCATGGTCATCAGGCAGAAGCTAGCCCACTCACTTGGCCAATTCGTGTGAGCATTGCAATTGAAACTGCAAGTGCTCTAGCTTACCTCCATGCTTCAGATGTCATACACCGAGATGTGAAAACTGATAACATTCTCCTTGACAGTAACTTTTGTGTTAAGGTAGCAGATTTCGGCCTCTCCAAGTTGTTCCCCACTGATGTCACTCATGTATCCACTGCTCCACAGGGGACTCCTGGCTATGTGGATCCAGAATACTACCAGTGTTACCAGCTCACTGATAAGAGTGACGTATATAGCTTCGGGGTTGTGCTTGTTGAACTCATATCATCAATGCCTGCTGTTGATTTTAGCAGGCACAGGTATGAAGTTAACTTGGCAAACTTGGCAATAAACAGGATTCAAGCACAGGCTGTCCATGAATTGATCGACCAGCGTCTTTGGGATGGGTCAAGTGAGGCAGTTCAAAGAATGATTACAGCCGTTGCAGAGCTGGCATTTCAATGTTTGCAGCAAGAGAAGGAAATGAGACCGACAATGGATGAGGTATTGGACCAACTACACAGAATCCAGGAGATGGAACACAGACTGGATAACATGGAAGGCACGGAAAAGAGTAATGATGAACAGGAGAGTGTGGAACCACCATCTTTATCCCCATATGATGAGGATGTACTGCTGGAGACTAGGAAGCAGCCGCCGCCTTCACCAATTTCAGTGACAGAGAAATGGATCAGCAGAAGCACTACACCTAACACCAGCGGATAAGTTTTTGTATGCTGTAGATAGTAATATTTAACAGTTGATAGTCTATACCAGCCAATTGTCTACACCTAACAACAAAGTTCTTCAGGTTCTCCTGAACTGGAATGAAAGCTGAAGGTACACAGAAACCAATGTAATTGTCTACAAATGGCTGTCTTTTCTTTTCCTTCTAGAATGAAGATGACCCTAGATGGTCATTTTTTCAACTACATTTGAATTGAAAGATCTCATTTTCAGAGGGAAGGGGGTAAAAGAGAAAGGAGTGAACATGAAAAGAATACCAAAGACCAAAGACAAGAACACAAAACACAAGAATTACATTTCACATGTACTCCAGTCAATAAGTTAAAAGAGAATTTTTCTTGGAAAATGAGAGGGTCTTTGTCTTTGTCTTTGTCTTTTTTTTTTTTTTTTGCTTTTTGAAAATTCCATTCAAGGAATGCTTTTGAGGAAAGCAACATACAGAACAGAGGGAGGGACACATAGATAGCTAAAGAAGATCCCTTTTTCACTTTCATAAGCAACCAATCACGCGCAGGAACTCGCCACATTCGAATTCGTTTAAAAGCGAGAATCAGAGAGTGGCGAGTCCGAACCTGACCAGAAAAAACAAAATGGCGACTCTGCAGAAATTCAAGATGCTAGCGACGCAATGCGGAGTCGCGCAGAGCCCGACGAGGAGCCCATCAGCGAGTCCAGTGGTCCAATTCCGCCGTCCCAAAACCACGCTGCGGATGCTCCTCATCGGGCTATCTCCGGCCCGCCGTGAAGTCTCGAACGGAAACATCTCCGGCGGCTGCTTCGTGGAGAAGAAGAGGAAGAGTGACGTGAGTGGGCGAACTCTGAAAGATCTGTTCGTGTCGACGCCGCCGTGGGACAAAGAAGGAGGAGGACAGGAAGACGGGGGCAAAATGGGAATATTTGAGTCGAAAATAAACGGATTGGGGGATTCACCCGGTTCGCCCAGACACGGGTGGGTCGGGTTCCGGCATCGGGTCACGGTGAGGAGATTTTGGCGCCCTGTGCTGCCATCCATTCCCGAAGGAGCAGATTATGAAATGGATTAACGTCCGTTAATTAATGAGAAGTAGCGATAATGACTTTTTATCTCGATCTCGACAACAATTATAAGTGCTATATCATCAGATAAAAAAAAAACATTTTGTTGTTGCTAAAGTATGCAGAATGTTCTGTGACATTGTTATAAATCGTTTTCCATTTGCGATAAAAGCATGTGTAAACTTTTATGAGTAAATTTTGGCCTATAAAAAAATGTATTAGTTCAAATGCGCATTGCGCATGCGTGTACATCATAAGTGTTTTGCTTCTTCACAAGTTTGTCACGCGGGTTTTAAATCAACATAGTTGTCGTGTTTGATCAGCATCATAGCTTATATTGATCAACATCTCCAGAATATGTTGTTGAAATCTCTAGAATAAATGTTGATCTGTATGACGATCAACATCTCCTTTCACTTGATCAGTATTGTTGTCGTGTTTCATCAACATGATGACTTGTCTTGATCGACATTGCCAGAATAAATGTTGATCTGCAAGGTGATTAGCATATCTTTACACCTGATTAACATTGATCTGCATGGTGATCAATATGTCCTTACACTTGATCAGTATCAAAATCAAATCAACATGACTACTTACTATGATCAACATCGTTTTCCCTAGATTTCTTAAGTCATAAAATTTTTCAAATTTTCATCGTTTGCAAGTTTGGTGGTTATGGAGTTTCATCGGGGGCAAATTCTGGTGGTATTTATGTTGCTAAGTTGGGCAAGTTTGGATTTTAGAAGCAGGTCTGAAATCATGACGAAAACGACGGAGGCGTCGTGGAATACGATGGAAAGCTTCGCCGGAGGGACAATGATATGTGTTGGTGATGGTTGCTTGTTGAGGTGTGCTTCGTGGTGGTTTCGGAGCTGGAGAGACGGACTAGAAGCTTTGCCAAATGTCACGACGGTAGTTGCCGATGGAATGGAAGTGCAGTGCCATAAGATGTAATTATTATTACATCTTATACGTACACAAGTTTGTCACGCGGGTTTTTGATCAACAATGTTGTGTTTGATCATCATTAATTATTGATCAGTATCATAGCTTATCTTGATCAACATCTTCAGAATAAATGTTGATCTGTATTGCGATCAACATCTCCTTTCAATTGGTCAGTATTGTTGTCATGTTTGACATCTGATCAACATTGATTTGCATTTGATTTGCATGGTGATCAGCATGTCTTTACACTTGATCAATATCAAAATCAAATCAACATGACTACCTACTCTAATCATCATCGTTTCCCTAGATTTTTTAAGTCAAAAAAATTTCAAAAATTTCATCGTTTGCAAGTTAGGTGGTTCTGGAGTTTAATCGGGGGCAAATTCTGGTGGTATTTATGTTACTGAGTTGGGCAAGTTTGAATTTAGAAGCAGATATGAAGTCACGATGGAAACGACGAAGACGTCGTTGAATCCGATGGAAAGCTTCGCCGAAGGGACAATATGTTTTTGGTGATAGTTGCTTGTTGAAGTGTGCTTCATGATGGTTTTAGAGCTTGAGAGACGGACTGGAAGCTTTACCAGATATCACGGGGCGGTAGTTGCCGATGAAATGGAAGTGCGGTGACATAAGATGTAATTATTACTACACCTTATGCGTATACAGTGCGTACTGTATATCAACTCATAAAAAAAATTGTTCTATGTGATCCCGACACCTGTTCCCTTCCTAAAGTACATACTTGATACAAACATGACTATCTTCTATCAACAAAAGACAATTGATCACCATAACTCCCAAAGAGTGATCCTTCAAATGCCTATTACCAAAGATGGTGAAAACCGATTACCATAGGAAATCTTGACGAAGATCAATAAAGAAATGGAATTACCAGTAACTTTTATTAACCAACCATCCATGTACAAGCAATGCACTTCTTTGAGGAAAATTTTTGGTAACCGGAAAATAGAAAGAAAAACACTAATCTCTTTAAGAAATAGTAAAAGGTAGATCACCTCAACTCAACTATGTCTTGTAGTTCTCCTTGTTCCCAAGAGGAACTATCGTGTTTGATTGTGTCTGTCTTTGTATTAAACCCCTGTGAAAATTCACATCCCCATTTCCTCCGTTTCCTTGTCTGGGTTCGACGTCACTGTTAGACTTCGCGTTGTCCCCCGAGTGCTTTGCAGGAGGCATAACGCCGTGTAGAAACCTGTGTATTATTTCGTAGCTAGTAAAGGTGATGACAGCTGAGGGAGTTGTCCTCAGTAGATTCGTTGCGCACCCGCGGTAAAAGCCTCGTAAGCCTTCCTTTTGCATTACCTTCTTAATGCAATCGAAAACTCCAGCATATTCGGGAGCCAAATTCCTAGCGTGCCCCTGCTCTTGAAGCCTTGATCGGACAACCTGGTGATATACCATGATTCAGTATCATTTGGTTCACCATAAACTGATGTTCTAATGAAAGAATGGTTCTCAGCAGTCGGTCAACATACCTCATGAGGGTAGGTCATCACAGAGGCAATCACTTTCGACACTGAAGAAGAGATGGCGACACTTGTAGGGCTCAACTTGTCAACAGTCGTATTCTCTGAGTACTTCAAACAAATGCAATCAGAAACAGTTCCGGCAAACTAGTCAGAATTTAGAGAAGATCGGACCGGAAACATGAAATGGATTCTGTATCCATTGGATTACCCTTTTTAGCCATGTAATATTTGATCTTTTCATAGGCGGGAAACTGTATCGCAACGTGAGTTATACCAGCAAGCGAAGGCAAAACTCCACTGCATTGGAAACATCAACACAAGTGAACAGGAAAGTTTGATAGCAATTGTAGGGATCATTTGGCAAAGTATGGTCTGCAGACCTGTATAAGCCCCTAATGCCTTCCTCATGCATGATCCTACTTAAAGCAGATAGCACACCTCTGTATGGCACCACACCTGACCTCATTCCTTGTGTCTGAAAAAGATGAAAACTTATCAAATATTAGTACTCCTCATAATCATGAATGGACAATAGACAATTCAATTGATTAAAGACAGAAGCCCCGTCAAGGAAAATTGTGTCAAGCTCTAAAGTCTTCAATTTACAAGAAACAAATTGAGTAGGAATATTGCTGGTCACATAACAATGAATGCTATCACAAGCTTGACAATTTCTGCACTATAAGAGATGTATAAGTTTGAACTGAACACAAAGTAGAAAGATGTATCTGAGCTTCCGGGCTTGTAGTATTAAACAAGAACAGAAATTCGGATGAAGCTGACACACACAAACAGGGTCTAGTTAGGTAAAGGCAACCTATCAGCGAAACATGGTATTCAATTTCAACATAACTCATATGAAGCAAAGCAAATTTGTATCCCATTTTCACTTCTGCGTGAAGCATTTATTTGTCATTAACGATCATTTTCTTAACCAGGTGACGGTTATAACAGCTAACTTAAAGCAGAGATGATTGGACAGATGGAATGATTTTCAATCAAACTCTTAGCGAAGGAACATTTCACGAGCTTTGCATCATGAACCCAATAGTCTAGACCATAAAATGTCATTCACTCAGAATATCCTGATTGGTCGACATGTTTATAAGCTTCGAAAGAAGCCCATACCTCAACCGAAGAGCTAGGATGCATTAGTTTGCGGAGTACAACCAGAACATACAACAGAAGCCCCTAACTCACACCATGCATAGGTTGAGCAATAGTACGAACCTTAAGCGAGTGGCTGTCTATTTACCACATATGTGGAAAAACACATACCATGAAAATGTCAAATTTATCCTCTTAATAAATCTCTACAAAGGGTGTTTTAGTCTTTTAGTTTAACAGATTAGTTAGTTGAGTTAGTTAATTAGTAGTACATTTATGTATGTGTTTTTCCACATATGTGTTAAATAAACGGACTCCTTAAGCGAATCCCAAACCAGGTAGTCATGTTTCTTATTTCAGGATGTCAGGGCCTTTTCGTAAACTTGGCGGGCCACATATAAGTTCCCCTAATCCACTAGAACCCAGTAGCATTCACCACTATACTCACTTCTTTTTCAACTAAACCCAAATATAGGCAATTATCATTCAAACCAAACTTCAGATATTCCTGTCATAGAGATCCCCAATACACCATCGACTTGCGCATGACTATTACCACCCTGATTTAAAACACATCCTCCTCAACCAAACATCCAATATAAACAAAAGTCATGTTTAAGGTTTAAAGAGACAAAATTTCCAGTTTTAAAACGCCATGACCAGTAATTCTTTTAGATAAAACGAACAGGCATCTGATAGCTGAGATTTAAACCTGCATTACGTCCCTATCCATCTCAATTTTAAACTAAGACTTCATTGCTGACAGAAATAGAAGGGGAGAATATAATGCCAACATTGGTGGAAATAGATAACAGAATGTAAAATAAGGGCAAAAGAACCTACTTGAAGCCTGGTCTTTACAACCCACAATGGATTTGTTACAATGGCTGTGGCAGCCCCGGCACCAGCAGCAGCCACCATGTTTGCTCCTATTGAGAGTTGCCCATGACAGTCTGCAGCAAAGTGAAGGTACTAAACCTTAATGAAAAATTAAATGCAAGAAAACGGAGATGAAGTGTGAACAACCTCTAATGATAACTCAGGAAACAGACCATGTGAATGGAGAAGGCCTTTTAGTTTTTCATAAACAGTAAAATACACCTACATTTGAAGAAAGCATTATCAATAGGCAGGCATTAGAGAAAACATCATGACTATCAATTTGCTTAAATACAGAAAAGAGCAGGAAAAAAATCATGTAGATTTCCAGTTGGTTCATTAAATGTCCTGATTAGAAACTTAGCACATAAGTGAGTGAAGTAACAGTTGAAGTTTATACAGGTGACTCCCATCTATTAAATGGAATCTAACAGAGTATAACCAGAAACAAGCTGTTAAAATTAATCAAATAGTATATCCCCTGGAGGAAGAATATCTAAGCTTAATCTTTTTTAATAGCTAGATTATACATCCTCAATCAACGAAGAAAACTATCACTAAAAGGCCTTTTTAAGATGTCTTCGAAATTAAACCCCAGAAAATGCAGTTACAGCACCAAAAGATACAAATTTCAAAGACTTCATTTCCCCGCAATAGACAGAGTCCAAAGCATTTAAAAGCGCCTTTATGGAAGAAGCACTTACAGCCCAGTTAGGGAGCAAGGCAAGAATCGTAGGCGAAAGTCCACGGTACAATCCTTTCACACCTTCATTTCTTACTATGTTTTGTAGACTCATAATAATGACACTACCTGCAGGATGGGAAGAGACAGTAAAAACAGTAGCTAGATTGCAGTTATTTTATTCATCATGAGAACAAGAAGCATTTTCCAAATACTACAGGTCAGTATACTTCGAGAATAATCTAACTACAACTGGCGATTTATATCAGGTGTTCATTCTCATGATTGTGCACTTCCAGAACGAAGCAAAAAAACTTAAGCTGCTGCCAGATGCAGACTGAATCTTTCCGACAAAACTGTTCATTGCTTTAATACATGTGGCCGGCATGCCTAATTTAAATAGGAACTGATGAGGTGTATACTTGAGGCATCGATTGTGTTGTCCGATGACAAATCTAGACTATCGATTTCAACAATAGCTCCATCGAGCAATCAAATTCTCAGTTTGAGGATGAATGAGACGTTATTTGAATAGTACATTAAAGTTTACGTCAACAAAGGCAGAAATGAGCTTAGTTTCAGTAGAGGAAGAACAACGATAATCCTTGTGATTCTGAAACCATGTAAAATGAATGGCAAAGGAGTTTCTACAACACCTCTGACACCAGATTGTGTCGCCTCCGGGAGACCATGCACCTGAAGTCGTGTTTTGATCACATCCAGAGGGCACATAAAAGTGGCCGCAATTGCACCTGCAAGTCCATCGAAAACAAACCTGTGAATCATGAAACAATAACAGGGATTCTCAAACTTCCAAGTAATTTCTTTTTCAGAGCAGAAGAAGAAATAAACTGGCAATAAGTGAAAGAAACCACGAAAGCCACGAAAACCTAACAACACATGATCAAAGCAAATGGGAAATCAGGACAAGTTGCACCTGCGGCAGCTCCGGCACCGGCATGGCAAACGTAATCTCTAGCGGTCTGCTGGTGGGACGATTGCCCACCGTCACCCATCGTCTCACAAAGTATCGAACCGAGAATTTGAACAGGGGCCCAACACGAACTAATCAGCCATTAACAATCACCGAAATTTAAACCAAAGCTGGGTTCTTACATTTGACCCAGGAGCGGTTAGAACGCAGAACGTTCCTGGGTTGAACTTGTTTGAAGGTTTGAGGGCGGTGGACTAAGGCCGTCTCGGACTCGGCATAAGAAAGAAAGTCTATCCCTAACTAAGGAAAGTTGCAGCTTTAGGGAAGTGGTGCCATTAGTCTTCGGTTTCCGTGCCTGCTTAGATTCAGATTCTGATGCTGTGGTTGTTAACTGGGGGAGGAGGAGGAGAGACGCCGGTAGATCGATGATCTGATTCGTTTCGCGCTCTGCCGCCGCTCTTGCTTTGCTTTGCTTGTGCTTTGTTTATACTAGTGTTGTTAATGTTAATATTAGATGGTAATTACCGGAGCTTACTCCTGGAACTCAGACTCAGACTCAGACTCAGACAGAACAGAAGAGGAGAGAGAATTGGATGTTATCAGGTCTGGTCTGGCCACCACCGCACCGCATACCCCCCAAAACGGAAAGGTGGATTTACATATAAGCCACTAGTTATGGATCTGTTGATGTGGGAAAGATTTGGGGGAGAAAAGTTTAAATTTCTGAAAATGGATACTATTAGGGGTGTTCTTTTAAATAAATTTTCGAATTAATTTGGTGAAGTGTTTGAAAAGTGATTTGATGATATTTGTAAGATGAATGAAAAGTGATTAATTTGACGAGTCGTTATTGAAAATGTATGATTTTATTACAGAAAAATGACACAGATCGTGACTTGTGAGAGGATAAATTGAATGAACGTGGTATTAATTTGATAGGTTTGTAGAGTTTTTTTCTTGTCAATAACAAAATATGCCTACCTATTTATTCCATCTTGCCGATCCAGCTTCTCTTCATTGGGCCTACTCTCTAGTACCCATAAGAGGAATCCACATGATGCTCGCGGGAGAGAAGATATTTTTTTTTCTCGCTCCATAAATGTTACTCCGTCCGACCTAATTTAATAGTTATGTGCAAAGAATTTAGTTTTAAAAAAATATTTTTAAAAAATTCTTTTAATAAACTTTTTTTAGTTAAAAATTAAGTAAAATAAAGTATTCTTATATAAAAAAAAGTAAAATAAAGTTATCAATTAAAAAGTGACGGAGGTAATAATAGAGTAATTTTTTTCGGGACACATACTTGAACACTGTATCATTAATTACTTGCATTGTGTTTATTTTTATGGGACATACAATATGCTACTCCCCTATCTCAAAATTTTTAAAATATTTGATTTCTGACATTCAATTCAATTTATTTATATTACTCTTTTTTAACAATAAAGATCTATTTTATTAATGATAAATTATTACAAAATAAATCGTAAACGACGAACTAAGGCACTCGGAGGGATACAAATAAACATACCCATAAATGGGGAAATCTCCACATAAACGGAACTACTTAAGAATATTAAAACCACTACGATTAGGCTCTCTTTGTCTGGCCTCAAAAGGTAAAGCAAATCATGACGATACCCATGACTATTATGGTGGAAAAAAAGATCTTAAATCCGGCTCCATGTACCCCTACATGTCCATAGTCTAAATAGTATCGGGGCACCATAGTATGCTAAGGAGATAACTGATCGCAGAAGTAGTGGCAATCAAGGCAACCCACCTACACGATAACAAGCTAAACAAAACAAAAAATAATTGAAATCTAATCGAAATAAAAAAAACATAAGAGGATCCTGAAAAATAAATCAAAAAACGAAACCAACAAAGTCCGATGAAGCGGAAAAGGTAAAAAGGACCTCGCAAAATAGATAATTGGACAACGATCCATCAAGGACCGTTGTCTAGCTCGAATTCTCCCGAACCAAGCAAAAGTCGCTCAGGAGCTTCATCCACCCCACTAACTGTATGTGGCCTCTTCCGTGCATGACTTGAATTATCAATGGCATATCCGGACCCACCGAACAAATCACCCTCCAAACCAAACGAACCCAGCCCTCCTCGGATCCTAACCATCGAGGACCCACCCCCCGGCAGTGCTTGCTAAGCGGATCGAGCCTGAGAAGTGAGCACACTTCCTCTGCATAATGGACCGCTGCATGGACCGCTGCAGCCCGAACACATAGAGTCCAGCGAGCCCACCGGAAATGCGGCCGATGACGTTGAGCCCTGCTAGACCAAGCCACCACCTGCGCCAAACAGAACGGGTGATGATTTCATCGGGAGGAGCGTCGTTTGACCCTAAAACTTCCTGGCACCATCGTCGGTCGTCGACCCCTGCCCACAAATCCGACGCTTCATGATTCCATGAGAGGCGGATCCTATTCTGATTTCCTCAACCATGCTACCTAGAGGAGCAAAAAGAGTGGGACAACGCCAAAGGAAAGAGGGACGGTCGGCGCTGGCATCCAAGCCCGGAGCGTCGACGATTGGAGATTGGCGGCAAGAAACCCCAAGGAAGAGCGACATCCTTTTTTATCTCAAATTATTAAGAAAAAAATTATCTACATTACTCTTTATCGGAAAGAATGCATAAACATATTTCATAAAGTAGCCATATCAAATTACGAGTTGTATACAAGGTTGAATTTATATTTCAAATTGATAGAAAAATAAAATTATAGATTAGATGTAAAACAAAACATTTCAAAAATTTAGGAACAGATGGAGTATGTTATTTTTGAACACTATCCTGACCCAAAAAATGAACACGTGATAAATTATTAATGAACAAATATCACATCCCTAATTCAAAAAAAATAAACACTTTAGGTGTTCAGCAGATATGAGAAAAATGTTTCCAGGGAATTTTCGAAATTTAAACGCATCTTCGTGAAATGGGTTGAAAGTGGGTTTCAAAATTTAGCAAATTAGATCAATACCATTGTTATAGTTATTTCACATTAAGGATGAAATAGTCAAATGATTATTTCTAGCATCTCTGCCACCTTTCCCACTTACCTGAATCTCTAGGAAAATTATTTCCTGCTGCTGAACACGCCCTACACGTTTGCGAACGAACCCAAATATATAGAGTCTTGATATGATACGTATGTGTAAATCTGCAAGCGATTAGATGCCTAATTTACAAAACAGTTTATTTCAAATTCACTAAAAATATTAAATCTCTAAATTATCCTTACATACTTTCTCTATACATTCTTATGTGTCTACACATATGTAATATAATTGGTAAAATATATAATATCAAGTTTATGTTGTTTCTTTAAATCGTTTTCCATGCTCCACCAAAATCGATACGTTTTCATTTTTTGTCCCAATACAACAAGCAAACATTTTCATATCAATCTCAACTTATTACTCTCTATTTCTCTTCCCATTAAAAAGATATTGTTATCATAATATTTAATCCTTGTGCTCGATAAAATGTATTAGTTTTGTTTGGATGGACGGAGTAATGTATCAAAAACTTTAAACACCGATTTATCATTTTTGTATGAAATTTTAAAATTTACACTTCAATACGTAAGAAAATTAAAATAAAAAATATATAAAAAACGATAAAAACTTGAGTTGATATCCTTTCGTTTTCCGAGCAATTTATATCTAAACTATACATCTTGTTGTAAATCTATATATGGATAAAATTTTGTTATAAAAGTGACTCCAAAGTATGAGTATGTATATTGCAAATATGTACATGAAGTTTAATATTCGTTAAAACTAAATGGAAATTTTGGTTAAATTGCTCAAATTGACTTACACCACGTGGTTGAAATGTTATTTAATGTGGCCAAACTGTGTTACCGTCGTCCATTGGCATTTGCTCGACAAGTCGAACACCGCAATCCAGAGCTCTCACTACGTGGGGAGGAGGGCGTTCATTGCGGCCCTCAACGCAGTTGGCCCGCAGTAGCTACTGCGGCGAGGGCCGTAGTGCACGCCACGGTAAAAATGGCGGCAGTATCACGCTCACTGCGGCTGAGGCCGTGGTGTGTACTGCGGCCTCACCACGCACGAAGCCGCAGTAACCGTTTTCAATAATTAAAAAAAAGGTGGATGAATCCAGATGAAATTCATCCGGATTCATCCACCTTTTCCCAAAAATACCCAGAAACCGGCGGTCAAGGAGGAGCAAGTGGCGGTGGCGACGGCGTAGTGGAGCGGCGAAGAAGAAGGAGAAGGGAGAAACCCAGAAGAAGAAGAAGAAGAAGAAGAAGAAGAAGAAGAAGAAGAAGAAGAAGAAGAAGAAGAAGAAGAAGAAAGAAGAAGAAGAAGACGAAGAAGAAGAAAGAAATACCCAGAAAGAAAGAAGAAGAAAACGAAAGAATAAGAAGATGATGAAGAAGAAGAAGAATATGAAGAAGGAGAAGAAGAAGAAGAAGGAGAAGAATAAGATGATGATGATGATGATGATGAAGAATTAGAAGAAGGATTGAAGAAGAAGATGAAAAAGAAGCAAAAAATGAAGGAAACGGCGGATGGAGAAACCCTAAAAAATGGCTTACTGCGGCCAAAGCCGCAGTAAATCTTACTGCGCAGTTTACTGCGGCCTAAACCGCAGTAAAGGCCGCAGTAAGATTTGTCTTCTCTACGTAGTGTCTCACGCTCAAGAGAAGAAGAAGAATAAGAAGAAGAATCAAGATCAAACAAAGAAAGAAGCGGAAGAGCTAGAAAGAAGAAGAACCAAGAAAAAAAATTAAGATTGAAAGAAAGAGGATGAAAAGCAAGGAAGAGTAAGAAGAAGAAAAATGAGAAGTGAATGGGTGTGACGGATGAGTTTAAACCTAAAATTTAAACTTAATGACAAAAAAAACACATGATAGATTATTAATGAAATAGTATTTCTCACTCACAAATATCACATCCCTAATTCAAAAAATAAACACTTAAGGTGTTCAGAATCGAATGTGAGAAAAAAAATTCCAAAAAATTGCAAATTTTAAACTGATCTTAGTGAAATGTGTTGAAAGTGGGTTTTAAAATTTGTCTTTGTTATTTTTCAATTATTAGTAGATTCCTCTTTTCCTCCTGAAACAACAGAAGAAAGATAATATGTACGTTCTCTCATTCAAGAAGTATGGTGTTATTGGTTAAATGCCTCAACATTTGCATGTCTAATCTAACCTCACCACCACCAACTCACCCTTTCACAAATATACCCACACCACACTGCTTACAACCTAAAACAATCACTTTACATTCTCCATGGCTACTCCTCCGAAGCCATCGCCGTCGCCACTCATCCTTGCCACCGTCGTCATCCTCCTCCTCACGTCCACCGCCTCCTCAGCAGCTGATCCTGTTCAGAACGACCTGCTCTCCGCCATGGCAGAGATGCAAAAAGCTAACTACTTCACCTTCGTCATGCTCCTTAGAATGTCAGCTCCATCGCTGATCAACTCCACCGTGCTCAAGAACATCACTTTCTTGATGCCCAACGACAAGACCCTCTCACGAACCACAATCCCGCCGGAATCATTACCGGACTTTCTGCTCCGCCACTCTGTCCCTTCACCGCTGCTTTATGACAATCTCCGTTTGATACCCTCTGGCTCCCTCATCCCCTCCTCTCGACCTGGCTACGTCCTGAAGATCGCCAATGGAGGCCGACAGAGCTTCTTTCTCAACAATGTCCGGCTCATTAGCCCCAATATCTGCTCTTCACGGTGGTCGTCGATTCGATGCCACGGGATTGACGATGTTCTTTCGCCGGAAAGTAACGCCTTTTCTTCGTCGTCGACTTGTCCGAACCTCAAGCCTCCTCCGGCTGCTGATGCTGTTTCTGTACCTCCACCTTCGTCGGTGTTGCCGCCGCCGCCGCCTTCTTTTGTTCACGGAGATCAGGTTCCGGCACCATCTCCGACACCAAATAATTCTGGGTCTTCTTCTATGCGGAGGTCTTATAATGGAATCTTGGACCTTGAATCATTGCTTACTTTTTGCTTGATTTTGATAACTTTGAATTTTTTCTGTATGCATCATCAAGGATAAAATCACTGACATAAGTGTGGCGTATACTTGCCATCTTTGTCAATAAAATTTGTTTTCAACTAGTGTTGAATTAATGGAGATGTGTGTGTGTATATATATATATAAAGTAAACTGATTAATTGAAGATTTACACGTTTGGATCATTCGTCACACTAGCAATAAGAGATTTGATGATCTAATCTGGATCAGAAATTGCATGCAATATTTATGTAAGACTTCAAAACTTTGTGAAGTAGTTGAAGATGTTTTTTTGCCACCATCACATTTTAATTTTTTTTGCATAAAAGAGTTCACAGATTTATTATAAAAATATTATTAACAGAATGAAGCTCACATAATTGTTTTCATTCAAGGGTAATCTCAATGGAAGATCAATATTGTCGATAAGTAATTCTTTTTTGTGCCCGATTTAAGTTAATTTGCTTAACGAACGAATAGATGAAATTAGATAGTTTTAAGGATAATTATAAAATAACCCTGAGATTTGTCATAATCTCCACTTTCCCTCCTGCATTTTCGGAATTCTCGAAAATCCCCCAAAGTTTGTGAAAATATACAAAACCCCCTGACAGTAATCACCATTAGCGATTCCGTTAAACTTGTAGGTTTAACTACAAAATTTGGACCCTAACTTTTCTAACCTTATCAATTATACCCTAAGATTTTTACCCATTTACAATTTCAACCACCACCCCTCTTCACCCTAATTCCATCCATCAGGCCGTCCCACCTTGGCATCCCCGTCGCGCAGACCGATAGCGCCGGCACCGGTTCCGTTCGGTCCGTCCCGACAGCGCGATTCTAACCTTGCCATCGCCTTCATCGTTCGTCCACCGGGGCGCTGTAAATCGAGGAAGAACAGTCGCGATTTTCCCAAAATCCGGCGCTTCTTCCATCCGTTTCCAGTGTTTTCGCGGCTTCCAGTTGGTTCCTCCAAGTTGGATGGCCTCTCTTGCCAAAATCCAACCTTCGACAACCACCGAAGCAGCCCCCGATGAACACTTTCTGTCGAGTCCAGATTCCGAATCCAACTCCGGCAACACTGTTCAATGCATGAACATAAAATATTTCAGAAATTTAATTGTTAAAAATTGTCAAATTATTAATTATGAAAATTTAATAAAATCCCATATTTAATGATGAGGATTGTGTCCCAGATTCCACTAGCGGTCTCGATTTTTGTGAGGATTGTGTCCGGGAAGAGGGCAGGTTTGGGGTTGTCTTGGTTGAATGGCTCTTTGATAGCATCGATGTCGAAGACAACAAAGCTAGATGGCGGTGGGCGGTGGGCGGTGACGGCGGAGTCGAGGCGTTTGGAGGTTGAGCAACCCATGTATGTGTTGAGTAATTAGTGGGCGAATGGTTGAGGATTGTAAGTGGAATCAAGGGCGCGGCAGCCGCCCTCGGGAGAGAGAAGGGCGGTGAGGTTGATGGTAGGGGATATTTGGGGATAAAAATGTGAAAGTTTGTAAAATATTGGTGTAAAATTGTTAGAGCTAGAATTTTATCATCCAAATTTTGTAATTAAACCTAAAATATAACATAAAATTTTAACGGAAGTTAGCTTCAGGGAGGGTTTTGTACATTTTCGCAAATCTCAGGATATTTTTTCGAGAATTCCAAAAATACGGGGGTAAACTGGAGATTATGCCAAACCTCAGGGAAGTTTTTGATAATTACCCTAGTTTTAAATGAGTTGAATCATCACATGTATGAAACATTTAAATCACTTGTCGAAATCTCAAACATAGAAAAACTATTGACAACTCTTTTTTCATAATGGGTAGGGAAAATAATAAGGATTATGAAAGTGACTAGCTAGGACTTGAACAGTTTATTTTTGTAAATATTTGAGTTAAAATTTTAAAGTTTGAAAATATGAAATCAAATGTACGGAGTACTATATTAACGGACTTGCTGACAATAAACTCTTATTGCAAACCCCAATTTTCAAATTACACTATCAAAATGGAGAGAGGATCACCTCTCCTTTTTTGGGTAGATCTCTGTCTCCCATTGTAAATGACTAACAGTGTTAACTAATCTGTTAATTTTTTTAAGAAAGGTGCAACATCATTAGTCATTTATATTTATAGTGTGGGACAGAGATGAGACACCGAAAAAGGGGACATGTGATCTGGACTCCAAATTATAATGAGAGAAGAATTTTTTAAAAATAGTAGAAATACATATTGACAATTATAAATCCTAAATCTAATTATAAAAATTCCTAAATATATCAAATTTCAGACAATCGCGCAATGAAAGTTTCAGACAATTCCTACAAGAAAATACTCTGAACATCTCTAAAAATGTAACACATTTTTTTTTATCCAGAAAAAACTGTTCACTTCAAAATGTTACTAAATGGTATGTATGTATGTAATATGTGCCCAACGTAGCTTGAGGCTTTTAGACCCCTTTCAAAAGCATTAAGCCCTACTTACAGCCCACAAATCCCTCACCAAACTGGATGTAAAGTCCATCATTGCCTAACTTGCTCGAGACAGCTAAGAGGCCCAGTGGCGGAGCATGCGAGGACACCTGCCACCCCAATTTTTTGTTGTTGTTGTTGAAAATATAGGAATATATAGTGTATATTTATGTTAATTAGTTTGGGATTAATTATATATTCCATTTATGTTAATCCAAATTTAGATTTATAGTCCATTACATATTTGAAACTAGGTTAAATTGATATATAAAAAAAAGCTCAATCCAATCTAATATTCAAATATTAATTATTAACATAATAATATATTAACTCATTCTATATGATTTACATATCTATGATGGGTGCAAGAGTTATTTTTGTAAAAGGTGAAAATGAAAGAAAAGTTACACTGTTAATGCATAAAATCATGAGTAAATACTATATCTAGTGATGAAACTTTGTTTCTATTATCAATTCTTTATTAAAAAAATTGTGAGTCAATTATTCTTTTATTGAACTAAATTTGTGGACTCTCACTATCCATAAAAAATAATGGAAAAAATTCCTCAGTTGGTTGATTAGATGTGTATATCTTAGAATCATTACTCGTCCCGAATGAATGAATATCAAACCCATTAAAGATAATTTTAATAATTATTCATTAAATTCATAAAAAATAGAATAAATTTGATTTAATTTAATAGATAGTGCTTAAATTCAATTTTGATTAGTTTTTATTATTATTACCGCCACCTCATGAATCTGATCCTGGCTTCGCCAATGAAGGCCTCCTCAATCTTGTCTACAAAGGCGGAGGCAGCTTCTTTTATGATAGGAGGAATTAAGACCTCTCCTCAACAAACCAAACTTATTTCCAAGGGACCTACTCTGATTCCACTGTATAAAGACAAGAGGAGAACTCTTCTGGGTAACTTATTCTCTATATTTCTCCACTTTGAGCTATTTTGACCTAACTTCTCCATCTTCTCTGATCATCGCCATTGACTTGAACGTCTAAGTGGATCCCCAGGCACACAATCCCGACCCATTTCTTTCTTTATTTGCAGCTGTAGGTCTCCCACCAGACATTGAAATCCTAGCCTCTTTCGATCCAAGATTATCACTAAACTATAATCACTTTACTTTTTTTATCTCGTTTTTACGCTACTTCAACTTTGATAGCCAAAAGATGGTATCTGGTTGTACTGTTACGGTGGTGATCGGAATGAAGCAGCTTCCAGGACCTGCGAAAGGCAAGACACAAGAAGCTTTCAGGTGCAAAAGAAAGGAGAGAGTGGGGTGTGTAATAATCACCCTATTTTTTGTTGGCATCACCCAGTTATAGGGTGATGCCAGGACTCTCCCCATGCTGGGGTAGAGTGTTTGGTAGGATTTTCCCCACGCTTGGACTGCTGACACTTGACTCTTGACACCTGACTCCCAGGGTTTTGCGGATTGGACGTAACTGCCAAACAGTGTTGGTCTGACAGCATTTAAGTGTGTTGAGTTAGGGTGTTAATTGGGCTTGACCCATATCTGTCAGAGTCAAAACCCTGATAGGATTGCATTTCCCACCAATATGTTTATACGGGGCGCACCCACATGCCGCATACGAGGAACCTCGCCGTATTCACGAGGAGTGTCTCTCGTAGCGATGACGTCAGCGTTGCGTTTGGAACGACCAAAGGACTTGGGCCCATATATATCAGTATGTCCTCCTCCCACAGCGGAGGATGGGTTGAGTCCCTGTGCTCCGCTTTGGGTTTTAATTGGGGAAAGCCCAAGAATTGGCTCATTGTTTTTGGGCCTTGCCGGTTGTGAATGACGTTTTAAAACTGTGCCGTTTGTAATTATGGGGGGAGTGGCGTAACTTTTCTCATTCCCCCTATTTATACGCAAACCCACGTGCGAAGTCAGTTTTCCTGACCTCTCGCTTCTTTCGCTTCCTTTGCTATGGTTTTGCGTTTCTGGCGATTTTTGAAGAGTTTCCGTCGCGCAACTTTCCGTTTTCCCTTCCACTAGTCGAATCGATAAGAAGCGTTTTCCCATTTCCTCTTTTTCTGTTGTGATTTTGACGAACGCGTAGTTTCGTAGTGCCGTCGCTTGGGTTCTTGGGCTTAGGGTTTTGATTTCCCAATTTGTGACTGATTTTGTAGATGGCTCCCAAGAATCCAAGCAACCCCGGTGTAGGTCCTGACATCGGGGAATTGTGGCCCCGAACGTCACTGTCGGAGAAGAAAATGGCCAAAATTTGTAAAAACCACCACGTTTACACGAGGGTGGTTTGTGGGCTTTCTCCGACGGACGTATTGAAGAAGGCGGGGATGGAATTAAGCAACGAGGCCTTGAGGGAGCATACAATGGTGGTATACGAAGCCCAGTTAAAAGCTGGACTAAGGCTCCCACTATGCTCCCTGTTGCTGCAGTTATGCGAAGGTTGGGGGATTTGCCCTGGGCAATTGGCCCCGAACGTCTTTACCACTATAAATGCATTTATAGTGGCCTGCTACTTGGCGAAGACAGTTGCGCTGCCAGAGGTGTTCCTGCAGTTTTACACGCTGAAGAGACCCGTTGGCCACCACTTTTATCAGCTTACCCCCGAGGAGGTTAAGGTGGGTAACAAAATGGTGAAGATCGGCGTGTTTGCTGCACCACCAGTTCGTGGGGGAGCTGGAAAAGCTCGTTCTTCTTCATCTTGAAGGATGACAGTTGGGGGTTCCCCGCGCACTTCATCAAAGAGAAGGATGCCAGGGTGTCAGTGAAGCCCTCTGTATGGGCGGGGAGCGAAGGGAAGAGGGTCCTCGATACCTTGTGCGAATGGATCTGCACCGTGGTAAGGATCGAGGACCGCGATGGCGCATTTCCCTTCACTTTGTCGAGTATGGACGAAGTCGTGCTGAGAAGGGTGCAGATCAGCAGGGCCTACCGGCTTGTGGGCCATGTGGACACCCTGGAGAACTAGGTCGAGGGCGTGGATGGAGACCTAATCGAGCGCTTCGAAAGCTCTTTTAGGAACCCTCGACGTCAGTTGCACCTATTTTTTTGTTTTTCTTGCTCTTCTTTCTTTTGTTAAGTCTCATGTTTGTGATTGTAGTTATAATCTGTTTTATGGATTTGCCTTGCAGTTCCAATGACGAAGGTTGGCGGTTTGTTTGCCAAGAAGAAAGACTTGAGGGAGGCCGTCATTAAGAAGATGGCGGAGAGGTGCCCTGCAGAGCCAGTTCGGGGGGTCTACGAGGGGTCCTCTGGAGGGCCCTCGAAGGACGAGGCTCCTCCAGCCTCCGAGGCGGTGGTGACAAAGGCGCAACCGGTCAGTGTGGTTGTCCCCCAAGTCGTCATCGAGAGTTCTGGTGACTCGGAAGAGCCAGGCCTTCGAAGAAAGAGGCCTCGGGTTGAAGGTACAACCCTGTTCTGTTAAGCATTGTGTACAAGTTTAGGAGATTATTTCTCATTGGTGTATCACTCGTATTTTTTGTTTTGTAGGGGGTGGTGACTTGGACGTGTGTTCAGACAGTTGTCCTACCCCAACGCTGGACAAGGGCAAGGGGTTGGCCCTTGTGGGGAAGCCCTCGAGTCTAGTACGAGGCTTCGGGGAGCCTATAGGGCTTTTAGCAGACGCTCGGAGGGCTGCTATGGAGCCTCGATAGGCCGCTAAGGTGCCCTCGAGGATTCCCAAGACACTTGAGGGAATCGACCCGAGGTTCGAGCCGCAAGTGTTTGAAGATTTCCGACAAGAGTCCCGGGCGAATGCCTTCAGCCGCAAAGGCATAGACTTGAGAGAGGTAATACACAAATCTTTCATCAACATTAATCTCTCTGTATCATATTAAACCATTCAATTAATTAGAGACTAAGTGATTATTCAGACAACAATCATTATAAAGTTATAAAATATTCCCAGTAAGAAACTAACTTGTCGCCGCCTACAAATACTCATAGTAGACAATCCTAGTATAAAATTACTATACAATCGGTATGAAAATATCACTGTGTAATTTGTTTTTGATAATCTGAGTATAAATATCATGCCCATTATAAACAAACGCCAACCATCTAACCATGCACCATCTTCAATAATCAACAGTTCCTAATTAACTTTTTACTCCCTCTATTGCTAATAATTTGGTCAAGTTTGAATGACACCGAGATTAAAAATTGTTAAAAAGCTGAAGGTAATAAACTAAAAGTAACATATAAGATTAAAATAACTTTTTAATTGAAGGAGGAGAATTGAAGATTGATTGTTTCTTTTCCATATATGATGGTGGGTTCGTTTTAGAACAATACATTTGGAAGGGAGGTGGAGTATTAAATTGTATAGGACAATCATAAAGGAATATATGGGTGAAGTTGTAGGAGTAAATGACAAAGTTTAGAGGGCACACTTAACAGTAACACACGCAATCAATCCCTTGTTACTCCACCAATTGATGATGAGTCCGGTAGACAACAAACAAGCACCCAAACCGTGGAAGAAACCAGGAAGGAAGGAAGGAAGCAAGTAGTCGCAGCAGCAAAGTCGTCTTGTCTTGTCTTCTTGTGTCTGTTGTCCCAACTTTCTCATTCATTTTCACCAAACCAATGAAACAGTGCAACACCAGCTGCGTCAAAATCCTTTCTTTTTTTAATGTCGCACTCGCACCGCCAATTTCCAGTTGCCCCCATTTTCTATTCTGGATCCCGGGAATACGTCGACCAACCTGACTCGTGTTCCTGCTCCAAAGATCGAGTCTTTAATCAAAAGGGGTTAAAAGTCTAATCACGAAACCGCGTTTCGTCCTCGCTCGTCTTCAGCTTCACCTCACCTCCCCTTCCCTTCGCTTCAAACTTGTGCTGCTCTCGCTGCTTGCGTTTCCACCGGATCTGCATCTGCCCCTCTGCCTTGCAGAACAGCATTCTTGCTGGTAATTCGCGATCCACATGATCTGTCTCACTACACAGAATAGTAGGAGTTGTTAGCTTTCTGATCTTCATTCAAGTGATAAGCTCTAGATTCACTGGTTATTGGTACCTGGGGAATTGAATCATCTAGAAGTGAGGCAAGGCCTTCCTGTTTATACCAGGGATGGCATCTGGAGAGGGTGAGCTGCGTCACCGTGATCTGGTTCCTCTTGCCGAGTTAATTAACAGGGAAATGAAAAGTGATAGGTTGGAGAAGCCGGTTGTAACATTCGGTCAGGCAGCTCAGTCTAGGAAAGGGGAAGATTATTTCTTGATAAAATTGGATTGTCCAAGAGTACCGGGCAATGCAGCATCTACCATTTCTGTATTTGCGGTAACACTTTCTGTTTCTTCCTGTCTTCAAATCTGCTATACATTTATATTTGGTATGGTCCAACGACATTTTGCTTGGGTAATCTGTTACTGATTAGTGTTCTTTTAATGCTATTGTTTTCTTTTAATGCTATTGTTTTCTATCAATTACTAGTATCTGTATTCTACCAATAACTAGTGGAGTATATGTTTTCATATCAATATCTGGTGCATACCGTTTAATATATATATATATATATATATATATATATCTGGTGATATAGTTTTTGTTAGATTATGCTGATAAAGGGGTAACATTTAAGCACTCTGATATTTTGAATATCTCTCTGAATTTGGTTGTAGCTTATGTTTCAGAATCTTCATTTTTTTTTTTTTGTGTTCGGTGGAATCTCATGCCATTATTTTCCTCATTTATTTTGTTTGACAGATATTTGATGGTCACAATGGGGATGCTGCAGCAATTTTTGCGAAAGAAAATCTTTTGAGCCATGTTTTAGCTGCTGTTCCTTGTGGACTTGGACGGGAGGAGTGGCTTCATGCTCTACCTCGAGCACTAGTGGCTGGTTTTGTGAAGACTGACAAGGAGTTTCAAAGAAGAGGTATTGGATTTTCAGTCATTGTAGTGTTTCCTTTTCTTCTGGATTTGATGTTTGGCACTGTACTTTACTTGTATCTGGAGGGAGCTAACATCCTCATCGTTTTGTCATTGTTGCAGGTGAAACTTCAGGGACTACAGCTACATTTGTTATCGTTGATGCCTGGACTGTGACTGTTGCTTCTGTTGGGGACTCGCGTTGTATATTAGATGCTCAAAGCGGTGGAGTTTCCTCCTTAACTGTTGATCACAGACTTGAAGAGAATGTGGAAGAGTGCGTCCTTTTTGAAATTTTTTTGATATTCAGTAATTATAACATACTCCTAAGTAGCGTTGGCCTGAATGTGAATGCAGGAGAGAACGTGTAACAGCAAGTGGTGGTGAAGTTGGAAGGCTCATCATTGCTGGTGGCACTCCGGTTAGTTGCTTCTTATGTCCTTCAGACAGTCTTTGTCTCTGTCTCTCTCTTTGGGCCATGAGTCACATGGTAATGAAACCAAGTTTCCGGTAGGTTATTGACTAATTTTTCTACAGATCGGTCCACTCCGTTGTTGGCCGGGAGGGCTATGTCTTTCTAGGTCAATTGGAGACATGGATGTTGGAGAGTTTATAGTGCCTGTACCACATGTCAAACAAGTGAAGGTACAAAAAAATGATGCTTGTTAAACAACTCTCTCTGTAATTTTTTCGCCACGTAGTTTCCATTATCCTACGAGAGATCAAATCCAAGGAAGCTTTTCAGCAGTGAAGTGCTGGTGCTCAAACGCTGTTGCTTTTTCTTGTTAGCAGTGCATGTATTACATGATTTCTTTCATTTTCTATTGTTGGGAAGTTTAGCTGTTTGTTTCCTTTGTGCATACCCATGCATTTTTTTAGATTATGATCCACATGGAAACTGACATTACCCGTTGTGTTGAAGTTATCAAATGCAGGTGGCAGACTCATAATTGCTTCTGATGGCATTTGGGATGCACTATCCTCAGACGTGGCCGCAAAATCATGTCGTGGATTGCCAGCTGAACTTGCATCTAGACAAGTTGTGAAGGTTAATACTTATTTACGTCCATTTATTTTTTATATAAAAAAAAAATCTTCTTATGTAATGCACTAGATATCTCAGCACTGTAATGCCTGATTCTGGTTGTGTCTGATCTCTTTATGCCAAACATTTTTTAGGAAGCATTGAGGAGAAGGGGCCTGAAGGATGACACAACCTGTATAGTTGTTGACATACTTCCTCCAGGCCATTCTCTGCAGCCTTCTCCTTCTCCTAAGAAGCAAAACAAGTTAAAATCTTTCCTGTTCAGAAAGAGATGCTGTGCTACTGGGCATAGACTGTCAAAGAAGCTTTCAACTGTAGGCATAGTTGAAGAACTCTTTGAAGAAGGCTCTGCAATGCTAGCTGAACGGTCAGTGATGAGCTTCCTCTCCAACCCACTTTTTGTGTCTTCTCCATGGGGGAGACATTGTTTTGATTTTGAATGCTTTAGGGTTTGGTATCTCTTTTAAAGTACCTTGGATCTGCATCATTTCTCAGTGCTGTTTAAAAAATAAAAGAAAAAGAAGTTTACTTGATTGCATATGTGTTTTTTTCTCATAACGAACCTTGAGGCTTGAACTTTCCATATATAGATTTCCAGTTTTCCCAGCATCTTCATTGTTCTTTAATATCCATGATGATGCCGATCTTGAGATAATATGGTCAAATACATGCAGATTAAGGAACGATGAACTAACAATGCAGTCATCAACATCCGGCCTTTTCACATGTGCTGTATGTCAAGTAGATCTTGCATCTAGCGAGGGCATATCAGTTCACGCCGGGTTCATCTTCTCGACCAGCTCCAAGCCTTGGGAAGGACCTTTCCTATGTGCCGATTGTCGCGATAAGAAGGATGCCATGGAAGGAAAACGCCCTAGCGGTGTTCAAGTGGCGTAAAATACATGTTACTGATGCTTTTGCCTCATCAGTCTTTGCTTCCTTCATTTGTTCATTCTAATCTCCCTATCCCTTTCCTTGTTTAGGCTAGAAATTGTTTCATTCTTATCACCGTTGTGCATTATACATGTAATGCTCACAGGTATATAGCTCCCTAAAAAGTGGATTTACAGTGGAATATATGTACATATGTCTTGTAAGAAAAGGAAGAGTAGGTTATGTAGCTCTGTTCTTTATATCGGTGCCTCATTCATTGCCCTATACTACCTCATTCATTGCCCTATACTACATTAGGGGTGTTCAGCGAATCGAGCCGAGCCGAGCTCGGCTCGAGCTTGAGCTCTGACGAGCCTAAACGAGCCGAGCTCGAGCTCGAGCCGAATATCTGGCTCGTATAGTTAACGAGCCGAGCTCGAACACGGGAGGCTCGGCTCGATAGGCTCGACGAGCCTATCGAGCCTATATGAAATTACATTTATACCCTTTCTTATGTATACACTCGTACCATCTCCCCTACCCCAAAACCGTAATCTCGTTTCGTTTTCAGCAGATCACCAGTCTCTCTCTCTCAGACAGACGCGAGTTCTCTTCCCGTTCCCTGCTTCGATTAACCCTAACCCTAACCCATCCCCAATCCTCATCATCACCATCTCCTCTCTCATTTTCTCCCTAATCAGACATATAGCCTTCTACTTCGAAGTTCTACGCCATGAATCGTTGATTGAAGCAGCTTCTCTCCGCCTTCCACGATTCATCAGGTGTCTCTACCTTCCACGAAGCATCAGGCGTCTCTGCCTCTTCACCGTCGTCGAGCTCCCTCCTGCTCCTGCCCAGCCGTAAAAACGGAGATACCAGGTACGTTGCAATCTTGTCCCGAGCTTCATAGCTTTTTTGTCCCGATTGCTGTTGATTTTTTTTGTTCAGCTTTTAATTTAGATGATTGCTAGTTGCTAGTAGTACACGCTTCTGCTAATTTCTAGTAGTACACGCTTCTGCCAATGAGAAGTGTAGATGGTAAACAATATTCATTTATCAAAGTTGTAGTGTCCAATTTGGGATCCTTACACCTTTACAATGAGTTTTCATATGGCGAAAGGCAGAACCACAAAATCTCCACCATTTTTGCACAAAAAACATCATCTTAGACATGTATATAGCAGAAAGCTAGGAGGCTGTAGAGCTATCAGAATGACGTATCCCAAAAGATAAGGATAAATGCAAGAACATAGAATTCTGCCTTCGTTACAAGGTAATTACAAGAACAGCTCGTGTGCATTAATACTCTGGACAAATAGCAATGAATAAATCACCAAAACTGTCCAAGACCAAGAGCCTAATGAAGAAAATAATCACATTAAATGGATTTAAAATTTTACCAGACACCATAAATGCATTTCTTTGGAGCAGATGCAAGATATCCACTCCGCTTACTCCTTAAGAAGAGCTTTAACTCCCACCAAAAAAGACAGAATTTTTCACCCCAAGAATCACTTTTTAGGAGAAACCCAATTGGATTTGACAGGGAACAAGAATAAAGGAGTGTAGATGGTAAACAATATTTGAATTTTTGTGCAATCTGGCTATCTTAACAGTTTCATCTTCACACCTTTACAATGAGTTTGTTTGCTGTAAAAGCCTAGTTAACTTCCACCTTTACACGTGATGTTGTCCACTTTCCTAACTTAATTTGTGTCTTGAAGTTATGCATCAGTTGTGCTCTTGGGTTGGGTTTAAAGCTTGCTGATTAGAGAAGGAAAATGCTGGCTGATTACTGGTTTGTTAGCTTGGCTTAATTTTAAGTTAGAACTTTATTATTTTGAAGTGTTGGTCTTGGCTTTTACTTGTGTTCTTGGCTGCCGGCTGGTGTGTGATTATGGCTAGCATGAGCTTTATTGCTTAGTTAAGCATACTATGTATTAGTCTTCTATATACCCATAATAACACTATTTGGTTCTTTAGTTCACATAGTTTTACTCCGAGGTTAGTTAAAATAATTAGTGACCTATTGTTTAACTTGTGGGCTGCCTTGTTTCTAGAATCACTATTGGCTGCCCTTATGTTTCTGAAACCGTGTTCATGCTTGGTAAGAATTTGGTAAGGACGTGTTCATGCTTGGTAAGAATTTGGTAAGGATCATGGTAAGCTTAGATAACAATGCTGCCTTGTTTCCATGAAACACGTACTGCTTGCTGCCTTGGTATTTACATGCTATTATCCTTCAAAGGTTAGTGAGTATAACATGAAATACAAGTTAAATAACTGGCTGCCTTCTTACTTGTTGCTTGTTCTTTAAGTTATTCAACCTAGAAACCTACTGTATAAATCTTATTTGGGACGAATACATAGAGTACCATTAGGTTTTAGCATTTTGACAAGCTGCTACATAAACAAGACCAAACCACTTGATCACATCATGGATTGATGTGCATGTTAGTATGTTAGTATGTTACAGGATTAAGCCAATTTTTGGACATGGCCGCTCCTGTTATGTTTTAGGGGTTTCTTGAATTGAAAGCTTTGACTGTTGCATGAATGCAGATAAGACTTCTACCAATGATCCCGAATCGTTTGACATAGATTTGATAGATACAACTATTGATACCGATATNGCTCATTTGGAAGATGAAGTAGAGGTATTGTAGAAGATGATGGTGGGAAAGAAGGTGCGAAAGAAGGTCAGAAAGAAGGTGAGAAAGAAGGTGGAGCACTCAAAAGAAAACAAAGACCGTCCAAATCTAACATTTGGAACTTCATTGACAAAATTTGTAATGACAAGGGAGAAGTGATAAAAACTCAGTGCAAGTATTGCAAGAAATATTTTTCTTGGCAAACCACCGGGACAACCTCGCATCTTGGAAGGCACATAAAGGCTTGTCATCTAGCATTACAAGCAACAAAAACTCAAAGTCGACTTAGTTATCAGCCTAGTGATGGGACAGTTGGTAGTGGTCCGGTCCTTGGAACAGCGTTTGTTGACGGATTGTATGATCCTCGAAAATGAGGGAAGCAATTTCTCATTGGATTATGATGCATGAGCACCCATTCTCTATTGTTGATGAGGAAGGGTTTAATCGATGATGAAAACAGCTATTCCATTGTGGGGAAGATCAGCCGTACTCTTGTGAAGACCGATTGTATGAAAGTTTACGACCATGCGAAGGACAGAGTGAGAAAGATGTTGAGTGAAGCGGAGAAGATAAGTCTGACAACAGATTTGTGGAAATCTAAAAGTCAGAAGATTGGGTATATGGTGGTCACCGCACATTTCCTTGATCAAGACTGGAAGTTGAATAAACTGGTGTTGAGCTTTGTCCACATTCCTCCCCCACATAATGGTGAAAATATTGCGGATGCATTATTCAAGTGTATGACAGAATGGGGGATTGAGCAAAAAGTGTTTACGGTCTCAGTTGACAATGCTTCTGCAAATGACTCTGCCATCAGAGCGTTGAGGCTACTTATAGAAAAAGCAGAAAGCGATGTGTGGTGGGAAGTTGTTTCATGTGCGTTGTCTTGCACACATTCTCAATCTCATTGTCCAAGATGGTTTGGATGAGATTAAACTTGTGATCCAGGACGTTAGAGAAAGCGTTTCTTACATTAATCACAGTGAGGCACGTCTGAAAATGTTTTCTGACATTGTCAAGCAACTGAACCAACCTTCTCGGAAGCTCATTCTTGATTGTAAGACACGTTGGAATTCAACTTATCAAATGTTTGCTTGTGCCTACGCAGTGAAAGATGCGTTTCCAATGTTTCAAAGGCAAGATTCTCATTACTTTTCGTGTCCAACAAGTAGAAGATTGGGAGAAGGTTGCAAAGATTATAGAACTTTTGGAGGTTTTCTCAAATGTCACCAATCTCATCTCTGGAAGTGACTATCCAACAGCTAACTTTGTATCTTTATGAAGTTTATGAGATTAAACAAGTGTTGGATCTTCACGCATCTTCTGATGATGTTTTCATAAAACATATGGTGCTCCAGATGAAGAGAAAGTTTGACAAATATTGGAAAGAGTGCAATTTGCTGATGTCGTTAGCTTCCGCCATGGATCCCAGGGTGAAACTAAGCGCTGTTGATTATTATTTCGAGAAACTATACCCTCCATCGGAAGCTGATGTTCTCAAAGAAAGTGTGAGAACTACTATGCGTGAGCTTTATAGAGAATATGCAGCTATCTATAAGATCCAAGATGAAGTTGATGAAAGTAGCTGCTCTTCTACCAAATCTTCGGAGGCACTACTACAGGGTTTATTAAATTCATGAATGTACTCAAGGTAGTAAAGGGTACAGGACCAATGAAAACAGATTTGGAGGTGTATTTGGGAGAAGATAACTTTGTGTGCTCAAATGTTGGGAACAAGTTTGACATACTACAATGGTGGAAGGCAAACCAAGCTAAGTACCCTACTCTGTCGAGGATGGCTTGTGATATTCGCAATCCCTATTACTCTGTTGCTTGAAGCAACGTTTAGTGCCGACACTAGAGTTATTGATGCGTATCGTGCATCACTTTCAATTGACACGGTGCAAGCATTAATTTGTGGTGGGGATTGGCTCAGACATCTCCATGGTATCAAGAAGAGAAATCGAGTAAGTCTTTTCTAATTTTGTGTTTCATATAGTTACTAGTTACTACTTTCAACCTTGAGGTTTTTTTAATTAATTCTACCTTGATTTTAATAAAGATTTAGTCTATATTTTACGGTAACTATGGAACTGAATTAGTTTTAGTCTATATTTTGCTTTACTTGCTTAGGTTCATGTCTAGTTATTAATCAGTAAACTAGACCAAGTAGATTCGACTTGTTTGGCTTGTTTCTTGTTGAATGTATAAGTATAACCAGCTTTGATTTGAAATGCAATCAGTTTCTCCATCATGTACCATTTTTATTTGCAAATGCTTACACATAATAGTAAGTATTGCGATGGATGAGCTGTTCAGTTGGTATGGTTTTTTGGTCAGATGATTCTTGTGAAGCAGGGAATATGATCTGATATGTTTGAAGAGTTTTTTTGTCAGATTAGTGTTTTCATTTGCTGCCGATTTATCACACTCCATTTGCTATACATGTAGACCATTTCTTTGCCGCTTTATCACACTATATGCCTCTGGATTTTGTGCAGTTCATTAGGGCTAATCATACTAAAACTTAAAGTACATATCAACATCCCTTCTCTAAGATGGATTGGCAACAGGATCTGGTTTAAGACTTAAAGTTGATTATTTCAGATTATAATCCTCTCTTGATGTCTATTTGTGCAAAGGGATTTAACTCTGATTTTGGATCTCTATTTGTTTCTTGTTGAGTATATAAGTATTAACTCCTACTAAAACTAGGACGGCCTTTATTCATTCATGTTTCATTTGTCTATTTCCTTGTTGTTGGAGCCCGTGGAAATTAAGCTACCTTGATGTGGTTGGACTGTGATGTTCCTAATGGTTTCAGACTTTCATTTGTTGTAGTTTCAGATTTTAAGTTATGGTACTGTAAATTTGCATGTTATGATGGTTTGCTATGCTTTTAAATTCTGAATTGGTTTGCTATGATGGTTTCTTCTTTGTGAATTGCCGATTAAGAGGAGGTTTTCTTGCTGTTTGTATGATGGCTGCTTTAGATTGTTATTGATTTTGTTTAGTGGTGATTGTCTTGGGTTGTTAGTGTTGGTGAGCAGGAGAAGGAGCCTCCTCAATCTGCTGTAGATTCAGATTTTGGAGAAACGAGCCGAGCCTAATCGAGCCTAGCGAGCCGAGCTCGAGCTCGTTTTGGACCGATTGGAATCGAGCCGAGCCTAAACGAGCTCACGAGCCTAACGAGCTCGCGAGCTCGTTTGGGCTCGATTCGAATCGAGCTCGACGAGCCTTGAGCCGAGCTCGAGCCTGTCTCGAGCCGAGCTCGAGCTCGAATTTTCGGGCTCGTTCGAACTCGAGCCGAGCTCGAGCCGAGCCCGAATTTCACGAGCTCGAGCTCGAACCTGCTAGGCTCGGGCTCGGCTCGGCTCGTTTACACCCCTATACTACATCTGGGGAAAATGTTGTTGATTGGAAACACAGTCCATGCCTGTTAATTATTCAATATTTTGGGACCCTGAATGTAAATTACCCCGAGTAAGTTGGAACGGGGAAGTTACTCAGGTGGGAGGTGACTGACTCTAGTCTGTCTTGGCTATGACGGAAACGTTACGGTGAGTGTGATCTGGATGTGTGACTGACAGGCATTTTCTTGTCATATTTCATTTTTAATAAAGGTTTTTTTTACCTTAATAAAATCAGACAGCATAAATTGATGAGTTGGACTTGATCATATTATATATACTCCTTTCTACCCACAAATATTGCACATTTTCTTTGCTATTTTTATTTATTTAATCTATAATTTATTTTTATGAATTCATAAATATGTACAATTAAATGATTTATATGTTTCTCATAATTTGCAAACTAAACTTCCTAGATATATACTCCCTCCGTCTGCAAAAGATTGCAACATTTGTTTTGACAGTTTCACAGTATTTAATCTATGATTTTTTTTTATGAATATATAAATATTGTAAATCAAAATTTTCACATGTGTATCATAATTTGAAATATAAATTTTCTAAATATATTTTTTCTGATTTTTTTTTCAATGTTTATCTTTGTTAAAAAATGAGTCAAACATTGAATCTTGAAACAGTAAAGTCAAACGCTACAATTTTTGACAGATGGAGGGAGTTTTGTTTTTGTTGATTTTTTCACTGTTTATCTTAGTTAAATTTTGAGTAAAACACTGCAACTTGAAACAGTAAAAGAAATGATGCAATCTTTGCGGGACGGAGGGAGTACAAAACAAGTGTGTTCATTTGGCAAAAAAAAAACACATTTTTTTTCTCCAAGAATATCAAAAGAACGAACTTTAAGAATATTCATTGCTGTTCAAAAAAAAAGATGCTAATTTAAAATTTGGTTTCGTAGTTTGTTCTTAAAAAAACTGATATGTGGAGTATCTATTTTCGAATGTGTTATAAAGATGGCTTTAGTGCAAAAAAAATAATAATTCACTCAATTAGGTTGATTGAGTGTAATTTCATGATTGTTTCGTTAATTTAACGTATGATTGGAGCTATATTGAATCAACACTTAACTTGATGTGGAGCTAGCATATGATGATGCTCAGCCCGTCATAAATAATTAATTAACGAGGTCCAAATCGAAGCATTTTCTATATCCACGATTAGTATTTTAAAATCACTTGAGGTGACTGACCATAAGTACGTCTTATTACCCCAAAATTGGTGTATAAATTCAAGCAACCATTAAGAACTCAAGCATCTCATAATTAGTATCATCTCCCTAGCTAGCTAGCTAATCACTTCTCCTCCAATGGCTTCCTCAAATCAGCAACTCCTCATAGCCATTCTCCTTGCCTCATTCTTCCTTGTCTCGGCGCTCGCCCGGCGTAGCCTCAAAGAAGATGACTTGTCGTTTCGTGAGATGCACGAGGAGTGGATGGGTCGCTACGGCAGAGTTTATGCGGACAATGATGAGAAGGAGAAGCGGTTCAAGATCTTCAAGGAAAATGTGGCGAGGATAGATGCGTTTAACGTCGCCGCTGAGAAGCCCTACAAGTTGGCCGTAAACCAATTTGCCGATCTCACCAACCAAGAGTTCGCCACAAGGAACCGTTTTAAGGGACACATGTGTTCCAACGTTGCCACTTCTTATAGATATGAAAACCTCTCTGCTGTTCCCACATCCATGGATTGGAGGCAGAAAGGAGCTGTAACACCGGTCAAGAATCAAGGCCAATGCGGTATAATTAGTTTTACGTACTACTATAAGTCTGAAATTCATTATCTTTATAAATGTTTGATGGGAGTTTGTGATTAGACTGTACTGTGTAACATAATACATACATGTGCAGGTTGTTGCTGGGCATTTTCTGCTGTGGCAGCCATGGAGGGAATTACAAAGCTGAAAACTAGCAAGTTAGTATCACTGTCAGAGCAAGAGGTAGTGGACTGCGATACAAAAGGTGTGGATCAAGGTTGTGAGGGAGGATTAATGGATGACGCTTTCAGATTCATCATCAAAAACCGCGGCCTCACCACCGAGACCAACTACCCTTACCAGGGCACCGACGGTACTTGCAGCGCAAGCAAAGCAGGCAACCATGCGGCCGAGATCACCGGCTACGAGGACGTGCCGAAGGACAACGAGGCCGCGCTGCTCAAGGCAGTGGCCAGCCAGCCCGTGTCCGTGGCCATCGAGGCTTCAGGCTTCGACTTCCAGTTCTACTCTGGAGGTGTTTTCACCGGTGATTGTGGGACTAACCTCGACCACGGGGTGACGGCTGTAGGGTACGGGACAGATGAGAGCGGGACCAAGTACTGGTTGGTAAAGAACTCTTGGGGTTCTAGCTGGGGCGAGAACGGGTACATCAGGATGCAGAGGGATGTGAGCCAAAAAGAAGGGCTCTGTGGGATAGCGATGCAAGCTTCATATCCTAGTGCATGATGCATGATCAGTCACATACGAACCTGGATCTATACCATGTCCTGTGTGTAGATGTTATATATTATTTCTATAAGAATAATGTAAATATATAGTACTATGTATGTTAGTAATCTGCTGTAATATATATGGTAACTTCGCACACCAAAGCTTTGTTCTATGTAATGACACAAGCTTGTGATGTGTTTGGATTGGATATTAATGCCTAAGATATTATGTATATGTACGTCACATTTGTTTTGTTTTGCAATGGCAATGAAGGTGAATTATACTTTAGTGTTTTATATTTTTATTTTATTTTTATAGTTTGTCTGATGAATTACTCAAGTTTTCCCTTATTTGTGTACCTATTTACAGTAAGTTAATGATGACATTTGCTTCTTATAATATGTGTACCACGGCGACATCAGAAATTGCTCTGTTAATTACTTGCTAAGCTAGAGCGGGCTGCCTGGCTAATTTTGAGATTGCCTTAGCTACAATTTGGATAAAATAAATTAGAGGCTAAAGTGGATAGTTTGAATGATTGAGCGGCTAAATTCGAATTTGGACACTACATCATTTAGCGTATCCAGTGACGGATCTGCTAGGGGGTGTGTGTGCCCCCAAAACTTACTAGCGTGAGAATTGTATATTTCTTATCAAATTTTTTGTGAATACTACTCATCAAAAAAAAAATACCTATTATTATATGTGTGTGTTTTTTTTTCCGCACACGTAGTTACTAGAACCACTACTGAGCATATCAGTAGGGGAATTGTAGAGATATTTAATTAGTGTTTTATGTCATTTTTCATAGAAAAACCAATCAATTAAGGATCATATGGTAATGGAGGAGATATTTTTTAGGAGATTTAAATAGTAAAGCAAAACTCAAATGAAAATGGTATGTAGGGGACATGGGATAGTACATACACTACCCAGGCACATTGTGCCTAACGTCTATAGAGACGTTTCCGTCTCTCGGCCAATATCCCAGTTTTTTTTTAATTAGAAATTCAACAAGTATTTGTTAGACTATTATTAAGTGAATCCCTGATTTGTCTCACATCCAATTGAATCCGGACCCACTCAAGGGAGACTCTCCTTTTTGAATAAAACATAATTGTAGTAGTTGACTCAATTGAAAACATCAGACCTCCCATCCCAATCCCCTAATGGTCCCCCCACTTTCATCACCAAGACGCGCCACCGTTTTCTTCACCGATAAAGACCTCTTCGGCGTCTAGCTACGTTCCTTCCAACCGCCACTGTGCAACCGGCTCCCGACGGCGGCGACTAGTTCACGGCGGCAGACACCGGTTTTGACTGCACCGACAACCGGTCCTCTGATTCCTCGTGGCGGAGGCGCAATTGTGCCGGCGTCCCCCTTTCCGACGAGATCAGGGTGCTGCGTCTCACCTTTTTATTTCCGGCGACAGAGATAAGTAGGGATTTCTCTCTTAATTCTTAGAAACTTGGAATGCCGCAAATTGTCTAAAATTATTTATACATTGTTCTATATTTTTGTTTGTTTCTTCAATCAATCTATATTGCCCAAACAGAAAATATATATACAGTTTGATGGTTTGTTCGTATGCATGCGAGTTGACAAAAAAATGGAATAGTCTAATTATAATGTGCATTAGTCTAATGATTAGTCTGATTATAATGGGCATTAGTCTAATGATTAAAATATATATGTCTGGTGGGTTTCTCAATTGAAAAATATTTCATGATCTGCAAATTGTTTACTTGTATGGGATTTGGTATGATGATGAACATCTATCTGATATTTTGGGTAATTTGTCTGGTGTTATATAATTTCACAACACAGTGATACGATTTTATGTAATGCAATTATATGAGTGAATTAGATTGTCTGATAAGTAGTTATGATTGTCTGATATTCAGAAGAATGTTGTCTGATATTTTGAAGGTGGTTCGAGTACATGAGTTTGAGTGAAAATTTTGATAAAATGTCTGAGATAATTGAAGTAATTTGTTAGACTTAAGGTATTGTGGCATATTGATGTTACAGTAAATGCGTTGTCTGATGATATAGTAGTCTGGGAGTCAAATTAATATGAGCATTAGTCTGATGAAATAATGGGAGCCAGTTCCCCACATTAGTCTGATTATAATGAGCATTAGTCTAATGATTAAAATATATATGTCTGGTGGGTTTCTCAGTTGAAAAATATTTCCTGATCTGCAGATTGTTTATATTGGTGTAAACTGATACATGGATATTTTGTATAGATGGAAACTCTAGATATTGTATCTATCCCTTGATTATAGGGATTCCTTTCTACCATTATCATTGTAAAGTCCTATATACAGTTGAATAGAGAACCACCACAATTGTGTGGGATTATCATTCTATCATGGTATCAGCCTAAAACATTCGATCCTCACCTCAAACGTCGCCTCCTCCTTCTCCGTCGCACCGATGAGCCAAAGAAGAACCTCCTCCGGCGGTGGCCCCTCTTCCGTTCAATACTTTGATCCATATGCTCACCATCAAGCTATCCGGCACAAACTTTTTGCTCTGGAAAACGCAGGTGGAATCTCTTCTTAGATCTCAGAATCTTTTTCGATTTGTTGATGGCTCGTTTCCTTGTCCGGCATCTCCTCCTCCAGCGGCCGAAGTCGCGGCGTCCGCTGTGACTCCCGTCGACTCTCTTTGGCGTCTTACGGATCAGCAACTTGTGAGTCTTCTCTTCTCATCTCTTACCGAGGAGAGCATGGCTGAAGTTATTGGATGCAAAACTTCTCACGAGGTTTGGTTGGCTCTCTCAACGGCCTATCAAAACAGATCTCGCACTCGCCGGCTTCATCTTCGTGACCGGCTTCTCTCCGTTCGCCGTGATGGTGCTTCGGTTCGTGCTTATCATCTTCGCTTCGGACTCTTTTGGATGAACTCTCCTCATGGGTTCTATAGTCGAGAATGAAGACCGAGGTCCTTTGGTTTTGCGTGGTCTTGGATCCGGCTATGCCGATTTTGCGGCTTCTCGATTAAATATGGTCCCTCTCCCGGTGTATGCTGATGTTGTTGCTCGACCCGAGAGTCATAAGCAGTTTGTTCGCAGTATGGACTCGGCACAAACTGGCCATCAATCCAATCCGGTGGCCTTTGCTGCTGAAACTAATTTTGGGCGCAGTTCTGGCCAGCGCGACCGCCGTTCAGACGGCCAGCGTGGTCGCGGCCCTCAGAATCGCAGTCGTCGCTCAGGTTCTCGGGGACGAGGGCAGCGTGAAGTTTTACAATGTCAGTGGTGCGGACGTCAGGGTCACACTGCCTCTCGTTGTTATCGCTTGTCTGGAGTTCCTCGTGGCAATCTTGCTAATCTGGCGAGCGTTTCAGGCAGGTGTCAATATTGAGCCCCCCACCAGGACTTCGAATTGGTACGTTGATTCTGGAGCTACCAACCATATGACTGCATCGACCTCTTCTTTGGATAATGTCACTCCATTTACTGGTAAATCTCGCGTCACTGTTGGCAATGGCTCATTACTTCCTATTACGCATATTGGGCATTCTCGGGTTTCTCGTTCTCTTCTATTATCTGATGTCTTGGTAGTTCCTAATATTACCAAGAACCTGCTCTCTATCAGTAAATTAACTCGTGATATGAATGCTTACATTTGCTTTGATGACAAAACCTTTACTATTCAGAACAAGGTTACCAAGGAGGTCGTGGGCCGAGGTCATAGTGAGGATGGCCTTTACGTTTTGGACTACAGTGGCACTGCATTGGTTGCTTTTTCAAATAAAGCCAACGCATCTTATGAGCTTTGGCATAGTAGATTGGGTCATGTCCCTCATTCTGTTATTTCTGCTTTAAAAACTGCTGGTAATTTGTCTGTCACTAGTTTATTGCCTAAGCCTCATTTATGTTCACCTTGTGAAATGGCCAAAGGGAAACGACTCAGTTTGTTGAGAACAATAAACGTGCAGATAATATTTTGGATATCATCCACTTTGTGATCTTTGGGGTCCTTCCCTGTTACTTCCGACTACTGGTTTTACGTATTATGCCGTTTTTGTGGATGATCATTCTCGCTTCACTTGGTTTTATCCGCTTCGTCGTAAGTCAGATTTTGTTGACATTTACCTTCGGTTTGAAGCCTTAGTGGAGAATCAATTCTCTACTCGGGTCAAGGTTTTCAGTGATGGCGGCACCGAGTTCACCAATACCCGGCTGCAATCTCATTTTTTGGCCAAAGGCATTCATCATCAAATGTCCTGCCCCTACACTCCGGAGCAGAATGGCCGCGCTGAGCGCAAGCATCGCCACATTATTGAAATGGGCCTTGCAATGCTATATCACTCTGGGCTTTCTTATAAGCATTGGACTGATGCTTTTTCCACAGCTGTCTACACTATCAATCGGTTGCCCACACCTGGTCTATCTGGACGCTCTCCAAACATTGAGGTCTATGGTCGAACTCCATCTTAGGGGAACATCCATCCTTTTGGCTGCCGAGTTTTTCCGTACTCACGCCCTTATGCTCCTCATAAGCTGGCCCCACGGAGTTTGCCGTGCATATTTATTGGCTACGGTGCTCATCATAAAGGATTTCGTTGTTTAGATCCTTGCACCTCCAAAGTCTACATCACTCGGCATGCTCGTTTTGATGAGGTCTTCTTTCCTCATGGTGGTGGTTCACCTTCTCGGTTCTCCTCCTTGGGCGTTTGGCTTTCTTGGATCCTTCTTGAGTCCATCACATCATCCGATGGTTTGTCGTCATCACTCCCTTCTCCTGTACATTTTGTTCCGATCCAGTCTCTTAAATCGAGACACGGTATCCGATGCTTCGGATCCGTCAGATTCTTCTATTACGGCTTCTTCTCCTAGTGCTTCGTCGGGTCCTTCTCGGCATGCTATGACTACGAGGACTCGCACAGGCTCCCTTAAGCCTCGGGACTTCTCTGATTATGTGGTCTCTGGCTTTACCGCTGCTTTGCTTTCTCAAACTGAGCCTCGGGGTTATCGGTCTGCGTTAAAAGATCCTTGTTGGGTCTCGGCTATGGATTCGGAGATGGCAGCTCTTCGTCAGCAACAGACTTGGGATTTAGTTCCTCGTCCCGCTGGTGTCAATGTGGTTGGCTCCAAGTGGGTTTTTCGTTTGAAGCACCGCCCCGATGGTACGGTTGATCGCTACAAAGCTCGGCTTGTAGCTCAGGGTTTCTCTCAGCTTCCGGGTTTTGACTATGATCACACTTTCAGTCCAGTGGTCAAAGCTGCTACTGTCCGTACTGTTCTTTCCATTGCGACTATGCGTCGTTGGCCGCTACACCAGTTGGATGTCAAGAATGCCTTTCTTAATGGTGTTCTGGATAATCCAGTCTTCATGGAGCAACCTCACTGGTTATTCTGATCCTCTTCACCCGGATTCGGTTTGTCGTCTTCGTAAGGCGATCTATGGCCTTAAGCAGGCTCCCCGTGCTTGGTTTCTACGCTTCTCGGGGTTTCTATTGAGAGTTGGATTTGTCTGTAGCAATGCGACACCTCTCTTTTATCTTTTCACAAGGCTCCTCTCTTCTATTTCTTACGGTATATGTTGTGACATCATTCTCACAGGCAATGATCCGACGCTTCTACGTCAGTTTATTACTCGGGCTCATCAGGAGTTCGCTATTACGGATCTGGGTACACTGCACTATTTTCTGGGTTTGGAGGTATCTTCGACATCAGATGGCTTGTTCTTGGGTCAAGCCAGATATGCTCGGGATCTTTTGCAGCGAGCTGGAATGACTGATGCTATCCCGGTTACGACACCTTTCGTTGCCTACTCTCAGCTTCACAGTTCGACTGCTGCTGCTTTTTCCAACCCTAGTCTTTATCGCTCTCTGGTTGGCGCACTTCAGTATCTCACGATCACTCGTCCGGATTTGTCATATGCTGTGAATTCTGTGAGTCAATACATGCAGTCTCCTACCATTGAGCATTATCAGGCGGTCACTAGGATTCTCCGCTATATTCGTGGCACCCTTCATCTTGGTCTCTCCTTCCGATCGGTACCCTCATCCCTCGATATTCTTGGGTACTCTGACGCTGATTGGGCTCGTTGTATCGAGACTCGTCGTTCCACTTATGGTTATGCCATTTTTCTAGGAGGGAATCTTGTTTCGTGGAGTGCTAAGAAACAACCAACGGTGTCTCGTTCGATTGAGTCGGAGTATCGAGCCATGGCGAACACTGCTGCGGAGATTGCATGGATGGTCAACTTACTTCGGGATTTGCGCATCTCTGTTTCTGCTCCAATTCTGTTGTGCGACAACAACAGTGCTCTCTTTCTTGCGCAAAATCCTGTATCGCACAAGCGTGCAAAACACATTGATATTGACTATCATTTTGTTCGCGAAATGGTGGTTTTGGGCAAGCTTAAGGTCTTCCATGTTTCCACCAATCTTCAGCTTGCTGACATCTTCACCAAAGGCCTTCCACGTCCTCAATTCGAGTTTCTACGTTCCAAGCTTTGCGTTGCGGTTCATCCGACGTTTCGCTTGCGGGGGGGTATTGGTGTAAGCGATACATGGATATTTTGTATAGATGGAAACTCTAGATATTGTATCTATCCCTTGATTATAGGGATTCCTTTCTACCATTATCATTGTAAAGTCCTATATACAGTTGAATAGAGAACCACCACAATTGTGTGGGATTATCATTCTATCGGTTTACTTGTATGGGATTTGGTATGATGATGAACATCTATCTGATATGTTGGGTAATTTGTCTGGTATTATATAATTTCACAACACAGTGATACGATTCTACGTAATGCAATTATATGAGTGAATTAGGTTGTCTGTTAATTAGATATGATTGTCTGATATTCAGTATAATGTTGTCTGATATTTTGAATAATCGCATCTACATGTATTTAACGTACACTAAGTGGTAGTAACAAAATACAACAGGGGACACTATTTATAAACACAATTGGACAAACCGGGATTATCACGTTCTATCCTATCATCCTCCAACTCCTCAAAGATCAAAGACTTGATCCGTAACGTGATTGCCTTCATCGATAACGAATATCATACGTCATATACTAAGAACCAGACGGTTTACATCAATACATGATACAAGAAATAATACTACATTAACTATTACCAAGATCATCATGTTCGACTCTTCGGATCCGTCATCATAAATGCCTACATTACATGTTGCCGACAAAATATCAAATTAGCGAAAACTAAACCCGCCAACTAACACCTTATATGTCAGACAACTTAATTCAAAACGTCAGACATTTACAGTATTATATGTCAGACATTTACCTTTGTCCGATTCATTATGTTGTGTCACCTCTCCTCCGTTTTGATCTTGTATTGTAACTCCATCTAAATAAATAAGCCAAAATATAATGTATTACATGCCACACAATTAAGCTCGCTTTCAGACATAGCGTGTTCAATTTTCAGACGTTAGCTATGAATTCGTATATAACCTGCCACTAATTCATCTGATACGCACTGAGGATCACATGGTACTTTTTGATGTGTTTGCCATTGTTCTGTATCATCATAAAACTCTTGGGTAAGCTGAGACTGTAATGGTCCATTAAGGTCAATACCTTCATCACCAATCCCAACCAACTCAGAGTCCTCCAAGGATGGAATTACATTCAAATCAAACCACATATTGTGCTCTTGCTCTGACAAATCAAATACAGATTGATTTATGATAAATTGAAAGAAGAAGAATGAAAAAGACATATGAGACTAAGAATAAGAAAGGAAAAAGTAAAAGAAGAAAATGACGAAACTGCTATTCTTGTGATTGGAAAAAAGGCTAGCAAAATGAATTGGAACTACCTTGGTGTTTTTTTTATAGGGCCCAGCAGGTGATTTAAGCGATGAAGAAGTAGATGATTTAGAGAAGAACAGAGGCATGAGATGACAGAAAAGAACAAAAGCAATGAGAAGAAAGAAACAAAACAGTACTTTATTCGGCAGAGATATCAAGGGATACGTGAGTTGTTTGATTGGGTGTGAGTGAATCAGTTACAAATGGAGATTGAGAGATTTTAGGAAGATAATGTGATTTAGGAAGTTACAGAAATAATGTAGATATTTAATTAAATTTAACTTATAAGAAATAATATAAAAAAAATAAAAAAGCAAAAATTAACACAGTTTACGTTTCCGTTAAAAGGCACAATGTGCCCGGGCAGTTTCTGGAATTCTCCAGGGGACATAGTGGATACTATCTATAATCAAGGGACAGACGCCACAAAACACGGTTCACCAATAACAATCCAGACAGACTCTCAAGCTCGAACCAGACGAAACAGGGAAAACACATTCTTCATCACTGAAATTTAAGGTTTTTGTTTTATGGTTCACTTACATGTTTCCTTGCTGCTTTTATTCACTATTGCGAGAACACATAAATAGAAACTGTAACTGTAATGCAATGCGACACACGGACAACTGGACAAGAAAGTAAAGCATCAAGTTCTGAGCATTTGACCTAGGGATGGCAACGGATCGGAGTAACCGTGGATATATCTAAACCATAACCACGACCGCGAATATATAACTATCCGCGGTTAACGGATATCCACCAATGCGGTTCTACTCAGACACCTATTAATGAATATTCGCGGATATCCGCCACCCGCGGTTAATCCGCGGACAGTACATAAAGTTTAACAAACAGATTAGAAATTAGCATCAAAACCATTCTGGACCCCTGAGCTAAGGTAAGAATTACAAATGCAGAGCTTAAACTGATGAATCAGTTTGCTGGCTGTTAGGTAAGAATTACAAATGCAGAGCTTATAATGGGCTTTTGGCATAAATGTTGCATGGTTAGTTACATGGTTAACGGTTACGGATATCCGCGGTTCGGAAAGCTGATATCCGTAACCGTAACCGTAACCGTAACCATTTATCTCACGATTATCAAAATCCATCTACTAGTCAATAACCGCGGATAATAACCGCGGATATAACTGCTTATATGCCTCGGTTATCCGCGGTTAACGGATATCATCCGACCCACTGCCATCCCTAATTTGACCTAGTGGTCGTGCTCATAAGGACATTTGTAGAGGTCTCAAGTTCGAGCATCGGTATCCCCAATCCCCTACCCCCTCTGTATCAGAAAAAAAAGTAAAGTAAAGCATCAAACTCAAAATTGGACGGGCTTTTTTCCCATCAATCATGTGTTTAGATTTGTGTCCTCAGGACTTGCAAACAAGCGACAGGTATTCCTTAAATATCCCAAAAAATATCTCACATTGTCATTTCATTCTTAATTTCCTAATTTTTCTAATTATCATCTATTTATATATTAATATATCATTTATACCACATAATTAGTAGAATAAGTGTTATTTTCAGTGACTCATGGTATTTTCTATGGGTGTTCAAAAAAACCGTAAACCCGTGAAACCGACCCGCCTCGAGTAATCCGAAACCGAAAAACCTGAGATCCGTAGAAACCGATATCCGAAAACCGAAAAAACCGAGTAGTCACGAGTCGGTTTCGGGTTATTGTTTCCATTACCCGCGGGTACCCCCCCCCACCCCACATATACTACTACTATTATGTGTGTTAACCGCGGGTACCCGCCTCGATCCGTATATTTCTACTTTATTTTCTCTTATTCCATTCACAATTACTACTATTATTTCCATAATGTTTATGGATTTAATGTTTTGGTTATGTTTTTAACTACATATTTATAATGTTGTAAGGATTTAAGAATTGATATAGTCAATTTTTTTCTTTTAGAAACACATTTCTTCATGATACTAATATTCATTATAGTGCGGGTACCCGCGATCCGATCCGTTAAAAACCATCATCGTGCGAGTACCCGCGGCACGAATACCCGCATATTGTGGGTCGGTTACGAATAATGAAATTAGGTATTCGTCCTGCTCTCTACTATCCGTCCCGCGCAGTTCCTTGCACACCCCTACTATTTCCCGATGACAAATCAAGGGCAGTGGTTGGTTAAGGTTGACCGTAGTCAAGTGGAGTAGTGGATTCAAAGGTCCTCTGGTTGTTAGCTGGGTAAAAAATGTAAATACATCGAACTTAAACCTCCTTATAGTATTTGTTTAATGTGATAGTGCCCCAATAAGTTTTTATTATAAATTAATGCTATTAACTACTCGGTACGACTTATAAACTTCAATGAATTTTTCGGGTTAAAAGGCCATTGAATTTGTAAATTGATACAAAATGAAACATTAGTGTTTCAAAAAGAACATTTCGCCAAATACAGTGACTCATGATGGATGGTGTGTTTAGTTAGAGAAGTAAACATCTATGTTATCCACTTGCAACCTATATCGTACAAATTAGAGCTTACATATAATGACCCAACGTTTGTCTCTAATTGAGTCCAACTTTGAACAAACACTTAACTCACATACATTCTTTTATCAACCAGAGCATAATGAAGCCAATAGATCCAAATCAGAGCATTTTCTCACTCACGTTTAGTATTTAATTAAAATAATCTAGCCTGCGTGACTCTAAATATGTCTTATGATTAGGAACTTGTCTATATATATATATTTAAGCCATCATTAAGAACTTAACATCCCACACACTAATTAACTCACAATTTCTTCAAAACTCCAAAAAATGGCTCTGAAAAACCGACAACTCCTTGCCATTTTCCTAGCTTCCTTCTTCCTTGTCTTAGCACTCGCAAACATTTGTGAGGCTCGGCGCAACCTTAAAGAAGAAGACATGTCTATGCGTGAGATGCACGAGCAGTGGATGACACACCATGGTCGAGTTTATGGAGAAAACAATGAGAAAGAGAAACGGTTTAAGGTTTTCAAGGAAAATGTGGCAATGATCAATGCGTTTAATGCTGCCAACGATAAGCCTTACAAGCTAGGCATTAACCAGTTTGCACCAACCAAGTGTTTACCTCCACTAGGAACCGTTTCAAGGGGCATATGTGCTCCAACACTGCCACTTCTTTTAAATACAAAAATGTTTCTGGTGTTCCGGCTTCCATGGATTGGAGACAAAAAGGAGCCGTAACTCTGGTCAAGGATCAAGGCCAATGTGGTTAGTTAATTTTTGCAGTTATTTGTAATGTTTTTGTTATTCCAAACAAAAATCTAGCTTATGCGCATATATACATATGTATGCATATAGGGTGTTGTTGGGCCTTCTCAGCCGTGGCAGCCACTGAGGGAATCACACAGTTGAAAACCGGGAAGTTAGTGTCATTGTCTGAGCAAGAGCTAGTGGACTGAGACATAAACGATGTGGATCAAGGGTGCTGGGAGGATTAATGAACGATGCATTTGAATTCATCATCCAAAACCGTGGCCTCACCATTGAGATCAACTATCCTTACCAAGGAAACGATGGCACTTGTAGCGCAAGCAAGGAAGCCAACCATGCAGCCAAGATCGATCATTGGCTATGAGGATGTGCCAGCGGACAATGAAGCCACACTACTTAAGGCCGTGACCAGCCAACCAGTGTTTGTGGCTATTGATGCTTCGGGCTCTGCCTTCCAATTCTACGCTGGAGGAGTTTTCGCCGGAGATTGTGGGACTAACCTCGACCACGGGGTGACGGCAGTAGGTTACGGGACAGATCAAGACGGGACTAAATATTGGTTGGTAAAGAACTCGTGGAGGGTTAGTTGGGGTGAGAATGGTTATATAAGGATGCAGAGAGATGTTAATGAGAAAGAAGGGCTCTGTGGGATAGCGATGCAAGCTTCATACCCTACAGCTTGAGTGAGTGCCTTGGATAATGCTCAGTTGGTTACTTAATGTATATTTATCATACTTTCTATGTACACATGTGTCATTTTGAAGATGGTAAGGATAGGAATGACATATATATATATATATTGTATTTTTATGTATTTGAATTGATACATTATGCAATAAAAAGTTATATTATGTAATGTGTCTATAAGATTATATATGTGTGTGTATATATATATATATATGATTAATGATTTTATAAGATTAATCTTAATCTATATTACGAGTATTATGTTAAACAGTGCTAATTGTACCTGAATCCGCCAACCTTCTCACCTTTGACAACCAATACTCTGGTTAGAATTAAAGCAACAACACAAGAGCAGGATGAGCGATCGAAGGTGATGTACCTGAAACAAGTTGTTGGGTTGATGACAGAGGTAATTAGAGGTCGCGGAAAGATTCGAATTGCTATTGAGCTTTAGTTCTGGGCTCGAATTATCCCTGTCAATTAGCTCACCACCTCCTCCGGCTCTGCTGTCACCTCTTCCCTCTTTGTTTCCCTGTGTCGCCGCCTCGCTCTTTGTTGATCGTCGCCTCCTCCCTCTCCGTGGAACTACTTCGTTTTAGCAAAGTGTTTAAAAGCAATTTGCTTCTCCTCGCCAAATATTTCTATAGAATTAGTAAATAGGTTCATGCAAAATTAATTTAGTGGGGTAAATAGGTTCATGCAAAATTTTGTGAGAATATACAATTATATGATTTTCAAATTACATGGGTAAATTGTGCCCCATGTATCTGAACTATACACATCGTTGCAATCTGAACAAAAATTTATTATAAAAATGACTTTAAAAGTATGGATCTGTTGCAAATTTATACATTCGTTAAAATTTTTATTAATTGATGACGGAAAATGTTGGGAAAATACTGAAATTTACCTACATAGTTTCTAAAATGTGCTAAACAACACCCTAAAAGGGCGTTTGGTCCTCGAATTCTAAGAATCCGTGAATTGTGAAAATATAGAAAGTATTAATGATGAAAAATAGAAATGTATATTCTCACAATCTTGTGTTTGGTTCATGAATTCTAGGAATATGGATTTTATAGGGACCGTTTTGTAAAATTTATAAAAGTTTATGGACTAAACATGTAATAATTAGGGACCATTTTGTAAAATTTTTAAACAATTGGGGACTAAATGTGTAATTTCTATGGACCATTCTGCAGTTTTTTAAAAGTTTAAGGACTAAATGTGTAAATATATAAAATTTGATGTCATTGTTCTAATTTTTTTGAACATAATAATTCTATGGATTCTAAGAATACCGTGTTTATAGGTGGTATTTTGAATCCAAGAAATTGTGAATGATGAGGAATCCATGGATTTTGAGAGTAATAGAGAATTATTTTCCAAAATGAACCAAACACAATATTTCATAGATTCATGAGATTTTCAAAATTCATATTCCTAGAATCCTTGAACCAAACACACCCTAAGTTTATGTCTCACTTTTCAGGTCATCACTATCATAGCAAACTATAATTTTAAATAACACAAAATTATTATTAATAATTCCGAACTTTTCTCAATCCCACCCCACCAACATTAGCGAGCCACCCAACATCCTTCATTCGATGCCCGACCAATAGGGTTGTTCAAAAAACTCGCAAAACCGAGAAACCGAACCGAACCGCATATGTTTATTTTAGAAACCGAAAAACCCGCTAACCAAAGAAACCGATAACCCGCGGGTTCTAATTTTAGAAACCCGCGGATATCCGAACTGATGCGCATATGTTTATTTACAAACAAATTATCTAAAATTGCTTACTTTATCTCAATTTTTCTTTAAATTTCTTTTATATTATGCGTGAAAACTTATTTCATACAATAATGATACATTATTTGCAATTTTACTTTGTTATTTTATTTATGCAAACTACTTTTCTTCTTTTTTATTCTCTAGATATATACATTTATGATACAAAATTTTGAAATATCTCTAAGTATATTGAAAGATTTTATAGGATAAGTACATGGATACCCGCGATCCGAACCGCAAAAAACAGTGAAACTCGGGTACTCGCATCATGGGTATCCGCACTCGACAGGACGAATACTATTTTTCCCACTATCCGCCCCGCCCCTCACTCGTGAACACCCCTACCGACCAACCCACCCCACCTGATCAATCTGAGGCCCTTGCGGCCCAATCGTGTCCAATGAGTCATTCCAACGCTAGCTCCAGCACCAGTGTCCTCTACTGTGCTGGGTTGGGAAGGCGGTGGGCAAATCGATAGATGAGGCGAGTTGGAGAAATTTGAAGTATTTATATTTTTGAAACGTTATGGTGGTTTTTTTTGTAAATTATTGACAATAACATATTAATTTTAATAATAAAGTATAGATAAATTTATTTAAATATTTCTTGGTAACTGTTATATTTATTCATTTATATTTATTCATTTGTATAGTTTTAAGATGATTTATAGTTCTAAACAAAAACGTAAAATTATTAGAAAAATTGGTATGGTATTATCAGTAAGAATAATCATAAACTTATGGGGTATTCGCCCAGTTTCAGATGTAGAAATGTTAATTTGAGCATTTTTCCACCATTTATGTTAGATTTTAACGGAGTTAACAATTACGTATTGTTTAGACACTAATATCATAGTTTAAAACAATTTTTGTAACAAACTTTAATTCAAGTATAAATTTGCAATGAATAGTATGGTTTAGGCATATTTGACGCAATTTACTCCAAATTATATATCTATACAATTGTAGGAGATTTACTACTATTCATTGTTGAGTTTTAATTAGATGTGGTAGTTGTACATCCAATTTGTGCTCCACACACATTTGATCCAATGGTGGTGGCAAGTTATTTCTTAAACAAATTATTTTTATGTCTTTTTTTCCTTTTATCCGTCTTTAAGTTTAGTGTTTTTTCATTCTCCATTTTTTATCTTCAATTTAACTTCAAAGCTTGAACTTAAGACATTTTTTATGTCACATTTATAAAATCTCCAATCTTTTTTACATATTTAATTTCTTTTTTGGTTTAAACTTGAATGTATCATTTCTAAAATTTATTTCATCATACCAACTCTAAAATTTTTCCATGTTCCATTTCCAATTTTTCAATTTTAGGTTATAATATTTCATTCTTGATATTGGTTTATCATTTCAAATGTTTCTTATTTCATAAACATTTATATATAGAGAGAGCGAATTTTCGCTTTTAGTAATAAAATGCATAAACTTATCTTTTTCTTAATTCTCTTTTTCAAGTAAATTGGATTCGCGAAAAAAAAACATGGTTCAAAGATATTAAGAAATGAATCTCTTTTGAAGTTTTCTAATACGATTTCACATTTCTTGTATTTTCATTCTTTAAGATACTCAAGTTTTTTTATAGGGTGCAAAAACTTAGAGCATGTGCAAAACTCGAATTAAAATTTTGTGTGTGTGAATATGAGTAATTGTGTTTTTTTAATTTACCTAGCTAATTTAATTGCCTTCGTACTCATACTATGATTAAGTGTATTGTTGATTTTCTTTAAAACTAACTTTACTTGAATTTAAGATGACAAATAGTTGATGCACAATTCAATAGACATATTGAAGTTTTTTTCAACAATAAAAAAAATTTCTTTGGCTTTACCTTTTAATCTTTCATATATTCAAATTTTCAATAAATGTTCACTTTTCCAAATTTTCATTTTAAATCAATTCTATAATTTTTTTTTTCCATTTACGAAGCAAGGGCACAAGAAAACTAATCACATACATACGAGACACATGTAATTTGATCCAAGTAAAATTAATACGTTTTTTTTAATTGGTCCAACCGAACATATATACATGTTTCTTAAAAAGAAACATTTTTACCTCCCAGTATTTTATATTACTCCCTCCGTCCCGTAAAGATTGCAGTGTTTGACTTTGATGTTTCAAGTAGCAGTGTTTGACTCAAAATTTTACTAAGATAAACAGTGAAAAAAAAATTCAAAAAAAAATATATTTAGAAAATTTATATTGCAAATTATGAGATTCATGTTAGTCATTCAACTTTACATGTCTATGAACTCATTAAAATAAATCGTAGATTAAATACTGTGAAAATGACCTAAAAAAGCTGCAATTTTTATATTATTACCTTTATTGCTTTTCCTAGTATAAAAAATTATTTTATCTTAGGCCACTGAGGTATCAGTTTTGCTTTGCTGGGACAAGGAGCATATAATAAGTTAAAGTCCAGTAGGAGTAAGGACTGTTTGATCAAAGGAACAGAAAATCAACCGGTGGAGGTAGCATGATAGCAGTGGGCCCGTTTGATCAAACCGTTGAATTCATCTGAAAATGAAGCGTCACGGTCCTCACGGAGCTCGACACACTGGGAGCGTCTTTGCAATCTTTTTGCCCCCGGTTCAACTTTAGAAATGACACACGTTACGTGCTTTTAAATCCTGGTAGCCCCTTCATCTTTCATTTTATTTACACGTTTGCCCTAAATCATCCGAAAATTACTTGTACCGTATTTTGCTTTGCGCCCACTTAATCCTCGCTTACCCGTGTCTCCTCCACTCTGCCTCCTGCAGAGCAACCATGGCGAAACCCTACTCGTCAGCTCTGTACCTCACTTCACTCATCTTCTTCTATTTTTCTTCAGCGAAAACTTTCACGGACCTTGATTTGGAGCCGCTCTTGAAGTTCAAATCCGTCGCCGACAAAGCCAACAGGCTTACCTCATGGAACGCTACGGCTGACCCCTGTTCCTGGGTCGGCGTCTTCTGCGTCAACGGCCGCGTCTCACGACTCGTCCTGGAGGACCTCCAACTCAGCGGCTCGTTCCAGCCACTCACTTCGCTCACCGAGCTTCGTGTTCTCAGCCTGAAGCGGAACGAATTCACCGGTTCCGTCCCTAATCTCGCCAATCTCACCTCCCTTAAGCTTCTCTTCCTCTCGCACAACCGGTTCGAGGGCCGCTTCCCGGACTCCGTCGGCTCGCTCGTCCGTCTCTACCGTCTCGATCTGTCCTTCAACAATTTTTCCGGCGAGATTCCCATCTCGGTCAACCACTTGCCTCGTCTTCTAACGCTCCGGTTGGAGCGGAATTGGTTTTCAGGTCACATTTCCGGCCTCGACATTCCTAAAATCCAGGATTTCAACGTCTCCGGCAACCAGCTTTCAGGGGAAATACCCCATTCTTTGTCGAGCTTCCCGGAGTCATCTTTCAGTCAAAACGAAGCTCTCTGCGGTTCACCAATTGGAAAATGCAACGCCATTTCCAGCGACCCAACCCAACCCGGTTCCAGTGGCGCGTTTGCATCTCCATTCGTGCCGGCGACAACGGTGTCCTCGTCGCCAACCTCGGTGCCAAGGACTGGGAACCCAGTCGAAAGCCCCAACACACGCCGAAACAGGAATGGCGCGACCAAAATGAGCCCGGTGGCTGTAATCGCGATAATTTTGGGCGACGTTTTGGTCCTTGCGATAGTCTCTTTTATCCTCTACTGTTACTTCTGGCGAAATTACGCTTCGAAGTCCCGCGACGGTAAGCGCTCGAAGGTGCTTGAGGGGGAGAAAATCGTCTACTCGTCGAGCCCGTACCCGGTCCAATCGGGTCTAGAGCGGGGCCGAATGGTGTTCTTCGAGGGGGCGAAGAGGTTCGAGCTGGAGGACCTGCTGCGAGCCTCGGCGGAGATGCTGGGTAAAGGCGGGTTCGGGACGGCGTACAAGGCGGTCCTCGACGACGGTAGCGTGGTGGCGGTGAAGCGACTGAAGGACGCGAACGTGGGCGCAAAGAGAGAGTTGGAGCAACACATGGAGGTTCTGGGCAGGTTGAGACACCCGAACGTGGTGAGCCTTAAAGCATACTATTTCGCCAGAGAAGAGAAGCTCTTGGTTTATGATTACATGCCTAACGGGAGCTTGTTCTGGCTTCTTCACGGTACGTCTCTAATCTCTTTTAGTTTCTAATTGCCATCGTTTTCCGTTTGATAATTGCCTGGATAAAGGACAAGAAAATCACTGTTGGTATATGATTATGTGTGGGGGTCAAAACTGAAAAGGTATGAGGCTGAGCTACGTTTGGCTTGCCGCCGGCGAGTTGGTGGGTCCGCCGACGAGATAACTCGTTGAATCCTGGACGTTGATTGTGTGAATCTTGTTGGTAAATTCAACCTCAAGTATGATGATTTCCCTTTGTTATTTTGCACAGATAGTTTTAGTTGATAGTAACATATGTGTGACAACTGTTCCATCACTTCCATCATGAATGGTTGGATGAGGATAGTAATTTCTTGGTTTGGGAAGAACGTTTTACATTAGTGTTTTGGAAGAGCTCTTTACATTAACATTAAGAGGTTGAGGGGTAAACTTTTGAACATTGTGATAGTTTTTTTTGAACCTATAACGTCAACTATCATTGGATAGCGTTTTCAATATCTAATGTCAAAGGCTGACCTTGTTCCTAAATTTACTGAGCTTAACCGTTTTGGAGAGGTAAGTAAGTACAATGGACTGTGCAGGTGATGGTAATTAGTTGTTGATTAATTTAGGGTTATTTAGTATGTTGTGGGGCTACCTTATTTTATTAGAGTAAGTCATTGAAGGCAGCAGGTGCCTGCAGAAAATGATGCTTCTATTGGCTTTTTCTTTTTGTTGGATTCCCAACAGCTAAAGTAGTTCCCATTCTCACTCCTTTACCGGCAAATATGACCAAAAAGCCTAAAGATGGAGCCAAACCCGTTCCCCACCTTTTTTCTCACATCACATGTCATTTAAACCCAACTCCAGATCTCTATAAACAGATTAGCGTTAAACTAATCAGAACTATTAGGATCTGTCATTTAAACCCAACTCCAGATCACATGTCATTTGTTTATTATCCTCTCACACTCTATTTAGCTGCACAATGTTATGTGATTAGGGTACATTGTATCCGAGTCTTATGAATGATGTTATATACTCCCTCCATTCCCAAAAGATTGAAGTTTTTGTTTGGGCACGAAGATTAAGGTGAATGTAAGATGTTTGTATATGTTTACTTAATTGCCTCTTGTTTGAGAGTGCACAAAAAACGAGGTAGAAAAAGTAAAGATAAAGTGAGGATAGTTTAGTAACTTTGAGAATGAGAAGTTTCCTTTTAAGGAAAGTGATCAATTTTTCTGGGACAGTTCAAAAAGGAAATGTGTTTAATTTTTTAGGGACGGGGGAGTATATTGACATCATTTTGGCTTATATATATATTGTACATTAATATAATTTCTCTATCATCTTTTCTATATATTTTAGCGTATACATTAAAGATGTGAATTATCCCACATGTACCAAACAATAGTTGAACGATTTGTTTATAAGTAAACCTAGGTCTTCCGTAGCTTGCCTCTCATTGAGGCATGAACACTCAATGAATAGAGGCTTTACCATCTATTAGTGAATAGCTATTCATAAAACCTGAATTGTGTTCTCTATATGGTCTACGAGCCATATCATACCATTCTTACCTTCCATGGGTGAGTAGATAAATCCTTTTTCTTTCTTTTTTCTGGCAATTTCACTATTTATCAACTTTAAAATCAATAAAATTGTTATATTACATGATTTATTTAATGTTCTGTTGGAATACTGGATCACAGATGGGATTCTGTTATAATGTTTACATGCAGAACCCTGTGCACTCATTATGGAATGTTATATTGTCAAGATAATGTATGTTAAGTTTCATTATTTCAGGTTTATTAACACCCTTTTTTATTTATCAGGTTTATTATGAATTTAGTGTTGTTCTTTCTTGTTAAGATTCATTACTATTAATATGGAGCACTGTATTGAATTTGTTGGGTCTTTGCTTGCGCAACAGGTAACCGTGGGCCAGGGAGGATCCCATTAGACTGGACCACTCGGTTGAAAATAGCTGCTGGAGCGGCCCATGGAGTAGCCTTCATCCACACCACCTGCAAGACCCTCAAGCTCACCCATGGCAACATCAAGTCCACCAATGTCCTCCTCGACGAGGCGAGCAATGCCTGCGTCTCTGATTTCGGCCTCTCCGTTTTTGCATTCCCAGCCACAAACGTACCCCGTTCCAACGGCTACAATGCTCCAGAGCTTTCCTCCGATGCAAGGAAACCACCCACCCATAAATCTGATGTATACTCCTTTGGGGTCCTCCTGTTGGAGCTCCTCACCGGGAAGTGCCCATCTCTTGTCGATGGGGGTAGCGGCTACGGCGGCCCGGTGGACCTGCCACGGTGGGTGCAGTCGGTGGTCCGCGAGGAGTGGACGGCGGAGGTGTTTGATTTGGAGCTGATGAGGTACAAGGACATTGAGGAGGAGATGGTGGGGTTGTTGCAGGTGGCAATGGCTTGTACGGCAGCGTCGCCGGATCAACGGCCCAAGATGAGCTACGTGGTGAGGATGATTGAGGAGTTTAGGAGGATGGAGGTGTCTCCGTCTCATGATAATTTTGACTCTGTCTCAGAGTCGCCTTGCTTGTCCGAGGAAACCTGCGGGAACACCAGTCAGTGACCAGAGTTGTGCTTTGGGATTTCGGATCAAGAAGCTTAAACTCTTGTTGATGTGAAAGTATTTATTCTATTGCTCTTGCTCAAGTGTCTACGCCCTCCCATGTTTTCGCCTCATTGATTAAACAAGATGTCTGAACCTTTAGAGAGACTCTTTAGCACTAACAGGTTCGTCTAATTAGAATTTTTAATCTTACAAATGCACTGACTTGTAGGGTTTAATGTTGATTTGGGAAGGGCATTTAAGATTTAAGATCAGTGTTTGAGATTCGGAAATTTTTTGAATGATTATGTTAGTTTCTTCAAACCTAAGATTGAAAGCTAAACGTTGGATATCAGCTCCAATTAGGGATGACAGTCGGATGGATAGTATCCGCAAACCGCGGATAACCGCCCGTCAGTGACGGTTTTAACCGCGATTTTTATCCGCGGTTTCGCGAATACGGTTTTTTTACATCCGTTAATTCGCGGTTACGGATTACGGATATGTTGTATCCGCACCGCGGGTATCCACTATCCGCGGTTTGCGGATACCCGCAAACCGCAAGCTAAGCCCATAAGTGAGGCCCATTAAGTGGTGTGCCCTGCGGCCCTGCCCATGCGTGAAGGCCTGAAGCATGTTTATGGTGTGTCTTAGGGTTAGCAGCAGACAACATTCACTCACACATTCACACACACAGACACAGACACGATTCGCGAATCGCACTTCCTTCATCTTTGATCATTCCAAAAGTTCGGCTTCATTCCTCGCCGCTCTCTCTCACCCCCTTGTTGCCGAGCTCACCACCACGCTAGCTAGGAGCAAGTCTGTTGCTCGTACAGTTGAATTGGAGAAGCAGGTGCGTCTTCCACTTCCATTATCAGATTCTTTTAAGATGCGAATCTTTTCGGTTGTGCCCATTGCAGTCATTAAGCTTAAGAGCGATCTAGAACAAAAAGAAATAGAGAATAACGCTTTCGAATATTGGAGTGTTGGGAGTGGTAGGGGTGCGGGGGTAGGAATGGTTGCATAAGGATGATGATGAGAGCGCCTTTCATCTGTACAAGATATTTTAAAAGGAAGGAACATGTTGATTTAGTCAAGCCAACATACAAACGCCAAGCTGGGAATTTTGGCAATGTTATTCCACAGTATGCTTAATCGGTATTTGCACATCTGTGCATTTATTATCTACGTAATTCACGAGTTCTGTCTGAGACAAAGTTATCCCGATAAAGACCTAAATACCTTCAAGAGACTTTCGTCGAGATGGTCGGGCTGGTTTATTACTATGACACTTTCAGTTCCTCATTTGGTTTCTTATTCCTTTATCTTTCAAAGCTTTACCACACTGTTGGTCATATGCAACACCGCACGAATCGGATGTTGTAGGTACCTTTAGCAAAGGTTTTACACTCACTCTTGGTTCTTGTTTTTGTCCTATATTTGAAAGGAAAAGCTCTTTGTGTATCTTTGTGCAAGTGTTTTCTTAGTGAAAGTGAAGGTACATTTGAGTATGAGAACTACTATCGAGAAGTCTATGATTTACATTCTGTTATCCAACACATCAATGGCACAAATCATGTTGTCGCTGCAATTGTTGGGCACAGAAAGGTGAGCTACCGAATGCTAATATGAAGAATACATGTGTTGGTTAAAGTTTCTCTTACATGGTTGAAAACTACCCTCGGTAAAGTTGCATGGCTTGATGTAAGAATATGTTTTTGCTATGCTCATTTGTGTTAAAACAAGATAATCCGACACTTTATCGTGACAAACATTTGGTCCCATCAAGTTGTTGGTCTGATTCCCAGGCAAATGTATTCTTAGTTAACACTTCAAAGGGCTAACCGCGGATACCCGCGGTTCACGGATACGAAGTTAAATTCCTATCCGTGATAGGTGTAACTGCAAACCGCGGATACGAAAAAAACCGCGGTTTGCGGTTCACGGATATGAGCTAACCGCGGATTATCCGTCCGACACCACCTACGGGCTAACATAAAATGATGACATGTTCTTCATGTTGATCTTTATATTTAGCACGTTGGTCTTTCTGCTTATTATGTTGATCATTCTTTTTATATAGCATGTTGTTCTATCTCATTGTCATGTTGATATCTCTTATTACCATGTTGATCTATTTTATTTGTCATGTTGATCTTTCTTTTTAGCATGTTGATCACTCATCTTGTTATATGTTGATCTTTTTTTAGCATGTTGATCTTTCTACTTACCATATTGATCATTTTTTTAGCATGTTAATCTCTTTTACTATCACGCTGATTGTTGATCTCTTATCTTACCATGTTGATCTATCTTTTATGTCATGTTAATCTTTCATTTTACCATGTTTATCTTTGTTATTGTCATGTCGATCTTTCGTTTTAGTATGTTGATCAGTAGACTTGTCATGTTGATCTATAGTTTTGTTATGTTGATCTATTGATGTTGTTCACACGAGGAAACGTTGCTGATCGATTAATCATACTGATCTAACACGACTATTATGTTGATCAAATTTAACGAATGACAAACTTGTAAATAAGCTAATCGCTTATGTGTACGTATGCACTGTGTCCATTTTAACTCGAACATTTTAGGAAATGTATCAATTTTGTTAGAACCATCAAAAAATAAAAAAGTATCAATTTCTATAAATTGAGGGAGTACTATTTTGAATACCTGTGATGCCTCGTACATGGGCTTGTTCCTAATGAAAGAGGATTGTTGGCATGGGCTTTGTTCTTGGATCATGGCGAAGGGCCTTTGGCTGTGTTCAGTTGTGAACTTTCCATAAATTTTTAAAATATGAAACTACCTCAATTTACTATCACTCATAATGGGTAAAATAGAGAAAACTACCTCAATCTACTCATACTTTAACTTCCACTCATTTATTCCGAAAAGTAAAAAGTGGTAAATACATTTCTAGCATATTATGAGTGGTGTCAAGTGGACTTTGGCACCACTTAAAAAATATAAACCCTTATCTAGGCATTAGTATTTTTTTTTATGAATACCATTCAAAAATTTATATTGACACTAGTTTTATTAAGAAGTTTTATGATCTTCACTCAATATAAACCTCTATCTAGGCATTAGTTTTATTTTGACACTAGTTTTTATGAATACCGTTCAGTCAGGTGCAGCTCCACAACGCTCCCACTTCACTAATGTCGGCCTTCTTAATTAAAGCTGGTAAGTTTCTGCAAGCTCATCAGACATTTCTAAACACCGATGCAATCTTTGATTACTGATAAAGGTATTCCCACTAAAGCATACTTCAGCTTCTTGTCATTTTTAGATATATATTCAGAACAGTTATATCTACATATTCCTAAACCTGATTTCTCCACCATTTTCTTTTCAGATAAGATATTCACATCAACATTAAGGGACAGTATAATTAGCAGAGCTTGATCAAGGTAAAGTGTTCAATATCCATTTTCTTCTCTTACTCTATTATTACAATGATCCTCTTTTCTCGATTCCCCGATTCAATCTTACTTCTAAGGTAATATAATATATATATATATATATATATATATATATATATATATATATATATATATATATATATATATATATGCTCCTAACTTTTATAACTTTTTATTTTTTTACAGGACTAATCTTCCACATAAATCAGGACCAATTCAGATCAACTACCAATTCTCAAACTTTCAAAGGGACTACTTATCTGCCGTAAGGTTATTAAATTATAATTTATTGCAATTCTAATGTATCATCATCGACAGTCATAAACTTGGTACATGAATGTTTAAATAGAACATATTTAGTTGATCTGAGATTTCATAGTATAAAAATGTTACCTTAAAGGAAGAATGCAGTCTATAAACAGCATAAAGTTTTTTGTATTTATCACCATGTGTAGTCTTTAGCATGAAGAAATCTGTAAAAATAGCATTTAATTAGAGATTATTGAGAATAATGAAATGATCGAACTATATTAACAACAAGTTTATAAAAGAAACTACTTATAAACATAAATACATGTATCTTATTTGCTTTTGTCAGTTTAACAAGAAAACTTATATCTCTTTTTAAGTAAAAACTTATTTCGGAGTACTCAATCTTGGAGTGGTGGAGCATAAAGGGTTTTCGTTCATGAGAAAAGGTAATAAGAAAATAAAGAATTGGGTATAGGTAAGATCATAATCCTTTGGTCATCAAAGTTTTCAAAACAGTAAAGTACATGCCAAGCATCAGTAATTATAAATAGGAGTATCAAACAATAAAAACAGAAAGTAAAACTTGTAGAAACAAGAACATGTAGGAATTTTAAAGAATATCTTATTAAACTTAAAGACATGTTTCCATGCAGGTAGAATATACTAAATAGTCTGACCAAGGACACGACGGGCGCGTGAACCAGGGAGGCCGACCCGAACATGATCTGGTCGGATCCGGATCGGGTCACGTTCAGGAACCCCAATTGGCTGTTGGCCTTGCCGCTGGCTTGGAACATGGTGGTCAGAAGAACCGATTCGTCTTTCATGCTCTCTAGCTTCATCTCGTCGTAATAGTCCAGAACCATGTGCAGGCTCAATATCTTCTTCTCCGTCTCCACCGGCTGGTTCGTCAACTGCGATGCGCCGCCGTTGTCCACCGCCAGAACTGTGATCATCTGTCGCCGGTTGATCTCGCTCGCGATCTCGGTCTGCGACAGTTCCTCGTGAGCGCCACGTCAGGTAATCAGGAGGGCAAAATGGTGCTTTCGAGAGATCCACAAGACTTGGCGTCAATTGACGGAAGGACCAAAAATAGACAGTGAACCTCAGACAGACCAAAACAAGATGATTTTAGAATAGGGACCAAAAGAGACAATAATTATTTTTACGGGATTTTAATTTACTCATTAAGTGTGACTAAATGATTATGACTTAAGAATCATCTAAATAATCAAACCAACCTGACACCAAATGATTCTTCTAAGACTTTCTATTGAGCAAATTACTAGCTTGATAAATACCCAACACACTCACACAAAAGGGAAAAGTAATAAAAAGGCCATGAAAGAAATGCAGCATTATGTGCTACCTCTCAGATCTTACTCTGGATATAAACATATTGAGGAGCAGACAGAAGTGGAGAGATCTACACACCCAATCTACCGATATAAGCAGTTTCCATAAGTTGGGCTAAAGGCTAAATTGGTTGGCCAGCAATAGCAGGCGAAGAGAGCATAATCTACTATTCATAATCCTTACTGATCTTATATTTTATTTTTTTCTAACATCTTACAGATCTAATCTCTAGTAGACGTTAAAAGCAATCCAGAAAATCTACCAATTATTAGGGCTGCTCAATCGGTTATTTTGGTTATAACCGAAACCGAATTTGTTGATGTATTTGGTTTTCGGTTTTCTATTATTAGTAACCGAATTAACCAAATAAAGTCGGAAACCGTAAAAACCGAAAACCGAAAACCGAATTCTGTTCGGTTATTTCGGTTATTACCCAAAATAACCAAAAATTTTCTCTTCTTCTTAACTCAAAGGTGGGCTGGGTTAAAGGTGAGCTGGGTTAAAGGTATATGGGTTAAAGGTGGGCTGGGTTAGTACTAGTATATGGGTTTGGGCATATTATTAATTCAGTTAATTCGGTTAACCAAATTATTTAAACGTTAACCAATAACCAAATCGGAAACCGTATAAAAATTTCGGTTAAATCGAAAACCGAACCAAACACCGAATTATCCAAACCAAACAAATCCGAAAAAATTCGGTTATTTCGGTTTAACCGTAAAGTTGATCAGCCCTACCAATTATAAACTTTGCAAGTTCTCTTTTTAGCTGCTGTGAGAAATATCAATAGTCTCTGATTTGTTACATGTTTAATATGGCATCATTTAGAAACGTATAGTTGAGAAACATCAACATCTCTGCCTGTATGTTTATTTATGTTCCTACATGGTCTATCAAGTTGATATTTATTATGACATCAACTAGAAACATAGATAGAGTCATCAAGCTAATGTATGTTCTTCACCATATACTAATCTGTGAAAAAGGCACCCAATGTGAATTCAGTCATAAACATTTAGTGTAATAGAGATAAAAATCATATATTTAAGTGATTGCATGCTCAGAAGAACAATGGATCAATGATTATTAGCAAATAAAGAAAGCATCATGAGTCTCAGTCTACTTTTCAAATTGACTATGTAAATTCTTTTTTATGCATACCAAAATTGTCATTAATTATTGAAATGCTATTTGCCCAGATGAAACAAGCATGCTTCAGATTAATTTTATAAAAAAAATCCCCTTTCCCTGGTGGAAAATCTAGCATAAATAGCATTAGATGATGGACAAGGAGTATTTGGTTTTTTTTATTTTTCAAACTTCATAGGTCTCTGAATGTAAATATACTACTCACTCCGTCCTTTTTAATAGTTACGTTTGACTTTTGATATTTTATTTGACTCGATTTTTACTTGCAAGAGTTTGTCAAAAAAATCTGAAAAAATATTTTTAGAAACTAGAGACATTGATTTAACTTATAGGTATAAGTAACTTGACATTATATATCAAAATCTTGAAGAAAAAAATTCATGATTAGAAATTTGAAAAACAAACGTAATTATTAAAATTATTAAAAGGGACGGAGAGAATAATAAATAGAGAGCATATAACAAGATAATTATGGTTTCAGGACATAAGATGAAGATTTTAAGTTAAAGTTCATCACATTCAAACTACAATATTTTCCTTCCTAAAGTATGTACAAAGAGTAATAACTAATGATACAAAAAGAGAATTTTACCTGCTGTTTGTATGGCCAGATAGTAATTCACTCTTACCTTTTCATAAACGTATGTAGTACAAAGCAAGAGATTACCAGGATTGATATTTCAGTACCTGCTCCCTGTAAATTCTCAACCATCGCCGTCGACGTTGGATGCAGAGGCGACAACAAACGGTCGAAAGATGATGCGGTTGCCGGCGTCTGTAGACTGTAGATTTCAAGCTTCATCTCGCCACGTCCTTTTCGGTTGGGTGGGGTAGATCGAAAAAGGTGGAAGTCTGTAGGTGGGGTTAGGGTGTCCGATTCTTTAGAGTATGGAGAACCATTTTGAGTTAAAATTTGGGCTAACTCGACTTAGATGGGTTGGGGTAGATTGGGTAAATTTTAGAAAAGTAATAATAATGGGCTTAAAGTGAAATCATCTAAGCCCATGTTTTCCTTTCTCTCTCTCTCTTTTTTTTGCAATACATAATATTAACTTACATTTTGGACATATATAAAGAATTAAATTTATTAAAAAAAGTCCTTTTTCACAATTTTTTTTATCAAATAAGACCTTTCTTTTTATTTGTTTCCAAGTCAAATTAAACTTTTTCCAAAAAATGTTCACATCTTTTAAAACGGAGAGAATATAATTCAGTCATAAGTATTTACAAAAAAATTTACTTTCATTACCTTCTTTGTAAAATCCTTCATATTGTATTTAAATATATATCTTCTTAGTACATTCCATTATTCGCCTTTTCTCGGTCTTGATCCAATGTACCGTTCGATATGAGATATCTTCTTAATAATTGTTGAACGATGTTATCTTTTAAGCCGTTAGAGACTTCAATTTTGGAGTTTTTACATTATAAGACATTGATGATGATAGGGGTTTGTTTCATTTAGGTACTTTACATTTTAAATGCTTTTAACATTAGGAGACATGTTGAATATTTATTATCCTTTATGTTACATTTGTTATTATTTTAGCCTTTATCCTATCGTAATCCACTGTATTGTTTGATAAGAGGTATCTTCAAATACTTTTTTTTTGACATTTTTACCCTTTTGTAGGTAACATACAAACGTGTTAAGTACATTGTGAAAGAAATATTTCGTGGCTAAACTTTAAAAACAAATAAGAAATTCGTCCATTTTCACTTTTTCATCCGGTGCATCACCGGTATATAAACTAGTTATTAGTAGTAAATACCCTATGACCTACGGTATTGCCAATTTTAACCCAAGATAACAAAATTCATTTTATTAAATATTAGCCCCTACAATGTGGTTTTGGGTCATTTTAATGGTATTAAAACTCGTATGGGTAAAGACATTTATTTTATTAAATTACTGTATAAAGTGACATTGTTCATTAAAAATTCTGAATTTGTGGTGAGTGGACACAATTCTGAGCACAATACCCATTTGGACACGTGTTCTTTTACACAAAAATAACAAAAATTAATAATAATTCAAATTTTCATTAATCTAAATTTTTACTCTCACATTTTTTTCCCCAAATTTCTTTCGTTATTCCTTTTTGTAAAACATGGTACAAAGAACACACCCGATCAGATTCTGTTTATAAAAATGAAAAAGAACACATCCGATCTGGACATAACCTTGGGCATACCCATTTGGACACCTCCATTGAGATCAACATTGCTCTTGTTTCATGATCCATCCTCATCATTTCCTGTCGTTGTTGATGGAGATGTGAGATGTCAATGTGTCGTTTGTTAATGACTTGGAAGTTCGCCGCAAAATACTGTACGTCAACTGCCAACCGATGAATTCAAGAAGAGTATTTTGGAAAATAATTTGTAATCTTGTGTCCCAAAAGTAATATACTCCTCTATCTTAAATGAGTTGTCACTTTTAATTTTTGTATAAATTAAGATTATTTTGGTATCCCATCAAAAAGATTGTCTTTAGTATACTCCAACTAACACCCTAAAATTTGTTATCTCCTTGTTACAGTTAGGGTTTGGTAGAGCTTTTGGATGACGTCTTTTTTTTTCTTCTCTTGGAAATCCTTATTCTCCTCAATTTTTGATTACTTCTCATCTCTTACTTTGATTCCTTCACTTTACTCCTTCAATTTCTTCCATTCGATAACCCCGCAATCTCTCTGTTGATGGTGTTGGAGGCTTTGGTGGGAAGCATGGCGATCATCGCACTCACGAAGGAGAAACCCGCGCAATCGATGTGGCTCGATTGGTTATAGCGACGGTAGTGGTTATAGCGACGGTAGTCTTTGCTCGATCACTCGTTGCTCGCAAGAGGGGTGTAGGAACAATTGGGAGAGAAAGAGGAAGGAGTGATGATACATAACAACGGCTCCCGCCGGGTAGGAAAAGAGCGAAAGTTGACCCGACTGTGGAATAACGGAGGAGCATGTAATTGAAACGGTAGGAACGGCAATGGAGGCTCGCCTTGCCTTGAGCAATGAGGTCATTGAAACCGGGTAGTTGGGATTTGGAGTCTTCCCTTTCTACCCGTATGTTTAAATTGACTCAAGTACGTCATTGGTGTCGGCTTGATATCCGATTTTGAGTGGTTCTATGACTATTGGCTAGATGCGTTCTTCCGTGTTTATGCAGGTCCGGACTCATAGTAGTTTGCTATTTGCGGCTAATTTGGTGGAGGGACCGATGGCCCGATATTATGAGAGTGATGTTGTGCACGAACACTTGTTCAAAACTAAGATGAGCTATGAAGAACTCACCCTAGTCCAAAGACTCGATCTACTAATCATCCATTTATACCATTATGAGTTGATGTACTTTCTTTCGTTACTTAGGTTTTTGCTTCGAGGACATTTTTCTTCTTTTCATACCATATAACCTTAAGTTGCATTGTTCGTAGGATTTGTTATGCTGCGTTTCGCTTAGAGCTATTTTTTTAATTATATGGAGGTTCGTCCCGAATTGACTACTTTTTGGCCTTTTGCTTTTGGTTTTGAATGACAAAGATTCACCGTAAAAATCGTCTTTTGTCATTAACTCATTTTACATAAACTTTCATCATTACCCTCTCAAATCCATTCTCACCCATCATAACCCACTTCTTAGACTCTTTGAATAAGTGCATTTTGCTAGGGTAAAATTGAACTAAAATAAAATAAAAGTGGAAAAGTGTCATTTCATTTGAAACAAAAATATTTTGATGTTGTCACAATACACTTGAGACGGAGGGAGTAGTAACATTTATTTTTGAGCATTTAATCAGTAATTGTATTTTATAAGTACTTTAAAATATAAATTTTAAACTTTTCATACAAATAATAATTTAATTTGTCCACTTTACAAAAATATTTTCGTTATTTTTATACTATAGACTAATATAGATAAATAAAAATGAATTAATATTAAAAGCCAAATATTGTATTACTTCTAAGACAGATGAAGTATTTTTGAAAGATGTGTGTAGAAAGTTAAATTTTCTTAATATTTTGAGATAAAAAGTTAGAGAAATAGGTGGAAAAGAATAGACAGAAAAGGGTAATGACTTATTTAACTTATTTCCAAAACATATGAAGTTATTTTAATGGAGAAAACAAAAACAAGAGGTGTGCCCTTTTCCACAAGGATTAATTTGAGATATATTCTTTTGTCTGTCTTATGGTGTGTTTTTATTTTGTCCACACCATTTAAATTGGTGGTCAGATTCTGTCTTATGGTGTGTGTTTTTGTCCACACCATTTAAATTGGTGGTCGAGATCATTGATACTTGTAGAGATCTCGAGTTCGAGCCATCGTTATTCCAATCCCCTATCTCATTTGTATTAAAAAGAAGTATCTTTTCCGTTAATACGCCCTGCAATTAGTACTTGAATTCCTTTTGTATTCTCCAGTTCAGTTAATTCAATAGCATTTTTCATTGCTATTCGAGAAGTTTTGTTTTTCAATCATTTTTTTTTGTGAAAACTTTTGAAAATTAATAAAAAATTTATAAAAGGAAAAGATTGTAGAGATTAATTTTCAAAACAGAGTCAAGTCAAATACGTTAGGACTTTGGATTTTGAAATTTCAAACCTACCGCGTGCCTCAGGACTTTGGATTTTACTAATCCGAAGGCCGAATCTACTATTAATATATAAACAGGTTCATACTGAAGGAGGAGCCGCCACGTGTAAAATACATTTAATTTTCTTTAAAAATAAAAAAAATCTTTTTTATGAAGAGACCTATCAAAATATATAACTGAATTTCATAAATTTTCAAAATGCAGATAATAACTAATGGAGAGACCGAGTAAAGTGCACCGGAGGTCCCATAACTTTAATTATTGTCCTATTGGGGTCCCATTTTAACTTTTTGTCCTCTTTAAGTCCTTTTTTTAACTTTTTACTCATTCGTGGTCCTTCCGTCCATTTTTGCCGTTAAGTTTAACGGACCATTGGGGAAAATGATAATTTTAACTACTGAACTTTTCCTAAAAGCTCCATTTACACCCTAAGTTTTGAACATAATAATTAAATCACCCCAAACAATTTTAAAGTTTACAATTTTATCAAAACTTTTCAAACATTGCAAATAAACCCACCACCTATCTACCCACATCCGGAAAACCGCCGGATCGGCCACCCCGGCCGGATCAGCCGCCCGGCCGCCGGATTGACAGCCAAGCCCGGATGATTTGCATACTCGAATCTCGTAATCGAAGTGTAGGCTCCTCTATCCACCGTAATAACAAATGCCTACATTAGCATTTACCAAAGCAAAATAAAGAACAACGAAATCGAAATAACAACACGATTGAAGACATCAACATCACTACCAAGCACCGAATTAGATTAAACAATAAATCTAAAATGTACAATCACCACTTCAACAAAGTTGACACAGCAAACAAATAAACATTAACTACATTTCCTCTTCACAATACAAAATTGCATTACAGATCCATCATCGCCCAACTAAACCTATAGCTCATAAATTTCGCAAAGGGAACTTGAATTGCATTCTCTTTCCATGATTAAACAACTTCGTTAATTAAGGACTCGATTTACTACTATAATCTAGATAATAACCAATCTTAAAGCACCCATATTCGCAGTCAACTATCCAACCATCATCCAAATTTAGCAAGTTAAATTAACAACAAAGACCAGACATCATAAAAATTGAAGAAGAGCCCGAAGTTGAAAACTGTTGGCAATCAAAATCCTTCTCCCCAACAACAAGCATTGAGCCGATTAAGCCCCTCATTGGATGTTTCTCCAAATCACCAGCAGCACATACTTGTTTAAGAACTCATCATCAACCAATTTCTTCTTCTTCCGTCCAATACCCAAATTCCTCAACTTGAAACGCACCGTCTTCAAACTCCGCATCTCATCCTCCTCTGCTCTCCCAATCACATCCTCCAACCTCTCCCCACCTATCGACATTCTTATCTTTTCCGGATCCATCCTTATCTTTCCGCCTCACAAACCGAGCTCTGCAGAGTTTTAGAGTAGTGGCATCGGAACCGCCTCCTGCTGCCGGATCTGCCGCAGATCTCGCCGGGACAACATCGACGACCTTATCGAACCCGTTTCCAAGTAAGCCTCGCAGAAGAAGGCCGGACGTTGGAATTCTCCGACCAAGGGAGGTAAGACGGAAGGATCGGCCATGACTTTAAGGAGTGAGACTGCTGGTGATTCTCCGCCACGGACGGCGGCGATCTGTGGCGGCGGTGGTGGTGGTCGGCGGAGTGGTGGGAGGAGAAGTAGAAGAAGAGAGAGATGAAGTTGAGTGCGAAGAGAGCGAGGAGGATCTTGAGGAGTCGTATGTGTTTCTTGTTCATGGAAAAATTTTCTGGTTTTTCTCTCCGATTTCTGTGTAATTGAGCTGTGAAGAAGATTGATGGGAAAAATGGACTAGAGATTATGTTAGGTCGTCGATAGGTAGATGATGATCGAGCACTTGATTCCAAATCTGGGGTGTCGATCTGGTAGATGATGATCGAGCACTTGTTATATGGGATGCCGATCCGTCGGCCGGGGCTGCCGATCCAGCTCTGGGGTAGCCGATCCGGATGTGGGTAGAAGGGTGGTGGGTTTATTTGCAATGTTTGAAAAGTTTTGATAAAATTGTAAACTTTAAAATTGTTTGGGGGTGATTTAATTATTATGTTCAAAACTTAGGGTGTAAATGGAGCTTTTAGGAAAAGTTCAGTAGTTAAAATTATCATTTTTCCCAATGGTCCGTTAAACTTAATGGCAAAAATGGACGGAAGGACCACGAATGAGTAAAAAGTTAAAAAATAGGACTTAAAGAGGACAAAAAGTTAAAATGGGACCCCAATAGGACAATAATTAAAGTTATGGGACCTCCGCACTTTACTCATTTTTTTCGCTCTATGTTCCCATTATCGTCACTTCCTCCACCACATCGCCTTCGTGAACAAGACTGCAAGAGACGCTGGAGCAAGGTCGACTTTACTCTATCTTATGGACTTGTCAGTATCAAGTGGAGTTAATGGCAAGAAATGGATAAGTGTTAAAAAATCATGTTGTCGGAGCTAGGTAATTACAGTATGAAGAGAGTTTTATATAAAGTTCACAATTCATATCTCTGTGTTTTTTATTTTATTTTTGTATTGTTTCAATATTTTATTAGAAAAATTTTCTGTTTAAAATTATATCTGTTTAAAAAATACTGGAAATTTTGTAAGCTTTTCATTATCCCCCCGTCCCACAAAGATTATTCTATTTGATTTTGTACTTGTGTTTGACTCAATTTTTGATTACGAAGAATTTGTTAATTTTTTTAAAAATATACCATTTAGAAACTAGACACATTGAAATAACATATGCATTAAATTATTTAACTTTATAAGTCAAGTATATCGAAGAAAATAAATTGTAGATTAAATAAAACCAAATGGAATAATCTTTATGGGGCGGAGGAGTATTTGATAGAGTAAATTCACTGGAGGTTCTATTTTTGCCCACTTGATCTATTTTTATCCCGTTTTAAGCCTTTGACGTATTTTGGTCCTACAATTTGAGCTATTACTCTAATCAAATCCTTTTCGTTCAACTCCACTATTTAAATAGACGGAACAATACAAAATGTTTGTTATACCTTTTAACTAAATGCTACAATACTCCTTAAAATTTCTAAGTTAAATGATTCTATCACAAACATTGTTTAGCCTCACATCTGCCATAAAAATTCAATATTACCTTCATCAATTTTTTATTGATAGGTTTCTTTTCGGCATCTAATATATTAATTTTTACTTCAACATTTTAATACTATATATTGTCAAGTACTTATATATATATATATATATATAATATACATATATCAAATACATCAACATTTGTGTTAAGAACTATAATATCAATATGTAAAGAAGATAATTAAAATTCATTATAATTTATTTTAAAAAGGTAAAATTCATTGTATTGAATTATTTATACCTGTCCCATAGGAGGGGTAGTAGCTAGTTAATTAAAAATACTAAGATGCACGTTAAACGTTATCTCACTCTTCACTGAATCTGTATGCGATCCGATTGTCCCTTTCCCTGCTTTGTCTTCGCATGAACGGAAAATGGCATCGGAGACATCGACCACGCCGAACAATGGGAGGGACGCCGACCAACCTCTAATGCAGCTGACGGCGGCGGCAGTCAGCCGCATTCCGGCTCCACGGATCCGCGCCGGAATCGTTATGCGGAGATCGCCGAGATCGGCTTCGCTGGAGGTCCACGATGGAAGCAAGGAGCTGAGAAGGTCGCCAAGATTCAGGCCTTCTGCTCCAAATGGCAATGTCAAGGTCAGTTCGAATCAGATTCATAGTTTCTTTCTGTGCTTCAGGAACTTATCCCTTTCGCTGTAATTTTACTTTCTCCGTTTGGCTTCAAAGAGGTTAAATGGAGGAACGAACATTTGAGGCTACTCTCATGCTTCTATCAGAAGGGAGAGAAAACAAGGTTAATGGCATTGTTGTTGCATGCTGCAATTCTTGTTCAAGTCTGCTAACTATACTATTCTTGTTCAATTCCGTTTGGCATTCTTGTTCTTGTTGTATAAGTCTCAATTGCAGACTTTAACATTTTGGTTTATCGGTAATTTTACTTGCTGCGTTTGCCTTCTTTGTCTAATTAAAAAAAGAGAGATTTTTATATTTTGGTGCTGCTGATGTGAGCGTAATGGTGCTGCTGACCTTTCTGTTCTTTCTTTTCATCTTCTGGTCTCACTTCTGAGTATCAATTCTTGGATTTTGCAGAATCTGCATTTGGTTTCTCAGAGCTTGAATTCGAAGTAAGCTGAACATAGTGATCTCTGATATTTGTGTGACATTCTTGTTCAAGTTCGCTAACTAAACATGTCAATGGCATTGGCAGTTGCACGCATTCTTGTTCCAATAAATGCATGTTTTACTGGTTAATTATTACTTTTCTTAGTATTTCTTTGTACTGTTGCAAATTTGAATTGACAGGCATCAGAGAGTTAATGATAATGCTGCTAGGATCATGAAGTGCAGAGAAAAGTCTGCAAGTGACTCTGGTAAGCTGAGAGGTAAAGGGTCTCCAAAATTTGTTGAAGGGGATGAAAAATAAAGGAAGCAATGACTCGTTAACTTAGCTGAAACTTATGAACTTAGTCTTTCCATTGGGATGCCATTAAGGTGATCCCCAAGGCAATATTTACTAAGCCTACTGAATTTGATTCTAGCAAGAAATTTCTGGGAACATGTTATTAATGAAATCAGGTTTCTCAATCTCAGGACTTGTACATCACACATTGTCTTTGCGTCTCACTCATGGAATAAAAGCTGGTAAATATAGATGCAGATATTTGTGGTAGGATTTGCTCTGAAAAATTACCAGTTTGATGGAAGAAAACTGGTAATTATAATCACCCAAATAAAAGCATAAGTAGTAAGAACAGCATCAGGGTCTCCTTCATTAGCAGGTGCCAAAAACATTATTCTAGAGCCTTTATGCATTGAATCCTTTTATCCAGCAGATGGGAGGCCCTCCAAAAAATCAAAGACCTTGTTGAACGATTCAGATGGGAAGTTTTTGGATGAGAAGTCTCAAAGCGAATCTCAACGATCATGCATTTCACAGGCTCTAGTAGTAAGTGACACATGCCACAACTCCTTGGTGCACACAGGGCAATCTAGAGCCAAGATAAATGGCACAGCTTCATCAATGAGGAAAAAGAAGGAACATTACAGTGACTGTTTTTTCGTTGGTGACCCGATATCAAGTGATGAGGCTCAAGAAAAATGGTGGTGGCGCTATGAGTTGAAGGTACACCCTTGGTAGTTAGTTGCCTTTTAATGAGTGGGTGAGGTAAATTTAAGATTGTATTGATTTCTGAGTTAAAGTGTTTGATGGATTATGTCCTATTAAGGTACATATCTAAGATGTTAATTTTTCATATGATGATATACTTGCAGCTCCGTAGGCATGTTCTTCTATTTGTTTGCATGACCCTTGAAGGTCCACCAGAATCTTGTCTTTCTTCCCCTTCCGATGTTAAGTTGGAACTTTACAGTCAAAGTAGCACTTGTCTCGTCCCTCAGTAATTTGGATTACCAGCATTAATGTCTGAGCCCAGCGGTGCTCAATGACTCAAATCATGTGCTGCTGATCTGAATCTTACTGATCGAAATTTCAGTGATCACATTCTAATATCCGGAGTTGCTAGAATATCACTGTGTGGAGCCTGTAGTTCCAAGAAAGGGTTTTAATTGGGATATGGTAATTTAAGTAAGTTTCTTTGAGATCTATACTCACAGGTTCTCTTTTCAGAGTCCACTGTGTTTACTATGCACAGTAGTTATATTATGACATGCACTCAGTATGATCAGTCGAAACCAATATAATTTAGCTTATATGATCAACCCAATCATTTTGAATGTGCTCATCTTCAAGCCCCTATCAAGACTGGCTAGGCATGATGAAAATGTTTTGTTCTGTTTTCTATATGATGTCAACATGCACTGCTGCGACTGATATTCTTTTTACCATATAGCACCTTAATTCTGCAAATGAAATTTGAATCTCTTCACCCCATTCCCCCCTAAAAGACCCGGTCTATTGCAACCTTATAAATATTTGAGTGCTGATCTTGAAATTCATTAATTACAGATGCAGAGATGCAAGAAGAAAAACCTTCCTTTGGAGTAAGCTATCTTTTTGCTTCCTCAACGTTGACATTATTTATTGTGTTGCTTTCTCTCTCAAATATCTTTTATTTGTTTTTGGTCTTGAAATTTTGGCATAGTGATGATGAAGACAAGATAGTCTGGAATGTGGAATGCCATTATGCTCAAGCTAATATCGTAGGATGTGTGATTAATCTTGGGGATTGTGTGTATGTTAAGGTGCATGATCTTCACCTCCTTCTCTATTGTTGTTCCTCTTGCTGATGGGATAGGGTTATCAGAATTACCATTTTGTGTACTTTTAATGTGCTTCTAGTTATTTAGCAATATCTTTGCATAGCTTATTGAGGAAGATAATTTTAGATGATTTCATAGTTTTGAATTCGCAAGAAATTAAATGTGCTCAACTGTTTAATACTCCCTCCGTCCTCAAAAAATACATACATTTGTTTTTACCGTTTTACAGTGTTTAATCTATCATTTTTCCCATGAGTGTTTAGGCATTTTAAGTTCAATAATTCTTATCCATATCATAATATGAGTATAAATTTTGTTAATATATATTTTTATAATTTTTTTCACTATTTTTATAATTAATGTATAGATTAATTGAGGATGGAGGGAGTATCATTATCTATTGCATGAAGAAAATTGCTGTTTAATAGCATTATCTATTGCATGAAGTATGCTCAACTGTTCTATCACTATCCATGCACTCTGGGAAGGGCTGTATACTTATAAAACAATTGAAAAATGTTTAGTTATGCTGATGTCTCGCAGGGTGAGAAGGGAGAAAAGCACATTGGAAAGATATTAGAATTCTTCAAAACAACAGATGGTGAAGATTATTTCAGGGTCCATTGGTTTTACAGAGCTCAAGATACAGTAAGCATGGATATCGTAGCAGTGGTTTTGCTGCAGTGTGTATAGTTTTTCTAGTTATCTCTCACATAACATCTATGCACTTATTCCGTAGGTTATGAAGGATGAAGCAGCCTCTCATGATAAAAGGCGCTTGTTTTATTCTACTGTTATGAACGATAACCCAATTGACTGCATTATTTCAAAAGTCAATGTTACGCATGTTGGGACAAGGGTATTTTTTCACTTTTTATTTTTATTTTTAATTTTTTTAAATCTGTTATTATTTCATCGTGCAGCATACCATTTTTTGTCTCTATTTTTATAATATTGTTTCCTTTCGCTTTATATTTTAGTCAATTTGTTTTCTACATTAATGACATTTAAAATATTACCACAGTCAGGTTTAGAATCAAAGTCTACTAGCAAATCTGACTTCTACTTCGATATGGAGTATTGCGTGGAGTACTCAACATTCAGGACAATACTGCCTTGTAAGTTCCTTGTACCAACTATGGCAATGAGTTTTTGCATTAAATCTCTTGCTCTTCCATCTATGCTAAAGAGGGGCTTTGTTTAAACAAAACTCTTTCGGAGAAATGTTTTCTTTTCGCAATTTAAATACAGAAATTTAAAATTTTACTATTAAGCGGTTAAAAAGACAGTTTGTTTGTCCTCAGCCGAACACAGCCAGAATATGCTTAAGAACATTGGAGTGGGTTAATGGGTATTTTAGTGTGGTTATTAGTTCTTCTAAAATTGGATGTTAGAAATGTTTGTCTTACTACTAAACAAAGTATATATCGAATGAAGAAAACGGACCATCAAGTGGATGACAACCCAATTTGATGACTGAATCTATATTACTCCTGCTTAGAACATCTGTAAAAACTGGTTTCTGTTTTTTTCTCCCTCGTTTTCTCAGAGAAATTATTTTTCGTTTGTGAATTTGTCAATTACTGTGCTGATTGGTTCTTCCCCTTTTATTGCTCCTGAACTTTAGATCATTTCATTGTTAAAAGCAGCAACCACTAGAGATTTGTTATCTAAGAGACAAAAATCTTAATGATACTGTCCAGGTGATGTCTTGGCAGACAGCAAGTCACTTTGCAGCGGAAGGGAGCATCTCCCTAGAACTGCCACGCCTTTGCTAGCCAGTATCAATAGTGGTGAAACTTCAGAGTTCTCTCTGTTGGATATGTATTCTGGTTGTGGTGGCATGTCAACGGGATTGTGTCTTGGAGCAAAAGCATCTGGCATTAGTCTGATCACAGTATATCCTCTATGCTCTACTTTTAAACATTTTAGTGATTCAAAATTAAAAAGTTTTTTGGATTTCAGAAATGGGCTATTGATAGAGATTCGTCTGCATGCAACAGCTTGAAAATAAATCATCCAGAGACACATGTAAGCAAACTTTCCTCATTGTTTTTGCATATCCTTTGTGCAGATCAATTGAGAATTTAATAGAAACATCTGTTCATTTTATCTGTTTCAAATACAGGTGAGAAATGAACCAGCTGAAGATTTTCTTATGCTGTTAAAAGAATGGGAAATGCTCTGCAAAAAATATGCTTTTGATGACGTGCAAAAATCAAATTATTCAAAATCTGCTGTGTCCGCATCAGCCCAGAGTTCGGATAGTGATTCTGAATTAGAAGTTGAAAGGCTTGTTGATATTTGTTATGGCGATCCTTGTGAAACAGGCAAGCACGGTCTATACTTTAAGGTAGTCAATTAAAGTGGGTTTTGTATTTTATGTGGAGCTATTATGCTTTTGGAACTGTTTGGTTGAACTTCTAACTTTAAGTCAAGCATGACATTACCACTTAAACTTTTAGAGCATTTAAGTATGCGCTTGTTACTGAAATCAATTTGTTGATATATTTGATTTTCATATACTTCTAGCTACTTAAGTTTTTGTTGATCAAGTTTTAAGTTATGCAAAAGGAAATACTTTTGCCTCTGAAAAATTAAATAAATAAAAGAAACTAAAAGAAAAGAGCAAAAACATCTACATCCTATAGCGATCACGTAGGAAATCTGTATTTTTTAGGAAAGAGTATATATTATGCATTATTGTGTAGTCAACTATTGATTCCTAGAATCAGGGAGAAGATCTGATTTAGTTGATCTTAGGATCCTTCTGTATCTAGTTTTCGAGAATAGAGAGATTCTTACTGTATATATTTAGCCCTGTAACTAATGAAAGATAACTGAAAAGTCATATTTTTCAAGTTGGTATCAGAGCCTCTGAAATTCCTTCTTGTCTCCTTCCATTGTCCTACCCACTATTTCTGCAAATATGTCTGAAACCTCAGAAAACTCTACTACAAAAACCCAGACCACATTGGAATCCTCAAAATCTGGAAGTGACTCCCACTCAATCCAGATCACTACCATCCGACTCAATGGGGAGAATTTTCTCCCCTGGTCACAAGCAGTTCGATTATACGTCCGAGGTCGTAGCAAGATTGGGTACTTGACAGGAGCTACAAAAGCCCCAGAAAGCACAGACCCGGCCTATGCAGTATGGGATGTAGAAAATTCAATGGTAATGACATGGCTGGTGAACTCTATGGAGGAAGATATCAGTTCCAATTATATGTGCTATTCAACAGCACATGAACTATGGGAGGACATTAATCAGATGTACTGATATGTGAAATCAATCCCAGATTTTTGGTGACACTCAAAGTTGGAAATCTATGTCAAGGGGATAATACTGTCAGCAAGTACTTCAATTCTCTTAAGAGGATATGGCAGGATTTGGATCTCTTTAACACTTATGAATGGAAGTCCAGTGTTGATTTCCAACATCACAAGAAGACTGGATAACAACAGGATCTTCAAGTTTTTGGCAGGGTTGAATGTGGAGTTTGATGAAGTAAGGGGGAGAATCATTGGGAGGCAACCTCTTCCCCCCATTGGAGAAGTATTCTTAGAAGTAAGAAGGGAGGAAAGCAGAAGGAATGTGATCTTTGGGAAAGAAGGATCAATGAACTACTGCTGAAGGATCAGCCTTGGAAACCGCAACCTCTTTCAAAACATCAACTCATCGGTGCACTGGAGGAAAATCAGTGAAAAATTTATCAGGTCTGGTGTGACTACCGTGAAAAGCCTCGCCACACTAGAGAAACTTGCTGGAAATTACATGGGAAACCACCTAACTGGAAGGCCAAAAGTGGAGACAAGCCAGGACGTGGAATTCCTAGGGCTAATGAAGCTGACAGTAGTCCTTTCACCAAAGAACAGATGGAGCATCTTCTCATGTTGTGGAAATCCATTGTTGCATCCTCCGAACCTCCTAATGCCTCTATGACTTACATGTATCAAATCTAATGCCTTGTCCAATGTTCTCTTATTTAATTCCCCAGGTTTTTCCACTCCATGGATCATAGATTTTGGAGCTTTAGACCATATGACAAATTCTTTTTTTTTTTTTGAACAGCTAACAACCTCTTTCAATTAATCAAAGAAACACAGATACAAAAACAACAAGAACCAACCCCGAACACAAAACGAACAGATGAGAACTAGACACAGAGCCCCATGAGGTAGGTGGCATAAACACTAGCCTACAAAAACATCCCAACAACAAGGAACAAACAGCAGACCCCTTACAAAGAAATCCCCACCAACCCAACGCCAAACGCATATGACAAATTCTTTTAAAATATTTTCATCCTACCAACCTCGCCCTAGAAACAAGAGAATTAAGGTGGCAGATGGCAATTTTTCATTGTGGCTGGAAATGGTTATGTAAAAATATCTGAAAAGATCACTCTTAATTTGTTCTCCATGTTCCAAAATTAGCCTCTAATCTCCTATCAGTTAGTAAATTGTCCAAAGATTCAAATTGCTTGGTTATCTTTTATGAAACTCATTGTGTGTTTCAGGACAGGAACTCGAGGATGACGATTGGCAGTGCTAAGACGGTCAATGGACTTTACTATTTTGAGGAGGACTCACCTAGTATTAGACCTACTCTAGGAGTGAGTAGTAATGTTTTTACATCTGATTAATGGTTTGGCACTACAGATTGGGCCACCCTAATTTTCCTTATCTAAAGCATTTGTTTCCTGGTTTATTAAAAAATGCGCTCAGTCTGAAATGTGAAAGTTGCTTACTTGCAAAAAGTCAAGAAAATCTTATGTTCCCAGACCTTACCTGCCCTCAAAGCCCTTTTATTTGTTTCATAGTGATGTCTGGGGACCCCCAAAAGTTGCTACCATTTCAGGAAAAGGATTGTTTGTAACATTTATAGATGACCATACACGTCTTTATTGGGTTTACTTAATGCATAAGAAATCAGATGTGGCTAACCATTTTGAAACCACACCAAGTATTTTGAGGTCGACAATGGGACATAATATTTTAATAGAGTTCTTGGAACATTTTTGGAGGATAAAGGAATTCTGCACCAGTCTTCTTGCACACAGACACTCGCAAAATGGAGTGTTTAAGCGTAAAAATAAACATCTTTTGGAGGTTGCTAGAGCAATGATGTTTCAAATGAATTTGCCAAATTATTTATGGGAGATGTTGTCTTAACAACATAGATATTAATAGAATGCCCTCTAAGGTGTTGGAGTACAACACTCCACTAGAATGCTTGACAAGCTTCTTTCCCCATTCTCGTATTCATTTAAATTTGCCCCAAAGATTTTTAGTTACCGCTTATGTGCACATACCAAAGAGATCCAGGTCAAAATTAGAACCTAGGGCAGAAAAATGTGTTTTTATTGGTTACGCCTCAAATAAGAAGGGGTACAAATTGCACCTCAGACCTGTAAGCTGTATGTCACAATGAATGCAACATTTTCTGAATACCTCCCTTTTTCAGCAAAAATTTATTTCAGGGGAGAGTCATAGTCATAGTGAATCAGATTTTTGGGAAATTGATGTTTTACCAACTATTTTTCTTGAAACAGACAAAGAAACTAGGGTTACTCAACCAAGTAGTGTTGAAACTGCTATAGATTTATCAGTTAAGGAAAGACTACGGCAAGAAAAAAATCGTGTCAATCTAGAGCCAATAACCTACACTAGGAGGGTTGCTCCTCAAGTAGGTAAAGCACCCTTGATCTGTCCAGCACCTGCTCATGATGAATCCTCAAGTGAAACCTATGAAGAGGTACCAGGTAACTCCTCTCCCATCATTTCTCCTACTGGTCCAGATTTAGCTTTTAATTCTAATACTCCCATGCTAGAATCAGACCTTGATGTTCCCATTTCCATTAGAAAAGGAACCCGTACTTGTACTAGACACCCAATTTCCAAATATGTGTCCTATGAAAATCTGTCACCTAAATTCAGCGCCTTCACTTCAGAAATTTCGAATATACTGATTCCTAGAAACATTAAGGAGGCACTAGATGATCAGAACTGGAAATCTGCAGTGTTGGAAGAAATGAACGCATTGAAAAAGAATAATACGTGGGATATAGTGCAGTTCCCAGAGGGGAAGAAGACTGTTGGGTGCAAATGGGTGTTTACTGTCAAAAGTAGAGCTGATGGCACCATAGAGAGATACAAGTCTAGGTTAGTTGCAAAGGGTTTCACACAAACTCTTGGTATAGACTATCAAGAAACTTTTGCCCCTGTTGCTAAAATAAACTCCATCAGAATTCTTTTATCACTTGGTGTGAATGCCAATTGGCAGCTCGATGTAAAGAATGCCTTTTTAAATGGGCCCCTCAAGGAGGAGGTATTTATGTGTCTTCCACCAGGCTTTGAGGGAAAACATGGAGCTGACAAAGTCTGTAAGTTAAACAGATCTCTTTACTGACTTAAGCAGTCCCAAGAGCTTGGTTTAAGCGCTTTGGGAAAACAGTTCAGAAGTTTGGTTTTTTGCAAAATCAAGCTGATCATACCTTGTTCTATAAACACACTGATGGGGGCAAAATTGCAGTCTTAATTGTCTATGTTGATGACATCATTTTAACAGAAATGATTATGGAGAACTAAAAATCTGAAGAGTTTTTGGCCAAAGAGTTTGAAATCAAAGACCTAGGAAACTTGAAGTATTTCCTTGGTATGGAGTTTGCAAGATCCAAGGAGGGAATTGCGGTAAGTTAGAGGAAGTATGTCCTTGACTTACTTAAAGAGACGGGCATGTTGGGATGCAAACCAGCCAAGACACCCATAGAACCAAACCTGAAGTTGCAACCAGCAAGTGCGTAAGAGGTAGCAGATCGAGCTAGGTTTCAAAGACTAGTAGGTAGACTCATCTACCTATCACATACTCGGCCTGATTTAGCTTTCCCAGCTTAGTGTTGTGAGTCGGTTCATGCACTCACTGTGCCCACAACACTTTGAGGTAGTGTATAGAATTTTGAGGTACGTAAGTAAGGTCAAGCAGAATTTCGAGGGAATTTGCACATGGAATATGTGAAATTATGTGGATCGGAAGGATACTACATGAATCAAGGTTCCCCTTGTACTTCCTATGAAACTATATTGTGACAATAAGGCTGCAATCTCAATTGCTCACAATCTAGTCCTCCATTATCGAACTAAGCATGTAGAAGTGGACAAGAGTTTCATAAAGGAGAAAATAGACGAGGGAATAATCTGTATGCCTTATATTCCTTCTAAAGAGCAAGTGACGGATATACTTACCAAAAGTCTTCCAAAAGGACAGTTTGATGTGTTAGTAAGCAAGCTGGAAATGAAAAATATCTACCATCCAGCTTGAGGTGGAGTGTAGGAAATTTGTATTTTTTCGGAAAGAGTATATTATGCATTATTGTGTAGTCAATTATTGATTCCTAGAATCAGGGAGTAGATCTGATTTAGTTTATCTTAGGATCCTTCTGTATCTAGTTTCCTAGAATAGAGAGATTCTTACTGTATATATTTAGCCCTCCTGTAAATAATGAAAGATAACTGAAAAGTCATATTTTTCAAGTGATCACTAGTTGTTGATTTGATGATTTCTAATTTACTTGATGGCATTCTATCTTGTACTTCTGTAAAAATGAGTTCATGCCTTGGCTCTATTAGGTACATTGGAAGGGTTATAACTCAGATGAAGATACATGGGAACCAATAAAGGGACTAAGGTATAATGTGAATGTGATTTAATTGGTTTCATTTTCTATACGCATGACTTACATACTTTTATTTTCCCAGTAATTGCCAGGATGCTTTACGAGAATTTGTCAGAAATGGGTTCAAATCAAAGATTGTGCCGCTTCGTGTAAGTTCTTTTCCCATCAGCATTTTGGCTGCTAGAACTCTCTGAATCCAACATGAACCGCTCTACAAAATGTAATAAGAAACTCTAATGCAGGGTGATGTTGATGTTATTTGTGGTGGCCCTCCATGTCAGGGGATTAGTGGTTATAATCGGTTTAGAATGGTCGACTCTCCATTGGATGATGAAAGAAATCACCAAATAGTTGTCTTCATGAACATTGTGGAATTTCTAAAACCTAAATATGTGCTGATGGAAAATGTGTCGGATATCTTGAGATTCAACAAGGCATCTCTCGGAAGATATGCTTTAAGTCGATTGATAAGCATGAGATATCAAGCAAGGCTTGGTACAATCGCTGCTGGTTGCTATGGTCTTCCGCAGTTTCGATTGCGTGTTTTCTTGTGGGGAGCACAGTCTACTGTGGTAAGAACCGATCCTGAATTAAATTCTATTGCAATATTTACTTACCCAAGCAATGACTAGGTGACGTCGGATCCAAGATGACCCAAAATGACATTAGGCACAAATGGTGTATACTGTTGGAACTAGTGTAACCAAAGAGGACATTCACTCTTAGATTTTGAATCAGGTGGTGATAGTTTAGCTCCTTTTGTTATGTTTTGTAATACCAAATCATCATCAATCAGTTGATGTCGCTGTACCTAAATAATACATCCCTTGTATGTACATGTTTATTTACTATCATAATGCTTTCATTTAGTGAAAGAGATTGCGAGAAGGAAAGAATTTAAAAGTATTTTCGGTTGCTAAGATTATTTAGGTGAGCATACTGATCATCAAAGGAGTTCTTTAGGTCATGTCTTAGACTGGAGAGGATGAAAGGCTTAGAATTTTCAAGGAGATGAAGATGGGAGTGTTCTTGGTGATGAAGAGGGACAAGAGATTGTGGATCAGCGCCCAGACACCGTAAAAAGTTTCTCGCACAATTTAATTTGCTTAACTGTACAAGGGGTATTCCATATTAATATTTCAATTAATAAATACTGGTAGCAGTAGAAAGAAAATTCCATATTAATATTTCAATTAAGTGCTTGAGTTGGTTTCTTTGCATTTTTTCTTCAGTTATGTAAAGGTGGTTAACAGAAAACCATTTGTTATCCATTTATCAACCAAGGCTTCTTAGTTCGGTAGTTGAGGTTCTTAGTTGTTATAAGGAGGTCCAAGGTTCAAATTCCCACCCATCCGAGAAGGACCTTGTCAATCTTAAGCAGGAAAAGTAAGTCTAAAATAATCTAGTGGTTAGATCACAAGCTATAAGATGGTTTTAATCTTATTACTGTACTGTGAGATCAATTTTTTGACTTAACCTCACTGCGCCAGAATCTACAATGATTAACAACTCTAGACACTTGTAGAATTAGACTTGAGGCATTCTCAATTCCTTTAGGATATTACCAAGTAGAGATTGATTACCTGTACCTTGAGACTTATCCATCACCAAGTAGAGATAGATTACTTGTACGATGAAGAATTTGCAAAGATCATTAAACAAGAATTCTTGCATGTGGCCTGGTCAATGAAGTGTAATATGTTGATTTTATGCTCAGATAGTCCATTATTGTTCACTTAAATGCTTCCCCTGTTTTTCTTCTGTTGTTGATAATGCAGAAGTTGCCCCAATTCCCACTTCCAACCCATGATGTTATTGTCAGATATTGGCCCCCTCCTGAGTTTGAGGTGTTGATTTTGTGGTTTAAATTGATGATTTAATTCGAACAATGATGTCCAAGTCATATTAATATTGATTACCATTGGCAGCGCAATACTGTTGCCTATGATGAAGGCCAGCCTCGGGAATTGGAGGATGCTCTTGTCCTTAGGGATGCATTCTCAGACTTACCAGATGTAAGTATTGATGCCTTTCAGCGTTAATCCTTGCTATCTAGTGTAGCTCATAGTTTTTGAACATTTTTCAGGTCACTAATGATGAAACTAGGGAAGAAATGGCATACAAGAAGCCTCCGGAAACAAAATTCCAAAGATGGATTAGAGCAAATAAAGATGGTACTCCATCCTAAATGTCGTTTTACTTTTTTGGAATCTGGAATATGCAATCTTTAATTGTTTAGTGTATGTTGCATCAGTCAACATTTTTCAGGTTGGTTGCTGATAGCTGGAAATTGCAATTGTTATTGATTTTTTAAAAATCTTTTTTTACACTCATCATGAGTTGCTGCGTAATCTGTAGTGTTAGCTAATTTTAGGTGATTAATTGATGTTATAAACTTCATGCCGTTGGCCCCAACATACATGATGATGATACACTCATTATGAATGTATCCTTTTCCCCATAAAAGATCAGTATGATACCTCCGTCTTGACTTATTGTCCCTTGAAGTGCTGGCTGAACACTAGTTTCTATTAAAAATGCTGTATATGGAATTGCAACATTATTTGTAAGATTGTGGAAAGCTGTTATAAAATTCAAACAAAAAGTTACCAAAAATTCAGTTAAAATCACTTGAAATGTTCAGTATCCATACTTGGTAGAAACCCCATGTGGTTCTAAAGATCGTGCATGCACAGCTATCCTCTAAACAAAAGTAGACTAATCTAAAATTGGGAGAAAAAGAAAATAACTTAGTCTGAAACTGATCCCGAGGCATCTCATGGTTAGTAGTTATGAAATGTCTGTTGTAATAATACATAAAAGTATTAATCGTTTTGTCTGTTGTTTCTGCTTTTGAGTATGACCTTTTCCAATCTTCCTGGTTTTTGTAGAAATGTCTGGTTCAGAATCACAGGTTGCTCCAAGAATTAAGAAAACTTTATATGACCATCGACCTTATCCATTGCATGAAGATGATTATACTCGAGTTCGTTTAATCCCAAAAAAAAAGGTTTTATTCAATACACACTTCAATTGATGTTATTGAATTCCGTGGACTGCTGGAGTCTAAATATAAAATTTTGTTAGGGAGCGAATTTCAGGGATCTTCCTGGTATATTGGTTGGAGAGGATAATGTAGCACGAAGGGATCCAAAGCAAAAACAGGAGATGTTACCGTCAGGAAAGCCACTGGTGAGCTACTTTTTCACTCTTTAGTATAACAAGTGAGTCCTAGACTAAGCTTAAAAGTGAAAGTGATTCGTTTGTTTGCTTAATGAAATGGCAATGTCTCTGACCTTCATACTTACCCAATTTGACTAGGGTTCGAATCTCCCCAATTTGATGTGCGAAACAAAAAATGAATCATTATACCACATCTTAAACCCAACTATATTGGGGTCGGTAGCATGGGGTTTATAGTGTTGATTGTCTTGAATTAGCCGACACTGAATATTCATGAAAAAAACCATGAAACAGAGTTTTACTCTGGATGCCCTTTGCTCAACCTTCTCAGGAAAAAAGAACGAGATGTAATTCCGAAACTGTCATCATCATAAATTTTTATACCTGCATTGAAAATATTACTATCATATAGTGATGAGTTGAGATAGTTGGTATAATCATGTCTTATTACAAGATTAATATTACAAATTCAACATCCACATCATGGAACGTGACTAATACAAAATAAAAATTGAATAGCTCTTATCAATCATGTTACTCTTTAAACTTCAGTAGGCTGTTGTTTTAAGCTTTCGGAATCAAACATCTAGTTTCATGACAGCAATGGGTAATATAAAATGATGGCGAAACATAAAGCAATCAGAGTTGGTTTTAAAAGCACGAAATAACTGAATTTGGTTTCTTGGAAACACATGACGGATGGATGTAAAAGTTGCACCTGTCCTTAATTATTTACATGTTCATTGTTGCAGGTACCAGATTATGCTTTGACCTTTGACCATGGAAAGTCTAAAAGGTTAGATTTCCTTTCCATGTTATCTGAAATTGCATTTTCTGGATTTACTAGAAGACTATAGAGCAGTCTGGAAGTGGAAGATAACTTATTGCAGTTGGCTGTAGTCGCAAATCAGCAATCTAAAATAGAAGATTTTCTGAAAGCAGATAAAATCTTAACTGTTAATTAATCATTTGCATCTGGTTCACATAAGCTGTTTCCAAGAAAATATACTCGAAGCAAATTAATCAGAAACATGTGTGGTTTTCTGAATGCAGACCATTTGCAAGATTGTGGTGGGATGAAACTGTGCCAACGGTGTTGACCTTTCCACAATGTCACAGCCAGGTATTTCTGAGAGAAACTGAACTTTTCTGTATTGATTGTACTCTGTAAATACGTATATATACAGGAATATACAGGGATCCTTACTAGGAAAATAATCCTAGTCCTAAAAGGATTAGACGTTACTAAACCCCTAAACTATCAAGCTATGTACAGAACAGCCCTATAGTTTGTAAATAATTACAAACAGTATAAAAACTAAATAAAATTGAACAAACTGTCACTTTCGAACACCCCCCTCAAGTTGGTGAGTGGAGATCTTCCATTCCCAGCTTGGACACTAAAGAATGGAAGGCTGGTCCTAGAAGGCCCTTGGTAAGGACATCAGCTAACTGCTGTTGGGAACCCACATAAGGAGTGCAAAGTAGCTTCCTATCAATCTTTTCTTTGATGAAATTCTTGTCTATTTCAATATGTTTAGTCCTGTCATGTTGGACCAGATTATGAGCAATCTGAATAGCAGACTTGTTGTCATAATATAACCTCATAGTGGTCTGTAGAAGTGACCTTTAGATCCTGAAGAACAATTCTAAGCCAAAGTAGTTTGCACACACCATGGGCCATTGTTCTATACTCAGCCTCTGCACTTGATCTGGCCACAACATTTTGTTTATTACTTCTCCAAGTAACTAAGTTTCCCCAGAATGTACAATAACCAGAGGTAGACCTCCTATCCACCACGGATCCAACATAATCTGCATCAGTGTATGCCTCCGCCTGCAGACCTCCACCTCTCTTAAACAGATACCTTTTCCAGACACCCTTTAAGGTATTGAAGGATCCCTGTTAGCTGCTTGCAAGTGAACCTCTCTAGGGTCATGCATAAATTGGCTAACAACACTCACAAAGATAAGCAATGTCGTCTAGTGTGAGCTAAGTAGATTAGCCGACCTACCAGCCTTTGGTACCCCTCCTTATCAACACTAAGAGCATTCGGGCCACCCCAAGCTTGTGGTTAGGATCTATAGGTGTAGAGGAGGCGACATGCTGTCTTCCCGTATCCTTTAACAAATCAATGACATATTTTTTTTGGGAAATAAAAATACCTTGCTTGGAGTGAGCAACTTCTATCCCGAGAAAGTACATGAGTCTTCCAAGATCTTTAACCTCAAATTCTCTAGCCAAACATTGTTTAAGGGCTATCTTTTCCAACTCATCATTTCCAGTGACTATTATATCATCCACATAGACAAGTAGTGCAGTGACCCCCGAATCCGAATGTTTGATGAACATGTGTGATCTCCCCGCACCGATGGTACCCAGATTTCACCATGACAGCGGTGAACCGTCCAAACCATGCTCTAGGAGACTGTTTGAGGCCATAAAGAGCCTTCCGTAGCCTTTACACACCTTATTCCCCTTTTCCCTTTTTCCAAAGCCGGGAGGAATAGCCATATAAATTTCCTCTTCTAGATCTCCATGGAGGAAAGCATTCTTCACATCAAATTGCTGCAAGTCCCAAGTCAAAGTGGCAGCCAAGGAGAGAAGAATCTTTACGGTGTTCATTTTTGCAACGGGGCAAATGTCTCCCGATAATCTAGGCCATAAGTCCGAGTGTAGCCTTTAGCTACCAATCTAGCTTTATACCTTTCCAGAGAACCATCTGCCCCGTACTTGACAGAGAATACCCATTTATAGCCAACCACCTTCTTACCTTTAGGAAGATCGGTAAGTTCCCAGTGTCATGTTATTTTCCAATGCCTCCATTTCCACTCTCATTGCATCTCTCCATTCCTTTATAGATACTGCATCAGCTAGTGTTTGATGATTTTGGATACTATGATGATTGGCCATGTAGGCTTGGTAAGGTTTGGATAACCTATGATATGACAAAGATTTGGATAGGGGGTATATGGGCCTTTGGGTGCATTCTCTAGTACCTTTCTCGAGGGCAATAGGTAGGTCAGATTCAGATACAGGTTTAGAAAACTGAGAAGAGCATGCCTTTTCTCGGACATATTTCTAAGCCTAAATTAAGGTCCTGGTTCTTGATTTTGCTGAGAACTAGGGTCGACTCTGTCCTCCTAGAGTATACCACACCAAATCTCCTCTTATTATGCATTTCGGGAGGAATATTAGGCTCAGTTCAGAATTTACAGTTGTTGGAATTTCCTGAAACTTAATTTCAGCTCCCTTTTGTAAGGAATTTTCTTTGATATCAAGAGCAGGAAGCTCAAAAGGTGAAAAATCAGAATCATTTGGGGCCATTTGATTTTCTAAATCATGTTTGTTTGGAAACTCAACAAAAGACAAATTCTCTTGAAATGTTACATCATTGGACACAAAGTATTTTCTGGTTCGTGGGTGGTAACATTTGTAACCTTTTGGGTTGGTAAGTAACCCAGAAAAACGCACTTGACTGCTCTAGGGTCCAACTTCCCTTTATTTTGAATGTGAACAAGGCGGGACACCCAAATATCCTCATTTGGAGATTATTTGAGGTTCGACTTGAGGGAAAAATTAGGAAAGGTCCTCAATGGAGCCTGATCACTTAAAACTTTGGTGGGTAGTTTGTTTATACTGTGGACAGCGGTAGAACAACATCCCCCAATACTATACTTGTTTTGGAACCTTATTTTGAAAGAGAAGTGCCCTTGTACTTTGCAAAATGTGACCATTCTTTCTCTCACCTACCCCATTCGATGGGGTATAACACATGAAGATTCATGAATTATGCCATTTTCGTTGAAATTTTTGACAAGGTATGATTAAAATAATCGGTGGCATTATCTGTTCGAAATCTTTTGATTTGTTCTCCAAATTGAGTTGCAATCATTTTTGGAAATTAGGAAGAATGATACTCATGTCTGATTTGTTTTTCAATAGAAATACCCACGTGACTCTCGTACAATCATCGATAAAAGTCGCAAACCATTTTGCTCCGGTTATATTTGGGATTCTTGAAGGTCCCCATATATCCGAGTGAATTAAATCAAAAGGTTTTTGCACCTAGAGTCACTTCTTGGGTGAGAAGCTCTCTTGTGTTTTGCTAATTCACAAATATCACACGACAATCATCTTTATTGATGTCTTTGAAAAAATCAGGAAACATAATTTGTAAAACTGAAAAAGCTGGATGCCCTAATCTGAAATGTGCATCCAAATTACAAATTTATTGGTTGGGTTACCTCACCCCTAACATGCATAATATTGGGAGATCTAGAACTATTTTCCTCTAGATAGTAGAGTCCTTCCCTTTGCTCAGCAGTTCCGATCCTCTTCCCGAATTCAGGTCATGAAATACAAACTGAGTAGGAGAGAATAACATAACAGTTTAAATCACTGGTAAGATTTTGAATGGACACAAGGCTGGTAGAGAGCTTTGGAACATCCAAGACATATTTTACGAGGATTTCAGGTATTATTTGAATATCTCCTGCTGCTGTAGTTAAAGACCCATCAGCTAGGGAAATTTTTTTATTGCTTGGACTGGGTTGGTATGTGACAAATTGAGAAGCAGTTGGGGTCATGTGGTCAGTGGCTCCTGAGTCTAGTATCCAGGATAAACACTAGTAGATACATGTAAAGCAAAAGGAAAAGAGATACCAGAAAGGGCAAGGGAGGTTGAGGAATCTTCAGACTTTAAGGTGTCCAGGAACTTCTTGAACTTTTCCAACTCAGCCTTGCTCAATATCTCTTGTTTGTCCGTTGTCTGCAGTTTTGCATCTACAGCCGAAACTAGGGCAGTTTTGGCTTTAGAAACTCCTTTCCCTTTTCCACTCCATTCTTTCTTTGAAGTAGATGGTTTCCCATTCAGTTTCCAGCAATATTCTCTGGTGTGCCTAGGTTTTTGCAATAGGTATGCCAAAGAGAATCCTTGGAGTCTCCAACTTTTGACCCATGGAACCTTCATCCTTTGTTGCCATGGCCGAACTTTCCAAGCCATTGGGCTCCAACATGACTCCTCTCTTGTTCTCCTCCGCCCTCAAAATGGCTATCACTTCATTCAAGCAGGGAACCTCATCTTTCCCTGAGATCTGAACCCTAACCTGATCATATTCAGGGTTAAGGCCAGCTAGGAAGTCTTAAACCCTGTCCTTCCCAATTCTTATACCAAATTGTCTCCTCTTTGCTGGTTATCTCCAAAGCTTTGTAGTGATCGTATTCGTCCCATAGGTATTGCAAGTGATTGGCAAACTCTGTAACACTCCTAGATCCTTGTTTTGTTGTTCCGACCTTGATCTTCAATTCATACATCCTGGCAGCATCCTTAGATTTAGAGTAGGTTTGTTGAATGGCCTCCCAAACATCTTTGGCTGTAGGGAGTAACATACAAGTGTCACTTATCTCAGGATTCATAGAACTCCAAATCCTTGGTCTTCAGGTTTTGGTCCTTCCTTCAAGAGGTGGTCGAGCTTTTCTCTCCCTCTAAGGTACCTCTGAACCCATTGGGACCACTTGAGGTAGTTCTATCCATTCAACTTGTTTGTTGGCTGTATGTTATGAAGGTCAACAAAGGTCGAAGGAGACTTGCTCTGAGTAGTAACAGTGGTTGAAGCAGTATCATCTGAAGACATGGTAAGGTTAGGGTTTGTGTTTAGGGAAGAATTGGCAATGAAGGCCAGATTAGGGTTTGGCAATGAAGGCCAAAGATTTCTGGCGATGAAGGCCAGAGGATTTAAAGCGCAGAAGAAAACTGAATTCCAGTGAAAAAAAACTGGAGTGAAAATTCAGAGACCTAGGGCTCTGATGCCATGAGAGAAACTGAACTTTTCTGTCTTGATTGTACGCTGTAAAGCGTATGTATATATACAGGGATCCTTACTAGGAAAATAATCCTAGTCCTAAAAGGATTAGACGTTACTAAACCCCTAAACTATCAAGCTATGTACAGAACAGCCCTATAGTTTGTAAATAATTACAAACAGTATAAAAACTAAATAAAATTGAACAAACTGTCACTTTCTAACAATTTCTTTGCTTAGTTTGTTAGTCACCTGTCATGTAGCCTTGGTAATTGATCGACAGTTTTATGTACTTGTGCAGGCAGCATTGCATCCTGAACAGGATCGAATTCTCACAATTAGAGAATACGCTAGGTTGCAAGGGTTTCCTGATTACTATAGATTCTGCGGCACAGTCAAGGACCGGTATGTTTGATAATGTCCGTTAGATACAGATTGGTTTAATCTCCATATAAAAGGCTTAGATAAACACTTACAGTCCAACACTTCCATAGTAACTTTGTACACTTTTCTGCTGCATATCAAATAAAGTCCTTTTCTTCTTTATTAAGGTATTGCCAAGTTGGAAATGCAGTTGCTGTACCAGTGGCCCGTGCACTAGGATATGCGTTGGGGTCGGCAATTCAAAACTTGAGCGGGAGCGAGCATCTAATGAACCTCCCTCCCGACTTCTCCCACTCCACTAACACACAGTTAGCAGAATCACTCCTATAAAAGGTAGAGTAGTTGTTATAACCCTCTATCCAAAAATTTTCACTAATACCTCATAAAATTGTCAACAACCTTTTGAAACCTCACCAGCTAAATTTGAGGAACGACAACCATGAGGTTAGTTGACAGATCTTGTGAAGTAAAAAGTGTAGAACTTCGAAAGAGAATTTTCTGCTTCACGTTGATTATTGTATCGATTCTAACCGAACCTCCTGTGAGCTCCTGGAAGGAAGCTCACCGTTGGTTATGTAACATCTGTATGTTTCCTATTATAAGTTGAGCTTTCCACCCAGTTACTTGAGCTGAGCTCCATCAACATAAATCCGGCCGAGTCCATCTATTTGTAATGTTTCTCACATGGGAATGTAAGATTTTGACAGTCTATGATTTGTTTCCGATTCAATGTCATGCACACAGTGTAAGATTTTCTTCTCTTTCACAGAGAAGTAGCTAGGCAGCTAATTTCTTTCTCATGCTTAACTTTGCCTAACTCTGCAAATTATCACTTCTCCAGCTAAACCTGTCGCAAATTCTTGTACCAAGTCCAGGGTCAGACCAATTGTTATGAACAGCTTTTCATGGGTACGCATATTTGAGAATTTTGGCCTTAAATTTCTATGTTCACGTTTGAGCATTTTCTGATGATCGAAGTTCTGGTACAGAAAGTAAATGGCAGGCAAACAAGTTACTAATTAGTTTTCTTGCATGTAGAACAATGTTTGCCTAGTGGAAAACCCATATTAGAAATTTGGTAAACACATTCCTATTTTATCTTCTTAAAAACATATGACAAATGAGAGGGAGATGAAGCCCAACTTGGTTCATTCATCTCAGACAGACATTATGTATGGAAACATCATGATTTTCCAATTTAAGAGTTAGGTCATACATCCAGATGTAGCTAGCATGGGTTGATATTGATCTTTGAAATTATCATCATATATATTGACATCTTTACTATTGTTTCCGATTCAGTGTCATGTCCTTGTTCTAGACCGGTAATATATAAACACATGTGAAAGCCTCCCAAAAACGTGTTTAGGCTGTGCCTCCTCTTGAGTCCACTCTATGTATGTGTGTGTTTGGTAACAATTTTTTCAAAATAGCTATTGTGTTTAAAAAAAAAACTATCAACGGTAGCAATTTTTGAGTTTAGTTGTTTGATCTCACATATTAAAAAATTATTTAAAACGTTACAGTTAATTGAAAAATATATTTCCAAAACGGGGCCATAACTTAATAATAGTATCATTTTTTTTGTTGCGAAAATTACCATTTATCAACTTAAAGTGAGTAAAATTTGTGTCCTTGCCTCCTATTTTGACTGCATGTAGGCAACAGATTGGTGAAATCTGAGTATATTAATTAATTCTATACTTTATGTTCAATGAATAAGAATTTGCAATTATTGAAAAATTGAAAATGCCTAATACATACACCTTGCTTCAAAAAAATGAAACGAACAGGGGAAAAAAAGGAATTTATGTAGAGATGAATCAAAGAATATAGGCATGCACTTTATCCTTTAATAAACTGCAAAATCATCTGTTGAAATGCATGACTTGTGGCGCAAACCTCATCAACCTCCCCAAAGCCGTGGGCAAGAACTTCCTAGCAAACAAGTGACAAACCCTCGTCTTGTCCCCGTTGTACTCGCACTCGCTCCCGCTCCTCAGCTTCTCCAAGAACTCCGCCGTGACCTCGGGCCTCACGAACCGGTTCGGGTGGGGGCCTCCTTTCGACCAGTCGACCCAGGTCAACGTCCGGTTCGAGTTCTTTGCCCCGAATTTCATGGTGATGAATGTCGGTAAGTAATGCTCATCTGCGTAGCACGATCTGTTGCAATACTTTTGGAACATTGGGAAGTAAGTTCGGTCTGAGACCATCTGAACGGCAAGCTCTCGGTCCATCTCGAACCACTGGGCACCTTTTCGCCATTGACCGATGCGGATCACGGGCCTCATCCTTGGGCTGTACCGACCTCGGCCCACGGGCCCATCCAGCTCGTAGGACTCCACAAAGCTATGATCCGAGTTCATTAGGTAATTGTAGACGGTGGAGAAATTGAAGAGTGGAATGCACGCCTCTGAGAGCAACACAAACCGTTGGTTGGAGAAATCCAACAACGCGTTGGCTAACAAACGTCGTTCTGCTTCTATCATACTTGCCTTTCCCCAACCTACTTCCTGAATTTTTTTTTAAAAAAAAGAAAAGAAAAAAAAAGAAAGTCGACTTTAATTATCAGATTATTGTTAACAGAATCTAACTCACACAATAATTCTGTTGCGATAAGGAAAAATAAAACTATAACGTGAAGAGCACAACGAGAATAAAAGTGGTGTCAGTATTGGCCCTTTTCAGAATTAAATGAAATTGCTTACTCATTTTATATGCAACTTGGATTGGCCACATGTTCTTGTGCCAACCAACTAACCATTCCACATAATACTAACATAATAAAAAAAATACTTAAAAAAAGAGCTTCTATGAATATTCCAAAGTACTGAATATTAGTAAAGTATTTATAGTGTTATTAATCAAAAAGTTTGGAATGTCTTTGGGGTCAAACAAGAGTTTATACTCTTTTTTATTCCAGGGAGTTGTGCTTTTCCAGCTTGTGAAGCAAAGTCAAAATACCATCTAATTGCCATATGAATTTTCCTTACCCTTAAGTTCTGCCTCCAATCATGTAAGTTGTCTACTCGTAATTAAGCCCCAGATTATAAACTAAAATCCAGAGACTTGCAAAGCAATTAAAGCCACAATTTTCATTAGCAACTTCATGGATCCCCATATAAGTATATCCCCAATAAATATCTCTATCCAATCCCAATGAAATTGAAATATCAAAAACTTAAAACTATAATTAATGTCTGTTTTGACCATATTTCATTGAAAAAATTACTACAAAATACTCCCCTAATCATGTGTTCTTTTCATTAAAAAACCAATGATAATTATCAAATCAATCTTTCCCACCCGTATCAATTTTTTTAAAAATTAAACTTTAACCAATTATCTTTCTAAAAATAAGACTTTGGTACATTTTTTGCGTTTTATTTGTAAATATAACATGTACTGTATAAATTTATTTTGGAACTTTGGTATATTTATTAGTAAGAAAGTAAATTATGTAATGTTAAGTAGACTAATTGAAAGCAGTAAAATTTACTACCTTGCTTGGAATTCTTCGGCCGTAAAAAACAGAGCCGGGAGGTTCAAGATGATCAGAGGAGGAGAGGTTGAAGGAAGGATTGGAATGCACGTAAACAGAGTACAGCCCTTTATGGCCTTTGAAGAATTGTTCCCACAGAGGAGCCAGAACCACCGCCCCTTTCGTGAGGAACAAGAAAGCCACCTTCGGAACCCTCTGGAACGGCAACTCTTTAACCAGAGGCACCATCGACGCCCTCCACATCAGCTCCCCGTCGTCCATGTCATGCATCGGCGGCGGCGGCTTCAGATACTCCCCCAGCCCGACTCGTCCGCCACCGCCGCCCAGAGACAGAGAGGAGGAGGATGACTGTGAAATGTGGAGATCGAAGGAGAGGTGGCTGAGGTGGAGGCTGAGGATGACGCCGATGGAGACGCCGCCGCCGAAGAGGAGGAGATAAGCGACGACGTTCACGAACTGGTGATGGGCGTTGACCAGAAGCTTTGAGGTTAATGGGTTCTGGTAATCAGTCTTCATGATGGAGGAGGAGAAGAACAGAGTATAGAAGCAGAGGAGAGGAGGGAAGAAGAAGAAGAAGAAATGGGACTCTGTTTTTTCCGTTAACTTACGGGATTATTTATATCTATGGCCATCGTTTTTGACCGCCACCGACGAACTGCTACTAGTAAAAGTCCTATGTCTTAATATTACATTTTCGGTTGATTACTTTGATTTGGAACATTTTGCTGTAATGTTATAAGAGATATTAAAACAATTTATAATTTTTATACAAAATTTAAAACTTTATTATACAATATTATATAAATAAATAAATTTGTTTTTGTGGGCCAATTTCAACTTCATTAATGAAGTGGAAAAGGGACGGGGAATTGATGGCGTATAAAAATAAACTTGTGAAACAAAAGGAGTGAAGTTGTGATTGGTGAGTGTTAAGTAATTTGAATGTCTCAGACTTCTTTGAAAGAAAGCTACTGGTGTGCTACGCTGGCTCTGGCCTACCTAGCACTGTTGAGTTGAACATTCGATATTATGATGAAAAACAGTTTTCAAGTTTGTCACACTAGTCCAATATGAGATTCTGAGAACTAAATTTGCTAAATTGTAAAGAGGCCAACAGTCTGACACAAAGTAAATAACTTAAAAGAAAGAAAACAAAGGATACAAATCATAAGGAGAAGTCGTTGTACGCAAGTCTTTCCAAAATATCACTTGATTTAAAACAAGATTTCGTCCACAGCATTCTCAGGAAAGCTCGAGGCTACCGATCACCTCCACCAAAACCCCACCAAGTGGGTCAAAAAGAGCTTATTCCCTATTCCCGTAAACTCAAACTGTCAACTAGACAAATCCAAACTGTCAACTTCAAACTCTATTCACTCAATTTGATATTCAAAAACTAAACCATATGACCTCTCCCTCGCCCTCGCCCAAGACCTAGAGACTAACACGCACCAGCGGTAGTCTTCCCATGCTTTGATGGGTAAATATTTGAAGAAACAAACTCTGGATCGCCCAACTGAACATCTTCAACAACACTTGAGCATCTTCAACAAACTCTGAAGTGAACAAAAGGAGAGAACCGGCCGGAAGGAGTAGAAATCGAGTCCCTATCCATAGCAACAGATGCAAGCATCAGAGGAAATCAAATAAAAAATGAATCTAGAAAGAAAGAAAGATGAAATTCAGATCAAAACTGGTTTTGAGATGAGCAGAAAAACAACTCGATTAACAATAATCAGAGCAGAAATTCAAAATCGATCGAAACAGAGAAAATCAGAGAAGAAAGAGAAGAAAATCAACGGAGAAAGAGGAGGAGAAAATCAACAAACAAGGAGGAGGAACAGATCGGAACGAATTGCAAGAAAACGCGACCTCGAAATCATGAAGGAGGAGGAGCTGGGAGCGCTGGCAAAAATCAGAATTGAATTCTGATGAATCCCAAGATGCAGCAGAGAGGAAAACAACAATTTATAGGAGGGTATTTAGGACTTTTTACATGTATGTGGAATACCACATACGTGGTATATAACGGTGGTAATTAGAAGCGTTAGTGTGTAAAACTGATAGATTAAATTTATGAAAATTTGTACGAGATAAGGGAAGATCTAAACTTACATGGATAAATCTAGTCGAGAGGAATCTTAAACTATATTTGGACGATATTTGTTTAATACTACGACAGAAGGAATGTGATACTACAATCGGAGTTCATTAATCGGATGGTCCTTTAGATGTGCACTGTGAAAGAGAAAAAGAAGGTATTAGTATAAAATGGTGATGGTAAAAACTATAGAGTAGGAAAGGATGTAGTAGTGTAAGGGCAAGAGAACTACCAGTCAATACGCGTAACTGTTGGTGGATGTACTTCATCGTAAGAGTCTTCGCTTTGAGGTGTGGGATCCGCCGATTCTTGGTTATGGTTATGGTCCATGCTAAAAATGTGAATAGCTAGTAAAACAATTGGATAGCTAATACGTACAATTTAAAAGGTTGTAACAGAAAAATAATAGTAAAACGTCGTTAATAGGTAAATATATATAGTACTAACCGTTATATGGCAACCGTGCTTATCTCTTCCTTTAATACATAATCGAATTGATTATTCCCGAAAATAAACTCTCCCATAAAAGAAACAACTAACTGAATATTTTACATACATATTCCTAATACCATATGCCTTTTAAGTTCAAACATGTTAAGGGAAACAAGGTTTTAAAATATAATTGATAATGAAGTTGACGCTAAATTCTATTTTATCCTATAGCATTATTTTCACATACATACTCGATGTTAAAGTTTGACACTATCTATCTTTTTTGAAAGGGGGAAAGGACCTCCAAAGTGGAGTTCCCATCAAAGTTTTATCTCCCATTTTTTGAGATAGAGAAGGAGAAAGATAAGACCTACCTAGGCCTGGATTCACTACACACCTAAAAGAACAACGGGGAAGATACAAGGTAGAAACCCCGAGGCCCAGTGGGGGCAAAAGAGGGAGAGAGAAAGAAGCGGGAGAGAAAACTAAACAACATCATATCAAATCATATGAGACAACACCCTGGAGAAATATAGGAATGGAATCAATCCAAACGTGATGTCCCTCCATCGTCAGTGCCCGTCGAGCTAAGCTGTGTGCAACTTGATTAGCCTCTCTTAAAGCGTGGTTGACTCTCCACCAACTTTTGTCCGCAAGGGTGCAACGAATCTGGTGGATAATCAACATAGCTTCGGACTCTCCTTTACCCCTAAAATTAATGTTATTCACGACATTAAGAGCATCAGCTTCAATACATACCTTGAGACATCCACATATTGAAGGAGCTCCAATCCCATCTTGATGGCTAAAGCCTCACCGAAAAAAGCCTCATTTGCTCCCCTAACTTTCTCCATCAGAACAGCTAGCACCTCACCCTTCTCGGTTCGGTTTATCGTGGGATATCTTCAAATGGGGGCATTGTATGTGATGCTTCTGGCCATTCTCTTGCGCACAATAGCGATTTGAAGGACTTGCCTCGCCTGTCCCGCCAATTTGACCACCGTGCTCTCTTTATACGCCTAACCGGCCCCCTGCTATGCCTCATTTTTCAACTTTTTTTAATAATTTTTTTTAATATTAACTTACTATCCATTGGTTTCCTTCCATCCACCACTATAGTTCATATTTATAAACAAACGTTATAACAAATATGTACCTGTTTTTTTATATATAAAAAAAGTAAAGTTTCAACCATTTGGCCCACCCAACCTTCCTAGTATATCAAATCATATGAGACAACACCCTGGAGAAATATAGGAATGGAATCAATCCAAACGTGATGTCCCTCCATCGTCAGTGCCCGTCGAGCTAAGCTGTGTGCAACTTGATTAGCCTCTCTTAAAGCGTGGTTGACTCTCCACCAACTTTTGTCCGCAAGGGTGCAACGAATCTGGTGGATAATCAACATAGCTTCGGACTCTCCTTTACCCCTAAAATTAATGTTATTCACGACATTAAGAGCATCAGCTTCAATACATACCTTGAGACATCCACATATTGAAGGAGCTCCAATCCCATCTTGATGGCTAAAGCCTCACCGAAAAAAGCCTCATTTGCTCCCCTAACTTTCTCCATCAGAACAGCTAGCACCTCACCCTTCTCGTTGCGCACAATAGCCCCCTGGCCCAGCCAACCTTCCTCACTTGTTGCGGTGTCAGTGTTTAATTTCACCCAACCAGGTGATGGCATTGACCACCGTAAACCCATAATTAAGAAACCGCCTCGGTTACGTAGCGGTGGGCAAACATTTTAACTCCATTTGGCTAGCTCGAATTTTCCAAAGACATTTCATCTCGCCTCCATCTTGGTCCACCGTGCACCCGGATAAGAGTGCACACTTTAGCACGTTTTAAGGGGTGCACACTTTATCCTAAACCATACACAAAACAATTAATTAACCATCAATTCTATATGAAATAATTTTTTTTTTCAAATTTCTCTACTTACACATATGTCATCCATCAATAAAAAACACATTCACAAATTTCCCAATTTTTTTTCTCATTCCAAATGAACACATCCGTATAAACTCTTTTATATTTTTCCTTTCATTCATTTCTAAAATATTTACCAGTAATAAATCCATATTTTTTATAAAAAAAATAACAAAAACAAAAAAGACCCATAACGAGAATTCGTTGAAGGTTACTGTAAAGGACTTTAAAAATGATAAAAGGTGGTAAATGTCTAGAAAATTTTGGAACTTGACGATAACTTATTCAAATCACCAACACTAATATATACTCCCTCCGTCCGCAAAAGACTCCACCATTTGTTTTGACAGTTTCACAGTATTTAATCTATGATTTTTTTTACGAATGTTTAGAAACCGAAAATTAAATATTTCATATGTGTATCATAATTTGAAATCTAAATTTTTTGAATATATTTTTTCTGAATTTTTTTAAAACTATTTATCTTTGTTAAAATTTGAGTCAAACATTGAACCTTGAAACAACAAATTCAAATGGTGGAGTCTTTTGCGGACGGAGGAGTAAAAGACTTTAAATTCCTGTGAAAGTGTTGAGGTTACTACACCTAGGATTTACATTAACTGTTTTCAATTTTAGATTTGAGTTACAATCGTCCCTTTTTCTCTCTCACAGTTGTCTTTTTTTACCATGCATTATTGTGTTGCTCCACCTAGCATTTAGACCGTTCTCATAAGTTTACAACTGTTATTTTTTTTCCATATAAAATGAGGGATGGGGCTGGTTTTGTAGAATTATTTTTTACCATCATTCAGTATCTCTGTATTTGGATTTGTAGCTTTGCTCTCAGTATGTATTTAGATATAATCATGTTGAATATTTCCTTTATATATTTTTTGTTTTCTTTATTCGTTGGAGTTTCTCCTCTCTCACGTTGGATTGCATATTTACAGCATGGGGATCCAGTTGCTCCAAATGCAGATAAACAACTTTTAAGAATTACACCAAATCCCTTGAAGCTGACCTCCAGAAGGAGAGATCAACGAAGAACATATTATTGTTGCCTTGCCGAAGATTGCTAAGAAACGAAACAGATTCATGAACGCAGGCACAACACATCACCCAGGCAGCCCCAGCTCCAACTAAGGTAAATTTTGAGGCCCAAAACATATACCTATCCATATACTTAATTAACAGCCTATAGCCCAGCCCAGCCCAGCCCAACCCAGCCCAACCCAACCCAACCCTTCATTTCCTTCCTCAACATTAATCACTGCGTCCCTCGTCTCTGACTCTCCCTCCGTTAGACCACCAAGAGCACTTACTGCAATTCGCGACACCGGTCCCGGTTTGGTTTCTCGGTGACGCTGCTTGCTCGAGCATTGCAGCGAATTAGCGACAATCTCCAATTCCGAGCTTGAGAATCTCGTGAGGGAGTTACTATTATTATAGGTCAATAAGTCACATAACCCATACATAAGTTTTTCAGTTTTAACAGGGGTGACAAATATTCCAAAATTTAACATTAATGGAAATTAAAAAAATGAAGAAAAACACGGTCAAAAAAGTTAACAATACTACGTAAGAATTTTATTTTGACTTGTGAATTTTTTTTATCTATTATCGAGTTTTCCGCTCACCTAATTTTTATAGACTTTTGGCTTGTAGAAAATTCTCTCGCTCTTAGAAAATTCTCTATTTTGGCTTGTAGAAAAGTTAGTATTCTCTATTTTGGCCTGTAGAAAATTCTCACGTTCTTAGATGGAACGGAAATGGGATTCACCACAGGTAGCACCTCCTTAATAATAATGTTAGAGAAAAGTATCCTTACACTATGAACAATTGCGATCTACGAAATGAAACGGTCAAATTAAAATTCCGTTCAATAAGACGGTACAAGTTTACTCTTAACAATTAACATGGCGGCGGCTAGCTGCTTGATCTTAAGGACTCGGGTGACATAAGAGACCCTGATGTGATGATAGTACTCAAAGTCCAAGTCTAAAAGGGAAAGACGTTCATATAGAGTGCAAAGAAACTTGAAATCCTTACCAGTCAACTTCCACTTGAAATTTCCATGTTTCAATTCAGATTCCTTATCTATCAATAAACAAAAAATCAAAACAGTGACCACAACTCCAACAAGAAATGTGAGTCTGCGTGTGTGATCCTATTCAGGCTTCATTTACAGACATGGGCTTGGGTTGTAGGAGAAATGGGAACCAGAGAAAACTCCATTAACATATCAAGCATCGTTAAAAGAGAAAGATTCATCTTACAAATCTCTGCATATACTAGCTAGATGCTTCCATAGTCCCAAGTGATCATTCTTACAACTCATCTAAACAATTAAGCAGTAAAGGTTTTAATTTGCAGTGTCCAGTACAGCCAACAACTTCAAGAAAAGAGTAGTTTATACCATCTGATGCTAGCAAGTGTGCATGCTTCAGTATCAGTAAGAGTAACACTCAACAGAAGAATTAATGGGTAAGGATTTATTTGTACAAAACAAAAATTGAATAGCTCTTTCTTTCTTGCCCCATCATGTCATGGGAAAAAAGAAGAGGTGTTGACAAGGCTATTATGAATCACCTTGCCCCATCAATCAAGTATTGTCCACAAGTGTCTACACTACAAGTGAGAATTTCTGTCCTCTATCTAACCTCTCTACTTTGCTGGAAAAGTATCTTCATTTTCTGTCCTCATTCTGTGCATCTTCAGCTTCACTCTCCAGTACAGTCTTCTGACCCAGTTGGTTGTCCTTCTTCTCATCATCATCACCACTACTGTCCTTCTCATCCTCATCATCATCATCATCAGTAGCCTTCTCATGATCAGCAATATCATTAAGCAACAATGCCTCAAGTTTATCCTTCACCCTCTCCACCAATGCACTATTATTCCCACGCATTGGCATTTTCCACTGCAGAACCTCTGTGCAGATGGAAATGCCAATGACCGCTGGTTTCAGACGGCATTGGATGCTAAATCCTCCATGGAAGCGATTCATATCATTTACGTCATATTGGGTGACCCTTCAACAGATTCTCAATCCGTGGACATAAAAGATAAGGGCGTTTCTTTCCTGATGCAGTTCATGCCTGATTATCCAGAAGTAAGTTTCGATCTTGTGAAGCGCATGAGAGCAAACCTCTTCCCGTTAATCCCAAAAACAAGAACTGCAGAAATAGTCAGTCAAGTGTCACTTTCTTGTCCTATTCTACGGGCTACTTATCAAGCTATGAAAGATGTACTTGAAATGGATAACCCCGATGTTCTTGAAATATATCCAGTTGATTCCATTTTTAGTTTATATCGAATCTTAAGGGACCCAAAGAGGAAAATCCGATGGGCTGGGGTCCCTTAAGATTCGATATAAACTAAAAATGGAATCAACTGGATATACTTCAAGAACATCGGGGTTATCCATTTCAAGTACATCTTTCATAGCTTGATAAGTAGCCCGCAGAATAGGACAAGAAAGTGACACTTGCCTGACTATTTCTGCAGTTCTTGTTTTTGGGATTAACGGGAAGAGGTTTGCTTTCATGCGCTTCATAAGATCGAAACTTACTTCTGGATAATCAGGCATGAACTGCATCAGGAAAGAAACGCCCTTATCTTTTATGTCCACAGATTGAGAATCTGTTGAAGGGTCACCCAATATGGCGTAAATGATATGAATCGCTTCCATGGAGGATTCAGCATCCAATGCCGTCTGAAACCAGCGGTCATTGGCAAGCAGGTAGGTGTCGGCCATTCGGAAACTCTTCGGCGGTGGCGGTGACGGCGGCAAACTGGGTGGCGACTGGCGAATGTGAGAACTGAGAAGGCAGCTCTGATTCAAGAATTCCTCCCAATCTAAAGCCAGAGCTGAACACGGAACAACTCACAGACAAGGAAGCGAGTTCACAGGATATACTCCCAACTTCCTTTTTAATTCTCTCTTTTGAAATGTTTTACTTGTAGTTTTTCCAAGAATCAAATTAGCATATTACTCATATCTATCACTATTTAATGATTTTGTTTTTGTTTTTATGTTTTTTATAAATAAATTGCAATTTCACAGGATATACTCCCAACTTCCTTTTTAATTCTCTCTTTTGAAATGTTTTACGTGTAGTTTTTTCAAGAATCAAATTAGCATATTATTCATATCTATCACTATTTAATGATTTTGTTTTTGTTTTTTTTGTTTTTTTTAAATAAATTCATAAATAATCGTATTAAATTTAGTTCTTATCAAACATCCTACAGATAAATTAAATTAAACAAATTATTTTACAAAAATATTTTCTTTATTTTTTATACTATAGAAAAATATAGATAAAATTAATATCAAAAGTCAAAAATTGTACTTCATTATTTTTGGGATGAATGAAGTATTTTTTAAAGATGTGTGTAAAAAATTAAATTTTTAATATTTTTGAGATAAAAAATTAGAAAAATGGGTGGAAAAGAACAGACAGAAAAGGGTAATGACTTATTTAACTTATTTACAAAACATAAGAAGTTATTTTAATGGAGAAAATAAAAACAAGAGGTGTGCCCTTTTCCACAGATTAATTTGAGAGATATTCTTTGGTCTGTGTTTAAGGTGTGTGTTTTAATCATTTTTATTTTGTGAAAGAAGGAGGTGGTGAGTAGCCCGCGCTTTGCTGCGGGATCCTATATAAATTTAAACAACTTCTGAAGATGGATTGCAGTTAAAAGAGTTAGTCTTTCTCCAAATAAATCCATCCTCCTATATAAATCCATAGTAAAAAAAAAATCTGTAGAAATCGAAACCAGAATCCTAGTAGTTATGATAAGGGAAATATTAGGGGAAGAAAAAGAAGTCAATGAAACAGACCAAAATAAGAAGTCTCCCTTGCAATTGTCCGATTCGTCTCCAATCGATGCTCATCACCATTACCATACCAAACCACCACTCTCTCATACTCAAGTTGACACTAAGATTAAACCATCAAGAGAAAAAAATAAAAACTTGAAAGAATTACCTGATTGATCACATCTTGCTTCACAGATCTCTCCAGTAGCAAACTTGAAAGAATTGCTTGTAGAATACCCAAACTTCCATCCTTGGTGAGATCTCGAAGAAAATGAAATTTAATATCAATGTGTTTACTTCTGCCATGGAGAACTGGATTTTTTGACAGTTTAATGGTTGAGTTACTGTCACAATACAATGTAGTACTCCCTTCTGCCTTGCTTCCAAGAGTTTCAAGCACCCTCCTCATCTACACTGTTTGACATGCACAGTGTGTAACTGCAATAAACTCAGCTTCAATAGTTGACAAAGTCACCACTGGTTGCTTCTTGGAAGACCATGAAACAGCTCCTCTTCCAAACATGAACACATAACCAGATGTGCTTCTCCTATCATCACAATCCCCTGCATAATCAATGTCTGTAAATCCAACCATTTCTTCTTCAATTCCTCTCCTGTAGAGTATGCCAAGGCTTACAGTTCCCTTGAGATATCTCAGTATCCTCTTTATTGCATTTAGATAAACTTCAGTAGGTCTTTCCATATAACGATTAACAAGACTGACCGAGTACATCAAGTCAGGTCTTGTAGCAGTGATGTACATTAAACTGCCAACCATCTGTTTGTAGTGTGTTGAGTCAACAACTCTGCCTCCTCCTTCCTTCGAAAGCTTAAAACTTGGTGAAAAGAATAGATTACCAATCATGCATGTGACAATGGTAGTACACTACAAATAGGCACAACCCTGTAGTAAATTAAGTCGATTCTTTATTCAATAATTGACTATATGCAGTTCGATCCATGTAACAATTAATGTCCTAGATTGTTTAGGAACTAATAAATAGAAGGGGAAAATGGTAATTTTGCCATTAATGTTTGCGGGTTTGAAACTTTTTATCATTAAAGTCTTTTCTTGTGTCAAATTGCCATCAATGTTTGAAAATTGGGGTCATATTGTCACTGTCGTTAGATGGCTTGATATTTTGCCATTTTGTTCTTTCTTTTCATCTTTTGGTCTCACTTCTGAGTATCAATTCTTGGATTTTGCAGATTCTGCATTTGGTTTCTCAGAGCTTGAATTCGAAGTAAGCTGAGCATAGTGATCTCTGATATTTGTGTGACATTCTTGTTCAAGTTCGCTAACTAAACATGTCAATGGCAGTTGCACGCATTCTTGTTCCAATAAATGCATGTTTTACTGGTTAATTATTACTTTTCTTAGTACTCCTATTTCTTTATACTGTTACAAATTTGAATTGACAGGCATCAGAGAGTTAAAGATAATGCTGCTAGGATCATGAAGTGCAGAGAAAAGTCTGCAAGTGAATCTGGTAAGCTGAGAGGCAAAGCGTGCCCAAAATTTGTTGAAGGGGATGAAAAATAAAGGAAGCAATTTAACGACATACTAAGGCTGTAATTGGTGGGAGGGAGGGGTCAAAGTGTAAAAAGTCTAAACTTTAAGGATTAATTTGTCAGATTTACAAAATTTAAGGTGAGAAAAAAATATATATTAAATTAACGGAATCTGTCAGGCCATTTAACGGCAGTGACAATTTGATCCCAGAAAAACCTTTAGTGTCAAAAAGTTGCCAACCCCCAAACATTAGTGGCAAAATACTCTCTTCTCCCTTAATAGAATATTACTTATAATATTTCAAAAAGTAAATGGTAATAAAAGACGGTATGGCTTTCTAATCCAAAAACTTAATTGTAATGCTCCCAAATTTAGTAAACCTTCATATTTCACGCTCTCGGTTACATGCAATTTCAAGAAAATTGAAAGGTTAGCACAGAATTAATGAATTACAATTGAAAAAAAAAGAAAAGAAAAGAAAAGAAAAGAAAAGAAAAGAGGGGAGGGTGATGATATATTATTGTTGTGGGGTTGAGAAGAGGAACAATGGAGGGAACAATGGAGAAAGGAGTTTTGGATGATATAATTACAAGATTATTAGAAGGTAAAGGAAGCAAACAAGTCCAGCTCTCTGAAGGTGAAATTCGTCAACTCTGCATAAATGCTCGCCAGGTTTTCCTCTCTCGGCCCATTCTTCTCGAGGTTCATGCCCCCGTTCACATTGGAGGTACCACCACCACCACCACCCTTCATCTCTCTCAATTTCCCTACCAATCTATTATTAATTCATCGACGTTCATTTTCTGTCTGTCATTTTTTCCTAGGTGACATACATGGACAATACCAAGATCTGTTGCGGCTATTGGAATGCGGCGGATACCCGCCGGCTTCAAACTACCTCTTCCTCGGCGACTATGTCGACCGGGGCAAACAGAGCTTAGAGACGATATGCTTGCTTCTGGCGTACAAGATTCGGTATCCGGACAAGATGCACCTCTTGAGAGGGAACCATGAGGAGGCTAAGATCAATCGGGTTTACGGGTTTTACGATGAATGCAAGCGGAGATTCAACGTCCGCCTCTGGAAAATCTTCACGGAGTGCTTTAATTGTTTGCCGGTTGCGGCGCTGATCGACGGGAAGATATTGTGCATGCACGGTGGGTTGTCGCCGGAGCTGGAGAAATTGGATCAAATCCGGGAGATACAGAGGCCGACGGAGATACCGGATAACGGGCTTCTCTGTGATCTTTTGTGGTCGGATCCGAATGCAAAAATCCAAGGATGGGGAGGGAGCGATCGAGGCGTGTCGTGTACGTTTGGAGCGGATCGGGTCATCGAGTTCTTGGACAAGAACGATCTTGATCTCATAGGCCGTGGTCATCAGGTTGTGGAGGATGGATATGAGTTCTTCGCCGATCGAAGGCTGGTCACCATTTTCTCTGCACCCAACTATGGAGGTGAATTTGACAACGCGGGAGCTTTACTAAGCGTTGATGAAACACTTGTTTGCTCCTTCGAAATATTGAAGCCGATCAGTCATGACAGCGCTAGCAATAACAAGGTGACCCTAAAGAAGGTACAACAATATTATTATTATTATTATTATTATTACTATTACATCTTGATTAAATATATGTTTTCACACTTATTAATATCCGATTAATGACCACAAACAAATCTTTCTTCATTTGCTTAACAGCCTGTTAAACCTGGAAAGACATGATGATCTGTTCTGTTGTTGCAAAAAGGCATTTTGAGCTTCTCATGTGGCTGTAACTGTAGGAAATTGTTTTCATGTATAGCTCTAGCATGTTCTTTTCTGTACAGAGTAATTTTGAAGTTTTTACCTTTTTTTTTTCTTTCCAAATTCGATTGGAAAATGTATTTATCTTCTCCTCTTCGATGAAGAAGAGTAACCTAGCTTTTCTTTCTTGGGAAAATTAAGGGCATATTCATCCATGAGATGTAATGTAACATAGCATGACTTCAGAATTTTTAAATTCCAAATGTAGTTTTTTGTACCTATAAGCCCATAAACTAGTTTTTTTCTTAATTAATTGTATAATCAAGCCCAAAATGAGTAGGCCCACAAAGGATCTAGGAATGGAAAACTCCCAATGAGACAGACACCTGAAATGATATTGGCCCAAAACGTTGTTTGCTGAAATGCCTCAATGAAGTGCTCATATGCTAGAGCTTGTAGCAACAGGTGTTTGTTATCAATGTAACGAACAAATCCGAATATTTACGATATTGACATTTGAGTCCTATACATTTAGTAACTTCTCCAATCTGCTAATGTTTTAATGTTATTAATAAAATGATCCACTAAGGTTTTTAATCTTAGCACAGTTACATGTCCCGTCAAACATCTGACACCCACATGTCTCTGACACCAACTTTAGATAGGACTGACTATTAAGTAATCACGGCGCCTAATGTTTAAGACTCAATTATTAGTTCTCAAAGTCGTAGAACTTAATTGTTACATTGAGCAAAGTTAAAGGATTAAAATGCACTTACCCTATAAACATGTAAATGAAGTATTAGGGGTTTTAAACCTTTGGTGGGAAAGAAAAATTTTCACCACATTTGTTACAAAAATCACTAAACAAATACATCACCTTGTTATGGATCTTCAAACCAGCCAACAAAAACAAACAAACCATTTTCACGTTCACTTCTTCAGTGATTGGCTGCCTTGGAGGGCCCACCCCCACTCCCCTCCTCCTTGTTGTGATTGGCTGCCTTGGAGGGCCCTACCCCCACTCCACCATGCCACCATGCTTGGCTTCTCACTTCTCATTCTCACGAACATTTTCGCGTTCACTTCTTTAGTGACTCACGCGGTCGATTTTTGATCGAATTTTGAGTGGGAATCGAAAAACTCACCTCCGAAAATAAAGGTTTGAACCCCTATTATTGAAATAGTAATGTTGGTGATTATCATGACGCCATTATTTTTAAAAAGGGGTCCTATTTTATCATCTATGTTATAGTTTCTAAAAATTGAAAAATTCACCCACTATCTCCTATTTATTCAATTCACCCACTCAACCTCCTATTTTCTGCTTTTGCTTCATCGTGAATTTTGACCCATGATGGGATCTTCAATGCTTAAGTTCTTAATTACTCAATGTATTGCTTCACCGGTGTTTTGAAGGTGTCTGGCTTTACTTCTAGTCAATAGTAGGCAGCCAAGAGGGGGTGAATTAGACAACCCTGTTAATCATCACCTAGGTGATATTTCACCCACTAGTCGAAATAGCTCATTTACAAGATAATTTTGAAGTCCAAGCTCAATTAATTAAACAATTACATATCTATCCCTCATTTTCCAAGTGCTCTAGGTGGGTGAAAATTCACCCGGGTGATAAATAACATTGTCGTGAATTGGATGGTCTAAAAAAACGGATTCTTTTAACAAAAACGTTGACACTGGAAAAAGCTCAACCTTTTGACAAAATCGATGAAACAAAGAGCACAACAAAAACGACACCAGAGATTTATAGAAGTTCGGTCTGCGACCTACGTCATCTCCTTAAGTATATCACTTGAGAGTTCCTTTCACTATTCTTCAAAATAGTTACACCAAACACAAGAAAGTTTTTACACTAAAAAGTCTCTCCACTAGTTTTCCTCGAGGCTCACTAGAAACCTATTTTAGCTTTCCCAAGGCTAACTAAAAACCTAACAAATGGTTTTCTCGAGGCTCACCAAAAAACTCATTTTAGTTTTCCCAAGGCTCACTAAACACCTAACAAATGGTTTTCTCGAGGCTCACCAAAAAACCTATTTTAGTTTTCCCAAGGCTCACTAAAAACCTAACAAATGGTTTTCTCGAAGCTCACCAAAAAACTTAACAAAACAATTTTCTTTGAAAATATTCAACTTGTTTACTCTCCCAAAACACTGTTAAGAAACTAAGATGAAATAGAAGCTTGATTCTAAAAAATACAGCACTGGAGAGCTTGAGACTGACTTGATTGTTTGTGAGATGGAAGAGCTTACATAGAGGAGAAGTCTATTCTTCAAACTTTGCTTGCTTCAAAATTTAAGGAGGAGGAGTGTCCCCTTTTTTTGTGTTGGAGAAAATCCCTTGAAGTTTATCTGTCCATTCCACAAAATATTCTTATCTCCAAAATAAGATAAGAGGTTAAAGAGTTTAAAACCAAATTAAACACTCACTTCTTTTCCTTAAGTGAAACGAATAACTCAACTATCATACAAGAAATGGGCCTGGGCTAATAAAACGTACAAGACACAAGAATATTTGGGAAGAATAAATTAAAAGGTAAAATTAAACAAGATCCACACACTTTTTTAAACTTACAAAAAACACCTCAAAGTTTTGTTATCATCAAAATCTAAGTTATATGATAATAAACCCAACATATTACACTCTCCCAATGTTTAAGTCGATCATAAAATAAACAAATTTGAAAAAATAACATTCCAAGAATCTGCAAATCCAAGCCAAAAATCATTTTCAGGAGAATCCACGAACAATATCATTCACAAGAAGTCATCACAGCAACTAAAACAGTTCGACAAACAAAAATGGCTAAGGTGTAACAGAAAAACCCTAGGGGAAGGTTTAAAAGGTACCTTGCCATCAATGAGGACCCGGAGACCGTTTTTGGTGTTCTGTTGCCAATGGCACTGAAATTTGGAATAGGAGGTAGGATTGTAACTTTTATTTCATTCGTCTCCAATTAATTCTACACATTTTTTTTTGGGTTATCCCTAAAAAATTATACATTTTTCTTAAATGGAAACTTCTCTCCTCTAAAGTTACCAAGTTATCCCTACTTTATCTTAACTTTTTCTACTTCGTTTTTTGTACAACCTCCACTCAAGGGTATTTATGTCAAACTACATAAAATCTTACATTCACCTTAATCTCCGCGCTCACAAAAAGTGTATAATTAATAAGGGACGGAGGGAGTACAAATTTAGGATTAATTTTTTCTGGGTAAAGTACATTTTTAGTTCCTTAGCTTCTATGTGTGTCATATTTTGGTTCCCTTTTAAAAATTTGTCATATTTTAGTTCTAAATGTTTGGTTTCATGTCTTGTTTTGGTCCTGCCGTTAATTTTTCCGTTAAGTTGGCTGTTAATTAGATTATTTTTACGCAAATGTCCATAAAAATACAAACTAATTACCCATTTAATAAATGCATGACCACTAAACTTTTAAAAAATATTAATATAAGTCCCTAATGTTTCCCCCTAAGCCCAAGCCCAAGATCTGCTCTCAGCCCCACCCATCATCGCTCTCCACCTCACTATGCTGGTAGATCTCCCTCCACCGAATTCATCCGCCTCCGCCAACTAGTTCGCATCCAGCGAATTAATCGCCTCCTCCACCGAATCTTCAATCTCCTTCTTGTCCCTTCCACTTCAGTTCAGTTCCATTGCTTCGGACAATACCAAGGGAGCGACGGAGCTTGCTCAGTTTTACGACATCGGCCTCACCGTCTCTAAACTCCACCGAATTCATGGCTCTCCCTCTTGGTTGGAGTCAAATTTTACCAATAACCTGGTGTCTCGGATGCAAAAGGGGCGTCGTGTAAGGTCTCTCAGACGACAGAGACGATGGCGATCCAGATCCCTGGTTTGAACGAGGTGGATTCGCCAGAGCTAGCGGTTGGTGAAATCCACAGCTTTTCTATCCATACCTATAACGTGTTCGGTGAGGCTTGTTGCTCCGACGAAGATTATTGGTCGATCGTCGGAGGTGGCTGCTTGCGGATCTGTGATCGGAAGGAATAAGGGGTGGGTGGATGTTTTTGTTAAAACTTTAAAATATTATGGTGTAAATAGAGTGACAAGAAAAAATGAAACTGCAAAAGTTCTTGTACTATGGGTATTTTTGTCATTTCATTAATCTAACAGCCAACTTAACGGAAAAATTAATGACAGGACCAAAACAGGACAGAAAACCAAACATTTAAAACTAAAATAGGACGAATTCTTAAAAGGGGACCAAAATAGGACACGCGCAGAAGCTAGGGGACCTTTTCCCTTACTTCTTCCATCCCACTCATTAATATATTTTTCTCGGTGTATAATTAATTTTTTTGGCTTAATTATCATCTACTCCCCTGAACTATAGTGACTCACTACTTTAGTCCCTGAATTATAACTCGGTGTGACTCAGTCCCTGAACTATGCGCCGTCAAGCATTTTAGTCATTTAACTATATTCTCGTTAGTTGACCTGAGTAGAAAATATCCATTGTGATCCTTAAGCTTTTGTAATATTCTCTTAAGTACCCAAAAGTTACAGATTTGACTTTTGACTTCTCTATCTAAACAACCAGTACAAAAAACGAACATATAAAACCAAAAATTCCATGTTTACAAAAACGAGCATGGTTAATCCGAGCATCGGGCATGGGGCAAGCTTCATTTGAGTGCGATTTAGGATGAGCTAGGGTGAAACAATGGAGGCCGATGGTGGCACGAGAGAAGGCAGTTGAGGTGGCTAAGATACCTTTCACCCTCAAACTTTCTGAATTTCACATTTTAAACTCATTTCTCGATTGCTAGTGACATCAACCACGAAAGCTTTAAAATCTTACAACTAGGGCACTGAACCGTTAAACATTTGACGGCGTTAATGGCACGTGGACTGAGTTACCGAGTCGAGGGACTAAAATGCGTGAACTTATATAGTTCAGGGACTGAGTCACTCCGAGTTATAATTCAGGGACTAAAGTGAGCGAGTCACAATAGTTTAGGGGAGTAGATGATAATTAAGCCAATTTGTTTTCAATATTTTGATATATTATGTTAGAAAAATTATATATATACTCCCTTCGTCATCGATTAATTGATTGATTGTCTTAACAGTTTATAGTTAAATTACTCATGCATTTCATAATTTGCAACATACCATTTCTAAATATACTTTTTGATAATTTTTTTACTATTTATCTTTGTAAAAATAATTGAGTCAAAGATTAAAGATTGAAATATGAAAGAGTCAAATGAATCAATTATTTGAGGACGAGGAGAGTATAACAGGGAGCCGGGGAGCAGCGGAGGAGCCGGGAGCAAAGTGGAGTCTTCCTTCACTATCTTGATTCACTTTCCTCCTCACACTTTGCAAAACTGTGCATCAACAGGTTGAGAGCGTCTTTGGCCTTCTTAGTCCGGCTCCTTGTCATAGGTCCACCAAGGCCGATGAGCGGATCTTGATGTTTAGGCTTGGGTCGAGCTGTTCCACGTCAGTCTTGTGACTAAACTTTTTTTTTATTTTTAACTTTAGACCCTAAACTTATAGATCTAACTTACATTTTACCCATCTCCTAGATCATTGCACCAGTGGCTCCTCATTCATCTTCTGCACATACCCCTCCGCCCTCAAGTCCTCCCAATTGTACGACCAGTCCACGCTCGACACCATCACAGTTTTCAAAAACATCAGACGTGGCGTCGACATTCTCCCGTACGTTTTACACTCTGACATTTCCTATCTCTATCACGGTGGAGCGTGGGTGGTCCTCGTGGCGGGATCGATCAAATCGTTGGTCGAGTACATCCTGATGTGGACGGCGATTGCGGTGATACTATCACAGTTTTACTTCGTCAAATTTAAAAGCACCAACTCCACCGTCACTATGTCAATCTCCGCCTTCACCTCGCTTCAAATCTGGTTGAATTCCTCTAGATTCAATCCTTGCTTTCGCAATCGTTCCTTGCTCCAAGTCCTCGAGAACTGCTCATTGCTTTTGCGGTCGAATCCTTAATCCTTGCACTATCGATGATGTTGTCATACATGATGAAGATCTGAGGCTGGAGAAGGATTGTCGGCTCATGAGTTGTGGGATGTTTTCTCGGTGGGTTTCGGGCGAGCAGGGGCAGGAGGCTCGGTCTTACATTGGAATGCAAGCGAGAGAGGCTAGGATGGATATTTGAAGAATTTTGGAACAAATCCAATTTCAAGCTTCAATTCCGATGAAACCAGCGCCGTCGTGAGTTGGGTCGATTTCCTAGCGCCACCCTGACTTGGGTCAATCGTTTCTGGATGAATTAGCTCTGACATGAACAAAGATACGCCCAGTTTGGTACTCATCTATCGTCACGGCGGAGCTCGGCCAAGTGGCGGCCACATCAGCAAGATCTGCGACTGTAGAGAGTGAAGATTGGGTAAAGGAGATATAAAACTTTAGGGACTCATATGTACATTTATTAAAAGTTCAGTGACCATATTTCAATTAAACGTGTAATTAAACTGTAATTTTAAGGGCATTTGCATAAAAATATCAAAGAAAATTGATGAATTAACTGCAAAGCTGACGGAAGGACTACAAATGCATCGAAAATCAAAGATAAGGGACTTCAGTAGGACGAATTCTTAAAACGAGACCTGAATAGGACAAACATCAAAGATAAGGTACTAACCACGTACTTTACCCAAAAAATATATATGAAGCGATTTCTATTTTTTAGTCCTTAACCTCACGTAGTTTAGTTAATCTTTGCTAACAAATTCTTTATCTCACGAATGATATGTAATACTCTCCCTCTCCTTTTTTAGAAAGGTTTTAACTTTTCGATTTAACTTTATCTACTCCTTCCGTCCCTAAAAATTGTTATGTTTCTTCTTCGATATTATGAGAAATTCAAATTATTACTAAAATGAACTCATTTTAAAAATTCGAGAAAAATATATTTAGAACTGACAAACATTAATCTATAATTTGTATCTAAATTATTTGATTTTGTATATCAAAATATTGAAAAAATAAAATTATAAATTAAAATGCTGAAAAGGAAACAAATCATTTTTTTAAGGATGAAGTTTTATCGATGAAGGTAGTATGAGTAATTCATTACTAGAAGAAATTTTAAGAAAGTGTGTTAAAAAAACTACACATATAAAAAAGAAATTGTATTTACGTGGATTATTACTTAACCCTGAATTAAGCCCTAGTTAACTCTATGGCTCATAGGTTTTCCCTTGCTCTTCCGCCGCCTCTAGCCTTTTCCCTTTCTGGTAGCCTTCGGCTGTGCTTCCCCTTCCACTTTCCCCATTCTGACAATAGGTCCGGCGTTTGTTGCTTTGTGAAAAATTGCTTGGACCCCATTGTTTCTTAGGAGCCATACGTTGATGGTGCCATCGCTGCTGATATTCTACCTTATCTCTCTAGCGGGCATCAATGGTGGCTCCCTGTTCATGGTCAATCCGCTTGCAGGCCGGCGGCGCTACGCCGGCGTTCTAGGGGCGTCTGGCGACATGCCTCGCGTTTGCTTCATCCTATCACTCCTCTTTTTGCTCGGCGAGAAGGCCGGGCTTGGTGTTCCTCTATGGCTTTCGATGGGGAGGGTACAACAGGGAGGAACGAGGAGACTTATGGTACGGCAGGGATGAGTAGCGATGGCTCTCCCTGCCTAGAGCAGTGAGGGTTATGTTTCGAGGTTGTGAAGGTCTGGAGTCTTCCTTCACTATCTTGATTCCTGAATTGACTCGGGTGCATCATTGGCATTGTTGGATCATGTTGGATTGTGGTGTGCTTTGTTCCTTGGTTGGGTGTTCTCTTTCGGAATCCTTTATAGGGTCTAGGCTGTTTGGAACTTGCTCGTTGCAGCTCGCTCGGCGGAAGAGGTCGGTGGTCAGTTACTTCTCAGAGTATGATACGGGTAGGATTCTGTACAAAGCAAAGAAGCTATTTGAAGAGCACACCTCAATGCGGCCGAAGTCCCCGATGTCTACCAGTTCTCAACCTTTTATGACTATGATATATTTTCTATCTTTATTTTCTTTGCATCTTTTTGGTTTTTATAGTCCTAGGTTAGATAACCATTTAACCTTAAATTATCTGGTTCGTAGTTACCGTACCGCTCGTATTTACAAAGAGTTAGTTATTAATTTTCCCCAGAGTCTCGTCTTTGCTTGTCAAACTTTCTCAATTTCCGTCGTATGATCTTGAATGTGAGCATTCCTTTTCCAAAAAAAAAAAGCCCTAGTTAACTCTAAAGGCCCAACAAGCCCACCAATGTCGAGACATTTGGAACCTTAGCTCAAACGAGATGATCACAAGCCAGTAAACGATCCAACGGCGGAGAAAAGAGATCAGAGGAACAGCTCTTAAATCGAACGGTGGTTACGCTAATCATCACTCAAAAAGGGTCGTATCACCCGGGAAAACCCTTCCTGCGCACAATTTAACAAAGATCTCTTTGTGGAATGAAATTACGAAATTAGCCCCCAAGGGAAAAAAAGAATCCTAAATCCCGAACGTTAAAACCGCCCTCACCTCTTCTCTCTGGCCTTTCGCATATAAATAATCTCCTTAGAAACGTTTGCCGGTGATTCAAACCCAAAACACACAAGCCACCCACCGCCGACGACGACACCACGAAGATTGGACCGACGAGATATTCCGGCGAGAACAAGAGAGAGAAGGAGAGAGCGTTCTAAGATTCGGCCTTGCCGTTTTGCGGCCAGCGATCAATGGTGTTTTCCGGCGAGACGGAAAGACTGGGCGAGTTCATGGCGATGGGTCCGGAGAGATCGAAGCCTCTTCACAATTTCACGCTTCCTTGTCTCAAGTGGGGGACTCAGCGCTACTTGACGTGCATGAAGGTCGACGGGAACGCGACTTCCGTCGTCGCCGCCTCCGATCACCGCTCGCCTTACCAGCGCCGCCGATCTCCGCCTTCTACCGTCACCACCAGCAGCCGCAGCAGGGAACTGGACTCCGCCGGCCACAATCGCCACTTGCGGGAGCGGCGGCTACGGGTGTCGGAGGGGATCGAAGCGGTTCGTGAGAAGATCATGAAGGATCTCAAGACCGCCGCCGATAAGATGAAGCAATCGATTTTCCGGGACGAAGTGTCCGGTGGTGAGGACGAGGAATTCGATGCTCGCGCTGAGAAGGCCAAAAAGAGAGCCAAGGAGCGGGAGGAATCGCCGCCGGAGGAGGTCGAGCCGATGCCGTGGAATCTGAGGACTCGTCGCGCCGCCGGCAAGGCTCCGATGAACGGAGGGGCGTACAACAGCCAGAAGGGGAACAATTTCTTTCCGATGAGGAACGAGTTAACGAAGTCTCCGAGAGTTCGCGACAGAGGTTCGGCTGCGGCGGCCGACAACTGCGACCGGCCAGAATTCTCTGTGGCACTCTCGCGGAAGGAGATCGAAGAGGATTTCATGGAGATGCTGGGTCACAGACCTCCAAGAAGACCAAAGAAACGCCCACGAATTGTTCAGAGACAACTGGATGTAAGCTTTCTCCTGTTCTTCGTTTCAAGTTCATTTCAATTTCTTATCGCTAACGCTTCAATTCTCTCCGCAGACGTTGTTTCCTGGATTGTGGTTGACCGAGGTCACCCTGGATAGTTACAAGGTTCAAGAGCCCGTGGATAATAACAACAACAACGGCAACAACAACAACAACAAGGTGATTTACTCTTTACCTGTTTGTCTGCTGATAAACTTTTGGAAATGTTTGAAGAATATGAGGCTGAAAGCTTTCTGGGATTCTGGTTCTAGTTATTCTTTGTTTGAATTCTTCTGATAAGTCTTGGCTCTTGCTGCATTGTGTTTCTGCAGAGGTAGTAACAATGGTGGCAAACCGTAGCTTGATTGCTTGAAGTTCCAAAGGTTCCAATTTGCTGACTGCTGGTAACTTTGAGAGCCATAAACGGTGGTACAGCCATACTGCACCGTCTTTGACTGCAAATTTATCTCAAGTGTTTAGTTTCCCTGGTTACTTTAGCTCCATCTTCTTGCAGTGTTTGATTTTCTTCTGTGTTGATCTTCATTCAATTTTTAATCTTTAGCTGAATAAGTCTTGTACAAAGAAAAAGGACAGCAAGTGCTTGTTAGGTAGAAGGAAATGCTTCTTCTGCAAGCCTGCGCTTTTCAAATTTCCGTTTGATAAGTTGCATTCACTGTAATGAGCAGTAGTCTAGGTCTGTGTTATCTGCTGTGGAACTCTCTTGCTTTTTAGCTTTTCTCATTCATTGACATAGTATTATTGTGCTAGAGCTGTAGGATTAATTATGGCTGCAAAACTCTGAATAAAACCAACATATGTCTAGAATACTGAGAACTATCTCATGTCTGAACAGCATTACATGATCAAACAGAAGGCAATGCTCATCATAAACATCCAGTTTGCAGGATTGGCTTCTTTCTTCATCCCTTAGCATTAGCTGATCACCACCAGTAAACTGCACTAGCTGCTAGGCAGCAGCTTCAGTTGACCTCCCAAGCAAAACCCAGAGTTCTCTTGTGAAGAAACAACTGGATTCTTCAGTAGTTATGGTACTTGCTTTGAAGCTTATGCATGGTGGATGGTTTCCATTGATGCCCTGGAGCAAAAGAAGGCGGCTTGAATTTGTTTAGTCAAAAGTTGCAGGAATTTGAGCAGGCCGCGTTTGGATTGGACCTTGTCCAGTTCCTGGCCGCCCTTCATCCATTCCCCAATGTCCCACCACTCTTTAAGGGAGGGTTTTTAACTCTTACCTCTCCTTCAATTTTCACCTTTTTTTTCCTTCAACTTTTCCGAATGAGGGAGTGGAAGGATCATAGCGACCCCATTGGAGGAGATGTAGTAGAAGTTTTAGGTACCCATCATGAATAGTGTGACTTTGGTAGTGGCGTCATTGTGGGTTAGATTAACACGTTTTCCCATTTGTTTATTTTTAATTCAAGTTAAAGGGTAAATTGGATACACGGTGAGAATAAGATTTGTAAACGTTTTTCTACCAACAGAATGTAACTTGACCGTAAAGTATCGAAAATCCGATTGAATTGAGAGTTGCAAGAGATTTGAGATGGACTTGACAAGGTCTCTAATTAATGTCTAATCTCTCTCCATTGCCTTCTGCGGGTTTCGTGCCTCTGGATTTCTATCAACTCTTGCCCGAGCTTCCATCTGCATCATAGCTAATCTCCTACTTATTGGTGGATCTTCGTTTTGTGGCATGGCTTCATACATCAGGCAAAAGTGTAGAATAAATAAGTTTAAGGTGAAATTGTCAAGGTTATAAAGTTTATGATGGCATTAAGTACTAAAAATTAACGGTCAATATACAATTTGTCATCTCAGTAAGATAAATAAAACCCTTTACAGAAACAAATTGTCAAGGTTATAAAGTTTATGATGGAATTAAGTATTAAAAACTAACTATTGCAATGCATTTAGGATATATGGAGTATGATTTTTTATTTTTTTTAAATGATCTCAATCGTCTGTAAATTCAACATAAATCACAATAAATGTCCCTATTTCATTTGTCATCTCAGTAAGATAAATAAAACCCTTTACAGAAACAACACTTTTTTATGGTAACTTACAACTATCTCTTGCAGTGTGCACAATATTCAATTTCTCCATTAGTTTTTAGAAATAATCTCAAACCCTGGAGGTTAGATCTAATATATATTCTCATCCCTCTAGCCTAACTCTAATTGCACCCCCCGCGTTTTTTAACAGTAATGATATTACCCTAAAATATTATCTTTGAGCATTTTACCTCTCCTTTCTCAGATCTACAGCCTCACCACCCCAGTCGAGCAGGGGAGGCGGCGGCGGAGGGCGAGAATCGACGACATTGGCAATGTGGTGGACTTAGGAGGTGATGGGGGTGGGAGGGAAGAAATGAAAGTGTTGAATAATTAAGTTCAATGATCAAATTGTTAAGGTTATAAAGTTTATGATGGAAATAAGTATTAACCTGAAAAAAAATAATTGTCAATATACAATCTTAACGGTTGAAAAGAGAAATTGTATATTAACTCTTTTTTGTGACACAGAAGTATAAAACCAACACTTCTTCTTCTTCTTCTTCTTCTTCTTCTTCTTCTTCTTCTTTCCCGATTTTAGCGGATAAAGGAAGCTACTCCCTCACTAGTAATTAATCGAAACAATTACATGATGAGTCCTTGAAATATGTATGAGGATGCACTTCTGAGCCCAATTTCAATTTCCATTCAAAAATAGCCCGGAACATAACTGACGCCGTATTCTGTAATACAATAACAGTTGGTAAAGTCATGTGTGACCCCGACCCTGAAGAGAAGTTCAACCAAACGAACAAACAAAAACTCATTCATGTGGGGCATGGCCAATGCCGGGTGATGGACATTTTATATGTGTATGATGAATTAAGCACAGCATCAAGTTATAATACCCATATATCCCCAAGTGCAAGGTGCACAATTGTAGTAGAGAGTGGAGTCGAACCCAACAGATTGTAGTGTAATTGTGAAGAGTTTTTAGTTAATGTTATGTTTTTGGATTTTTCAATAAAGTGTAGCAATTGGAAATGATGAATGATAAGTTGGTGATTAGAGTCCTAGATTCAAATTAAACTAGCTAAATTATACTAACACACAAATGCAGGTTTTATTTAAAATGCAATGCACACAAATTTGGAAATACATGTAATCGATAAAAACCTTCATTGGGTTGATTAGTGTTGAGTAAACTAGATTGGTGATTAATTGTAACTCTTGCAATCAATGAGAAGTTGAGTAATAATCAAGCCCAAGTTACTACACTAGAGCTATTATCATAACAAAAGACCAAAAAAGATCTCTCTATTTGCATCAATTGTTATGGCCCTAAGATTAACCAAAATTGTTTCCTAACACTCTAGATCATTTTCTCAAATTAATTCTAGAGTATCTAACAAATTTCCCTAAGTCAAGCTCAACAAAATATCTCTCGAGCATTTCATCGAACACGTGGTGGATATAAAAGTGTAGTAGGCCTCCTATACCTAATTTACCCTCTTTAATTCCAAGAAAGTGTTACAACACTTGCAAAATTCACAACCAATCAACCATAATCAATCTAGCAATGCTTCAACATCATAATCAACACAAAGAATAGAAATCTACTCACAATTCATACTAATTTTGAAATCAACAATATTCATAAACATAATAAAAATAGAGAGTTAGGGAAGAAGAAATAAACCATGAAATGAGGTTTAAATCTTCAATCCTTCATCAAAAGCTTCAAATTCGTAACTAGCATGAAGAGAAATGGGCAAGAACCATAAAGCCATGGGAGAGCAAGTAATGAGCTAGAACTAGAGAGAGATATGTGTGTTGTACAAAAATCCTCCCTAAAACAAGCTTACATACCCAAAAATTAGTAAAATGATGTGTAAGAGAGTACTTTTGAATGTTTCTACAAGCAAAGACCCACTCTTTAACCTGAAATGTGGGGAAGACAAAAAATCTTGCACCAATTCCCACTTGCCTAACGAAAAAATGAAGTTGGAAGAGTCTTTAAAAACAGCAGCGAGCGATCGCTCACTAAGGGTGAGATGTCGCTCACAAAGACACTGTGAGCGATTGCTCACTACGTTTTTGGCCACTAACTAGTTGCTTACCTCCCTACAGTTACGGGTGAAATTGAAAACACTCTTCACGGTGAGCGACCGTCCACCGTCCTTCATCGATCGCACACCGGCTGCTCACTTGGTCTGATGCCTTCCTAACACCTCAAAATTCTCCATAAAGTGCAATTTAGTCCCTGCCTTCACTTTCCCATGCAATTCAGCTCATTTTGAACACTTTTTCTAACTTCTCCTTAAACATACGAAACCTACAAAAACTCTTTTGCCAACAATAAGAAGTAGCAATAATTATCATAAAAACCAAAGTTTAAAGGTGAAATAAATCAATAAAGTGCACTCATCACTGGTACCACTCTGGGGTAGTGGGGTTAACTGCCCTTATCAACCTTTTTCAAAGCATAGGGTATTTATGTATATTTAGGAAAATATTGAATCATATATATGTAATTTTCCATCATGCCATTAGTACTTTTTTTTATTATACATACAGTTAAGGGATTTGGGATGGTGGAGACTTGAACACAATATCTCCACCTCATGTCCGAGAAATTTAGCCACTAGACTAGAAGCTCGGGACTCATACCATTAGTAATAAAAATATATTACACGCATATCCTAAACTATAGTTGTAAGCACTCTTAAATTCCTATCTTCGAAACTAGACATTTCAACCCCGATTTTGCTTGCTCCTCGGCCAAGTTTTTCTATGCTTTTGGAGTTTGTTTGCTCATGATATTTTTTTCGATGGTGCATGGTGTGTTTCCTCAATCATAGTAGTTAACACACACAAATTTTCACCGCAAGGAAATTTTATATGCACTTTTTTATTTGAGATATTAAATACTAGAAGTTTCACAATTTCCATAAAATATGAAAATTATGAAATTAGCTAGTGACTTGTCATATTTCTTTAAATAAGGCTTTTGAATGTATATTTCACTCTCTATTTCAGAAAAGTTGATACAAATGTTTTTCAACATCTAACTTTAACTTTTTTCCATTCAACATTTTAACATGTAAAAACCAATAATAATTTATATGCATATGAAAAATAAACTTGTCTGCTTTCTAAATATATGTTTTTTTAAAAAATGTTGAAATTGAGTCAAACATAAATTTAAAAGTCAAATTGTATCAACTTTCATGAAACAACAGGGGCATACATGATTTTTGTGTAACTTTAGTCTTCAACTTTGCCCTCACAGTTTTTTTTTTCTAGTAACGCCACTGGACATGGCATATCTGGTCTTATTCAGATAACTGGATTAATGGAAATTCTATTCAAATGGTAGCTGAAATGGAATATGGATCAGTAGATAGATGATCATATTAATGGAATTTAAATTCTACTTTATTTTCTTACACTCCATCCATTCCAAATGGGTTGTCAGTCTTAGTTTTTTTGTGTAGATTAAGATTATATTTGGTCATTAACTTATTTTACATGAACTTTCATTATTATCCCCTTTCAAACCCATTCTAATACCTCCCAAACAACTCCTAAACTTTTTGAGTGAGTGCATTGCAAGGGTAAAATTAGATTAAAATAAAACAAAAGTAGAAAAATGTCATTTTATTTTGGATAAAAATATTTTAATGTCGTAATGACACACATGGGACGGAGGGAATATATACCTTGTTTGATTCCATTCATAAAGAGGATAAAAACGATCGAGGCGTCACTGCAGGCAAAAAAAAAAAGTTGAGAATTAGGGGAGGTCAACAAAGTTGTTTCAGATAGCTAACTATTTACTCTAATTGATTCACGGTGTATATTTTGATTAAAAAAATTATTCAAATTGTGGTTTGACTCAACGTATGCATAAAATAAGCTTAAGACACTTTAATTATGTTCTTATACTTTTGATTCATTGTTCTTCCTTTTCAGGTTTATGTAGAAGAATTAAAAAATAGTACTCTATAAAATTAGGACTTCGTGTAATTTCAGATGTCTTCCTTATTAATTGACTAAGTTTAGTTCTGATTTTTTATACATAAAATGTTTGGATCACTACGTAGAGGAGAAAACATTTATTGTTCTTCCTTTTCAGGTTTATGTAGAAGAATTAAAAAATAGTACTCTATAAAATTAGGACTTCGTGTAATTTCAGATGTCTTCCTTATTAATTGACTAAGTTTAGATTTTTATACATAAAATGTTTTGTGCGCAGGGGCCGCAGTAAAGTGCAGTAAACAGGCGTAGTAAAAAATTTACTGCGACCATGGCCGCAGTAAGGTCGCAGTAAACGTTTTTCTTTTCTCATTTTCAACGAAATATCATTCATTTTCAACCGAAAAAACTAAAAAATACCCATATTCTCTTCTTCTCCCTCTTTCCTCTTCTATTCTTCCTCTATCTTCTTCATCTCTTCTTCCTCTATCCTCGTCCGCAAGATCTCTTTTTCTTCTTCTTCTTTCTTCTTTCTCCAGATCTCTTCTTCTTCAATTAGATCCACTCCTCCCTCTTCTTCTTCTTCTTCTTCTTTTGTTCTTCTTCTTCTTCTTCTTCTTCTTCTTCTTCTTCTTCTTCTTCTTCTTCTTCTTCTTCTTCTTCTTCTTCTGTTCTTCTTCCTCTTCTTCTGTTCTTCTTCCTCTTCTTCTGTTCTTCTTCCTCTTCTTCTGTTCTTCTTCTTCTTCTTCTTCTTCTTCTTCTTCTTCTTCTTCTCGTCGGATCTTGCAGAAGGGCGTTGGAATCGGCGGATCTGAGTTTTTCTTTTTGCATAAGGGCACTGGAATCGCCGGATCTAAATCAATAAAATGAAAAGAATGATTTCTGAGTTTTTTCATTGTGAAAAATATATATGTAATTTGTTCTTGGTTTGATATGAGTTTCTTCAAGAAAAAAAAGAAAAGGGAATAGAGTGTTGTTGACGAAGATGATATTTTTCTGGGAATGGATGAATATGGTGATTTCTGGGAAATGGATGAAGATGAAATTTTGATTTTTTTTAAAAAATTAAAATCATGTACTGCGGCTAAAGCCGCAGTACTTGTTCATACTGCGCGTAATTTTACTGCGGGATGTACTGCAGCCTTTCTCGCAGTACTTACTGCGGTTGTACTGCGGCTTGTCTTCTCGACGTAGTGGATGTTTGTCTCAAAAAAATATTGTGTAGATATGGTTATAAACAAAAGCATAAAACTTCACGGCTACTCGCATAACTTTGCTCATTGTCCTAAACAAATCATGTTTCAATTTCTTTCTTCATTTATTCCAAGTGAGTTGTCACTTTTAGTTTTTTTTGTGTAAATTAAGATTGTCTTTTCCCATTAACAAGTTAATCACATCAAGAGGAATTAGGGTTTCCCGGAACCCGCCGCCGCCACTATTCTCCGGCGGCGCCGATCTCGGGGTTTTGGATGTTTTGCTCGATGGCCTTGCTCTGCTACTGCGCCGATCACCCTGTTCCCCCGACGCCTGAGGCGTTTTAGGGGGATCATCGCCCTCGGGAGACAGCCAAAATCCTTCGCTCATTGGGTCGCTGGTTCCTTCATCTTCATCTTTCATCTTCATCTTTCATCTTCTTCCTTCATCTCTTTCTCTCCATGATCTTCTTTCTTTCTTTCTTTACCATTTTCCTTCTTCTTCTTCTTCCGTTTAATTTCTTCTTCTTTCTTTCTCTTCTTTTTGTTATCTAATTTCGTTCTCTTCTTCTTCTTCTTCTTCTTCTTTTGTTTCCTCTCCTATCTTTCTCTTGGCAGAACAGAGGGGCTGTAAACAAAAGGATTAAAGGGCTGGGGTTTTTGAGCAACGGTGAAGAAGAGGGAGAATTTTCAGGTGAGGAGGGCGCGTTTGGAGTGGTGGAAGCAAATTCCGGCGGTCTCACAGTGGAGCTACGAGGAGAGGAAGACTAATGGTGAAGGTGCTCGAGTGGGACGAAACTTTGGGGCTGGTTCTGTTGTCCCAAGTAGGCAGCCAAAAGGGGGGTGAATTGGTTGGCCTCAAAAACTTTTCGTTTTAATAAAACCGAAAGAACCAACTCGATGTCAACCCGTTTAGAAACGCGAAAATCAGCAAGAATGAAAACGACACCAGGGTTTATAGAGGTTCGATCTGAGACCTGCGTCCTCTCCTCAAGTCAACAACTTGAGAGTTCTTCCACTATACTTTAACAAGGTTACACCACGAAAAAGTAAAAAAAGTTTTTCCCAAGGCTCAACTAAAAACCTAACTATGGTTTTCCCAAGGCTCACCAAAAAACCTAACACACACCCAAAATAGTTTTCCCGAGGCTCACTAAAAACCTAAAACAAATCCCAGTTTGGTTTTCCCGAGGCTCACCAAAACAAACCTAAAAACACTTTGATTTTTACGAAAATCTAAACCTGTTGAGGTTTTATCGAAAACACACAAAACGGTTTTTCAAAACGATTTTTCTCTCTCTCGAAATAACCCAGAAAAGCTACAATGATGATGAAGCTAGTTCTTCTGAAGATTGATGCTGGAGAGCTTGACTTGCTTTGCTTATGAAACGAAAACTTGAATGCTTGTCAAGAGAAGAAGTGGTTCTTCGTAAGTTCGAAGTCTGTATTTAAAGACTCAGAAACGAGGAGCGTCCTGGAGCTTCTGCAACGTCTTCTTCGGTTATGAACGCCACGAATTTCGCCAGAGATGAATCCGCAACAACTTGCTGGAAGCTTGAACCAAAACCGCAAGTGATAGAGTTCTATTCGAACTCAACATCGTTCAAAACCTGTTTATGCGCTAATGGGCTGAATTCAAAACTTAAACTAGAGGCCCATCTGGTAAAGCGAAGCCCACACGTAGTTTTTATGAATAAAAGACTAAACGAACGAAATATACACATACTTTTCTAAACTTTACAAAAAGACCCAAAACTTTGTTATCATCAAAATCCTTAAAGCCAACAGGTTCATGAAAAATAAATTTGGTCTGAGTCGCTCACCGCGACATTCACAACATTCACAAGTTTTGCGGATGCAAATAGACAAGGGGGATGAATTTTCTGAGTTTTTTATGTGTTTGGTGGATGAATCTGGGTTTTTTCTTGGTTTGGTGGATGAATTCAGATCATTTTTTTAATTATTAAAAATGTTTACTACGGCTGTGGCCGAAGTAAGTCGCGATATTTCTTTTTTACCACGGTGTTGGGTGGAGTAAATTTTTTTACCACGTCCATTTTACTCCGGCAATCACCACGGCTCATCCCGTAGTTGTAACTACAGCTTTACCACGGGGATGGCCGTGGTAACCAATATTTGCTCCACGTAGTGAGACAAGCGTAGGGGAGAAAGTGTTTAAATTGAAGAATATTAAAACATGGTAGTATGAGGTTAAATTAGAAGTTTAACATGGGACATTTAATGCATATAAATGTATGCAAATAACAAAACATTTTAATAGAAAATGTAACAAAAGAACCAACAATGGAGCGTTACATAGGGATTAAAATGGAATAGAAAGTGACTAACTGTTGAAACTTACTCTAAACAAAATATGGCTGGGTGTTTGTTTGCTTAATTTTGATGCTAGTGCAATATGTTGCTTTGACTTTAAGATTTGTTGGTATATGGTTACTTGGTGCTGCTCTATCTAGGGTATATCCGCTGTTTCGAAAACCAGACCAGTCTCGCCAGTCGAATTGGTCGGACCATAAAATGGTTAGCCAATCGACCCGGTTTTTGCTTTTGAGACGCATTGGTCAAAACTGGTAAAAATCGAAAGAATCGGTAAAAATTGGGAAGAACCAATGAACCGGAAAACTGATGATTCACTTTTTTATTTGCATTTTTTTAAAAGAAATTTGCCATAAACTTACAAATTTTTATTACCAATTTTAATTTATTATTCCACATTTGTTTATAAATTCATATCTAGCACCTTAAATTTTTTTAAATATTTTTTCAGAATATTTTTTAAAAAGTTTGTAAACCATAAGATAGATATATTAAAAAAATTCAGTTATTTTCAAATTACATAGTTAATTAAAATATATTTCCTCCATCCAAAAAAATAATACATTTGACTGGACACAGAGATTAAAGAATATTGTTAACTAGAGAGTAAAAATGTAAAGTAAGCATATAAGACAAAAATAGTTTTTTTTTAGTGGAAGGGTGATAAGGTAAAGTTGGTGAGAAAAAGTTTCTTTTTTAGGAAATATATCAATTTTACTGGAATAGCAAAAGAAAAGAAAAGAAAAGAAAATCTATCAATTTTATTGGGACGAATGGAGTAAATATTATTTTCCTTCTTATAAAATGGATAATTCACATTTTAAATTACTCCATTATTTTAGTACAAAAAATGTGAATTAATATTTAATATTTATATTATTTCATGATAACTCTATATAGTGAATAATGATGGCTAACTTTAAGAAGGTAACTGGTTGAACAAGTGACTCAAACGCGCGGAGAGTAGGGGTGTAAATTCGGGTCAACCCGACCTTTTCGGGTTCGGGTTGACCCGAACTAGAAATTCTAAAACCCCCCATTATAATCCGAACCCAACCCTAACTTCAGTTCGGACCGGGTCAACCCGAATCTGAATTTTTCGGGTTCGGGTTGACCCGTTAAGCCCGAATTTCACACTTTTGAAATTTAAATAATAATAATAAATCTTCAACTTAAAATCCCTTTTACCCAAATCATTTACAACTTTACAACACAAACATCACTAAATTAGTAGAGACTAATATCATTTCGGATTTGGGCCTTGGGGGTGCTTTGTTGGGCTAGGGTTATGGGTTAAAGGGAATAAAGGATAAGCTGGGCCTAGGCTAGTGGGCAGTGGGCTCAGCTAGTACTGGGCTAGGTTGCCAACATTACGGGTTTCGGGTTGAACCCGGCCCGAACCCGAAAAAGATACAAAAAATCGGGTTTGGGTCGGGTTCGGGCCACCAAGGCAATTTTCTCCCCCGAACCGACCCTAACCCGAGATTTTCGGGTCGGGCTTCGGGTTGCGTGCTTTTCTTACACCCATAGCAGAGAGAGGCTTGTATGCTAAATGGAGTGAGTATTGAGTCTCATTCATTCTTGCTCATCATTCATCAACAAGTTATTTGTTTGTCATTTCATTTGCATGCCATATGCCACTACTCTCAATTGTCCTAAGCTTCAAATTGAAATTTTTGTGATATCTCAAGGGGCATGCGATGCGAATACTAGTTTTTACTTCAAAGGCACCCAGAACCAAAAGCAAAACAAAAAGGTACCAAAAGACAAGCCATGCATGCTCAATTTTTAAATTATTGAAGGAATTATTGACGAGCAAAAAGAACGTGAGCCATGTTTATCTGTCTCCTACTACAAGTAATTATTTTTCCCTTTTTAATTGACAACCATATCATTACACCTATTAACATGATCAATGGCCAGTATAAGAAATTACTGCTACTCAATTGACATTTTAACATTAGAAGGTAGAATTTGTACGTTTTCAAATTAATTAGTTAGATCCGTGGTAGTAGAACATAACAAACTAATTTAAATTGTTATTTTTTTCTTTTTCCCCCTGAATTAATAGCACATGCATGGGTCATTCTAACCTTTCTCTACTGACATGCGAATCATGAAACTATAATTAAATATGATGAACAACCAAACCCCACGTGTAATCCAATCAATCAACTGAAACTGCCTCGTTTCTCATTTTTACCAATAATAGGAGTATTTATTTACGGTATAAAATAAATTTCATTCACTTCACCTCTTCTTTTTTTTAACCTTACCGTTACAGAACAGTGAACTGAGCCCAAACAAATCGACCGTGCCGTTGGTCACGAACAGCTGCGGGAGACTCAGAACAGGGCTGACCCGAACCCCACTTGATATCCAGTTCTTTAATGGCGGCTTCCGGGTCGGGTATCCATGAAACTCGTCCCCGACCGAACCCGAGCATTTTCTTGAGACAGACGGCTGCTTCCGGAGACGCCGCTTCTCTGGATCCGGAGCACAGCCGGTGGAGTTGCTCCGGCCGAGAAACCGCAATGACGACTTGATCAAGCCTTTGCTCTGTGTTCTGTCGCAGTTAAGACTGCTACTTCTCTTGAAGTACTGCAAAAAACTTTGGTCCGCCGGATCATCATCATCGGCGTCGCTCATCAGCAAGAATTCTTTGAGCCTCGTGATCTTCTTATTCTCTTCTAATTTGACGTCGACGTTGTGGTGTTTAGCGGAAACGGAAGGACGATGGAGGTGGATTAGCGAATTTGGTTGTTTGGGTCCGGCCGGTCGGATCTTGCCGTTGAAGAAGAGCTCGTCGGCCGACGGTAGTTCCGGGACGGAGAATGCGTTCCGGAAGCAGAAGTCGGGATCTTTGGTGGATTCGGGTATTTCCGGATCTTGAGGTGGAAAGAGTGAGGGAATCTCGGAGGAGCAGAGTTGGACAGCCATGGCCACAGGAGAGATCACATGAGGTCAGGTCAGAGGGCAGAGGAAGACATGAGAAGAAGAGAGCAAGGTCTGGTTTTGTTCAATTGGGTGTGGAAACAGAACAGAAGGAGGTGTATTTGTGGAATCTGGAGGAGGAAGAATAAGCAAGGTTACTTTTTGAAGTGAGGGATTACTAGTATTAAGACACTTTTCCTAGAAAGGAGAAAGGATCCTATATGGGTAACTGTTTTTTTCTTTTTCTTTTTTGAACATTTACTCATACATCTTTGGACTTTCTTGTGAGATTTGTTGAATGCTTTGTGCTTTATGTCGCATCTTCTTAATTTAAAGCCTTATTCCATCATATAACGTGTATAAGTATAATAATGAGATAATAGGGTAAACAGAAGTAATTTTATTGATCAGCCAAATTTTGGAATAAAAGGTTTTGCAAAATTTATCTAACTAGTGTACATATCCGTTTACTGCATGAGTTTTTCTGTTTTTAATATAACTTAAAAATTGATAAATAGTTTACACAATATTAACAAATTAGATAAAAAGTATACAAATGTTAAGATAAACTACTTACTACATCAACAACTAAAAATACAAAAAGACATACATTTCCGATAGAGATCCTTAAAAAACAATATTTTTATTCATAAACAAAAAGATGTATATATTTGGCGCTTAGGATGTCCTTTTGTTTTCTCTTTATTCATAATGTTTCCACTTTTCTTTTTTTCATTCCTTAAAAAATGTATATAATTTTATTTCATAGTTAAAAATTACAAATAATTAGTCCAATGAAAAGAAAAAAAAAGATGATGAAAAAGATATCCATATGTCATATGTTTTGATGTCTTTAGAGACTGTTTAGGCGTCGACATGTTTCTTTTAATATCCATCCAAATTAATTATGAAACTACTACTGAGGCAATGAAATTCATACCGAGGATCATGATATTCCATTACGTGGATCATGAAACTCTTATTACAGGATCACTACTCATCTACTACGGGATCACATATTTTTACTACGGGATCACGATTGGCCTAATGTGTGATCACAACTCTTATATAATGGGATCGCAACTCTTTGATTGCGGATCATAAATTTCCTACACTTGATTACAATTTTTCAAATTTGATTACTTTGTTCTTATTAAGCCACATAAGTGTAAATATTTCTAAAAACACACACTAACACACATAGGCGTGACTATTATTTCTAAAACTTCACTCATGCTTCTTATTGATAAAGAACCAACAGTAAAACAAAAAGTAAACTCCGTCTGTGGTCTCTTAAGTTATATTGTTGTCATATTCGGGTCATGTTTTAAGATTTTGTATCACTTTACTTCCTTAAAGTACATTTTTGTCATATTGAGATCTCTTTGTTTCATTTTTCCCAAAAAAATTACTATTTCAGTAGGGTTATTTATGTAAATATCCATTTTTGATATACAATTTAACCCAACTATTTTGAAAATCAACAAAATCGCCCTAACTTTTTAAGAGTTTTACAAATCCACCCACACTTAACCCACCTTACCACCTCCCTCTTCCCTCACATTCAGCATCACCACACAACTTTCCGCCACTGATGCGGCCCTCGAACCCTGCCACTGCCGCCTTTGAACCAAGCCTTTGACGCCGACCTTGTCATCCAAATTGAATGACAACCTCGTAGTCCAGATCGAACATCGTCTAAATGTCTAACGCCTTGCGGGCTTGCCTTGCCCAAATCGACGTTCTCCGGCCACAAGCCATTCACGCCAGCCCGTCGCGCCGAGGCTGGTAAGGTGATACGATCACGGTACACTTGACGCGGCCGCGAGATCGCACGGAAGCGCAGATCTAGCTTGAAGGAGTCGACGAACAAAGAAGGATAGATTCGCCACAGACACCTCCCAACTACGAGGTTGGGCAACATCTCGCGATAAGCCTGGGAGTATGGAAGATCTAGCACCTCTTAACTACGAGATTAAGCAATACTAGATATTAAACTTGATGATAAACAATCAATCAAGGGGGATGGCGGAATATAGCAAGGGGGTGAGAACCGGGCTTAAGGAATTGTCCTTCTTAAGCTTTACATATGTTCTGACTATTCTAGGAGTCTGCCTTTCCTTTTATAGGGAAGGAAGGGAACAACCTCTTACAAAGGCGCATGCATGCCATAAAGTGTACAAGACTTTTGCATGCATGTCCGATTTAAAAGATAAAAAGGTAAAAGTAGATAAGTTCGCTCCCAAGTGTCAGCGTAAAAGGCGGGAGGGGCCAGAATGGTCGGGAGTGGTTGGCCGACTGGATAAGCTGAGGTGGCTCTGCTTTAGGGCTCTTTCTGATGGGAGGCCCCGCTCTGAAGGCCTCGCCTTTGTTGGGAAGCTTTACAGAGGAGGCTTCGCCTAGTGGCCTCGCCTCCTCCTTTGAGACTTGCAAAGAAGGCTTCGCCTTCGTTTGGAGATTCGCAGAAGAATATCCCTTAGTTAGCGTCCGAACCGGAAGTCTTCTTGTTGTAGACGTGGCCTTTGCCAGAGATCGGCTGGGATGGCGTCGCCTGTGGGCTTTGCCTTCGCCAGGAAGCTTCGCAGGGAAGTTCCGCCTTTATCTTAAAGACTTCTCGTGGACATTGTTGCATGAGGGCTTCGCAATGGGGGGGTTATGGGGATGGCTTCGCCTGAAGGTTTTGCCATCGCCGGAACTCCTTTGTTGGGGAAGCCTAGCCTCGCCTTGAGGCTTCGCAGAATGGCTTCGCCCGGAGGCTTCGCTGTTCTGGATACCTTAGCATGATGCAGTTCATCCTTCGCCTTGAGGCCTCACAGGACGGCTTTGCCGAAAGGCATTGCCTTCGCCCGGCTGCCTTCGTGTGCGTAAGCCTCTCCTACGCCTTGAGGCCTTTCGTAGGGTCCTCGCGTGGAGGCGTTGCCTTTTCCATGTCAGGTGCTAGTCCCGACCATGGATTAGGTCGCCTGGGCCTCTCATCCCACTCGCCGAGGGAGTGCTCCGCGCTCACTCGACTGCCTCTTCGTCTGGGGCTTCTTGTTGTTGCTTGGGGATCCCATGATCACATCATTCCTCCCCTTAAAAAGATTCGTCTCGAATCTTAAGGGAAGAAAACTTCCTACAACGAAAACAAGCACAACAAACTTTGAAGAGCATCAAAGGTTAGTGAGTGAAAACCTAACCGGAGACTGGGGGGGTCGCGGTGGCGATGCATATGTATGCGTGAGCATGACAACTCCTATATGCATCGTGATCATGAACAGAAGTCTATAAAAATTCATGACATGCTTCCTAGAGTATTTTAGACAATTAACAAGAACTTTATACTCAAGGAAAACATGCGGTGTAAAGCCTTTAGACCTCTGCTCATGGAATCAAAGGGGGTCAAGGGAAGCTTTACCTTCGCCAAGCACATGCATATGTGCTTCCCGAGACTAAGAAGAAAAAACTAAGCTAGTCGTAGAAAGAACTTCAGACTGCAACGCGCAGAGACTAGCATTAGCATCAGCAAGAGGTTGAGAGATGAACAGGTCGCTCTCTCTCTCCACCTCAACCATTAACATGGTTTCAGCACCCTTTACTTTGCTAAGGAAAGGCATGGATGTCTCTCGTGGGATTAAGTGACCTTTCCTTAGCGCATGCATTCTAGGCATGCTTATCATAGTATCTGGGGGGGTCCCATATATATATTCGAACAATGGGTGCGGTGTCGAACCAATGTCTGATCCATCACCCATGTTCGTAGCATGCACTCAAGGAAACCAGAGATTCGCACTCTTGCGTATATCCTGTGCTTCTAGAAAGAAGAGACAAGTTACCTTCTCCCAAGTTAGGGAGACGTAGTCCTGCTTCGCATATCATCTTCTTCTCCTTCAGCAACGGTGTGGCTTCTTCCTCAAGTACGTGTGTAGTTGTGACTCCCGCATGAGCTCTGCCTTCTTCCAAAGCGCCTTCGCTTTCTTCAACTCTTCGCGCGTCCGCGGTCTCCTCTTCTTCCTGCACAGCCAAAGAAGAACAACAAGTTTGAGAAGATGAAACGGTTAGTTCTTCTTGGGGTATAGTAGAAGGCCCGGGTGAGTCTTTCTTTTCACTCATTTGGCTTTGGAGAGCTCTTTCTTTTCTTCTCTCTTTCTTTTCTCTCTCGCCCGCTCATATTCTAAGTACTCATCTTTGAGCCTTTTAATCTCTTGGGCGAGAGTTTCTTCTTGGGGATTTTGGTGAGGGTTGGAATTTGTGGTGTAGGTATGGGCTGCGCAAGTATTGGGCGGTGGGGTGCGCGGCCCAACCAAGGGGGTTTGTGGCGATGGGGTCCTCGCCTCCTCTCCCGGAAGGAAGTTGGTTCGCCCGAGGTGAAGACCCGTCGAGTGGAGTATGGTGGCGGAGCTCGACTGGGTACTGGGTGCGGGCGCATGGGGCCCTAGCTTGGGAGTAGTATGGAGGGGGTGGCTCTTTTTTACAGATTCCATATCGTCGCCACAGCAACCACTTCAACTCACTCCAAGACTGGATGGGGGCTTCAGCGGACCGTTCTCTGTCAGAGAACTCTCGGCGACACCATTCCTTGGCCTCTCCTTTTAGGCTTCTTATGGCTTGGCTCAACATTTCTTCACCACGAAGGGGAAAGCACCAAAAGTGGTACTCCCACCTTTCCATCCAATGCCATAAGTCTTTTCCAAGTTGGTACCGCCCACCGATAGTTCAACCCCATAGAAATATTTATTCGCCATGGGATCTCCCGCACATTTAAATAATAAAATTAGTCCGCTCAAGCTCCTCACGTGTTTGGGGTCTCTCCCGCCGCGAAGGGTTCCGCCTTTCGCGAGGGGTCACACTCGGCTTCCTTTCTTTCCTCTTGCTCAGCTCTCAGAGCTTGCTCTTTCCAAGGCCAAAACCCGACAATGAATATCACAAGATAATCACTAGCATGCAAAATCTTTAAGCAAGAAGTACTAGTTACTGGAAGCAAGCTAGGTTAAAATGGGGGGTCTCATCAACAGATATACAAGAGGGTTAGAAATGAGGTTTTTGGCGCACAAACACTTTTGGCTCAAATTTGAAATCGAAATTAGATCAAGGTCACTGCTCATATGAGTTGTGGAATGAACAGATATGAACATTCATATGAACACCAAGAACAATAAGAACACAGATTCGATTTCTTCTACGCTTTTCACAACCAAGCCTTATACACCACTTCTCTTCACTTTTCAACTACAACCTCACTCTTTGAGCGTATAAATCTTTGCACGTTGCGGTTTCGAATAAAACTGAGATTTTGCGACTTTCGCAAAACCGCAACTGCTTTCTTTTCTTTTTCTTCTCCTTCTTCTCTGTTTCTCTTTTTTTTTTTGACTTTTGGATTTATGAAGTTGCTAACACCACAACAACTCCTAACACATAAACAACACAACAGATAAACCGAAATGAAAGCGGATGGGGGGGTACGGAAAACGGATAGGATATAACACGGTTTTGAAAAACGCAAAGATAAATCTTTCTTCAAGTAGAAATAAAAAGGGTTTAACCTTGAAGAAATCACAACAACTCCAAAGAAGCGATCCGGCTCTAATACCACTTGATACGATCACGGTACACTTGACGCGAATCCACGAGATCGCACGGAAGCGCAGATCTAGCTTGAAGGAGTCGACGAACAAAGAAGGATAGATTCGGCCACGTACACCTCCCAACTACGAGGTTGGGCAATATCTCGCGATAAGCCCGGGAGTATGGAAGATCTAGCACCTCTTAACTACGAGATTAAGCAATACTAGATATTAAACTTGATGATAAACAATCAATCAAGGGGATGGCGGAATATAGCAAGGGGTGAGAACCGGGCTTAAGGAATTGTCCTTCTTAAGCTTTACATATGTTCTGACTATTCTAGGAGTCCGCCTTTCCTTTTATAGGAAGGAAGGGAACAGCCTCTTACAAAGGCGCATGCATGCCATAAAGTGTACAAGTACTTTTGCATGCATGTCCGATTTAAAAGATAAAAAGGTAAAAGTAGATAAGTTCGCTCCCAAGTGTCAGCGTAAAAGGCGGGAGGGGCCGAATGGTCGGGAGTGGTTGGCCGACCGGATAAGCCGAGGTGGCTCGCTTTAGGGCTCTTTCGATGGGAGGCCCCGCTCGAAGGCCTCGCCTTTGTTGGGAAGCTTTACAGAGGAGGCTTCGCCTAGTGGCCTCACCTTCTCCTTTGAGACTTGCAAAGAAGGCTTCGCCTTCGCTTGGAGATTCGCAGAAGAATATCCCTTAGTTAGCGTCCGAACCGGAAGTCTTCTTGTTGTAGGCGTGGCCTTTGCCAGAGACTGGCTGGGATGGCGTCGCCTGTGGGCTTTGCCTTCGCCAGAAGCTTCGCAAGGAAGTTCCGCCTTTATCTTAAAGACTTCTCGTGGACATTGTTGCATGAGGGCTTCGCAACGGGGGTTATGGGATGGCTTCGCTGAAGGTTTTGCCATCGCCGAACTCCTTTGTTGGGAAGCCTAGCCTCGCCTTGAGGCTTCGCAGAATGGCTTCGCCCGGGAGGCTTCGCTGTTCTGGATACCTTAGCATGATGCAGTTCATCCTTCGCCTTGAGGCCTCACAGGACGGCTTTGCCGAAAGGCATTGCCTTCGCCTGGCTGCCTTCGTGTGCGTAAGCCTCTCCTACGCCTTGGGGCCTCTCGTAGGGTCCTCGCGTGAGGCGCTGCCTTTTCCATGTCAGTGCTAGTCCAGGACCATGGATTAGGTCGCCCGGGCCTCTCATCCCACTCGCCGAGGAGTGCTCCGCGCTCACTCGACCGCCTCTTCGTCCGGGGCTTCTTGTTGTTGCTTGGGAATCCCATGATCACATCATAAGGCAAGGGCATTGAGGATCGAGGTCGTTAGCGGCTGAATGATGCAAGGCGGTAGGGCAAGCGGCGGCGGCTATGCTGAAGTTGCAGTAGCGTTAACAGTAAAGTTAAAGTTGGGTGATTTTGTAGAATTTTTAAAAAGTTAGGGTTTTGTAATTTTTTAAATGAACTTAAGTGTTAGATTTGATATTAAAAATGGACAATTACATGAATGCCCTTGATTAAATCGTGATTTAACATAAAAAGTTATGGACGAATCTCAATAGGACAAAAATGTAACTTAAAGGATGAAATTGATACAAAATCTTAAAACATGACCCAAATAGGACAATGATATAACTTAAGGGACCACAAACGGAGTTTACTCATAAAACAAATGAGGATGAAGTCTGCTAGTTTTTTTATTTGCCAAGAACAATTCCATTTTTCCAATTACTGCATTTGAATTGTTAATAATATATTTGAATTGTTAATAAAATCCAACATTTATTATTTAAAAAAAATCCAACATTTCTTAATCGTTAGTAAAAATTGTAGTAAATCTTTTCCGCCATGTGGTTCATCGCAGCCACCAATTTCATCGTGATAACATAATTTTTGTGTGGGTGTTATTGACTACTTCGATTCTTTTGTGAAGCTAGCGGAGATTTGCCAGTAAAGGAAATTAAGATAAGATGACTTCTGGATTTTTTTTGTGAAGCGGCAATCTGCCGTACGTAGGAATCTTCAAGTAAACCCGATAGTTTTCGTAAACATAATCCATGGATCATTTCTTGGGCCTCCAAATTTCCTCCCTTACCCTGTCAAGCCAATTCATCTGCAAAAGCCAGTAAAACTAAAAACATAAAAATAAAAAAAACCATCCACCTCGATCACCATCAACATTAAACTCTTGGATGAAAACAAAACAATGTATCTTACCAAATTCATTGTCAATGAGGATTTAAACAATTTATCTTACCAAATCAGTAAATTCATCGTGCACTTAATTGAGAATGAAATAAATATTCATAAGTCAATGAATTAGACCATGTTAAAGCAATCATTAGCCCTGATTCTAATTCATTCAAACATGCAATATTTATTATTTGTGTGCAAACACAATTGCATCTTCTGATTAGGTAGAAATCACTTACCTGCTGAAAGTTCATTATCTGTGACTTGAGTGATTAGCTCTTGTTGCCTCTTATTGAAGTCAGTAGGAACTGAGAAGACGTTCCTCACGCCATCTCGACCACCTAGTGAATTGCAATCGAATCACTTCACGAGAGGTTTTGTTGGCTCTATTTCAGAAGCCCGGTGAACCCGGTCATGAATCGTCGACACTGAAATCATTACGCTTCGGAGCTCAGACGTCTGACTTTTCCAACCGGCGGTTGATTTAAAGCTTCATGACCAGACTCGGCCAAATCGAGGTGAGATGAGGTTGCTGCCAATGGTTTCATGGGTGAGGAAGGCGCAGGCGGACAAAGGGAAATCGGTGCACAAGTTGTAGTGAAGGACGAGTTGGTTTAAAGACCAAGGACTCGCCGAGTTTGAAAGCTACACGTACGTTGCCGAGTTGGATTTTTGTTCCTGGTCTTCGTCTTCAATTTCTACTTTCGCTCACTGGTCAGTTTTTTGCCAAGTACAACACGTTGCCGCTTATGGTTCATGGAGAAGCGTCTGCAAAAATGTTCTGTGTCATCATTGTTTTTTGTAGCGGAGAACAACAAAGGAGCAAAGAGCCAATGTGGCCAAGAAATCCGCAGATTAGGGTACCTAGCCGTAATCCAAAGGAACGACATCACCTGAATGTCAGCGAAAATCTGGGAAGCGTTCCAAAGTTTGTTCTCCATAACCGTTTCGTTACGAGCCTTCCAAATCCTCCAAGCTGAGACATAAAGAATACCAAGCCATACTGCAGCCTTTGGTCGGAGCTTGGGAGATAATAGCAGCACCGAGGATATCTTTGAATTCCGAGAGGCAGTTGATCTGGGTGTTGCACCAAGCTTCGACTGCTTTCCAAATCGCCTGAACCACCGGGTAATACAACAACACGTGATCCGTTGATTCAACCGCGTCAGAGCAAAGGGGGCAGGAGGTTGAATCCAACTCCACACCGCGAAGGAGAAGAGGAAGACGAGCCGGGATGCAGTTTCTGGTGGCCCTCCAAATGAAAATGTTGACCTTCCGAGGAACCTTGTTGCACCAGCGCATAGGGAAGTCGTGCCTTGCTGCAATAGTGGAACCTATCAAAGTGGACAGACGTCTGACAGTGAAACATCCATCCGTCGACGGACCCCAGAACCAGGAATCAGCAGTAAGACGCTTGGGAACAAAAGCCTGTAGAGTAAGAAGCAAATGATTAAAAGCACCTTCAGATCTTCCTCTCAACCGCCTACGCCAGTTCCAAACCCAACTCCACTCCCTCTCGACCCACCTAATTTTGTCAGCCACCCTACACTGCTTATTGGCCTCCAACTCATACAATCTCGCAAATCTGACCTTAAGGGCGCCACCTTCTAACCACTCGCCTCCCGTAACAAAGTTTTATCCCCATTCCCACCCTTCTCTTGGTAAGATTAGAGAACCCTGCACCCAAGTCCTCCACCTCCTCGAAGCCTTAGAGATGTCTTTCCACACTCCACCCCGTGATCCCATCTCCAAACCGCAGGGTGCCCGAGTCCCCCTCGTTGATACTAGCCACTATCCTCACCCATAGGCTATCTGGTTCCGTCACCCACCTCCATCTCCACTTAGCTAAGAGCGCAAGATTCTTGGCTCGAAGACTATCCACACTCAACCCCACAGCTTCACTATCTCCAAACAACTTTTCAATCCTAGCCCAGATCATTTTTTCCCATCCCCAGAAGCCCCCCAGAAAAAATTGTTGCGAATACACTCAATTTTTTTGACAACACCAAGAGGCGCACGGAACACCAAAAGATGGAAAAGGGTCAAGGTACCAATGACTGAATTCATCAAGGTTAAACGACCGCCAATCGAAAGAGAGATAGCCTTCCAATTGGAGAGCCTATCCGTTACTTTGTAGATCACCGGGTCCCAACTCTTAGTCCGACTCATGTTGAGACCCACCGGGAGACCCAAGTAGAAGAAAGGAAGGCTCGCCGCTGAACAACGAAGAGAAGAAGCGAGGCTAGTGACTGCCTCCATATCCACATTCACACCAAAAATTCTGCTCTTGTCCAAGTTTATTTTAAGCCCAAAAACTGATTCGAAATATTGGAGCACTGCCATAAGAGGGTGGGCATTGCCAGCCGACCATTCACCACAGAAGATAGCATCATTAGCGAACTGAAGATGGGAGAGAGTCACACCCTGCGAACCCAGGTGAAACGGAGTAAAGATATTTTGACTCACCGCCGCCTCTATCATAAGGTTCAGGGCCTCCGCCGCAAGGATGAACAAGAAGGGAGAAAGAGGGTCCCCTTGGCGCAAACCTCTTTCCATTTTGCATTCTGACGTCGGACTTCCGTTGACGAGAATAGAGACTCTTGAATCCAGGCACCCCGCAATCCACCTTCTCCACCTAAGCCCGAAATTCATCTGCAGGAGGACTGAGTCTAAGAATTTCCAACTGACTGTGTCGAAAGCTTTGGCAAAGTCCACCTTAAAAAGCAACATTTGTCTCTTCTCTCTTTTAGCCCAGGAAACCGCCTCGTTGACTATCAGAATCCCATCTGTGATCTGCCTACCACTGATGAATGTCGTTTGCGTTTCCCCAATCAGATCATCCAACACCCCTTTTAACCTCTCAGACAGCAGTTTGGCAACTATTTTGTAGAGGCATCCAATAAGACTGATAGGGCGAAAATCCTTAATGAGAATAGGGTCAGCCACTTTGGGATAAGGGCTATGAAGGAAGAGTTGCACCGCGCCAAACTTGCCGGAAGTTTGAATTTCTTGACCGCAGCCACCACCTCCTTCTTTATAATCTCCCAGTTGGATTTAATAAAGTTGAAGTTAAACCCATCTGGACCTGGGGCCTTCCCGCCTCCGCACAACCAAACAGCTTTCTTGATTTCCTCCTCAGAAAAATTCGTTTCAAGACTAGAAATCTGAGCTTCGTTGAGTTTCCGGAATCGATGGTTTGTGAAGACTGGCCTGTCTGGCACTGGTTCCTTAAACAGCTCCCTGTAGTAGTCTAGCACAGCGTCCTTGATCAAAGTCGGATTTTCAGACCAACCCCGTTGCTCATTAACCCTCGCATAGAGTTCCTAGTGTTAATTATATGTTTTTTCTTAGGTTAACTCAAATTTAAACTTCTAATCTATCACATATTTGAAATTAGTTTAAATAAAAAACTCAACCCAATCTAATATTCATATACTAATTCGTAACGTAATATACTAACTCTCTCTATGGTCTATATATTCATGATAGATGCAAGTATTTTCATAAAAAGGTATCAATGAAAAAGAAAAGTTACACATAGTGCATAGGATCATGAGTAGATATTCTATCCAGTGATGTGGAACTTTTTTTTTCCATTATCAACATCAATAGTTTATGAAAACAAATTTGTGAGTACCACTCCCTCTGTCCCTTTATAATAGTTACTCCACATTTGATTTTCAATATTGTATTTGATTATATTTTTTAGTTGGAAGAGTTAGTTAAAAAAATCTGAAAAAAAATATTTTTAGAAATTAGAGATATAGATCTACCTTATACATATAAGTACTTAACCTGACATTGTATATCAATCTTAAAGAAAATAATCATTGATTAGAGGTTAGAAAAGAAACGTAACTATTAAAAATGCACTACAAACAAAGTGTCATTTAATGGCATATAAAATGTAAATGTACCTCGTGGAAACAACAACACGCAAAAAAAGTGTCACGATAAATCCTAACACTAAAGCCTTTTAGTGGCATTTAGCGTGTGTGTGTGTGTGCTGCAGCAATACGAGAATTTAGTGGCACTTATATATGTGCCTAAGATGAATGATTTGATTTACTGGCACATATTATATGACACATTTAAAATCAGAATAATGTTTTGCATTTACAAATTTACTGCCAAAGAAGATTAAACACTACGTGGGAGGAGAGGCCTCACCGCGGCCTCAGCGTAGTTGGCCCGTGGTACCAATCATGCGCGACGGCCGCAGTGAATGCCGCTGTTGAAATGTCCGCATTTGAACTCACCGCGCGCCGGCCGCGCACGCATCGCGTCTCACGCGCCATGGCCGCAGTATCCGGTTTGAATAATTAAAAAAAATGGACGAATCCGGATGAATGTTCATCCGGATTCGTCCAATGAAACCCAGAAAATGAAGAAGAAGAAGAAGAAACAGAAAAAGAAGAAGAAGAAGAAGAAGAAGAAGAAGAAGAAGAAGAAACAAAAGAAGAAGAAGAAGAAGAAGAAGAAGAAGAAGAAGAAGAAGAAACATAAAAGAAGAAGAATTCGAAGAAGAAGAAGAAGAAGAAACTGAAGAAGAAGAAGAAGAAGAAGAAGAAGAAGAAACAGAAGAAGAAGAAGAAGAAGAAGAAGAAGAAGAAGAAAAAGAAGAAGAAGAAGAAGAAGAAGAAGAAGAAAAGAAGAAGAAGAAGAAGAAGAAGAAGAAGAACAAGAAGAAGAAGAAGAAGAAGAAGAAACTAAAGAAGAAGAAGAAGAAGAAGAAACAGAGGAAGAACAAGAAGAAGAAGAAGAAGAAGAGGAAGTGAAGAAGTGAAGAAGAATGGTGGATGCGGCAGATGAAGAGACAGAGGAGTTTAAACCCTAAAAAAAAATTTATCGCGGCCTTATCATGCCAAGGCCGCAGAAATCTTATCGCAAGCAAATTTATGGCTTATCATGGCCAAGGCCGCAGAAGAAATGCCTTCCCTGCGCCAAAGAATCGCGCCATTGTATTGTCAAGAAACTGAAACAAGTAAAACTTTAAAATGGTTTTGCAATATTTGATGCATTGGCAAAATAACTTGAAATGGCTAGTGATAATGCTCATATATCACTAATGATATGAGGCTATATAATGGCCAGTGAAATGGTGTATAATTATCTGAAAACCAAGCTTTAAAAACAACAAGCATGATCATAAGACTATATGAGCACCATGTAATTATGGCATTAATCTTGACCAACATGATATCATAATATTACTACGTGTGAAACTGAAGGCTTTGGTGTTTGTCCCCCCCACTGCAATGGAATCATGAATATCACACCTGCCAACGACCAACACATGAACCCGCTAACAAACCCATTCCAAGATAGACATGATATATATTGTGCTGTTGTTGTGGTTCCAGAGAGTCCAGACACTGAGATTTGAAGAAAAACACAGTTAGTGATAAGCCTTTAAAGATTAAAAAAATGTGAGAAACAAGACTTGGAGTCCTGCAATGATAATAATAAGACTCCAACCTTCGGGTAAGACTTCAACTAAGAGTAAGAAGGTCAAGATATTCCGTTATTTTTCGTCTCATGATATTCTGAGAAGCCATATATATTTTGTTTGTTTGTTTATTTATTTATTTATTTATTTATGAGAGCCATATTTTGTTTTAATTACTAGAACTAACACGTTGAAGCTTTTTTATTCTTAAATGGCTATGACCAGAATTCGGTCATTGGAAAATCGAGTCACAACAATGAGTAGATGCTTATAAGTATAATACTTCATCCCCAATAAAAATTGCGGTGTTTGACTTTAGTATTCAAGTTGTAGTGTTTGACACAAAATTTTACTAGGATAAACAGTGAAAAAAATTCTAAACAAAATATATCTAGAAAATATATATTGCAAATTATGAGAAACGTATGAATCATTTAACTTTACATATCTAAAAATTCATAAAAATAAATTATAGATTAAATATCAAACCTAAAACAAAAGCTACAATTTTTATGGGACAAAATGAGTATCTTATTTCCTTTCAAATATGCAATTTAATTCTCCTTTTTATATGTTTATATATACACATATATATATATATATATAGTTTTTAAAGAATATTGTTATGATATATAATCTTCTGATTTTAACCTTGATGGATGAAATACTCTTCGATTTTGATTTATGATACTAGTGGTTGTTATAATATATGGGTCTTATGAAAAAAATAGAATTTTCAAAATTCCAACTATGAATTGTGACCATCACTAAACTACACATATACATGTTATTAGCTTTTGCTCAAAACATTACTATTACTGCCACCTCACAATTCAAAACAATTCAAATTCTTCGCCACTCCTACTTGTCTATCATTGGTCAACTCAGAATCACTAGACTCGGTTTTCTATAAAATGAATTGATTCGCGGTTTATGAGCTCATTAAGCCGGAAGCCGCCAACCTGTTGATTTAGTCCACTTATTGGATATCTTGAAAGATCTAAGCACTTCTCGCGTTATACCAGTCAACCCTTCTATTGCTACCTAAGAGCCCTTCTCCTTCTCCAAGCTAACAAGATAGTTTCAATCTTCCGCTTGTCAATTCTTGGTGTGGTGGCAATTGGCGACCGATTGAGTTACATGTAACTTTACGTATCCTATTTCAATAGGAACTTCTGGGTCGATCCGCTTACACGCCTTGCTTTTACCGCTATATCGGGATTATGACAGAACAAAATAACAACATCATTCAACTATTGGGTAATATGCACGATTAGTCCCTTAACTTTGGTTATTGTCCTATTCCGGTCTCGTTTTAAGAAGTTGTCCTATTGAAGTCACTTATCTTCATATTTTTGACCTATTCAGTCCTTTATCGTTAATTCGGTGTTAAAGTTAACAGATTTCCAGAAAAAAATGATTTTTTTAGTAACTAAAGGTTTCCTATTATTGTTTTTGCACCACAAAATTTTAAAAATTAACATTTTAACCATCTTGCTTCTTCTTCAACGCGACACACAGACTTGCAAGCGACGGACCAGGCGGCTGCCGGCGGAGGAGGCTGACGTTCTGCGGCGGAGATGGGGCTAGCGAGGACATGGTAATTGATTAATTAATTAATTTAAAAAAAAAAGAAAAAAGAAGAAAGTCAGCAGGGAAGGACGTCGTCACGAGCTTGGCCGGCAACGAAAACATCCTCCACCTCCCACTTCGCGTTCCGGCGACCCTCGTTGCCAACCATCACCTCCATCATCATCGTCACTCCTCCGGCAACCCAAATCCACCTCTCGTTCCACTCAAAACCGCCGAGGCCGGAGAACCTCTCGTCCCAAATCTGCACTCATACGATTGATTCGGTCTAATCCAAACCCACCGGAGAACTCCTCTGCCTCCGCCGCACGGACCCAGGCCGAGCCCACTGCCAGAAAACGTCGAAATCGTGACGACCCGGACGGGTCAGACCGATCTGGGAAGATCCCACGAACTGACCCGGTTCGATTGCCCGATCTGGATCGCGGTACCCGCTGCCAAGTTGCTCGCCGATAGCCGCCGGTCCGATTCCCCCCATCTCTGCCGTAGAACGTCAGCCTCCTCCGCCGGCAACCGCCTGGTCCGTCGCTTGCAAGTCTGTGCGTCGCGTTGAAGAAGAAGCGGGATGGTTAAAATGTTAATTTTTAAAATGTTGTGATGCAAAAAAAATAATAGGAAACCTTTAGGTACTAAAAAAATCATTTTTTCAGGAAATCCGTTAACTTTAACACCGAACTAACTGTAAAGGACCTGAATAGGTCAAAAATATGAAGATAAGTAACTTTAATACAACTTCTTAAAACGGACTGAAATAGGACAATAACCAAAGTTAAGGGATTAACCGCACTTTACCCTTTAACTATTTAACCAAACTTCGTCACACAAGATATTTCTAAGATCTAATGTGTAAAAATTAAAGTTTTGTTTAATGCTCGTAAATCAAAACACTGAAAAAGTAAGGACAAATTTAGTGACTCATGTATTGTAAACAAATTTAGGAAAGACAAAATGCGCAAATAAACCCTTGAACTTTTCAATTTGCCATGAATCGGCCATTAAACTTTATATTCATGTGAATAAACTAATGAACTTTTGAAATTGTACCAGCTTAGCCACTGCGTTTGATTCGATGATCTGTCCGCGAAAAAAATGATGTGGATTGAGCATAAAGTTAAATCTAAAGTGTCTCTAATTATTCGATTAAAACACACACACATTAAGAGAATATCACCAAACAATACCATCTATAGTACAAACTGAGATTAATAATCATTTTTAATAATAAATCCAACAGAAAAATGAGATATTAGGAAATCAAAATTTTATTGATAAATACTTTTATAAAACAATAACAATATAAGTTAAAGTGATAACTTTTTCATTGTATAATAATTATAAAAAAATAAAATAAACATAGAGGAAAAATAAGTTTAACATGTATAAACGTTTCATTAAGAATGAAACACGACTTTAGTAAAAAAATGAAGTGAAAATAATATTAATGATGTACGTGTTCTTTTAGTATATATATATATATATGTGTGTGTGTATGTGTGTATATATATCAACCTTTATAAATTTATCAAATCAATAGCTAACAATCTTTTGATTTCACATATTTTACATCAATTTAAAAAAAACCGATATGATAATAAAACGAAAAAACTAGTATAATGCAAATAGCGAAGGCTTGCGGAGGTGACACAAATGATAAATGTATATTTTATACTCCGTCCATCCCAAAAAAATTACATATTTTGTTTCTGTCGTTTCTACTCATTATTTATCTAATATTTTTTTATTTAATTTTTTAAAACTATTTATTTTTACTGTTCAAACACTGCACATTGAAACATTAAAATGAAACACAATAATTTTTATGGGATAAATAGATATATTTTTATCCCACTAACTGTGCTTAATCTCATTTATAAAATTCTTGTATTTATACCTTTCATGTGCTAAAATTGTGTAGGTACTTGAAGTGACAAGTTTGAAGTTGAATGGAAATGCAACAAATTTAGAAGCTTTGAGGCTTAATTGAGCCAAGGAGAAAAGCTACAGGGCTAGTTGTAAACAATAGAGGAATGAGTCATTTTGACAAATATAAGAAAGTTAGAGGTTGAAGAGGAGGTTGAACCCAAATTTGAGTACCAACCATCATCCATCATCCATCATATTTGAGTTTCCCAAAAACCATACAAAAATGAATCTCTATTTACTCAGCCTAATTTTCTATTTTCATTGCACTAATTATTTACTTTTTTATTGTAAAAATAAAGATTTGAGTTTATTTAGCCTATTCCATGGCGTCTCATCTATATAACCCCCGACTAAGCTTTTATTTTTACAAAAATACTTAAATTAGTAAAGACGTGATTATCCTCCATGGTGAAAATAAGAAACCCAAACAAATGATACTGCCTTCGTCTCGGGGAAATTAGTTTTAAAAATAAAAATGTTTAAGCATTAACATGTGTATATAAAAACGTCACAAACATTTAAAATCTCACAAAACAAAACATTTAGCGTTAGTTTTCTACGAGGACAGTTGATTGGGAAGTGAATATATATTTTTGTTCCATTTTGGGTAATGCCAAGTTGCAAAGTTTTAGGTCCCAAAACGACATTTGTATCTCACCCACAACTTAGGGGGTTACACTATAAATTTCCACGCACAACACTATTGTTACATCGGAGCAAGAAACCATAATTACACTTAGCTTTTAGCCATCTATGTTCCTTTTTTGTGCAAAGGGAATAACCAACTTTCTCATCAATTATCAATAGGGTGGTTCAAACTTGAGGTCAGTGCAAAAAAATTTGGTGAGTTTTTCGCTTTCCACGGGTGAAAAAATGTTCTGCTTTCACCATACCCCGCACCCTCAAACCAAAACAAAAATCTTCAACGCTGCTCGAACAAAGGCCAAGGCGGCGGTGGCGGCGGCATGACTGGGCCGGGAGGTGTGCCGCCGACGGTGAGGGCGGTTTCCTGCAACTTTATGGCCCCAACACTCGCACCCTCAAACCAAACAAAATCCTCAACGCGCTCGAACAGGCCACGGCGGCGGCGGCAGAGCGGTGAATTCCAGCGGCGGACCTGGGCTGGGGAGGTGCGCCGTCAACCGGAGGGTGGTTTCCGGCAACTTTCTGGCCCCAACACGCCTCTTACTTGTTTGAAGAGGAGACTGCCGGGGGAGAGAGAGAGAGAGAGAGAGGTGGTGGTTGTCAAAATTCACGGTGAATGTGAATTTCGGATAATTCACTTCGACGGTGAATTGGGGAGGTCCGAAAAACTCAAATTCACATGGTGAATTTGGGAGGTGAGAAACACAAAAATTCACTCCCAATTCACCATGTTCAAGCCCCATAATGATAGCATTTTTTAAAGGAATGTCTTTCATTCAAATTAAGTGACAATTGTCAGAGATAACCTCGTAGGGGAAGTGATCCCCAATTAAACCATCCTATATGCTCTAAACCATGAAGAGCAACACTATAAGCAGCACCATTGAGGTGCCTCCTAAGAAACTTTAAATAGGAAAATTGCAATAAATAAAAGTAATGTCGTATTTCTTCAATAACTACTCCAAAATGATATAAACATGGTTGTCGCATGTTCAAGCTCTACATGAGCAGCTTGTGAGTCCGATTCAAAAAGAACCTCTAACCATCCTCTTGTGTAAGCTTCCTTGCTCCCAAAGCAAAGCCAACGCCTCAAGAAAAGAACATCAGATCCGGTCTAAGCAAAACACAAGGACCAAGCACTAAGGAAATCACCATACACATCTCTCGAAATAAAGCCGACGTAAGCTATGCCACCGTGCTTACAGAAAGCCACATCCACATTAATCTTCACCCTTCCAGGAGACGGAGGTGACCAAGTCAATCTAGTCTGCTCCAGTGAAGCACGATGTGCCTCCGTGTTCTCATTCACTTTACTCCACCCGCTCACCCAGGCTACAATGCGAGCAGCTAGAGTAATCGGGCGATTGCGCTGCAAATTATACACGACCACGTTTCTGTTGAACTTGTCCATCCATGCACCTACAGAAAACGTGAGGAGACAAACTTTATTTGCTTGAACCTTAGCATGAAGCCAATCACACCAATCCTCATCCTGTGTCGGGGGATCAAGTTTCAAGTGTTGCCATACCTGAGTGGCAAACAGGCATTCCCACAATAAATGACGTACCGTTTCGTCGCCAAGCATTACAAACAGGACACTGACTATCAACTTCCATACCTCGATGCACCTTGCCACCCTATGTAGGAAGATTATCAATGATAGCATTAGTTCAAGGTATGTATAAAGATAAAACAGAAACCAAAATTTCAGATCATATATGAGCAATTTCGTGCCTACACGTGCATGTCATAACTTATATTTATCAAAAGACACAACTGTTTCAAATAAACTCATGAAATAAGAACAAAAAATGGAGAAGAGACAATAGAGAAAAAGGAGAAAGAAAATAGAGACAATAAGGTAAGTAATTAGTGTGATTGATTATAAATAAATGTTAGGTAATTGAAAACAAAAGAATAATGAGTACATGCAGCCCCACCTTATTAAGGCCTTTCAATTCAGGCCTAATGTGTACAGTCCTCAACCTTCTTAACCCATCCCTTCAAAATTTCAACTCCCATTTGATAATAATAACTACATCACCCTCCATGAAGTGGCCCTTTTTCCGATTACACAAAATAAAGTTGAAAAAACAACTATATATCACCGTCATTCTCACTGTGCTTCCTAACTTTTCAAGTTCATCAAACATCAATTTAGCTGATTGCATAAAATACTTCTTTTAGTTCACGCATTATCATTTCAGATATTAAATCAAGTGACATATGTTTTACCAAATATACAATATAAAGGAACCTGACATCAATTTGAAATGTCAAAAATAGATTTGAAAATGTCACTTACTTGCACAACGAGTACTTTGTTAAGTCTTTCTCTCCTTCAAGAGAAGTGATCAGATCTATCATTTGACCATAAACTATTTGGACTCAACCTAATATAAGAAAACAACAAAAACAAAACAACTTTACGTAAAATACAAGGACAATTTGTGGATGCAAGTCGAAACAACAAACAGAGAATAAACATTATGCTCTCATAAAGACCCGCCTACCGTAAACTATAGATTAGTAATAGAACATTAACAACCAAGAAAACAATTTAAGGAACCCCATGATATAAAATTCGAGAAGAACCCCATGATATAAAATTCGAAAAGAACCCCATGATATAAAATTCGAGAAGCCAACTCTTAAGACCGAGTATCTGTTTAGTGAGAAAGATAATTACCTTCTTCAACTCAATATTGAGTTGAACATCTGCCTCGGACGGCCCTAGTACTGAGATAGGTTTCGTGATATACCGTACGCTTAGGCGAGCGTGATTCGCTCGAACTCGAGAAGCCATCTTTCAATGCCAAATTCGATTCCCAAAACAAAACCTTGAGCTTGGATTTGATCAAAAGAGCAGCAGACCAAGCAATGGCGGACAAAAATCAGATCGGCTACGCCAAAATTCATCAAAACCAGGAACACCGAAAAAGAAATCCGACTATAAAACAGATTACTAAAGCCTAAGAGAGAACTCGGAAGAAGTAGTAGACACGGAATGAAGCAAACCCTAAATTTGTCTGCTATTTCCAGGGATGTGATGGAGACACGATTGCTCCGAATCGAGAATGGCGAAATTTAGGTGGCACCGACATTGGTTTTTAGACTCAAAACAATTGCTCTTCAAGCCATTTAATTCAGATATATTAAAACAACCAGAGCAAAAGAAATAAAAGAACCGAATAAAAATAAATTTAGGCAAAGCCGAAGATTTACCTTAAAAATGTGAGCTTTGACATGGATCTTCCTCGCCAATTCATCTCCTCCCGCTGAGCCCGATTTTCCCGCCTATGTCGAGGCCAACTTGTCCCGCACCGAGTTTGCACCAATACTCTAAATCGAGGGGTTTGCGTTATTGAGAACTATTATGATTAAGGTTTTATGATCGGTGCTTAAAGCGGAGAAAGCTAGGAGAGAGAATGGATAATATAGGGAGAGGAAGAGAGCCGAGTGAAGGTAAGATGCACTAATAAGAATGGCTCAGTAAAAAGCGTGTAAATGGTGATTGGAATTAGGACAATCAACATAGTCATAAATTAGGAAAATTAATATTACTCAAGTAATTAGTAGAGCACAGCTGGAATAGGCAGCTGTAAAGTCTGTTTCCGCCAATAACCAAAAAACGGAAGAAAACATTGAGAAGGGGGAATTAACTATAATTAATTGGAATTAAAACTTACCATAATGTAAAAGGACTAAATATAATTTCCATCAAAAGTTAAAACTAAAAGGTCAACAAAAAAGAGAGGGAAGAAACGGAGGCATATAAACGTAAAAGGAGGACATTAATTAGAAATAAACATAATAGGTAAGATAGAAAATTGATTACGATGAGTTATAATTAGTGTAATTAATGGTAATTCAATATGTATTAATACTCATCAAAACTTTCCATTAAAATGCTTAATCGGCCATGTCATTAAAAAAGTCGATGTGTGTTCACGTGGCGCTGACGTGGCTTCACGAGAATTGAGTATTCAAATTTTTTTCTACACTTTGGGCGGGAGGCTCCTGTAATATATATTAATAGTAGATATTAAATACATCTTTTGTATAAATGGATTGAATTAATTTTGTATAAATGGATTGCATTAAATGCACATTATGGTAAACATCTTTTAAAAGGAAGGCATATAAAATGGTAACTGCTCCTTAAAAATGGTAGGCTGATTAATATGCATACATGTCAAGAAAAAAATGCTCATACATGTGGCGCTGACTTGGCGCTGAGGTGGGTGCACCAATTCAGATTCAAAAAAATTTCTAGCCCCGCCACCTAGATGATCCCGTAATAAGATATAATAGTAGATAGTAGATAGTAGATGAGTCTAACTTTATTCTTTTATCTTACTCATTAATTGAAGTTTTATATGCATAATACTAAAACATCAACTACATATTTTGGTTTCTGACCCACTAATAAGAAAACTGATCTAAAGTCAAATTTATATGTCACTAATTAAAAATGATAAAAAGAATATAAGTCTCAATTATAGAAATCATGTATGAACATAAGTGGACAATAAGCGAAAAGAGTTAAAACTAACCCAACAAACAAAGCTCATGTGAATAACTTTATGTTCTAACAATCTAATGTCTTTTCTGTAAGCAGTTTGTTTTCAGCAGAATCCACATCCAGCCTCCCCTTGTGTACAATAAGATCTTTTTCTCATGGTTCAAGTTGGGGAGTAATCAAGGAAACACTACAGACCACGCCCAAGAAAGATACCAAGTTAAAGGAGTTCAATGTTAAATATAACTTGTGAACAATGAGCGTGTGGAAAATTTGTGCAACAAATTAACATTAAATTAATTAAAACTACTCTCTCCATCCCAAAAATAATGAAACGTTTGACTTTTATTATTCATTTAACTTCAATTTATTTGCTTTATTATAGTATAAAAAATATAAATAAAGTTTATTTGTAAGAAAGGCACATCCAATTTTAATTTGTATACAAAATTCTTAAATTTTTATTTTAAAATGATTGAAAAATAAAATAAAAAATTAAATTCATAAAAATGAACTTATTATTTTTTGTTGGCGATTTACCCATGAAGGAATGATTGAGGAATGAGTTTGTTGTGATTGAAGAAGGCCATTGGAAAAGATGTGAACGTCATGTGAAAGATGGAAACTTCGTGAAAAAGAATGAGAGGATGAGCGGGACACTTAATTAATAAGAATGTAAGGAAATGGATAAAAATGGAGAGAAAATTAATACTACCAATTAATGATTTAAACATTTTTAGAGAATCAATCTAATTAATGAATTCAATATGGAGAGAATCAATCTAATTAATTAGATGACTGAAATTGGAAACCAATTCCTTAAAAAATGGTAGGTTGATTGCTTAAAAAAATGGTAGGCTGATTGATGCCTACATGGCGTCAAAAAAAACTCTTTGTCTAGTTGATGCTTACGTGGATCCTAGGTGTACTCACGAAATCACTTCATTCACTTTTTTTTACTCTCTTGATAACTCCCGTAATAATATATAATAGTAGATAAGAGTTTTATCCGTGAGAGAGAGAAGATGTGAATGTGTGAAGATAAATAAAGAAGGATCCCATAAAAATGGAGGGATTATTATCATGGTATTAAATATCGTAGGTTATCGCACTGCTTTGGCAACGATACGAGGCAATACAGTACACCGGGTATACCAGTTGTACCGGAAAGACTGTACCGGTGTGTATGTGTGTATATCTGAAAATGTATCAGAGATTGTAAATTTTTTACGTGCAGTACCTAGGTGATCGCCTACCTGACTAAAAGAAAAAGAATGAAGTAAGCTAGCATACTAGTTACATACAAGAACTAAAGATACTTAACTAAAAGAATTAAAAAAGAATGAAATAAATTAATTGTTTAAATTACAAACTTTTTTAGCGATTTTAATTTCTTTAATTTAGTAGATATTTTTATTAGCAATTTTATCCTTAAACTTTTAAAAATGTTCATTTAAGCCCTCGCATCATTGTTTTCATTTCGCCGACACACGACAATCAAAACGGCCAATGGGCCGATCGATGCGTTTTTGATGTACGTTTTGCCTAAACAACGCGTGCGCCACGGCCGCAGACCGAATGCATCAGACGCACTGGCAGATTTAAACGGTATTTAATACCATGAGTATTATAGCTAGTGCCACGTGTCATATTTTAGAGGAGTTAAGTTGGTAGAGTATTTTTGTAATTATCAATAAGTTTTTAGGCAATTGAATAATTTTTTAACCAAATCAACTGATTTAGGTGTGAACACATCAGATCCAACCGGTCATGAATATTCTAGAGGCCGAATTGACTAAAACCCCTATTGTATCCTGTTTAATATATATATATATATATATATATAATAGGATTATGGTTTACAGAGAAAAGAAGGTAGCCAAAAGGTTGCCAATTTTGTTTTTGTCTCGTCGTCTAGAAAGTGAGTTGAAAAAGAGAAGTTGAATCGTGGGTAACTAAAGTTCCTTATTGGGTGTGCATTGACTCGGTCAAAACTGAATAAACCGATAGATCCAACCGATTTGGTTTTTCGATTAAAAACTGAATAGTATTTTGATCGGTGCGATTCGGTTTTGGTTGTAGTATTCGGTTAATTCAATCATCAAATAAATCGATTAACTATGTACCCGACTCAAGTACCTACCCAGCTACCCAACCCAAGTACCCAAGCCCAACTACTCCATTTCCATGTACCCAACCCAAGCCCCATTGCCCAAGCCCAACTGCTACCCAACCCAAACCGAATCACTAAAAGTCTAAAACAAAAAAAAAAAAATTTACCTTACCCAACCTACCTGCTCCCCTCGCTGCCCGAGAGACGAGAGTCGAGTCGCGAACAACAGATCGCCTCGCCTTCTTCGCTCACTGGCGTCAACCACCGTCGCCAATCCTCCTCCGCCGGCCATTCCAGCAGTGCGAGCTCTTTTCCTTCCGGTAGCAGGTATTTTAAATTTATGTTAGGGTTTTGCAATTTTTATCCCCCAATTAAATTTTTAAATGCTGTCGAATTTCTTGCCTAAATTAAGTTTCCCCTCTTTGATTTGTTCATAGTTCCTTAATTTGAACTATCCGTCTTAGTGCAAAATTTTCCCCTTTCCCATTTTTCCCACTATAAGGAAATTCATATGAATAATGAATATGATTGCTGTTCGTAGACAAAACTTTCTGCTTTTATGTTTTAATTGTCCATGTGCACAGAATTTGTTAATGGGTTTGTTGAACCCCGTGTGCAGAGAAGTAAACATATTTGTTTTTAAATTTAAGAGTATTAATCTTAATATTGCCATTTGAGGCAGAGAAGAATTTTCGGTTTATTTGGTCAAAAGCAGAATGGGTTCGGTTTTTTCGGCTTTGTGAGTGAGTTTGGTTTGTTCGGAATCCGTAACCGAACCAACCAATTGCACACTTCTACCTATTAAAGTGAAAAACTAATCCCTGCAAATTTGGGGGCTGATATTCGTCATTTAAAAAAAAACAATATATATATAGAAACGGGAACTGACGGAATTTGAAGATTTCTATAGGTGGAGTACGCCTAGGCGTTTATAATACAAACCCCCTTTCACTCCACTTGATTCTCCTCGGAATAGGGCTTTAGTCCTCTGTTGTCTCGGTCCCCATTTCTCTCGCTCTAGCTGCTCTGATTCGGTTACTGAAGGAGATGGGGGCGAAGGACAGCACCTCCGAGCAGCCATTGGAGCTCTTCTTGAGCATCGGCTTGGATGAAAGAACTGCTCGCAATACGATTGCCAACAGTAAGGTCACTACCAACCTCACTGCAGTCATTAACGAGGTACTTGCTTTTTCTCATGCAGAGAGGAATTGGTGCGTCTGTTTATCTCACTTGTCTTGTGAGATTGTGAATTTTGCATTTGTTTCTCTTATTGGATGTTCCCCGTCGAGGAACGAATCTGTTCATGCTGCTGCTTTTTTCCTTCTTTGCAGGCAGGCGTTACGGATGGCTGTGACAGAACGGTCGGGAATCTCTTGTACACGGTATTTAACCTCTTTTTATTCTCTTTTGAGGGTCCTTTGGAAGTAAGACATCGTTTGATGAAAAGATAAATTCATTTCATCTTCCATTTGAAAGGAAGTGCATTGTGAATTTGAATATTATGCTGCAATGTACATTTCAGTTTCCCAACTCCATCTTGTACTATGGTTGTGAACTGTTCTCACTTCATATGTGTTACAGGTTGCTACTAAGTATCCTGCGAATGCCCTTGTACATCGGCCAACTCTGCTGAAGTTTGTTACCTCATTGCAGGTTGGAAAGCTAATAATTTCCTCTCTTATTCCCTTTTTAAGTATTGTGGGAAGTTGACTACGTTATGATATAATTTGTTGGATTATATTCATGCTTTGTATTTAACAAAACGGTTTTCCTTATTCTAGGATAATTAGCACTACGTGGGAAGGAAGTGGTTTTGTCGGTTCTGCTACTAAACTAACATGACCATTGCTTTGCAGATTAAGTCTCCTGCACAGTTAGAAGCTGCGTTTTCGTTTCTGTCTAGTATTGGCTCAGAGGACTTTAAGTTGAATGAATTTGAAGAATCGTGTGGAGTTGGTGAGGTTTAAAACAACACGTTCTGTCAGTTATTCTATTACTCTCCTTTTATTTGTGCTGCCCGTCATTTCTTCTAAGAGGAGAACTCTCTAAGCTACTCCTTCCGTCCCACGAAGATTGCACAATTTCTTTTTCTGTTTCAAGTTGCATTGTTTGACACAAAATTTAACTAAGATAAACAGTGAAAAAAAAGAAAAAATATGTATAGAAAGTTTAGATGGCAAATTATGAGAAGCATATGAATCATTTAACTTTACATGTCTATAAATTCATAAAAATAAATCGTAGATTAAATACTGTGAAAAGAGCAAAGAAATTGTGCAATCTTCATGGGACGGAGGGAGTATTATCCACTATATATAGTAATTGTAAATTACATTTGTGAACAGGAGTTGAAGTTTCTGCTGAAGATATAAAACAAACTGTTGATGAAATATTTGAAGAGAATAAATCAGTGATTCTGGAACGACGATACCGAACAAATGGTGAGTATTTTTTTGCTTCAGGTGACTGATGGTTGAGTTAGTGAGTGAGTGGAGATAAGATGGCAATAGGTGCCGCTTAATACTATCAGTTTAAAAAATTAATAGGTGGAGGCACTCATGCAGCCTGATCCTTTCAAGGTTTTGCACCGATTTGTATTAGAGGATTTGGGAGTACATTGTCGACTGAAGTAATTGTGCCAATTAAATCATTGCTATTTAGTCCTAGGAATTACTCCCTACCCCTGTGGCTACTCTAATCGCTGTCATGATGTTATTGTAACTGTATCTAGAATTAAGTCATTTTCTTCATTCTGTGCCTGGACATCCAGTATTCTCTTTTCATTACTCTATTAGAGCATATTGAGTTTTTGCTGATATTCTGTTTCACTCTGTTTTTCATCCTTTTGACTCTCTTCATTCTGTGCCTCTTGAAGTTCTCTAGCTGAAGGTTCTTGGATACGTTTCTATGTTCTTTTACATTTCGTCTCCTCAGCCTTTTTTTGCCACTTTTAATTTGGATGTCTGTTTACGTATAAAATTATTGTTAATAAGTTATCTTTCTCTACCATAGTGGGTGAACTGCTGGGGGCTGTCAGGAGAAAACTCCCATGGGCTGATCCAAAGATTTCTAAGGTTAAATATCTCTTTCCCTGAGTTAACAAAATCGGAATTCTGAATGGAAGCTGTGGGAACTCACGGCTGGCCATATATGTTCTCACCTTTTCTTTTTCTTTCTGCACCAGCAACTTGCTGATGCAAAAATGGTAGAATTACTTGGTGAGAGGACAGCAGCAGATGATGAGAAGCCTTCCAAAAAGAAGGAGAAGAAAGAGAAACCAGCCAAAGTTGAGGTATGCTGAAGGAATTTCTTCCTGGATGTTTCTCTTGTTTATCTGCAATTATTTAACCACTCCCATTTTTTTTTGTGCAGGAAAAAGTCATTCCTGAGACTCCTGCATTGCCATCTGAAGAAGAGCTTGATCCATTTTCAATATTTCCTGCACCAGCGGACAACATAAAGGTTTGTCCTCCCACTTTATTCATGAGTCGAGCCGCCATTCTATCATTTATCAGCAAAAAATTGAAAGTAGACATTTGTTATATATTAATTACGAATTTAACCATCTATTTATTTTATATCAGAGAATGGGTTGATGTCAACGGTTTGTGATTTTGCAAATGTTGAGTGCGATTTTGTAAAGTTGAAACACTATATTCATACTATGAATATTTTGTTGAAAGTTTGGATTGGATAGGCTATTTTGTAAGGCATCTCGGCTTCTCCAGTTTTGCCCTTCCATTTATTCATGAATAGAGCTACTGTTTTATCATTTATCGAAGAAAAAAAAGAAAACCGAACATATTTTTTTATATGTTAATTATGAATTTAATCATTTATTAATTTTAAATTCCAGAGAACGGGTTGATGTCAACAGTTTGTGATTTTGCAAAAGCTGAGTGAAAGTTGAAACAATGTATTCATACTATGAATATTTAGATGGAAGTATGAAACTCTAGGGTTCCTCCATTTCCGATTCCAGCAATATGGGCATAAAGAGTTCTAGTCTAATGCATTGGTGGGAAGTTTTGCGTGAAGTATTTGTTGATCGACTATTAGGAATAAAGTACTGTAGGCCATGGTATATGACTAACCAAATACAAGGTAATTAAAAAGAAGAAAGAAAATAGGAACATGATGTGTCTATATAACTATATTGTCATGCTATAGTTTTTTTCCTGTTATTAAAGGTATGTTCCTGCTTTGAGAGATTTATATTTTCTCATGTGAATACAGGTGCATACTGAAGTGTTTTTTAGTAATGGATCTATTCTGAGGTGTTGCAACACGAGGGAAACACTGGACAAGCACTTGCAAGTGACAGGCGGGAAAATTTTCACTCGTTTTCCACCTGAACCTAATGGCTATCTGCACATAGGACATGCAAAAGTAAGCTGCAGCCGTGATATGTTGATGTTTTAATCAAGTTATTCATGATTTCATATTTTCTATCCCAGGCAATGTTTGTTGATTTTGGACTTGCAAAAGAAAAGGGTGGATTTTGCTACTTGAGGTGAGAGTTGCTATATTTAAAGAAATTCTGAAGAAAAAAAGTGCTGCACAACCATGTATACTTATATCAATTTTGGGTTTTATTGTAATAGTGCAGTCCACTTACATTCGCTCTTTACCAAATTCATAGGAACATCCAACTTTTGAAGCTAATAAGATAGGACTTACACTGACTAGTTAGTGGATACCATAAATTACAGAGGTGTTTTTGTACTTCAACGCATCCCCTTTACTATATATACTATATAAATAGAGTTTTTATAGATTGTTAGAAAACATGGTGAAGTGAATCCTAGAAACTTCATACCTTTTAGCAATTATAAGGAGCCCAATGTGGTTGCTCAATAAAACCGGATCATGTCAATGCATGTTGCCTTGTGCTCTTGTTAGGCTCAAATAGAGGTGTTTGTTATAGAAGCTGTTTGGGGTTGTTATTGATGGTTTTGGAACTATGTGATTTGTCCACCAAATGGCAGACTTGTTTTTTCTGGTCCTACATCACTTAATAGAGTATTTTCCTGCCCTGTGTGGGTTGGTTATTGATTTGGCACAAACTTAGGGACCAATTCTGCATTTAATGCCACAGAGCTTATTCTGAGGAAGCAAGCAAGCTCGGGGAACAGTTTCCTACTAACCTGTTATGTTACTAAAAAGAAACATACTAGAAGATACTCCCTCTGTCCCAAAATTATTGAAACACTTTCCTTATTGGGCTGTCCCTAAATTATTGAAACATTTTCCTTTTTTAGTAAACTTTTGTACATGAATTTACTCAATTATCCCTCATCACTCTCTTCCATCTACCAAGTCAACTCAAAATCAGCTCCACCTAAAACAGCGTGCCCAGTCAAAACGTTTCAAAAATAATGGGACGGAGGGAGTATATGTTTGTCCCCCAAGCGTTTGTTTAAGGTATTTCTTGCCAATGGTTGAGAAGAAACTGAGGCTTATGAAGCATTTTGCTTACCATTTTAGCATCTGGGTTTAATTTGTCTGAAAAGCACCCCCTCCTCTCCTCTTCCTCTATTTCTGATTTCTGATATTGCTTTTTGTTCCAGGTACGATGATACAAACCCTCAAGCTGAAAAGAAAGAATACATTGATCACATACAGGAGATTGTGGGGTGGATGGGCTGGGAACCTTTCAAGGTTTGATTCTCTCAGTATTAGTTTATGCCTTTACAGGAATATTTTGTTTGTCTAATTTTATTTCTTCTGGATTTTACAGATTACTTATACCAGCAACTATTTCCAAGAGCTCTATGAGCTAGCAGTTGAGCTGATAAAAAGGGGTCATGCATATGTTGATCATCAGGTTTTCATGAATCGTAATTGTGTTCCTTTATCAAAAGCACATCTATGTTCTCTTAGAGTGTGATAGCTGCATTTGTTGCATGTTTAACTTATCACATGTCTCACTAACTGGGGTTAGATGCTATGTTGTAGACTCCCGAAGAAATAAAGGAATATAGGGAAAATAAGAGGAACAGCCCATGGAGGGACCGACCAATTGAAGAATCATTGAAGCTTTTTGATGACATGAAGCGAGGGCTGATTGAAGAGGGCAAAGCAACACTAAGAATGAAACAAGACATGCAGAGCGATAATTTTAACATGTATGACCTTATTGCTTATCGTATCAAGGCAAGTTTACCTCACTTTTAAAGCATTATTCTGTATTTTGCACCTATGGCCCTTCCACCACCCATTTGTTTATCCTATGCCTGTTAAAGAAAGTAGGCGCTCCTGGTGATTCTGTATTTGTTGTTCACCTCATGTCAAGAGAAATAGAAAACAAAGCTGGTCCTACACTCCTGCAGTTTGTGTTAGTAAATGAAGGAATAACTAGATTGAAAAGTTTGGTCATGTTCTTGCTTCCTCACACTTTTTCTCTCTTTCTGTGTACAGTTCACTCCCCACCCGCATGCAGGTGATAAGTGGTGCATTTATCCAAGTTATGATTATGCCCACTGTATTGTGGATTCTCTTGAGAATATCACTCACTCGGTATGCTATTTTTCTTCAGGTCCATTTTCTGGAAAATTGAAATGATCTGTTGTTCACTTCTCGAGATATTTAGATGCACTACAAATGATTTTGTTTTCAAAGTTCAAAATGGGAATGGGATGGGTTTTGAGCTCAATGTTTACCCTCTCATCTTTTGATTATGTTGCGACAAACATTAGTCCTGGAAGTTTGATTCTGTGGTATCCTAAGAAACACCACTCTAGAGAAATACATTTTCCTTGCTGTGTTTTATCACTAAAAAGTTTCATTTCTTCTGTATTAATTAATTGATCAATTAGTTAATCAGTAGTCTTGTTTATTTAATGGATTGCCATGGACAATGAAATCTACCAATAGCAATAATAATAATAATAATAATAATAATAATAATAATAATAATAATAATACTCAGGCTTCTCAGGCTTCAAGTTAACAAGTACTAGACTTTAATTATCCAAATGACAATTATCCATGGAGGAATGTACCATCTTGAATTGCATGGTTTATTATGTTTTGTGTTACAACTTAAAAAATCTGTACTTATTTGTTTTTAGATATTTGTCTTCAGTCATAGATTATAGATACTATCTTCGACATTAAAACCCATCTGTGATGGTTAGTTCTTTTATTTATCTACATGTGCAGCAGAGCAATGGTATCTTATATAATACTCCTATGTTTTCATGTAGCATGTTTTGTGAAACTTGTTTGGAAGAAAAGACTTCATTGATGACATGCAATGGCCAAAAAGCAAATGTTTTTCTGTTGTTTCTATGCAGCTCTGTACACTTGAGTTTGAGACTAGGCGTGCATCATACTATTGGCTGCTTCATGTGTTAGGCCTTTACCAGCCTTATGTCTGGGAATACTCCCGGTTGAATGTTACCAACACTGTGATGTCTAAGAGGAAGGTGAGTCAACTTGGTGGTACAAAATTGTGCTTTAACCTTTCAGTTTTATCCCCAGCTGTTAAACTGAAGCCTCAACTTTATTACAAAATGATACAAAATTGCAGTTGAACTACTTAGTAACAAACAAATATGTTGATGGGTGGGATGATCCTCGCCTTATGACCCTGGCTGGCTTACGCCGTAGAGGAGTAACTTCCACAGCAATTAACTCCTTTGTTCGGGGGATTGGAATCACTAGAAGGTGCAAAATTACTAACTTATTTTTGTCTCCTTCAGTCATTTTGACGGAAGTCATGGTATGCATTTAGTGTGGACTAACATGCATTTGTAATTTGCTACAGTGATTGTAGCATGATTCGCTTGGACCGCCTTGAGTTCCACATAAGAGAGGAAATGAACAAGACAGCACCACGAGCAATGGTTGTCTTGCATCCTCTGAAGGTCGGCATTATATATTTTCAACAGTGCATTTTCATTTTAGGCGCATCCTGACTAACCTCAATTCCTATTTTTTCTTTAAAAAAAATCAGGTTGTTATTACCAACCTTGATGCCAGGTCCATCATAGAGCTTGATGCAAAGAGATGGCCTGATGCTCAATCAGATGATACATCAGCTTTCTACAAGGTGAGTAAATATATATGGATGTCATATTGTTTGTGTTAAACTTTTCACCAAAAGAATCATACTATATGATGCTTGATTTAGTAGAAATGACTTCCAACTGGTTCGGATGAACTTATACCTCCATCTAAATATCTTATTTCTGGGTTTTTTCTGTCTCTGATTTTGTTCATTTTATGCTTCCCGTAGATACCCTTTTCCAATGTTATATACATTGAGCACTCTGATTTTCGGATGAAAGATTCCAAGGATTACTATGGGCTGGCTCCAGGAAAGTCAGTCCTGTTAAGGTATTTATACATTGGAAGTATACATTGGGAATTTTGTAAAAAGGTGGTGTTAATACTGTGATACTAACTTTGCAGGTATGGATTCCCCATAAAGTGCACTGATGTGGTATTGGCTGATGACAATGAAACTGTTCTTGAGATTCAGGCAGAATATGACCCTTTGAAAAAATCTAAGCCTAAGGTCCATTTTTCTTTAACCCGTTTTCAATTATGCTAAATCTCATTTTTTGTAATTGTTGTAAATCACATATGCGGTTATAGAAGATCAGTTTGATTTATGATAATCTACATGTTTATATGAAGTTTTCTGATACATGGCATTTTTGTAGGGAGTGCTTCACTGGGTCGCTGAACCTTCCTCTGGTGTTGAGCCACTGAAAGTTGAAGTCAGATTGTTCAATAAACTTTTTAAGTCCGAGGTAAGAGTTTATGAAGCTGTATTCTTATCTTGTTCCAGACCAGGTATTGGCAGGTTCGTATTTATCTGAATTTTCGTTTCAGAATCCAGCTGAACTTGATGATTGGCTTGCTGACCTCAACCCTGAATCTAAAGTGGTAATACCTGCTGCATTTGGAATTTCAACTCTTAAAGATGCTGCTCTTGGAGATAGGTTTCAGTTTGAACGGCTAGGTAAACTCATAAAACCTGAAATGAACTTCTGTGAGCATGAATTTAGAACTTTTTCCTGCCCTTCTCAGTAATTTTACATAGAGTAGGCTGTGGAATATGCATTGCTGTCCATAGTGATTTTGCTTTGCATGATGGATAATTACTAATGAAACACCCATAAGAGCTCTTCAATGTCTCAGACTTTCAATTAACATTAATTTTCCACCTTTCTTGGTCGGTTATTTACTATCTAATTAGGAGAATTTACTGTGAAATCATTGCTGCTTCTATATGAGCTGTGTTGGCATGTGATTTTGTTCTGATTGGATTGTGGGGCCATTTGCAGGCTATTTTGCGGTGGACAAGGACTCCACTCCTGAGAAGCTTGTGTTTAACCGGACAGTCACTCTAAAAGATAGCTACCCTAAAGTTGGTGGGAAATAAGGCAACTAGTTATTCTTGACTTAGGATAAGCAACTCAAGGTAGACTAAAAAGTCCAGTTGGTTCCATGTAAATTCACACAGTTTTGCTTTCTGGTTAAAGTTTCTAAAAATCTGAACTTTTGTGTATCAATTATCACACTTGTGCCTTCCATTAGATTGGCTGGGCCTATGATGAATTGAAAATTGGAAGAAACTACTCTTGTAATTGTTTATAGAATACAAGGATGCATGTATACATAATTTCTATTAGCATGATTTGTCGTTTGCTTAGGTGCAAAATTGGTTGTTTTAGGTACAGGATTGAAACTGGAAATCCAGTTGGTTTGCTAGGCTGTTTCGCACGTCCTGAGACTTGTAAATAGAATTCGGAAAATGAGCATTGATAGAATCTGATTGAATTGTTATTCCCATAGTAACCCCCCCCAAAAAAAGTCATGGATAATTAGTATAACTGCAAGGGATATTTCATCTAGTTTTGCATGGTCACTATCTTCATGTGTACCAGTTGAAATGATTTTATTTTTCTCTTTGTTATATATACTTAATGGTAGCTACACTCTTTTCACTTAGACTTGGTTTCTGATGGGATCGGGGAAATTGTGATCTGTTTATCCAACAGTAGCCTCTCTGGGTTTAGCATCTTCATGCCACCATATCATTACATAAGGTTTACATTACTCATTCCAACTGATTGGTGCTTTCATTCTTGGCTGAAGCTCTCTGGCTGTGTTGGTAAGAGGCACTAGCGACCACCTGTGCTTTGGTGATGATACTCCTGTCTGTATCATAGGAGTTTGCCTCAAACCTTTTCCATGATCATTCAGTCATGTTGCCTAGATGTGGATTTGGTTAAGTCATGATATACCTCCAATATCATCCTATCTATTTTGGGTTACTTTACAAGCAAGAGACAACCCACTTTAAACAAGAATAAGCACCTGGAATAGATCACACTATCTTCCTTCAGTCCAGGAAATGTTTTCAAATTTTTCATTTTCGATTTCCTTTGTAAATATCCCTATTTTGGGTTAGACATGCCTAGCTCCTAGAATAGCTTACCCGTTTTTTAAATTTTAGAAAACTCTAGTACTTCCTTCATGCTCAAATAATTGATGTGATTTCTTTCTTAATTTGTGTTTGACTTAAATTATTATTGTTGTTGAGAGAGAATTCTTTGTCTTCTCTCTAGAATCTTTAGCACCGTTGTGATTTTCACCGATCTAGGCGTTGCTCTTTGTGTTACGTGCCTTTGTGGTGGATGGCGAGAGGCGGAAAAGCTACTAGAGGACGTGGCCGTGGAGGCAGAGGAAGGAGTTCTAAGGAGAATTTACATTTGTGATCGGAAGAGGAGTTTGAATTGGATTTAGATCTGGAGGATTTTCATGTTGTAACTGATGAGCAGGAATTTGTTTTGCCAAGTTTAAGGAATGAGTCTACTCCGATTCACCAGATTTCACGGTTGAGAATTCGTCTCCGACGATCCTGGTGAATCCTTCACCTACTGAAGCAGGCTATTCTTCGTGGTCTGGAAAGGTGGTGGTGGAATATGAGGCTGAGAAATTGAAGAATGAGGGAGTAAAGGTTCGCTGGAACCCTAACTTCGTCTTGGAGTTGGATCCGGCAGTGGTATCTGCAAAGGAAATCGTTTTCTCAGATGAGGAAATGACAGAGCGGCCTGTGACTGAGTGATAGATTGATCGACGCCCGAGGAAGGCTCGACCGAAGGAATGAGTCACAAGGTGAATTGAAAACCCCAACGACAAAGGAACGGGCATTTTCGGGGACTAGCCTGCCTCCCATTACTCAAGAGGGAAATTCCTCGCACATAATTAAGGGAGCCATTGAAAGGTGACCAAAACACCAGAAACGGGGACTACCCGAGCTAATGATAGAGGCAAGAACACTTTCCGGCCTCTACTTCTATCTTAGCTTCAATCAGATTTTTAAATCTTAAAGGATGCGCAAGAGTTAGTGTATAGCCATTAACTTACATATACTTAATTCTAACCCCTTTCCTAAAAATAACATTTTTTTAATCTCATTTGTTGTAAATTCATTTCTTCCTTTTTTATCATTATCTCACATGGATCTCATTTTAATTAACGAATTCATCAGATCTAATCGTTGCATAGGAAAAAAATAACAAAAATATTTAATTGAGTTAAATTCATGCAATTTATTATTTATAAAAATTGGATTTTGGTCAATCATAAATGAAATTGATTGAAATGAGAATCATTTTATAGAACATATAGATTCGTGAAGGCCAGATTGAAGAACGTAGTTCCTCCTACTGTTGTCAAGAAAGCGGGAGTGTTCTTGTTCACCTTCCATTCTCAGGATGATCTCTGTAAGATCTACGAGTCTCTGACCTATTTCGTTTTTGATAAACCTCTCTTGTTGAAGAAGTACGAACCCGATATGATAATAAGCAAAATATTTGTTTAATTTGGAACTCTTGTTTGGTTGCGTCTCCCTAACCTGAAAATGGAATATTGGAAAGTTGCTCAGCAAGATTGTCAGTGTCATAGGAAAACCTTTAATGGCGGATCAGGCTACGATTCAGAGGTCTAAACTGGAATATGCAAGGGTTTTGGTTGAGCTTTATGAACCAGACAAGATACATGAGATTGTTAAGATCAAAACTCCTGATGGTTACTACTTGCAACCCATCACCTATGAATGTAATCCTAGACCGTGTGAGAAGTGTCAGCGCTGGGGTCATGAAGCAGAGGAGTGCAACCCTGACCTGGCTAGACAGAGAAGAGTAGAGAGGAACAGACAGGGTGTAGAAACTGGGAAGGGAAAGCCTGAAGATCTGGCCTCTAAGAATGTCATAGAGGTTGTGAATGATGGCTTTCAGCAAGTTCAACGGAAGAATAGATTCAAAGGGAGGGAGGGTAGAGCTCCACATGTACCCAATCCTCTAGCTAAGGAATCTATTAGTGATTTGGCATCCCCTAGCATGTTTTCCCATTTGGAGACCTTGCAGGGGGCAGATGATACTTACCCCCTCCTCATCCCCTATTAATGTGGGGATGTTGGAATGTGAGGGGATTAAACAACCCTCTCAAACATAAGGAAATTCAGAAATTTAAAAAAAAAAAGAAAAAAAGGAAAAGAGTTCTCTTTTTTCAGTTCTAGAGACAAGAGTGAAGTGTGGCAAGTTCTCTGCCCTTTTCAAGAAGTGTTTTGGAAGTTGGGCGTTTGAAAACGGGAAAATGTCCAAATAGGCCTAAATTTTTTTAGGTTTTCGAGTTTTAGGCCTAAAACTTTTCAACTTCGATCCAGAAGTTTAACGTTATCTCCGTTCTTTGGGTTGAAGGTTAAATGAGCCGACGGAATCTTGGCGTGTACAAGTGACGGCGTTAATTTTAAACAATTTTCGCCATCTCACACAATGACGTCGTTGCCTCCGATTCAAGTGGAAGTCAGACTTTGGGAATTCAAAACTAGGCCTAAATGTTTTCTATTTAACAACTTATAGAAATATAACTTTTCATATCAAATTTTATAGGCCTACCATTTTATGAATATTAAAATTTATAGGCCTACAATTTTTTAAATAGAAAACTTTTAGGCCTAGTTTTCGAATTCCCAAAGTTTGACTTCCACTAATCTGAGACGAAACGACGCCGATTTTGTGAGGTGACAAATTGTTTAAAATTAACGCCGTCACTTGTACACGCCAGCATTCTGACGGCCAGCTGGCGATTTAGGCCTTCAACCCAGAACGGAGATAATTACTATGAAGCTATTAATGGTAGGATTTGGTTGGCTTGGGATTCTAATGTTCTCAGGGTCTCAATTCTTCAAGTAGATGAGCAGTTCCTTCACTGTCGTGTGAAACATGTCCTAGAGCAATGGAGTTCTCTTTTGACAGTAGTGTATGCTAGTTATCAAATGGGAATGAGGAGAATGGCTTGGGATAAGATATAGCAGCTTGGGTCTGAGGTTGACTGACTTTGGATCTTGATGGGAGATTATAATGAGGTAATGTCTAGTGAAGAAAAGCTTGTAGTAGAGGGTATCCCTGATCTGCATATGCTTCTGGTTTAAGTGATATGTGTGAGGAGTTGGGCTTGATGGATTTGAATATTTAAGGTGTGTTCTTTACATGGTCAAATCATCAAGAAGGCAGGGATATAATTTATTGTAAACTTGATAGAGTCTGTGTAAACATTCAATGGTGTGAACTTCATCAAGTCTCATCTGTGGAGTTTTGCAATAATGCTTTCTCAGATCATGCTTTGGCTCTATTAAGCTTTAAGAATGATTCAGTGGTTAGAAAACCTCCTTTTAGATTTCTTGACATGTGGAAAGCTCCTATTGCAGATTGTAATCATGTTAGGAGGTTTAGCCTCAAGCTATAGAGATTAAAAGTGGTACTAAAGAACTTCAATGCAGCCTACTTTAGTGACATCTCAGGCCGAGTCAAGTTGGTTGAAGAAAAGTTTCAATTGGCAAATCAAGCCTTAAGCTCTGACCCTTTCAAACCAAGTCTCGTTGTTGAGGTGCATGATTCCAGAAATGATTTGTATGAGCAAAAGAAGAGGGAGGAGGCCTTCTTTGCCCAAAGAGCAGCTTGTGACTGGGCCAAGCTTGGTGATGAAAATCACTAATGTTGTCACAAGGGATTTGTTAGCCCCTGTTACCACTAATAATGTTGAAGCTAATTACTCTTTTGTCTCTTATGGTAAATTCTTGACAGATGCAGGTTGGAGGCTCCTGTTACTTTTGAGGGAGCTCATGATGCTTTATTCCCCATGGGTTATACCAAAGCCCTGGACCAGATTTCTTCACTGGTGGCTTCTATTAAAGTCAGTGGAACCTGTTGGAAATGAACTCTGGGATGCTGTTGACTATAGGCCAATTTCTTGTTGCAATGTCTTATATAAGATTGTTGCAAGATTATGGCCAATAGAATTCAGTCCATTCTTCCAGATTTAATCGGTCCTGCACAATCTGGTTTTATTAAGGGGTGCCAAATTGTCGACAACATTTGTGTGGCTCAAGAAATCATTAGATGGTAGAATGAATTTATCCCCTCGTATGTCTTTGAAGATTGATATCAGGAAAGTCTATGACTCAATATCATGGATTTTCTTGAAAATCATTTTGGAGAAACTTGGCTTTCCCCTTGTTTTTTTTTAACTGGGTCTGGATGTGTATCTCCTCCACTATTATTCTCTAAACATCAATGGTTATGGAGTATCTTTCAAGAATCTTGAAGAAGATGTATGAGGAATGGTATATGGCCTATCATCCTAAGTGCAAAAAGGTTAGGATTTCTCACTTGATGTTTGCTGACGATTTGATGATTTTATCTGAGGCTTCATACAAATCTGCTATGAAAATTAAACATGCTTTACAGAAGTTTTCCTATGACACTTGACTTTTTGTGAATGAGCAGAAAAGTAACATTTTATGGGCTTACTAAAGAGTTGGTCCATTAGATTTTATGACACTTGACAATTTAGAATTACCCATAATTATTATTCTCAACTTGTAAGTCAATCTATCAATTCTAGATGTCATCCATCCTCTATCGAGCGTTCTATCTAGGTGATTAAAGCACAACCATCGTTCCATTTTAATTGTTCAAGTGATCTATCTCCTTCTTAGACCTGTGGCAAGTCATCACTCTATGACGAAATCTAGCAAATTACCTGTGGTCTAGTAATATTTTTCTCTTTCGAGCAAAAGCATACCACAAATAATCTATGGTCAAAAGAATAATACATTAACTATCCGAGTAATTAAATAAGTATTATGGAATAATAATATATAGAACTAAAGTATCAAACTCTAGGTTTAAGTTTCACAATAAATCCTAGAAGATAAAATTAACTAGCTACTAAGCATAATTAAGTAAAAGAGATGAAAATATGATGTTGGTGTTGCTGCTCGTCTCCTCTCTAACGTGAAGAAATTGTTCTTCTTCTCTTCTCTATTATGCGTGCGTGCTGCTGCCCATGTGATGCGTGAAAACCTAGTCCAAATACCTAGTCCAATTTGGACTAGGTTTTGTGAATAGTGGATCTAATAAAAATCTTACCCTCAAACTTTCATAAGTTACTTATTTCGGCCCCAAACTTCTTCCTTGTATCACTTTAACTCCTTAGCTTATATCTTCAAATAAAATCGTCTCAAACTTCTCACTTCTTGTCAAATTAATCTTTAATTCTCCAATTTTTCTCAAATGCCTCCCAAAGTGGAATCCTGGAAAATCCTTGTACAAGTTAATAAGAACATAACAATTAATTGAGTTTCTATGCAAATTTGAGGGTAAATATATACAATAATGTGCACTTATCATTCATCTATGGTCCTTTTTACGATTATTTTACTATTTTACCATTTCACAGAAATTGTACAATAACGAACATAAACTGAATTTTTTTATTATACCATTTACACCCTCAAATTTTAAAATACTACAAACAAACTCTCTAATCTACCTTCACCTATCTCAACCACCACCCGACCCACCACCGCCGGAAAGCCACGGGCCGCCGCCGGAAAACAACGGGACAGCGATTTGCAGCCTAGGGACCGCGATTCGTGCCCTTCGGCCGCCGATCGCCGCCCTGGGCACGCGATCCGCTGCCTTGGGCGCGCTCTTTGCCGAGCCTTGGGAGCGCAATTCGCGGCCCTAGGCTCGCGATTCGCCGCCCTGGGAGCGCAATTCGTGGCCTTGGACTGTGGATCTACCGCCTAGACTTGCGTTTCGTAGCTTAGAGGGCATTCCGGCGAAGGCTGTCGGTGGTCGGACGAGATTTCCGGTGGTAGTGGATAGGAGGGTGATGAGATAAAGTGTAGAGAATATTTTTAGGGTAGAATTGTAAGTAGGGTAAAGTGCATTCATGGTCCTGTAACTTTAATTATTGTACCACTAGGATTCTGTTTTAACTTTTTGTACTAATAAAGTCCAATTTTTAAGTTTTTTTTCATCCATGGTCCTATTTGACATTTTTTCCACAATTTTTAAAATATTTTTCTTTTAAACAATTGTAAAATATAAAAATCATCATAACGTTTAACGAAACTTTCAATTTTACCCTCAATTTTTATAAACCCTAAAATTCTACTATAACTTTTACAAATACTTACAATTCTACCCTAAAAATTTTCTCTCCACTTTATCTCACCACCCTCCTATCCACCACCACCGAAAATCTCGCCAAACCGCCAACAGCCTTCGCCAGAATCGCCGGCCAAGAGCGGCGGATTGCGAGCCGAGGGCTGCAAAACGCACTCCCAAGGCCGCAGATCGCGAGCCCAGGGCCGCGAATCGCACGCCCAAGGCTGCGGATCGTGAGCCCAGGGCAGCAAATCGCGCACCGAAGGTTTTCCGGCGGCGGCCCTTGGCTTTCCAACGGTGGTGGGTCGGATGGTGGTTGAGATAATTGAGTTCAAAAGTTTAAGGTAGATTAGAGGGTTTGTTTGTAGAATTTTAAAATTTGAGGGTGTAAATGGTATAATAAGAAAAATTCAGTTTATGTTCGTTATTGTACCATTTCTGTGAAAGGGTAAAATAGTAAAATAATCGTAAAAAAGACCATGGATGAAGAAAAAACTTGAAAATAGGACTTTATTAGTACAAAAAGGTAAAACAGGACCTTAGTGGTACAATAATTAAAGTTACAGGACCATAGATGCATTTTACCCTGTTCAAAATCATGATGTTGTGGCTTGGAAAAGATTAGCCCAGGGTCCTCACTATGCTCCTACGGCCTCAGTGATCTTTTGGCTAGGCTGTCAAAATGCTCTGCAGGCGTCTGATAAGATCCTGAAGTGGGATGATTCAATTAATCTTGGATGTATCCGATAGCCAAAGTGTGACCTCCGCAATCAAAGATCTCCCAACGGTTAGGACGGGTGGCTCCGTGCACTGAAAGGCAAGACGGAAGATACTTTCAAAGTGCATACACGGGAGAAGGGTGTGGGTGTGTAGTAGTTACCTTATTTTTGGGTTGGCATCACCCACTTATAGGGTGATGCCCGGACTCTCCCACGTTGGGGTAGAGTGTTTGGTGGGATCTTCCCCCACGCTTGAGCCGCTGACTTCTGAGTTCAGAGCGGCGGATTGGACATTACTGCTCAACAGTGTTGGTCTGACAAAGACTTGAGTGTGTACAACTTTGTGTCTTGTGTCTTTGGTGCGGCTTTTGGGCGTTGTGTCTTTGGGCCGACTTTTTGGTTGGTGTACTATGTTTGGAGTACCCATTGGGTGCAGCCCATAAAGCACCTGCTGCCAACCAGATCGTACGAGGCGCCCTGGTGGCCCATGTACGAGGGGCTCGTCGTATTTACGAGGAGCACTCCTCGTATTGGTGGGCTTGGCCTATATGGGCTTGGCCCATATGGCGTTTGCGTTTGGCAATACGGCCATACGGGCTGGGCCCATATATATCAGTATGTCCTCCTCCCACAGCGGAGGATGGGCAGGGCCCCTGTGCTCCGTTTGGAAATTTAATTCGAGTTTAAGATGGCCAGCTACCATTGTATCAGAAAAATCCGGACTTTTTCGTGTGCCTTGAGAACGATTTTTTATATCCTCCGGTATTGCTTAAATAGGGGGACTTAAAACTTTGTTGTCCAGGCTCAGCCCATAAGGCGTTGTGCCGTTTTGGACCTTTTAATTTGAGGGAGGGCCCAGTTGCTGGCCCAATTGCTGGCCCATTACCGCGTAAGGGGGTTGAGCAGCACTTTTTGAAATTGCGCTTTTTGCACCGTTTGTAATTATGGGGGAAGTCGTTTCAACTCCCATCGATCTGTACTTATACGCCAACCCATGTGAAGGGTCGTTTCCCACATTCTCGCTTTCCTTGCCTTTTCGCCTGCTTTCATTTCCATTTTCGGCGATCACCGAAGAATTTTCCGGCGAGTTTCGAAGAATCCAGCCGTTGGAACCGGTCGTTCTCATCTCCAGCGTACAAATTTGTAAGTGGAATCCCCTTTTAATTTCTTGTTTCCGTCGCGACAGTGTCGCGAGTGAGGCGTCGCCGCGCCACTGCCTGGGTTCTTGGGTCTAGGTTTTTATTTCTTGAATCTGTGATTGATTTCTGTAGATGGCTCCCAAGAATCCAAGCAAGCCCGGCGTTGGCCCTGATGTTGAGAAAGAGTGGCCCCGAAGCGACTTGCCGTAAAAGAAGATGACCGAGATTTGCCGTAACCACCACGTTTATACGGGGTTGTTTGTGGCCTTTCCCGGCCGATGTTTTGCGAAAGGCGGGGTTGGGGTTGAGTTACGAGGCCATGAGGGAGCGGCAGACAATGGTCGCCTACGAGGCTCAACTGAAGGCCGGGCTAAGACTCCCTCTGTGCTCGCTGTTGCTGCAGCTTTGTGTGGGTTGGGGAGTCTGCCCTGGGCAGTTGGCCCCATACGTATTTACCACTGTATTCGCGTTTGTTGTGGCTTGCCATTTGGCGAAGGCGGCGGTGTTGCCGGAGACCTTTTGCGCTTTTATACACTGAAAAGGCCGGTTGGGCATCCCTTCTACCAACTGACCCCGAGGAGGTGAAGGTTGGGAACAAATCGGTGAAGATCGGAGTCTTCGCCGAAACCACCAGCTCATGGGGGAACCGGAAGGGCAACTTCTTCTTCATCTTGAAGGAGGACAGTGGGGCTTCCTGCGTTCTTCGTAAAGGAGAAGAACGCTAGGTATCGGTGAAGCCCTCTCGTGGGCGGGTAGCGAGGAAGAGAGCCCTCGACGCCCTTTGTGAATGGGTTCGCGATGCGGAGAGGCTCGAGGAGTGTAAGGGTAAGTTCCCCTTCACACCGGCGCCCGGGACGAAGTGGTCTGCGAAGGGTGGGGGTTAGCGGGGCCCATCGTATGTCGGGCCACGTAGACACCCTCAAGAATTGGGTGGAGGGGTTGGATGGAGACCTTATTGAGCGCTTCGAGGCGCTTTTAGGAACCCCAATGGTCTGCCTCGTGTTTCTTGTTGTTTTCGTGATTTACGTTTTCCAGTTCTGTTTTAATCTTGACCTCGTGTATTGTTACAGCCAAGATGTCGCACCCCAAAGACTCTTTTGCGAAGAAACAGGAGTTGAGGAAGCCCTCAAGAAGTTGGCGGAGGAGCAACGCCCTCCGAGCCCACCAAGAAAGGCGTCGAGAGCAACGCCCCTCCGAGCCCACCAAGAAAGGTGTCGAGGAGCCCCCAGCTGGGCCGTCGAAGGGTGTGGAGCCCGTAGGCGAGAAGGCGTTGGTGACGGAGGCTCAGCCAGTCAGTGTGGCTGGCCCTGTGGACATCGAAGAGCTTTCCGAGGGCTCTGATGAGCAGAGTCCTCGTAAAAAACGCCCTCGAATTACAGGTAACACCCCTGTTTTGCCTTGTAGTTTTGGCAAACAGTTCTTTATATTGTATTCTTATCTTCTTTTGAATTTTGCGTCGCCGAGGTGTAGAGGTGTCCTCGGATAGCGCCCCAAGCCCCGCGAAAGACAAAGGGAAAGGGCCAGCCTCGAGAGCAGTCCCCCAGCTCCATTCGAGGCGCAGAGGGGCCTGTGGGGCTCTTGACTGACGCTCGAAGGGCCGCCGTTGCTCCCCGAACATCTGGGAGGAGGTCTTCGAGGATCTCGAAGACTCTTAAGGGGATTGACCCGGTCTTCGAGCCCCAGCTGCTCGAGGACTACCGTCGTGAGCTACGGCAGAAGACCTTTGGGCGTCAAGGTGTGGCCCTGGTGGAGGCCTGGGACCCCGTGATGAGGGTGACTCGCGACGAGTCGATGCTCTGGGACAAGGAGTTAAGACTAAGAGTTGCCGAGGGGCTCCCAATGCCCCGTGACCGGCACTATCTGAAGCACACGACCCTGGGCCCCCTGGACATCGCCAAGGACATCTGCCAGGACCTTGTTCAAGTAAGTCTGGATTCTCAAGTCTCCTGATTTGCGTTTTTGTAGGACAGTTTTACTCATACGCTTTGTGTTCGTAATTTGTAGAAGGCTGTGCTGGCTCAAGGCCTAGTGGCCAAGATCGAGGAGCTTGAAGTCCTCGTGAAGAGGCTCGAGGCCAAGGCAAAGGACTCCGGGAAGTGGAGAGTCCAAGAAAGCCTTGGCCGAGAAAGAGGCTGAGTTGGCTGCCTCGAGGAAGGGAGAGGCCAACGCCCGAGCGCCATGGGCCTCGTTGGTCAAGAATCGAAGGCCGCCACGGCTAAGGGGAAGGAACTCGAGGCCCTATTCCTTGCCGAGCAAAGCGCGAAGAACGACCTTGAGGCCGAGGTGGAGCAGTTGGTCGGGGAGTGCCAACGGATGGAGGCCCAGGCCGGAGAGAAGGACAGGCTCATCGAGGAGCTGTCCTTGAAGGCTGCCAAGGCCGAGGAGAAGGAGAAGCTCGTGGAGGAGCTTTCTGCGAGGGCTGCTCGGGCGGAGGAGAAGGCCTCAAACTTGGCAGCCCACGTTGAAGAGCTGGCCAGAACCTCAGCGGTGTCTTTGAGCAACGGCTTGGCTGGTCTTTCAGCCTTCGGGCAACTTGAAAAACAACTTGGCCTCAAGTTGTTCGAGGCGAAAGTCTTGAGCCACGCGTGTTTATCAAGCCCATCGCGAGAGAGGACTGGTCGAGTGGGCGACTTCTTCGAGGCGCTGACCGAGAAATTGGTTGAGGCCCAAGCAATGGAGGGTTCGTTATCTTTGAGGGTTCCTACGATGCCGCCATCAAGTGGAGGCTATGGTTGGAGAATCACAGCTGGAACCCCTCGATGCGATGAAGGTCGAGGAGCCCTCCCAGGCAGCTCTGTTCGAGTGGGGTAGGCGGGGAAGAAATTAGGGAGCGGGATATCCTTATGATATCCTGCCCGGCATGTAGAGGATGCCCCTGCCGTGCCCCCAACGATGATGCCCCCAATTAGTTTTGGGGTTTGTAATTAACTTTTGCTCATTTTTGATAAGATATAGAATATGTCAACATTTGTTGCCTTTGTAATTGCCGTATGAGGATTACTTGCATAATGCGAAGTGTCCGTACTCGTCGGGTAAAATATTGTAGAAATGAATTGTTGTAATTCTTCGTGAAGTGATTTTATTCAATGTGCGTTGGTCGAGCGGTGACCTTGCGATTAGTAGTATGCTCGGCGTAAAGACTTGGAATATTGTCTGTCCTTTGATGCACGAGCAGATTTTGTGCAAAGCAAATGCTTTAAATACCCTTGTCTATGCATGGAAAGGAAAGCGTATAACTTAGACGTAGTAAGGCCTCAAATCGTCGACATGGTAGTCATTTTTGAGCTGTTTGCCTTGATGGTCCTTTAACTTGTATACGCCCTCTCTTCCTTTCTGTGTACCACATAAGGCCCCGCCCATCCGGGAACGAAGTGCGCCATGGCCAGGATTGCGACACGACAATTCCGCTTTTAGCAAGACCATACCACCCACGTGGATCTGCTTTGCCCGAACTTTGGCGTTGTGATCGAGGTTTGCCCTTTGTCGTAAGGCCATAAGCCTAAGTCTAGCACCCTCGCGGAGTTCCTCGACGAGGTCCAGACGCGCTCGAAGGCCGCTCTCGTTGTGAGGGCGTCGTAATACTGGCGTCCGGATTGTGGGTATTGAGACTTCGATTGGTAGTAAGGCATCGACGCCGTAAACCAAGGAGAAAGGAGTTTCTCCGTGGGTCCCCGTGTAGTTGTTCGATAGTCCCAGAGGACGCCGGGTAGGGCCTCGACCCACTTTCCTTTTTCGTCCTCGAGGCGCTTTTTAAGCCCTCTTTGATCGTTCGATTCGTTACTTCCACCTGGCCATTTGATCGGGGTGCGCCACGAGCGTAGAGCATTTGTATGTTCATCTTAGTGGCCCAATCCTTAAGCTTTTTGCTTGCGAATTGAGTCCCATTGTGCGTGATTATGGCTCTTGGTGCCCCGTATCGTGCCACAAGGTCGTGCCAGAGGAAATGTATGACCTTGGCGGTTGTGATTTTCTCGAGTGGCTGGACCTCGACCCACTTAGTGAAGTAATCCACAGCCACTATACAAAATTTGAACTGGCCCTTGGCCGTAGGCATTGGGCCGATTAAATCGAGGCCCCACAGAGCGAAGGGTATGGGGTATGTCTCCGTAACCACCTCGTTTGCCGGCTGTCGTTGGATGCGAGAATTGAGTTGGCATTTATGGCACGTTCGTACCAAATCATGCGCGTCTTTCCTCAAGGTTGGCCAATAATAACCGAGGCGTAAGCATTTGTGTGCTAGCGCATCGGAGCCAATGTGTGCTCCGCAGACTCCTGAGTGGACTTCGTTCAGGATGAGTGTGGAATCGTCGGGGCCAATACATCGCTGTAAAGGAGTAGAATATCCTTTACGCCATAACGCGCCATCTATGATTACATGGCGGGCTGACTGCGTCCTTATTTTCTTTTGCAACGTTGGTGGGCCCTCGATTGCGCCGGTTTGGAGATCTTTGGAGGATTGGGTCCCTCCAATCAGCTATTGCGTTGGCGTCGATTGCGTGAATTGTATTTATCGAAGGTTGTGCTAAGGTTTCGAGGAATGCATCCTCCCGCCCTTAGACAACTTTGTCGGCAGAGTGTTTTGATCTCTTGGGATCTTGTTAATATTTAATCGCTCGAACTGCCCTTGTAAGCTCTTTACCAAGCGCAAGTACCTCGAGAGTACGGGGTCCTTGCGGTCATTGGTCCCCGCAACTGGCTTACGACGAGCCGTGAGTCACCGTGTACGGTTAAACGTCGCAAGCCAGCTTTCGAGCGGTCTTGAGACCTGCTACGAGGCCTCGTATTCGCCACATTGTTTGTGACGGGGAATTGGAAGGCCACTCGTAAGCTGGCCTCCATGCCGTGTGGGCCCCGGATATGAACGCCTCCTCACGGGCGATCGGCCTTTGGATGAACCATCCACGAACATGTCCCACTCGGGAGGCTCCAACTCCGGTGATGGTTCCCTCGAAGGGCCATGCTCGAGGGTAAATGGAAAGCTTCGGCCATGAAATCCGCCAAAGCTGTGCCTTTATTGCTCGTCGAGGCTCAAACTTGATGTCGTACTCCCGATTCGATGCACCAACGAGCTAAGCGACCACTATGTTCGGTCTGTTTAGAATGTCTCGGATTGGTAAGTCTGCTCGACAATGATTGTGTGGGCTTGGAAGTATGCTCGCAACTTCACGGCAGCCACGATCGAGCGTAGATCGTTTTTGGAGGGTGGGTAATTAACCTCAGCCCCTCGTAGCGTGTGGCTTATGTAGTAGACGGGCCACTTTGTTGTGGGCCATCCTCTAACGAGCACCGCTGATACTGATCTTTGTTCGAAGTGGAGAGGTAGATGACGAGTTCGTCCCGGTTGCGGACATTTCAGCGTTGGCAAATCGGAGAGGTGTTTCTTGATTTGCTCGAATGCTTGTTGGCACTCCGGAGTCAAGTGAACGCCTTCTTCATGCGAAGCCGCTCGAAGAACGGCTTACACTTGTCTCAACTTGAAATGAATCGCCCAAGGCAACAATTCTTCCCGTAAGTTCTTTGGATTTCTTTAATGCTCCTTGGTGGCGCCATTTCCGTGATGGCTGATATTTTCTTAAGGTTGGCGTCGATCCCCTTTCGGAGATCATGTAGCCCAGGAATTTCCTGGCTCCAACAAAGAAGGAACACTTGGCTGGATTGAGCCTCATGTTATATCGCCGGAACGACTTGAAGGTCTCGGTCAGATCTTGAAGGTGGTCTTCGAACGTCATGCTTTTGACAATGACATCGCCGACGTATGCTTCAAGGTTACGGCCCATCCTGGTGGGTAAAAACCTTGTTCATTAGACGCTGGTAGGTGGCTCCAGCGTTTTGAGCCCAAAGGGCATTCGAACGTAGTAATAGACGTCATCACCAGTTGTGAACGCTGTTTTGAAGGCGTCCTCGGGATCCATGTAGATTTGGTGGTACCCACTCTTAGCGTCCATGAAAGACAAGTACTTATACTTGGAAGTTGCGTCCACGAGTTGGTCGATGACAGGTAACGGGTAGGGGTCCTTTGGACAATGCCTATTGATGCCCGTGAAATCAACGCACATACGAAGTTCACCGTTTGTTTTGTCACCTAAAACTATGTTAGCGAGCCACTCAGTACTGAATTTCTTTTATTATTCCGGCTTGAGGAGTTTGGAAACCTCTTCTTTACAAACTTCTTCTTAGAAGGGCCATACCCCTTTTCTTTTGCTTAACCGGTTTTGAGTCCGGGAATACATTCAGTTTGTGGGTGATGACGCTAGGGTCGACACCGGCAGATCCTTCGTGCTCCAGGCGAAGACGTCAAGGTTTGCCTCGAGGAGGTGGATGAGCGCCATCTTCTCCTTCGCTCCAGGTTTTTGCCAACCTTGAACTTCTTGCACAGGAACGAGCGTCTACCTCCTCTGTCAAATCATCGAGGCGTGGCCTGTCATCGGGATCCGTAAGAGCATCGACGCTCTTCGAGATTTGTGGATCAACCGTCGAGCTCAAAGAGGCGACATAATTTGTCCGCGCCGCTCGCTGGTCGATGTAGATGGTTGCATCCCCACGAGGTGTTGCAAATGTGATTGTAAGGGAGCGGATGTCGCACCTCATGCTGAAATCGACCTGGCTTGGTCGGCCGATGATTGCGTTGTAAGTTGAGGGCACTTCGAGGACCAAGAACTCCGTCATGATGGAGTGGCGGTCAACCGTGCCGAATTGTGTGTCCCGATGAGCATGAGGGGTAGGTGGCGACCCCTATAGTTGGGACAATGTCCCTACCAATGCCAAATGTAGGGCCGGAGCTCCTTCTTACGGCAGACATGTGTACCCGAGCTTTTCGAGCATGTCTTTGAAGATGACATCGGTATTCGCGCAGTGTCGATGTAGACTCTGCCGGTGTCGAAACCTGCGATCCTTGCCGTGATAAGCGGCGGATCAGTGTGGGGACGACAACCTTTGTCCCGTTAGGACGGTAGATGACATTCTCCTCGAGGTGGTCGATCTGCAAGATTTCCCTCGCGTAACGATTACTGGAGGAGGCACCTTCCGAATGTGTGAGGACATGGATGGAGCCCGCCGGTGGTGGTGGTGGCAAGTAGTGCCTTCGAGGACGATTGTGTCGACGACGCGTTTTCGCGGTCGTCGTTGTCGTCGTCCTTCTTACGACCCTTGGGGAAATCCTTGCAAGGGGAGTCGGAATCGGACAGGAATTCCTTGAGCTTGCCCTGCTCAATCATCTCTGAGATGAGATTCCGGAGTTGAAAGCACGCCTCCGTGTCGTGCCCACGATCCTTGTGGTAGAGGCGGATTTGTCAAAGCCCTCGTGTTCTTATGTTGGATGGGTTGTGGCCACTGGGCACCTTGTTACGCTTCTCCAGCGGTAGCAGAGAATGTTCGTGCGGGTGTCACGGAGTGTTGGGAGGTGATCGGGGTCCTCGAACTGATATTCGAGGGCTGGTACCTCGATGAGATAGGTCCTTTGTCGAACTTCTGTTGCGTTCGTTTGTGGGAGGCCTGCTGTAGGGCTTGTTCATTTCCTCGGAGTTCATGAATCGAGTTGCTCGATCGATGAACTCACCCATCGTTGTGACGGGGTTTTCGTTGATGTTGTAAGCGAGCCTTGACTCGCTACTGTAGGCCTTGAGTTACGGCCAAAAGTTGCATGTCCGAGGAGAGACCACGACTTGGGCGGCTTCACCTGAAACCGTCGGATATAATCACGGAGTGGTTCCTCCCTTTGCTGTTTCACTCTTAACAAGTGTTGGACAGTCTTGGGGTCGAGCCCCATGAAGTGGCGTAGGAACGATGAGGCGAGGTCCTTAAAGCATTTGAAATGCTGGCCTCGTAGCGTTCGAACCATGTTGAGGCAGCCCCTTTTAAGGTGGAGTGAAAGCCTTGCAGTATTGCCTCCGAGGCCCGAGCCATCTCCATTTGGGAGATGTAGCGTCGCAGATGGTCGACGGGATCCGTTGTAGCGTCGTAGCTTTCGATGACCGGCATTCAAAGCTGGCCGGCGCTTGACGGCGATTATGTCCTCTCGTGAACGGCTGCGTCGGGAGGATCTCGATATCGCCGAGGACCAGGTTTGGTGTCTTCACTGTTCCTCGACCACATTGATTCGTCGGAGGAGGTCGTCGACGCCCGTGTTCCCAGCTGTTTGGTTTTGATTTTGGGACTGTTCGTCCCTCAGCCGTTGTGAGGCGGGAGGCGAGCGATCTGCATTTCCGCCTTGATGGTTTTTACCATGAAGGCTTTCAGCTCATTAAGCATGCTCGCTTGGAGCAGCGCTATCTCGACCGGGATCGACGATGACCTGTGGGGATCGTCGAAGTCCCCGCAAGGTATGTCGAGTGGCCGCTCGCGGCTGCGGTGGTTGCTGCCCCTCGGGTGTACTAGTAATAGGGAGCGGCGGGGTGGCCATCGATTGAGGTTGTGGGGCTGTTGTGTCCCCATTGCGTCACCAGCGGGCGTGGAGGCACATCGGAGGAAGCCCGGACGGCGTCCTCGCGTGCACTGCTTGTTGTGCGTTCTCCTTGTTTTCGCCATGAGAATGGTAAGGAGAGAAAAGTAAGTTGCTTAGGAAAGAAAAAACGACTGTTTTCGTTTCCCTGACAGCGCCAAATTGATAGCCAAAGTGTGACCTCCGCAATCAAAGATCTCCCAACGGTTAGGGCCGGGTGGCTCACGTGCACTGAAAGGCAAGACGGAAGATACTTTCGAGTGCAGACACGGGAGAAGGGTGTGGGTGTGTAGTAGTTACCTTATTTTGGGTTGGCATCACCCACTTATAGGGTGATGCCCAGACTCTCCCACGTTGGGGTAGAGTGTTTGGTGGGATCTTTCCCCACGCGTGAGCCGCTGACTTCTCAGTTCAGAGCGGCGGATTGGACATTACTGCTCAGCAGTGTTGGTCTGACAGCACTTGAGTGTGTACAACTTTTGTGTCTTGTGTCTTTGAGTGCGGCTTTTGGGCGTTGTGTCTTTGGGCCGCTTTTGGTTGGTGTACTATGTTTGGAGTACCCATTGGGTCAGCCCATAAAGCACTGCGCCAACCGGATCGTACGAGGCGCCACAGTGGCCCATGTACGAGGGGCTCGTCGTATTTACGAGGAGCACTCCTCGTATTAGTGGGCTTGGCCTATATGGGCTTAGCCGTATAGGCGTTTGCGTTTGGCAATACGGCCATACTGGTGAGCCCATATATATCGTATCCTTTGCCATTTTGGTATTGAGAGTAGGAATCATCTATTCTTTGCATGTTGCTTCTCGGGAAAGATTCTTTTGGAGTGTGCAGGTTTTGAGGCTTACTGTTCCCCCTTATGAGTGGGATCGAGTTTGCAAATGGATGGTGCAAGTCACAAAAGGCAAGTCTTTGAAGTCCCACTTAAGGAGTACCTTTGCTGCAATTGTATACGTCTTGTGGAAGGAGCGTAATCATAGAAGATTTCGAAGAAAATTCAGAAGCTTGGATCAGGTTCGAGATTATGCACTTCATCTGGTCCATAGTAGGAATGGTTTGAATTAAGTAGATATTTTTTGTGTATAGCTTCATATAGTTTTCTTGTATAGTTTGTTCAGTTTTATGCTTTTCTTTTAGGTCAAAGTTTTGACTTTTTCATTTTGTAGCCCCTTGCTCTTCATACAATTGTAAGTATCGTTGGGTTTTTTCAATCTATAAAATGACACAGGAGGCAATCCTCTCCTTTCAAAGAAATATACTCCCTCCGTCCCTGAAAAATTGTACACATTTCCTTTTTGGGTTGTCCCAGAAAAATTGATCACTTTCCTTAAAAGGAAACTTCTCACTCTCAAAGTTACTAAACTATCCTCACTTTATCTTTACTTTTTCTACCTCGTTTTTTGTGCACTCTCAACTAAGGGGCAATTAAGTAAACATATACAAACATCTTACACTCACCTTAATCTCCGTATTCAAACAAATCTACCAATCTTTCAGTGATGGGGGAGTATATTATTGTGAAAAATTGTCAAAAAAAATTCTGATAAAATATACTCCCTCTGTCCCAAAATTATTGAAACACTTTCCTTATTGGGTTGTCCCTAAATTATTGAAACACTTTCTCTTTTTAGTAAATTTTGTACATAAATTTACTCAATTATCACTCTCTTCCATCTACTAAGTCAACTCAAAATCAGCTCCACCTAAAACAGCGTGCCCAGTCAAAACGTTTCAAAAATAATGGGACGGAAGGAGTATTTGAGAACTTGAAACGTTCATACGAACATAGGTTTAATGACTATAGATTAAAATGGTAGAGAGAAAAAACTATACATTAAATACTAAAATCTAAATGTACTCTGTATCATTTAATTGAGTGTGGAGGGATTATTAAAATGGAAAACTTCAAAACAAAACAAAAGCTTTCCATTTTAACAAAAGCTTTCCATTTTAACACAGTTTTCCAAAGTTCGAAAATAAGTTTGGGTCTCCTCCTAAATGTCATCAGCACTTCATCAACTGCAACAACTCCCCAATTCCTTCCTCCTCATTGAAAATTACATCAATTATGGCTCTCCGTCTTGGTATCGCCCCCCGAATGCCACTACCACCGTCCCCACGGTTCCGGCCGCCGCAGATCGCCCTTCCCACTCAGGCGGTTTCCATCAACCGCCGTTCCTGCCTCCCTCTTACTGCGCGCCGCCGCCGCCGCTCCGTCGCGGTTGCTGCGGTTTTCGATCTCAACGCCGGCACTGGGTACGTCTGTCTCCGTTCCATCCGCATGGCACCTGTAAATTTTTCCTTCATTTGATTTATGGAATTAATGTGAGCAGGATGAGCCGATTTCATGAGGTTGAAATGGAAGTCAGAGATTATGAACTTGATCAGTTCGGTGTTGTGAACAATGCGGTTTATGCAAGCTACTGTCAACATGGTTAGTGATAATAGTAATTCATTAATTAATTAATTGGAGGCAAAACAAGATGATTGCTGAATTACTACTCCATATGATAGCTCATTCATTTAACTGAATTATAATCAGGTCGTCATGAGTTACTTGATAGCATTGGGATCAGCTGTGATGCAGTAGCACGCAGCGGGGACGCATTGGCATTGTCTGAGCTATCAATGAAATTCCTTCAACCTTTGAGGGTACATTTCAATCTCCTTGTCACTGATTCATAGTGTTGGTTGGTCCTGCAAGAAAGACCAGAAAGAAGAACTTAGCTTTTGTTAGTGATTCTGCAAAGAACACCATGTTGTAGAAAACCCACTCTAGCTACCAGCAGTTAAGAAAAAGAAAAAAGAAAAAAAAAATTCTTAATGTGGTGATGAGTTTCATAACTAACAAAATAAGTTTGTTTCTCCATGAACTTGAAGAGTCAGCCATACAAGCATAATTTGTTGTTAACAAGAGAAGGCAGAAGTCTGCACAAATGTCTGTCTGTCTACCTTCTTCTCAACGTTAATGCCACCATTTAAGAGAGAAAAGAATGATACTAGTTTCTGTTTTTGTTGTGTAATCAGAGTGGAGACAGATTTGTCATCAAAGTGAGGATTTCTGGCAGCTCAGCTGCTCGTTTGTACTTCGAGCATCTCATCGTTAAGCTGCCTGATCAGAAGGTCTGTTCTCCTCAGACTTGGGCACTTGCTGGTGCTATTGAAGAACATGTTTTTGTTTTCTGTACCTTGTGGTTCTTTGTTTCAAACTAACTATTGTGATGTGTGCAGCCAATTCTGGAAGCAAAGGCCACAGCGGTATGGCTTGACAAAAACTATCGTCCTGTCCGTGTACCAGCAGAATTTAAATCTAAAATGGTTCAGTTCCTCCGCCATGAGGCTTCCAATTGATGTCATTGCTGACTGAAACATGCATCAAAACACAGGTGCTTTACTTTGTATTGTCTTGATTTTGGAGGAAGTGTGAATGAAACATGTTACATCCTGAGGAAATTGGAAACTCAAATGAAGAGAGCTGCGAGATGTAGAATGGTAGAAGAGGTTGAACCAGTCACTAATGTTTTTGGACATACCTCTTTGTTACTCCTTTCATCCATAAAAGATATATACTACATTCGACTTCCATATTTCAAAATCCACAGTTTGACTTAAATATTTACAAAGATAAATAGTGAAAAAAATTCATAAAAAATATATTTAGAAAATTTATATTTCAAATTATTACATGGATACGAATTATTTAATTTAAAATGCTTAAACACTAATGAAAAAAAAATATAAATTAAATCCTAATATGAAACAACAAAAACAAATGTATCTATTTTTTTAGAATGGATGGAGTATAACTTAACCCAAGAATCTTTGTAATATTCATGGATTCTTGTTTATCTGATAGTATACCATTTTCTGATAAGAGGGGGATGCCTAACAAATGGTTTTCACTTTGAATGAGTAGCCTTTTTAAGATTTCTACTTTTTCTCAATTTTGCTGGCCCTAAAAAGATTTTGCTTTTCGTTAGGTGCTCATATCTGGGGTTGATGTTCAAACTATATCATGAGCGCTTCATCTGTATACAAGAACCCGATGTTCAAATGGCCAATCCTTCTGTTGATACACATTTGAAACTAGCATTCGATATCTTTGACGAAGCTTTAGGAATATTTTCACTTAGAGATCGGTCAGCATTTAACACTATACTGCTCAAAAGTTTGTTTATTTAAGAAGTATCCAGCTGAAAGGAATTCAAATGGAGACTACAAGGCTACAAGGCAGATAACAAAAACTTTCTCATCTCACATGAAAAGGAGTCGAAACCAGACAACGGACAGGCCAATAAACCAAGAAGGGATGTAATATGAGCATATTACTCGGACTTCGTTGCAGACTTGTTGCTGGCCGCATCTTTAAGTTTATCTTCAAGTTCTCCCGACTACAAGATACCGAAGCAGAAGTTATACAGAGTGGTACAACAAGCATCAAACAGGAACAAAATCGAAGGAGGAGGTAGGTCCAAGAAAGTACAGGAAACGAACCTGGTGCATGTTGAGGATTATATCGGAACCACCAACAAATTCACCCTTAATGAAAATCTGTGGAAATGTTGGCCAGTTACTGCTTAAAGAAAGAATGTGATCAGTTCACCATATCAAGCATAAGTTTCTAGAGCTGGTACTTCACTCCCAGGCATATGGTAGCCTAAGGAAATGGTACTAAATAGTACCGCAGGCCTCAAGAGCCAACCAGAAAGATGTTACTCATTCATTGGAGGGAAAGACTTAGAAGTACTAGTTTTCTACCATCATCATCATCATCATCAACAGCACCTTAATCCCAACTACGTTGGGGTCGGTGGCATGAAATTTATAGTGGCACTTAATTTTCAAAAATTTAGTTGACACTATAAATTCATGCAGAAGCATAATGACAAAGTTTTACACCGGATGCCCTTCTTGTCGCAACCTTCTTTCGAAGGAATAATGAGATGAAATTTCAAACCGTAACATTATAGGTTTTTCCTCTTTCATGGAAAATATCACGAGACAATGATGAATTGAGATAATTGCTTGCTCTAATCATGTCCCATTACAAGGTTGATATTGCAGAATCAACATGTACATCATGGAACATGGCTTACTAGTTTTCTACCCAAAAAGAAAAAAAAATCTTCTAGCAAAAATTTGTAACTCAACAATTGATCGCAAGAAACGATAGTTAACAGTCATTGCACACTAAGCACTAAGTTTACTCTGTCATGCATTAAACTCCCAAGTGAATGTAATGGAACATACACTACTTAAGGCCTTTTTGTTATCTAAACTGAGAAACACTGACAACTTACATTCTTGTCATAGTTACAGGCCAAAACATAAAAAATTAAATCTTCTGAACTTTCTTTACCTGTATGCCTTTACTGCAGCTTTCAGCTCAGGATCTTCTAATATATTTCTGGCACTTAAAGGGGCACCTGATCAGTACATACACAAGCTATCATCAGCACAAGATTTTCTATGAAGTTCTCAGAAGCAAATTGGTCAAAGAATACTTAGAACTACTTACTAGAGAAGCTAAGGTGCCATGAAAATGTCATGGATTACTAAATATACCTTCAAAATGAGTTGGTGTTAGGGTTAGGGTTAAGGTTAAACCTACAAATTGGACCACAAGATAAGGTTCCCTTCAGACTATCTAAAACCAGGATCTTAGTCGCTGAAAAATTAAAGAGAACCCTGAGCTGCAAATTAAGAAAATTATTCCACTTGAATTTCCCATATAAATTTTAACAGGAAATCTTTTGCCGAATCAAAACTGATGCAATGGCCAATGGCTCTGTTAGAAAGTCCACATGAAAAGGCATTCACAAATTTCATCATTGTGGATATTTCATGCTTTTACATGTCCTTATCAAGAAGATTATAAAATTTTAAGCATGATCTCTGATGCACGTAAAATTTGAAGGTGGGACATTGGCCAAATCATTTTATCGAGAGATCATTATATTGACACATGATCAATTCTATACATGAGAATGATGTGCACTTTGCTTCTGCCAATAGTGTCGGTACAAAAATATGATGTATCCAAAAAATCTTTGTAAACTCACATTTGCAGACTTACCATACAATTTAAGCACTCTCACTGCCAGTGAACTAAACCCACACTGAGGAAATTCAGGCACCCCTTTCATGTAGATCATCACAGGATTCTCTTTGACATCCTAATGCAATAACCACTGCATTAGTAACAATCCTACTAGTAGCATAAGAACAGCCAATGCATATAAGAGGACCTTGTAGAATGAAAAACCTCATTCAGTAAATTGTTTTATTGGCAAAGCGCATAAATGTACCCAAAAAGTTACATACCTGCTCAACTACATCTTTTAAAGATGCAGCAGAACCATGGAGCTTGTTGGTTGGTCTGAAGTCTTCATGTGTGTCAGGGTCATTTGGAACACTATTGAAGAACCGCACACCATTACTACATAATGATGTGGATACCTACAAACAATACGAGGAAATTGCCATCATCTTTCCTAACATCATTAAACAAATAATGATGATGACAATGTAGGACTGTCACATAACCACAACAAGTGGGCATCACATCTATTTACAGCAACATCTAGTATCATACTCAGAGAAGATCAGATTTTACTATGTGTCAACTAAACTAAGCCATAAACTGAGAGAGCCCGGTATATAACTTCTTATCATAATTCAGCATCAAGAATCAGTCTTAAAGAATGATGGTTGGTAAGCAATTACCATTCTGGTTGCGAGAGGAGCTTCTCGACCAGCAATGCCCTTGAAGAGCACGTTTGACAATAATCTGGCCATTTCCTGGAAACGGAAACTCATCATTAAGAGTTGACTAAAATCTAACAAGGAAATTGTAGTCCGACCAAATAGTAGTATAAGAATGATAGGCATCTTTGAAATTCAGACGAAATGAACAATAAATTTTGAAACTATAAAATAATTAACGAATTCCTCGGTTCCTAAGGAAGTTCTCGCCTTGGTCTGAAAATCAGTAACTTCTTCAAATCGAACGAACTTAGCCCAACGTCAATACTTTTCACACTCACCCAGAATCAACAACGACGCTTCTTCGATTATATACAAACACTCAAAAAAAAGCCCTAAAACCTACTGATTCGGCGGACGTCGCAACAACGCCTCCTCGCTAAAACCCTCCCACTCCCTAAATCTTACCTGACCGGTCCGAATTCGCCCTCAGCCGCGATCCCTCTGTCCTGCTTCGCCGCCGATTGCACCGTTTTTAAACGCCGATTACACTCTTTGTAGCCGAAAATCGCCCTACCCAAGCCTGTTTCTTCTCTCGTCTGGGATTCAAAGCATTAATTTCCTTTTTCTTTTTTTTTCTTATTGTATTTTTCAGTATTTTATTCTTCGCATATGATTTTTCACATAAATATTTAAATATTTAGATATATACTCGTATGAGTGAGTTATTCATATCTACTCCTTTGTTCAATAAAAATTGTTTTGTTTAACTTATTTTTGAATAAAAAAGATCTATATTATAAATTCAATGAATCATAATACAAAGCTCTAAGAGTAGGAGCAGAAACAGAAAATCGCAAAAACCTCATGTAGGAGGATTAGCATAAACTAAAAAAAAACTATCAGAAACAGAAACAGCGAAGCGAAAGTAACAAAAAACTGAAAGATAACCAACAAAAAAACTGAAAGATAACCAACAACGCTGCAAAGAGAAACATCCAAACGATTGATGCGAAGAGCCTAAGATGTCAAAACGATGACGAGAGAGATGGGACCTTGAGATTACCCACCTCATCTAGTGGCGGATCTCTTTTAGTGGCCGTCACTGTCATTCTGTGTTGTTTGCGTCGAGTCGTGACCAGGGGCGGATTTACATGGGGGCACGTGGGGGCACGTGCCCCCAATAACATTTTACAAATTATTGTCGTAATAGTAGTATTTTCTGATATAAATAAAGTATAGGTACTATTTTGAACAAAAGTACATAGTTTAAGAGCTTCTTGATATTAAAGCAAAAACAAATGTAGGCTTTGCGCAATCATCATCATCATCAGGGGTTTGTGCTACTGGTGGAGAAAATGGGTAAACAACAATCGGTGCCCATTATTATGCATTCTCTTCCATTCAAGTAATAAAACTAATTATTTTATCATAAAAGTCATAAAATGTGCTACATATTAGAAATAAGTTGTAAACATTTATAATAAGGTTAACTATGACTGAATCAAATAAACTTTTTCTCTAAACAAAATAAGAGTTTTAGTATTTTATAAATTTAGAATATTATCAAAATATTTTGAACAGATAAAAATAATTAAAATATTTCATTATTATGTTCAAATTTTCAACTTTTAAATAAATTATGCTTTTATACTTGAAATTAGATAATGCATATGATTAAGCAGGATCTAGTGTAATGCCCTCCCCTTTCCCACAAAATATTTTAAAAAATATATTTTACGTGTTATTATAACCATTTTTATATTAAAATTATTAGAATTATGGGCATATAATATGAAAATTTGAAATTATCGGATTTGTTTTCTTAAAAATAAAAAGCTTAAAAAAATAAGAAAGCAATATTTGTGCCCCCACGTACCAAAGATCCTAGCTCCGCCACTGGTCGTGACGGTGGACGTCATTCGGATTAGTGTAAGCATGATGAATTGAAGTGCCAAAAATGGGAAGTAAATGGGGTCCTCTGATTGTTGGTCCAATGACAAGTCAATGTTAGTGAATTTTAGACAATTAATGTGGTAGTACTAAGAGAATAAAAATGTTCAACCCCTTGAAAGGTGTGTGATTATTGCTTTTATAGTCAAATAGTGTAATATGGTAATATCCCAATATACAGTGGCGCCATTTTAGAGGATATGTGTCTTTGATCTTGAATATACATGGTCGAGGAATGTTGTTTGTCTGAAAGTCAATGTTATGGTCTAGATAAGTCTTTGTCCAAGAATGTCGTTTATGTTTTGGGAGTATTACTATTATGGTCCAGGATTAGTCCTTAGTTCGAGTTTTAATGGACCCTTTACTCTGGGCTACTGACTTGGTCTTTTGCTAGGCCTTTTGGGGCTTTCCGATCTTTAGTATCTAGATGATTGGGTCTGATGGTCATCACCAATAACGACAAGATCCCTCTAACGAATACCAAAAGTCCTCTACATCTGAGGCTATTTAGTACTTTGAAATTGGTACAAGACCTGATCCAGACAATACCAAAAATCGACGAGACCAATTCATGTCCCGTCGAATGGGTTCGAATTGTCTTGGAAGGTCCAAATCATTAACAACACCAAGGGATCAATTTTTGCAACACTAAAACTGGCCAGGGACCCACCACCGAGACAGTCCCTAGACTAAGAAGTCATTCTTCCAGGCAGTACGAGCCTTTACTCTGTCCTGCCGTTAACAGAAAAAACTACCCTCTACACAAGCACCACGCCATCCACCTCTGTCCAGCGAAACAAAATCGTTGTGCACTGGTCAGAACACCACAAGTGTACGGCTGTCAAACAAGTAGTAAACTAGTGAGTACCGGGTCAAATCCACAGGGACTTGTGATTCTAGCAATTTGTGTATGAACTACTAGCTAATAAAATGAAAGTGATTAAGAAATTAAATACTAAAATTACCTCATAGGATTATTGATCCACTTATACTTCAGGTTTGACAATTTAGAATTGCCCATAATTATTATTCTCAACTTGTAAGTCTATCTAGCAATTCTAGATGTCCTCTATCGAGCGTTCCACCTAGGTGATTAAAGCACATCCATCGCTCTACTTTAATTGTTCAAGTGATCTATCTCATTCCTAGACTCGTGGCAAGTCATCGCTCTATGACGAAATCTAGCATAATTACTTTGTGGTCTAGTAATACTTTTCTCTATCGAGCAAAAGCATACCACAAATATTCTCTGGCCAAAAGAATAATGCATGAACTATCTAAGTAATTAAACAAGTATCATGGAATAATAATTCATAGAACTAAAATAATAAACCATGGGTTCAAGTTTCACAATAAATTTTAGAAGGTAAAATAAACTATTAGCTACTAAACATAATTAAAATAAAAGAGACGAAAAGATGATGTTGTCGACGGTGGTTCCTGGTCCAATTTGCTCCTGTGCGTTTCTCAACTTTGCGAGCCCCAACTTTGCGAGCCCCTGTGATGCGTAACTCACATTGGCTTTTATAGCCAACTAGTGATGGCAGCGGAGCGGTTAATCCGCGGATACCCTATAACCTATAACCGTAACCACCAACTGCGGATATTTTACTATATGCGGTTAGTAGATATCCACTACACCGGTTAGTAAATGACACTTATCTCTTGATATCCGCGGATATTTGTCACCCACAGATATTCATTACCCACCTAAAAATTGCTATCGACTTTGCATTAAAATGTAAAACCTTATTCAATATTATGTGCAAATGGGCACACATGATCAAATAAATGTGCAAATGGGTGGTGTGGTGTGTGTGAGTTTGTTTTTTTTAATTTGGTAAAGGGTATATTAGTGGGCTGAGTATATTAGTGGGTTTGGAGTAGATAACATTGTAATAGAAAATGAGTGTTATTTGGGTATAATGAATAATGTTAATGGGTTGGGGTATATTTCATTAAAAAAGGGGCTGAGTATATTGTAACGGGTATCTGCGGTTGCGGTTACACCATATCCATAACCGTAACCGCTAAGGTCGCGGTTAGTAATTTTCACCTACTAGTGGATAACCGCGGCTATTAACCACGTTTATAACCGTTAAAAAGTCACAAATACCCGCGGTTAGCTGTTATCACCGACCCACTGCCCTACAGCCAACTAAGTAAACAAGTCCACATTGACTGAGGAGTTAGCGCATAGGTTGGCAGCATTGGTCTTTTGACTCTTTGATCCCAACTTTTCATACTCCATCTCTTTTAGTTTTGTGCCAATTGGATCCCTAGATCTTATTCATTGCTCCAATTTTCATTCCTTGCCAATTTTAGCCCCAAATTCATCACTGTTGCTCCAATACCTCCTAGAGTAGAATCCTACAAAATCCTTGCGTAAAATACTAACAACGTAGCAATTAATTAAGTTTATATGCAAAATTGAGGATAAAATATATATCATAATTTGCACTTATCATACACGATTGAGATCAAAGCAGAACGGCGATGGGAGAAGAGACGACAGTGGACAACACTGGAGGCAGACGATGATTTGGAAGACGAGACGCCCTCGATTGGATGGCCAAAGAGGTGCTCATAAAGAGATCGAACAATTCGCCGGTAGAAGAATGTCAGGCACCGATGCTAGTAAGCTGCCACCGACAGCTGTAGGAATCAAGTCGAAAAAACTTTGCAAACATAATAGAAATGTAGAGTGGCGGCTCAAGCAACCCTACATGGTACCCGCACTTTCACATTGTTATGTTTAACTTTGATGTTTTAAATTGTTGTGTTTGACTCAAAATTTTACTAAGATAAATAGTGAGAATATATATATATATATTATTGAAATTTTACATTGCAAATTATGAGAAACACATGAATCATTTAAATTTACATGTCTATGAATTCATAAAAATAAATCGCAGATTAGTTACTATGAAAACAACAAAAGAAACTGTAATCTTTACGGGAGAGAGGAGTATATTAAATCTTTAAAATATAAAGTTTTTTTATTTTTTTTACTAGTATTTCAGTAATTATTTGATTGGAATACTAAAAAAATTAACAATCAAATTCATAGTACAACATTTAAGACTTAAGAGGCTTCTGGTACTAATGTTTTTTTTTAATGAAACTTGTTTGTACTAATAAGCTAAATGGTACGTTGTTGTAGTCGGGTACCAAATAAGAACATAAGAACTAGTTTAGGGACTAAACGTGTATTCAAGCTCGAGTGGTAAGTCATCTTGAGCAACCGTCGTCGGGTCGTCGGCATCCATCCGATCACCCAGTTTTCTCAGCTCCTCGCTCTTACTTCTTCTGGTGATCGCCGAGAGAAAACGAATAGCTTTAATGTCTCTCTTGAATCAGTTGTTCAATAGAGGCGTCTTCGCTGCAAAATGGTAAGCTCCTCTCTCTCTCTCTCTGAATTTCATTTTGCATTCGGATTCTGGTATTGTCGATGCTATTCCATTGGAAAGTAGAGTTGTATTTTTGGAACTCTGTCCAATTTTATTCTCATGGGCTATTGAAAAATTAGGATTTTAGGTTTGATGCCATGATTCGTGGGTGATTTTGCAGTAAAACCTGCTTGACTTTGGCTGTATCACGCATCAAATTGTTGCAAAATAAGAGGGATTTGCAGCTCAAGCATATGAGGAAGGAAATTGCCCAATTTCTGCATGCTGGCCAAGAACCCATAGCTCGAATTCGGGTATTGTTTCAGTTAGTATTCTTGCAGGTTGATCGATCAAGATCCTTGTATAGTGTGTTCTCAGAATATATGACTGTTTATGTTGGTTTAGGTAGAACATGTCATTCGGGAGCAGAATATATGGGCTGCATATGAAATACTGGAGCTCTTCTGTGAGTTTGTTATAGCTCGCATTCCTATTCTTGAAAGCCAGAAGTAAGTCATTGGTAGGAGATTTGTCTGGTGCATAGCATTGCAAAATAAATTGCTGCTACTGCATTGATGGGATCTTTTGATTCCCGACAGTTTACAACTCTCTTACTCTTTTCCTTTTTGGAGTTCTAGTAAAGTTTTTATTTTGTTCTTGTTGAATCTTCAAAACCTATGATGCCTGAGGAGAGCAGCGTTTATCATTTAGGGGTCAGTAAAATTATGGAGCAAGTAGTATGAGATTTACCTCCAACGAAACAAGGAAGTGAAGAAAAAGTTGAATGGAGCTGGCCTGATTACTAGTAAATGTTATTTTCGTATAACCCTTTAAACTGGAACAAAACTATCCATTTCCGTCACCAACCCACTATGGTAAAATTAAGAATAGGAAGTGCCAACTGCTGAGGTCTGACATTTTTCCAGTGTTGCCTTCCGTACTAGGAGATTCTATCTTGGTTACATTTTTTCTGTTCAGACTGCTCCCCTTCTGCCATCAAGAGGATTGGCATGGTTTGAAGGACAAAAGATGCTGATCATTTTATATCATAAAATCGTCTTCTCAACCATTCGGTTACTTTTCGTTTTTGCCAGACAATGAGGAGGACCATTTTTGCTGCAGTTATTTATTCTAGTTCATTGTTTGCAACCCTCAGAAATTTCTGTTCCTCTTATATTGATTGATTATAAAGTCAATTTGATCATTGCATTTCTTGACCTTGGATGTAAGCAGTGGAAACGGTCTTGTGGTTAGAGAAGTATGTGAATGTTATCAATAGTTGATGTTCTATTATCGCAGCCTAAAACAAATTTGCTAATCATTCTTTGCGATAGTGATAGTGGTGAAAATTTTGTTTCTCACCCTTTTGCCACATTACAGCAAGAGTTTCATTTTTTGCTTGTCAAGGGAAAAAAAACGTTCAAAACCTAATTGCTCCAAGTTATGAAATGAACCTCTATAGCATGTCTTCCTAAATACTTGCTGTAAAGTTTCTTTTTGAGAAAGCAAGGACTTTTACGGGATGAACAAAATTCTAGGATGTTGAAGAATTCATAATGATGGTTTATTTTATCTGGTCGGTTGCATTGTTTTCTAATAAAAGGTTCCGAGTATATTGCATTGTTTCTCTTTTATGCATCTTTTGGTTTGCTTGAGGGTAGGTTGAAGAGACAAACCTAAAGGTGAACAAAGTCTCAAAGTAGTTTTAGACCAAAAATAGAAGCACTGAAAATGGAACAAAGTGGAGAAACCATTTACCCTTAACAGACAACCTAAATTTAAAATTATTCATAATCAAGATTTAATTGCAGATAGGGTTCATGCGACCAACAAATTTTACTTGAAATGACAAGATGTGTCCTGCTTAACAAGCAACTATGAGAATGTTCTATCATTGTAAATCTGTTGCAAGTATTTTAATGGTAGCACCTTTAGTTAATGTTAAAATTTGCATTTCTTCATTCCAGCAGACTCTTAGCTGTGTTGTACTGTGATTATTTTGTTCATGTACCATAACAGGGACTGTCCGTCAGAAATGCGAGAAGCTATTGCAAGCATAATTTTTGCTGCTCCTAGATGTTCAGATATTCCTGATTTGTTGCATGTCAAGAATCTATTTTCCTCAAAATATGGGAAGGAATTTGTAATGGCTGTATCTGAGCTTCGACCAGACTCGGGTGTCAACCGTGCCGTTAGTATCCCTATATCTTCTGGAATCAATGTCTGCTGTCTATAGGTTTATAGAATTGATGTTTGTTATTTCTCATCTAGATAATTGAAAAGCTCTCAGTCAGTGCCCCTTCACCCGAGTCAAGACTGAATGTGTTGAAGGAAATTGCAGAAGAATACAATGTAGGATGGGATAGTTCGAAAACTGAAGCAGAACTGAGAAAAAAGCACGAGGATCTCCTGGTACTCTCCCAAACCTATTTTTAATTTTAATTCTGGATATGTATACTTTATTTTTTGGAACCACTCGTTAGATGTTCTCCTAACACATTTCCCACATTTTCCATGAATGTATTTTTCCTTTTCTTTGCGTACTTGGAATTACAGTGAAGGTTTTATGGTAATTATAGTAGGTGAATGGAGTTGTCAATGACATGTTTTTAATCTGGGATGGCCCTGATGCAGCGATGCTACAATCTTCATGTTGGATGATGAGTATGGGGTTTAAATACAGGCTGTGCACAGTAGCAGCTATGCTACAGGCACAACTTTCCCTTTTGTGTCAGGGTGCAATTGTTTACTTACTGTTCAACATATGATCCTGTTAAATTTGCACTCTTTGCTTATGTAGTGAAAAGTGGGTTTGAAAAGCTAATGGCTCCTCTTAGAACATTTCTCTTGATGACAGAAGGATACGATGAAGTGATTTTTATATGGTTTTAAAATTCAAATTATCCACATTGTTTAGTTTTAGAACCTGATGAATGGATATGGGTGTTAAATGTTGTAGACTGGATCGAAGCAAATATGTGCAGAAGCTTTGCCTGTTACTCAAGCTTGGACTCAACAGAACTCAGCTACAAATTCAGTATCTAATGGAGTAAATTCTACTACATCAACCATACGTGGTAATCCAGTACCTGAAAGCCTCACTTCTCCAAGCAATGCCAGAAATGTAACTGCGTATGGCACCGGCAAAATTGAAGCTTCGAACAAAATGTTCACAGCCAGTACTGCAATGGATGAATCAAAGAGTGAGACAGTGTCACAACCACCACTAGACGTGTTGGAAATGGCTCGAGCAGCCATTGCATCTGCAGAGCGTGCATCCGCTTCTGCTCGTGCTGCAGCTAAACTGGCAAACGTTAACTACGGTGCATCCAAGGTAGATGGAACATCGTTGTCATAGTAAGTGAGTTTGTGCATTCATATCTCATTTGTTGTCATCTTCTTGGAGACCTGTAATGCTTGTAATCTAAAACCTGCATGCAGATATATTTGATGGGAGGTGCTCATCATGGCGCTCTGAATGTTGTTCTTTGTTTGGTCACTCACATGTATATGTGGATTCATTACATATTTTATGCCGTGTGTGTACATTGCTTCTCTCCTTACTCGTTCATTATGCTTGGTTATTTGAAGTCATGTAAGACGTGTCAGTAACATGTCCTGAAGCAGGATCAAATCAAAGAGGACAGTGGCAATGTGAGAGCGGCTGTCATTCTAGATGAGTCAATGACCAATGCTTGCTTTATCAATCGCTTCCTTTTTTTTTGGTTTGTGTTGTTAGAACTTAAAAATTCACGGGCTTGCCCGGTTTGTGGACTATTTAGAGCGTGTTCATAAAATTTGTTTTTGAAAAAAAAAAGTTGCGTTTTTTAAGAAATTGATGATAAGAACTTTGTAATAGGAAAATTTTAATTTTGAATATTTTGCAATAAAAATTGGGTGAAATTATGTGTAAAAAACTGCTGCCAAGCTGTAAAGTTTTTGAGATGATTTGATTTGCTCTTGTTTGTACCATATAAACAAATAGTTTTATTTCAATATAAAAAAAGAGAGAAAAGGTCAAAATTTATCACCTTGATATCTATTTCAAAATCAATATATTGAATATTCGGTTATGTTAAGGGTGCCCCGAACAATTTCTTGAGGGGGGGGGGGGGGTTTCCCCTTTCATGTATCCTCCCTTTAACTTTATTTCTTTTTCTTGTATCGTCACTGTTATTGTTAGCTTATACTCCCTCCGTCCCTGAAAAATTGTACACATTTTCTTTTTGGGCTGTCCCAGAAAAATTGATCACTTTCCTTAAAAGGAAACTTCTCACTCTCAAAGTTACTAAACTATCCTCACTTTATCTTTACTTTTTCTACCTCGTTTTTTGTGCACTCTCAACTAAGGGACAATTAAGTAAACATATACAAACATCTTACATTCACCTTAATCTCCGTGTCCAAACAAATCTACCAATCTTTCGGGGACGGAGGGAGTATATGGATTGTATAATATTGATGTTGGTAGTAGCCTAGGTGGGTGAAAGTTGAAGGAAGAACTCGACACGAATCCGACCCGATTAAAGATTTGTACGTGGCTTGCTCGAATGCCTATCAAACCAAGCTTGAACAAAATTCTAGTCTCGATATATATTTCAAGCCTAACACATGAACAACTTGGTGCTCGGTCCTGTTCGATTTTATCTTAACTTTTTTTTATTGATTTCAACGAATAACTCGATCAATCTAAAGCTCATTCGTAACCCGTTCATATTTTTTCAAGTTAAATTTGAACAAAATTTGCAGGCTCGGTACAAATTGGGATATTTGCTGGGGGGCCGATGAGAGTTTGGTTTGGGTTTGTGTGTGTGTGTGTGTCATCAAGCAAGGTAGGTAGCAGCATGAGGACATCCATCAGCCCTTGCTTTAGCCTAGCTAGCTAGGGTTTCCAAACACAGCTTTAAAGCGCACCATTCATCACTTCCACTCTCGGCAGGCAGATGCAGGCAGGCACCGCGCACCAACACAATCTCTCTCTCTCCTCTCTCTCTCTCTCTCTCTCTCTCTCTCTCTCTCTCTCTCTCTCTCTATTCAAAAAATACACCTGCGCCTACGCATACGAAATATATATCCATCAGCTGGACCACTAATTTAATTATGCCAAATCTTAGATCACTACTATCTTCTCCTTAATTACTACTTTTAATTAATAAAGTAGCTACTCATGATCTGCAAACAAGTGATGGTGATCAGTTTTTTCTTTTTCTTTTTCTTTTTCTTTTTCAAGTTTGGTGGTTGCTTTGCGCTCACAAACAATGCTACCTAGTTTATGCAGTTAATTTCCAAAATAGTGTAATTCGATATTACCTGTAAATAATACGACCATATGTGCGTTGTGTGTAAAATGATCATAACCACTGTCTATCCTTATAATTAAGATCTATAAAGTAGTAGTTTTTATTTTGGTGAATATCGTCTAGCTAATAATTATTATTATTTTTTAAGGTGAATGTAATTCATTCAAAAGAAAAAATTCAATTCGGGGACCAATCCCTGTACACCATCCGGATTCGCCCACTTTTTTTTAATTATTCAAACAGTTATCGCGGCCATGGCGCTGAGACCGAGCGAGATGAGTTCAAAGCATAAATCATCGCGTCGCCGATCTACCATGTCTTTTACCGCAACTTAAGGTTGTATGGAAACTTGAAACTATATAAAGTTTAGTGAAATAAAATCTAAAAACAGACTTGCATCTCCGAAACAATAAATATGGGAGAGGAAGACTTAAGGTTGCATGGAAACTTGAAACTATATAAGGTTGCATCCCGGTCCCTGCATAAATACTTGAAAGAATATACATAACCATAGAAACAGATTCCGAGCAAGCTATCAAACACTCATGCCAAAGAGAAACCCGAGTCAATTTGAGAACACGGGTGGAAGAGGAAGACTCCAAACCTCCTCCACCCGACAAAATATCACACATTACTCCAGGCAGGGCGGGCTACCAGTGCTCATCCCTGCCGCAACAATTTTCTGAAACTCTACGTCATTATCACCAAATGGTCCACCCCAGCCTTCTCCACCGTCGGCGAGACCAAGCCAAGGAGGGGCCCTTCGTATGGCGCGGTGGCAGCCTAGAGTAGAAGGCATCCCTCTGACACGAAGGATTGGTCGGATCGAAACAAGCTCCAATTCGCGACGAGAAACCATCGAACGCCAGCCCAACGGGAAAGTATCTTCATCCAATATACACCGAGAAACAAGCCGGTTGTATCTTCCGCTCTGGGATCGTGGCAGCGACAACTCTCAAATATCCAGAAAAACTTAGGCATTCATAAGGCTCCACAGTTGCTCCTAGCAATAAATATATCAAGACAAAGAGAAGAAAAAGAGGAAGAAGAGGGTGGGAGTAAGGGGATTCAAGAGAAAAACATGGGAGAGAAGGAAGAAGAAGAAGAAGAAGAAATTAATGGAGAAGGAGAAGAGATTGAAGGGGGAGAAAGAGAGGGGCGACTAGGGTATTGTAGTTAATAATAATTATTAAACTTCAGGAATACGCTTTAAAAGTAGAAAGACATTCATACAGAATAACGGTGAATATAAGATTTTGTTTAAGGCTTTATTATCAAATAGTCTCATGAACTATGTTAATTTGCACACTTTGATCTCTAGGCTATAAAATGTGTCAACTGATCAGTCCTTCAACTATATAAGTTCAAGCACTTTAGTCATTTAATTCGGTAACTCGTTCAATGAGACTCTAACTTCATTATAAGTTTTTTGACAGATGAATGGCTTATTCGTAAGAATTTAAAGAATTGAAATGCAAATATATACTTAAGGTCTCCAAGGGGCAATAGTGCTCATGCCTCTTATCTTTGAATTTTATTTTACAAAATTTGTTGGGATCAAGATTTGTTTAATCAAGTGAAATTTTAGGGTCCGAAATCGGAGAACTATTAGATCAAGATATGTTGAACTTAAGATTCAACATATATAAGATCGTCTAACAGAAAAAAGGTGTGTAAGGAGATGATTTTTTTTAGATCTGATAGATTAGAAAAATCTAGGATCATAATAAGTTTTCCCTTAGGTCAACTAACATTGATATGGTGAAAGAAGTAAAGTGCTTGATGGTGCATAATTGAAGGACTGAGTTGAGACGTTTTATAGTTCGTGGGCTAAAGTGACTGAGTCAACTTAGTCCAGAGGACTATTTGATAATAAAGCCTTTGTCTAATAGGAAATATATCAATGTATCCCAATCTTTTGAGATTGAGAGAGAGAGATACTCCCTTCGTACCCAAATAAACTTACACAATTCTTTTTTGTATCGTCTCTGAAAAATTATACAATTTCCTTAAATAGAAACTTATCTCCTCCAAAGTTACCAAATTATTCTTACTTTATTTTAATTTTTCTATCTCGTTTTTTATACAACCCCTACTCATAGGCAATTATGTCAAACTACATAAAATCTCACATTCACATTAATATCCGTGATTATACAATGTGTAGGAATTAATGGGAGGTGTAGAGAGTAGCTAGAAAATAGGGAGACATGGGAAGAAGCTAATTATGATGAGAATTAGTTGGAGAAAAAGAGAATAGATAGGGAAAAGGAAAAGGAAGAAAATGTTGAGAATGTGGTTGGGGTTGGGGGGGGGTTGGGTTAGAAGGGACAGTACTACTCAGTTGAAATCCAACTTTGTTGTCCCAAAAGACAAGAAGTAGCTGGTCTGAAGATATATGATCTGAAACTGAACCCACTAGCACTCCTCCTCTGCCTGCTACCAATACCATGTAGCAAAGAAACAACGCTAACAACAATAAATCCACCCCACAGCTCCATGCCAAATTATCTTCTTCAATTCAGATCTCTCTCATCAAAACCTAGCTAGCTAGCTAGCTGTCCCCTCCTTCCACCTAGCTATATACTGGCTAGCCCTACTTGTAATTAGTAATACTATTGTTTGTGTCTGTCTCTTCTCTTGCATGACCCATCTGTCAGTTTGTTATGTCCCTCTCTTGCTTCCTCTCTGGTTTTGCGTGTCAATCTCCTCTCCTCTCCAATTCATGACCATTTACCCAAAACAACAAATGAATATTTATCAATGGACTCATCTTTGTAACGCAATTTTAATGCCAATGCCCACACCAAAGTTTCAATCTCATGATTCCCTCATGTATCCCTAGCTACTAGCTACCTACCAATAAAATATTAATCATAAACCTAAGTTACAAATTAACAACTGGTACTACTAGACGACTAGTGGTGGTGGTGGTGGCCAAATCTAGTCCCCATCTGGCTAGGTCCCGCAGCGAACCCCTGACCCACCGGTGCACCGATGCAGGTGTAGCTGCCTGATGACGGCGAGTCCCCGATGTAGGTTAGGTTTGGTGCGGTGGTGCCGCCGCGGAGGACGTGGCCGACGCAGTAGTCGCTGATGGGGTAGAGCCGGGAGAGCGGTGGCTGTGCGGGCGGCGACGCTGGGATTAGAGCCGGCGAGACGGCGGCGGAGGAAGAGAGCATTCTTGGTGGGTACAGTGTAGTAGTAGTAGTCGTAGTAGCAGTGGGCCTGAATTGGTGGAGGGCGGCCGTCGGATCGACCATGTTGGTCGGATATCTGGGAATATGGCAGCTGCTAATTAATTAATATTCCATGCACATACATATATACATAAAGAATTAATTAAAATCAAAATTAAAGTTGTAAACTTTTCTAGAAATAATAATTCTGCAAAAGTTGGAATCTTTATTAGTAGGTGATTCGGTGGAAGAAGTAGTACCCGAGATGGCCCTGAGCGGCGGCGGCAGCTAGGTTATCAGAGCTGAAGACGAGCTGACGAGCCCGGTTAAGTGTCTCGGTCTCTCTCTCTGATCACAACAACATATAATATCAAATCAATACAATGGTTATACTTCATGAATCCCGACAAGGATTTCAGCAGCTCGATCGGGCAAAAACAACAACCGATGGACATTACATGCATTGATATTAATTAGTAATTAATAATTAATCTCATGATCATCAGCAAAAACAGAAAACAAATTACAAAAACAATTAGAGACAGCTAGGTAGCTGGTAATGAAATTGGCATGCCTTGTCTGTGGCGATTCATGTGTCCACCGAGTGCTTGAGATTTGCAGAACTTGAGGGAACAAAACCTACACTCGTACACCTTCTCATCTTTCACATCCACCTTCCCCCCGCCGCTTTTCTTTCTAATTCTCATCACCTCATGCCCACCTGCATTTTAGTTTTATTACTAAATTCATTTCCATTAATTCTCAAAATTAAAAACCACCTACCATCTTTCTCTCTTCTGGAAACCCTACACTTTCTACTACTGTTTCATTTCATTGCTAGCTATGATGAATCACAGTATTTTAATGTCTCAAGTTTCGAGGCAACCAATTTAATTATTTTGTTCTGTCCTTTCATTGCATATATACATACAACAACAACTCATCAAGGCTACATATGCTCCAAAAATTTGCGTGTTTCATTCACTAAAATATTTATTAATTGCTTTCCTTTCCTTTTTCTTTTTATAAAATTATTAAGAATATCTAGCTAGATCATAATTAAGCTGCACCAAACCATATACTTTTTAAAAAGGAGGAGAAACGATCGAGAAGCTGCATAAAATATATAAATATATTTATATTTATATATAATAAGAAATCTTGCATGCATAATTAATGTACATATATATATATATAGATAGATTTACCAGCGGAAGAATTCGAAGAAGAAGAGTGATGATCTAAGAGAATTTGTTGTGCTCCATGATCTGTGGAAAACTGGTCATTGGGGAAGTTGTTGAGGTCAAGAGTAGTACTACTGGTCATGTTGTCTTCCTCCTGATGATCATCACCTGATCTCCTGCAATGATTTCATGATAGCTAGTGATGAAAATGGAAAACACAAATTATAGAATAGAAGGAGAGAGAGAGAAAGAGAAAGAGTAGACGTCCTACATGGTTGATGGTACCCACATAGAGAAAATTAAAGGGAAGGATTAATATGTATATATATACAGTGATCGATGTTGGAGATGAAGAAACTTAATATAAAGATATTGAGGCCGGCCCCTGGTGGTTTTAGTGTTTAGAGGTAGCTAGCTAGGTAGATATTGCAGCTGGAATTGAAAGATGAGTTGCAGTTGCAGTTGAAGAGGACTGGCAATGTAGAGGGCTAGAAGCTGAGTTGAAGGTGGAGATCGATAAAGAGGGCCTTTGAAAGTTCTCTATCAGTTCTTCTGCCACCTCTCTGCAGTACAACAACACCTCTCTTTCTCTCTCTCTCTCTCTCTCTCTACATTTCAAAGTTGTACGTAGGATAGTTAGGGTCAGGCTGTCCCCTCTCGTGACTTTATAAAGGACACTGCCCCTCAAATTTCAATATATACCACTGAACTCCAGTGATTTCTTTCTTTCAAATCTCAATATATATCCGCAAGGTTGAATCATATATATAGCCTCATTTTGATGCATGGTTAGATTTATAATGACTAGAGGTGTATTCAATTAAGTGAAAGGGGTTTAAACGTTAGAACACCCAGGAATGATCTTTAGGTGACAAGCAATGACTTTGGTTGTTACTTGTAATTACACGTCGATTTTTTTTATGTGATGCTTGGTTTTGGGATCGAGACATCTTCGTGAAAATATTAAAGCTGAGCAGTAATTTTTCTATTTAGAGTTAGGGAAAAGGGTAATTTAGCAACTGAAGTTTACAAAATCTCAAAATTTACCACTCAAGTTCATTCTGAAGTGAAAATGCCGCCAATGTTTTAATAAAGAGGTTAATTTTCCACTAACGTTAATTTGTCCAAATTGGCGCTCATGTGGCATGCCACTGGATGATTACGTGAACATTAACTTTACATTTTGTAGAGTTAATATTTAATTTCATCTTGAAATATGTCACAGTTTAAGGGTTGAATTGTTAATTTTGAAAAATTTAAGTGAAATTAAAATATTAACGCTACAAACACTACGTGGGTGAAATTGGGCTTACGCGGCCTCCCAGCGGTAGCGCCAGTAGCAACCGAGGGAGGGCCGCGGTAATTCCGCTGAAATGGGGCGCGGTCATGGTCTTACAGCGACGAAGCCGCGGTAATACAGCGGCCTTACTGCGTCAGCCAGCGGTAAATATTTTAAATAATTTTTTAAAAAAAGTGGATGAATTCGGATGAATATTCATCCGAATTCATCTGAAGAAGAAGAATAGAGAAAGAAAGAAGAAGAAGAAGAAGAAGAAGAATAGAGAAAGAAAGAAGAAGAAGAAGAAGAATAAAGAAAGAAAGAAAGAACAGAGAAGAAGAAGAAGAAGAAGAAGAAAGAAAGAAAGAAGAAGAATGAAAATGAAGAAGAAGAATGAAAATGGAGAAGAAGAAGAAGAAGAAGAAGAAGAAGAATGAAAATGAAGAAGAAGAAGAAGAATGAAAATGAAGAAGAAGAAGAAGAAGAAGAAGAAGAAGAATGAAAATGAAGAAGAAGAAGAAGAAGAAGAAGAAGAAGAAGAAGAAGAAGAAGAAGAAGAAGAAGAAGAATGAAAATGAAGATGAAAATGGAGAAGAAGAAGAAGAATGAAAATGGAGAAGAAAACGGGAAGAAGAAGAAAGAAGGAAAGAAAGAAGAAGAAAATGGGAGAGGATGAAGGATGAAGATGAAGATAAAAATGAAAATGAAGAGAAAGAAAACGGGTGAAGAAATTAAAAATAAATCTTACCGCGGCCTTACCGCGCAAAGGACCGCGGTAAGCGTTGGAAGCGAGTTGGCGTGAGCGTTACGCGGCCGCGCGCGCGGCCGCGGTAAACGTGGCTCGCTGCCACTTTACCGCGTCCAACGTTTTACCGAGGCTTTTTGCGCGGTAAAGGCCGCGGTAAAACGTCTTACCGCGGCCTTATGCACGGTAAAAGCCTCGGTAAAATTGGTATCACCCACGTAGTGAAAATGTACACAATCAATGTCCACAAAATCACCCAGTGGCACACGCTGCACACCATATGAGCGCCAACTGAGACAAATTATCGTTCAGTGGTAAATTTACCCCTTCAATAATACGCTGGTGACATTCTCGTTTCAAAATGAATTTCAGTGGCAAATCTAGAGATTTCGTAAACTTTAGTGGCAAAATTACACTAATTCTCCTTTGGAGCTTTGAAAAGTTGTTCTTCTCGTCCTGTAAAGTTGAGTGAGTTACCCCTACCTTAATTAAGGGTATGTTCCTATCAGAAGTGTTTTGGAAAAATTTTGAAATTATTGAAAAAGAGTAAATTCCATTGGTGGTTCTATAAAAAGAATTTGTGTCCTATTCAGGTCTTATTTAAAAATCTTGTCCTATTTTGATTCTATCATATGGTATGATGTTCTATTTTAGTCTTTTTTGTCCAAGTTAACATTACTTTTGATGGATCTACCGAAAATTACCTTTTTACCCTTTGAAATTTTTTGTTTTAGTCCTTCACTTGCATTTCCCTAAATTTTTTAGCCTCAAAGTCTAATTCATATAACAAAGTAACCACACCTTTGCTCTTCCTCCTCTAGTGACCACCGGTGTCGCAGAATCGACAAGCTCCACCTCTTTCGCCACCTTCCTCTTCAACAACAGGATGAGATATGGTGGAATCACCTCTATGTACCTACGTCTGAGTGACCCAACTCCCCTCTCTTCTCAGTCCTTCCTCGCCTTCTCTTGCACACCAGCTGTTTGATGAATGGTACTAGTGAACCTGCTAGCTTTGCTCGAACCAGACATCAATCCTTCCAATTCCAACACAAAACAATTCAATTCAGACACACCCAAAAACTCCACGCACACACTAGCTAGCTTGAGATATCGATCCATGTCCGACAGCAACATTGACGGATTAGAAGACCCCAACAAGCTTCTCCATGTTGATGAATTCATCCACCATCCGTCTTCCGCCTCCGTCAAATCATTTGCATCTGACAATCCTGATTGTGTCGATCACTTTCTAGGGGATACTGTTACCAGACTCGAGAACACGAAGGAGATGATTCAGAAGCAACAAACATTCCGCCATTAAAACGTGTTTTCTATTGTCGACCATCGAGACACTGGCAATTGCCGCCACGAGTTTCTCCTTCATTTTCAAACAACTGGAATCGAGCACCTGAACCACCCCTTGCGCCACTGCGATCATCACATTCTTGTCGTCCTCCTGTAGAAGCGCCACAAGTGAGTCCATAGCCAGGTTCTTCGAGTCGTCGACCCAATCTGTTGTCGGGTCATTAAATCCCCTTCGTCGACATATATCTTTGCAAATGGGTCAACTTCCCCTCCGTCAAATCCCCTCGCCGACATCTCCGCGACAACAAAACCGCGTCAGTGAGCATGGTGGAAACGAAGCTGAGAAGGTCAATGCAGAGCGAGTTCGAACATGAATCGGGGAAATCGGAGAGATCGAAGAGTTGGGTCTGGATGTTCGAAAGCTTGGATTTGATAATCAATCATTTCACTTTAAAGCATTGGACATGGTCGATATGGTCGGAGAGGGAATGAGGCAAAGAGATTTTTAGTGTAACAGAGGGGGGAGAAAGAGGAGAAAAATATTTGGGTTAATTATTTGTGTACATTTTAAAACTATAGGGTGCAAATTTTGGAGAAATGAAAGTCAATGACTAAAACAAAAAATATTAGGGGGTAAAATGTAATTTCACATAGATTAGTCAAAATTAACGGTGAGAGTGGACGGAAAGGACTAAAATGGAATACTAAACCATAGGATATGACAAAAGTTTTAAATATGACATGAATTATTTTTACAGGAGACCTAGCGAAATTTACTCTTTTGAAAAAATGATATGATATAAATTTGAAGAAGAAATTAGAGGAAAATATTGATTTGATCGATTTTAATTAATTGGTTGGATTTTTTAAATAACATGTACGCCCCTTGAATCTTTTATGAAAATATTTTTCTTTTATATATACTGCCTTCATCCCAAAAATATTATTACTTTCATTTTTTTATTGCGGCATTTGTTTTTCAACATTTAAATATTTATAATTTTATTTCTCAAATATTTTCATATATATATATATATAATTTAGGCAAAATGGTAATATAATATAGATAAATCGAAACCAGTACAACATTAAAAATTATAACATCTCAGTAGAAAATGAATGGAAGGAATATTATCTAGTCATAACACATAGGAAATTCCCCTTTTCCTTTATCCTCTCTACACACTTGTCTCTAATTAATGCCATAAACCCGACTGATCCTATTCTTCAAACATTGAGTACTAGAAAAAAAATACATATGTTCTATTGATAGTGTTCATCTTCAATTCAACTCTCTAAGTCAATTAAATCAAACATCATGAAATAAACATATTATAATTTTGAATCCAATCTGACTGCATCTGCAGATGTTTGACAATAACTTTTTAAAGTAACTTTTGTGTTTTAAAAAAATTATCCACCGATAACTTTTAGTTTTAGCTATAGATGTTTATCATTACAAATTTATCCAAAAACAAGTTAATTAATTACTTGAAAAAGCTATTCCCATATGGAGCCGAGGAGCTTCGCAGTGTGTGGAGTTAGTATAGTGAATTATGGTGACGACTCTGATGAAACAATTTCATGAGCGTCAAACATGGGAACCCTGAATTGCACCAAAAATGTGTTACAAAGTTCTACTCCCTAATTCCCCTAAAAATTGGTATTTTTCGTTTTTAATATTTAATTTATGATTTTTTTTATTTATCATTTTAACATATAAAATCAAATATTTTAAATGAATATTATAGATTAATGTGTATTTTTTAAGGATATTTTTTTTCAAAAATTTTTAATGAATTTTTCATAGTAATAAATTAAATATCCCACAACATCAAAAAAGAAATACACCAATTTTTTTGGGACGGATGGAGTATAAATTTGACGTTTATTAGCTAAAACGCTCTAATCAACATGAGTTGAGGACTGTACGTAATTACATCATCTAGTCTGGATTGGGTGTAAGTAATTAACTTGAGTTTGAGTTTGGTTCTACGGAAGCTAATTAACTAATGTTAGACCAATTTGCAATTGCCACAATAATTAGTGTCAACCGTTAATTAAGCTAATCTAGCTATCTGAAATCACAATCTGTAAGTGGATTGTAAAATGGTCAAATTACCAACTAATAAAGTTGATGGTGATCATATTGTCCTGAAAAAACAATGAACGGTAAGTCGGCTATACAAGTACTAATTTAGATGGCAAAGTTGTATTTTTATTAACATCTATATGAAGTATTAGTCTATTGATTGGCAGGCTAGGTAGCTATTGATGCTGACCACTCCTCGGATTTGCGTTCTGTACTCTCATAATCCGATCCTACTATTATTGTCAGATGTCCCTACATTTAATTAGTTTGTAATTATAATTTCGGATTATCATTAGGGTACTGTGTTTTTTGGATTGAGGAAATTTTTTTATTAGAAATTTAGGGATGTGTTTTTTATTTACGGATAAGATGTATATGAGTAGGAAAATTTGAAAAAATATATTATTTTATTAAAAACTGATGGATTTAAATTTATTTTATGTAATATAAATTGAGAAAATGAGAAAATTTTTTTCCCAAAATGGCAGCTGAACTGAGCCTTATATTTCTCCCGAGGTATCTATCTATCATTTGGATACAAATATATAATTGATTTTGTACTCTGAAAAAAAAACATAAAACCCATCAAAGCCCACATTTTCCCTTTAATTTTTCTCACTACAAACATTTTAAAACACGTGAATTTTTCATCACAATTCTCTTGAAATTAGGAACACGAATATTGAAAGATAAAAGGTACAGTTATTTACAGATGAAGATAGTGCATATTATTCATCAAAAAAAAAGATAGCGCATATTATTCTCATGCTTTTTGAAGCCTTTTTGGAGTTTCGCTGTGTTATTTGTTGGAGTGTCCACTATAATTTACAAGCTGCTGTTTATTTTTGTTTTGCGCTGTCGAATATTTTGTCTTTCGATTTGGTTATTTAGATTTCTTTTTTTGTTTGTTTTTGGATATTTTTCACTTGTATTATTTTCTTGAGTAATACTAGAGCGTTTTGCCCTAAAAAAAATTCACTACGTAGAGAAAATCAGTTTACTGCGGTCTACTGCGTGGTAAATGTTGCGGTAAACGTCATTTATCGCGGCATTTTGTATTTTGTCATCCAAAATGATGACATCAAATGTCTGAGTTTATGAGGTAGGCCAAAATTGAAGTGGAGTGATGAGGGGTGGGGGCCGGGGTTCCCAAAGAAAAAATTAATTATTAAGCAAAAGTTTCAGCAATGAAGAACAAAAGTGTGTATGTGCAAGTTTTGAGCACTTAGTGACAATGACATGCCGAAAATGTAAATGCTGGTCCCCCATTGAAAGTAGCAATCAAATTGAAGGGCTCCTGATGAGATAATTGTACCCTGGAGGGAGGTAGCATAGCATAGCATGCAATATTTACAACATGCAAGAGTTGCCATCAAAATCTCCCCCTTGAGATCATATCATATCTCTACTCCAATCCACCACCAATCTTGTTTTATTCTTTGGAATTAACTTCCCACCCACATCCGTCTTTTTTTTTTCAAAAATGCTATTATATATATAGTTATTTTTAACGGTCACTTCAACACTCTTCCATTTAAAATTTGTCATGTATATTCATTTTCGCGGAACTACTTGATTTTGAATCCACCAAAATGAATACATTGCAAACTGTAAATGAAAGAGTCTTCAAGTGACAGTCTAAAGTAGCCCGTAATATTTCTATCTTTTTTTTTTCTTTATAAACATAATATAACAACTAGTGGCTTATTGGTTTTATTTTTTCAACAGTTCATGATTGAATTCCGCTCGTGTTGTTTTAGTTGGATTTGAGTTACTGGCATCGTACAACTTAGTCACATATAATGAGAAACATCTTGCAATTCATCTGAAAACTGAATAACTGTACGTTACATGATTATGAATTTACTCGGTACAATTTTAATCTATACAATGAATTAAGTAGTTTATCAAAAGTGAAATGCAAATAATTCAACATTTACAAGTTTAAGGCAATGGAAAATAGCCTATTATAGCTACGTTTCAGCTGTATACTCGATCGGTACAAACGATTAATTTATGACATTATTTAGTCCTCTTATGGTCATCATTACCATTGTAATCATACACCCAAAAACCAAAGCCGAAAATTATTAGCAAAATATTCGTATTGACATTTTTTTTAAAAAAAATACTTTAATTAAGTCACGTTATGCACACAAATTATTAAATCAAATTTAGTTATTTTTTGTAAAAAAACAATTTTTAATTCATTACTCCATTCGTCTCTATTTAATCATTATGTTTAACTTTTTAACTTAAAAATAGATGAATGGAGTGTAATTAATTAGATAGATGGTTTTTCTTTAGAAAGTCAATGTCTAATTTCCTTAAAAAGAAACCTTTTTTACCATCAAGTTATTTAAATACTTCTCAATTCTTTTTCCATTTATCTCCCTTAAATATGTCCCATTATAAACAATTTATAAACTCAACCCTCTTCAAAATAAGAGGATGAATTGTAAAATATTTGCAATTTACCTCTATCTTTAACATTCAAGCTAAAATAAATGGGATAATTTTTTTGCGGCCGAAAGAGCATTAAGTTGTCATGATCACTAATCATAAAGAAAAAAAATTGCTTCGAAGCTCAAAGAAATGATCCTACTAAATGGGGTTCTTTTTTATTCCCCGGGTAATTACTGGTAGGCCTCTGGAGGTTGGGCTAAATATAATGGGCTATGCATGCTCTATTTACAAAACTTGGTCTGAGACTGGTCTCAAGGCCCATTATCGTGTCCATACTAAATGCTACTCCCTGTCCCTCCCTGCGTCCCAATAAAAATGTGAAGTTTAATTGAGTTTCACAATTATACCTTAATTCAAAATTAAGAATTATAATTAAATATTAAGAATAAAAGAGAAATATTACATACTCATGATCTTTAGAATAATGTGTTAAAGTATTGGGAAAAATTCGCACCATAGAAATCTCACAATTATTGAGTAAATTTTCAATAGGATGCTCTATAGTCCTTCCGTGTAGTCTTTTTAAATAAAAAATAAAAAAAATAAAATACTATCACCTCTTTTTGTTAATAAATTTGTAGGTACACCTTTACCATAACTCTAAATAGTCGGAGCATGAAAAATTTATCCTATCAACAATATATATGTATGTCCAACATTATCGCACATAAAAACGTGAATCACATTCATTGTACCAAATATCATACCATTTCGTACAAGTCTTGATATGATACACATATGTGTAGGTACATATAGTAGATTAGATGCCTAATTTACAAAACAATTTCAGCCCAAATCCACTAAAAAATACTAAATGTCTAAATTATCCCTACATACTTTCTCTATATATCGCACCATATCGCGAGCTCGCGCGGCTCTACACATACAAATGGGGGTAGCACATATAATTGGTAATTTCCGTGATGCAGTACCAACATGAAAATGATGATGCAATTTTTCAAAAGGAAAAATGACTCCATAATCATTGTTTTCCTTACTATTCTTCCATGATTTGCTGCATGCGTACCTAGGTAGCCATCGACCGCTTTCATGGCACATATATATATATATATATATATATATATATATATATATATATATATATATATATATATATATATATATATATATATATATATCATGAGGAACATGCAAGAATAGCTAGCACAACTCTTTTAACATGTTTTGTTAAAACCCAAATTAATATGCAATATTAATGATGGGTTTCGACGAAATTAAAGGGACTGAGGGGGGCGGTGGGAGTCAAATGTTTTCTACCTTAATAATTCAGCTCATATACATCATGTATATACACTCAAGGCTAGGCTAGGACGCAATAAAAAATGTGGTTGCATGGTTGATATGCATGTCCCGATTCAGGGATATATAGTACTGCTAGTGGGCCCTCATATATCCCCGGCCGAGATGCCAAGCCTACGGGCCGTGTCATGGCTATAAACTTATAAATATCCCCCTCCAACATCATAATCATCATCGTCACTCTCATTAATACTACGGTACTCTTGGATTCTCTTGGTTGACGTCTCTAATACGTACTGATCTCACGTGCGGACTGCAGAACTTGAGTGCCGCGGACGAGAGACCCCATGGTTGACCAGATCAGTCTGATCATCTCAAACCGAGAATGACAACTTCATTGCTCTCCTCCATTACGGTTAGTATGTTAATACATGGTATTAACAACCACAAACTCAAATTCTTGACTATCATCGATACAAGCTCTATATTTCTTATGGATTAGTAATCGATATAAACAATTTTCAATTACACGGAGTGAATGACTTGTAAACCTTTTAGGTCATGTTAGGAACAGTACTTAATGTTGTTGCAGGAGTTTGATGTGTTATAGCACCCATTCGTTTACACTAGATCACCATCAAAACATATAACCGATCATATTTTCCTACTTACTTTTAGATCATAAGACTGTGATTAATTCCTTTGTTATCTTTATAGGCACTTAAGGTACGCTTACCATACCAATATGCGCGGCTAATCATTCATTTGAGGAGAGCGTGAGGTACACTGGAAACATGAAACGCGTGAGTCAGCTGTTTTCAAAAGGCTCCGGACAGTGCAACTTTTTACTGCTTTTCAGGCAGGCTCCGTCTGCATAGAAACAAAGCATGTTCTGTTCTGCTTCAACCTCACTCGCCAGTTCCCACTCTGAGCACAAAAGCAAAGCCGTAGATTAGGAGATGGGAGAAGCAAAGGGCTCGTCGTTAGTCCACCTTTTAGTCATTGTTCTCAGCCTCGTCGCCTTCGGCTTCGCCATCGCCGCCGAGAGAAGGAGGACCGTCGTAAGTTCTCCTCTCTTTGCTCCTGCTATTCTAGGGTCTTGTTCGCCGCCTCAACAAGGCATTGGGAGTTCTTCTCCTTTCGGATCTTTCTCCTGGATTGGTTCTTCGACTTTCTAGATTGAATTGTTGTCTTCTTGCTGGTTTTAGTTGGATTGTTTGTTTTGCGTTTAGTTTTTTTGATAAAATTGTTGCGGTTCCCTGGGTGGGAATGTGCCGGAGATCTGTGTGTCCGGACCTTAATTGCCTGCAAATGTCCAGAATTCGAATGTCTGTTTCAGATGGTTTATGGATTTGTAACCTTCTACCCCCAGAATATGGTAGTCTTGCTTTTCTGGCTATAATTCGTTTTCTCTTGCACATGAAGTAGTTGGATAAATGCATGCCATGGTGATGATTGAGATAGGATGATCAAGTGTTGAACTGATATGGATTGCTTAACATCTACATCAAGTGGAGTACTGAAAATTTGACATTTGATTTTTTAAGTAAAAGGAAACTAACACCTTTCTTTTTTGGCCTATGTTTAGTTTTTTGGGGAGGGAAAGGTAGATATTTTGGCATTTTATTCCTGCTATAGAGAGGAGACTTCATACATGTGAAATAGCATGGTAAAAAATATAGATGTGAAAATAGAAAAACTGGTAGTGAAAGGATGACTTCTGGAGAGTTTAGTAATGAAGGTTTTCTTTTCTCTTTCCTGTTTGAACCTACTGATAACAAATTCCGGCGTGCTGCTACCAGGATTCTGGAGATTGTAATGTCAAAAGGCTTACTTTGAATGTTTCTGATGTAGATGGGCATACATTTTCTTAGCTTTATTGGACCAATATTGTTACTTTCATGCCTGTGGATACTTGAAAAGTGATGGCCCTTTGTATTATTGCATTGCAGGGGAATGTTGTCAAACATGAAGCATCAAATACAACATATTGTGTTTATAACTCTGACGTTGCTACTGGCTATGGCGTAGGGGCTTTCTTATTTCTTCTATCAGGGGAATCCCTGCTAATGGGAGTGACAAAGTGCATGTGTTTTGGGAGACCTTTATCCCCTGGTGGTGACCGAGCTTGGTCCATTATTTATTTTATCTCGTCATGGTAAGTAGTAATTCGCTCATTATGCTGGAATTTGTTTGTACACCAACAACCGAGTGCTTTCTAAAATTTTGAAATAATGGTTTTCTCTGTTATTCATTGAACACCATTTCATGATACTTTAAGCATCCGTACCTCAGCTTCTTCACACCCCTGGTTTCACTTGCATAAAATTTTGTGATTAAAAGATTTATGGTACAATGTTCGAATTTTCATTTAAAATGGATAGTGAAGGAATTAAGGTAATCAAGAAGTAAGCTGATACCCATTTTTTATTTGTATAGTTTAGTTTTCATCTCTCTCTCTCTCTAATCTCACAGCTCAGCACTCATTATTTCTTTCTTGGATGAGTTTATACCGCAATGAGTTCTTGACAAAAGCTCTCATATTAGCTGTTCTGTAATAGTATAATCTTTCTTACTGAGCAAGGATTATGTGCAATTGGTGAAACATCTGGTGTATGCCATCTCATCAGTTCTCACATCTCTATTGCCATTTACAGGTTAACTTTTCTGGTTGCCGAAGCGTGTCTCATAGCGGGTGCAACAAAGAATGCTTATCACACCAAGTACCGGGGAATGATTTATGCTCAGAATTTCTCCTGTGAATCATTGAGGAAAGGCATTTTCATTGCAGGAGCTGTATTTGTGGTGGCAACCATGGTTTTGAACGTATACTACTACATGTATTTCTCGAGGGCAACTGCATTGCTGACCGCTCGAAAGACAAATAGACAAAGTTCTGTTGGTATGGCTGGATATGCATAGGACATGGTGCTGAAGGTCAGTCAGTCAGTCTGTTCAAAGTTAGTTGTGTTATTCCATTGTATGAGATGTGATACCTTAAATTAGGATCTGCATGTAGGAGTGGACATGACAAAGGTCTTAAAGCATACAAGCTGCTTGATTTGGGATGCTTACTTACTGTCAACATGTTAACTAATCGAGTCTATTTTTTATAGATTACAGCAGCAGCCTTGGCATACCAAGTATTAAAAACTAAGTACGCAATAGTGTTTGTTACCAGAACAGAAAAATGGAAGGGAGTGTTATTTAATGACTACTCATTACGATCACACTATTCATAGATTAGTCTTGGCTCCAGTTGCAAAACAGCAACTTAACTAGAAAAATGCAAATTGCTCATTCTTCTTTTCATCAGCCTACTTTAACCACTCACGTTTATTCCGTTAATTCAAATTTAATCTTCAATGTTAAGTTGTCCAACTCAGATGCCATGTGTGATGTGAGATCCACTTTTGCTAATGTGGAGTTAATGTGACACCCACTTTTGCTGTTGTGATGCTGTTGTGGTACTCACTCAGCTAGGGCTGAGAATGAGCCGAGCCCGAACCTAACAGGCTCGAGCTCGAGTTCGTGAAAATTAGCCTCGGCTCGAGCTCGGCTCGAAATACAAGCATGATTTTTTCGGCTCGTGATAGGTTCGAGCTCGGCTCGAACGTTCGTAAAGCTCGAAAAAGTGTAGTGACTTAAATTAACAAAAATAGAAAGGATAGGAACTAAAGCTGTAATTTACCCTCAAAAGAGGTTCTCTACTATGGCTGACGAATCCATAGACGTGGATAAGAATCGCTAACCGCGGTTAACGACCATTTATGGTGGTTTTAAAGCGGTTGTGGTTTTCTTTCATAACCGTTAGCTTAATGGTCGTGGTTGTGGTTTAGGAGTATCCGTACCGCGGATAACCACTAATCCACCTCCTAATTAAAATCTCATGGGCCAAGCCCAACTTAAATATCATATTAATAACCCTAGATTTTCGAGTCCGGCTTAATTCTTAGATTAATCCCAGAGAAATTTCAATTATACCCTCAAGGGTATTTTAGTAATTTCCCGCCTAGTTGAAACCTCCTTGAGAAGCAAAGGTTGACAAAACTCGTTTGCCGACACCCAACTTTTTATTTTATAATTATGATTTCTTTTTATTTTATTTATTATTACTTGCTCTATTATTTTATATATTTTACTATTTTCTTCATTTTATTATGTAAATTCATTTTTTATTATTTAATGTTCTTTCATGATTTTCACTATTTTATGTAACTTTGTTGTTTTCACAATATTATGTACTTTATCAATTTCATTATTTTATATATTTGAATTTTTTTCATTATTTTATATGCTTTAATCTTTTATTATTTTATGTAATTTATATTTTTTAAATATTTTGTGAACTCTCACTATTTCCATCATTTCATGTATTTTTGTCAATTTTTGTATTTTATGAACTTACTACATTTTCTTCATCTCATAAACTTTTATCATCTTATTATTTTATGAACATGTTCATTATTTCATGTGTTTTATTTTTACCAATTTAAATTTATGAGAATACTACATTTTCATGTCTTTTTATATTTCATTAATTTAAGTATTTGCTTTATCTTTCTAGTCATTCTTTTAATTTACTCTTTTTAGTAATTAGTGGGTTTCAGTTAATTAATTGAATAAAAGAAAAAAATGAAAAAAAGAGAAAAATCAGAAATTCCGGCGTAGGAACCGCCGACACCACCTCACGCTTCTGATCTTGCTTCTTCCTTCAATCCAACTCAGATCATCAACCTTGACTATAAATGGGATTGGTTTGGGTTAGAGGAAGAAATCAAAGAAAAGAAAAAAAAGAGGCAGCAGAAGAAGAAGTCGAAACTTTCGGCTTCCTCACCTCCTTCCCTCTCCAGCCATTTTCGCCTCCAAAATCCATCACCTTTAGCTCTGCCATGACGATACGGAGCAAACCCACCATCCCACATCGCCGGAGGTTCAAGAACAGAGGAGAACAAAGCCGGAAACCGTTTGCCGGCACATAACACGTTTTCTTTCCAACCGGAGCTCCGTTCGCCGTAAAACCACCGCCATTAGCTCCACCTTCCTCCGCCGCACCAACCGGAACCGGAACCTCCGCTGAAATCTGAGCTCCGCCGCCGCCGCAAACCAGTCCGGTGAGCTAAGGAAGAAGACGACTCAATGGCTTGTACACGTTTGGTAAAATGACAACCTTAGTCCTTGTTGTGTTTCTTATATTACTTAGGTCATTATATTTTCATAGGTTTCATTTTAGTCACTCAACAACTTTGAAAATTAACATTTTAGGCACCAAGCTATACTTCTTTTAATTTTTCTTTTAAATATTTATCTTTTAGCATGCTCACATGACATTTAAAGTTTTGTACCTTCTTATTTATTTCATATTACAATTTTATGTATAAATTATATTTTTGCCTAGTGGTAACATTATACCTCTAACTTAAGTACTTTTCGTTTATTAAAATCATTTAAGTGGTGAAAATTATGTTATTTTGTATTTAAGTCCTATCTTTCTTGTGAAGGTATTTTCTAGATTTTAGGAAATTCATATCTTTTTCAGATCTTTTCTTTATGAAATTTTGTAGTTAAAACTTAAATAATTATACTTTATATGTGAAATTTGTTAAAGAATATTTTTATAGAAAAAATAAATAAATTTTATTTTAGTAATTAGTTCTTTTTTGTTTAATTTATAAAAACTAATAAACTATAGAAAAAATACTATATTTTGTATATAAATATTGTGAAAGTGGTTTATAACTTTTATTTTGTTGTTTTCAACTTTTAATATTTTTTAAAAGTATTAAATATTATTTTTCATAGTTAAAAATATTTTGAGTGCATAAAAAGTTTGTGTTTGTGTTTAGAAGCCCTCCAAAAATCCCTCGACTTTCATTTTTTGTCCAAACTTTACCTCAAGCTATTGTATCCCATTAGAAACCGTAGAAGCCTCATTTCTTTTTCGTAAATCTTACCAACTGGCATCAGTAAGTATTTTCTTGCGGAATCTCATAAAATTTCTCGTTAAATCCTTATTATTGCTAGGTTCTCAACTTCAAGCTTCAACTCCAACCGACGTACCTGGCCATCCCCGATCCGTAGCAGACGCTTATTCCCGGCTACATCCAAGTAATGGGGTAGTGTACGGGTTTTTCATTTTAGTTCTCTTTGTTTTAGTAAACAAGATATCAAACAATGAACTCTGAGTTAAACACTTGGCTCATACAAAAAGGACGAACGGGTAATCCGGGTAGTATAATTTCTTGATGCCTTGAATTACTTTTTAAAGTTGTGAACTACGGGTTGTAACTTTGATAATGATTGATGTTTGATCATTGTACGGTGATTGATGTTTGCAAACTTAGCATCATGCTAAGGCCGTTATTCTAAAGAAAACTAGTTAGTATCATACTAGGGCCGATAATTGAACTCCGCTAGTACCATGTTAAGAACGAAGAGACAAAATAAACTTGATATCATGTATAGGTCCGAGGGACGCTAGTACCATGCTTAGGCCAAAAAATTGATAGTGACATGTTTAGGGATTTTATGCGTAGAACCATGAAATTTGTATAAAGTCGCTAGTAAATACTTAGGCACGAAATCAACAGACAAAGGGGTTTTATTAAACAACCTATGAGATTGAGAGACGATGTAATCTAATTACAATTAATGAATAATTAATTGTCATGACATCATACATGTAATAAGGTATAAGGTTTAAAAGTAGAATGCTTAGGTCATGACATCGCATTAAACAATTAATAGAAGTTCAGACGACATGCATCACGAACAGTTGACGCATTGGATGTTGATTGACACTTGCATGAGCATAATTAAGAATTGCATCTGATTACCTTGAGACCTTGTTAACCAAAGGAGTTATGTGTGGTATGGGACATACATGGCTTCAATTGGTTAATGAGTCAGGCATTCTTGTGTGGCGAACAGACCAACCGAGCAATACCTGAAAGCGTAGCAAGTAGTCTAAAACGCGGTTATCCATTAGGTTATGCGTGGGTGGTGTGCAGACCATAAAATGCATGAATTTCACTTGGGGTATGCGTGGTATGGCGAGCAGACCAATCATACATGATTTTAGATGGCTAACCAGTTAGGTATGCTTGCATGGCGAGTAGACCAAACAAGCATATGACCTAACCAGCATAACGCCGTTATCCATCGGAGTATGCATGGCATGGAGGGAGGACCAAACATGCACGACTTCGAGTGGTTAGTGAGTTAGGTATGAGTAGCGAGCATACTACACTTCATGACCTAGCTTAAGCGTAATGAATGGGGTATGAGGGAGTGGCGGGTAGGGATGTGCACGGGGCGGGACGGGGCGGATACTAAAAAAAATAGTATCCGCCCCACCGAGTGCGGGTACCCTAAATGCGGGTACCCGATTTTCACGATTTTTTGCGGTTCGGATCGTGGGTATTCCTAAGTATAATTATTCTATAAAAGTTTTCAATTTACTTGGAGATATTCTAAAATTTTGCATCATAAATGTACATATCTAGAGCATCAAAATGAAGAAAAGTAGTTTTTATAAATAGAACAATAATACAATATTGCAAATCATGTATTATTGTTGTATGAAATGAGTTTTCACACATAATATAAAAGAAATTTAAAGGAAAATTGAGATGAAGTAAGCAATTTTAGATAATTTATTTGTAAATAGGCATATGCGGATCGGTTCGGGTATCCGCGGGTTTCTAAAATTAGAACCCGCGGGTTATCGGTTTCTTCGGTTCACGAGTTTTTTCGGTTTCAGATCATGCAGTTCAGTTCGGTTTCTCGGATTTGCGGATTTTTTGAACACTCCTAGTGGCGGGCAGACCACACTTCATGACCTGACTGCCGTTAGTGTGAGGAGTGAGAGAGGTTCGGGACGGACGACTCGAACATGTCATGGCGGGC